>OZ059791.1:13872219-15118770 GCA_964057025.1 Standfussiana lucernea | reverse complement strand
AGGTTGATGACAGCAAGGATTTTCCCTCTCTTGGCTAGACTCACAGTGAGCCTTCGCTCTTCTCCTTTCGATAGAGTTACAAATTAAAAATATTGTATGTACCGTTATTTTTGAAGTAAATATACAAAATATTTACACAAGCGTGTATTATATTACATTACAATTTAGTTGATTTCTTCGGAGTCCACCTTTCAATTTACTTATTGACTTATCGGGTTCAATTTTCAAGTTATTGATATGGGGGTTGACTAGTCTTGCTTGCAAATCACATAGGATGCTGTAGAGGGGGAGGATAATTTTTAAGAGTTTTAATTTTGGATTTACATAGCTACAGTATGCACATGGAACTATTATAACAGTAGCTTTTATCATATTGTAATCACAGCTTATGATTTAACTGAGTTTTATGGAATAAGGATTTTAAAACTTACAGACTGTGACAAGCTATGAATTAACTCCGTCACAATTTAGAGTAGAACATGCAAAGTAACCCTTGTTGCATTTTTTATCATGAGTTTGTGTTGACAAATGCAGACTTTGGGAACTGTAAATAGTTGATATATGTTAAAAGATAAGGTCTTAAAATAACAAGGTTGATTTTTGTTGTTACACAACTTCAGAAAAATAAACATTTTGTATGTGTGATATTTTTCTTAATTATTTTCCTAATTTTTTTGTACTCCTCCCCCAGCCCTCTGTCTATTAGCATTCAATAAATATCTTGTCGAGCTCATCTCTTCACACATACCTAATTGAAAGTCTGGGGCTAATAAAACCAATAGTATTCAAGTAATGTTGTATATTGACATGTTTTATCACTTCCACACAAAAACAATTTACTTAAAATTTAGAGATAATAAAACAATACACATTTTGAGTTAAATATTCAACATAATAGAATTATTACTTACAAAAATAAACATCAATTACACAGAAGTGTAGAGTTGATAAGCACAATAAATAATATATTTACATAACATAGAGACATTCAATACTGTTCCATTTCTGCATATTGAGGCGGGCAACAACCGCTTGTTATGAATTGCAGCATTACTTACTATGAAACTGTTCTAATTTATAATATAACAAAGGAACATAAATTGCTAAATGAACTTGCATGTCTTGCGCATTCATGACTCATTCATATGTGTAAGTTTTATAGTAAAAATGGTACATCTTTAAGTTACAGTACAGGAGAGCTAAGAATGCAAGTAGCAAACATACATACTCAAAATATACAAGTGTTTGATGTAGATCAAACAACGTTTTTGATAAGAATAAGTGTAGCTGACTAGTGTTGCTTGTAGATTCAAAAACTTATTTGATAAAAATTACTTTTAAGATTATTCTTAATAGCAGTTAAGTTGCAAATATTAAATTATTTATTTTCAATGAATAAATTTTCTAGTATGCAACTGTAATACATTGCGAGTGTTCACAGTAATTTAAAATCAACTGTTCTTTTCAAGGATTATAGCAGTTACATTTATAATATTATAAATTAGTGACGTAAAAGCGTAATTACTAAACACAGGACTTGGGTCCCATTTCACAGCCACAATATACGTTCACTTATAATAAAAGCGATAATAAAGTACAAACCTCGTAGAATACGCGGCCAGTTATATTATAATAATAAATACCTAGGCACATCTACACATGTTTATTAAACTGCTAAAATATCCCTATCTTTGTTTGTCCATTATACTATCAATTGACTATTATTTACATTGACAACAATACTTGTAATTAGTCACAATTATTTACAGCTGCAAAATGTATTTTCAATAATTCATACAGTATAGTCACGGCCGTCGAATTAACTTGCAATCATGTTAATAAGTGTGTTAATTTTAAGGATTTAAGTTTCACGTATTATGATGTACCTTATCATTATTACCAATTAACACAGCAAAAAAAACAAAAATGCGGTTTAGAATCGAGGGCCATAAAACAGATGTAGGTACAATATTTGCCAACAACATGGCCATTATGATCGTCGCCGTCGGGTCGAATCCTAATATCATGCGAAGCATACGCTACTAGAGCGCTCTAGGTAATGTTCGTTTAGTTACAAAATGATTTTCAAGAAATCTAGCTGAGCAGAGCGTCGTCCGTAAAGCGTTATAAAAGTGGTGCATCAGTCGGGCGGCTCTGTTCACTCGATGCCGAATGTGTTGGTTTCTTCGACGGCGAGCAGGAGCTTCTCGTGGAGCAGGTGCGGGGTGGGGTAGGGGGGCAGGTCCAGGCGGTTGAAGCAGGTGTGCGCGCGCGGCAGTGACTCCACGCGACCCCAGCGCTCGATGCAGAAGCGCCGCGGCCCGGTGGAGCCGCGCAGTGCGGAGAAGCCTTCGTATGGGATGGACGATGTTCCAGTCACGAACTGCACCAGACGCAGACGCTGCTCGTTCGTAAACCTGCCAGAAAAGAGCAACGTTATAAATAGATCATGTTAGAAGGGCTCTAAAGACACTACCGTATTTTGTCTTAAAATATAAGGAAGTGGATGGTAGCCAGCGGCGCAGTGTGATGGCGTCGTTTTAAGACGCATTTTTAATAATGAATTGGTAGGTAGGGAACGTATTACCTAGCTATTCAGGGTGACGGGCAAAATGGCTGACATGCTGTCTACGATGATAGTAATGCCTTGATCACACGTAGGTACTGAAGGTAGGTACTAGTAAGGGTAGGTATGTAGATAACCTACCAAGCGCATGGCAGTTCATGAGCTATGGTACATACTAGCAGACAGTTTAGTATTTTTTCTTTTATTGCTATGGAGTTTTAACTGATTTGTGGGTGTGCTAAACTCCTTTTCGAGAGGAAATAGTCTGTTTATAGGGATCCGTACCCTACTACTACTCGACTAGGCCGTATTCTGTCCGCCTGTCCATCGCAGGCGGGGGTAGGGGGTAGGTCTTTAAGACCATAGCAAAGTCCCAATCTGACCATTGAGGCAAAACTATTTTAATATAAAATAACGTAACCAGATTGTCAACCAATGATGATGCTTAGAACTAGCTATTCTAGCGCCATTAGTTTGACAGTTGCCATTCCGATTCAGTTTTGTATTTAGGCGGGACATGAAGTGGTGTGTACCTGTCAATAGCTTGCCAGAACCAGATGATGACGGGGTGCGCGTCGTGGTACCCTCCGCGGTACTCCGTGTTGTTCCGCCAGTCCGCCACGTCCAGCTCGGGCGCGCCGGCGATCACCAACTCCAGCTCCCGCGCGTCGAACGCCGCCACTAGCCGCGGGTCTACCACCTGCTCGCAACAAACAATGACGATAAAGTTAGTTGTGCTTTTTTAAGTCCCATGAAATAGCAGGCAAGCCTATTCGTAACGGGGCCCAATTTCAGGCTACTACTGAGAAATTCCTGGTGGAAAAATCCAATAACACTGGTCAACCTGGGAATCGAACCCAGGAGGATGTCACGCAGGCGAATCACCATCATCTGCTTAGAATTTTCCGTAAGTTGGGGTCGACTTCCAGTCTAACCGCATCTTCTAGCTGCATCCGGTTGGATGCAGCTTAATACTATTATTTCTATCGGAGCAATTGCTTATCTGATCTCCCACAACGCAGTTACTTAGTAACGCGATAGTCATGCAGATGAGTGTGTTCTTTTTTGTTTTCGGGGTGAAACCTTAAAAAGGCGCCCAGGCGTTGGGGATAATACCGGGAAGTGTGGAATTTTACTTCACTTAACGACCCCGGTGGTCACCGGAGCCGCCTGTTAGAGCACATCCCTTGGGAGACCATTAAGGGTCTACACTACTCATGAGTGCCTGGTGCAATAAAAAACAGTGTGGTCTCACCTCATGGAATCCCCGCACCAGCCACTCGGTCTGTTCGGCCACTCCGCGCTCGACGCGCCAGCGCACGACGCGCTCGAGGTATTCCTTCTTGTTCCTCTCGGTGACGGGCACATCGCGCCCGCCCGGCTTCAGGTCCCGCTCCAACACCCGCCCGTCGGCGAGGCGTTCGGATACGGCGAAGGTCAGCTCCAGAGATGATACGCAACGGGCTGACTGAAATGTGAGCGATGCATTTTATTATGTGTAGGTACGTGAAGGAAAATTACGCGATATCACAAGACTTCTTCCATCAGAAATTTCTCAGTAGCACGGAGTGGATTTGTGCCAGGTTGATGGCTATAGGCTCGCCCCCTATTAGGTACGTGGGACTTAAACATAACTGTCAAAATGTAGGGATTACAGGTGTGTCGTTATGTTATCACATGGAGTAGGCAGCAGGTGTAGGGCCTACTGCACCCACATTGGAAACGAAAAGATTCCATATAGAAAGGGTATGTGAATTTCCCAATTAAATAACTTAGAAACACTACTAAACCTTGGGGATTGGGAATTGTCGCTTCTTAGGTATTGATGTGTAGTATAGTGTATGTGTATTTGTAGTTGCGCTTGGGGTCTTAGATCAGTGAGTCAAGGCACTGACGGTTCTTCTCAAAACGATAGGACAGCATTAAGTGCGTATGTCTGCCAAGCACATTTGCTAGAAATAACGTTTTTTTTATCTATTGTGTGTCATTTGACTTAGCGATAAAGCTGCCTTGATTTAACCGAGATGTATTCTGTATAAGATATGTGTGCCAGGGCAGAGGTAGAGGTCACTGTCAGTCAGTGTTTTACGGGGACTGGTGACTTATGGAAAGTGATAAGTAAGTGTAATAAAGGTGCTAAATTTCAGACCAAGAAGATGGCGAGACGAATTTGATGTCTTCCTTGAGAATTGGCGAGAAGTGGCTCAGAAATCGATGTAAAGATTGCAGGGAGAGACTTTCGGGCAGTACAAACTAGCTAAGTATAATAATAACAATAGTGCTTAGTTGCGGCTTAATGACCATAGGTAGTAATCTCACCTGTAGCCACCGCAGCGAGGCAGCAAACTGCGCATCAAGCGCGTCCACGTCCTCGAGCGCGGGCGGCAGGCGCAGCAGCGCGCGGTAGAGGGCGCGCGTGAACCACGCCTCCAGGAGGTACCCGTGCACCAGCGCTAGGCCCAGTACGCGACCTGAGAAGCGGAACCTGCGGACAAACATATAGATATCTAAATTACCTATGTTTATTCAGAGTAATTGGTACGAACAGTTTTAGCGCACCATCCAAATTTTTATACCATCAGTATAGTTGACTTTACGACGAAAACATGAGCTACAGTCTGACTTCACTCAATGCTAATGGTAAGTGGGTACAGGTCTCTTCTCTATGGTGCTAAACCACATGCTCCTCTATCCAAGTTCTAAAAGAGTTCTAAGTTTCTGGTATTGGGCTGAGGCCGTTGAGAGGTTAAAAGTAAGGTAAAAAGATAAGTACTATGTCGGAGTTCCGCTCTTTTTACGACAAAATTACCTTAAACTTAAATGAAGTAGGTACGTTTAACACCTATAACCAATAGTTATAACTAGGTCCCAAAATAACAACAGAAATATGTACAGTACTACAACATAATACCTAGTTACATTGTATGTACAGATGCCTGACCAACTCAATCCGTCTAAAATTAACACGTGGCCTAAATAATACAGTATCTGAAATATGTTTGGAAATGTCTCCAAAGTATTACATCGTCGAGCCCAATACAAGCAACGGTGCGGAGAAATCGTTACACATCAGTTAAATCGAAATATGATATCATTAAACACGTTAGACCGTGCACAAAAACTTTGTAAATCTGTATGTTTGTTTGTAACCAAATACATGGTGTTTGTTGTAATTCGAGACGCGGTCGGTTCGGGTGCGCTTGCGCTGAACGACGCTGAGTAAAAATAAACACAGAGGGCGCGCGCGGCGGTGTAAAAATAAATCATATTAACGGAAATATCTGTTGCGCTTTGTAGAAGGGACGCGATGTTTATTATTGTGGCAGGAAGATTGTCTTTACTGGTAGGTTAGTAAATAGGTCAGAATGTATCACAATTCTTATATGGTTAAAAATGCGTATGCAGCACTTAGGCGTGGTGTTTTTGGCAAGGCTGACTAATGTATCAATATCAAGTAAAGCTCTTGGGCAATAAAAAAATCATTGTTCAACGCTGCATAGTAAATTACAGAAGAATGCTCTCATCTTAGATAGGTTTTGCAGGTAGATAGGTATAAATGACTTATGACTTATGACCCTGAATTACAAACCTACTCAAGAGAGATATCGTAAAAATCCCGTTAATATCTGATATATGACTTAACTATTCCACAGTTGTTAAACTAACTCAATGGTGTAATTTCATCAACATTTTATCTGTATATCTTATCTATTTTCTATTACAGGCATTCAATAAGTACTACATGCTTGAGTGCCCATTACAGAATGTTTGTGGTGACGCACTAGTCACTACATTGTCCTACTAAAGTAGTTTGTTTCACATATAAAATCAATAGATTAGTATTGAGTATGTCACTATGTACCTTTTATTAATGACTATATTCTACGGTTGATAATACTCAATGGAAGTACAAAATTAAGTACCCAGGTAGGTTGCTAGGTCCAGGTATGTACTTTTATATCAAGAACAAAACTTTAATAATAATTGTGAATAATAAAAGTCATGTGAATTAACAGAGCTACTTTAAATAATTACTAAGTACCTGATTTTATGCAAAACTGGCTTATGCCAGCGGCTTCGCCCGCGTGGTGTTCGATAATTGACCCACGGGATCGTCTTACCGGGATAAAAAGTGCCTATGTGCTATTCCAAACTATAATCCATCTCTGTGCCGAATTTCATCCAGATCCGTTCAGCTTTTCTGGAGTGATTGAGTAACAAACATCCATCCATCCATCCAAACTTTCGCATTTATAATATTAGTATAGATAGTAAAGAATTAAATTGTAAATCAACTTAAAATACGTTTAATAAAGGATAAACATATTTTATACTCATGTCTTTGTTTGTTCGGATGGGGCCATAAAAGAAAATAATTCCCATGTTAGCAACAATGCAGGTTTTTTTTTTAACTAATTTATCACTGCCATCATAACATCACTGTTGCCAAACAGCTTTGATTATATAATGTCTAGATGGAGCGTCAAGTGCGCGCAAACGTGTCAAAAAGTGTCAACCAACTATTGGTTCACAAGTGCTTGCCCGCCAATCAGTGCAGATCGTGTCATACACCTAAAACTTATCTTATTTAATAAGTCTATTTTTTTATGTGATTTATGGGAGAATTGTAGTAGCTGGTATCATTATTTACGCACAGAAAGACATAGACGCATAGTGTAAAACGACGCCTGCACGCACACATACTTGAAAATGTTGACTCGTTTTCTTTGATACGATTGTAGGGCGACGCTCTATCTAGACATTATATAATCAAAGCCAAACAGGTAGACTTGCCAGATATTAACTTGATTTTGACATAACGCCTGTAAACCCCGAGGGGTTATGCAGAGGTGTACCTACTTAATAAATAGTACAACTACATTTCACCAGTTGTGATATCGACGGCGAAATGCCAATACCTCCTAAGTGACATTTTTCGAGAAATTAACTTTTTTATCGTTTTGAATTTAAAGGTGTTATTCGCATGTTTTAGTGAAATCTCCTAAGTGTATTGGTGTTTTGTTAAATCCATAATCTTCTAAATATCACATAAAAAGAATAAGTACAAAGTTAATTCCACCTATCTAACCGAATACCTACTACACTATCTGTAATTTGCAAAAATCGTAAGAAAATTTGTATTTCGCGGGTTACCCCAGCGCTTCCACTTTAAGGTAGTCGGCCAATAGATAAATAAAATAAATAAATAAATTGTTCATTACCACAAAGATCAAGTACATTGCACTGTATACACATTAGAGTTCTTAATTTAGCATTACATAGATAAGTACAATAGGCTCAACCCTCCCCTAAACTAGGCTAGGCCTGTATCTTAGGGGGCAGTGCAAGATATTTAAAGGCTGTTATTAAACCAACTCTATTAACTACGTTCTTGAGCAGTCATACTTATAACGTCTAACAAGGTGTCACTGTGAGTGCCAGAGTAATTACTGGGATATACTAATGTGGTATAGCAAATATACATAGTGTTATGTATTGATAAGATGATAATAGCTATAATTTGTGGCTAACACCAGGAAGCATGCATTACCTAAAGTAATCAGTGTTATTTGAATTGATTGCATACAATTTAAAGTGTTCATTGTGCTTAAGTACATATTTACTTAGTTATAATTATACATGTATGTTTATAATCGTTTCAGCCGAAAGACGTCTACTGCTGCTAGTAAGCCTCCTTCAAACATCGCACAGTGAAGAGTTCCTCGATTGATATCTGTATGATTTTATGTGCAATATGTGTCAAGGTTTTTGTATTATTTTTCTTTAAATTAGCATAAAGGGAATATTTGTTATATTCTACTTAAATAAGCATTATACTTATAATAATGTAAAGTTATATTTGCATGCCCTAAAAAGGCAAAATATGGTTTGTGCCTAAACCACCAATTTTAACAACTGGCAACACCTGTATTTTAAGCAAATAAAGTGTACTTATTCGACTCACTCCTCCGTCCCATCTGTCTATATACAGGTTGGAAGGGACACCAACACTAAAACGGTTACCACGAATTTAGTACGAGTACATCATTCTGAATTTCTGATCCCACAAAGAAATTTTGCATCGGTATAAAAAAAAAACTGCTGTTTCATACATTTTGACCGTGTAAGTAGTTGCAGTTTTGTAGGAAACATCTAATTTTATATGTGGGCAACAATACATTTCTATGTGGGGGGGTTCAGAATGATGTTATGAATACGTGGTAACAGTTTTAGCATCGGAGTCCCTTCCATCTTACTATAGGGCTAGTTGGAAAAAAGTAGTGCCATCCACCCCCACACAACACCCTCCACTTGATCGGGGACCCACCTTGTACGGGAGGTATCCCCTTTGTATGAATGAATACCTTCAAATATGGCCAGGTTCATAATTTCTTTAAGCTTGCCCTGGTACTATCATTCCGCGAAGATTAAGCAGAAAACAACAAATCAGATATTTGCCAAGATCCTAGATAGCAGCAATAAACTACCAGCACCAGTCCAGGTACCAAGATAGGAGAATAAAACAATTCCAACAGTGGTCAAACAAGAAAACAGTATTTTCCCCCTCTTCACAAGATTTATCTCAGCATTATTATTCCTTTATTTATTTTTCTCACTTATTTTTTACATTTTTAAATATTCCTATATAAAAAACATTTAGAAATATAAAAAGTAGTAGCCCATCGGTATCGGGAACAGGTTCCAAGCTACCGGCGGTCAGGGCTCCAGAGAGAGGAACCTCCTAACAATACGAGCCGTGTCCAGGAGAACCGCTTCCTGAATCAAGCCCTTGATCCAGCTGCCTAACGAGAGCCTCCTCAAATATTGGTCGAGGCTCTTGGCAATTAAGCCATGGGCTGAAACGACTATCAGCATACTGACCGCATGACATCGACGCATCTCAGCATCATTATTAGGATCTAGGTAAAATTTTATCACTCATTTGCAATTCAATGTCTGCTAAAACGGAAACAAAAGCATGCCATGGGATATCTTTCATCTTTTTTAGTTAGCAGTTATAATTACCGTATGAGAAAACATGATGTTGCTAATTATGATCTTTTAAAAGCTTTTTTTTCTGATAGTAAGCAAGAACAGTCCACAGTATACCCGACTAACAGACATCTGCATTTCTAGGTACGTCATAGGTCATCACACAGTTTAATTTTTTCATTTGCATCCATACTCTTTAAATCGGAACACAACCAAAATCAATGCACTGCTTCTGCTTATGACAATAAGACGTAGCAGGATGAGTCATCTTAATGATCATGATTTCAGCCGCAAGACGTTCAGTCGTTCACTGCTGTGTATAGGCCGTAGTGTCGGCTTTGGCCCAAGCCTGTATTCCTACGAGTGGAAATCTTCAAGAATACCAAAGGCTGCAGAGACAAGGATACCAGCTGTGACATTTAAAACAAATGTTACAGCAACTTGTTGAGATGGGGCCTTCAGGCCTCGTACAGGACCAATTTCTAATTCATGTCTTTTTATGTTAATCTTTACATAATTTTGTTTTATTGTTAACTTAATCATTTGTTTCGTCCTGTGCGAGACAAATAAATATTTTTTGAGTTTGGTTTGTCGGTCTACAAACACAGTGGTGCTCTGGATGCCAATGTGCTTTGCTATAGCTGCCTATAAAATAGAACGCCTAGGCTGCCAACAATAAAAAAAAAAACTCACCATTCATGATGGTTATCGACGAAAGCCGACATCGGTGACACGTGGACCGTGTACGTATCATTTGCTGAATACTCGAAGAGTCCGTAGTAAGGGTTGAAGAGTTCCCTCGAGAGGAGGAAGAAGAACTCTCTGCTGGGTCCGCCGTAGTCCAGGCCTTCTTCTCCGTCCCATAGCACGCAGAGTTTGCCCTTCTGTAGCTCCTTCTTGCCGCATGACATTATTCTTCTGAAGGCGTCTTCCAAAAGATGTTCGCGACGAATGTGCAGCCTGAAAGGAGGTTGGTTTTGAGTTAGGTATGATTTCTGAAGTGGGAATTGTAATTAATTACGCATAATCAAGAAAGGCTATTAAAAACGAATGAAACTCTTGAGGAGTGTCAAAAAATCACTGAAAAACTCATATGAACGGCCTGTTTTATTTCACATAGTTTTATGAAAAGCCCCATTTGGCAATGAAATAGCTTTTCGGGAACGGAATGCTTAATTTCGTAGTCCGTACTTTTTGCCAAAGCTCTCTATAATCTGCTCCGATCGCATCCAGTATCTTCCCGCAAATCTTCACATCAACTAAATTCAAAAGACTACTCACTTTAACTTGCCAGGTCCTTGGCCATATCCCTTGCTCTCCAGCTTCCTGTAGAAGGCTCGGAGTTTGGCTTCGAAGTCGCGGCGCTGAGGCGCGGGCGCCCGGGTGCTGCGCGCTGCGGCCGGCGACGCGGCGGGGGAGGGCGAAGCACCCGCCGATGCTGCTGCCACGGAACACCCGCCAGCGGGCACGTAGCTCATGATCTCCTGCTCGAACAGGCTTTGGAAGATAGAAAAGTTTTGGTAAGAATATGGTCAAAAAGGAACTGTTTCTGGTTTTTTCTACTTCTAATGATGACAGTTTGGCCAGAGGGGACAGAGAGAGAGGTGTTAAATCGTTAGGGTTGCCAGCAGTGGGATACTTTAGGTAGGATGACTGTACCTCGGTACTTCGAACAGAAAATTGATCTTAATACGAAGGAAATGGATTTGTTTAAGAGTCTACACTGTGTCAGACCTTAATCATGTAATGTTTGTTTAAGCAACATAAGTACAATTTTCCTCGTGTCTGTATTTCGAACAATTTCACGCTAACCTAACCACGGACTTGGCTGCTATATAGGTACTACACACTAAACGGACGTCTGGCAGCCTGGCCGCAAAATGTGGCGCGCCACAGCTGCCTCATCAGGGATAGGGCTGAGACTTGGTGATTTACCGCCAAATATTTAGTGGGAATTTAATTGAAGCTTAAGTAAGCTATAGTTTAAATGGCCTCTTGAATTTATCATGTGCTGAATTCATTTGTTGATATATTTAAGAACACACGATATTACAGATATAGGAAAATCTTAGATATGCCAGTTAAATTAAAATGAAAAAAGAAACAAAATGAAACTGAATGATGTCTCAGGAGATATCGTGTCTTTATTGTTGTCTTTATATGTACGTCAAGATGTTAGTAAATTATATCCAAAATTAAAAAGTATAAGCCTTCTTAAATGCATACAAAAAAGAACAAATTTTCGCAACAATAAATCGTTTGCTTAGATCTTACAATGAGATAAATAATGAAAAATTATCAATTTAAAATGAGTATGTTTTTGTTTTCAAACTGTGTATTATAAACCTCAAATAATTTCCTTTATTAATACATAAGGAAATGAATTATACTAAGTAGATTTGTACTTGTATTTCTAAAACCCAATGTAGGTCGTGTTCAAGGTTCTGTAATTGCAGCGTATTATAGCGGCATAACAAAGTGTTTAGGTCCTTATTAAATTGTTACCGCGTTTTTTTATTAAGACCATTTGAAAAAGTAGGTACTGAAAGCAGAAATAAAATGCAATAGAATCGTACCCACAACAGCCGTATGACGTGTCAACGTAATGATAAATGCACAC
Organism: Standfussiana lucernea; assembly: GCA_964057025.1. Taxonomy (NCBI): domain Eukaryota; kingdom Metazoa; phylum Arthropoda; class Insecta; order Lepidoptera; family Noctuidae; genus Standfussiana; species Standfussiana lucernea. The sequence continues at coordinate 15,106,591 of OZ059791.1, read as the reverse complement.
AACCAGGCTATCGCACATGAAATCTTTTCAAAGGTCGAACGTAACAATTTGATGAGTTCATTTTCAACCTTGTTACATGCAAAAAGATAAAACAGTAAACACTATACTTAATGCATAATTGCGTCCGTCTACAAAGTAAATGGCACACATAATATAATAAAGAACCCATTTTCGCCGACTCGGTCTTGCCCGCTCTCGTAATATCAATTCAAAGTAGGCCCACCATGTGAAAGTGAGACTCCTTCGTTATTTACCAGAGCGTAGACTATTAAAAGTATAATAATAAAGGCGAGCGTAGAGCGATGTGAAACTGACTGACGCTCATCCATATCGCGGCCGGCCAGCACCTGGCGCTAATGTGGGAGGCTTGGGACACGACTGTCTTCTAAAACAATTTACAACACCAGCCATTATTAAAAACGTCATTAAACAAACGAGATAAGAGCATCTAAAGAACATCTCAAGTCCGTACTCCCGCACTGGTCGGCCAAACTGGCCAAGTGGCCACTAGGAGCAATGAACCGTGATAGATTATGACCAAAAAGACGAGAGCAAGGCCGGCCCACATAAGACAGAGACAAAACGCCGGGCTCTAGGCCCGTAATACCCGTAATCGATTTAGGAGAGCGGGAGATTTAGAACCGCAACGCCCCTCGCTCGTGATCGAGATTCGGTAATTAGTATAATAATTTCATTTGGGCATTGGGCCCGGAGAATTATACGTGAAGACACGCCGCGCGCGCACGCACCTCCCAGAGCCTGCCTAGATCATTAGATATAGCTCTGTGTGCTTAGAATCGTAATCGATATTTTTTATTGTTACGCCAGACGCCAAACAAAATGGGTAGACAAAACAAAACTGGAGAATTTTCGAAGTAATTCGATGTTGAAATAATGAGTTCGCCGAAACGTAGATCGTTCAAAATCACGTTCGTGTCGGCCATATGAAACTATCGAGCCCTTTTACAGAGGAACCTTCGGCTAATGTTTGGTTGATCTATTATAGCAGATGTGCGAGAGGCACTTTATGACAGACACGTGCGTAATTTTTCTATTGCTCGGCTGCAGCATTATTTGTTGGTCGAGTCGCGCGACAATGGTAAAGGTATCTGAGGAAACTTTGAAGTGCCTGTTGCACCAGTGCGTGCGGCGTGCGGCGTGCGGCCAACGGCAACGCAAGGCCGTCTACCGACCGGCCGCGCCCGTTTGATGGGAATGACCTAAAATTACCCGCAACGATACACATAATATTATCTGTTAGATGTGTACGTGTAGGTTGTACGCTTTGTTACAAGATTGGTGAGAAAATAGTTTCCGGCACGCAAAGCGAGAGCGAATTAGCATCGCATTTTTGTTTTGTAAAAGTCAACAAAGGGAGGCAGTTTCGTGGGGACTTGAGACATTCGTGTGTTCGTGATAGCATGTAAGGGCAGTCATTACACAGGCATCCGGCATGGTCGACATATATCATCGAATGCCACCAATCCCCGAAATTTAATGAGTATCGGAGGCATTCCCCCGGAGCCGCAGAGGGGCGGCGCACGCGCCCGGGGCAGCGCGCGCGCCGGTCACGTCCCGGCGCGCGGCGGCCGACAGGTGTGCGAGGAGTGGCTCGACCACGCTCATTGTACACACTCTGTGATAGCCGAGCAGATAACGCGGCCGCTACCCGTGCCTGACGTCTCCATTCTGTGTCAGGGCTGAATCGAAGATGACGCTGCGAGATCCCGATCTCGTGTCTGTAGTAGTTATTTAATTAACAGTGACCGTGTCCAGACGATGGTTGATAAGCCTCGTCAAAGTTGAAGTTATGATGAGGGACAGGTAGGCTTTTACGAGTCTATGAAGCTTGGATGGTTTGGTTTAGGAGTAAATGGCCGGGCTGCGTGCACGTGTGTATTAAATGTAAAGGGGCACTTTCACCGCAACATGCGTCTGCGCCGGCCCCCGGCCGTAACTCATCGCTGAACAGCTGCCATTGATGACTCCTAAGAACACTTCCAAGTCGTTTGGAAACAATGCGTTTCCCCCCCGATGGTTTAAAATAATATATTGACTGTTGTCTGTAACAATAAAACTTCGGAGAGTTTGCGCAGCACATGTCGCGACATACGCTGCATGAGACTTGAAATGGTCTTTATTTTTTTACTTGAACTATATACCCCCTACTTAGGTCGACTTAATGATTCTATACTCTGACTTTAACTGGTATTTCAAAAATATGATATAAAGCTTCACATTAGGCTCGCAGCTTATAATTAAGGTCCCCTAAACATAATCACCCATGATGAGCTCTCCTCGCCGGGGGCCCTCGCTAGCCACGCGTTAGAATGCCTCGCTGGGGGAAAGCTGATTGCTGGGCCTAGTGGCCCCTGGTCACTTGTACTCTATGTCATTTACCCGAAGCGTCAAGAAAACTTAAGAGAGATGGAGTAATTGCTGGCAATGTCTGTTGTATCCGTCACTAATTCATAATTGTCATACGGTAGGCAAACGACTTGGAATAGCGTCCGCGTAATAACTTGTCTTAATAATTCTGGTGGAGTTGTGGCAAGTCATTATCTTCGTCGTAAACTACGTGTGTAGTAGACCTCTCACAACCTTAAATGCTCATTGTAATGCAACAAAATATTATACCTGAAAAGCTTTCAGACTTCGTACAGAGGCTATAGAGGTCTTCTGTACTGTTGACATTTGAGTGTAACTCGAAATAATATCAAATTACTTCCGAGTACAAAATCTAATTTTGACACGTAGATCCAAATCGAATTGCTCCGTAACAATAGGTGTCTTGTGTATACGTTTAGTCCCAAATGATTTCTAGAAGGCAAAACGGAATTATGAAATGCTCGACATTGGGGCGACCTCAGTGGAATTAGAAGCAGTTACGTGTCTAATAATTTTGCTAAATTACTTCCTATGATGAATGTGTAGCGTCAAGAAACAAAAGCTTAGCTTTGTTTGTGTTTCGTACAAATAAACTGATGTTTTTGTGCTCAGAACAGCTACAGCTCTTGGATCACGATAAACCTTATTATTGAAGCGTGATGACCTAATATTCTGAGCGACAAACCGCTAATTAAAATGGAATAGGTATTTCGTGTAGGCATTCAATATAACATTATACTGCTATTTATTAACTAACATTTACCGTGAATACCAATTTCCCTATGAAATTCATTGGAAGGACAACGGTCCTGGGCATGTCGTTGGTCGTAGAGATAAAAATAATGATATGTTTTGCAGACAAATGAGAAAATCATTTATGAACTTGAAAAGTTGTAACTTGCGTAGCGTCCCTTGGGATCAAAGGACCACGAATTAAGTTCTTCTCTCGTTGTTTATAAATTAAGTTTTTGTTCTAAACATGCACATTTTAAGCAGTCGCCTTATATTATGCAGGTACCTTAACATTTTTTGTTTCATTCATAAATCATAGCGATCCTGTCTCACCTACAAATTAAGTTTCCAAGAAATTTTATAAATTGAAAAATTTTCTGAGATTAAAGCATTATGTGATAATAGGGGTGCTGCATAAAAATTAAATTTGCGTTAAATTAAGTCTTTTATGGGGAATATTAATACATCAATGTTCCCGTCTTAGTTTTTTTTCGGAACGGAGGTGTGCTAAAGCTTCACGAATAATCGATTAGCCGGCATCAAAAGCTCTCTAATAGCCGATTACAAAATCGACATTGATTTATGTCACATCTAACATTCAAGAAATAGTAGTAAGAGATTTAAATTGTTCATAAAATTAACTATCAATTGATAAAAAAGCTGGCGACATCCAAAAAGGATACAAATACATCTTCAAAAAAATATTTCAGGTATTCAAATCCCAGATAATTGACAAATAGGTACCTACCTACATAGATATGTGTACAGTTACATTACCTATCACATGTCTTGACAATACCAAAACTGAAGCAAGCCGCAATGGAAAAACGTCTTTTATTGCATTGAAGTGTGATTATCATGGAGCTGAAAATTGCATGGCTACGCATGGCCGCCACGTCACGCCCATTAGGATATTACGAAGGACTTCCGTTGTTGGTTACTGCTGCGGCAACATACGGACAGGCTGATTATTTATGTAATGATTTCATAAACACACCCTTTCATTTTGCAAATATCCTCATTTTAATGCGTCGTTGGCTTAGTGGTCGCAAGCGCGACAGCTGAGCATGAGGCCCGGATTCGATTCCCAGGTCGGGCAAAGTGTTATTGGATTTTTACATTAGGAATTCCTCAAAGCCAACGACGCATTAAAATGAGGATATTTGCAAAATGAAAGGGTGTGTTATTATTATGTAATCATTACATAAATAATCAGCCTGTCCGTATGTTGCCGCAGCAGTAACCGACAACGGAAGTCCTTCGTAATATCCTAATTGGCGTGACGTGGCGGCCATGCGTAGCCATGCAATTTTCAGCTCCATGATAATCACACTTTAATGCAATAAAAGACGTTTTTCCATTGCGGCTTGTTTCAGTTTTGGTATTGTCAAGACATGTGATAGGTAATGTAACTGTACACATATCTATGTAGGTATTTACCTATTTGTCAAAAAAAAAAAAAAAAAAAAAAAAAAAAAGGTCGGGCAAAGTGTTATTGGATTTTTACATTAGGAATTCCTCAGTAGCAGCCACGGAGTCTGGATTTGTTTACATGGGACTTAAACATACCTGGCGAAATGTGGGTGTACTATTAGGTACACGTCTGCCTAACCCTTCGGGGATTACATGCGTGATGTTATGCTTTTATGTTTATTTCCGGTTAGTTACACAACACGTTACGACAATTAACACTAGATTTTAACGTTTTTATTTATCCTGCACCATTGTATAATACAATTAATAGTGTATTTGTGTGGTTAAGATTAAGGCATTTATTATAGTGATATTTGAGTTTATGCTACTCGTAGATAGGTACTGCTTAATTGATAATCCTGGTATTCAAGTGCAAGGGTACTCGGACTTTATTACTTGATAAGGATAACTTAGCAATAGTAAACAACAACAGCCAATGCCCACAAGGACCACATTTTTAAACGTAGTTTGTTAACTCATAGTCAGTTCTAAGAATGTGTGCGTGGAAATGGTAGCATACCCACAACTACTAAACTTTATTAAGTAAAAAAATAACCACAACTTGACAGGACGATAATTAAAAGAGGTTTAAACACTAATGGAAAACTAGAAGCAGTTGATGACTTTAGAAAAACCGTATTTATTGTTCTACATTTTTGTCCAACAAACGCTATCAGTGAACTAAGAACTAAGATAAGTCAAGTCAGAGGCCCATGGGCGCCATAATAACCAGGTTAGGCACCAACCACACGTTAAAGAAAGAAGAACTAAGGAATCATATACAAATGTAAGTAATATCTTTGTTTCTTAATTGAACACTGATACCTTATGTATTTAAGCAAGAAACATATGTATTTACGTTATATTTAAAATTACATGTTCTCTTGATAAGGTCTACCCTTTTCTTTGTAATTAATGAACGTTTTTATGCGAGCCCCGCCGGAAGTCGACACAATGGCGTTAGCAGAGGGAAACAATGCCAGACATGGGACTTTATTAAACTCTGACCTCCCAATCGTGATGACAACCGTTCAATTATTAAAGAGTTGACATTTAGGTGCGATACCGTTCTAAAATTAAAAATACTGGTATTCAGCTGCGTCCGATTAGACTGGAAGCCGACCCCAACATGTTGGCAAAAGACTAGGCAGATGATGACTGTTGTAAAATGTAAGCCTGGTTCCACCACTCACTATGTTTAAAACTGCATCCTGTCTCTGTCATAATAAAACGTTTGACAGAAACAGAACGATGCGTTAGTGTTTAGCGCTAAATGCATAATGGATGTAAAAGTACTCATAATGAAGCCGAAAAGCACCTGTTCTTCTCGATCATTTTTTTTTGTTCTGGACCATACTTGGGAACCTCCTAGTTACGGAGATATTGGGGGTCAAAGTTCCAACTTTTTCACAAGTTTTTTTTTTTAAATACATATGTACTTACATCTTTTTAATGTTGTAACTTTACTTTAAATACCTTCACGATATTATTCAATGCATCCATCAGCACAATGTTTTGAGTGCGTTACATTGAGTCCTACCGCAACACGTGATTTTTCACCCAAAAAAAAAATAGTTTCCCAGCAATAATTTTTGCGTGCGTTACTTTATTTTGAAGTACAGAATGCTTGGTTGACTGCTTCGGGAAGGGTCCGTTTACACCTTGTATAGTGATTTCTGGTGCAAGCGGGCCTTAAAAATAGTGTCGTTATTTAATTAAGGTAAGCCACTAATCTGATAATTTAGAAAGAACGCTATTTTATTTCACTTTCGCAGAGTTTTACTTTCTTTAACATGACTTTCGCAAAAAAAGAAACAATTACCTATGAGAAAAAATAAAACTGCGAAACTAGAGCAGTTTACATACATACATAAGTGTAAATTAGAACAGATTTTACGGTATGTGAATTTACAGTCACAAAAAAACGTAATTTTGTCTCGAAAGACCAAGAATTAACGTGACGTAAGCCGTCCAAGAATTTTTAAGGCTCTATTTTCTAATGACACGAGTTCAGTATGTTTTATTTACAACTGTTGACATAAAAAGCCAAAGGGTTACGATCTATAAACGAAATGTGGGTAACTCGTGCAATGAGTAATGTTTAATGACAGGAAACGCAAGGACAATGACCGATTGGCGGGAACACTCCTGCGCATCGACTGAAGCGCTGCCTTCGCTTTGTTTCTTTATTTTCTAATGTAAGCTTGAGCACACAACATAGTAATCGGATTGTTAATATTTGTTGTTTGACTGTAGATAGTGACAGGGAAAAAAGAAAAGTTAATAGTTTTTGCGAAAAACCTCTTGTAAGCTTAATCAGCTCGAATGATTCATGCTGTGACATTTATTTGTAATTCGCTGGTGTTAGTTTGTCAAAATACAACATACTGTGTTAATATAATAATGGTTGTGGTAATTAATGGTTTCTACCTACTCCTTATAGGAAAAAAGCGGGACTTTATATAGGTATATGTGTATATATTTATGTAAAAAAAATAAAAATACATTTCGTACCAGTGTTTTCATTCTGTCATCTTGCTCCCGTCTCCTTTTTAAATGAAGTTCAAGGTGTTACGAAAACGTTGAAAAAACTGATATGACGAGTCTATTGTGGGCTGTCAACAATCCAGTCCTTGGGCATGTGAGTGGCCACACCAGTTAGACTCGTCCTACAATGCCATTCCAGCCGACTGCCCCTAGTGTCCAACTAAGCCCTATTGTCACGCACTTTGCGTTTGAGCAGAAAAAACAACGCCTTGGTAACAGTAGAAGGTAAATTAAAAGGGCCGTGTATTGACTCAATGTATAAATGTATATTTATTTGTCGTTGAATTTAAAGTAGAGGGTGATATTGAATTACTAAAAGTATTTTCTTACCAACCTTACCTTGATTTTGGCTCTATCATCCAAATAAAAATTGGGACGACCTTACAATTTAATATACTATATATATAATTTAAATTACTTTTAAATGGCATACGCATATTAAAAATTTTAATAATGGCCCATATTTAACGATGAACCGAAGAAATATGAAAATAGTGTTATAAAAACAATGAGCATAAGAAAGGAAGATTCTCCACACACGGTATAATCTAAACCGCGCTGTTTGTCCAAATACGAGGACCGACGCTAACGCGGCCAAAATTCTACAAACGCCAAAAGAACTTGCACCTAGAAACAATCGTTTTTAGGAATAAATAAAGTCCGATTTCGCTTGGCCCAAGGGGTCAGATGAATTTGTTTATCTGTATCGCATCGGGTCAATCTAAGAGAATGATAGTTCCCATATCGAGTGGATTACGACCGAAACCATTACGCTTTACGACGATTTGATTGGTACCCGCAACAAACTATATAGGAGCACGCCAACACCGTATAGAGTATAATACAGACACGTAAAAAGCCCACAATTTACGACTTCTCGTAAAACTTGTGTCCTATTGTTAATTTAAAAGCGATGAACGGCGATAATTCACATTAACTACGTTTGTTTTAGGCCTCGATAACGGCGTACGGGTAATTATTTTACGATTTGTTTGTTTTACGAAATACTTGATATTTCTTATCGATTCCATACAGTGTGAGGTGTTTGCTAGTTAAATCCTTTTTGATGATAAAGGAAATTAAATACCACGCCTGGAAGACGTTTGGAGAAAATTGCTTAAACATTGAGACCTATAATTTAATTCAAATCATTTCAATGTGATGTTCCAATCTGAATGAGAAAGAATTCTAGTTATTATCCAAAAAAGAAAAAAACTATAAATGACGTTTTCATAGAATTATACAAATTCAACAAATGTAATAAAGCAGATAACAAAATTGGAGCCACAAAAGAAAACGAAGGACAATGCTTGAAAATATGAATAAGTTATGAACAGTACGATGGAAATAGAACCAAGTAAAGGTTACTGAAATACCTGCTGACGTCAATGTTAAAATCGATCTAGATACGTTAGTGTTATCACACGTGAATATCACACAAAGGCATTTCCTGAATACGTGTCTTAGGCAGAGTTTGGCAGCTGTCCCAATTTCACGGAATTTAGACATTTTTAGCCCTTCTTGATGTATTGATGCTCGGATTTAGCTTAAAAATATTAATAAAGATAGCAGAAAATACTTCAAAGCACTCGTGCTACATTAAAAGATGAAGCTTTCCCTTTCCTCATTTCAAGATTGAAGACAGTCGATCCAGCGAAAATGAAAAATTGGGATTGAGATATTATGTCTGTACTAAAAAACGTTTATCCGCTGCCAAACGTCCTATTCAGCATTTGAGAGCGTTTCTTTGATAATGACCGCTGTTCCCGAAATGTTGGGAGCACAAAGACCAGGACACAATTGTGCACCTTTCTAGGGCACTTCGACAAAGGACCAGATTATATTGCAAACATCTTTGTGGTGTTTACCGTGGATGTTTATTGCGAAGTTTCGGCACTGGTTGAAGATGTAAACGCAGTACGTTTGAATATGTTTGGGATAAAGATTACGCTTATGGGACAGGCTCCTAACCCTTCGTTTTCGGAAACTCTTATGGCTGTAATATTTCCGTTTACTACAAGCAGTTAGGGTATAATAAAACAGCTGATGATAAAAGCTTTATGGTCCTCTGAAGTGAACCTTTGACTAATTTGCTTGCAATTACAAATAATATAGCTGATAGTGCTATTACCAACCATTTGTGCGTTAGCCATTCCTTCGCTTTTAATAGCCTTACTTAGTCTACCCGTGATTTATTAAGTATCCAAGTACTGTATTTAATTTAAGGTAATTTTCGCTTCCACTATTGTCATTGAATTTTGAACAGCGGCTATTAACTTCATTATCTCTATTCAAGTGTCTGTAGAGCGATCAATGATCATTACTCACTTTAATTTATCTTATATTAGACGCTATAAAAAGGACATAGACGAAAATTCCAAATTACGTATTCTCAGGACCATTAAGTTTAGAACAGGATATATATTTCTGGAGAAGTTGGGAAAGGAAGCTGTGTGTCATAGGAATTACGGAGATATAGGCAAGATCAAAGTTAAAACTAGTTGGAGGCAATAACCCAATCATGTAACTGATTATTTGGAAATTGAAGATTCATTCGGATAAATTATTTCAATACGGACACTGCTTAAAAGTAGAAGAGACGAAGCTTGTACTACTAAATTATTGATGCGCCGGAAACAAGGCGAGGTATGTTGATTTCCGGCCGAGCCAAATAAAGCGAAACCCATCGAGTTTACATTTAGACGCGCATTGTTACGAACATTACAATTCCTTGAGCTTCGTCAAGCTTTTCGTTCCTCTCAACTGCTAGGCCATTATCAGTTCATGAACGTAGATAGTAATTAGTAAGAAAATTAATACAGATCAATCTTGAACATTAAAGTCGATATTATTACGGTCGGACGTTGCCACATTTACGGAACTTTGCCCTATTAATTTTAGATAGGGTCCGATAACAGCAGTCGGGCACCGGTGTTGGCCAATGTCTTGTGACGTCATAATAATTGGCTATCCCGCGAAATTACACGGTGCACCACTTATTCGCAAGTCTGCGATCAGAATCATGAGTTACTATATACTAGTAACGACTTACTGCGATCAACGTCTGTGTCTACTCACTGTTCCGCGATATAAATTGTAAAACGAGCTTTGTGGACTCTCCCTTGTTTATGCGAGAAAATAGGTCGTCCGGAAACGCGAATGACCTCTACGTTATTATCCATGGGCTCAAAGGGCTGAGAGACGTATTTTTATCCCATACAGTTACATTGTTTGGTCTTGATTTATTACCTTTTACAATAAAATATTACTTTGGGGAATAAAAATAAATAAAATGTCTTCTAACTTAAACATGGTATTAGAAGCTCAAAGGAATGAATTGAAGACTAAGAAAGTAATAAATCCTTTGCGGATTCTTTGATCCTAGTTTTTGTTTAAAACGAAAAACGTAAAAGTGCGAAATAATGATTACTCGGTGTGCGCTAAATGGTTATATTATAAACTCGACAACGGTAGTTCAATAACTGACACCTGGTTCTTTACGACTACCTTCACCTAAATAAGCTTTAGAACAGTTTCACTTAGAACAATAAGGTTATTACGTAAAGTAGAAGACTGCATAACACATAATCTTCAAAAAAAAACCATGCGTGCTGATCTCATTTGCGATGTACATTCATCAAAATTTACGACATGTAAATTACCCAAATTACATTTTAGGGTCATCTTAGACGCCGTGACTGTAATGCAACACTTAATAAGTTTGTTTGTAATCAACTCTATTTTCGTATCCTACGTATAGCCTTCACCAAGGCTTGTAGAGGACATTGAGGGGCAATTTCATGCCTCCAATCGATATTGACAATGGTAATGACTGTTGGAAAATTCATCAACTGTTGACCAATAAGGACACATAATGGGAACCTTATATAGATTGTAAAAATGTAGGCACCATGAGTACGAGGCACATTCTAATTCATTGGAAGTTGCAAGTTATCTGTCTGAACGTTATAAACGTATGCTAATTTACATGTAGGTCTACAATATATGGGGACTGTAATTAAAACAGAAACTGGAGGGGAAAGTCCAGACTTTAATCCGTGAGAATAGTCGTCTACAATTAACAATGATGAATGAGAGACGATGGCAGCACAGATACGTGGCGTAATTTTTGCATAATCTATTGGAGGTTTCTACTTCGTGAGACATCGGAAAACAACAGTTTTGAGATGAATGAACACATTAATAAAAACGTTCGGTTTGTTACGCATGCAGCTGAAAGCGCACGCATCTTTACGATGCGACGAACGTGCGAATAAGAACACTTGCGCAAGCGCATACACTGACGACTCGACGCTTCACTCTCGAGTTATGGGCTTTTATTACCACTAACTATTTGTATACTCCAGTTGCGTCTATGATAAATTGTCATGATAACCAGAATTTTCAGATGTCACTTTCTCCTCTCGGACGAGTAAAATGGTAATGGGAGAAAATTTTTGGAAAGGTTAAATTTTCGGAAGCTGATCTCACTATACCGAATGCAAATTTTGATTACTTACAGGCTGAAGACAACGCCAAAGGTTTTCGAGATGACCCCCATGGTCTTCTTCCAACCCTTGATGAACTGGCGGCGGCGCGCCCCCCGGGGCGGCACCGCGCGCGCCCCGAGCTCCGTGTAAGAATTAATTTTGCCGGCCTTCGGAGCCCGCAACAAAACTCTTCATCACTAGCTCAGTCACTTCACTGATCAAACTTGGTACCGCACTGCATAAACTCCATAACTCATCAAAGAAACTGTATGTCCAAATTTTAGAAGGGTCCCACCCTGGCCTGTCGTCGTACGGCCCTCCTCATTACAATACAATCCTCTCCTGACGACTTATTTCGATTGTCCAATTTGAATATCAAATCGGTGCACAGTCACGGAAGGTTCGATTCACGTCGCACTCGTAGTGATGAGTGTGCGGACGATGTGCTCGGCGTGCGCTCGGCGTGGAGGCGCGGAATACACTGACTGACGTTGCGATACTGTGATTGTATCGTAGTCCGTAGAGCCGGCTGCGGCCGTCGGGGACGCTCTACGGCCGCTACGGGGGTGTTGTTTGACTTCGTAAGCTCGCCTGACTCACGCTGCAATTGCGTTGTTTTACGGCGTTATGTTTGTCCAGGCGGCTGCATAGCATTTCGTTTGATTCAATTTAACGGAAAATCTCTACGCGGAAGACACCTCCGGGCACGTTGTCGGATTTTGCACGCGACAATTACGCACGATTCAAAAACGGTGCTCGCTTTCATGTAGCTCATTGAACGCCTAGAGGTGTTTCTTGCGTGAACGTCTGGCCCTTAGACCGCTGTCTGAGTGCTGGATAGAACTCGAGTACAGCAAAGTGACGTAATTGTTCAATAAATTATAGAGTAATCGCCTACGCATGTTTGAAATGTGCAAGGATGTTGGAGTGCAGTCTTTTCGTGCACTGCCAATTTGTTGATGTCAGAGTGAGCTCAGACTCCTGACTCATTGTTGTGCAGGCATAATAAAAGACTTTATATTACGATCCACATATAGAATTTACTTAAAATTGTATTGTTATTCATCGATGAAGACTATACAATTTTATTTTATATTTTATTTTATATGGCTAAATCTTTAAACTTTATGAATGAAAATATCAGCAGTAAGAAACAGAAAAGCTGTAATTTACAAGTGACACTAAAATTCCACCAACATGCCATTTGAAAAGGAAACAAGCTATTTAAACATTTAAGGATAAAGACAAAATATGGATTATTAGAGGAAAAATAATATATATTTCTACAATTCGCACCTAGTTGTTCCTAGCTGAGTATAACTAGAATAACTTGTACCCTGGCATTAAGTCATTCCTTTACATCCTCGGCCCTGGATGAATGTGCGCGAAACAAGTGTCCATCAGCACGCAAGCCACTTACGATCTCATGCTCAACCGGTAACATTATTACTAGTATTTATAGACTATTTATAAACGCAATCCTGACTTGAGACACGTCAGGGAGCGAACATGGAGAAATTCTTTGACAATTTATTGAACTGCATACTATTTGAATTAATGCCTTGACTGGCACGTTAATGCCGTTCACTCTACATGACTTTGTCTATTTCAATATCTGAGTATTGTTTATTGAACTTTCAGCATCACTTGAACGGAATGACTCCTCGTACTCAGCTGAATTCAGGATTTCACGAGACATTTTTTTTTTTTTTTTTAAACGAGACTATGAGATCACTAGAGAGAGAGATACTCATAAGGTTCCATACACTGATGGACATGAAAAACAAATTATAGTTCAAACAAATCCAAATAGTATAGCCGAAGAATTGTAATTCAGATTATAAGAATCAGAAAAAAATTAGAAGACGCAAGAATGGATTGATAAAAGTTACAAATGATTTCACACCAAAATTGTTACACAGCTCCTTTACTATGTATATTTTTGAACCTATGTGAAAAATGGCTCTCTTATAGACAATAAGTGTTCCTGTTCTAAGCAGTAGAACTTCAGTAACTGCGCCAATAGAGACTGCGTAAGTAAAAAGCACACGTGTATACCATATCGCTGACCTAAATCTGCGGCAGGATGTTCAATGTTCATTCCAATCCTTTTTTCTGCACCCGTATGTCACGACCTGCTTTGTTATTTCTGTTTATTTTTGCATAAAAGATGTTTATCGAAAGGGACTTGAATACATGGGTACTAGGAATAATGTTATCTGGTAAATATGATTAAAATAAACAAAGATTTGAAGTGCGTTGCATGGCACTCAAACATAACAGAAGATATTTAAGTGTACTTTAAGTACACCTCTGCCTAACCTTGGAGAATCACAGGAGTGATGCTATGTTGTATTATTTAAATTATCGATTTGCGAAAGAAAGGACCAAAATACTTTTCGGTCAGGAGCACCAAATTTAACACAGCTTCATCCCATTTTCGTCACCGTGTGTGTATAGAAGCTTCAGCTACTAATTTTGTTAAAATGTTACGTAATTACAACATAATTTCCCGGTAGGTTTGGACGTTCATGGAATAAACAACTTTCTAAACGGTTTCCTTGACATACATATTATTATTAGTCTATTGTCCCCCTGATATGTCCTTATGAGGCTCTGATGGGTCATGCGATAGCTTGTGGCGTCAGGGCTCCCACAAGGGTTCTATAATGTGGTTTATGTTCCATCAATATTGCTGATACGTCCTTGTTGTCCATTCATTACTCTTAATTGGAGCTTGAACCCTCTTAAGCTGTAGTTAGGTACATGCTTAGAGAATAACCTACTTTCAGAACTGAAATGAAGAGATGACCTAAACACCTTTTAAGATTCAACATTTCTGACGAATGCCCATCTACAGATCTGAATGTTTACAAGCAAAATTTGCTGTGTGTGAGGCTCCACCTGTTGCATAAGTTAGTTTTCATCCAGAATGGAAAAGACCTAATTCAGGTAAAATTGTGCTTCTCTCCAAAGTTTCATTTGAAATCGCTTTTAGTTCAGCTATGTTAAGGCCCTGAAATTTACACAGAATTTCGTTTAGTTTTCATTGGTCTCAAAAATTTCCATAAGAACTGTTATGTCGTGCTACCAAAAATTATCTTTCTCAATGCTTGTCAAGTTTAATATTAGCAAAATAATGCAGCATTGAATCGCGTGTCAAAACGAATTAGCGACTTTAAAATGACGTGGTCCTTTTGAATTTTGGTCGTTCAAATGGCCTACTAGGATTAGCATAATACAATGTTGTGTTATTATAGTCACGGTGTGGCCTTAAAACGACAGAGTAGTTTCAGAGCAATGTTCTTGTCACAAACTTGTAACATGGTTATTACAAAATTTTACTGCGTCTTTAATACTTTTCACAGCATTAGAATAAGTGATAATGATGAAATGTTCTTTTTTTTTATTGTTGCCTAACCTTACAACAAATAATTTCCCTCAGAACTTAAGATCTAATTTCGTCATGCGTTTCATAAGTTACCTATTGGAGACCACGATGACTGCTCAAGCAGACCAGTCAATACCTGAACATACTAAATACTGACGAAAGAAAAACAAATGACGTTCAATACTACGTATACGGATCTTCGGATCTTCCCTATACCTAATGCAACGCAACTGAAGGTAAACTTGTAAAAAGTTGGTAAAGAACGGTACTCTCCGCGAACATTTTTGCTTGTATGATGTATCTTGCAGAATAAGTCTGTCCTAAATAAATGTATTTTCTTTCTTTGCGAATTTGTTTTGCAGACATTCATTCGCGAGACGAACTTAAATTGGTTCGCGAACTTCTAATGAGAATTTGTTTTTCCAGGCTTAGTTTCACGAACTTACCTAACTGTTCGCTTCGCGCATAATACAGACAGACCGATGGATTATATTATTAAATCTATAGGCACAATGGCGATCTTATGGATGTTCGTTGCGTAACAAGAGCTCGTGCAGCGAATGTTTGCAAAACGAACTCCTAAAGCGAATGCTCGCATTGAGCACCTTCCTTTATAAAGATTTAGATGTAACTTAGTCACTAAATCGACGTCATAGATACGTGAAGAGTTATATACCTTAATATCCATAGTGAGACATATAGTCTAAGCCAGTTGACACATCGGCATTACTTATAATTGTGTAATAGATTGTTTTTATGTAGATTTTTCTTTATAACTATTTATCATGTACGTTTTTTCCTACCTTACGTCAGTACGTGTGCAATATTTTGCTGATTGATTGATTTCGGTCACACCCTTTTCCCATGAGTGGAATGACGAAGTGTTGAACTGTTTATTTTGTAATATTACTTTAGTTCTGTCATCTTATATTAGGTACTTTACATTTGCTTTAAACATGTTTGAGTTGTTCTTTTTGTTTACTTTCTTCTCATTATTGGACACCGGGGGTTATATTGTAGAGATGCTTTTTTATAATTTTTACCACCTGTCTTTGGTACAAAAAGAAGCGACCTATTCTATACTGTATTAGACATGCGTACAGCTGTCGATGACCTTCGCTAGTAATTATGGCAGTATTCCCCCAGGATCTATCGATATAGCGATCTACGGGGGACACCACATTTTATGGTTCAGCTGAGAATGAGTCCAAATGAGGATATTTTGATTTAAGATTAAGAATTTAATTTATATGTTACACCAACTTGGTAGAACGGTGGCCTAACTTGCAAAATATACTTCCAGCGTCGCTTAATCACGTCATAAAATATATCGTGTGTTTTGTTTGTTTTATATCCTGAGATTTCTATGAAAACAATGCAAGTAACTAAGTATTTATTTAAATTAATTATTGTTCTAAAAACGCTGTTTCCCATTATCTAGAATTATGATTATGACGTACGAATTTGAGAAATTCGTTAATATTTATTTAATTGCTTCATCCTTGACTCCGTTATAATCAATTAACTTAGATGAAGACGATTTTTCCAAGTATATGTACTAATATATAACATAAAATCATCAATCGCGAATACACCAGAGCTGACCCGTATTTGATACATGCCCGTTGTCACTTACATAAGGCTGTAGGATTTTGAATGCTCCATTTAGCGCCGAGAGCGGAAATTCCAACAGTACGATTCAACACAATAGTGTAAACGAAAACAGTATCACATATTTTTTATTCACTCATTAATAACTTCAAGCCTCAGTATAGTCAGCGTAGATTCTTAGTGAATTACATAATACATATTATGATCTGCAGGAAAATATATGTTATTCATTTGTTCAGCTATTATTAACAATCGTCCCATTACGGGACAATGGCCTTATGATCTTTTCCTCAAACTCTATCCTGTCGTCCACTGCCAGTACACATGTCCCTGCGCAGCTCACCATCGCCCTGTCGGCCGACACCATTATTGCTTTTTCGCAATGCCTTAGGTATAGAAGATGATAAGGACAAAGAAGGACCCCAAGTAAATGGGACAAATACTCTAGAGAAAGAAGGACCCCAAGTAAATGGGGCAAATGCTCTAGACTAGGAGAAAGAAGAAGAAGGCTTGTCTTAGCTCCATCTCTCTGAGAAAATCCTAACCCATATGCAACTACAGTGAAGCTACCCAATTTTTGGAGATCAGAGTCGAAAACGCTGTTTTTGTTCAGAATCCGCCTCGGCATGTCGCAATCACTAATACACCATTCTAGCATTCAGTGTCTTTTCAGTAGTTTATTTCATGTTCATACATTTAGATTTTTGTAACTTCGTTCTGTCATAACGTCACTTTACTATGCCCTCTGATCCTAGCATGCTATGATTTTATGAAAAGACGTTATTTTTACAATAGATCATCTGAAATTTCTTTTTTTATGCTACATGTTTGATGACTAATAAATAAATGACTGAAAGCACCATATAAAGTTCCTTTGTCATGAAGGACGTAACAACACGCGGCAACTTAGTTGTGAGAATGAGGTATTTTACAGCAAGATAATTGTGTGAGATATTATAATAATGATTCTTTCAATTAACCAAGTAACCAACCGGAAGTGACTGATATGCTGCGTTTTCTGTAATTGCCAGATCGTAATGAAGAACATGGTAGTTTTTCACGTTACATTGTTTTTTACAGACGTTATCCTGTTGTTATTACTGAAGAATTGTTGTTGATTGTTGTGGCAGATGGGGCTATGGCTAATTGTGCTACAGTGTGTCATGCTATTTGTAAGGCAACACAGCGTTTATTGAATTGCCTTCGTTATTAAATCAGTTAAAACTGACTGAAAACGAAAAGCTGGTTTAATAGTTTACCAAAGTAAACAGTTTCAGCTGAAACAGCTTCGGTATCGCTAATTTCTGGGATTATTCCATAAGACAACTTCACATCACGCCTGCAATCCCAAATGAGGACTTCGATTTCGACTGGTATGTTTACGGACTATTCCATTATTGATTAAAACTTTGATGTTTGTTTACGAAGAAATTGGTCCTACGACCTACGGTCCATACCTCCCTACGATTCCTAAGCCAATTCTTTTTTCTATCAACTATACGTCATCTCATGTATCCCTGTCGGTCCGAGGTAGCTGATGGGTCATCGCGCACAAGGAATGGTCTGACAGGCCGGTTTGCTCCCGTGCGCGTGCCGCCCGCTGTCATGTCCTATGCTGTCAAACGATGTGGTGTAGGAGTAACGAAGCAGTAGACCTGTCGGCTTAAGTCGTTCAGAAAGAGCTTTTATTGGATATGAAGCTCTTTCAACCCACGTAAGTGTGGTGTCGCCCTTACATATACAGTCGGTATTGCTATCAATTGAGTGCTGCTTGTAGTAGTAGTAATATTTGTCGTATTTCAAAATTAGTATTTTTTTGCCTGTGCTTTGTTTTTAGGACTTTAGTACCTAAGTATCGGACAGCAAAGCTTTTATAAAGCTGTGATTGATTGCAAAGCTTCCAAACCCCTTATTGAAACGCTCCGCGCTCTATTGAGCACAAGAAATGGTCCTTAGCCCCGCTCATGTGCGTGTGCGCACTTCAGTTTACGTGCGATAGTAAATTATGGTGGTGTAACACGATACAGAGGAGAGCACCATCGCTTCCAATAATTATTTAAGATGTGAATATGTTTATTGGAAACAAGATATTAGCTAGGAGACGAGTAAAACTAGGATGGAGCTGGAGGAGCAGCTAACCGCACTATTAAAATACACCGTGATAATTTTTCGCCGCCTTTTTTCTTCTATTTCGCTCGTAACTTTTACCAGAAGCAGTAAGCAAGCCGTAAAACCAACTTGTATCATGTATACTAGCTGACCCGCGCAACTTCGTCTGCGTAACATTTTTGATTGAAGTTATTGGAAATATAAATTATATGGGGGGTCCTTATTAGTGCAACAGAAGCCAAATCAACAGTTTTTAGAATTTTTGTCTGTCTGTCTTTCTGTCTGTATGTTTGTACGCGCAACACGCAAAAACTACTGAATGGATTTGAACGCAGTTTTCACCGCTACATTTCATAGGCTACATTTTACCACAGGAAAATATCTTTTTTTTTTCTTCTAGATCCACGCGTACGAAGTCGCGGGCAAAAGCCAATAATAAACAAATAGCTAAAACAGTCGTAACTCGTAAAAGTCGTAACGTTACATAAGCCCGCTACAGTAAAACCAAAATTCCGTACCATTGAGGACATTTTTAGAAATGATATCCTTATTTTTATCGTCTTGCCTTCAATAGTTTTCAGTGGAGCCATAAAACGGGCGCCGTTCATTACATGGAGGTACTTTTACTTTCACCGCTCGGTAACAAAAAGACAAGGGCGCGGGGCTCTATTCAAACGCTCAATGTAACGTTACTTTGTTTGTCATCTAATTACTACGCCATTAGCTTGTTGAGAAAAGGATTTTTGTTACATTTGTTATTGTTAGTGACACGCGTCCTTCCAAAGCTCCGCCTGCGGCAACCGAGGCCTTTTGACAATTGAATTCTGTTATACCTAACTAATTTGTGTAAATGTTCGAATGAGTCATGCTATGGCAAATATTGAAAACTAAAGTATATTTATTTTGCCTTAGATGAAAAGCAGCAGAAGCTGTTTGATTTAACGGCATACTAAATTGTTTATGTGTCTGTTATACATAAATGACATCATTCTAACTATTAAATCCTTGCAATATTGTGTAATAGGAGCAAACAAACAGATTGTATCAAACAAAACACATTGCAGCACAAAGTATCTACTTATATCGCCGATAATTATAGCCCAAGCTCAGGAAAGTTCAAAGAAATGGTAAATCAAAGAATTGAATCCCCAGAAACGGGCGGGTGCGCAGACGCATCTACCTGCGCCTGCGTCAGGGTACTACTGCGTACCGTTAGATGAAAAAAAACGCCATTGTGGCCCCCGGCTGTTGCCAGGGAAGCAAAGGGTGCAGCGATTAGTGGGCTGACCTTATAAGAATATAGGCAATTATTTTCACGGAATAATATGTTCAAGAAAGTTTTATGTACAGCCTGTGGGTTCTTTAGGTAATTTAACTTTGGCAAATTCAATTTAAACAAAATATATTTATCACGATCAAACATCACAGAAGGTTCAGGAAAACAAATTAAATAATTCTAAATTCTCAAAAGCAAGGGTGCATTTTCAACAAACAGAAAATTATTCTTTGTTAGTCACAAGGCGAAATCCAAATTATTTCTCATTACATTTAAATTGATACCGATGATTATATGAAATATTTTCTACCAAAGGAACCCCAAGAAGAAGAGCTACACAAATCCGTGACACCTGCGCGATACATTTGTGACATGTGAAAGCATCTTTAAAACTTTTTGTAGAACAGCAATGTAAAGCGGATAATTTGACGGATATAAACCGAACCATAACATAACGGGCATATTTAAAGTCAAATTCAACAGTAACATGTGTTTAGGAATAAAAGATTACCGTAATCGTAACGCAACTGCGACCCAATTGAAAGAAGATTACAGAACTGTTAACGCACTAAACGAAAAGTAAAACTGTCTGTCATCAAATCCTTGAGTAAACTGAAAACTATAAAGCCGGAATAGTGACATAGAAACAGTCCTCATTTTAAAGGCAATAAAATGCGCCTACTAATGGATAAAAAGCAGCTATAAATGACAAAAGGGTTTTTAAAAACCAATCCTTTTGGCTTCCCTTTCTTATTCGTCCCTCGGATTTTTTCACTTATTTCTGAGTTGGCGTTCTTTTATGAAAACTTTTACCCTTTGCTACTGAAGCATTACAAACATTTCGGGGAATACAACTTTTAATTGCAAAACACAATCAAAACGGCGGATTTTAATTAAAGAAACCCGTCCAGATATACACTACTCGTATATTTCCTTATACCTAATACCTATACCTTATACCTGACATATTTTCGAACCTATAATTTGAAATTCGACACAAGAACCAAAGAATGAAAAATAATTTTGCTCCTCCATCAGATTCTGACAACATTCCGTTACCAGACTCCCGAAAGGATCAACAATACAAGATTCCTGCACAATTGCTGCGCATTGTCGCGAGTACACCTGCGCGCACGCACCGTACGGTTAGATAGATGTTCTTGGCGAATCTTTTATTTACCTCGTGGGAACTGTGTTTTGAATAGCAGTTTTTTTTTAGTTTGTTACTCTTTTCCACCTTTGAAGATAAGCTGAATAAACTTTATAGCATCTTGCGTTTAGTTTTAAAAGAAAAATAATTTATTTTCAGAATAGACTAATGGCAAAACAAAATCATATTTAGGACCTGATAAACAAATAATGCTGTCTGCAGTAACAGTTGATGCAAATAAAGTAGAAAATCCTTAATAAAAATAATAAGTATAAAATCAGAAAATTATACGGAACGGTTAGAAAATTATAAAAACCAACCTAACCAAAGAGCTTAAAGTTAGTAAAAAAAAGTTTGGAGTAATCAGAACAAGATCAGTATCAATTCAGCCAAAGTCGCCGGCAAGTCGCTATAAAGCCCTGTACTCCAATTAACTTGCTCCCAGCAATTAAACTTGCAGCCAGATTCCTACATCTTATTTATTTTTAACCCTGAGAACCTAGTCCACAACTCCACCAGCCCTAATTACCTTCAAGCTCAACATGAAGAGACGGCTTATCTATATCACATCGTCCAGTGAATCCATCGCAGATGTTATCTTTCATCGGGGGGCATTGTTTGCAGTACTAATTATACCTAATACCTTTAGCGAGTGGATGCCGATGGTTCTGTTGACATGTGATTAAAATTTTAGGTCAGTATCTAGGACAAGGCTGTCTTTGAGGCCCCGTTTGTGTTTTGGATCGCATAATATACATAGATTATGCGTGGAGTTTACTTAGGAATGTCATGTTGGTCCTTCGTGTCTTTGTGTAGGCAGAAGGCTGAAATCGTTAAGTTTATCCAGGAATTTGTAATAAATAATCTAACCTTTCTTTATTGAAAAATTGTGTCTGTAGCTGCACTAGCAAAAAGTACTACAGCGCTATTTATGACACAAATGAACATGAACACCCCTAAATGTCCATGGGGTATCTTGCCTGTTCTTCTCCATAGAGAGCTATGTAAGTAAAGTTTATGTTTGGAAAACACAACTAGGTTCAGCTCTATGACTAACAGACCGACTCTTTGACAATTCAAAAGTATCTATAAATGGTTGAATTGACAAAAATGCTACAAGTTTACTAAAACTTTTAACTGAATGTAGACTGTAAGCTTTCATGTTATTCATAAAACCTGCAATACCAACTTGTTTTTTTACTAAGACAAGTACAAATGCCAACAAATCGGGAAGCATATTATACGTATGCTACGCCAATATTCTTTCCATTATGAAACTTCCTACATTCAATTGCCATGTAGTAATATTAAATTCATCGCCAATATAAATATAGACCGTTTCTGTGATAGGCAGTTAACATTTGCGTCATCCCATGGCATTTGGGAAATGTCACCCGGATCGCTGTTGTTATTTGAACCGCCTTATATTTGTCATACCTACCCAAACTCAATATTTTATTATGAACGTGACCTTAATAAAAATGGATCACACGTTCCTTTTATATATTTCAATTATGACGCTAAAGTTAAGCAATAAAGGTGGTGTAATGGGAAATGACATAATACGGATGTAATTCTGTCACTATCAGAAGATAGGCATATTATAAAGCAGTCTTGTACCCTCAATAGCCTGATACGAGATTAAAAATAATATAATTATGACCAATATAGGACTTAATAACTTCAGTTGTTTTTATTTGGTCTTTGGATTCGGCAAACCAAAATTACAAATTTTCCATTTCAAATACCTTGCTTCAAATTAATTTCCCACCCACTAGAGCTGCAATAACAAGTCCCATCGCCCTTCGTTTCATGTGCTCGCGTGCAGAGCCTCAGATAAAAGCTATTTCCATAGCCCGTGTCGCTGTGTATAATTAACTGTGTGGGTGGAAGGGTTTCTACGTCACGTGACAACAACGTCACGTGAACTGGAAGCCTCTCGCGAACGCCCACGCCCACGTCACCACAACCCTATTACATTTAATTTTCCATTCCTAAGCAATTTCTCTACAATGTACTCGCTCGATTGTTTACCACTTACTGCTGAATTCCGTGAAGACCCTTACCTGAAACAAGAACATCATGTTTTTAATATAAATTGGGAATGAGAACGTTTCGCAAACCTCCTCGACGTTATCAAAATAATATGGCAAGGATATGTTTGTTTGTTTTGTGCAAGCTCGCGAAGGATCAGTGAACGGACTGAAATAGTCGACGCGTGCGATGCGGCGCGCGCCAAAATAGCGCCCCACGCTGCGCAAGCGTTTCTTTGTGAAACCCTATATTTGCGCGGATTTCCACTTTCCAGCATGAAACTGATTAGGTAGGTAGGTACTTTTAAAATGTATACAAGATGGCGAACAGTAACAACAGCGCTCAATGTACAAAGTATTGTATTGTAAAACGAGAAGAATCGATGTTAAAGAATGGATGAGATGAGTATTTAAGTTACAAGGTCTCAGGAGCCGTTAAGAAGCACTCTGGCTTCTGAGTAATCGGTACAAGAAACGACTGTTTATCAGCAATAATTGCGGCGCGAATAAATCGTGTTGTGAGAGAGATGGGCGCTGGCAGGGATATGGAATATGAACATGACGTATAATACAAGTAGGTACCTGGTTATGAACTGGCAAGCCAACTGACGGATCATGACCACATTGTTTCACTACTATATTAGATTTACTCAATAATAATTGGTAATGGCAAAAAATGGAATATGAACATGACGTATTCAAGTAGGTACCTGCTTATGAACTGGCAAGCCAACTGACGGATCATGACCACATTGTTTCACTACTCTATTAGATTTACTCAATAATTGGCAATGGCAAAATATGATGAAATAATTATGATGATTTTATGGGTAGATATATGAACACTTTATAAGACAAAAAACTTTTTTGCAAAAAAATAACCGGAAGTCGGTGGCAAAAAAGTCAATGAAACAAACAATAGTCAACCGACTTCCGAAAGTAAAGTTATTTTCCACTTTTTTGTGTTTTTTTTTTTGGAAGTCGGTTATTTTTTTGCAAAAAAGTGTTCATTTTACCCTTTTTAGTTATCGTATCACACAAATCCTTATCAAGTATCAATTTCGCAATTTCTTTCAGTGGGATGTCATATTTTTCCAGCAATTTTGATTTAAAAACTAAACTACTAAACCGATTTTGATGAAAGTTCTATGGGACCAATCGGGAAGTATATCCATTCAGATAAAAGAAGAATTTTTCAAATCGGTTCATAAATGACGAAGATATGAGGTAACAAACACAAAAAAAAAATACAACCGAATTGAGAACCTCCTCCTTTTTTTTGAAGTCGGTAAAAAAATATGAACTATCAGACTTTTAGACGTAGGTGACCGAAACTCAACTCAAAGAATGGAGGCATGCGGTATACATATCAAATTGAAAATTTCACTTCCGGTAGTATATATTCTATATACATTACACATTGTATAAAGGTTCTACTATGTCATACGTCAGAACTGCAATGCGCTTTGATTAGTATCATGCCATGCAATCAAAGTAATACATTGTTTTCATTTATTGGTACCATATAATTAGGGACAGATTAACATCGAAACCACAGAAGTATATCGAATGACTTTGTATTTCAATATCGTAAAGTACAAGTGTAAAAATGGTACCAAATCGATTTATCATCATCTGCGTAGCCTTTTCCCAACTATGTTGGGGTCGGCTTCCAGTCGAACCGGAAGCAACTGAGTATTTTACATG
Organism: Standfussiana lucernea; assembly: GCA_964057025.1. Lineage (NCBI taxonomy): Eukaryota > Metazoa > Arthropoda > Insecta > Lepidoptera > Noctuidae > Standfussiana > Standfussiana lucernea. The sequence continues at coordinate 15,081,684 of OZ059791.1, read as the reverse complement.
GAGCGACTGCCTATCTGACCCAAAATCGATTCTGCGATACGCCCACTTTTTATTTACGCCTCACAATCAATAACCCCAAGGAACTAAAAAGAGGTTAAATAATTTAATGGTTAAACAGAAGAAAAGTTCAAAGTTCGAAAGCCTGAATAAACTACCAACCTACAAAGTAAATTTCAAACTAACATGTTTAGTAAACACTCAAAGTCAATCAAAGATCAATTTTTAGCACCAGTTGACGTGCTAACATAACAAATGACGTCACAGGTATCTTAGGAACTCGATAAAATCAAACAAAGTGTAACGAACGCTCTTGAAGTCGTAAATATTCGGGAATACGATGTTATGGTTGAGTGCAGCTGAAGTGTTGACGGCCGAAAGAGCTTTGTGTAGCAAATAAGCTTTCAAAGATCAAATTAGTTTTCAAAGTAATTTGTGAAGGGAATCAAACGAGTGGAGTCCAATGAGGATTTTATTTCCATTCCATCTTGTGCGGAATGAATAATAAATGATCACGTAGAGGACTGAGGAACAGATTCACCAGTTTAGAAAAAGCTTTTTAAATATCGAATGAATGTGAAAAACTTAATGTGGATGACTATAAGAGTAGGAATAGACAAAACAAACGTTGCATAGACTAGATAGTAAGTGACTTCTGAGATGACGACTAATACAGATAAGTATGGAAGAAGGTTTGCTGCGCCATTGGTGGTTGAGGGCAGGAAAATGATGATGAATGCTTTCCAATTAATATTAGAATACCATCTATTGTTACGGCAGAATAAAAACCAGGATGATCCTCAAGCATCCTGAAAATCTTTTAAAGTTCTACAATAACATTCATCATCTTTTCAGCCCGGAATCACCCACTGTTGTATATAGGCCTCCCCTTTCTTCTGTCACTCTGTTCTGTGCGTCCCTCATCCGTCCATCCGTTTCCAGCGATCTTGACGATATCGTCAACCCAACGCGCTTTTGGAGGGCCCTGGTTTCTTAGGCCCCACCTTGGCCACCATTCGATCAGAACCTTACACCCATCGGTTATCTCTGCGTCTAGCCAGACCTTAGGATAGACATAAATAGCTACAACTGTATAGGTGCTCAATGCCCGGAACCAAGTTCAAACATTCCAATCAGCCACTTGATGCAGTGTCAATTAAATTGTTTTTAATCAAACTACAAGTAGGTTACGAGAATCGCGTTCTGGGGGCGATTGTATGCAAATACCCGCATCGCATGCTCTTGCGCAGCGAGGGCAGGCGATCCCTCATAGCTGGTAGCAATTGATTAATATAATCTTGCGAAACCCTTTGTTATGCAGTAACAACCGCTTATGAAAGGGCAATTTAGTACTCCAATATTGTTCTCGGTAATTACTTCACAAATCAGAGTAATGGACTAGTATCTAAGTTAGCAATAATTTTAAGTTATGGTGCATTTTACGTGCGTCACGTTTCTATCTGGTCTATATTTTATTTCCCTTCCATAAGTCTTATTTTAATACGTTACTTATGATAAACAGCGATTTGAAGTAAATGCTATTTTAAACGAAACTGTTACCTGCCCAAGAATCCGACCGAGGAAAAAACTAATTCAAGCACGTTCTCCATATTGAAAGCAAGCCAGACTTACAAGTGGCGCCAACACGAATAATTATATAATAAGTGCAATAAATTTAATCATTCATCAAGTCTCGCAACCACTCCACATATTACGAGTTCACGTTTAAGAGGCCATCCCATCCACTCTACTTCCTCAAACCGTCACTCTCGCTACAATTTGAAGGAGCTCGTCTATTACTCAATAGACGACAGAAATACACCGACAATGCTGATTGTCAGAAGTGATTATTAAAACAATGGACAATTAAATGTAAAAGTGTGTGCACGCGCATATCTTGTGGAGTAAGCATGGTGTCACGGTGTACAAGTGCGTGTTGACACCATTGGAGTTATATGAAAAGTTTAAAAAAAGTTACAAGTTCTACGACTGTTCTTTCTACAAATGAAATTCAATCGTCTTGTATATCTTTGATAAAGAGACCGAAAGTTACACCAAGTCATAGAATAGTGAACGTGTTGTCACGCAAATGAAGTTTTCACAATTTTTTAACGCGTTTCGTATAAAGCGAAGATTCTGACTTTCGTGAGATAGTGAAAAAAGTTGAACGTCGGGACTATTCAAGGGCCTCCGAGCATCAGATGAAACTATTGCTAGTATATCATTGTCAGCCTTTTTATGTGTTTTCCTCGTAAGAAGATTTTCACCGTAATTCATTTCGTCATTTAAATCTAGGTCAAATTCTATTGCATCTTCGGATACCTCAGGCTGAAAGTTAAATGCTAGGGCCATTCGAGGGCGTTCGTGCATTAAATAGCACTTTTGCTACAACACAATATAGATATATTTTGTTCTATAAGAAAACACCGATTAGAAAATCACCTACAATAATCAAGATTACATCTAACACAAATCACCCATTAACAAACCTATAATGAACATTTTCAAACACAAACAAATCATTTTCAAACGAGGTATCATAAAGCTACATTGAACTATTATTTTGCGGGCCGAAGCCAATTATTACATAATGATCATTACAATAGTACGTAATGACCTAATTGAGGCACAATTAGCGACTTGAGTGAGCAGCGTGTGAAATAAACAACTACTTGACTTGCAGTTAGAATATATTAAGTATTATAATTTATTGTGAACTAAGTGGCAACATTTTCAAGAGCTCTCGTTGGTTTTAGGAGTAAGGATTTGTTATCAGTAGAATTTGCTTTTATGAATAAAGGATTCTGTCCCCTACACCGGATCATATCATGACAGTGCTATGACCGTATCAGGCAAAAAAATACTCTTTGCATGAGACTATGCCCTCTAGACCGTTCCGTCACCGACCAACACCTTTCGCACGTAGGTTACCCTAATAAGCCTATAACATCATCATCATCACCTTTCTGCCCTTGTCCCATGTTACTTGGGGTCGGTTTTTTCTTCCATTCTCCCCTGTCAACCGTCACGCTAAAGCTCTTCTTCATGTGCGGGATATTTATTGGTCCTTGGTCCATTACTTTGATCACGTGATTGTTTTGCTTTAGTTTTATTTGAAGTTCCTTTTACAATTCAATTATATATTATAGGGTTCAATTTGTTTTTTATTAATTCAATTTGAATTACAATGGAGAAGAGCTCTTCAGAACAGGAAACTTCAATGTGAAACCTGATGTGCCCCTATTTCTAATTATAAATACTTCAATATTCTGACTAACAATACCTATCGAGTTTTAAACTTTCCAGCTGGAGTTTTTTTTTTCAAATAGATTCAGGCATCTTGAACAAATGGGTACATTTCCAACAAAACAAAGTAGATAACAAATCACAATTAAAGCTTCGGAACTAATTAAAGAAATAACAATGTATTTAAGTATTCCAATTAAACGCATCTTCGCACTTAACATGACGAACAAACTGCTTTAATTTTAATTACCATGAACAATTTTTCGGTTCAATAGCCATCGTTATTGGATTTTGGCTTTGATCTAAAATTAGACATTAAAACGATAGATGTGCCAATTATTTCAGAAGTGTTGGTTAACTCACACTGAATTTAGACGCAGAACGTAAATAAAGAGAAGAAATTGTTCTTAAACTGGACGGTTTTAGAAACAATGATTAATTTTCTTCATGTGATGCCGAGGAATGCGGAAGGCGTCTTGAGAACAGTTTTAAGTATGAATTTGGATGAGTAGGTATGAGAGAAGGGGAAGGTAAGAAACGATGGGATTTGAGAAAGAGGATATAGTTAGAAAGGTAGTGAATACTGGAATGAAGGCTGATACAGATGTCAGGAAGAAGAATGCAAGTTGCGGCGTCCTCAATAAAGAAAAAAAGGATGGAAAACCCAATGCTCTGGAACCGCCTCTAAAGAACCTAGTCTAGCGTTAGAGGTTTGGCCAAATCAGGTTAGACAACAGCAATCTCTTTATAACCATAATATTTGTTGCTGACTAAGGTTAAGAATATTTGCTGCCAATTTGAAGGACCCACTTCACAGGTTAACAAATCTTGTATAGCGTCAAGCATCTCAACGAGTGTCAGAAGACCTTTTACGCTATCTTCAATATAGTAAGGCCAATATGGTTATAAGTGTCTCTTCAAAATATAGATAAGGTTTTTCAAGCTATTAGTACTTGTTAGTAAGTTAAGATAAATTCTTGCAAGCTATTTCTGGACGTCTTCTGGCCTCTTGATCTTCGAGAGTTTGTCTTTGTATGACAATATCTTTATTTATTTGCTAAAGATAACCCGATGCAGTCAAGATCGACTCAACAAGAGGGAAGTCTTTGCCGTTTAAAGGTATCGTCTAAAAATGTTGTATGTATGTAGAAGTTGGGTAGCACAATGAGCACAAGCCCGGGGCCGCAGCATTTAAATAAAATATCGCTTATAATTATGGTTTTATCACATACATACATAGTAGGCACTATTAGTTTATTAAACTTTATGCACAGGTAAAAACAACTGGAGATACAAAGGCGGACTGCATGCTTTACGAATGGTCTTCCAGCCATTAATGTAATTGAGGGATTTAGGGTGATGGACAAAACTGGGTAGGTAGTTGCAAGTTTTGCAATAGTGCTATATCAATGCAAAATATCAGTCAATTTTCACTTGTATTTGCGAAAGTCCAACAAACAGTTTCAGAATAATGTTCCATCAGAGTCCGGCTGAAAACCCAGTGAAACAGATATGCAAATCTACCTAGACACGCAAACAGCGGATGCACTAAGTTATTAAAGGATACAAGTATAATTAACGTGATTCATATTATTATCCCATTATGATTCTACTAAAGCGGCCATTTTAGGCCCCAAAATATTCTACATAGAGCAGGGGGTCTACTCCATAAGTCCGTCAACGATGATACGGACCCGTACGAAAGTAGATTGAAACTTCGAAATGAACCCTACGCCCTATTATTTTCGTATTCATGAGTTTTGAAAATACATCGGGAATTGGGACAACTGTCTAATAGTGTTGTCATTCGTTTTTAGTTCGGGTCCCTCACTAACCGTATGTCCGTAAGTGATACGGAGTATTAAATGCCCCTATCTTCGGCCTAACCTACGGGTTTCGTGCTTAGAGAGTAGACCTCTAGATCCGACAGCGAAATAGCTACGGACACCGGTTTTTGACAGATCTTTCAGCACATTATCTGCCAAACTCCTCTGTCCCCTCTGTGTGACCGCACCTTAATGGAAGCACAAGAAAAATTCAACAAATCGAAATCGATCACAAGCCGACCACATAACTCTTAAAATCTAAAACAAAGAACCAATTCTTTCGAAATTGAATGTTAAGGGGTCATGCCATTAATTCCCATGACCTTCCCACACAGTGATCCGGATAATGACAGGATAGCATACGATAATCCGTAGGTAAGCACGGCCTAGTTGATGTGTGTGATTACATCGACTCTGAATGGTGATGTGCGGTCGATATGTGGGAAATGGTTTTCACCGACGTGGTTGCTTTTTGAGCTTGTTATTTGTTGGGTTTGATATTAATTTCTGTCAAACTTTCAAAGTAAACATTGGTTTTCGCAAGTAGACTTTCCATATTTTCTTTTAATAAAATTGGCGTTTTCATTCTTCATATTCCTAGATTTATTATTTTATTATGTTTCCTTTCAGCTAGCCTTGCCAGCTAGCTAGGCTGGCTAAAATAGGATCTGGCAAAGGATACCCTGGAAGAATTTGGAGAAGACTTTTGCCCAATAACGGGACAGTGACAGATAATTAAAAAAAAAACTTTCTAAGAGACTAACTGAACCATGTAGAAGTAAAGGACTTCAAAATTTGCTTAGAAGGGAATTAAAACACTCTGTTAATTTATTTCAAGTTGGCACTTGATACAACAACAAATCATCGGAAAATTCTCAACCCATGATTTGCAAGAATAATGAGAATTGCAAACGATGTTAGAAATTAACAAGTCAGTGATCAAGTAATTATCAGATCCGATTTAAATGATTCATTTATGCCTTATAGGCGTTACATGGAAAAACACAATAACAACATATTCGCGAATACGTTTGCAAAGAAAAGCTTCCATTACTTGCTTTTATCTGTTTCGCATTCTTTTGAGTTTGTCATCGTTTTCAATGAATACTTAGTAATAAATTAATGATTGTTATGTTAACTATTTGATTACAAGGTATCTAGTTGTGTTAAATGCTACAAGGATTTTTGGAGCTTGAATGACGTTGACAGGGGGACCCATTTTTTTTTTGTAAATATTTGGGAAATATTTTGTGAAATGGATAGAAAAACTATTTTTTGCCACGTTGCAAAATATACTTGTACATATGTACAGCTATAAGTTAACCATTGCGTTATTTGTTTCTGAAAAATGACACATCCAGGTATCGCAAAAAAAAAACATACAAAATTCCATTAATCCACGCAAGCATAGGTCGCTTCAAAATATTCCTATCGAAAAGGGAGAATCCGATTCATTTGAGAATCGTACCAACGCAAAAAACGTTTTATGAATAGCAACTTCCATCGATGCGTAAAAAACGAACCTTTCCGACCCACCTTCAAATACCAACACATAATCATCTCACTTAATCGCTACACAACCAATCATAATGTGAAATGAGAATGACTCAAGTAGTGGATGCTGTAATATTGTAAATTCCCAGCTTCTCGGGTAGCTTTCCGCGAAGTTTCTCCATCTTTCTTTATCGTGTAGTTAGTGCCTAACCTGGTGTCAGAGTTTTTATGCCACCCATGGGCCTCTGACTTGGTTTACATGCCGTCGAGTAATATCTTTATGGCATGCTGGTTTCCTCACGATGTTTTCCTTCACCGAAGCAAGTGATGATTATACAATCCGCACATGAATCCGAAAAATCAGAGGTGCGTGTCTTGGGTTGTACTTGAGACATAGAAATATAAAAAAAAAACAGTTGTTGTTGTTCTCTTGTTTATTATATCTATGACTTGAGACCTATGGATTTGGCAGTCCGTCGGTCACAGCCTACTAGGCTATCACTGCTTATAACTTATAAGTTTGTTTCTCCATAGGGCTCCACGGTGGTTTTTGCCCATATATGTCATCCAGACTTATGCGAACTTTCAGAGCGAAAAAGATAGTTGCAGCTTTTAGAACACAAGACATCAAATCAAGATATGTATTTCCAGTACAAGTTGGCCTCGCATTTTATAGACTTTCCGTGCAACGAGAGAACAGCTCTTGTTGGAAATGTGTGGCTAGATCGTCGTACTACGTGTACTTGTTTGTAGGTCTATCAAAGGGCAGTTTAAACAATTTTCTATTGCTTTTGTTTTCGATTTCACAGTTCATAAACTGTGGAAACCTTAACAAAACTGTTCGTGGTGGTATTCGTTCCGTATAGCTCCCTCAAAAATCATGGTACTCGTCATCATCTACCAAGCCTTTTCCCAACAATGTTGGGGTCGGCTTCTTGTCTACCCGGATGCAACTGAATCATCAGCCGCTAATCACTGTAATATTCCCCAGTTCCTACAGTAGCTTTCCGCCGCACTCTAAGAAACTTCAAAGATATTCGACGCAACCTAACGTAGATAATTAACCTAAGCCATAATAACACAATGAATCACTAACTAACCATATGCGTACAGTTCGAGTTAAATTATTTCCATGTTGGAAAATTTGCTCCGTAATTTGTGTCCGTTTAAGGACATGGTTACATGGAAACTGATCGCGAATATTAATGAGATATGTAAATAAATAGTTATTTTATTACTTATAATTATAAAGTGTTTCTACTCTGAACTGGGTGTGGAAAAGACAATTCTCTTGCACCTGGAAACCTTCCTCGCGAACAAAAGTAAATCAGCATGCCGAATAGCTTACACAGTTGGGGTCTGGGAAGTCTTGATGATTAAAACAAAATGGCAGAAAAAAAACTGGGCGTGTAATGGCTATAGTTGCGTAGTAAAGTCGTACCTGTTAACACATCTATATGTTATAATAACGTATAATATAATATAGGTATTATAAGTTATTTATTATATCTAGATGTTTTTTATATTTATAGGTTTTTCCCAAAAACCTACATCAGGCACCAGTCTCTCACAAAGGTGGAATACCTGAGACATTTTTTGTACACATTAACTGTGTAGTGAAAATAAATGATAAATGAATGAATGACTTAACTAAACTAACCGTAAGTCACACTTAACCTACAAAGCTCTCAGTAATATCGGGCTTTCAAGAAAATCCGTTCAACAAAGATAGGGTCAGAAAAGCTTATTTCATGTTTGGGGTCTATGAATTATAATTAAGAGTGATAAATTAGGCGAATACGTGACATAGAATGATTAGTGTATTCACGGTCTGACAAACAAATTCTGAATGCAAATGGACACAAGCGCGGACGCAGTGGGTGAAAACCGGCAGTTGGAAAGAAAGTAAATTCACTACAAATGTTTTAATTAACATTGAGCGTTAGATTGTACAATGAGATTATTCCTTTATTCATTTTTTCTTTTTAATTTTTTACATTTTTAAATATTAAAAAAAAAACATTTAAAAATATAAAAAATAGTAGCCCACCGGTACCGAGAACAGGGTCCGAGCTACCGGTGGTAGCTGATAAGATTATTATTATTATTGTGTAAGATTTATTAGAAAAATACATGTGTACTACTTACACCAGACAGATCGATGATAGTGAACGTGATCAGCACACCTGAACCGCGGTCAAGAACTGTCAGTCCTACCTATCTTACAGCTTCATCTAAAAGCTTTTGAACTCCGTTTAAGATGCCCTGATCGCGTTCAGTTTAATTGGTGAAGTCCGCTTTTTATAGTCTACGCTACTTCATCATCAACCTCCTGCCCTTGTCCCATGTTACTTGAGTCAATCGCCACGCTATCATTTACTCCTTTATTTATAGTCTACGCTAGTCGCAGTATGAAAATTTTAAGAACTCATAATTCTAAGTTAAAGCAAATTTTAATGATACAAAATAATCTTTTGCTCTTTGCGAACTGTGAATTAATTAGAATTCTCAGAAACATGGCTAATTAAAAGCTGTCAAAGGAACGTAAGCTGTCAACATTGTTGAAATTAACAGCCTCAAATCCTACTTGGAATTTGAAACCTTTGTCAAGAGTCCTTGAAACGTGAACATCTTTAGTTTAATACAGTCGACTTCAAAATTATTTAACTGAAGTTAATTTTACGTTTAATCGTTTAAAAGAACATCTTCTAATCAAAAGGAATTTTGATCAACTTAAAACTCAGGATCATGGTGATTTGAGTTTCTTGGTAAAAAGATTGGACGATGCTACTTCATTTCACGCAATGTATTCGCAGTTTGAATGACGCAGTTGCTTAAAAGTTCGAATTTAAAAAGGAATGTCGTAGTGGTTCAGTATTAACAGGGATTATTTTAAAAAAAGCACCGTTTCCTCCTACGAAAATCTGAATTACGATTGATCTTTTCCGTATTTTCCATTATTTCAATGAACTCCGTCAATGAAAAGATTTAATTTAATACTACGAGTATGAATGTATGTAGATGGCTATAAGAGGTTGTGTGGTAATCGGTTAGCTTGGTATGGACACGTGATGCGGAGGAATGAGGAAAATGTCGTGAGGAAAGTTTTGAGGATGAATTGGGATGGGTATAAGAGTAGAGGAAGACCAAAGAAACGATGAATGGACTGTGTGAAGGATGATATGGTTAGAAAGGAGGTAACTGCTGCGATGACGAGTAATAGAGAAGTATGGAAGAAGAAGACATGCTTCGCCGACCCCAAGTAAATTGGGATAAGGGCAAGAGAATGGTGACTACGTGCATCTTGAATTTCCATAGTAGGTATATATTTATTTTCTGACATAACTATGTTTTTATTTGCCCCGACTGTACCTAAGGTAGTTCGATATTTATGCTCCATAAACGTCGAACCGAGGACCTCGTCATAAATATACGACGCACGAACCTAGAAGTTATATTTCTTGGAAGGCTCATAGAATATTAAACTTATCAAGACAATGGGATCAAATACAAAAAGTAGGCGATCTTTTAAATTATTTTATTGTCATCTTTGATAAACGAGGTTAAAATTATAAATTGAATTGTGAAGTAAGGTTGTATTCAGCAAAGTTCCTAGTTTCAGTTAGTGACGATACTTTCATACAAGCCTTTTTTTTTTTACCATGTTCCTTCATCGCCCTTTGTGTTCCGGGGCCGCGGTATCTCTTTCGAACAACCCGCAGCACCCGGCAGGCATCGGCCCTTGCGGGCCCCTTCCCTATGCTGACATCTCTTTGAGGCGCGCGTGGAACACGAACGCGCCGTCGACACGGCCTGTCGTCCTAAGACGGAGGGACGGCGAGCTAGCCCTTAGCTCACCGTCCACAGGCCTGCGTCTACGGTGGCCGGGGGCCACCACGTGGCCCCCGACGCCCGGTGCGTCTCCCGCGGCGGCTGGGACGTGAGGAGGAACGCTCTCTCTCACGTTCCGCCTCCTCCTTTGCTAGCATGACTGCTTCGCAAAAGGAGGTGACGGCTTCCCATTCCAGAACCAGGGCCGGACGCGAGAGGTCGCCGCCGCCGATCGCCGCTATGAGGACACGGCGTTGCTCCGCCCAAGCGGGGCAGACCTCCCCCGTATGCTCCACCGTGTCCTCCGGTCGATCCTCGCAGTGGATTCATACAAGCCTAAAAACTGAAAATCTACTACTCGTCATGATGTTAGGGTTTCTGAAGAGTCTGCTTGCCTTATGGGCTTGCCATATTGTTGGCCCCTAGGCACGCCAAAAGTCAGTTACTGTCATTTTCTCTATATTAACATTATAAAGAAGTAAACTTGAGATGTGGGAGGTAATCTCTGAAACTGCCAGCTCCTCCGATTTCAACCATTCTTATAAAATAATTAAAGCTACGCTACTGTCGAGTGCCACAGGATATGTTTTTCGAAGCGGACAAAGTCGCAGGCAGAAGCCATGCATGAATAAAAGTTTTAAATTATAAACACTTACTTAATGGGTAGCAGCTGTGATCTTCCCCTCTTTACACCTAAGGGTTTTTTTTCGCAAACGGTTAGGTAACCTCCCTAACCGTTAATACAGCTGGCTTGATAAAATCTTGAATTCCTAATTATCTTACTAACCAACAGTTGCATTGACGATAAGACCTAACACGCAATTACAAGCCTTGCTCCTCTGATATCATTTTAGTTGTATTGGCGATAACCCTTAACATGCAACTAAACCCCTGCCCCAATATCCATTTAGGCATGGTGGTCTATTGTATCCAATACCACACATGTCTCGCTTCGGTCACGCGGCACGTGTAAACACGTTGCTTATAGTTACTAAACCAAAACAAACGCAGCCCTAATCCGTTGATAACTAACAAGAACAAAGGTCATCACTCGGCACATACATTTCTTTTGTTATCGAGGAGATAACCCTGAAATGCCGCGGTAACTCGGTAGCTCGGGGTTGCTAGATCAAGTTTCTTATTTTCCCAAAATTCAAACGTTTTGTTTTCCCCATATCATCATCTGCCTAGCCTTTTCCCAACTATGTTGTGGTCGTTTTCCAGTGTAACCGTGTGCAGCTGAATTCCAGTATAATATGTTTCGCAACTTTTTTCCCCACATTGTTTCTCAAATTGTAAATGAACGAATGGAAAGATATAAAAACTATGTTAATTCACAAAATAGGTCATCGGATATTTAAACCGAGGAAGATTTATTTCAAAACATCCATCACAACGATCTCATCAAAATTCATCACATAGACATTATCGGAATTACATTTTATTAGTGGATTCAAATTCAGTTCACATCTCCAAAGATTTAATTTCCCCAAGAACGGTAATTTTTTCCCAAAAAAATCGAAAAAACCTCCAATATACTCGTACCAACACTAGTAGCTCAGTTATCGAACACATTATGCCTCAACAAATGATCTTAGGCGTGATAATGGCATAAACAAATATTACTAGCCGGTGTTATCTTAAAGGCTTGTCCAGATACGCTAAGTGTAAGCTTTAGATTGAGTTGGAACTTTAACTAGTGAGATAATGGGTCAATTATTATAGGTAAATGGTACCTCCTGACGTTACAAAAATGTCCGTATATGAGATAAAGGGCTGAACCAAACATGGTGTTCCTTAAATGTCAAAAGAAAACCTACATCAGCAAAACATAAAACGCACTTTTTGGGCTATAAATGCGTCAGTGACTCTTTCTGTCTGTATGTATGTTACCTTTTCACACTTATACTTACGGCTGAACAGATTTCGGAGCAATGTGGCACACAGGAAGATTATGTTTAAGACATGGGATATTTTTACCCTAGTTTTTACTACGCTCTCGTTGGTCAATTCCCTAACAACGCGGGCAAGACCATGGACAAAATCTAGTACATAATTTTTATTTCGATAGCTAGCAAGTAGTAGTAGCAGCAGAGTATCCGCATCTCTACAAGTGGAAACATTGCTTACTTGAGTCTTATCTGAACACGCTCTTACACATCCATTTATCTATTTATTCTGCCCAAATACATATCCATTGTTCGGGGCCTTGTTACTGCAATTCTATAATTCCATAATACGTAAACCGATACAAGGATAGGCAAACTGTTTTGTTGTTAAAATGTTATTAACATTGTCAATTATATGAGTGCCGTGACACCACTAACTTTAACTATGGAGTGGGTTACTTCTGTCGCAATGCGAAACTGCGTGTTTATGTTGACGTAAAGCTTTTAAAACTGTCTGTTTTCTGAAAATTTGTGCTTTTTAGAAAAAAAACAAACGTGAAGATATTTCATAGTATCTAAAATATATTTGCGAGATTGTTTCTTTTACAATCTCATTTATAGCACCTTGCTACTTTGAATTATAAGAATAATTGAAAACTTGGTGGCATTAAGTCCGCCTATGTACCACTCTTGTACATGAAGTTTAAGTAAATAAATAATTATAATTATGTATATTCGACACAATGTAAATTGTTTATGAATGAATAAATGATATTGCTGTTTTGACGGTTGTCAGCTTTTCAGTTTTAAAATCTGAATCCCTAATATCTCCTTCACTCAAATTGCTATCTTTTGTCTTCCACAATTTTTATAGAGATTACTTGGGGTGTTTTAAGCCCCATCTTCTTCATAGTGATCAACTTTCGGAACGGACTAGTGACTGTAGTACAACGAATTCTGACTTACTGACCAACTTTTTCACAACTCAAATGTGCCTGGAAATGGTTTTATTGAAATAAATGCTATGAATTCATTAGTGATGACTGTGATGAATGTTTTTTTATGTTTTTCCCTAAAATGTTTAATACGCCTTCACATAGAACTGTCTACTTATCCATCGGTAAGTTGCGAAACTATTCGTTTAGTATATCGCCATACTAATTAACGCGTCTTTCTATCTCTTCGACAACTAATGACTGTTTTGTATTATCAGCATTTCTTTCGGTTCCAAACAATTAGGTTTTTGTGTTGCGACGCGACGCTTGCTTACCAACGTATACGATAAATGGATGACATTTACGATTGATGAGAATGCTGACTATTTAAATGGATGTCGAAGTTTTTGGGTTAAACGATAACATGTTTTGGAAGTACAGTCGGTAACTCGACCAACTTACTTAACTTATTTGAATTCTTCCTGGAAAATACAATAATTATTTATTTATAATTTTAGTGTCACCTGTCAATGCTGTTTAGACATCTATTAAATCTAATTTTGTTGTTAATTTGGCCAAACAGAAAACAGTGCTCCATACAAGACGGTGATTTGACAACCATATTTACAGTACATAGGTACAGAGATTGGCTGAAGCTTTCAGAAGTCAGAGGTTCATAAACCTTCATAACTTTCACAAAGGGAAAAAGGAATCAGATCAAGGCTGATACTGTGATAAAGATCCGGGAAAATACAAACGAAGGTATAGCAGAAAATCATGCATAATTATCTACATAGATCAAGTTTATACAAGATGTAGTTTTGCATCCTCGTCAAATTCAAGGAGGTAACTATGCTATTGATTCTCGACCCGAATCAATAATAAAATGGGTAGGTAATTTTTATATACATTTTCTTAATATCGGAAATCGGTAAGTGTGCACCACCCGTATTAAAACGCGGCCTGTCTAATACTAGCCCTACAACCGCGCTTTCACACATACAAACAAACGCAGACGTTTATTCGATAAACGGGTGATTCTCTTCTTTTGAGAAGGGCTTCATTCTGAAATAGTGTCAAATTAAAACAACTAAAAATGCAACGTTTATTATTATTGACCAGGTACCGTAATTTATATTGATTATTTACGTCTTCTATGACAACCTCCTGAATTTTGACGAGGTCGCAAAACTACACCTTGTATATCTCATAGCATAATGCTTGTCGCTTCTCTATTACCCGTTACGGAAACTGACCCAGATTTTTACCTCGTATTTACGTTTTTAAAAGGGTATGTAGACCTAACGGAGACAAAAGGACTTATGTTTAGGGTTGTAAGACGCAAGGACAACATAAAGTCAAATTAAAGTCTGCAAAGTTCCGCTGGTTAATTTGATCTTTTATTATATGCACCCTGTTATTTATACTTGTGGTTTAAGACTTAGGAATATTTTATTTTATTTTTTTACTGTTTAGCATGGCCAAAACGACATCCAAATGTTACTTTGCTTTTTTTTTAAGATCAACCAACAAACCATTGCGTCTACATTGCTTAAAACTTGTACTGACATTCATATAATAATATGACAATTTTAAACACATATTAAAACCTCTCCTTAACTGGCCAGCCCTATCACTCGTTGCAACAATAACGGTACACTCAAATGCATAGTGCATCCCGTAAGCTGCATTCACTCAAGAACTTAATGCTTGTTTTTATTCATAGTCTTGACTATCTGCACTTAGATCGCGTTTCAAACCACTAAGAAGGCTCATTGTCACAAATCATAGTTGCTGATGAGACTGTAATAACTTTTTTATAGAATTAAATTGCCAGTAACACGAACTGGTTGAGCTTTAAAGTAATTTGATGCTAGGATAGCTTGAAAAGTGTGTGTGACTACTATTGTAAGCAAACTCACTGAGCTTTCGCATTTAATGTCAAGTGAGAATTAAGTGAGTTCGGTTAACTGCTTCTTTTTCGTGTGGTTAGTGAATAACTTGGGTGTCGTAGTTTTTATGCCGCATATGGGCCTCCGAAGTTGAATTTGGTGTACTGAGTATGTAGTTTCCGTTTTCGCGCCGGTGTCCCTTCCACCCCTTATATTATGATATGGAATGTTTTTTGGGAAAAAGTAAACCCAGTTTCATGTCTAGCCTAAAAGTTTGCCATATTTACAAATCATACATTTTGTCAAAAAAATGGAACTTACTCGCCTACCTTAGACGTAATTTTCATTAAAAAAATCAGTTTTATTCTGTATTACTTCTTTGCTATTATAACGAACTAAACCTAATTAGTTAATTATACACGTCATCTCGGCACTGATGTGAAAATGGGTGATTCAGACGACATCCGTATAATTACCTAATCGTACCACAGCCATGAGAGCAATTTAACGATGACTACAAGTACTCCCTATGAAAGCATGACACATAAACATCACGCCTGTATTTCCCCCGTAGGGGCAGGCAGAGGTGTTGGACTCATTTTTCCAGCATATAAAAGCAAAGCGTGACACATCCAGCAAAAATCTCGTATGACATCATGTAATCGAGTTACTGTGGTACTTGCAATCATCGTAATTAACGGCAGTACATAATCAGGGAAACTTGAAAGAAATGCTTCTAATACATCACTTGGCAAATGAAATTCAACTTTATTTCTTAAGAAATACTGTTGTCAATTAAGTGGCATGAGGAAAATAGATGATTGATAAAAAAAAATGAACGTAGAAGTACCTGAAATACGGAACTTGTCAAATCAAATTCAACTTTATTTGCGAAGCAATAGAGTCGTAATTTGTGTGGTTAGAGGGAAATAGATGATTGTATTTTGAAAAAAAAAAGAACAACGTAGCTGAAATATACACCATGTCAAACTAAATTCAACTTTATTTGCAAACAAATAGAGTTGTAAATTGAGTGGTAAGTGGAAAATAGATGTTTGATTTTGCAAAAAACACCGCATCATACGTGTTTCCGAGGGCTAGGCGTAAGGATTAATTTGCAATAATTAATAACTGACCGCGGTCTCAGACGTGAGGTAAAAACTGAGCCAGACCTACCATAACATGTTTATAACTTCCACTGAGGAAATCATAGATAATAGAGGAAGTGTTTCTGGTATAAAGTATTGGGATCAAAGGCATTAAATTTGATGAAAGGAGCATTATTTTCTTTTAATTTTTTGTTTTTAAATTTCCTGGCTCAAGAAAAAACAAGCGAGCATCAATTTTTTTTTAATAATTAGGTATAATTTTCAAATTAGAAGTTGTTTAGATAGCTACTAGATATTATAGAATAGAAGTATCTTTATTCAAGTATCATGACTCAAAAATGATTAGTAAGACCTTACAACTATTCGCTGGGTGCAAAGTAGGGGGTGGGGGAACTCGAATCGATCACAGCGCGCACTGTGGCAAAAAAAGGAACATTCGGCGGCAGACAAATTGTCACTTTTGTTTGAGTAGCAAAATTTACTTTACGTATCATTTAAAAAATAAATAAACAAACATGCGTCACGATACCTGCTGTGTAGTTAATTGCAAAAAAAATGGAAGAAACAGTGATCACAAATTTTACAAATTTCCACAAGCAAGTTGGAAACGCGAACAACGTATTAAATGGATAATCGCCGTCAAAAGGAAAAAGTAAGTAAGATAACCTATGATTTTGTATGTTGTAGGAAGTAGCACGTTACAATGGTCAAATTACTATAATTCATTTATTGTATTACTTCAGTGCCGATGGATCTCCATGGTCGCCAAAGCTACATGACAGGATTTGCAGTGCACACTTTATTGGAGGCAAGAAAGCTGATGAACAGGACAGTCCTAGTTACATCCCAAGAATATTTCCTACCATATACACCTCTACAGCTGTTAATGCAAATTTAGTCATTTCAAGATACAAACGATGCATGGAACGCAATAATGAGAAAGAAAAAAATACAGCAAACTTACCTAATATTCATTACGAATCAAATGTTATTGAAATGATGGAAAATATTCATAGTACTAAAATTGACAAAGAATGCCAAGTTAATATATTTTCGCGTGTCGGAAATGAAGGAAAAACATTCATCTGCAATAGATATGTACATAGTGGCAAAGATATATGTGACTCTGAAATTCAAACTGAAATATCAAGCAATTCGAAGATTATCAAGTTTGACAAAAAAACCAAGCACCAAGGATGTAATACTATTGTAAAGACTTTCGCTCATCAAGCAACCTTAACAGAGAATAAATATTTTACTGGATTTCGATCGATTACGGAAGACGAGGAACTCATTGATCTTGCTGGTGTTACCCTTCAGAATTTTCGGTTTTTATTAAAACGAATAGTGGACAATCACAAGTATATGGTTGTCAAAGAAGATAGACTTCTTATTTTTTTGATGAAAATGAAACTAGGCGTGTCATTTTCAGCTCTAAGCGTCTTGTTTGGTGTACATAGAACAACAGTATCAAGAATATTTTATTCAAATCTTGAAGAATTAGCATCTGCAACATCTGATTTGGTTTTTTGGCCCAGTAAAAGTGTTGTACAAAGAACAATGCCGGACTGCTTTCATCCAAATTACAGTAACACTAGAGTCATTATTGATTGTACAGAGTTTCAAGTAGAAATACCATCTACAGTTGATAATCGTGTGTGGTGCTATTCACACTACATGAAAGGATTTAGATACTGCAAAGGTGCTCATAGGTATTACACCAGGAGGCTTCATTTCATTTAAATCAAAAGTGGCCGGTGGAAGGAAAAGCGATGCTCAAATAACAGTTGAATCAGGATTAGTTGATTATTTAGAAAATGGAGACATTGTTTTGGCTGACAAAGGATTTCCACAAATAAAGAAAATTTTAGATGAAAGTGGAAAAGAAATAGGAATTGTTATGCCACCTTTTCTAAGTGATAAAAGGGCATTTTCAAGAGATGAGACAGATGCTACTTATAGTATCGCTCGGGTTAGGATTCATGTCGAGAGGATAATGCAACGGCTGAGACTTTATCAAATATTAAATAAAATTCCTCAAAACTTGTTTTGCCATATAGATGATATTTTGCATATTTGTTGTGTATTAGTAAATTTGCAGAACTCGATATTTTCTAATAAATAAATGTACCTATGATACTATCTGTAATTTATTTATTGTCACTCTAGACGGGTAATACAAAACATCAACGTTATTATCGACACTATAGATTTACATGATCGAATAGAATATAATATAAATTACGATACTTTCTTGAAATTATTTGTTTGTTTACTTAATGACAGCCGCCCATTTGACATTTCAATGTCCGCCATAATTGTGAACGCTAGTTGGCGCTGTCATCGCGCACCCGGCGAATACAAGGTGTAGTTTTGCATCCTCGTCAAATTCAAGGAGGTAACTGTGCTAATGATTCTCGACCCGAATCAATAATAAAATGGGTATCATTTTTTTTTTTTTTGTCTTAATATCGGAAATTGGAAAGTGTGCACCACCCGTATTAAAACGCGACCCGTCGAATACTAGACCTATAACCGCGCTTTCACACACACAATCAAACGCAGACGTTTATTCGACAAACGGGTGATTCTCCTCGTTTGAGAAGTGCTTCATTTTGAAATAGTGT
Source organism: Standfussiana lucernea (assembly GCA_964057025.1). Classification (NCBI taxonomy): domain Eukaryota; kingdom Metazoa; phylum Arthropoda; class Insecta; order Lepidoptera; family Noctuidae; genus Standfussiana; species Standfussiana lucernea. The sequence goes on along the minus strand of OZ059791.1, from coordinate 15,062,838 downwards.
CAAATGAAAACAACTAAAAAAAGCAGCGTTTATTATTATTGACCAAGTACCGTAATTTATATTGATTATTTACGTCTTCTATTACAACCTCCTGAATTTTGACGAGGATGCAAAACTACACCTTGTATTAGTAAGAACTGAAACTTCACAAAAAACAAATAGTAGTGGATCACCGTTGCGGCAACCCATATGAAATGGCGCAACAGCGACCCACGAAAACACAGAACACGAATGAATAAATAAATAAACATAACCAGAAACAGTTTTTCTTTCTTAAATTATTTTCTCGTTCAAATATAGTTTCTTTTCAATGAATAGAATTAATTCGTCAAACTTGTTAGTACCTATTTAACCTTCATTTAGTATTCACGATTCAATTAAAGTGCAACAGCCTAAGCTTTGAAATTATTTCTTTGCTCGGTGCCCGGTGACTCATGCATGATTGAAGTACATTTAAATGGTTAAAATATTGACAACATTGACTAGATATGCCATTCACTAGTCAAACGAAAACATATAATTTTCGTTCGACAGTCCTGTCTATAATAACTCCTAATTATTGCATGTAGAAGGGCTATGGCATCAGAATGCAAAACGAACCTTATAGAACTTGTATAAGATTTATTTTCGTTTGATTATTTTATTTAGAAGGCGATTTTTATAAATAGGAACGTATGTAAAATTAAAATGGACCTTATTGCAACGAAGTAAGGTTTATATTTGCTTGTTTATTTTATTTATAAGGCGATTTTTACAAATACGCACGTCTGTCGTACAACCGCAAACCGCGGCGTAATGTAGGGACTACATAATTATTATAAAATACTTCAACTCTTCAAGTTTGGCGCAGTAGCAATATTACATAATAAAGGGTGAGGCATCCGTTTATTTTCTATTTTATTGTCATTCCTTGCTGATTTAAAATTATCACCCGATTGCAATTTTATAGTTTTTCGATAAACCTGTAACAGGTCGAAATTAATTCCACTATTATCGATTACTAGTTCTTTTTTTTAATAAAATGTTTCGATAAATTCCACTTTTACATTTTTTTTTTAATTCTAGCTACCACATATTGTTTGAAATAACAAATAGGCATGTGTGGCATGTCATGACATAATAATGTAAAATAAACAACAATTTTCTGTATAAATTGTTTATAATCACACAATTTTAAGTTATGCTGGTGGTCGCCGCATCACATCATCACACAATGATTCATTTTTATAATTACAATATATCTATACTAATATTATAAATGCGAAAGTTTGGATGGATGGATGTTTGTTACTCAATCACGCCAGAATGGCTGAACGGAGCTGGATGAAATTTGGCACAGAGATAGATTATAGTCTGGAATAGCACATAGGATACTTTTTTTTTCTCACACTTACACATCAAAATTTCCACGCGAACGAAGTCGCAGGCAACAGCTAGTATTATACATATTTTGCAAACATAATAAGTACTTATCAAAGAAAAATAATAGATGCATTAGGTCATATTACTACAATGACTGTATGAATGGAAAAACAATGTTGTTTATTGTTTTTCCATTCATGTAAAAAGATATCTACAGAAATGATAATGGTTTATCGTATAATGATAAGGTGCTTAATGATAAGGAAAATTTATTTATAACTTGACATTGATAACTGCTTCGTTGGTGTAGTGATCACAAGCGCCACTGTTTAGCGATAGGTCCCGGGTTTGATTCCCGAGTCGGCAAAAAAGTGGTATTGGGTTCTTCCATTAGAAATATCTCTGTAAAGTGTTATCATTTTTGTTTTTTTATAAATATGATGATATAGTATGTCAGTTTTCGGTCATTATTTCAATTAGCTAAAAGTCTCAGAAAATACCATCAAACCTCGCTCTAGAAAACAAACAACTTTTCAACCAGTGAATCAGAATCAGGACACGAAATATACCACTACAGTTATACATTCACAATCTGTGACTAATTATACCACGCAGTGTAAATAGCATAGCAAACTACACATTACTGAGCAGACCGAATGGCACCCAGTGTAACGATCTGTGCCACTGAATTATATGGAATTACAAATATATTAGTGTATTCCAATTTTGGTGGTAACTGTGTCAGTGATTGTGATAGGATGTGTAATTTTTGTGGGAACGTGACACCATGTATGCACTGTCTGGAAAATAATTGACCCATTGTTGTGAACATACTAGAAAATATTGGTGTGTTGCATTGAAATTCAAATTGAAACGTCAAAGGATGGGTGCACGGTTCGGGTTGGTCATTTCCTATGGAGAGGAACCGGCAAGAGATTCCATGATTACTCTTTTAAAAATATTAGTTCTAACAAAGTTATCAACTTTTGATTATTGTCACGGCTCGTCGTTTGACCTGACTACTTTGTTGGTCCAGTAGCCGCAAGCGTGACTGCCAAACGTGGCAACCTTGGTGTCAGTCCCCAGGATGAGCAGTGTAATTGTGTTATTCATAAACTTGTAAGATGTGTAATATATAAACTCATGCCTTTTCGTTTAGAGGCAGGCAGAAACTATGGTATTTATTCGTCATACCAACCAACCAATCAACCAATCTTATCAAAGGATATCATATAACCCAGTAATTGGGTTGTGAGAGTCAGACAGGCAGTCGCTCCATGTTTAATAGCGGTATTCTGGTGCTTTTGGCTAGACTGGAAAATTACCATCATATATTTGGTAAAGTGCTAGGCAGAAGATGATTCATCTTAGTCAATAGCTATAGGCTTACTTTCATGAGATTTACTTTACAGAATATTCCACCTATAAAGTAGGTACATCTCTGCTTACCTCAACCGGTAAAATTAGCGTGATACTAATATTATGTATGTCCGGTTGACCTAAAGCCTAGCATATTATGTAAATTACTAATTATGCACCTTGCAACCCATTTTATAAGTCGGTATTAACTAAGATTTACGCCAATTACATAAATAATTACATAATATTATACGTTATTTACTTAATAATTCTTCAGAAGTCACATTTATTTCTGAAGTAATCATAACCATTCACTTCGCTACAGTTTAATTGATATAAATTAACACCAATTCATGCAATTTTGTCTGCAAAACTACGTTAAAATAGGTTCTCTTAAAAACGCATACTTAATACTAATTTGCTACACAGATCTGCCTACCTCAACGTGTAAATCAAGCGTGGTTATGTAATGTAAAAAAATAACCTGTACCAACATTAACACCACGTGTTTCGTACTACGATAAAAACCAAAACAATATGAGTTTATGTTAATTCGAGACTAGTAGCGCCACCTGTTGACGTGAATACGAACTACGGAAGCAAAACAAAACAACACCGTGTCGAGTTTTCCTATTTTTATTTTAGTATAGTGGGTAAAGCTTCCGCATTCTATGCTGGCTTATATTTCCGAATCGAGATGACAAGATGAAGATCTTGTTAACTATGAACTACTTAATAAATTCCTTAATTCATTTACAAATAACGCACAACTTAAACCGTTGGGTTTTAATAAAAGCATTGATCTTTTGCACAAATTCCTCAAAGCGATGGTGACAGCTAAAATGCGATTCTCGAAAATGAATGCTCATAAGGAGATTTAAATATGTATAACAGGAGTAATGATGAAAAATTATCAGTCATAATTATGGCGAGTCTTACAAAAAGATAAAACTATTCATTCTATTCGCTTTGGATACGTTCTAATTAGTTTTATTCAATTCATCAATTACTACGTAGTATCTGTTGGCAACTTGTCGTAATTTACTAATGTCGAATCAAAATTTTCATCTTACCTTGTGGTTTTTAGCTCATTGCCATGGTCAAATATTATGTTAGGTACTATGTATGTTGGTAATTTGTCATGACAACCAATTGTAATGGACACCGTTTGTTATCTTGAATCTGAGATGGCACCTCACATCTCAGCTACAATGAATATAGAAATTATCAAAAATGTAAGAAAAGTAGAAGTAATTTTGCAAGATAGAGTCTGAGATTCCCTTAGGCTACGTACGTACTGGCAGGTGGCTGGCTTAGCGTCTAGAGCCGAGCGAGTAGCGAAGTGAAGCAAACGTTCTATAATCTTCGCATCCCGCCGCACTGCACGTTCGGCACCTTCGCTAGCAAGTAACCAGATGTTAAGTCACTAAGATCTAAGCGCTAAGGAAGCCAAGACACCAGTCAGTGCGTACGTAGCGTTACCTTCATGCGCAGACCGCAAACCAGAACTGCCGTTACTTTTGATTATTCCGTCACGTTTGACAAATGACTATCGCAAAAGAAATTCTGTTGCTGTCGAAGTTTTGACGCCGCGTTCGGAAACAAAACGGCAAGATGGGCAGACGACATATGTAGTTACCATTGGGGGGAAAACCTGGATGAGGCTGGCACGGTCATGCGCAGCAGTTCTCGCGGCTCATCCACCAAGGCGACAGTAGGCTCGCGTCGGTGTTTTTTTAGTGGATACAAGCCCCACATAACCAAACCATCTCCCCGGGCGGTGCGGTATGCGTTAGGCATTATTCACCGCTAAATAAAAAAAAGCACCGTGGAGATTGGCACAAGAAAAGAGAGGCCTATACCCAGGTGTGGGGAAATTCAGGCTGCGGGTGATGACGATGAAGATGATGATGTCGTGTTGTAGCTGTCTGTCAGTATTGGATGGAGCGTCGCGTCGGTTGCGGTTTCGGAGGGACACGTTCACATGTTCACATAAGTAAGTGTACTGACCTGAGCAAGCAAGTAAGCTGCACGTCGTTCTGGTAGCGCGAGAGCGCGGCGGCGCCCTCCACGCGCACCGTGTTGACCTTCTCGCGCAGCGCGCCGCCGCAGCCGCCGCAGCGCTCGCGCAGGATCGACATGATGTTGGGCTGCCGGAGGAACGCTACCACCTGGCGGACAGTACCGGCTTTTAGAGAATTTTCTGTGTCCCCAACATTATCGTAACAGTGAACCAGTAATTTATAGCCCCCACTTCTGTGTGTCGTGGGTTTTACTGCGTGTCATTTATGTAATCACCACCGCTTTCAAAACGGCGAAGGAAACCGTCGTGAGAAAACCGTCACGTCTTAGAAACAAAATTTAAAGACATTTGGATAGCACATGTTTTTGAATTATTTTCAACAATCCACATAGAGAAGGCTCGAACCCCAACAGGGAAATCTTTATATACAGGGTGAAGGGGACACCCGTGCAAACGGTTACCATGTGTTCACTGATACATCATTCCAACCCCCCCCCCCCTCCACATAGAAATTTAAATCGGTAATATTAAAAAAAAACTGCTGTTCCATTCTATTTGACACTTTTGTAGGGAAGAGCTGATTTTGTTAAAAATTACCGATGAAAAATTTACGTGTATAAATACGTGGTAACCGTTTGTGCGTTGATTTACCTTCCAACACTGTTTAAGCGAATTGTGCTTATTTTTATGTTAAAAATTACTAGCATGAGCATTTGCGCCAGTGGAGCCGTCGATGTTATGTATGCTTATTTACACGAGCACACACGCGTCTGACAGTACATTAGGATAGATTGAGTTATTGGTAATTTCTTACACAAACTGTTTTTTTTTTCTTGTTTCTTTTCTGAACTTTATTCGTTTCACTTTTGAGCTTAAAATCTAATTTCTGTCCAAATATTTACCTTGTCATTATACGCAACAGGTATCTCTTGATGCGTGCTCTGTATTTGTGCATCCGAAGCTGATAGAGGAGGCCGGGGAGGAGGCGTGGGTGCCTGTGAACATGAGAAAACCAATAAATGCCAGAAAAAACACAAAAATCTATGCATAGTACAATAGTGCTGAAAATATTAAAATAAACCTGTACAGTTAAAACACACTTGCGCATAAACCACTTATTTGGTTTACTGCCGCAAATGAGCCAAAATAACCAAAAAAAAAAAAACGAATCAACCAAAATATAGCCGAATAAAAAAAATAAACAGCACAGAAACTCATAAACAGGCAAAATCAACCAAAAATGAAATAACCAACATACAATCACAGACAAGTCACAACAGGCATAGACAAAAATCTAGACGAGAACATAAACAAGCCAACTCAAACAAAAAAGAGCATACACGAGTAACATGCGTGAAACGGGACAACACAACGTTGAACATTCAAACCATGCTAAGTATGACAAACATTCGAAAGAATAAATATACCTAACAAAAATGGCAATACGGAAAATGGATGAAAATTGACAATATGCCCCCAATGTCTATGGCAAATGAAAAACAGAAGTTTTAATTCGTATTAAAACCATAAAAAAAAACTCTATCAAAAATGCAATCTACAGCCGCATTCAACGATTTGTGAATTAGCGATCTTGTTTTTCTAAGTGAGTATGGACCAAATGGAATGACAATATACCACGGTCATCGCAAAAAGCATTCGTTGTCTAATAAATTTGGCGAAAAACTGATGAAAATTACGTTGAAAACCAAGTTGAACTATCTGTTGTCTAACTATTTATAAAAAAGAAAAAAATACCATTTAGAGTACCCAGCCCTACATAAGGCACACACTCGATGTGACACATTTACGACCGGTTGCTAAAAGGTTAAATTAAATTCGCTGGCGAAACTTCGATGACTCCAAAGGTATTGATATCTTTTATCACAATAAAGAAAAAATATTAAATACCCCATAATATTATAAGTAGTATCAAGTAGTAACTTGAAATTATGAGTTTATAAAAACTTATTGTTTTATCATCATTCGACATCAATACGAATCACGTCGGTAAAGTTTCACTAGCCAATCTAATTTGATCCTGCATACTGACTTCTCTAAATAATGTAGTAAATAGGGTCACGGAGTAAAAAGGCATACGAAAATGAACGAAAAATGAACAAAAACGAACAAAAACTGTCGTTAAGCAAGCCACTAGCAAGCATAGTTTGTTCACCGGCGCTTCGATGGCAGGACGTCGCCTCTGCGGCAACAGCGGGCTGAAGGGGCCCGACGCGGCCGTGCGCGGCACGCGCGGGTCGATGAACGTCGTGCGACGCATCACGTGGTCCACGAAGAAACGCTGCACGACCAGAATACATGTGGCTAAACTTAATATAAGCCATAATCCTACAGATTTGTCCAAGGAAAAAATAGTTGTCATCATTAAATCGAAACATTTGATTTCACATAAAACTACATGAACAGCTATGAAATGTCAAAGACCATCTCGGTTTGGGTTGGTCGTTTCATATGGTGAAGAACCGGCAAGAATCTCCATGGGATAACACACGAAGAAGGCAGTCTTACCTAGTCAATCAATCTATGTGCCCATCCCCAAATATATGTTGGGTCGGTACACGGCAGGGCGCTATGTCTGTTGTGTTCCTACATCTCTCCATCAACTGTCCACTTTGATATACCGCCTTTCACACAATCTATAGATCAACTTCTCAAACCACCAGATTCATCGTTTACGGCCTTCATAAACTTGTATACAAGTAAGGGGGTAATGCCCCTTACACCGTAAGAGGCATCGACGCACAACCTGTTATCACGAATTTTGAAAATAATTGTAGGGTAAGTCTCTAGCATACGACACGAGTTGGCGCAGTTGCTGAGCGATTGGCTGCAACGCTGCGTTTCGCGGGTTCGATCCTCGCACGGAACAAATATTTGTATGACCTACAGGTATTTGTTCCTTATCTGGCTGTTTTGTATGTGAGTGTTTGTAAACGCACCCACTATTCAGGCACAGCCGACATGCCATATTAAAAAAATGTCAGCTGTTTCATACATTTTGAATGTTATACTCAATGCATGTTAAAAGTTTGTTTCACGGTAACCCTTCCAACGAGATCCCATCCCTCTGGTAAAAATGTCAACATAGAATATACTAGAAGTGTCACCCACCTTCCCATTCCGGTCCAGCTTGGTATCCCACCCTAAGGGTAGCTCTCTATCCGCCTCACTGAACATATTGACCAGCGCGACCAGGTCCCGGTTGTGTTGGTACCGCTCGAAGGAGGTGGTGTCTCTTCGGATCTTGGAGATCATGTGCTTCAGTGTGGAGTTGCCGTTGTAGAGGGCTGATGCTTCCTGTAAAGTAAGGTAAGATGGTTTAGTACGGGGATATGAAGAAGAGAACTGTGGGTTCTTGTCTGGGAAGTTGGATGAGATCAAACTATGTGTGGTCGTCCCAACAAGTGATGCTGACTATCCAAATAGCTGAATGATTGCCGGCGTCCACAAAAGACTGCGCTGTCCTGACTTCTCGTTTAAGTGCTGCTTTTTAGGACTCAAGTTTCAGACTGAACTGTATGACACATCAATCTGACTATGCTTTTTTCTAACCGGATGCAACTGAGTACCAGTATTTCATATGGAGCGACTGCCTATATGTCCTCCACAACCCAGTTACTATAAGACTATGACACAGACCTGGTTCATATGCAGTATGGAGTAGAAGTCCGGGCGCGCTAGGAAGAAGGCGGCGGGATGCGGCACGTGCGAGGTGTCGGCGCGCGACGTGGAGGCGCCGGCGCAGGGCACGTGCGCGTGCGCGTGGCAGGGAGGGGGGGGCGACGCGCACGCGCCCGCTTCTTCTTCTGCCAGCTGTGTGCGCGTCATGGTTCGGCGGATTGACTGGTACCTGGAATGAGAGAACACGGAATTACAATAAGAATACACACCTTGAAGTAATTTTTGACTTTATAACAATTCTCACAGGGTTCAAATTTATTGAAATGACCGTGAAAACCGAATTATTTATTAATTTGTCAAAAAAATCTAGTGGAATAATAACCAACAATTCGACAACAAACAAGGATGAAAAGTTTCATAATTTTGTGATACTACTCATAGTCATTAAATGTATTTGCTTAACTCACCGCCGATCTAACTGCCGCCTCTGCACCTCAGGCGCAGGTGACCTGGGAGTGGTTCCATTGAGGCCAGGTCTCTGCCACGTAGTGGTCCTGTTGATGTGGTCGATGTAGAACACTCGGCCATGACTGTCCATGCGTGCCTCCCAGCCTGGAATATAGTGGCATTTCTTTGAGTAACTAATAGACCAATGTAGCAATAAACCGGACAATGAATACTGCAATGTACCAAAAGGCCAATAAAACAAAAGGCTACAAGACCATCCAACTCCTCCTATTGGACACCAATCTATCCACTATTGGACATAGGCTTCTCCCAAATTGCGCCCAAGACTCCATGACGATTTTGTCCCAACAATATAAAGTCAGCTAAAAGGATCGTGCCATATGATTAAACCCTTCCAAAATCAATTTGAATAGGATAGAGCTTTAGCTAACGATGTTTGACCCAAAATAATTTTCGTTCGAACTACTAGATGGCGTTAGTTGTATGCAAATGTTTCCCATTATACTTGTTTTATTATATTTTTACAAAATTATAGACAATGAAATTAGACATTACCCACCTGCCGGTAAAGGTTCTTCGCATTCAATAATCCCACCAATCATATTAGCAGGAAAATCGCCAGTCAAAGCCATCTGCCTCGATGCCCTTTCCGGGATTGAAGGCAGCCTTATACCGGCCATGTGCCGCAAAGGCGTGGGTGATGCCACTGCGTTGTCATTGTCATCAATGTCCTCAACCGGCCTCGGCCGCCTTAGGACCACATCCTCAGGAGGCCCCGCGTGGACTATCGTGAAGTGATTGCTGTTCACAAATTCCATATTAGGCGATCTAATTTCTGAGGTTCTCAGTTCATTCGTGAACTCAACCATTTCGAAGTTTTCTTGTAGTCTCGCTTCAGCATTTTGAACCGGCGGTGGATGTAGGTCCGATGGAGGCATCGGCCTCGGCCTCCTCGCATGGTGAGTTGGTGTGGGCGGACACTGCGGTGCCGCTCCACCAGCTAGCGCCGCCACTCTCGTCAACACCCTCGGGTGCGGCCGCACTGGACTCTCTAAACTGTTCGACTTATGAGGCGAGTGCTTCGGAGTCCCCTCACACCCCAAGTTCTTTATCAAATGCCTCGGTAAACTCGAATGCTTCGGCGTTGACGAATCGCATGAATGTTTTCGGTTCATCATCATAGTTCCCACGCTTGGCATCGTCTTGGTTGACTCATCGACAGGTGACGTCGAGTGTGAGGAGTTGCAGGAACTGTGATCGTTCGAACTGTGGTTATCTGTCTCTCTAGTTGGAGGATCCACGTGAGACGAATTTAGGAACGCCGTCATCATCGTGGGTGTTGCGCGACCAGAGTTCTGCCGCGTTAGAGGTTTGTGACTTTTCAATATCGTGATTTCCTTCTCCTCTATCTGATTCCTATTGTCATCCTCGAACTCAGAATGATTACTAATATCATTTAAAAACGTGTGTTGAGCTTTCTCTTCAGACTTGGCATGATTTGGCGTTCGGTTCACTCCGTCCACTACATCTTTGGGAGGACTGGGTTTTTCTTTCCTTGCGAATGTTGTCGTAATATAATTATCTGGACCTATATCTTTTATAAACAGTATCTTATTCCTACTTACGCTCGGAGCGCCATCAGGTACATCTTTAGATCTCTTCTCCTCGTTTAACCTAGATAATTTCATAGAAGAAATTGTGGATTCACATAAGCTGCCATCAGTTTCAGGTGTCGCTAAGGGTGCGACATTTTGCCCTCCTCTCCAAAAACTCGCTGTTGATGACGTAGCTAACTGATTGCCAGAATAAAACTCTCCTGGTTTAAAATCGTTTAGTTCCCCTTGTAAAGCAGCTGAGTTTGTTATGTTATTATCAGTGAAGAATTGTTCATCCGTGTCTATCAATTCAAAGTTGAACGCGTCTTCGGGCTTTGTTAATTTTTTTGGCTTTCTATGTCTGGGTACCTGTGGCGGGGAAATCGCGTGCATTCTCTCGAGGGGCTTGTGTGATTGTCTGGGCGGCAGGGGTGGCACGGGCGACTTTTCTGCTTCACTGGGCACATTTGCACTCTCCACGTCGTAAACGAACTTCATTATTTTGCAAGGATTCTTTGGTGACCATATTTTATAATACTCGGTGCCTGGTGACGTGGGTGAGTCAAAGCCGCTGTTGCCTATTGATTTCTTCTTGACGCCATTGAGCGCCTGCCCGCCGCCGGTGTCCACGGGCGGAGGACACTTCTTCTTCACGCCCGACGACGTGGGTCTACAGTCTGTTGCACTCCGAGATTCACTATTTACATTTTGAGATTCTTGGCTTAAATTACTAACTAGAGATTTACTAGGATCACATTTTGTATGTTCGAGATTGTTCCCGTTACTTTCTAAAGCACTAATTGAGCATTTGTTGACGTTCTCGCTGAGGTGTTTGATGTCGTGGCTGGTGCCGGGCACAAACTCGATGCGGGGAGGGTTCTCCGAGTTCATCTCGAAGCTTTCGTTGTTGTAGGAGAAGGGTGACACGTGGTCGCCGCTGCGCTTCCGTGACATTCCCTCCTTGAGCCGGAGGGGCAGCTTCTTGAGGTCCACTTTGAACCGCGCGGGGAGCGCTGATGTCTCCGCCGCGCACTCCTCGCCCTCGCCGTTGTAGTAGCGGAAGCATAGCAGTTGTTCACAGTCTGAAATAACCAGAGAAAATTAAAGTCGTTAAGTTTTAATTATTACTGACAAACAAAAGGGATATACATAATTAAGTTGGGCGTAGCGTAGTACAGAATGACGGGCGGGTATATGAGTAATAAACAGTTAATATAATAATTACCTTCATAAGGTTGATTAGGCTCGTCAAGAAGCCACATTATGTCGCCGTTGGCGCATCCGGTAGCCGGCACGCGCCCGACGACACTGACCGAGCCCGCTGACTCTGCAAGCAACAGACAATCTTCATTATTAATCTGATAACTTAACAAACATAAACACTCAATGAACGACCTAAAGAACTGAATGAGAAAAAATAGAAACAAGCAGACCCAAACCGCAAGAAATAAAACCTAAGTAATGAATATGAGACACTTCTCAACCATGTTATCTTAGGTACCTTCATAAAACTTTATAATATTGTTAATGTTTTTAAATCAGATGCATATTCAATGAAGCTAATTTGCATAAAATAATAAGAAAGAAACCACGTTGGCGAAAATAAAAGCAAAAATGGCGCTCGCAAAATCTCACTTAGAACGGCCGCCGGGCGGGCGGGTACCAGCATGAAATACAAAACGCGCAGGTGCAAAAGAGTTGACATTAAAAACAAACAACCAATGAGGCAAGTACGCAGTAACAGAGCTCAGAGAACCCTCCGCTTTTTTATCTAACAAAAATCAAGCAGGCGTGGGCTGGTTGGGCGCAGTTCGGCGCAGGCGCAGGCGCATCACAAATTATGCGCCCGACGTAATCACCGGATGCGGGAGTCGCCCGCACATTTTATGCGAAATAATCGAAGCCACCGAATTGCCAGTTAATTGGGGAAACACGGCCATAAATTTCACGGGGGCAAATTGATTCCGCAAGTAAATTTACCAGGCTCAGCCGGCCATTACCATATTTTGATTGGACTAATATACGAGCGGACGGTTAACATCTTCCTGTTGCTGATTAAGTGTTCGATGCCGTTATAAATATCGAAACTTAGTGCACACGTCAAAACTTGGCTTTATTTTGAACCGCGCCAACGTCCTGCTCAGGAAAACATCGCGGTATCAGCACGAGAAAGAAAGGGCGCGTCTTGGAGCAAACACTCAGGCGGAAACACGTAGGACAGGATAAATCGCAGTATTATCTCGAAACTGTTTCCGTTTCGAAATAATTACTGGGTTCTAGAAGGCAGCCGCGAGATCGATCGCTGTCATTACTTTTTTTGTTTCGACTCATTTGTTAGAGCTTTTTAGGGAAGGACATTAGCAGATAATCACGTAGCTCCACACGTTGAAATTGGTTGAGTGACGGCAATTTCCTTCGGAGTAGTGTGTTTTAAGAGGTGATGATGGAGTGCTGTCGAGTCAGAGTTCACGTGGTGGCGTGATCGTGGACAGTGACGCGAGCGGTGACACAGAGGGCGTCTATTTCCGGGCGGTGACGCAACATCCGCGCGCTTCCGTCCGCAGGATACGGCAGGAGATACAAATGTCGCGGCGCTGCGGAGATCAACCGCTGTGCTTCCGCGGGATTTGCGATAATAACGATAAAACACTATGATGACTACACCAGACGTAGTAATTACAATTTAGTTTACACATCGGCCGTCAGCGTTGTCATCGGCTGTGATTTCTGTTCCGTATCATAAATATGTTGACACAGCACATCAGTGGTAATAATTTGATATTGACAGCGCCTTAATTTCGAAGCAGCAAAACAGCAGCTTTCATAGTGCAATATACCCATTACCCACAAAGGCTACCTTAGTATTCTGCGGGCTAATTCAGCGTCTATTGATTGATTACCGACTTTGATTGATGAAACGATAGGTGCTTCACGCAGCTGATTCAAAACAGCGAAAACATTCTTTATTGAGTCTTCTACTTTCAGAGCTCCAGAGAATTGTACATGATAGAAAAGAACTTAGCTTAAATTTACATTTCTAGAAATCAAAACGGATGACAAAATGTAATTTCCTGGATTATCTTTAAAGTTTATTTTTAAACAACTTATAGACACACTCATCAATTTTCTGGGAGGGTGACGAGGGAAAGAAAAATTCACATTAGTGCTATGTTTCCGCTCATTTTCGGGAATAGAGAATCATAATCAGAATTACAAATAAAAAATATGTAGGTAGGTATAAATAACATATCTACATGAAAAGGAAACATCTGCTATTCAGTTCACCTCCCGGAGTTTTAGAAAAAAATACCTTCTGAAGTATCGGGTACTACATTACATACATATGTTCGTTATTTACAAGCTTCTTGCCGCGAACAGGCGATGACGGGGTTATAAATATTTGCGATATTGAAACTAAGTGCATTACGGGAGTAGGAAACAATAAACAGTATCCGATATACCTCGCGGATACACAAAGCGATTTAACATTCAAACATCTAAAAGCCGAAACGCAATAAAGCGAAATCCACTTGCGACTTTGAATAAAAACAACACCGCTTACATCGCTTATTTTCACGAACAAAATAATCCACCAGTCGCGAGGATCCAAATTTTTATATTGAAAATAACAAACGACGATCAACAATTTTATTATGAGCTGACGATACCAATGTTCTGATGCTACTTTCACATCTAATAAACGCTCATATGTTGACAACTACACAATCATGTTTCTAATAAATTAGACATTAGTCACATTTCAACACTCACGCAGCTGTATCATACCAGAGCTTAATCAAATTAATTAAAATTGAACGCAGCCAATATTGCACAGCGTTCATGGGAACTATGCATTATTAGAAATACAAGCAGCATCAAGCTCCTCTGGTAAGCACCGCCATGGGAAAAGCCAGAGGAAGTATTTATTAAAACATGAAAACAAATTACCATGCGATTAAATTTAAAATTCATAGCAGCAATTACATGAATCACGATTAACGTCACTTATGGAACGCATAGAAGATTATCAAGAAGAAGTGCAAGGGCAATGCGGACTATGTGTCACTTAACCGTCCGTTTGGCGGAAGCCAGCAGTTAAACTAAACGCCGGTCATTCCACGACCCCTTGAACACATCTGTCGCTTTACGCCTACGCCCCGATGTGTTTAAGTGAGTTTTTTACACGGCGACATGATATGTCTTAAGTAGTGCCCTCGGTTTCACACGATGTTTGTCAGACACCTCGTATCCTGGAATTGGGTAAACAATACGGCTGTCGGTGATGATGACAGTTACGTGTATGCCACTTGAGGGTTTTTTGATTTTGGAACACAAGGGGGAAAGGATTGAGCGGTACAAATATTCACTCGATCCCATGTGTGTGCCAGCAGTTTGGTTTTTCTGCCTTATTCTAAACGGATACTCGGCTATATCACAATCATTCATAGTCCAAGGATTATAATGATTATCACCATAACAGGTCTCTTGTGATTGGTACCTACACTACCTACAGCAAACAACCCGTATCTTTCGCATAAAAACGAGTTGCAATCACCATAATTACAAACGCACCACATTTTTCATCCAAACCAAAAATAGACCAGACACTTACCCGTATCCGTCTTAAAATAAACGGAATTACATTTCGAAGTGAAGAAACGACAGTTTAAAGGGGTCGGCTCGATGACAGAGCCCCATTAGGCAAGTGACGATTTGACAGTTTCACGACTCTGTTAAACACGGTTTAGAGACGCGAGACGTTGAACAGAGCTTTGTTTCCATTTCACACGAATACCTTTCAGCGTATTAACAAGTTGTTGACGAGAGGATCTTAAATCAGCTTTATTTTTGTCTTCACATCCTTTAGGATTGTAAAGATGCTTGCAGTTGCAGGTTGGACGTCATTCAACGCGTTTGTATTGTTTGTTTAGTTCTTTGTGCTTGGGATAGGGTTGCGTTTGCCTTAATTAAAAGGAAAGGCAAAAGGAAAGGCTTGCCAAGAAATGGTGTTACGTAACCTAAGATCAACTTTTAGTTTTATTTTACCTACTAGAAATTCTAAAGGCAGAACTCTTATGGCCTACTGCTAAGAGAGCTTGGAGAACAATGTTTACTATAAGTAAGTGTTTAGAACTTCGTTAAGCTTGAAAATAACTGATAGACATGCAATTCGAACCTACACACGAATTCCATTGGCTATTGATGTGTTATAAGTTGTTCTTGAGATATGTTGCTTTGAGAACTTCGACATCCACAAGCGCTGCATCAACACTCCCGCATTGCTCACAAGTGAAAGTATTGGTCCAAAAACTCATTACAAGAAATTGAAACCGTAACAATTGTGCCAGAGTCGAAGCAAATTTAATAAATGAGTGAAGAACCTGCTCACCGTCATAAAATTGGCTGTTGTTAATACTGATTTTAAAATACCTTTCCGTTCATTCAAAAGGTCCATTAAGGACCGGTTAATTTTACGAGTAAAGACCACTTAAAATTCCGAAGGGTGGGCATAAATCGGCTCGGATACTGAATGTTGCGGACAGAGCCTCGTCTGTGTCCATTAGCACCTACACTGATAACTTGATAAGTTACGTTGACATTTACCGTCTTGACTCTACCTAC
Source organism: Standfussiana lucernea (assembly GCA_964057025.1). Taxonomy (NCBI): domain Eukaryota; kingdom Metazoa; phylum Arthropoda; class Insecta; order Lepidoptera; family Noctuidae; genus Standfussiana; species Standfussiana lucernea. Next base: position 15,046,770 of record OZ059791.1, on the reverse strand, counting down.
CGTCAATAGGATGACGAATGTGCACTTGAATTTGATGAAGGACGTTAAGCATTAGAAGCAAAAACAGTGTTTTAGTCCAAAAGATTAAGTTTAAGTCGTACAAAGGCAAAGTAAGGGGACCAAATTAATTACGAGTAACTAGTCTGCAAAAACATTCACACGTTTATTTTAATTGCTCGCATTTCATGGAAAACACAACCTCAGCTGCTTGGCCTTCGTTGATTTTCCGCCGTCCATATGTAAATCCGGCGTGACTCATTAGCGTCTAATCGCAATAGTAGAATGCGCGTACGCCGGGCCCCTGGAACACACTCCGATACTATTGGAACCGATTGTGATTCATTATAATAGATTATTCATTAGCACGTGAATGAGGGCCTCGCGTTATAAGCAATGTGTAATGTCATGACAGGTAGTAGATATCGAGATATGACAGGACCAAACAAGACCTGCCTTGAAGAACTAAAGTGTTTAAGCGTTAATTACTAAGCTCAACTACCTACGTCAGGTACAAACAACCTTGTGGTGCCCGACCGCGCAACCTCGCCACCTCACCCGCCAAATAAGGCGTGATATTATCTGACCATTTGATATGGTTGTCACCTCATAAGGGCCACTGAATATGGCCGGAAAACACTGCGCCCATGCGTTAGCCATGCCTCTCCCACAATGGCTGCGCTAGTTACCCAATAAGGGACCCAAGTGTTAGACCGAGCTGCCCGTTACTACCATCTAAGGTGATATAGATGCGGCGAACCAATAACTAACCGTAGAATTAAAGAAATCGACATTTATACTGTGTATTTATATTCATTCGCCTAGTTTATTATCATTGCGGTTAGGAAAACAAATTCAGATTCCAAAAGATGTAATTGAAGCGATAGACGGTCGCGTGGGCAGCGCGGGCGCAACTCTGACTGTATCATGATAATCGCCGGCCACTCAATTATGGTGGCCAGGTCTAATAGGGCATTTAGCTGTCAATTACAAGTGATCGACTCGCTCGCCAGATAAGTGTTCCAGATTGATACCATTGTCAACAAGCTAGACGAATGGGAGATTAGAAATTATGTTCGCTGGTACCAAATTGTACTTCTGCGCCACAAATGACTTTGAATCACTGAATATCTCAACCAAAACAAGGTATTTTAGTCAGTTCTGAGTACTTCGCATAAATTATAAATATAAACCCGGTTTTCCCCATCTATTGTTTTGAATCGGCATTCTTCTTCGGAATGTGAGGTAAACATTCTCCGCGAACACAACAGCTCGACCCACTATTTTAGATACATTCTAAATATAACATAAAGAAATGTAGTTAAGATTAGCGCAGTATCGATCGCCACGTGCGGTCCATTGATCGTGCGGATGGTGCGCAGGGTGGAGGGGCAGGGGGGGGGGATTCATTCATTCATATTGCGCACGCGCATCGATCGCGACCTCGCCGCGGCCGCCGGCGCATGCCGCCCGCACCGCGCGCCCCTTCTCGCACTCACTGCTAAAAGCATGGTTCACATTACTAGTGTCATAATCATAAATTATTCCGACGCCTTGTCATTCCGAACTAATCCATAACAGAGCCAATGAACTCTTGCGATGTCATTGTTATGAAAGATCGCGTTATCTTTAATCCTCGATCGGGACCGATCTCTAATTCTGTTGACAGTCGTCCCATTCAATAATAACGACTCGTTGTCAGTGGGACGTCGTATGACTACGCCTACACCGCAATTAAGTAACGTGGTATGTTGATCCTAAAGGTGAGTGTAGGTGACAACGAAAATATTAAATTAACTAGTCGATTAGGTAATAAAGTAAACGTGCGTTTGCCTGGTGAATTAGGCAAGTGCTAATATTTGCGGACACCTACATCCGCCAACCTGCCGCATGCCAGGCGGCCGGGCCGCGACTCGTCGAGTCAATAAACTCCCACTGTTTTACTAGCTAACACTACGAAATGGAGTAACTAGAAAGTGCATGGGACGAAATCAATTTGCTTTTGCGCAGTACAGACTGAACGCTAATATTGAACGGCCTACTGACCGGTTTCATTCATACAAATTGCCATGTTTACCACCTTCGTGGTAATGATGGAATTAAAATCAAGCCCAGATGTCACATGATGATGATGATCTAGATGTGACATCCGATGATCGCGGTCGTGGTAATCTGCATAGATAACGAAGCATTGCACATTAACGTCTAATGGTAGGAGGCGGCAAAATCTTTGCTATCGAAGTAAAGTGTTGCAGCAGTACTAAGGGCATAATTATGTAAATTCAATGCGACCAGCGGCAGCGAGGTAAACCAGTAGGTATAGGAAAACAAATAACAAGACGGTAATGCAACCATACTTAACATGCAGCATGCGAACAATTTCGTTACAGGTTAATAAATGAAATAGCATAGGTAATCAAGAGGAGTGTGACTACACTGTGAGATGTGCACATCATGGATTCAACAGCAAAAATTTTCTGCAAATTGATCACATCGGAGGATCGATCCACAAACAGCGCCTACGAACTCTTTCCATATTGTGATTTCAATACGAATACTTCTCTTTATCACATATTGTTCCCAATTAGAGAAGGTTTAGCACCATGCCAAATAGGGGACAATACTAATCTAAGTGACAAGTGTGTGTGACAGTTCGTGAGCGGGGGCGGTGCCTCAGCGCGGTGTGACGGTGTGGCGGTGCCGCGGTGGTGCTGCCGCTACCAGGAGTGACGCGTCACGTAGGCGCGTGCGCTCGGCATGCGCGACGCGCCCACCGTTACGCCGCCGCCATTATAAATCTCCTACGATTCCGTGGAATTTATGGGAACGTTGCCAGGGACATCCTCGCCCATCGACATCGACCGGTTATCGACTGGCCACTTACCTACTCCGATTCCGGACACGTAATGATCGTCGTAAATTCGACTACCCATTTCGGAATGCGACACTTATTTAATTTTAAGGATACCGAAATTGGTTACGTTTCGATTGTACTTAACTTTTAACTTCCGTGAGAGTGTGACAGTTGAGAGCGATAGGGTAAACGAACCACTTGTGTGCGATGGGGAATTCCAAGCTAAAACTTCATTCAATAAGATATTCAATGGGCGTAGTGCTTTCAACGTGTTAATACAAATACGCAAGCGGAATCAGGATTCAGAGTGCGGCATGCAAAAGAATAAGCGACTTCAGACGAGAACCGGGACGAACGACCTCCACATCTGCAAAACGAATACAAATGCCCTAATCGGGTAGTCGACTAATGTGATCAGTCAGCACAGAAGTGTAATAAATCATGGGAAAATAACGAGAAATTTATTTGCATTCATTGCAAGATTGCAATAAAAGTGCACACGACGACCACAGCAAATATATAAGATCGTTAAATCAATAAAATACGATGGAGGAATCTTTTTTATCTATACCAGTGACATCATTGTGCCCAAAGGTATTACAAATTAGGCTGTTAATTAGCATATTCATGTGGCAGCCACTGACAAAAGTTATAACAGTTATTAAAATTTGATTGTCGAAGCACCTTCACCGAATTGCGGCGGTATTGTCGCTCGGCCGGGCGGCCTTTCAACGAGCCGAATACTTACACGCACTTCCTGTACTACGGGTATTCAATTGGCAAAAAACAACGACCACTAATAATAACCGTTTGTAAGGCTTGTAACAAGATGATAACATGCGTGCTCGATCAAATTGCCTCGGATAGCATCGCGTGCCATTGACCGTGATCCTCGTTCAAATGTCAAAGGTCGTTATGACTAGGATTTCCGCTTATAACTACATGTTAACGAATATAGTATGCTATCGCGGTAAAAATAGTATTATCATAATCTACTGTGTTCGCACCTATGTCTTTTGAAGTGATCCCTACATCATTCTTCACAATTTCGGAATATAATGTGGGAACTAATTCTTACATATTTGCAAACAATGGTTGTGCAAAAACATGATTCGCAGACAGGTATCGTGTGATTGTGCAGTCTCATTAACTGGGTTTTTAAATTATATTTACTGTGAGAACAGAATTAACAAAGGCTTTTGAAATGTTTGTGTAAATTTTGAGAGGAGATTGGGTGAACGGGAGAAAAAGTTGCATCACGAAAATATCAAGATATTGCGAAGCTATCAGCGCTAGTCAGGCAAAATCGCGTCTTCCTGCGTCGTGTGGCGTCAGAGTCAGACGCGGCGTTCGTTACATTAGAGATGGTACTATTTTTTCTGAGAAAGGGAAGTGGACGGCAGACAGGTGAGCCGGTAACGGTGGAATGGCGACGAGCGAGCGGCTACGTCCCGCGCGGCCACATTCCTGGATAAATCTTTATCTAACCGATGCCGTGCCATCGGGCAACTTGGTCGACGACGAACCCCAAACATTCCTGTGTTCTACAATGTCCTGTCTCAATCAAATTAACTCACGCAATTTACGCATTTGTATAGGAATCCGGTGATTTGGAAATATCGCAGCCTTTTATCTAAGTATTTTTTTAGTATACACTAAATATGAATTGAGGAACTTGTCTGAACTTGAGCTTTTCACCCAATAACATTCATAATAACTAAATCAAAAATTCGCTGAAATAACAAAAACAACATGCCGCAGGGTTTGCAGCGAACATGAGATCGGGTGCGACTTTTTATCCGTACCTCAAACTAGTTTGCGTGCACTTTCATCAGCTGTCACCACTCCGTGCTGATGGTTCACTTGTTGGGTAACAAATTCATATTCTCAATACATATACAGGCAGATAATTTTAGTGTCATATTCACAGGCTCGTGTAACGAGTGCAATCGTAAGTAGAGCGTTGCATTCCCACATGATAAGTACCGCTGGTTGACGATTGTGGTGCCTTCTCTACGCAGGGAACTGATTTATCTTTGCGATTCGTTTCCGTTCAATTGTTGCATGGGCCGTGCGAATTTCGCAAAACTTAACTTGACTGTTAAAACAGTAAAAGAAAAGGGGATTCAGGATACTGTTAGCTACCGTACCTATAACATCAAAGATCAGAGAGCTTCCTCCGCAAAACTTTTGTTAAAATAATTTCTATTCGATTTGCCATTGTTTTTGCTCAATATAAGTGTGGCTATAGGCTACAGGTCAAGTTAATGTCGCTAGACCTTTATTATCGATAAGCATCTATAAATAAATCCTCAGAAATAGAGAGGTCGCAGACTGTCGTTTAGCTCACCGAGATTTTTCAAATTTTTGCGAAAGATGGCGTAAAATTTTAATGATGCTTAATTGGCAGATAAAATTAATTTCTATCAGTGGAATTTGGGTTTCATTACTGCATTTTTACGTCAACGCAATCTCCATGTTGCAACGAGTTTGATGCAAAAATTGCAACAGCTAGAAATATATTGTTGAACGCTGAAACTGCTTTGCAAGACTCATTATCCTTAGTTGACTTATTCTTAACTAGCTTAAAACAGCAGAGGTTGATCTGCCATAGTAGTCTCTCATATCCAGAAAATGTATATTATGTATGCAAATGTTTCCTTCTAAAAGAAATAGAAATCATCAACCGAGTAAAGACGTATCAACGTCCTTCACCACACCTCTATTATTGTTTCGAAACGGCCATTAACAACCACGCAGTACCACTTTCTTCGTTTATAACCTAGGCATCGTAAACATGCAAATAGTACTGGCACTCGGCGCTGATACGATCGATATCCTGCATATTCCCACGCGATCTCCGCGGAAGTCCGTATCGTTCTGTCAGCGATGCTGGGCTGGTCTGGACATCGCTCCGTTCCCACGCTGGCCTACGTCCGGAACCTTGCCATTATGCAGTTATGTGGCGACCAAATTAATAATGCATGCAAAATCTTCGTAGCCATCCCAAATGTGTTATTCCATTCCAATACTTATGTAACCGAACTGCCCGTATGTTGAAACAGAAAATGACGGGAAGTCCAAAGTTTTTAGCGCGTTTATTCGGTAGTATTCCGGTGTTCTACGGAAGCGCGTATGCAGTTTCAAGTTCCATTTTTAACATACCAACACTTGCTTATATTTCGATGACATGACGACGTTCCAGTTATAGCGCAAACTGTTGAACGACACGCGAAACTTCCTGTTTCCCTTACATACTAAACCAGTACATCTTCACATTTAAAACATGGCGTCGCATGGTGTCCGCATTCGGAGCTGCAATATTTTGCACTCATAAACGTCGCGATAACGGCCAATTTAAAAAATAATTTGCTTTTAAGTGTTCATTTTATAAAAGGAGCAGTGAGTGCAGCTTTAAGAGGGTCGCTTATTATTATAAAGGTTTTTATGTGTCTGGTAATCCGCTTTATCTGGGTTTGGACATAATTATGGTAATGCGGTCGTTAATTTTAATTAATCCACATATTGCTCAAGCTGTGTCACTGGAGCCCTTCGTGCGATGCAAGAGGTGCATTCTCGCGTTACGGATACCCAACACCCAATATCTCACCTTATCTGACGAGCTTAAGTGCCATAAGCAGATCAAACGCATCATAATATTAAGTTATTTGAGGCGAGATAATCTCGTAAATAATCTCATAAACAAGACAGGTAGGATATTATAACGGGAAAGCAAAAAATGTATAACTTTTTTATTGCTGGGCAGATGTTTATAAGAAAATAAAACACCGAAGTAGTACAAGCTATAGCCTACTAAGGAGTTGCCGTTAAAGGATAAACGAGAACGAATCGCAAGTTTCAACCCAGTTATTAAAAGGTGAACACTATTGAAAAAGGGGCCGAGCAGAACTTGACAAGGAGATATAATAGTTGCGAGTTTAATAAATTACATTTTGAAAGTAGAAAAAGTTGCCGAAACTGGTTGCAAAAAGACTACATTTGTCCCACCACGCGCCATCAGACTTCTAAACCTTCAACACCATCAATGGCACGGTGCCTTGCCTTAAAAGATTTGAAAGTTTGACATACACTTAACAGATAAGCACTAGAATCGTTTCTAAGCCCTTTCAAAGATAATGTGCCCATAATCCGATAAACCATCAGTTGTCACTTTTAGTGCACTACTTCCCCTAATTACGTCAGAGAGCTTCTCAAACTTTCTATGCCTTTTCTTTTAATTATACTCATTCACACGTCAGCGAATGCCTTTCACGACAGAACGAAATAATATGTCGTGACAAACCTCATAATTGCATGTGTAAATTATAGAATTAGTGACCATGTTAAGTTCGTGAACGTATGGGTGTTTTATTGTTTATTTGTAGATATTGAATTTGAAAGCACTGTGTGACACACTAACAAAATCATTACTTACTTTCAAAACAGTATCCACAAAAAGAACTCATTTCTTTATGAAATGTTTCCGAGACCTCACAAGTCAATGGATTTGATTCTCAATTTGTGTCTTTAGCGTCCAAAATGAAACGCAGTTATCTAAAGTTAGCACCACAACTTAGCACCACATTATTAATAGCATCCAGAAAATAGTTTAAAAACTAGAACCCTCAGTTCTCAAGGGCTTTACTTTAAACTCGGTCGCGATCGCCAACGTGCTCTATCAAAAAAACAATCTGCAAGACGTTAACATGACCGCTTAGTCGACGCAGCACCCATTATGAAACACTAGAAAATTCGCTGATAGCACCTCCCTCGATGCACGAATACCACCTTAAAAATTGTAGACTAAAACACTTAGGTATCTGCTTACCTTCGTAATCAATTTCCGGGATCAAATCCAGGGGTTGAGGCATTTTGAATGATTTCGAAACCCAAAGTGCACAGTTTACTTTCTCCCAATGCGTTATTGACCGATGACGTTCGTTATCAGTACGCATGTACGTCTCGGTGGAGTACTGCGCAGACATCGCTCGGAGGAGCAGGGCCGTAAGCGACAACAATGCGTGGCAACAAGTAAAATAACCGCACACTATATCTTTACGAGCTTTTTATTAGCTATTGAAAGCATCCTTGATTACAACTTAACATAACACAATTACATTGGATTACTTGGTTGCTCACACGAATATGTACCGATGAGTGGAGACGCAGCGCTCGGCAGGCGCTACGAGAAACTGAACTATCGATCTCTCGTTGAATAAGTGCACTTCTTTACCGACAGTAGCGCTGTACTATTTTCATTTATTTCTGTCCTAGCTGGCTTTCGAGCTTTCCGCTGAATAAAGCTGACCAGCGGAGAATTAGGTAATATGTTAGGCTTTTGTTTGTGTGGGGATTTAGGCTAAAACGATTCATTTGAATGACGGAAATACACAATCAACTTAAATGCATGATTCAGTTAATTAGATGTACTTTAATCCACGGGCTTTAAGGACTTACTTTAATATATCATTGTGTGTGGCTCACAATCGTAACGTGCATTCACTACAGCGGTTGATCCCATGACAGCACGCTTCACAAACTATTTCGCCATTACTGAACTATTCCAATTAAAACTAATATTAGCTAGATAAATGATTAATCAGTTAAATGTCACTATTAGAAATAAATAGCGGCTCCAGTATAAATACCAGACGTCCGGCTAATATCCGCATATCTACATCAATTTTTTTTTAATTTACTTTTTATCTTATTCTGTCAAATTTAGTTAAAAGGACACTGACAAATTAAACAGCTATTTGGAATACGCATATTGTCAATATTAATACTGTCAAGCCCGTGGATCTGTAGAATTGCGGGTGACATTATGGCAAATAAAATGAAAAAAAAAAAATACTTGATTGAAACAGTACCAAGGACAGTAGTGCGTACATGTGTCGAAGTGTGACACTAATTTACATAGCTTGTGACCGGATGTCAGGCACCGGCATCATTTGTCCGTGCGGTGCATGTTCGCGCTTGTTCTGATGCAGCCAGTCAAGGCTGACCTTGATTTAGACCACCCGCAAGTACTAGGCAACACAACAAGGTACACCTACAGCTCGATGTGGTCATTGGTCGCACCGCTGAAACTTTGGCCAGCTGCACGCATAGTTTGAACTGCAGTCAAATCAAATGTTTAAGGAGTGGACCTAACCACAATAGCATCTTCCATTAGTACTTTTCGCCTCATCCAATTGTCTTCAATAGCGAGACTGCGTTGATTTGCGGTGTGAAGTTAATTTATTTGATGGCCTGAAGAGAGAACCCACGCATACAACGGGTCATAAATCCATAATAGTGTGGAGTGGTCTGTTCATAACATTCAGACAAAATGCTACAATGAATATAGAGTAACATTTGAAAGAATTTGTACAGCGTCCCGTTCCTAGACAGATGTGATTGAGACTTTTTGGTGAAAAACATGAACGAATTTCAAGAATTTCATATCGAAAATAATATTAAAACCATACGATTAGGAAGTGTCGAGTGTCTAGACGGGAAATGAAACCGAAAATCCATAGAAATGAATTCCAAAGGCAATTCACTGGACATTGGCTCGGCTCGGTGTCAAGAGTCTAGACAGGCTCATACATCAACCGAATGCACTTCAATCTTCCAAACACAACTAAGACATTCTACTACATTGAGCAATTTCTTTAGATGAGTTTTTGAAATTTCTCGAGGGTGCAATAGCGCAGTGTAGGTAGAGCATAACGTCAGTAGACAGAGATGAGCACATCGACAAACAGCTAACTTAGTAAAATTCAGTTGCAATTGTTGCAAAAGTTCTAACGAGAACTTTTTTGCATTCTGAAATACTTTTTACTATATTTGCCGAAAAATAAACAATGCCAACGGTAAACTTTATCCAAATCGGTCGACCACCTTTCGAGGTTACAGAATTTTTAATACTTAAATCTAGATTTTTTCTTTAATGTGCACATAAAAAGCTTCGTATTTGGTTCTCACAGAGAATACAATAGTATCTAATTACGGTGTATCAGATTTTTGTTAAAAACTAGCTAACTAATAACCGACAGTAAGTAATGGCGGATGCAAATGATTGTGGGATTTTTTAGGTTAGTTTAATATTAACGATGCGGGTCACAATGATAATGTTCAATGGAACCACGGACTCAACTGCAGAATAAACAGACATTGACTTTATTCTCATTTACCTACAGTATGATTTGGAAATTAAATTGATTGTTATCGCCAAACTATCGGTTAGGATTACGATGTAATAGTCGTTAAAAACATTTGCAGAACACAAGTAGGCTTTTTGTATTATTCTCAATCGGACAAATCGAGCTTCAAAAATCGTTACTACTATTGCCAGTCAGAAAGTAAAATGATTTAAACGTACATATTGTCTTAACAATCACATTGTTGAAAACTCCTTACCTCGGGCTACCAAATCTGAGATAGGTTAACATAACTTCATGACCCAGAACATGGACAAACTATCCAATAAAAATGTACCAATTTTGAACAGTTAAAATGGACGATACTTCCTCCGACCTCATACAAATTACGAAATGCGACCTACTTCAAATATGTAAGAAAAGGAAACATTAATTTTGTAGACACAATTTTCACCGTATGCCGTGACTATTAGGCTCCAATCTTCATTATTAAGTAACTAAAGCATAGTTTGAACATAACTGATTACAAGAGATCGGGATAGGTAGGGTTTATTTGTCTTAACTTCAAGAAAGTAAGTAACATGAAGATAATACCTCCCTATAAATCCCGGAATGATTTTTAAATTCCGAAATAAAATTATCCACAATATGTTACTTACTTCCTTGAAGTTTAGGCAAATAAACTCTACCTATTCCTATTCCGATCTCTTTCCAATTTGGCACGGGCTGCGCCGCAGCGTCACATCCGGCCCGATGACCGCTCCGTTGCGCAAGCGCACCAACATGGGCATTGTATGCAAAACGTTCGCGCACCACTTGCCAAATACCGAATGTTAACTGTACTTTACTAATAGGGATTTAGGGTAGGTATCGGGAAATTGTGCAAATTCAAGAATTATGATAGAGTGAATAGATTAAATTGGTAGCTTTGGAGATTTTGATAGGATTTCCAAATACATTCCTCAGTCCTGCAGCATAATTGCACTTACAATTCCAACGCATTTCATTTTGACAAGTAAACAACACTTACTGCGTTATTTACGTTGTCTAGCAGACAATTATGAATTACGTTCAAAATCTTTCGGACTTCGATAAAAAGTGTGTCACGTAATTGAGGAGCTGATTAAAAGCTTAGAAACCCAAAGTACATTGAAAACTGATTCAAGCTTATTTTACTTTTACATGTAGGTATTCCGTTCCTTTCATTTTCCGCTCCATTGTTAAACTCCGCTGTTTATGGTTTCCCGGGAAAGCAGTATATTATTGTCTGACTAACCGATATTGTATGCTGCCACATAAAAGATGAATCAATGTAAATACTGAAGAGAACAAAACACACCGACATGGATAAATTATAAACTTAATCGGCTACCGTCGCTATGATACAATGTCCACACCGATTTTTTGTACTCCAACGGTGGCAAACTTCCGGATGTGCATACATAATGAGATTAAATCGTTCTCCGGGCAACAAATGTACAGTAAAAACACAAAAGGCTGAAATCACACACCCGTTCAACGAATGATGTTTACCCAAGCTTCGTCGGACAAACACACTGGCCCTTTGAAATGCGCGTACGCCGCTTATCCGCAATATCAAAAGGACCGGAAGGATTTTGAGCTTCTTTCCTCCGTTTCCTACGCTAACTAATGTTAATTTTTTAAGCAAACAACCTTTATGATTTTCCTTTCAGCGTCAGATTAAAACTTCAAAAGATATTTTTGACAGGTCGTAATAAATTGATGCCGAATCTTTAGCAAACAAAATATTATGTTTACGATGAATCCATTTTGTGCGTATATTCCGGACAAATATTTCGTGATAATAAATGGTGCTGGTATTTTTAAGGAAAACCATTAATTTCAGCTCTACGTGATAGATTTTCAGATTTCTTTAGGTAAACAGTTTCGTACTTTTTTAGTTTGGTTTCTTCTATAAGCAGCTGATATGTTTTAGGCAATCAATATTAATGAGAAACTTTGCTTTTTGTCATCGTTTCAGTGGCTTACAGCGCAATTACACATTCTAATTTAGCTTTAAACAATATTTTCCCGAAATAAGATTGAAAAATAATCGTTGGCTCTGTCTTCATCTTGACGAAGCCACAGAGAAGCAACGTTCATGTGAAACAAATCCTGACCGGGACCGGACATCCGTCTTTGTCGATATTCCCGTACTACATCAAAGGGAACCACTCAATTTTAAACACAGACAAGTTTGAACCTTAAAATTAAGAGCAAAGAGCCGAAACTGGCACTTTTGATAACAGCCACTGTGATACTGCTCTAATACATCTTGTCACTCGAAGAGATGATTAAATTGCAGTGGACAACGTTACAATAGCGGATGCGGAAATAAGTCGTAGTGTTACAAATTGTGATGCACTCCACGCCCAGAGAGAGAGCACGGTCACAATATGCTATTGTATGATTAAGATATATCCTACTCTGTATTCGACGACATTGACATATTATAGAGTTCGATTGATTAAAGTTGACACGTGTTTAACATTGTAATAAACACGAGGGGTCTGAGTAAGTAAATAAGGATAATAACTAGTCATTAATATACATGTATTACCGTCTTACGTAATTGATTGATGAAGAGTTTGACCTTCAGTAGATCGTGACGATGATTACGAAGCACTTACCTGGAACAAACGAACAGAAAATAATGTTAACGAGCTCAGATGAGGAGTTACAGAAATAGATAACGATATTAAATTTGTCACTTTGTGTTGAGAGTGGTCACTCGCGCACTCCGTAGGTGTCGCCCACGTCCAATCCATTTCCGTTGGGGACTTCAGAGACGAGACACGTTCTTCCCTTGAAATTCTCGCAAACGTTTTATTCTTTTTGATCCTATCGGCCCTACATGGCAGTATGTGGCCAATAGCTAACTATTGGCCACTTGATGGAGTATTTTAAGCACCTGCATCAGATTGCAACTAACTTATAGTTCCAATAAATGCACCGTTTGATTGGTTATAAGAACCGTCGACCTTGTCGGAGGACTCGCTCGGCGGACGTGGATGGTCGTAAAATAAAAACGGCTCTCGCAGTCGCACAGACAAACAGACAGACGACTATAATATAATATGGCGAGACGCTCACACGATTGACGGCCGATAGCTCCTCCGACAGAACGCCGGCATCCGGCATTCAAGGTGACACGGCCCATCCTTGCAGATCCGGTCCCGACCAAATAGTATTATTAAAGAAACAATAGTAAGCGCCTAATTATCATGAGAAAAACATAGAAAGCTATTTCCCATTATCATAAATCAATAGACGGATAATCTTGACAGTACATTTCGAGTATAAACGCTTGCAGTTAAAAGCGTAGTTTCCATAAATCCTAAGAAATATGAAACCTTTAACATTAAACGCCACTTACTGACTGCTTTAATGTCCAACATTATCATGGTAAACATTCAACATTAAGCGTTAAATCATAATGATGGTCAATAGAATACAGAATCATTACTTAACATGAGATTTGAAATTAAGTCCGTAATGTAATCCGCGGGAGTGTCCCCAGGGCCTAGGCGACGCTCATGCAGAGATAGCTGAGTAATACAAGTAATGGATAGGTGACTGCTAGCCTAGTGCGCAGTGGATTGTCGTTAAATTGAATTAGAGCGCACCACCGGCTTGCGCCCGCGCAGTTCGACGACCGATCGCCCACCACACTCACCATACTTATTGATCCCATTCAGCCAATCCTTTTTGATTGATCAACCTTGATGTGGGAGTGACAGCGTTCCAAACATGTGACAGAATTTATGATTTTTGCTTGTAAAGAGATTATTATTATTGATGCAACGCCCTCGTGACGACAATACGTTGCATAAGTAGTAAATAAGTATTTCTAAAGATTCTTTATGTACCCGTGGGCAGCAGGAAAGTATATAGAAATGCGAAGGCGGGCGTGGGTGTAAGTCGGGGGCGGCGACATTTCTCCCTCCAGCGACAGTCTAGTTAGTACTCAAATGAGCTGGTTCTTATGTCTGATAGTGACGCGTGACGCCGGCATACATAATACAATGCAACTAGAATAATAGCAGACGGGAAGTGAACAATCACAGTATGTTATGCAAACGCGGAATACCGCACATAATACTTGTTTTTACGTAAACTATGTGGGAGACAGGCAACAGGGTTATGATTGGCAATATTTACACGAGATGGACTGCCGACCACAAAATTACAACAAATTCTCTGACCTATACCATGTTTGTGTTTAAGAACGCTGCTCGAAATGTATTTGTTTACCAACACGACCTAATGCACTGATACGTGAGGTCATCTCAAATGGTCATACTACTTTTTATGTAGGTAAATGATGATTGAAAGACACCTTGAAAATGCCAGGGTAAAGATTTGATCATGGACAACAGAATTTTGTCGTTTATTATTCTAAGCAATCCAATCAACCAGTCTAACCACGGGGTATCGTATAAGTGTATAACCCAGTACTAACTGGGTTGTGGACGTCAGATAGGCAGTCGCTCCATGTAAAATACTGTTATTCAGCTGCATCCGGTTGGACTGGAAACTGACCCCAACTTAGTTGGGAAAAGGCTAGGCAGATGACGATATTTATTCTAAGCAATGGCAAATAAAGGAGGATGTGATGATTATCTGATCACCTTTGGTTTATTTTCTTTTAAGTTGAATAAACTTTCTGATTGTCCCGAGAGATCTATCAGAAGCCGATAACGCTGTGATAACGCCGTTGAAGTGGTAGAACTTTGGTGGAAGCCTATCCAAAGGAACCATCGATACGACGAAGAATAAGAAGACACGGTATAACCCAAAAAAGGTGTTGCTATACAACCTTAAAGAAAGAGGAACATTTTCAAATAGCTATGGCAAAGAACACCATGTTATTATTCATAAGATAGAGAATATAGGCAGCAGCAGAAACTGTTACTTTCACCACACCAAATAAGTTATGGCATGTGTCATACTTCACCACTACGTTACTTCATAATCGTTTAAGTTACTGGCACTTACCATACATTCCTTCTCGTTGTACTGGATTAATCTGGTGCCCTAACACAGCTAGACTGGGTTGCGGCAGATCGAGGAGGTGGTGGGACGCCTTGGATGGCTGTCTCAAGAATTCGCCAGATGAAGCACAGGATCGAAAGAAGTGGAAAGAATGCGATGCGAAGAAATACAATTCAGTAATGTGATCCTCAACAAGATTTAAAGTGATAAATCAAGGCAAGGGAAATATTTCTCTAATAAATTCCTATACGCGGTAAGAAACCGCAAACCACATAACTTCATAGCTTTCTTACTCGTCCATTCTATACACTGACTTGACTGGATATTATATTTTAATAGTGCCTCATAAATAGGAATTAAATATTACTAGCCAATCACTTTAGTTGACTCAAGTTGCTTTTAGAACTTGTTTTCTGTCGGCAAACCCTTGGTGGTAAGGCTAGCAGAGTAACAGGTTGCTATGTTATCTAAGCGTTACGACGAGAGGGAAGCAAACTACTACTATTATCATTGAGTTCAATGACAACAGTAGAATTACCAAACGATTTCACCAATAAACGTCAGGCCAAGAATGATAAATGACTGACCAAATATTAATAAAACGATCTCCATAAAAAATGTTGATGCGTATTTTGGCAGCCATTAAGTCCAGCCTAAGAGGGTGCGAGGGTACTCGCTAATCCGTCGGCCGACTGTATGGGCACGTGCCTCGGAGAACTCGCGACCTTTCAAGATATTTGTGAAGATTAGCCGAACACCGTATGTCATCAACGAATTTATTAAACAAAAGCGCTATAGGTACGCCGCTATGGTAACGCCGCTGAAAGTGTGTTTATAGCATCCGCCTTCCTGCTGTGGACCGACGAAAATACCGTTACGCCCGCACAACCAAACTCCATTGATTTACATACGCAAATCATGACGAATTGCCCACACTGCGCAGCCGAAATACGCCGATGTTCATCCACAACACAGAGCAAAGTGATTCATGGCCCACTTCCACCCACTGAGGGACCATATTCGTATGAATGAAGATGTTATCCTTAGACCTTTTCGGCAATTAGATGAAATTACGCGTTACCGAAGGTTGTTTGTGAACTCATTCATATTTCCAAGGGCACTGTTTGGTATGCAGTGGTTATAAAAACACTCTTTCAATTACCAGAACACTGTTCATGAGCCAGTTATGTTATAGTGCATTGCAAATGTCAACGATGTGCTTTGTATCCCTGTGTCTAGAAACCGCACATTTGTATTCAGATTGAGATCAAAGCCTCATCTCCTGTTTATTAAAGTCTATTCAACGACTAAGCTTGTAGGAAACTGCATACAAGATGTCGCGCAGCAACGTATAGATATATTCTATTGCGTCCTTACGTGAACAGAATGTCCGACGGGGAGACAGTTTAATATGTTGTGGATTCTTTTAATAGAAGCTAATAAGCTCTAATGGCTATCGCATACTATATGTACCGGTTGAGTTATGGATTAAGTCATGGCGGAAACGGCCTTCAACAAAAACAAACTAATGCTGTACGGTGAGGTTTAAAAAATTTACACTCGTTAGTGCATCCGGTGAATTACGATTGCGCGTGGTGTCTTTTTGCTCCGAGTTCGATTTAAAAAAAATAAACCGATCAATCGGCCAGCATAGCACACGGCGAGGGAGAATATCCTGTCGCCGCGGGAGAGTGGGAGGGAGGTTGCGCGCAGGCATCCATGAATGGCCCTAACGAACTCGCTGGCCTTGGCAGGACGGCCCTGCGGCCCTCCAGAGCCGCGGCTAGCAACGGACACAAACTTACCATCAACCACTATAAAACCATTAATACCTTGTGATGTATTGCTTTCTTCTGAATTGCTTTCATAAACATTTTATAATGTTGACTTATTGCATTAGCACACTCAGCAGCACCTAAACTGCTGTCAAAGATTTGCATAAAAGTCGAAGTAATCTTTTTTCGAATGAAAAGGCAGGAAAATCGTAAATCTTGTTTCATAACGAAACATGATGATGTTTCGATAGGGTGATGCATGCCTATGATGTACTACATCATAAAACAGGAAACGCTTCAAGTCTTGCACACATACGCATGTATGAGCGCGGCAAACATCTCATTCACGATCCTTTGATTGAGTTTGAATGAGTGACGTGCTCAGCGTTTACAATTCGCCTCGTAACAGGAAGTGAAACGAGTCCAACTATATCAAGGACGCTAATATTGGAACATGATTTGTTACTCTATTCACTAAGGCAACAATTTCAAACTTAATTTCTTTCATAACCTGTTTGATAGTGACATCGGTATTCGTTATTTCATAACACTCTTGGAGCCAGTTTTATTCTTTTAGGATAGTCTGTAGTGTGTTTAGTTATGATGTAGTTGTGCAGGTAAATGATTGGTGCGACCTTGAACAGGCCAGGATCGACATGCTAACCCACTTAACGCTGCGTGCCTGCGCGTGCCGTCAAGGGATTACGGCTCGAGCTAATGACGCCACCATTTACAACATCTGGTGATTTGCTTTTATTTGTTCACTGCTATTTACACGAAATTAAGACTAATACAATGATGAATAGGACTCTTTTCAATTTTATCATTCAAGTTTTGTCTGCCAATAAAATTCAGTGCTATGTCCTTCTCCGGGAAGACTTATTCAATGCGTGCAAGTACCTACACAAGTGCCAAATGTTATCTTAAAGACTCAATATGTTTTAAAGATCAAACGAACAGCACCGAATACATTCATGTTCTCCATTCCGCTATGCCACTAGAGGTCAATAACACAAACGAAACGGAAGTTCACAAAGTAAATGCAGTATTTGTTCGCCTCCCGTAAGCTTTCGGAAGCCATGGTGCTGCGGACGAATGGTCAGGTAAACATTAAGAAGTTCCGTCCCACTGGTGACGACGGTTCTCAGGCAAGCCGCGGAACGTGCGGAAGAAGCAACGTTACGCCGTCATGTAGCCGACCAACCGTCTCTCCAAATTAAGATTCAAGCTAGAAGAGCAATGGCTCTCATTGGCCCAATAATTACTAACGTCAACGTCACTTGGTAAACAAACGGAGCGACGCCTATAGGAGTTGCCAATAAAAAAAGACACGCCCTCGCATCACTGTCATGCACGGGTCGCACATCGATTTCTTTTAAAACTTCGATTGGTCATCTCCATGTTGACTTTTTGAACAAGCCTGGGGAACAACGTCCCCAAATTTCCAACTTTTCTGTGTGATTTACTCACAAAAAATGAATTGAAATTGGAAGGCGTGTAAAGGCAGAGGGTCAACTCGTGATCGATGATTGACTACGGTACGTTAGTAATAAGCTCCTAACACAAGCACGAATTCTGATTCACGGTGCTTGCACTGCGGAGTAAATGCCAGATCCATTATCATTTGGTGTCAGTTAAAATTGCCGTTGCAGATCCGTGAAAGAACGTTGACCTAGATTTGTGAACGGCTTGCCAGCATATGATACTACACTCATATTCAATGCACAAATGACCAGTTTAGCAATCGGTTCACAGCTGGATCTGCGTCTTGAAAACAGAATAAGATGTGAACAATGCCTCATTATAGACCGGTGTTGTTGCCATCATGGTCTGAACTAAGGAAGTCAATATCTATTAGCTCGTCACAATAGGTGAGCGACATCCGAAGCTCATTACTGGCATACGTTTCCGTTGGCGATTCGCAACACGCGAATAAATCGCGGCCTATTGGAATATCAGCAGGCTTATTACATTAGGTGGTGTACATACTGTTAAATTCTGTATGTCAGAGCAAAACAGAGATTGCCGGCAATAAGCAATTTTGTGTCGCTTTTTTCTCATTACGGAACACCACCTGCTTTGCAACATGCGTCTCCGTCATCAATTCATCATCAATAATCCAGTTTCCAAGATTATTAATGCTATGTCCAAGTCCATCTACTAACATTTTACATCCATCTTGTCTGAGATCATTCGACTTGTATTTAGTCAGAAACAGTGAGTAAAAAGATGCTGCAAATAAATCTAAATAAATAATGTGTGATATCTAGCTAATATTACCTTTTATATAAACCTGTCGATGTATTCGTGTTATTAACGTTAGTAGACTCGTAAACATACGCGGCCTTGGCCAGCGCTTGTTTACGGATACAAATGCGTTGGCAAATGAACTCGAATGTGTAGTTAATTTTGTAAAACGATGACACCAATGTTTTGCTAAAGACTTTTAATTGGTGAGTAACAACCTGCATACTCCAATGGAAAACTAGTTATAAGCAACAAATATACCTGACAATAAACAACTGCAAATAAGTTCCCCTGTATTGTTTGTTTATTTGTTAGCCTCTGGCAAATCCTAACCTGTGCCGACAGTAAATGCATATCCATAAACCAATGCAAATAGAACGTGAGGACGCATAATATCCAAACACTAGTGATCCGTGCCAGCAATCCTCAGGACATAAAGTAAGCAAACATGATTTGTTTTGTGCAAACAGCGTGTGTTATCTCGGCGGTTTACAGCCGTATTATCTGTGCGCACCACCGCACCACCTACGGTGAACATAGTAGTCACAAGAGACGTACGTGCTTTTTCTACTACACAAACATTTGTCATGTCAATATTTGTCGCATGCCCCCGCGAGTGTTGCAAGAGGCCGCCCTCAGCCCACCTCATCCTACAGACTTTTGATGAGCGCAAACAAACGCGGGGATCAAAAAGCGAGACCAGTCGTTCAAACAAATAAAAACACATGACAGCTAAAGAGGCGATTTAAAGTCGACGAACGATCAACGTGAGTTCGATCACAAAGAAATAAACGTGAAATTGACGTCAAACAATGATCTTGCGAGAAGAAATCCGACGAGTGAACCCATGATCGCTGATTTAATGAATACATTTTACAGGGCAGCAGTACAACGAACAGCGGAAAGCGCATAATGACTTCCGTTCGACGGACAACGAGAAACATCGAAAATAAAACGATACGCCGATATCAACGGACTTGGAATCGCGAAGATTGAAGATAGAAACATTCGATAAAAACACATTGTCCACGAGCAGTGAAAGTATTCCTATAGAAGTAAAGATTGTGAAAACAGAGTGTGAAGAGCTCTGAAAATGTTTAGAACGACGTCGTACCGAAAGTTATTTTATTATTAGACTGCGTTTTCAACTAATATTTTGACAGACGAAGCTATAAAAACAAAACGCTAATTCAGGAAATCTGTGTACGTTTTACGATTTAAGGGACTTTGATAAACGGATATGGGAAGTGCGGTCGACATAGCGCAAGTGCCCCACCGTTCATCGGCTCGCGATTCTAATTTTGATATATCCTGCGGGTTTCCTGCGCAAGCACCGACCGGAACCGGCCCACTCTCCACTGGTAATAAATAAACCATACGGGTTTCCAACGTCGTAGCTCATGAACTTATAAACAACTGGTAAATCTAGTACGAATTTCTGCCCTCGCTATGGACACCAATTGAAATGTGATTTCCGTATAAACACTAGAGCAAACAATAAACCTATTACTAAGCTGGACTAGCACAATGAGGGACTAACGCCATCAATCACCTATTCACAAGTCCGACGTTATTGTCTACTCGTGTGAGCTGTGAATGATAACAACACGGTTTACTAACAAAAACAAACCGCCTCGTATCGCCACCGATATACACAGTATATTTACATACCATACACACTATAAACACGCGTACAGGCGGCTACTTCGTCAGTCGTCAAACACATTCATCGCAAACTATTGCTGCAAATTAAAAACATAAGTTAATATGTTTACAATAATTCTATTCGAGCTACCTTCGACCGTCTAAATCATGTCAGAGGAGAAAATTTCTTCAGAGAGAGGCTACTTTAAACGATGTGAAGTTCATAAAAGAAGCATTGTTTCTAGATCGAACTTGTGAGATAGGGCGAAAATATAACATTGAACTAGTCAGTAATCAGTTCACATCCTCTTTAGACGCGCGTACTAAATGTGCAAGTTAACACCTATTGTTTCCGTCGATGAGTACTCTTTCCATTCACTACACCTAACGAGCCCATTGAGTGTTTCTAGGAACTACTTCGATTGTTTAGTTCTCAGGACGGCACCTTTGGCCACTGCAACTTGGAATATCTGCATCCAAGTGCTTCTTCGAAATAACACTGTGAATTTTATTTACTACCTTCAAAGTTAAGGAAAATTATAGGGGGAAGCAACAATGAAAACGCGACGCAAATGTCTGTGATTTCATGCAAGAGCTCATAAGCTACATGCAAGGATGAGCACCGACGTAAATGATGGCATGAAGTCAGTTACGGTCCAGAAGATCGTCATGGGAAAACGAGTCTAGATGTGACTTCATACTGTAATGAAGATAGATTTATAATCAAGTTCTACTTGTAGCGTTCCACAGGCTGAATGAAGCAACATCCTTGTGGGAATACTAAAAAGTTCCCATATTAGTTAACTAAAAGCAATTCACATCATACATAGCAATATGTCTCTTCTAATGCATTTATTAAACCAGCCGATAATTAATAACTGAGCTTATTAACAAGCACGAAACAATCCTTTAATAACTTACACCTACACTATAAGACTTCAATAGAACAAAAACTAAAATAATCATTGTAGAGATAATTGAAACGAACCTGTTCATTAGCAGAGAAAAAACTATAAAAAGCATTGACGTTCACGAACACGATACAAAAACATTCGGAGAACAAGTTAGCTGCTGTAAATGCAAACCATAGCACGACTGTCGCAAGTTAATGCTGAAGACCACGCTCATTAGCGATTTAGATTGTAACATATTAAAAACAATAACATCCGTGATATTGAACGGGGGAACATTAATTCATGACCATAATATAAAAGACACTTTATAAGGAATCGTGACTGAAGACCGAAAGAAGACAAAACCCGGCAGGGGGTGATACTGATATCCTGACGTTTAATTGGACAGGCGACCTTTTATGGCAGATTTTCTTCAAAGTAACAGAGACTCACGATCTCGGCTGTCGTCGCCTGATGTCGCGAGACAGGAAGCTGGGGCAAGGGGCGCGGGGCCACGCTACACGATATCCCTTTTACGCGGACCAATTAACGGACCCCGTCGGACCGGATGTGCGTATACACGTGCATTAGCACCTCCACCCTTCACTAATCTTTTTATGAGAACTAAAAAACTCTTGAGAAAATATATAGCACCGCGAAATCTTAGGTGTCAGGAATATTTTATCGTCAATAATATGGTCACATACGCAGCGGGGACGTGACTTCATTGACCGGATTTCACACCATAGGCAATCGTCCTTGGTTGAGCTACTTAACTCCTGAGCCGCCTATGGTACAGGACAATAAAACTTGCTAAGCATACAATTAAGTCCATAAGTGGAGGACGCGAGAGTAATTGTATTCAATGCGCGTTCCATATGGGCATGGTACGTCCAGACGGAACGTTTCTTCATGAGAGCACCATTTATTTTCGAGACGTAACGCATTTCAGTGTCGCCAAATCTGTCCAACTATTTACAGCTCGAGTAAATCCACGTGTCGGAATTCTGACATTGTTGTGAACCTAAAATAGGTCAAGAGCTTGTGGGAATCCACAAATACCAAAATATTGAAAACATTGATGCAATGAAACGAGTGAGCTGAGTTATTTTGGAGAAACGTAAATTCCTATTTTTCCGCTCGAGGACTTTTACTCAGTGAATTGAAATGACAAACGTACATACTTTCAAAAATACTGTGGGGGATTATTTTTTATTCCAAAAATAGCTTGCGCATTTTAAAATGTCCCGAATTTCAACTCAAAAATGTTTCATCTCCAAAACACTCTCAGGAACTGTTTCTGATGACATCAGTAAAATACATATATATATATATATATATCAAATCTAGTTCAAATCTAGTTTAAGACGACAGTTAGAGGACCCATACTAACAAGAAATCAACCTCGAAATGTTATAAGTTTTTTTTACTACCTTTAAATCTTCAGGATCCTAAAGAAAGGTTTTATGAAGCTTCAATAGTTAGGTAAGAAGCTAGAAGTTATCACAATAACAACGAAAGGAAACACTGTGTTCTATTATTAGTAATTCCTGCAAGCCGGAAGTACGCCCGTGCCGCCAATTACAAAACCAAGGTATGGCAGACGTCTGTTACTTCCGTTTTGGCGTGTACCGGTAGCCACCCCTAGCGAGGGCTGTTCCGGAAGGGACACATTAATAAGTGCTCAAAAGTCAACCGCACTTTTGTTCTCAATCCGTACACTTCCGTTTTTTTTTAAATAGAGAAGCATACAATAATACTTTTTATTTAGAACAAGCTTAATTAGAACATGTATGAAAGCCAAGAGTTGAATGCGACTATTTTTTACAGTACCATGCATAAAATGAATAAATACCGATTTGATTCGGTAGTCTCCGTATATTCACCGTCGAGAATGAATACTGAACAATTCCTTTGAGAGGGTTCGTGTGATGCTGCGCGGGCGCACCGATCGCGAGCTCATAGCCCATTACCGGCCGATCGTATAAACTTCGAACATAATTTATCGCTTCCTCTCTGTGTTTTTCACTCGGCAACAATGCTCGCCTCTCCAAGTGTGAAGTTAATGGCTTTAAGACGTGTCGAGGTGTAATTTGTTTTACCGAGTTTGTGGATTCAGCATGTTATCATTACACACTATCACTGCAGTGTTACAATACCTAGGATCATTCCAGTTGCAAACCGCAAAAACATTACATCCTCCAACAGTTGTTGTAAAGCACCCCGCTGATTAATGGCAAGGAAACAATGCTCAAAAAAGAAATATAATTAACGACTCCAAGAGTCAAGCGAAACAGCGGGATCCCGAATCGTTTCTTAGCGAGCTCGCCTCGTGAGAAACTGTCTCACAATTTCTTTCACTTGTCGCAACACACCACTTGACTAATGGCAGTTAGCGTCTACGTCGAAACTCCGTGAGAATCATTTGACGGCCGAGGATAATTAAACCAGAATAAAGTTTAACTATATATTTGCAAGTAACAACATACTAACCGGCTGGAAGCTGAGCAGTTGAATGTTCTTTGAATGATTTACTTAAAGTAAGACAATGGATCTCGAAATCCTAGAGTTTAACGTACTTTCCGCTCTGAATTAAATTTTACTAGACGTCATGTCCATTAAATACAATGGTGAGAAATATACCTGTAGGATGTGTATAATGAGACATGACTGGATAATTACTATACGAAGGAAATTATATTTAAATCGAGGAGATGGCATTCATAAAAGTGGATGCCGCATTAATGAAAATGGAGAATTGTAAGCTTAATGGAATTGGTATAATAAATTATGGAAGTTGTGGTCACAATAATCGGATGTGTTACACAAAAAAAAACATATTGTCTATTGTATTGACAGAGCGTGTACTTGTCTTCATTAATGGGATAATGCAACGCCGCCGCCCGAGAGGAGAGAGGGTGTGTCCATTTAATTTCCGCTGACCATCACGAGGAGCTTTCAGAGCGAGAAAATTAATATAATGAATTTACAGTATCATTTGAGGGAGTATGATGAAAATATTAATATCAACCTAATGATATAGTATCTATCTCTAAGATCTAAATCAACTCAACCCAACAAGATGCTCTTAACTAGCGGTAGATACAAAAAGAAGTAAGACCGCTAGTTAATTATGCGACAACATGCTCTATAAAAATTCTCATCAAAGATAAGACACTTGATAATTCTCTGAGATAAGACGATGCCGTCGATCAGCTTCCTGTTCAATTGAGACTTAATTACAGAGCCGATCTCACTACGCCATCACATAAAATAAGATTATCTTCCTTCATATTTGTACTACATGTAATTTCCGTAATAAACATTTCTTGCACCTGTTTATCGTTACAAAAAGTGTTCGCCACAACTGACCAGTTAGAAACGTATGAAGTAATATCGTCGTAATGGGATGAAATGAAGGAGTGTTCCGAGCAAGGCGTGTCAATTTAATATCCGCTGGTGGGCCCATGATGGATGGCTGTTTTATTAGCCCCCGGACGGAGTTTACGTGCTTACACGACACATCAATCGACATTACCAAGAAAGCCGCTAGAGTATTAGCTTTCATACATTCGAAAGCTAACTTCGAAATTCAAATAGGCGATTAATGGGATCAAAAAATCTTCAACCTCGATCGAAATGTTTAATTGACGTCCATAGAAGGGAAATCGCGAAACGGTGTCATACCGAAACCGATCGATACCACGCGCAAACAATAGGGGCTCATCAGTTTCAAACCGACGTGAGTGGCGAGAAAAAATTGGCGAGAATCAAGTCCAGGTAGAGTTTGCTTAGCGCCTTATTAAACGGTCTATTGTGTTGCAACGGCGCCTACTCTGACCATTTTTTGCAGACAATTTATAAACAAAAACGGAACGCATCTGTCTCGTTGAGGTACGGTACCCCGCTTTAGCCTTGAATATTTAACTTCAACTATTTTAGGATCGATTGCTATAAAGAACTCTACATAGACTTCAACACTTTAGGCTATGTTGCCCTGAATTTAGTAATTTTAATTAGATTGAAAACTACATTTATATAATTTCCCTAGAGGCACAGAAGTATCTATTCCGGACGTATCTAAATGTTCATGATAAGTAAGTACTTAATTACAGGAAAGCTATTAGAGGCGAGTTCTAGTCGGTACACATAGATAAGCAATATGAATGAACACTATATAATATACATAGATTTTTATTCTAACATGTATTTCTGATACATTGCATTTTAAACAATTATTACTCAAGCTAATTGTGCTAGATACAAGAAGACACGATGGCATAGCACACCTACAAATATTAAAAGTACGTGGGCACCCCACCTACAAGCCGGCCCACAAGCCACAACCGTATTTTTCGTTCAATAAGCCTAGAGCCTACGTGTCACCTTTGCTAATGCTCGATAACCTAGCATTATTAGTGAATGAAAGAAAAATTCGTAACGATTTACTCACCGTATATGTCAAACTATGTCTGCCGTTGGCGGCTTTCCCGAAGGCTGGTTTTCTTATAGTAATAGCGTCCAGCGTCTCACTGCGGGAACAGCATCGCAACAGAAACAAGCAGGAAAACAATTTTCACTTAAAAGTCAACTGTCAATCAAACACAGACGAAACACGTACGATTTAAAATTTGAAAACGTCAAAATGTTCGCACGGGCATGCGCTCGCGTGTTAGCGCGTTCATGGAGGGCGCGCGGCGCGACTGAGCGTGAGCGGCGAGAGCGCGGCACGCGCCGGTGGGGGCTTCATTCACAAATCCAGTGGCGGGGACCGGAGGCGCGGGGGCCTGACCCATAGGCTCATTCATGCGATTACCAAGTCGGTGTGGTGACCTGCGGCCTGCCGATGCCGCCTGCGGCCTAGCGCTACGTGCACCGCCCGTAGAGATG
Source organism: Standfussiana lucernea (assembly GCA_964057025.1). Lineage (NCBI taxonomy): Eukaryota > Metazoa > Arthropoda > Insecta > Lepidoptera > Noctuidae > Standfussiana > Standfussiana lucernea. The sequence goes on along the minus strand of OZ059791.1, from coordinate 15,020,309 downwards.
GACCGAAATTCGTTTCACATTCGGTAATACCGAAGTTCGGCTGCTTTACCGAATTTCGACATTCGGCCGAAGTTCAAACAAACCATTACCAATACTTTAATATAGACTAGTAGTCGATTTCCTCCAAACGATCCTCCTCCGATTTATCTATTTCGCTTTTTACTATCGTCTTTTAATTTATTTTAGAAAAGGGACCCGCCCCCGCTTTAATGACGTGATATTATATTTTTTCTTTTTTATTGATGGGCATATAAATCTTTTTTTTGTTGTTGTTGTTTTATATTTAAGAATCGCAACAATTTTATTAGTTGGTTTTTGTACAGAATATTTTAGACTTTTATTGTGTTTATTAATGTTTTCGGGCGTATGGCACTCGTGGGCTGCAGATGAAAATCAGCGTCAGGTGGTACCTTGTGTTGCTATCGGGCATTATGCTGAGCTTGAGGCCCTTTGGCATAAATAGTTTTATTAATTTAATTTGTTTATTTGAAAGATGTTTCTGTTTTTTATAATGTCAATTAATTCAATTTTCTTTCTTTCTTATCCTGCATTTTGCCATTTGAAAAATACTAAATTATATATAATTCTTCTGTACATGTGTATGTCACTGAACTGCTCCTAAACGCTGGACCGCTTTTGATGAAATTTTGCCAAAAAATTTCATCATCTGTAAAAACCGTGATTGAACCTGTCGCGGTCATAAGGCGCGTGAAATTCAACCAAACTTCGGCCGAACTTCGGCTTCGGCACATGTTTCAACTGAATGTTCGGCCGAACTCGACATTGGGCTGAATCCGCATTCGGTCCATCTCTAATCGCCCGATCCACCACAACGAACTTGTGAGTAACCATTTCATCAAACTCATTGTAATGCAAAGAAAATCATGCCAGCTTCCTGTACTTGCCGAAACACCAGTTTGTGGAACCGCATAACGTAAGTAGCAATTTGGAGAATTTTATTGCACACAACAATGAATATACAATAACAGACTTTGGCAATACGACCGGTCATACGTGTGCGCAATTGCGACAGCGACCTGACACAATTAATGCGACTACAGAACCGGCGAAAGTCAGGAGAAATTCGAGAGTCGTATTTGTATTACCTGTGGAGGACATCTGTGCTTAATTCAGATAATGCTGAATTAAAGACATGTGTCTCGCGATAGACTCCATAAAGATCGACATTGAGGGTATTCGCTTCATAATAAATGACGACAATTTTATCGTTGTATCACGATTAAAACCGCTACGTATAAAACGGTGACTTGAAATCAGATCCCGTTGCGCCACCGACGGATTTACAGCAATAATGGCTTTGCAAGCAAGAAAATGACAAGCAACAGTGCCGGTGAAAGGCTCTAAGTACAGGCACAAGCGGTTTATGTAACAAAGTGGCTGCAGCGCACGTGCCCTGCGTTGCGTTGCTTCATTTTTTTGCTTTTTATTTCGTTGAAGACGACATTAACATTCGCACGGCGTATGATGATCTCAGAATATTCGGCGTAGCTTAGTCAAAAATATCAATGTTGCATGTTCCTCGAGGCTCATAATTTTGTGCTGTCTTGGTTACACGACAGCAACAGTGGTTTTTACCGCATCCTACCAATGAATACGTGATCGTTTTTTTTTCATCCTTGACCTTTCGTTTTTTCGTCACACCTGGTCTTTAATACTAAAAATGTAAATAGCGCTTCTTAAACCACGTGAGAGACTGCTCGGCGCCCTCGTAACTATTACTACGTATACTAGGGAATGACCTAAGGTGAGAGACGTCATTTGATTCGTCATTCACGTTTTGAGGCGTAATGACGTGGCAGCAAAAAACTTATGACTAGACGAGGCTTCGAGATAATCCTAAGACCAATAGAAAAACTGTGGCTGACTGCTAATAAGCACTACTCATTTCGAGGACTGCTAACGGAAACATGATAACTTGATAAGACATGCACTTAAATAAGATAACCTAGCCAGAACATTAAAGCAAACTTTGAATAACGGCGTTGACATGCAGCTGAAGTGGTAATCTTAGTCAATTTTCCCATAAAAGGCTAAGCATCGAGTTTGAAAAGTAGACTTTTTACATTCCGGTAGAAAAATAAAACTTCTAACACGTACCGAGCTAACTACTAGTTGGCTAATTACATTTAAATAAACAGCAAACTGCATCAGGCTGCGACGCAACTTTATGGGCTAGGCAATAACTGGTTGCAATAATGTCGCCTAATCAACGGTATAGGTGTAGCTCTCATAGGAGGCCGCCCTTAAACGATCCTATCGCTTTCTAAATCGGTAACTAATATAGTCTTAACACTAATAAATTGAACACAAGCTCTTATAAATTCGTTTATTAATACTCAGTGCAGCCATTCGAATGTCTTGCAAATTTCTAAAACTGCAATGCACATAATTTTTAATTTCTTTGCGTTAAAGACCTGTTTGGAATTTCAAGAACATCGATTAGCAGAGAAAATTGAGAAATAATTATAATTGTAAAGTGTATAATTACTTCGTTAAGCATGTATGTCTGTGTTAATAACGATATCTCTATTTTAAACGGGGTCCGGTCCTCTAAAACAGCTTTGCTTGGTAAGATTTACAATCAGTAATTTATTGAATAAGAGGGTAGTCAAAATAACTGAGAAAACGTTAACAATGCCGAATCATTACATTCCAAATACACATCCGTTTAAGTGCTAATGCAAGACTCCAACACAATGATTGATAGAATGTGTTTCCTCTAAGCCAGAGACATATAATACGAAAGTAATGGATGTTTCATAGAATTGGTTGTGTCAGCTAAGAGAAGCGCAGTTTCCCGTGGATAGTGAGTGAGTGATAGGGGGAGGTGGGCAAGACACATAAGGCATTAATATCACCACTACGGTGAGATCATCAATCCGGATTTTAGGTTAACAATGGCCACAAGATAGTACCTTGTGGCAGACCTTTGATAAAATTGTCCCTGCTATTGAACTAAAGATCCTTCTACGTTTATGCAATAATGTTGAAACGAATTATTATTTTTCAACGCATTCCAGTCTTTAAAAATTGCAAAACAATGACTTTTTCACTTTCCAAGTAGTATTACACTTACTTTTTAAACTTAAGTGTGTTTTCTCATGACCTGTCAATTAAGACCGGATTTTCCGATATTGGACTGTCATGATTAATTTCATGAAAACAAACTGGTGTAACTTATTATTGTAATATGAATTATTTTTGGGTTGCTATTTTTTTTAATGTTCACACAATTTTGTTTTAAGCATTTTCTACACTAAATGTATAAAAAAAGAGGTAAAATTTTATCTGATTCCGAAAATTCTTTTACTAATGGCAAGCGGGGGTAATGTACCCCGAGTGTCATAGACTATATTAGTTAAACGTTCCCCTGGGATAATTTCCGACCATAACGCGAGCGAACAAAAAAATTATGGCTGTATAATCAAACTACACCAAATTGCATCACGTGAGGAAACAACCAAAACCAGCTCATCATAATCGAGTATCAATTGTTACTATTTAACTTTGTTGAACCTGATCGGGCGGCAATCACAATAGGATTGGTTAAATGGACAGATCATGACTTCACAGATCAAAATTGAATTTGACGTCGATAAGAATCGGAGTATGTAACCCACAAGAGATTGCGGTGTAGCAAAAATATTATTTCGCACAAGAGATTTGAATATACGTCTACTGTTACTGAGACATTGGGATGAAACGTCTAAAAGCCTCTCCATCTATAGTATCTTAAATCTCTTTGTTGTTTCGTCACACTTATTATAGAAAACACCAACGGCTTATCTTCACTGCAGGTCAATAAGATTGCAGAACTTTTTAAATTTTACCCACGTCTGATAGCATCTACAGGGGGGTAGGGTAGGTCGATTACTCACGCCGCTTCCTGTTGTCAATTAATGCAATGACCGGTACCGCAGCGCTTGTATACAGTTATAACACCAATCCTCGCCGCGCAGGGAGTCGTATAACACTGTCTCTACACGCTGGTTGCTGGCTAACGATAACCAATTACGTAGTACGTGCAATCATTGGAATTATGTGGATAACACCTAAACTAACTTGATTGTCGCCTGTTCGTCGCCACTCGCGAATATGGCAGAAAGCTCGAGCCAGTTATTACTTTAGGATCTCCATTTGCAAATTTAATAGAACTGTTTTATGATCCCCAGAAAATTCATAGTGAAACAGTAGTGGTGCAAACACAACTAAGCAAGAACTCATAACTTTACCTTTCTTTTCAAATATGGCTTTAGTCAAAGCTTCAGAATTTCATTGAAGCTGTTGATAATATGAAATATTTCGATGATAAACACCGTTCTCCAATTAGATCTTTGGAGATTGGCCACTAAGGGATGTATGGATGTACGAAGGAAACCAGAAAAAAATGGGAGGACTTGTTTCACCAAAACTTCGCATCGGCAATAATAATCTGTCAAAAATAAACCTCGTAATGTGTGCAGGTGCACGGTGAAAAAAAAGAAACTTTTGATTGAAAAAAATCATTAATGATACTTGCTATGCTATGAAACTACCAAACCGAAGACAAAGGACATAGATAAACAAACCTGCGAAAACTAATTTACTAAGTAGTCTCGTATGACAAAAACAATGTACAACCTACCTAACCCATCCAATTAGTGAAATGTATCGCTTTCAAATTAGCGAGAATTATGAACAGGAACTCATGACTCACTTCATTGAACTCAGCGGGAATCAAAACCGGTGGATATGAATGGCATCGGTTGAATGAGTGAAATCAAAGCTCCAGAGCCAGGTGAATTTAAACATTCATCGAGTAGATTTCCATGTTATTTCAAAGTTAAATCGTAACTTCCCCGCTTTTTGTTTGAAAAGGTTTCCACAGTACGAAAAAATGTGGAATCAATCCAAAAACTTGCAATCAATTCTGTTGCCATTTTTAGCATGTCATAGATAAACTCAACTGGGTTATTGATATAACCATAAGCAGGCAGTAAACAAGGCAATGCTACCTCTATGTAAGTTAGATACAATTAAATGCAGCTATCACAATAGATGCCCACGCGAGTCGTTTAATCTTTTATATTAAATTCCATCATTTGATATTCGTTTGCCTATGAAGAGTCGATCGCTGAATAGTTTCATGGTGTAGCCCTCGATTTTACATTCATATTACCTACTACCTTTCCTCCGAACTCGCTCCTGTTTACTCGGAATTCGAGACCTAGTAGAACGTAGCATTTTAATATATCCTGCATAGTCCGGACAGTCTTATTGAATATTTGAACCGTCGTCGGTGCTTTGAAGCCGGCAGTAGTCACGAACCGGCGCAATTTTGACATGAGCCGTGCGAAATCGCATGTCTGACGCTTATAGCCCTTCAATTTACTGACACGCTTTTGAAACTGAATGAATGGAGCAGTAAGTTAACGTTAGAAAAGGTGGTGTGGATCTGGTGCTAATATTTCTAAAGAAAAGAGGAAGTTCGACGGAATCATTTCTGGATTTCAAAAATAAAGTAGTCTTAAATATGTAACTTACCTGTGCAACATAGTGCGATGTAATCGTTCGCCGTAGCAGCTCCTTGCGGCAGGCTCCATGATATCTTGAACTCATTCCCTTCCGCGGTCCAGCTCAGCGTCGCTCTCTCATTGGCACCGTATAAGTCCTTCTTTTCATCCACCTCGCTACTCAAACTTTCTTTGTCTATGGCATCTATGGCACTGTCTTCTTTGGATGTGTTGGCACTTGGTTCTTCGGAAACTACCGTCATTGGACAGTCTTCGGCGTTCTGGACTACAAGTTCGACGTTTTCGACAACTTCTCCGTTTTCGACCATTTTTTCTTCATTTTCGAGCACTCTTTCGTCGTTTTCGACCACTGTTTCTTCGTTTTCGAGCACATTTTCGTCTGTCTGTTTTTCGACATCCATGGGACAATCCACGTCATGTTCCTCAGACATGACTCCTCAATAACACGATTTAGTTACACATTTTTTTGTTTACTGTACTGAAGTTTGGTTATTTGGAAAAAAAATAACTTCAATATGTTAGGATCGGAAAATAACGGCACAATTCGTATGCAATGAGCTCACATAACACTACGAAGCAATAAAATAAAACCCACAAAACAGGGCCGAAAAATCGCAAGAGTAGCCAAACAAACTTCACAAAGTAACAAGATGCAGGAGCAAGAATGTAGGGGTAGTAAGTGTGAAGGGACACTGAGACTGACACGCTGGGGGGTGTGAGGGGCTAGCGAGACGAGCGCGGGGCGGGGGCGGGCCGCGACGTCGCGACGCCAGCCCGGCCGGCGCCGCCGCCGCCGCCGTCGACCTACTACCCACTAATGCGGCCTATTGAACTCTCAGCAAATCACTACATGTGTAATGATAACTGATACTGTTATCATAAGGATTCTCACACAGATTTTCCAATTATAATATGAGTTGTTGTACAAGGGACAGCCATAATTTGCTAATAGTAATACCATTATTTTTTTAGATAATGTTTGAGGTTTATTATTACTACTAGTCTAAAATAAATTTGGAAAAATAAATTACTTTACTAAAAAATGTACAGTAAAATTATCAGTGGTAGCAATTATGTCACTGTTTTCTTAGGGCAACCACCCGAGAAAACATCATGGGAAAAAATATTAATATTCAAATGTTAACATATTTTTATCTGTTTGCTAAAGCTGGCTGAATGGAAGCAATAGCACATAATTATCACTATGATTGAAAGGTAAATTAAAATATTCTACGTACATCTTGGTGTATGCTGAAGAAAGTATGTTATGTATGAGATAATACATAATAACAGTAAGATCATACAGTTACCATGCAGAAACAAAAAGGATTTATATTAATAAAATCACGAGAGGCCAGATTCTTGAATTTTGTTTTTCTTTATAAATTTTGAATTATCTGAATAAAAGTATATTGTAAGAAATCTATACCTAATTTAGCAATTAGCACACACTGCAATCCCACAAACTTAATTAAGAAATATTAATGGACTAGGTAATATTAAACATTACTTAGATCCACAATTTTACAAATTGTTGGCTGCGGGTTGGTTCAAGAGAAATGCAGAAAGAACTTTCTAGTAGGGGACGACAAAGTCCAAATATGTCTAGAAAACAATGTCTTATCCTGTAACAGATTGGAAGGAAATATGGAAAAGCAGGTTAACAAGCTAATAAGAAAATGAAAATAATAACTGCAACCAAAATAAATAGGAATAAAATCAACAGAGTTGTTGTTATTATTTAAAGTTTAGATAAACGAATCACTTTTAAACGCTTTATAGTGCGTAATTTTGAGTTTTTTGTTATTTTAATGCATAGTTATTTTTCTACTTTTCTGCTATAAATCAATAACTGTGCAATAAAAACAATATCCGCCACACAGATACTATGAGGCGCATGAGAAGGAAAATTATATAACAGCACTACATACACTTTTTGGAAAAATATTTAGAGTTTTTCACACAAAATTCACTGTCGCTAATTTTTTAGTATATATTTTCGAAAAAAATGGCTTTTCTCCAATGCAGGCGATTCTTTCCGCAGCGGATGACATTGACATTTGATATGTTTAGAAATTGAATACGGATCTTACGGAAAAACATCGCATTTTCAAGACTTTCGAGAATTATTGTTTAAATTACATTGACACATTGAAATAAAGTTTATTTTTTATTCGTTAATGAAAGCTTTAACAAGAAGTTACGATTTCACTTTGTTTTTTAGAACACGAGTGGAGTAGCTGTTTTCTGGATTAATTATTAGACGAAATACTGGCTGTCAAAGATTGCGTTCCAAAATATACATCACGCTGCTTTGAATTCTTAGCATTGTATTTTTGTCTCGAGAAACAGAGATAAAAATAATAGCAACGTTCAAAGTTCTAATATAACTGTTACGGGAACGCAATTACACAAACTAAAGTCAACATTTTCAAACGATTTTATAGTTCAAAACTTCAAACTGTGCTCTACTTGTTTGTGTTCCGAAATAATAATTAAATTGAATTATGGCTTCAAATGCGCCTTCCGATTCAGAATCAAACGTGAGCGGTTTCTATCGCTATAGTACTGCAGAAGTAATACATTTGTATACTTCCATGCAAGAGGTAAGATGAAAGTAATAATTTATAGAAATCCAGTATTTTCCTTGATGATAAGCTTGTTTTAGTATAGTAAATATATTTTTAATGGAATCCTTTATCCACAGAGCATGGAATCAATCAACCAGGACATGTTAGAAGTAAAAAAAAATCTTAAAAACTTGATACAAGTAGCTGGTCCCTTGGAGGGTCAACTGTCTATGCTGTTACAATCTCTGCCAAAGCCTTACTTAAACCTTCCCATGGAAACTGATTGAAGATTGCAGAATTTATAATTGAAGTATGATTACCTACAATATTGAATATGCCAGAAGACAACATCTGGTATTACATGGAAGACTGAAAATTATCAAAATCAAATGCACACCAAGTGACAAGCTAAGCGTCTTGAGCATTTAAAAGTAACATAAACCATGGAAACTTGCTAATAAAAGTTAGGTACTATATTACTTATAAAATAAAAGTGTTACCTGTGTTATGTATATTCCTTCACTGTATATTCCTTCACTCTGAACATCTTCTTTATGCCTATGAAAAAAAATATTCATGAAAATAAATAACTCCAAAACTGTCAATTGATCCAATCTGACTTAGATAGACTTAGTGATTAGTATGCGTTAAACAATAAAAATGTAAATACTAATAAATGCCAATTAATAACCTTCTCTAAAAAACGCAACAATATTATTTACAACTACAGTATCAGTGGTGATATTGTTCCGCAAGCATCTCAGTTTAGGGATTTGGGTGTGATTCTGGACAAAAAGTTCACATTCAATTTCATCACATCACCAGTAAAGCATACAATTCCCTCGGATTCGTTATACGTAACAGCCAACAGTTTAATAGTCCACTATGCCTAAAAAAATTATGTTACTGCTATGTTAAGAGCATACTAGAATCTGCAAGTGTTATATGGAGACTTTTTTGACTGAAATTAATACTGAAATTTGACTGTACACAATTGCTTGGCAAAATATACTTTAACGTCCCACTCAGACATATCACGTACCAGACATACCACTCTGTTAGCAGTTCCTTCAGCCTCCACTAATTACATGAAGAAGTCACCTTTCTTGTGTCTACCCGCATTATATAATGACAAGTTCCCAACACTTGACCCCTTTAATATCACATGGAACTGTCTTAAAAAAGAGATCATTTCAATCCTGGATCAAACGCAGGATACCCAGTTACCCCAGTTGTGCCAGTTAGTCATAAGTATATAGACATACACACATCATCACACACATTTACAGACACACCCACACGCAGATCGATACACACTATAAACTTTATTTATTTATTTAACAATTTATGTTCACACTAAATACAGAAATCAAGAAAGGAACAGAAAAGAGAGTACAAAGGTAATGCTTATTTCTAATGAAATCTCTTCCAGCATACCTGTGAAAGGAGATACTAAAAATAGAGATGTAGACAAAATGTGTAAAAGAAGAAGAGAAAATGGAATACATAAAACATAAAGCAGATAACTATTTTAAATATAATATACGATATAAGAATATACTTACATACGTATAAATACAAAGATACATACAACAATCCTATAAATACAATATAATAAATAATAACAGATACTTAAGCAACTATGACGAAATGGAAAGATAATGTTCTTTCACTCTTCTTTTGAAAACTGCAATGGTTTGGCAGTCCCTAATGTCAGGAGGAAATGAATTCCACAACCGCACGGCGTGCACAGTGAAGGAGTAGGAGTAGAAATCGGTAGAGTGTGGAGGGTACTTAAGGAGGTTCCTAAGATGCGACCTGCAAGGTGCATCAGAAGGACAATTAATTAGAGTAACTCTTTGCTTATCCTATTATTTTTCTGTGTACTTCGTAATTGGTGTAATGTTTAGTATAATAATTTTATATTTATGCACTTTCAGCTGTGAAACTACCTCTCATAAAATAAATAAATAAATTATGTTTATTTAATTATTTTGTTCCGTTCCTTGCTTGGTTCTTCCATGTTCCATGGCATTGATGGCAAATGCTTGGTCGAGCTATGCTAAAAAAATTGCAGTGTATTAATGTTTTTTCGAATCCAAACTTTTTGGATGCAGTTAAAAAAAAACTGTCAGTAAGACATTTTAAAATGTTTCATGAGAAGCCTTGAACAATGAGGATTTTGTAAATTACTTTTACTTTTGTGTTTGGCTGTAAAAATGCCTGGAGAACAAATCACGGTGAGCACTAGGCCGAAGTCGCCGAGCCGAACAGAGGCCATCACCAAAGCTCTGGTCAACCGCCCTATATATGGGACTGGTGTTCTCATAGGTTAGTATCGCCCAAGTTTATTTGAGTACCAACCTGTTCCAATAGCTATCTTATCTTACCCAGCTTTGTTTACTGGAAAGGTCTGCTAATGCAGTAAGCAGGATCAAAATTAAATCCTCCAAAGAGTTTTTGAACTTTGGACTTTGGAGCTGTTCTTTTATTAAAGTAATGCATGCGGAAACTGGCCTTTGTGAACAAGAACGCAATCTGTTTCTACTGATGATACTTTGATCTATACTAATATAATAAAGCTGAGGAGTTGCATTGTTTGAATGCTAGAAAAAATCTCTGAAACTGCTAGTTGGAGAAATTCTTCTTGCGTTTGATATCCCACATCATGCTACAGCCCTTACGAGCAGAAGATTGTGTGAAATCAAGACGACTAGTCTGTTACTGACATTAGGAACAAAGGGTTTTTTTAATTTAATGCTGTGAATTAGAAACAATAGTCGAATTAAAGAAAAGTCAGATTCAATTATATTTTATAACTAGCTGACCCGCGCAACTTCGTCTGCGTAACATTTTTGATTAATGCTCCGCTCCTATTGGTCGCAACGTGTTTTATAGCCTATAGCCTTCCTCGATAAATGGGCTATCCAACACTAAAAGAATTTTTCAATTCGAACCTGTAATTCCAGAGATTAGCGCGTTCAACCAAACAAACTCTTCAGCTTTATAATTTAGTATAGATTTTCTTAGATGTGAGGTATTTTTTTTAAATTCACAGTAGTGATGGTCACACAGTGGTGTGGCCTAGTGGTAAACTGGTACCAGCCTCGGTAATTATGTCGTGCTTTCGGTTCGAACCCAGGATGGCGCGTTACTTTGTGTAGTTTTAACATAAACAAAACATCACGCCTGTAATCCCCGACGTTTTAGGCAGAGGTGTATGTACCTACCTATTAGTACACACACATTTCGCCAGTTATGTTTTAAGTCCCATGTAATAGGGGCGAGCTTATTGCCATCAATCGGGCACTCCGTGGCAGCTACTAAGAAATTCCTGATGGGAAAACCCAATAACACTTTACCCGACCTGGGAATCGAACTCGCTTGCGTTCACTAGACCAACGATGCAGTATCAATATCGAAGGTAACTAATACTTCAGGAACCTTCAGTGCATTTTTCAACCTGTAGGTATAATAAAAGCAATCATTGTTTTCCTCTAGCAAACTGGGTGGAAGACCGAACAGAATGCATAAACAACGGCGCCCTCTACTTCCCTCCAAAAGAAGAAATAGACTATAAAAAAATGAAACCAGAATCAAGGCAGCCTGACTTTAGACAAAATAAATTAAACAGCACGCAGGTCAGATACCTACAGTATTACCGTTATCTTTGTAGTTGTTGCGCTTTTGTACGATATAGCCGTTTTTTTTAAATTATTTTCGAGAATATTCTAAGCTGGGGCTCGAATTAAGCGCTGAATTCATGGAAAAAACGAATTTTTATGACTAAGTACTAACCACTCTTGTCTCTCTGTCCTACAAGGTAACCTATTGTCTTTATAAACTATTTTTACAGAGTAATTTCTCATCAATAATACGGCACGACAGCCATGATACGTGTGACAATTACGCGACAACGAACGACCTTGTCTTCAACCATTTGCCGAAGCCTCTATGTGGGCCCGTTCAGCGATATTATAAAAGAGCACAGCACCAGTTCTATCCCCAACCTGACCTCATGCAATGTTTTGTAAGTTCCCCTTTGGTTCCTTAGTTATTCCAATTGTCGCTGTAGTAGTGCTCGCAAGCGCTACTGCTGAGCATTAAGTCCTGGATTCGATTTCCAGGTCGGGCAGCGTCATTGGGTTTTTACATCAGTTTTTCAATAGCAATCTCGGAGTTCGGTTTTGTGCCCGGTGGATGGCAACTATTACATAACTGGCGAAATGTGGGTGTATTATTAAGTATAATAATATTATACGAGTACCTATATAATATCTCTACTACCCAACCCTTCCGATTCCAGGCGTGATGTTATTTTTATATAATGTTCTCTTTAGCTGCAGTACGAAGGCTGCAGAGATGTGGTGCATAGTTAACGTCAATATTTATTACCCCCTGTTACTTGACGAGCCTACCTCTTCGAGACGTAGGTTAGGCACGATGTTATGTTATCTCGTACGGTTTCTGACAGAGCCAGCGTACGCCTCCATACCTGTGCGAGTAATAATAAGAGATAGCTTTAACGAGGGTGGGGTATCTACTTTCTTAAAACAGGCAATACAAATATACGGTACTGGTGTACCTATTGTTTTTGGTAAATTGTCGAGGTCATGTCATATGGTAATCAACTGATTAGGTAGGTATAGTCTGATTTTTCACATGTAAGTAATCCTTGCGAACATTGATTGCATGCAAGTGTGTCTTTTTAGGGCAATGTGACCGAGTGGGGGTTAAGGAAGCATTTGAAACACGAATGGAAATGCACAGACGTGTCCGACTACATATCGTCCCTTTACGGTGACACATTTGTGCCGCCACGGCCGTCCCAGTACCTACAGCGATGCGAGAGGAGAGGGAAAAACTCGTGAGTCCATTTATAGTTGTTTGTAACTCTGCCTAACTAAATACTGAAATTCAGCTGCATCCGGTTTGACTGGAAGCCGACCCCAACATAGGAAAAGGCTAGGCGTCGTAGTGTAGTGTAACTGTAATAATTAGGGATTGGAATAGGTAGTGCCATTTTAGGTCATTGAACCTGAATGATAATATTAACATTTTTCTGAATGTCGATGTACTAGATGAAGCACCACAGTAGAGATATTTATCAGTATTGTGACTCGGCCCTATCCTTGAAATAATGCCGCGCGGTACGTAAACACGCGATAGTGTTGCCCGCCTACAGTATATTAATTTAATCTACCTACTTGAGTTTCTTTCTACTTTTATTATTGTAAATATTGTGTATTTAATTTTTTTAATAAAATTTATTGTGAATGATATAGCAAGTGTTCAGTAAAATAATACATGTTGTGATTTTGATTTTTACGATACCTATTCCTATCACTGGTAATAATCAAAAGAACTGCCTCATTGGTCCAGGGAGGTGAGGTCCCGGGTTCGATTCCCAGGTAGGTCAGTGTTATTGAGTTTTTCCAACGGATTTCTCAGTAGCAACCACGGAGTTTCGATTTGTGCCCAGTTGATGGCAATAGGCTCGCCCCACGTTTACATGGGACTTAAACATAACTGGCAAAATGGGGGTGTTTATGTTAAATTTTATGTATGTTTGTTAATAATCAAACGATATTTTATAATTTTACCTTTTTTATTGCAGGAGTTTCACAAAAAGTTTCCGTTTTAAGATGACAAAATCAAAACAATGATAACATCAAGAATCATTTTTCCACTTTTTGCAAAAAAATATTTAGTCTTTACAATATCACATTTTGTTCGAGAATAGGACAGTGACGTCCATATAAAAATTGTTAACAATACAATAATTCTTAATGCTTTCATATCGCCAACACCTGGCACCAACACGAGATCAGCAAATACGTCTTACTAACTAAGTTTAGTCTCAAACGTTACAACTAACAATCGCTTACAACTAACATGACATAACTTAACAAAAATGTTCTTAATGTAATGGCAGTTCATAGAACTTCATAAAAATTTATAAAATAAAGAGGTAAGAGCAAGACAAAAATACGTACGAATTTAAACAAATCAACATGTTAGAAATTTCAAGGCAGTTGACTTATTGACTAGTCGTCAAGCGTCAGCGAGATGAGAAGGAATCTACCTTCGGCAGCTTTATCAGACCAGACCCGCCAGGGGTCTTGAACATACTGCTTTGTACGTATTGCTGATGTTGAGCAAACGCGTTCGCAGACATCATGTTTTGTTGAGCAAATTGAGCCTGAGGTATGTGGACATGACCATTGTACTGCATTTGTGGGAATACTGGCGAGCTTATTCGGCTAAAGTTTTGCGGCGATTGAAATCCATTAAAATGATGACTCATGGATGGAAAGCGATCTAACACCATTGGTTCCCCGCAGACTGACTCTTCGCGGGAGGGAGGCTGCGAGAACACGTTGCGTTGGTTCACGCTTGACGTCTGGGATTCGAAACCCGAACTTTGGCTCGAGGACCGACTCCCATCTACATTGAATATCTGACGCTCGCCTTCGGAGCCCCAGTACCCACCAGCCACCCAAGAAGTACTGTGACCCAGCTTGCTCGGCGATATTAAAGGCCTAGAACGAGCCATAGGCGTCGGAGCAACAAAACTGGGAGTAGCGGTAAATTTTCGCAAAGAAAAGATAGAATTTGTATTCTTTTTAGTCTTCGTAGGACTGCCTATACATAAGGAACTAATGCTTTCATCTAATTCAGAGTCTGAGTCGTCTTTTATGAGTTTTCGATATTTATTGAATGAAGGTTTAACAAATATTGTGTCAGATACAGAACTTGGACTTTTGCTGATAACAGAATTGACACAAAATGTTGAGTTAAGTTTGGGTTTCGTCCATATACTCTCAGCTCTCGGTGTAAAGGTTCTGCCAGTCAGCATGCTAGCATTCAGAAGGCCAAGATTTTCGTTTGAGGACTCGGAGAAGTTGTGTAGGCCGAATTTACTTAGTGAGACATCGTCATCACTGTCTAAATGCATAGTGTCGTCGTCCTCATCAATTAGAGTACTAGCCGAGGAATTCACCAGGTTCTTCATGCGTTTTGGTGAAGTTGGGGATCTTACTTCTATTCTTCTAGGGTCTGTCTTGATTGATTTGTACACCAGTATTACTACCAAGGTACATAATGTCTGCAACAAAAGATTTTATAGTTAAGTTTTAATTTGTAAAATTTTTACTATTTTATATTAATTATATTCAATAAAATTAATGAGTATTATTTAATTATTTTATTTTCTTTGTAAAGTTGAAACAACAAGTATGACCACTTGACAGTTACAACAAACACAATATGGTGTTGCCGAGGTAACTAGAATTTGCAAATGCAAGACTTTTAAGAATCAGGTACCAACCTTTACTAAGCTCAAATAAATAGGTTCCACAGCCAAATAGCGATGTCCTATCGTAGCAATGACAAATATCAGCCATTGCAAGTCAATTAAAATAGTATTCTTCAAACTGTTCACATTCCAAACGAGTCCAATTATTTGTAAAAAGCACACAAAACTCCCTAAAGTTTCTTGAGTAGTCATATTAAATTGGTCTATATGTATCTGTCTAAAATTAAAACTTTTTGGCATCATGTTAACAAAATTTTTGTCATAGAAATAATTTTCTAACGCTGGGAATGTCATAGTTGTCTTCATTTCGATGATAGAGTATATTCTTTGTAGAAGACCTAGTACTATCTCCTTTACATTAGTTATTGTACTAAGTAAATTCTTGTATCTTAATGATAAGTTTGTGTAAAGTTCAAAAGAAACCAGTATAAAAAGTATAACTGCTATAAGCATTGAGGTATTGTTTATAAGTTTTCTCAGCAGTTTGTTTTGTTTCAACTGCGTCTGATTTATCTTATCTGTTGTCCTTGTTTCTAACAATTTGGACCCCAGTAGGGTTTCTTTCTCTTTGTGTAGTTTTGTTTGCAGAACTCTCCGGCAAGGGCTACATAGCTTGTATGCCTTTTCTAACTGCAACCTGAAAAATCGAAATACACAATATTACATACAGATACAATAACAACTCACGTGACAACATTTTCTGTGTAAAAAACCACTTGGTAATATTAACATTATTAGGCTTGTTTACCAATTCCAAATGGATGCCTCCATTTGAATTTTAGTTATTAAAAATCACAAGCAAAACCCAAGCCTAGTGTTTCAAGACAACAACAGACTCCAACTGGTGTAAAAATTTCCGATTCAGGGAGGATTAATATCAAACTGGATCAGTAAACATGACTTGTTATAGTGACTGATAACAGTAAATTAAACAATTAGCAGCAACTGAGATAAGTTACATGTGCTAAATAATGTGGCCTCTAATGTATGGCCATGAGAACAAGTGTTTGCACTTCAAATAATAGTTTATGAAAATGACTGTCTCTTTGGAATGAATTAAAATGTTTGGGTGGCATTTAAAGCATTTCAAAAAATCTTTTTTACTCACTAGGCCTATGCCCGGCAGTGGGTGAAGTCAGGCTGTGGATAATGATATGAACTCTGGACTATAGATGTAATGGCAAATTACACTGTTTTGTGTTATTTATTTCATCACCACAGGACACCCTTCTACTAGAGAAGAGGCCTGTGTACCAGCAGCGGGACTTTTTATAGACTGATTATAATTATTTTTGCCTGCTCTGTCCTATTCCTGGGCAAAAGCCTCTCTCCACTCTTTCTATTATAATTACTTGCCATATCAAGAGTGAAGCCTTTAAAGTGTACAATCATTTTAAAGCAGCATTTTTTTTGGTTTCAGTAGTTATCTTGACCTTGAAACATGAATATAATGTAAGTGGTCCAAAATATATTTACCTATATGATTCTATTTCATCATCAAACTTCTTCTCATTCATAGGAACAAAATTGGCTAGTTGTGCTACTTTCAACTGTTGGTTTATATTACACATCTTGCAGAGACCATTCTTGGGTGGACTATTCCGGAACACCTTTGGTGATTGGTTACCCTGGTCATTGAATGCGGTTATCGGTTTATTGTAGTCACCATCCTAGAATAATGGAAATACATAAAATTATGAGTAGAGACAAGTAATAAGTCCGTGATTAATCAGGAGCCAATATCCTACCCAAATATTGCTTTCAAACAGGGATTTGACAAACCCGTACAAGTGAAATTTACTAAACATGAATTTGTTAAATAGTTGTTTATCAAGCACCTAGAGATTCTTAGTGGTATATCTGGGAACAAGCAAACTCACTGCCCAATTTCTTGATTTTTTTATAACATCTCAAATGACCTACAAAGCTGAAACATTGCCAATTTCTATCAAACAGGTTAGGTAAGAAAAATTGGAAAATTTATTCCAAAATCCGGTTACTATAGGATTATATATTACAGAGATTTAGAGCTACTTAAACAATATACATTATGTAATACATGATTGTAATCGTATTATCATATTTAATCAGTATAACCTTACCTTGGTAAACCCATTGTACTGCTCACATTTTGGGCAAGTCCAGCTGTTGCGGTCTGGATATTTTACCCAAAAATCACTATTACAGAACCAACAGTTCACGCGCCACGGCAAAGCTGACCTGTAAAACGATTAAAACTTATTTTTTTGATTCTGTCGGGCGGGAAAGCGTTAACTATAACCTCACCAACTTACCGTAGTTTAAAAAGTAATTTCACAAGTAACACTGTACAGAAAACAACGGCTATACTTATCAGCACTGACTCCATTTTATAAATATATTTCATTTTTGTCAAGCTTTATTCTAAATTCTTATATCCTAACCTAAAAGAACACCCATTTTGTTTGCCATAGACTATATTTTCGTCTTTTTTTGCATGCATTGCATTGGCTTTGATCTTGTCTATGCTTTGATTGACCAACCATAGAGTCATAACATAAAGCCGGCACCACACATACTGTAAACTAGAAACCACTAAACTTCATCGCTCAAGCCTGAATGCAAGCCACTCTTTCGTTATGCCAATCCCCACGTTCTTGAGCCAGCCTCATCTACGTTTTTCTCCCGATGGCAATAATGTCATCTGCACATCTCACCTCCGGATGGCCAACATTTCATATGCCGAGCATAGAGCGTTTTGCACATAAATCATTGCTCAATCGGATTTGCAAACCGGCTAATTCTTACAAGCTAACTCTAGGCAGTATAAGCCCATCACTTTGATTATATAATGTCTAGATAGAGCGTCGCCCTACAATCGTATCAAAGAAAACGAGTCAACATTTTCAAGTATGTGTGCGTGCAGGCGTCGTTTTACACTATGCGTCTATGTCTTTGTGTGCGTAAATAATGATAACAGCTACTACAATTCTCTCATAAATCACATTAAAAAATAAACTTATTAAATAAGATAAGTTTTAGGTGTATGACACGATCTGCACTGATTGGCGGGCAAGCACTTGTGAACCAATAGTTGGTTGACACTTTTTGACACGTTTGCGCGCACTTGACGCTCCATCTAGACATTATATAATCAAAGGCCCATCATAAACTAAGCCAAAATACCCCTCCGAATATACCTATATTGTGTCTCAAATAATAATGTGTTCAAACCATAGTGTACCTGGATTCCAGATGTCGTTGACTATTATTGACTTTGACATCATATTTTGAGGTTATTGTGTCAAAAAAACGAGATAAACATTGCCAAACAGTAAAACATTGCTGTAAAGACGGACGGCTGAAAATCATTTCAAAAATATTTAATACACCATTTTCTAAACTAATTCTAATATTTAATAAGCATACAATGACACCGGAATCAATTTTACTTTTATGCAACTATGACGACCAACTGCACACAGGTAAGGATGTAGAAATAATTAATAACCGTGTTCAATTTATCTTTTAAGTTTGCATTTTCTACTAAATAACCTCTTCTTTCAGATAATGAAACTATAAAAAAGCTTTGGTCGGATAAATGGGCTGTCAGAGACATAGAGGTATGCAAAGAACTATTAGGAACCGGTCTTGAAACAGATGCATTAAATGATGTTTTAAAAAAGTATCAAGACGATAATAAAACTATAGAAAACATTCTTCTTGTGTCAGTCAGTTCATTTCTAACGTTTTGCGATCGCAATTGGAACCCGCATTCAGAAACATTGAGTATAGAGGACTTTTTCGGAATAGAATGGCCTAAAGATGTAGATGCTAGTGTGATGCTCCAGAGGGACTCTGAGCCAATATATGTAAATATTCTTCATCCAGAACTGTTGTACTTCTCCACACAAGTTTTCAATGTGCTGTGTAATGCTGATCAAAGTTTGGTGAGTTTATTTTCATGATAATCAGAGAGAATGACTTAACATTTTAAACTTAAGATTGTAAAATTAATTAAGATACAGACTTTGAATCTTATCAATTTGGATTGTAAATGATCGTTCTAAAAATGACAAATCTAGTTGCTTTAGCATTTTATAGCTTCCCTAAATAACATTGACAGATGGTTACATGACAAACCAAAGTAGTGCTCTGCAAACTTGAGACATCTTCATTTGTCCCACAATAGTAATTTCTATAATTTTTAGCTACACTTATGGTGGTACTTTAGAAGCAAAGCAGTCCATCAGAGAATTCTAGAAGATACGAGTGCCACATTATATGCTGAGCTAGAACTCATAATAGCCAAGCTGTCAAACCTCCTTCATGTCATACAAGACAAGCCAAGGCTTCAGATCCTGCTGTGTATGGAGATAGGCCAGGCTTACCTCTTGTATGGCAGAGTGCAGAGGACCGAAGAATACCTGAAAAGGGCCAGGGAGCTTGCAGGGTTGAAACTGGAGTTAACAGGTACTGGGGAACAGTTATTGGCATATTATGATGTGATTTGGTGATAAGAAGGAAGCAAATTTTATCTTCTTCTTATTTTTTTTCTTAAGTTTACTTTTTTTTTAAATCTTGCTTTATGGTTAAGTTAACCATTTTGTTTTGTCCAGTGCGAGACTAATAAATACTTTTTCTTTCTTTATGTTGAGGACAGAGGATTTTTCTAGCAACAATGTAAGGCACACAAACACTACTACCAGATATATTGTCAGTATCCACAGGTTTTAAGACTATTACATTCAGTGATTGCAAGCAAGTATGGCAACAGTTTAACAATTCTAACTAAACGCGGTTAAAACTACGAGACTAGTGCACTCTTTCGTGTCTGTTCGCTTCCAGACACGAAAGAGTGCACTAGTCTCGTAAGTTTATCTGGTAGTAGTGTTCGTGTGTCTTTCATTGCTGCTAGAAAAGTCCTCTGTCCTCAACACTTTATTTTCTTTTACTCAAAAATAAAAAGTTTTAAACACACACACACACTACACTTCACTACACTTTACTACACTTTAAAATGAGTTAACTTTTTGAACGCCAGAGCATAAACACACGCGCGTGCCCTACACGCCAAGCCACAATTTCACCGCATCCAAATTAGACGTGTTATGCCGTCCGTGGCGTCGTGAGCACTTTTTTATTTGACGTCCATAGGCGTCCGTGTCAGTCCAAAGACTACTATATATTGTGTCAGTCAAAAGGTTAAACTTTCGTCTATTTTGCAAATTGTTGATTAAAACAGGTCATCTCTATTTCTAGGTATCCTTGGAAAAAGAACAAAGTTTCAACAAACAATAATACCCCAGCTTGCCCTATCCAGTAAGCTGGACTCCAACATAGCAAGACCATCAGCTGATGAGAGTCATGGTGGTTCCCAACTGCCTCCTGACCTAGAACTGCAAGATGATGTTCGGTTGAACAAGATAGCTTATACTGATGCTATCATCC
Organism: Standfussiana lucernea; assembly: GCA_964057025.1. NCBI lineage: Eukaryota > Metazoa > Arthropoda > Insecta > Lepidoptera > Noctuidae > Standfussiana > Standfussiana lucernea. The sequence goes on along the minus strand of OZ059791.1, from coordinate 14,999,457 downwards.
AAGCTGAACTGCCAAGCTTGGAGCAGATTCTGTGTTTGTTGACTGTGTAAGTCTTTTATATTTTTAACTAGAACTAGAGCTTAGGGTTGCAAGGCAGAAACTAGAGGAGTATATTTGGCTGATTGCTTTTTGCAGTTTAACAGTTGCATAAACGTACCATAACATTACACCTGTATCCTCTTAAAACTCTTTGGGAAATGTAGAGGTCTGCCATATTACACCCACATTCAACCAGTAATGTTTAGGCCCCATGTACCAAAATTCCAAACACCAGGCTCGAACTTTTAGGAATCTATATTAATATTTGTTTTGTTTGTTTGTTTGGTTGGACGTGCTAATCTCAGGAACTACTGGTTGGAATTGAAAAATTCTTTTAGTGTTGGATAGATAGCCCATTTATCGAAAAAGGCTACAGGCTATGTGACACGCTGCGACTAATAGGAGCGGACCATCAATCAAAAATATTACGTAGATAAAGTTGCGTGGGTCAGCTAGTTAAAAATAAATGCACACCATTTTTGACTCATCCCATTATGATTCTAAATATTGTGTTTGCTTTGTGCATAGTAAAAGTATTAAACATAAATGCTGTTATTTTCAGCCAATATCTGATGAAGGCTCAGCCAAAAGACGAGTTGATGAACGAAGAGCTTGCCCCCTATATCGACGCTGTTCTGACACAGAAGAAAGGCGCGTGGCCTACGAGGGTAGCTGCCTTGCTAATCAGGTGTAAACTGGAGGCGAATAATAAGAGAACTGTGGAGAGGGCCATGCTGCAGTGCGAGTCTATTGTCAATGATAAGACTTGTGCCAGTTCTACAACAAGGTATGTGTTAAACGTAATAAAAATGTTATGGTAAATATTTAATATAACATTTTTAGTAGCAAATGCAGGAAGAACGAAAAATAAGCTTGCTACCTTTGATTATATAATGTCTAGATGGAGCGTCAAGTGCGCGCAAACGTGTCAAAAAGTGTCAACCAACTATTGGTTCACAAGTGCTTGCCCGCCAATCAGTACAGATCGTGTCATACACCTAAAACTTATCTTATTTAATAAGTCTATTTTTTTATGTGATTTATGGGAGAATTGTAGTAGCTGGTATCATTATTTACGCACACAAAGACATAGACGCATAGTGTAAAACGACGCCTGCACGCACACATACTTGAAAATGTTGACTCGTTTTCTTTGATACGATTGTAGGGCGACGCTCTATCTAGACATTATATAATCAAAGCTTGCTACATACACCCAAACCTATAGTCGACACGTTTTCGCCCTTCCATGGGTCATTATTATGGTGGTGTTATTAGTCATTTATTTAACATAGGTTGTAATCTTCAAGAAATATTGTTATAATGATATTGTTGAGTCAACATCTTTGTATTAAAACTAAATATTTTACATAACATTTAAGGTCATTGATTTCTACAAAGTAACTCCTGATTTTATTACTTATTTCTCTAGTGATAGTTAGTTGATGTATTCTGTACTCATATTTAGTCATTCATAAAATGGAGTATTTCTTCACAAATGCAAATTTTTATGGCTCCTAGATTATCATACCTCTGGGCTACTGGCTTACAACTTGCATGGATGTGGAGACAGCAGCTAGCAGACCTGTACTATAGCCTAGGACTTGTGAAAGCTGCCCTGGAAGAGTACCTCAAGTTGCAGCTGTGGGAAGACGTCATTGTGTGTTATACTTCATTGCAATTGAGACATAAGGTAGGAAATCATATATGTTTTGGTCTCTGTAGCCAATAAATGAGAATTTCTTACCTCTAGATAGGTACCTGGTCTCGTAAAAAGGTATTTACAGTGTTCTGTTCAGTTATGGAAAAGACTCAAAAAGTGTTCTTTAATTTTCAGGCAGCTGAAGTTATACAACAGCAAATTGATATAAATCCAACAGTAAAATTGTACTGTCTGCTTGGTGATGCTACAGGTCAGTTTATTTTAAGTTAAATTTGAAGTCTACATTATACATGTATTAATCAAAAATAATCTGATTTGAACAAAATAAGTTTTCCATGGAAGTTTCAGAGTTGCCAATTTGAGTTGTAAAACCTACTATTTCAAATTTATTAATTTCACATTTTTTCAGATGATGTGAAATGGTTTGAGAAAGCATGGGAGTTTTCAAACCACAAGAGCAGTAGAGCGCAGCGACATTGGGGCAACTTTTTGTTCGACCACAAAGAATATGAACAATGCATTCCACATTTCGAAAAATCGGTCGAAATCAACTCAATACAGGAGCGAGTTTGGCTTAGATTAGGGTGAGTCCACATTAATGTTGAGTTGTAAGATAAATCCGTCATGAGAATCATCATCTGCCAAGTCTCCTCTTATCTACCATGAGAATTAGACTAGAGATTGCCAAGTACAAATTAACCCCTCTCAATCTAATTTTTTTTTTACACACATGTTGACAGTTTTAAAGCCAGTTTTGTTAGACTCTAAACTAGGGTTGTTACTAATGCAGGTTTTTACTGTATCAGCAGATGCTGATACTGATGCTGATTTTTTAAGATCAATATCAGCGGATGCTGATGCTGATATTAATAAATTACTTAAATAAAATATATCTTACCATACAATTGTTGGTATAAGTTTTTAACAAAGACATTTTTTATTAACAGTACCTATATATACCTCTATAGTATGCATACAGGGTAGAAACTCTCAGTGGGGCAGTAAGGGGAACTACCTTAACCGTTGCTGCTACACTAAATACACACTACACGAAATGGTCTTACGAGACTATCCATAATTTTTCGTGAAAATCCCCATTCACAGACTTTAAAAAATTACCATTTTACACAATTTTTAGACTTGTATTGGACCAACCCAGGTTGGAGTACTAAAAAAGTTAGAAATCGCAAAATACTTTTTTCACACTGAATATTTACTTATTTATTTAATTATTAAAAGACCAAAATAGTTATTTACACTGTCTATGATTGGTTAAAACTCCACGTGGCTCGCGCCAAGTACCGCCTTCAACAAACACGTCACGACTTGAATGTCAGCATTAAAAATCAGCATCGATTGTTGCTGGTGCTGATATAAAAAACAATGCTGATAATCGATGCTGATGCTGATATTCGCAACAATCCTGTTCTGAACTACATCGCCATGGACTCATTTTTGTAGCCAGTCGAACACTATACTTATAAACTAAAAAAATATCTCTCTGTACGTCATTTTAGTTACGCCGCCCTTATGATGGAAAACTGGGAGGTATCGGCGAAAGCGTATCGTCGCTACACATATCTGCAGCCGAACACGTTCGAAGCGTGGAACAATCTCGCCAAGGTGTATGTTAAGCAGGGAGACAAAAATAGAGCTTACAGAGCTCTGATGGAGGCGCTTAGATTCAATTATGACAACTGGAAGGTTAGTTTTTATAGAGAATTAGCTTTTGTCCATGGCTATGCTCCCATTATGGTCGGAAATTATCCCCCGGGAATGCCTATTACACTCGTCCCCGAGTGTATTGTAGCTTTCCATTAGTGGAAGAATTTTCGGAATCAGACCATCCAAACTTCCAAACTTTACCTCTTCATAATTCAAAAAATTACCTGTCATGTCACTTCTATTAGCTAAGGGTTAAGTAGATTAGATGTGTTTTCAACTACATTTTACCAGCTAAGTTAAAATCCCTTAATGTATATTAGTCAACTTCTTTTGAAAATGTTGTTCATCGTACATAGGGAAATAGCTATCCTCTAGTTCCCTATGTACAATGTGATCCTTGTCGAACTATAAATAGCTTATCTTTTACTCTTTCTAGCTCTGGGAGAACGTAATCATTGTGAGCATGGACACGGGGCACTTCGAAGACGTGATTCGTGGTTGCCATCGTATGCTCGACATCCAGCAAAAGTTTGAAGATGTGGAGGTTCTAGGACTATTGGTGAAGGCTGTTATTCAGGACAGTAAAGATGCTGACGGAAACAGTGCTGCTAGGTATGAAATATGTTTGTGAGAGAATCGATCGTGCGTCTATTGTAACTTTTGGATTTTAGTAGCGCTTTTATGACGTAGCGTCCAGTTCTGTAACAGCTATTTTATATTTGACGACACGCCAACAATATAACAACTATCTTTATGTAACTATACTGAAGAAATCTGTGAATTTAATAATTTTTTTAGTCCAAGTTTTGCCATTCTAACCACTGAGGTGACGTAGTCGAAATGTTGTTAAATGATTTTTTTTTTCAATTTAATTGCCAACTTTCTAATTTATCATGATCATTTCTTCCAGATTGCGAAAACGAGTTTTGGAGTTGTTCGGAAGAATAACGTCAGTTCACCAAAATAACCCCGAAATCTGGCAGTTGTACTCAGATTTAAGCCCAACATATTTATTGAAAGCTCAGCGCTTATTAAAAGCTTACAAAGGCTTTACTCTGGTAACTAAACAATCTAATAATTATGTCGTCAAAATTGAATAAAACATTCAGATGAATTGATAACCTCCTTTTAGAAATCGGTTAAAATGACGCATATTTTGACCAATTCAATGTTTTAATTTTTCAGAATGGCAAATGGGCTAACAATCCCGACACGTGTAAAAAAGTGATAGAAATGGCTCAGTCCGTTCTGGAGCTAAGTAAAAAAGCCAGGGAGGAGTCAGAAGAGAAGGACATACTCCAAGCTAATCAACAGCTGTCTTCTGCAAGACTAACTGGTCAGGCGGTCATCAGGGCATCTGAGAAACAAGACTGGCCAGAAACCAAAAGTGGCTTGGAAGATTTGAAAGAGTTATTTTCTAATGTTACAGAATATATGAAATCAGTAATGTAAATGGTGTTGTTTGTTTTTTCGCCTGGTATAGTGTACAACAGACAACAAGAAAGAGCATGGTGCCTTACAGTACAGTTGACTTTTTTAGACGGACCGTGCTCTTTCAGGGGTTTAAAAAACTACTGGAATATTTTATATGAATTCGTTTGTAATTAAATTCTATGGCGTGCAATAGTTTACTCAGAGCCGTAGCCTCAAAAGGGATCATGTCCTCACTTAATAAAAGAATCAATTTGATGATTGACGAAGGTATAAGAGATTTAGCTGTAAATCTCCACGGACATGATTTCACCATTTTGAAAAATGAGCCAACAAAATTTCAGGTAATATCTACTAAAATGGGTTTTTTAGTTTTACGTAGGCAACACTGATCAATCAAAATTGTCAAGCCAACGTTTAGTTCCTTATCCGTAACTCAAACGCATACTGCATATCCATATTATTTTGCTAGTTATCTCTTCATAATTTTTAATTATTATACCAGAGTTTATAATTTAGTATAATCGTTTTTGAAAAGTACAGAAATTTGACTTAGGTTACAGTTTTCAGAAAAGAAACCTTGAGTGAATTAGACAACCAGACAAAACTAAACGCAGCTGTCATAATTTGTGCGAAGGTTGAGGGGGTGTTACAGTTTTCTGTCTCTTAGAAATTGTAATTAATTACCGTGCATGTATAATGGTGCATTAATTAAAACTCTTTCACCATGGCTATGGTTAACGATGAGGAGATATTGGAGGGTTTTCTCTGTCCAATATGTAAAGCGGACTTGAAATCCGCCTCCCAACTTACGAGCCATTTCGAGAGTTTACACTCTGAAGAACAGGACGTCCTAAGATCCTTGAAGGATATCTTTGGTAAAGCGAAGAAGATAATATTGAACAATGACGATTCTGATTTGAAAGAGACGTTTGATCGTGCGTTAAAGTTTAGTTATCAGGAGCATCGTTACTTGGATGAAGAGCAAAGTATAGGTGTGTCGCGTAGTTCTACGGATTACTTGAAGGGAGTACGGTCTGCACGGCTGGAGAGGTACGCTACAGAGACCAATAAACTGCTGATAAGGCTGGATAAACTTGTGTGTAACATGCCCACTGAGCCCAGTCAGAGGAAGCTACATGAACAGGAAGTGAGTTGGGCTTTGTGTATCCTTTGTTATTTTTTGTTTCATACGAATGTGATATTGGTTTTGTATAAGATTCGTTTGGTTTAGGTACTACTCTACTAAGAAAACAACACTTTGGAATAATACATTTTAATAAATAAACAAAGCATAGGCAAGCAAAAGTGATAATTAATTAAAAATTGGTTCTTATCAACTTTTTTTAAAAAACGAACACTGTGTACTGTTACAAGTTGGGATTAAATTAATCACATATGGTTAGAATTCTTCTTGCTATCAGTTGATATGTACCTCATAATTTATCAAAGTAATAGGATTAATGAGTTGTTAGATAACAGATATTGCAGACACATTGAATTATTCTTAAAGTGTGTCCTTTTTATATTTTCAGTCATTTAATTCTGTTTGTTATGTTAGCTTATCTGTCATGTAATATGACCTAGGTCATATTATTGATATAAGTAGCTGTGATAGCTTGGGGCCATAGTTGAAATTGCTGCATTGCAGTAAAAAAATACCCATTAAAATACCCTTTAGGACAAATACTTATAACTGCAATTATATTTATTGATAGCTAGCTTATGACTATGGCTTCACCCGCCTTGAAGTCTGCCTCTGTCTACCCAGTCTCCACCTTTTTTGTAGTAAATTGTGTCTCATTTCCAGGTAGTCCCCTGGTTAGATGGGTCCTCAGTGAAGCTGTGTCCCAACTGCGCGAAGACCTTCAACCTGACGCGGCGGAAGCACCACTGTCGGCTATGCGGCTCAATCCTCTGCCATGACTGCTCACTATTCCTAGATATTAATGTAGCTAGTAAGTATTTGTTCTATTTTATTTTATTGGAGAGCAAAGAAACTGATGGCTCTTCTCACACTTTCACCTGATTTCAATAATTAATTTAAATTTTTTTTAAAGGGGGCATGTTGAATTTTGTAGATAAGAGTATGGAATCCAAAGTGCTATAGTGTTTAGATGAGGCTCTCCCTGTACTGTTGCTTGATATCTATCCAGCATTTTCATTTAATAGACACCTTGGCTGAAAATTTAAAATTTCTCATTTTCTGATTTCGTTGCCAAAACCTACAGAACGCCATCTACTGCGATTCTTTCATACTTCATTTTCTCCGACCGCGTTTCTTCTTGTGAGAGAGAAAGAAGTTTTATCAGCCTTTCGAAATACTGATATTTAAACTTAACCTGTTACAGGAGCAATAGTAGACCCATCAGTACCGCATTCTTCAAGCCAGCCAGACCACGAAATAACAGAGAAGAACGGTCTCCGCCTGTGTGAGCACTGCTACAACCTCATTGAATTACGGAAGCAGGTGCAGGAGAGTAGGAACGCTAAGACTGTGTTAGTGACCGCATATGAACAGATGAGGAGTCTGATGGATAAGGCTAGGCCTGATGTCGCTATGTATGAGAAGGTACTTATTTATGCATAAATACTAAAATCCTTGTCTTTCTCTATGGAGGTAGGGGCGGAAGCCAAATAATGCCAAGTACACACTCAGTGCAAATGACACCGATGCTAAAACGGTTACCACGTGTTCAGTACATCATTATGAACCATACATAGAAATTATTCATCAATAATTTAAAAAAAAACTGCTGTTCCATACTCTTGACCAGTTGTCGATGTCCCTTCCCATGTGTATTATACACAAAGCAAACTTTTAAAAGTCGTTTTCTCCTTCTGTATTGATTAACATTTTACGTTTTCTCGAACATAGTATTATGGAAGCCATACTATTAGCAAATAGTTCTTATCTCTATGTTGAAACTGTTATCTCACGAGAAAATCGCTTTTGAATTTTGCTAAGTGCATACATAGTATGCATATCCATAGTAGTGCTTGTGACTGTCAATACACAGTAGATACTACTGTTACTTAGAATTTATTAGTTTGCCAAAGCCAAAGCTGATTATAAGATAGAGGTTACTAAATTATTCATTCTGACGTATGTAAACATTAGTTCCTGAGCGCTTCAGATACTTATAAACTTCCAAATAGCTAGCTAACCATGAGCCCAGCCAAGTCGCTTGAGTTGGGGGTGAATTTTAACAAATTGGTTTAATAAACATTTTGCTCTAAATGTTATTAATAGTTACTTGCCAAGGCAAGCACCTCTGACTTTTCGGAATCATGTGCATATTGTAAAATTATCACTTGCTTCGGTGAAGGAAAACATCGTGAGGAAACCAGCATTCCTAAAAGATATTACTCGACGGCATGTAAAGCCAAGTCAGAGGCCCATGGGCGGCATAAAATCTCTGACACCAGGTTAGGTACTAAGCACACGATAAAGAAGAAGTTAATTTTAATTTACCCGCTCGGGGGAGCCCTATATCCAGCAGAGGATGTATTTAAGCTGTAATGATGATGATAAATTATCAAACACCAAGAGTATTTGATAACTTATCGTCATCATCCGATCTTTAGACAACCACACTCTATACTCTAGAATAACAGACCCGTTTACTATTTGCCCAGATGTGTCAAAGCCTCTTCGACGGTGAAACAACGTACAACCTGACCGACGTAAACAAAATGCGAGGACGCATCGGCAAGCTGGCAGAGGGCATTGACCTACTCAGCAAGCAGATAATCACCTTCCCTGCCGAGCCTGGCACCCGGCAGGCGCGGCTTCAGACTGCTATCAGACAAGCGGCGGCTCATTATATAAAGGTAAATTTTATAGATGACTAGCTGTACCCGGCATGCGTTGCAATGCACTTTTCCCTACCTAGTACTACCCCCTTGTATTTTTTACTAGTCCACCCACCTACCCTTCAGAAACCTTCCCTGGCGTATGTAGAACAACTGTGCAAAATTTTATAAAAATCGGTTCAGTAGTTTAACGAGTCTATAGATTTCGAACAGACGAGACATAGATTTTTAAATAGATAGACTAGCTTTTGACCGTGGCTTCGCTCCCGTTTTGGTCGGAAAATATCTTACAGAAACGTTTTAAATATAGCCTAAAATACTCGGAGATAATGTAGCTTCCCATTAGTGAAAGAATTTTTGGAACCTCATCAGTAGTTCGAAACCAGAGCCGCCCAAAGGGCGTTGGGTTGACGATATCGTCAAAACTGCGGGAAACGGATGGATGAGGGATGCACAGAACCAGACAGGAATGGTAGAAGGGGAGGCCATACCCAACAGGGGGTGATTCCGGGCAGATATTTTGATGATGATCTGTAGTTCCGAAGATTACCACAATATCCAAACTTATATTGGTATAGATCACCGATTTCCAAAAAAATACCCTTTAGGCACCGCAACCGGCCCAATCGCCGACGATTAGCGAAAAGCAAGTAGGGTTAACAACTAGAAACAAGTTTTTTGTGTGTCTGTATATCCCAAAACCCGATTTCCGATCCTATAGTAAAACCCGAAAAAAACTGGGTGTTACTATGTGACGCAAAGCCCTAGTCGCAACACTCGCAACGCAAATGTGGCTGCTCAGTATGGTATGCCGTTTTTGATTCCTAGACTGGGCATTGGTATCGAGTTTTGCCAGAAGTCACTTTTACCAACCTCCCTTGAATATCAATGCTAAACTTCACCATTCATCATTTCAGGAAGACCTTCTATCCCTACGGAAATTGCCAACCGAGGCTCAAATAGAAGAAGTACGCAGACAAAGGTACGAGCGAGCTGAAAAACAGATCCAGATGGAAAGAGAGAGGATGGAGCGACAGAGAGGGAAGATGGAGGAGATGGCAGGACCCAGCGCGTCCAGGGTCGACAACAGTCAAGATGATGACGATAACCCGCTGCTGGAGCAGATGAATATCATCAGGGAGTATATTAAGGAGGCACGAAGGGAGCTCAAGTTTGAAGAGGTTAGTTTATTTTGTAATGTTATTTGATGGCTGAATCAAATCAATCCAAAATCCCAGCTGATGTGTGTTATTTTACACGTGTGTTAATTTACACCTAATATTAATTACGTCTTGTCATTTTCGCAGGTTGGAATATTAGAAAAGAACTTGAAAGAACTGAAAAGGGAATATCAACTGCAAAAGCTCTCCAACAAGTCCTAGTCATTCCAAATGTATAGATTTACGTATAGTACCTATGTATATCACTTTTTGTATTTTAATTTATTTATCTTGTCAAGATACACTTTGCCGTTATATTTGTACTTTATGACACAAGAATAAAGTTCATAATTTATTGGCGTGCTTTTTATTTAATCTAATGAACCTGATTAAAAGGCAATCTTTTGACTTTATCCATTATGCCTTCATTCTACTCATTAAGGAAGACGGACCAAGCCTGTTTTTGGCGCATGTTAGTCAATTATCACCAGTATACAGGTTGAAAGAGTGTTCAGATTATATCACAGTATTCAGAATGATGTATTGAATGCATAGTTACCGTTTTAGAGTCGGTTTCCTTTCCACCTTGTATAGAATCTAAAAAAGTTAAAACGTTTTTGCAAAACAAATAACCGACTTCCAAAAAAAACACAAAAAAAGTGAAAAATAACTACTTTCGGAAGTCGGTGACTATGGTTTGTTACATTGACTTTTTGGCACCGACTTCCGAAAGTAATGTTATTTTTCACTTTTTTTTTGTGTTTTTTTTGGAAGTCGGTTTTTTTTTGCAAAAACGTTTTTATTTTACCCTTTTTAGTTATCGCATCACACACAAATCTTTGTCATATATTAATTTCGCAATTTCTTTTACTTGGATGACATATTTTTTCCAGCTATTTTAATTTAAAAACCAAACTGCTGAACCGATTTCGATGATTTTTCTATGGGACTAATCGGGAAGTAGATCCATTCATATAAAAGAAGAATTTTTCAAATCGGTTCCTAAATGACGAAGATGAGGTAACAAACACAAAAATGCGCACCCGTTCGCAGCATTGTTCGTATCTTCATCGTCATCTGCCTAGCCTTTTCTCATATTAATATAATATTATGTTGGGGTCGGCTTCCTGTCTAACTGGATGCAGCTGAAGACCAGTATTTTATATGGAGCGACTGCTTATCTGACCTCCACAACCCAGTTAGTTTTAGTACTAGGTAATACGATACCCCTTGGTAAGACTGGTTGTCAGACTTTCTGGCCACTGACTACTTGTAACGACTGTCTACAAATGGCAGATCTACAATTGACAGCCGGGACTAACGGTTAACCCGTCGTGCTTTCCGAGGCACGGAGGAAACTCGGTATGTAATGGGTGGTCACCCATCCACAGACCAACCTAGGCAAGCGCGGTTTAACCTGAAGATTGATCCGTGCGGCTTTTATTATATAGCCACGAACTCCTCCTCGGCATTGTTCATACCTTATAGACCATTGAATTGGTTTGTATGGAAAAAATATTCAGCGTACTATGTTTTATAGCCGGGACTATTATCTATGGCCGGTACGCTAGACTCTGTGAGGCGGAGAAAGCCGTAGCCCAATAAGTAATAAGGGTTGAGCCACATCTTGACATCTATCATAAACAGAACGTGCTGCCGAGCGTATCGTCGATGCCTCTCTTATTTTTAGTATAGGAACTATTTGGTCGATGCTGTCGCGTGCGATGGCATTCCCGCTCTGTTTCACGCTCTAGCTAATGACGGTTCTGAGCGACAGAAAAAGATATGAGCATGGAAAAAAGCTATTTGCGTGCTGATATATGTGGTTCAACATTAATTCAACACGCGTACCCTGCGCGGGTCGGAGAATGTCACGTGTTTTCGAATTTTCGGTTCTAGGACTAGATGTTTTCCGCAGTGTTTTCCTTCGCCGTTTTGATGGTGTAAGTATGTGTGGTGATGAAGAATTCTACAAAAAGTAAAGTGAAGTCAAGCTAGTATGAAATAACATCACCAGAGTTTCAACCAATGACGATGCTAGGAACCAGCTATGCTAGCGCCATTAGTTTCACAGTTGCCACTTGCCATCACCATTATACATATACAGCTTTGTTTACTGTGAACTAGCTTCTGCTCGCGACTTCGTCCGAAACATATGCCATTACACTCGGTTATAGTGTCGTAGCTTTACTGATGTAAATAAAGCTTTTACATAATTAATGAAATCAGATGACAAGTTTCGGAGATAACCTCCTAGGTCCAAACTTACATACATAACCTCTTTATAATATTAGTACTTAAGTATGGATGAATAATTTTATAATTAAACTTTGTACTACGCTACTATTCGCATTGGTTATGGTACTAAGTGGTCAAACTGTTGTCATATTTAAAACGTCAATTTTCTCTGTCAATTTCAAAGAAATTTTCGACACTTTAATAATTCTAATACAATACGTAGATAATATTATCATCGGTACCTATGTCACACTGAAATTAATTTGATTTATTTTTTGTATAGGTACATACTAAAAGCCATTATGGTTGACTACCACAGTAAAGCCGATATTGAGGACAGTACTTCTGAAACCATACTGCCGTCAGAATTATTAATAAGTGAAGAATACATACCGGGAGTTGGTAAGAAAGAAGTGAAGCTCCCTCCGAACGTGATCGACAAACGGGTGTTGTATCAAGTGATATTCAACGACATCGATGTCACTCCAGATCCCATTACCAATCCCAAGTATGTTACTATGGATCAATCGGAACCACACTCCGCTTTTGATGCTAAAGGTCGAGCCAGAAGCGAAGCAGCTATAAAATTATCGAGATCCAAGTCCAAGACGATTGTGGTCTCCGACGGCACGAAGGTGTTCGCCACCACTATCAACCTTGACGACATACAAATCGATCACACACTCAACACTGAGGTGGGGATAGACTACACTGACGGCGATCTTTCCATAGCGCCGTCCGCATTCTATTTACCAAAAATGAATCCGATTACGTCTTATCCCCCCGAAATATATATCACACTTAAAGAAACTGATACAGTTTTCTTATTTTCGTTACCAAGTTTAACTTACGATAAAGGAACAGGTGAAGGCAATATGGTTGAAGAAGAAAATGCTTACTACGAGTACATCACCGTCGGAAAAGGAAGAAATCGAAAAATGGTCGCTCAAGAAACTCAAACCGGAGAAACTATAAGGCAGTCGAGACATACACTTGCAACGAGGCCCCAGAAGAAGAACGCTTCGGCATTCGCGTCGATGTGGGACATGCACGATACGTACGCACGTATGGCACAACACGTAGCTGAGGAGGAGGAGGATGAAATGGTCATGTATCAATCGGCAGCACGTCATTTGTTACGAAAGAAAAAGAAAATCCAGGAATCGAGAGGTAAAACTTTTGAAGAAATAGGGGCAATGCCGCAATTTTTTGACGCAGTGCTTGTAACAGAACGTGTGCTCTCATCACTGGAATATGATGCTGCCCAGAAAACTTTCCGAGGGCTCTCACCTATGAATCCATTATCATTAGATTTGATATATATTTACACGTTAAAGCCTTTGTGGACTTACGAATGTGAGGAGTCCGTGAACAAACCAATCTCCAGTATATCTTTTAATCCAAAATGTTCAAATATATGCGCAGTAGCTCATGGGAAATTCGGGTACGCTGATTATTGTACAGGTGTAGTCTGTATTTGGTGTACCAAAAATCCACGTGAACCGGAGCGAGTTTATCATTTTGAGGATTCTGTGACGTCTGTGTGCTTCTCTGACAAGAACCCAAACTGGTTGGCATGTGGATTTTGTAATGGTGATGTGATAATACTAGATATTACTTCGTATACTATTAAGACATTAGCTAAAAGCAAACGTGATACAAATCCTTGCTTCGAGCCAATATGGGTAATTACTTGGCGCACTATAGACAGAGACGACTATGTAATAACAACTTGTCAAGATGGAAGGATCCGCAGGTTGCAAAGTACCAAAACGCACGATTTTATTAGTTCACCCTTGATGCGCATATCCACTGTTGAAGGAAAGTTAAAGGGACTGGAAGTAGCCAAAACGTGTTTAAAAGTGGACGTTCCTATCACAAGGTATCCGGCTGTGTTGTGCATGATCTGGCACTCTACTATTGACCATTGTTACTTGGTGGGCACGGACGAGGGCTGCATACACAAGTGCTCCACGCATTATCTGAACCAGCACATGGACGTGTACCGCGCCCACGCAGGCCCGGTTATGGACATGTGCGTTTCACCTTTTATGGACTATTTGTTAGCATCTTGCGGCTCTGATCACGCGGTTAGACTCTGGATAGAAGGCTTGGACGACGTCATAATGACATTAATTTGTTCGAATGCAGTGAACGGGATCGCCTTCTGTCCAATCAATTCTACTATTATACTTGCCTGTAGTGGGAACTCGCTATCAGTTTGGGATCTTCGTCGGAAAACTCACATGCCATGTGCAGAATATACTTTTCCAGCTAATGTGACGCTGACATATGTGAGGTTTGAGGAATCAGGGCAAAACGTCTATGTCGGGGACACTTTAGGTAGAGTTCATACGTTCCATTTGGAAGACACACCGATACCGCCGTTTGATCAGAAAAAATTGTTGGATGATGCTATAAAAAATGCTCTTTGCACTAGGCCGGAAATGTTGAAGCAACTCGAAAAACTTTTAAGGTTTAAAGATGTGGATGCAGCAAAGACCAAAGGCTAAGAAGGCAGAACTGATGGCTTTATTTACGGTACCCGTGCTTCAGGGTTTGTGCCCGAAGTCCCATCTCAAAACCTATTTGATGGCGGCGGCAGCGCCGTCTCACGTCTGTGTGTCCCAGAACAAGATATTTTGAACCTTGGTGTTTTTTTCACTGAGCGAATAGGTAAATTATAAGATTGATCCTAATCAGAGTAAACATAAAAATAAAAGTTTTGTTGGTACGGGACCCTTAGTGCGCAAGTTCAACTCGACCGGTTTTTAAAAGTTATTAATTTAATTTTTTCAAGGTTATGTTAACATTACTAGTTATAGATTTATAATTATGAGCATAATGTATTAATTTAATAAATAAAACGCTTACCAATTAATAATGAAGTTTATTATTTACCACTCTCTCAGGTCACAAAACCTTCGACTAGAAATAATCTTAATTAGCTTTTGCGCCCACGGATCTCAAACCCGATTCGTTTTTTTTAAATCAACCTTGCTATGGCTTACCTTCTACTGAAAAAATAAATATCTAAGAAGTAGGTCCCTATCGTGTAAAGTAAAATTTTCGTTTTTTTTTTGCAATGTCCGACTTTTCAAAATTCGAAATGGTAAGTCCAGGTAAGTAGGCCAGGGTACGTTAAGGATCTGTTTGGTATAAGTATTCTACTCTTTGCGTTACGGTACGTAAATATAACTATAATGTCGTATACGTAAGATATGGGTTCCGCGGAGCATATCGCACGTTCGCCCGCCGAGCGTGATTCCGTTTTGCCACTTATGGGCTTCACCCCACCGTACTTGTCTGCGGTCTTAATCACCCGCCTTGGGTCACAGTTTTGTTATTACTTGCCATTACTTTAATTGCAACAACTATTATTCACAAGCTGGCATTATGGCTGGAGCGATAATTGGGAAGCTGAGAAGAAGAATGTTTTGAGCTGATTCTGTTTCTTCCTATGATTTCCTAGTACGGTTACATACTGCAATCATCAAAGCGGCCAAACATTTTCAGTTAAGTATAAATATTTTATGATCGGCCATGATATACTTTGTTCGGTTTGTGCGGGTAGTCCGAAGCCCGAAAGCCTGGCATCTAGCCTTGCCAAGAGGCATCAGAGGTAATATATGTAGGTAAGTAGCCAATAACTGGGTTGTGTGGAGGTTAGAGAGTCGCTTTATGTAAAGTACTAGTATCCGGCTGCATCCGATAAGTCTGGAAAACAAACCCAACGTAAGCAGTTGAGAAAAGTCTAAAGCACCCCTAAAATTCTTTGTCCTTCATAAAGAAGTAAGAGATACATCATTACTTCAGGCTAGTAAGATATAACGATGACAATCACATTTGGGAATCCCGAACTGCTAACACAAAAACAAAGGGCATAAACAAACAAGACTGAATCAAACATAGCTTAGTCATTCGCAAATTAAATGATCGCACCATATCAGGAGGCCCTACATTCAGATGTAAAGTTTATCCACCCCGCGACGCTACCGGCGCAGGCGCACCCAAGCGTGACGGTGGACAGCTCGGCGCAGACAGCATTAGTGTCGCGGGCGCGTGCGCGGGAACACCTGGCTAACAGGAGTCCCCTAATACAGTAACCAGCAAGTCCGTAACACACTTGCCAAACTATCACTTACAAAAGCCAGGGTTGAGCGAGCCCCAGTTCAAAATGAAGAGGATCTTCAACAAATTCAGAGAGAGTAAGTTGACTCGTAACTTGCGTAATGTTTGTTAGTTAACAGTAATTATGATATAATTGTTACATGTGGTAATTGGTGCTGGTCAAGTAGGTGAGCGGCTGTGAGGCTTCCGGTGATGCACTGAGGCAGCTTGTTAGAGAATTCTTGCTGTTTCTTTGTTTAATTAATGATTATGTACGGAGTTTTATCTAACTTCACATCTTCACATTAACCAGTTCTTTAAAACTAAGTAATATCCGTTTACTTTCAAGACCCCCTTACAAGCCTTACAAGCCCATTATAAACGTATACCTACTTATCAAAGTCCAACTCCATTTTTACTGTGCAAAAAATACCGCGAATACACGCATATTTTCATCTCGTTGTACTATAACATGAGTGGCCGCCATGTAGCATGTAGCGCGTAAATTAATCGTCTTCATGGCTAGTTCCCGTCGCTCCCATCATCCGAAACAAAAGCATAACGAAGCTAAAGAGCAACATGGTACGCTATCAGATACTAGAGAGTCAGGTTAATTTCTACCCGCGCCGCCTACATTTCGTCGGCGCGCTGTGCCGATGAGAGCATGCGTGCGCGTGCGTCCATCGATACACGCTGTATCGGTAATTGCATCTCCTTTTAAGAATGTAATAATAAAACTGACCAGGCGACCCGTGGCATATGGGTATTTAGAGCACGAAGATTGTGGAAAGGATGAGTTATCTTTTTGTTAACTAATTGATTTTAATGGCTATGTTGTTGTTCATTGTCCGTCTTATTATTTTGAAAACGTGTAATTACTATCCTTGTAAAATTAAAAAAACTTTTTGGTGAAACTGCACGAGTAATTTTAATGTCTTGCACATGAAAAATGCAAAATTGTTGAGCATATTTCACGAAAGTAGGTGAGATCGTGCTGCAGAGCGAACAGCGAATGCAATTTCGAGATTGCTTCGCTGGGCCGTCCGCGTCCCCGTGACAGCAGGACGAGTGTCCACAGGCGGCGCGGCTGCGCGAGCGCAGGCCGAGGGTCGAGAGGTCGTGCGCGCAGACGCGCTCCGCCCCCCTAATTGCCGCGCCCCACGCAAATAAATAATTTTTATCCACTGCGTCGAGATCACGCTCCTTCTTGACCTTAAATTATTGTACGTAAAGCTCTTTTTTCTGAATTTTAATCGGTTTCCTGAATGCCAATGAAGCAGGAATTCCATGTGAATGCCGAAACGCAGCGAGCGATGATCGCGCTTTTATGATACCATCGCTACGTCGAATTGTTAATGATACGTTTGGGACTGGCCATAGATGTAATAATTAAACGTTTTGCGATGTAAGCATCGTTAAATCTACGGTTACAGATGATATTGAGAACAGCTTTTAACAAGACTCGATTCCCTGCAATAAGTCGAGACAAATGCGAGGCTATGTTTAAGCGCTGTAAAACAAATGATATCATAAACGAATCATAGAGCATTGTCCGGGCTGCGTTGTCCACTTACCGTCAGTCTAAACAAATTGCATTCCCTGTTAAGATAAATTATGCGAGATTTTGTAATTCGAGAAGAATAGGAATGTGTCCAGTGAGTTAGATTCGATTGGAAGGGACAGGCCCTTCCTTGACCATCTCACGTCAGTGCGGGTAGCTTGACACGCCAACATGTGACGGGACTGCGTCGGGTCAGCTTACGCGTTCCATGCATACTCATAAACAATACGGTCCACACATTTTTCTTGACGTTTAGTGAAAATTAGCCAGTTACCGTAAATGCTTTTTCATAGCGTTCGTTACTCAAATGCTCATCTCCTGCATTGAGTTATTCTTTCTGGATTTGCTGGAGTCTTCCAACGTCTACGTCGTCGTCTTCAACTCATCCGTCCATAGTCGTCATGACGGTCTCTTACCCTATTTGTAGATGCGTTTATTTAACACCATCATCTTCATGTAAATTGTGCTTCTAGTTTCGCTTATTCTGCGTAATTTGCAGTTGTTGTTTTGATGACCTCCCAGCAATATTGCATAATAGAAGTGTTCAGATTAACTTAGTCATCCTTTCTATTGTGGCATACTTACTTTTATTTATTAATAGTATTGTTATTTTTCCTATCAAGGCGTATTTTATCTGGTACGTAGAGTATACAATAGCTATTGTTGAGGCTTTTTTTATATACAGATATATTTTGATTGATTCGACTTACTGTGTACTTTTATGGATGCATCCCACAAAATACAAGTAGAGAAGTAATAATGGGTTCCAAGTGTCCACGTGAAGAGGGATTTACAAAAGCAAGTTCTGATCTATTTTTGATTTTGAGGTACCTTGAGCTGCCGGGTGCTGCGGGTTGTTCGAAAGAGATACCGCGGCCCCGGAACACAAAGGGCGATGAAGGAACATGGATGGGTTTTAGTCAGTAAAAGTCTGACACTCCCTCCCGCTCAGCCCAGAGCGGGAGAAGTCATTTGATGATTTCCCATCCGAAAAAAAAGGTACCTTGAGCTTCCTAAGAACAAAATTCATAAGCTTTGACGAATTCTGCTATACGACGGAGCTTAGCGAGTGCAGTTAAACTTTAATAAAAAGACTGTAAAATATAAATTTTAAACAAAACAGCTTTAACAGCAGTTTTTGGCTGCTGAAGAATAAAAAAAAAAGTTCCTGAGATTTCGCTATGTACTCCTACGTTGGTCCAACGTAATGCTATTTCGAACATCAATATCGCTATATCTCCCACAGCTCCAAACTACAATATCCTCGGCATTTTGCGTAACCCGCAAACACAGAAATCACCATCAATTGTAATGCACTTACTTTGCCCTGAGATGGTAATGCACATAATAAAGGATTTCAACATAATTGCGTGTCCATTTTGTAAAGATGTCAACACCCATCGTCAGTGGTCGCAACGGGTGGGCGGGACGAATCGCTCAGCCCGTACTTGTGATTACCTATTCGCTACAGTCATACTATGTTTTGTGACATTAGGAAAGCGTTCCACTAACCTCTACGGATTTCGCTTTCTATTGTCAGTAAATTCAACATTATTTCGACGATCGAATCCTAATATTGGCAGACAAAAAGTGCCACTTTCTTTAGCAAAAACCAGTTTGCACGCGACTAGATAAATAAGAGATTAGTTGGTCTACCGGATTGAGTTTGAGTGTATCTAATGCTGTTATAATTTATGGATAACTTAAGTGCTTGTATAACGGGCTACCCGACCCACGCCAGCTTGGCCCGGTGACAGGTTTTCTTTTAAACTTTCCACCCCTATTCCACCCCCTTAGGGGTAGAATTTGCCAAAATCCTTTCTTAGAGGATGCTTCCGTCATAATAGTCCATAATAGATCCATCCAGTGATATTTAATAAGTACTTATAGATAATTTCCTAGTCCTGTTCAAGAGCCTTATAAAAGTGAATCGATTTTACGCAACATTCGCATCTACATTTTTGCCGCTGCGTACATGGATGGGTGGGGGAATATCTAGGAATACATGCGGTCATTACAGGATGCTCTGTGATGCACACAATGCATGATTCGTGCAGGTGTGCATCGTATGCGCCGGGCAATGGTGGGACAACACGTTGGGAGAGGCAGAAAGCGCATTCCATTCGATTTTCAAAGTTGCCGGGGTGAAACTTGTGCTTAAACAGTTGGTAAAAAGCTTTGGATAAGTTCCGATCAGCTTCAGCAGAAATCGCCAAAATGTTAACATTACGTTTGTCAGGTACGCGTTTTTGTAAGTTTCTTATGAAAAAGTTTCAGCAAGGACACCAAGGACCTTCTTTCTATGTTGCTTATTACATGGCCAGGCGGGCTCGGGATGCAGAATGCGCCCGCGCAGCAATTTTGCCTTTTCGCCGATTGTGGCGTGCAATGCGATGTAGGAGGTGCATAGGGGAAGTAGAGTTTGCAAAGTAACCTTACACTAATTACCTACCTTATACATACTTATTTAAATTGGTTGTTTTAAAAAATATTTAATTCTTGTATTGAAACACTTCATGTTCATTTTTCGATGTTCTTGCCAAACTTTCCGAGTTAAAATTATGTAATCTTCAATCCATGCTATGTCACGGTTGCTTAGAAATAACAGTCATGATTGTGAATGAATATTGAAGTATTGATGTCGAAGTATCACTGTATAGCAAAAATTTGCAGCTTGAAACTCTCAATCAGTTACATAAAATCGCAAAATCACGGATCGATTAATAAATAATACGAATCGGTGCCAAAACATTGCGAGACTTCAAACTATTACGTCTTCTTCCGTCTAATTATTATCAAAACACATAAAATATTAAGTTTATTGCACAACGATATCTAAAAACTGATAATAAATGTATTATTTTACTTTCACTGGTCTGGTCGAGAATTTTTAAATTGGCAACACTTTTGTGCTATCGGCTCAGGAGGCGCGGGCGCAGCGGGGCGCGTTCCCACGCCGCAATTATCGGTTGCCTACACTTACCCTTAATTCCCTGATGCCCTCCTACCAGTTCCTCCAATGATGCCTCACAGATGCGTTCACGAATTTGAGTCACGGACGCAAATCATGTATGCGATTCTAAAGGAGAAATTATTAAAGACTTACAAAGAGTCTAAAGTCGATTGTCTGGTTGAATTGAATGAACAGCTCAAGTTTTTTGTAGCGACTAAGTTTGTGTGGCCGAATGGTGAGAATCTGATAGATTAATTTTAATTATTTATGAGCACATCGTCTAAATGTCTACAAGGCTCATCTAGTTATAATAATTATATTGACAGCCTCATAACCTTCGATCGTTATGACTGACAAAGTCAAAAATAACTCAAGTTTTACTACGAACTATTATACTCAAGTTTCAAACAGTTAAGTTATCCTATTGACCAATTAGAATGCATCATACTTAGCTGTCACAAATTACCTTAAACTTGTTAGCGGAGACATCATAGAAACATTCAAGCACACTTTAATAACAAAATAAATTATCAAAACTTGGCACCTTTTAATATGTACTTATGTTAGATTTTGGCGAGATAAAGTTAATGCTTATTAAGTTTATATCTAAGAGGAACGTAGGCGTTCCTAAAAATATTTCGTGGACGAACATAATGACTTACCGATAATGATCGCCATAATAACACGTTCAAGCTAATGGCTAGTTCATATTGTAGTTTATATAGTGAATTTTGTTAGTAATGTTATTATCGAACATCTATAATTTCTTTCGGAATAAGTAACTTATAATGAGCGAACGATAAATAAAAAAGCTATAAATGGTAAAATTATTAATGTTGCCGTAACTTAATTACGACAAAAAAGCCATAATGTCACAGTAACATAAATAATATCAAATACTTATTAGTTAATGTTTTGTTTGTCAATAAAAAAACAACACATTAAAGTTGATTTAGTTTATATTTGAAATCCGAAAAAATACGGACGATTATGGCAAATTATATAAATTCGCGGTTAAACGTTTAAATGTAAAATACCTGAACACTATTTCACTGAAGATAATCTAACCTGAAACTTTGAAATATATGTATAATAGGTACCTTGTTCATACCGACGGATAAATGCCGCAAAACAAGATGCGCAATATTACCCACAGTAGTTATAACAGATATGCGCAATAATACCCATATAACGGAAACGTCACGCGCAATTACACACATCAAAAGTGTCTAGGGATCAAGCATTTTTATGCGGATTTCTTGAGATTGAGATGTGGCTTTGTAATAAATTTATGATTTTATAAATTTATATGGATCCTTTTTGGTGCATTTCATAATTTGAATCAGGAACTCTCAATCAAATTCGAGTAAAAGATGAAAATAAGCTGTCAATATTTTCCCTATAAAAACATACAACGCATTGAAGACATTATTAGTGCTACTGTTTCCCTACTACTGATTAAAACCAACGTTATTATGGAGCGGCGACGTCATTTAAGCAGGGAAGAAATGCTCAGAGCCGTGGGAATGATAGAAGCTGGTTCCCGGCAACGTACTGTGGCTTTAGCTCTGAATACAAGTCAGAGTGTTATCAGTCGACTTTGGACACGTTACCGAAGCACTGGTACCGTGGCTGAGCGCCATGGAGGACGGTATCGCTGCACCACACGGAGACAAGACCGATACATTCAAATCTTAACTCGAAGAGCTCCAACAATAACCGCCATGATGTTAGCCGTGAGGCTTCATCACTCTTCAGGGAACTTAATTAGCGACCAAACAGTCAGAAACCGATTGCATGAAGTGAACCTTCATTCCCGAAGACCGCTACGGGTACCACCTATAGCAATGCACAATCGTAGGATTCGATATCAATGGGCTCTTGAACACAGAAATTGGGCAGAAGAACAATGGCGTTTCGTGTGCTTTTCTGATGAGTCTCGTTTTGGTATGAGACCGGATACAAGACGTATACGACACTGGAGAACCCCTGGACGCCAACAGCGATTAAAATCCTGCCAGGAAGTCCATCATTATAGTGGTGGAACCATCATGGTATGGGCGGGTATTTGGATCGGCGGAAGAACTGAGTTGATTTGGATCAGAGGCAACCTCAACGCTCAAATTTATGCTGAGACGATTGTATCAGACGTCATCGTTCCTCTACAAGTGCAAATCGGTCCCTTATTTCAGTTAATGCATGATAATGCACGACCGCACACCGCAAGAGTTGTAAGACAGACTCTCGCCGCAGCTAACATCAATGTCCTGCCCTGGCCTGCTCAGTCGCCAGACTTGAACCCGATTGAGCATGCATGGGATATGCTACAGAGAAGAGCTCTGCCGAATATGGAGGGTATCCAGTCGCAAGAAGACCTTTTTTTGTTGTTGCAATGAACATGGGCGGCCATTCCACAGCGTGATTTGGATGAACTCATTTTGAGTATGCCAAACCGATGTTCTTGTGTTGTTAGTGTTCGCGGTAGAAACACGGATTATTAATTGTTTAAGTTACCCAATAAAATTTTAAAGAAAACTGTTATTTCAGTCTTTTTTTCGAACTTTAATGTTAGTGGTTCAAATGTCAAAAATCCCTTTATTAGGAAAATGGCAAATTTCTTTATTAATGCAAAGGTGACTTGGTTTATCGTTACTGTGACAAACGAAAACACTTTATTTGATGAATCCTTAAAGAAAATTTTAATTAATATCAATCAGGAGAAAAGTTATTGCAAAAATATATGTTGATCCCTAGATACTTTTGATGTGTGTATTTTACGCACATCGTGCATCGTTACCGCTCAATTTGAGTCACTGCCTTCGAATTACAAACGCACGAGTAACAACGATAACAAACTCATTGCTTAAGAGACAATTAATGTTTTGTCTAAAAAAAAACGTGCTTGTCCATGCAAGCATGTTTTTTTTACGAATCGGATCTCTGTGACACAGCGAAAGTTCTATAATATGACGAATTATCCCCTTGAGATGCAGAACAGTTAACTAAATGACTACCCTGTTAAATACCCCGTAATTTCTCAACAATAAACCGTGAATTATACGCCAGTACTTAATTCATATAGATAATTGCAGGACCGCCAAGAATCTAGCCTAACTTCAACTGTAAACCATTTCATTTACTCAAGTGGAACGATTATGTTATTTATCGCTCATTATATCAGGCATGAACATAAGTATCGGTACAATATGCTTAAAAACTGCTCATCGCCATTTGCACGGGAACTTAAATATTTCATAGCTACTAGTTTCTACACCCGATTTCGTCCGCGTAAAGTTGATCGATAGTTTGAATATAAAACATATTCTACATAAACATAGACAAAAATTCTATCAGAGAAGAATTTTTGAAATCTTATGTGCAGTTTTGTAAAAAACCTAAAAAGAGGTCAAACTTTACCTCTTTATAATATTAGTTAAGACTAAAAATAGATGATACAAGTATTTGAAAATCCATAATTTGTTTGATGAAGTGCGTTGCTTGCGCGGCGGGGTGCCCGGCGGGATGCGTGTGCGCACGTTTTCGGCAGTTGTCGTGATCTGCGCGGCATTCCTCCTCATTGTGGGGACACATTCCCCACATAGCGATATGCTCGTGATTTCGGCTTAAACGCATTGTCTTCCGTTTTCACGCTTCTTAAGCCACGATAAGATATTTACGGAAAAAATCAATGAAATATTTTTGGAATGTGTGCCAATGGATTGCATTAAGGACGTTGTTGCTTAATTAACTTACGAGGATCAGTAAAGGTGTAGCAGTAAAATGACTATTCGTGTAAGCATTCCTCTATTCAGACTTAAATGTTATTAAATAATACTCAGATATTAAATAAAAAGGACCTTTTAACTTGCCAAACGCAATTTTTTGAGGTAATTAGGTACTTAGCAATTTTCTGTAAAGTAGGTACTTACACTATTCTTGAGAATACTTTAGATCTCCGGAAATGACATGATGTCATGAACAAAATCCTAGAGTCAAACCCATTCCTAGTTAGTTTATGTAACTATATCGAGAGGGACGTTTTTCATGCGAAAATCAATTTTTCCATAACCTATAAAACAATGTACTACCGACTTCACTGACGGTCTGCCACTTTTCACATCTTTCCAGCCCTAAGTAATAAGGTTACCTGAGAACATAACACTAATTATTTACTAATAAAACACCCAACGTGGGTGGCCGCGAAGGCGTCTGATGAAAGTAATTAATTTCGTCTATTATACGATAATAACAGCATACATAAATACGTTTTCTCGGGGAACCTTACCGTCGTGTACTATTGTGGCTATATTTTGTAATGTTTTGTGTAATTACATGCGTATTTCAAGTATGTAATATAAATTATTACGTGAGAGCGGTAAAGTAATACTGGACGCAATAAAACCGTGAAATTGGCGGCGGAATAACGTACGACACAGCCTCGAGATTCAACAAACTGTCTCACTTTCCAATTTCGTGGAATGTAAAACGCGTAAATGTTATAGCTGTCGCATTTATTTTATGGTGTTCGTAAATAAAGAAAGTAATAAAATTGTCACCATCTGGGGTAAACAAAAATCTTCAACGACGCTGTAGGTATTTTTAGGGACCTGTGAATGACCCGTGAGTAAGTAGAATCTTAAATTATCCCAGAAACTTTAAAAGAACTTACAGCATTTCATCAAACCTACGTCACAGAGCAAATATAAACACTAATACATACTATAGATGCAGAAAAAATCAGTAAAATAGTTAAGTTATTCTGTCCATTCACTCCAAAAAATCATGAATATCATAGAAATGCCCTGTTTATGAGAATTCGCCCTAAACTTAGGTGGATACACGTCTGTACTTTGCCCAGGATAAAAAAAAAGATTGTGAAATTATCCGGAAAAGCCATGGAGTTAGACATAGCCTGCAGATTTAGCAAGCCAAGGTGGTAGTGGCTGTAGATGGATAGATCGATCCAACTTTTCGAGCAGACGAGCCCTCAAGTGAAACCTACATGGAGTGAAGCGTCCCCGGGGTAAATGCATCGACAAGCTTCATAAGGCGGCTGGACACCCTGAAAGCAGATATCGGCTTTTGTTACGCAATTTGACAGGCTATTTCCAGCAGTAGTCAGGGATCGACTAATGTGATAGAAATTCCCACGAAGGAACACCGAAACATAATTAGCTATTACCTACCTTTCCTACTTTCAAACCCCTTGGGGGAGATTCTCGCACAACACGGGATTAACACGAGCTATTAAAAACATCATGATTTCTTTCTTTGTAATTCGATAAAGCTTCTTTATTTGACTCTCCAATCTAGGCCATTAATTTAAACTTTTAGTGCACTAAAGTCTAATCGACTGAGGAGAAACTTTCATAGCATACGATAATGACAGATTCAGTCAGTTCACACCACAAAACAAATAAAACATTTTGCAAAAAATAACCGACTTCCAAAAAAACACAATAAAAGTGAAAAATAACGTAATAAGTCGGTGGCAAAAAAGTCAATGAAACAAACAATAGTCACCGACTTCCGAAAGTAAAGTTATTTTCCACTTTTTTTTGTGTTTTTTTGGGAGTCGGTTTTTTTTTTTGCTAAAACTTTTTTGTTTTGTGGTGTGAACTGACTGAATCTGTCATTATCGTATGCTATGAAAGTTTTTATTTTACCCTTTTAGTTATCGTATCACACACAAATCCTTGTCAAGTATCAATTTCGCAATTTCTTTTACTTGGATGACATATTTTTTCCAGCTATTTTGATTTAAAAACCAAACTACTGAACCGATTTTGATGAAATTTCTATGGCACCAATCGGGAAGTATATCCTTTCAGCTAAAAGAATTTTTCAAATCGGTTCATAAATGACGAAGATATGAGGTAACATACATAAAAAAATGCGAAGAAAAGTATATCTGCATCCAACGCGGATTTACACATGCAAATATGCATAACGTGCATAGTTCATCTGAGAAATCCGCAATGATATATAACTTTGTACACAGTTTAAGTCCAAGTACCTATTCACCAGCACAATAGAAGCAATAAAGTTTGCTTTATATTATAGCAACAATATCTAAATGCACGCGGGAAAGCTTTAATTTATGATGTGTATTTACGATGGCCACGTTATGGTAAGTTAAACAACGCACAATTGCAAAGGAATCTCGTGTCTATTAAAAAAAAATACAAATCAAGCACGAGACAAGCAAGATAACGAAACACAAACACAGGTGTTTATTCTGTACGCTTCGAAAAGCGTGAGAAGTGTTAAAACGCTTGCCTTTAGAACTTATTGTTTGACTCTTAGCACCTGACAATTAGTGGCTCGTGGCTGCCGCATTTCTACAATTTCACCCGATTTCATTAGATACCACTTGCGGTTTGAGCATAGATAGTGTATTGACTTATGCAAATGAAGGTTTGATGGATGAGTCTACTTCTGACCGAATGTTTGCGGCTGCAAATCGTGTCCCGAGGCTAATTCGACGTCTTCCACTGCGCTCGCATGAGTGCGCCCACTTTGAACTGTGAGAATGTGCCGAGATTTTTTTAGAGGAGGGCGATGTCGATAGTGTATCAGTACGGGGCGCCAGTGTTGGGCGCGAAGCCGCGGACGGTGGGCGGCGCGCGCATCGGGGATTTGTGCCGAGAGACAAGCGCGAGTCGCTGGTGCGCCTGCGCACGGGAGCCGCCGGGTAGTCCGGGAGCGCGCATCCCCTCCCGAGGGCATTGTTTCGCGCACTCGCCCACTTTCATTGTTATGACTGCGACTTGATTATTTATGCCCAATAATCCGCTCAGCTGAGTATGGTATAAATCTCGTTATTAATAGTACCCGGTGAGGCATTAAGCACGGCCGATTGTGATTTTTAATCGTTTATTATTTAACTTCCAGAAATCACGTTTAAAGAATTACCGCCACCGTATAGTGAACGAGTGAATGATTTTGATGGTATTGAAAATCAAGGATTGTACAATACGGTATGTTTCTTTGAAACAATACTTGAACATTTTAATAGCCGTGAATTGCTGTAACAGTTAAAGTGATTTGTAAATTCCAGAGTAACGCACTTCCAGCATGCGAAGTCTTAGACTTGCTAGCGGACTGCAAAATATCTTCTTCAATAGATGACAATCCCGATACCAGTGTTGAGTACGCCGAAATTAGAGAAATGGGTCTTTGGCACTCCACACCTTTAGCCCATCGTCATAAATCCAAGATATCGCTTACATGGGTGTTGAAAGAAAACTTAGAGAATGCGAAACTGACGGCTGATAAGTTTCAAACTGAAGACATAATTAAGAACACTATTATCAAAAGTGAAGTAGATAAGAACCCCAATCAGAAGCCAAATGAAATCGAACGTTACAGAAAGTGCAAGCCTAGAGATGTGAAAGATAGGGTCGTGGGACGTAACGAGTATTACCATAATCTTAGGTTTAGGAACGCGTATGAAGAGTTTGCTAACGTGCAGGACACTTACTCGGACACTAGTGTGGGCACAGAAGAGTACACGAGGAAGAAGCACAGGCATCGACACAGAAGAAAGAAGAGGAACCAAAGTGGAAAATTTGGATATGACATCCGAGATCTGGACAGCTTTCTTACAGAGGTGAGGAATTGTTTTAATTATTGATTTACATTTAAAGCCGCGCCAATCACTTATAAGCTCGTAATAAACGATAAGAACCCTTTTAAACAAAATAATAACGTAACCCAATTTAATTTGTCAAAAGTCATTCATCATTTTTTGGCATTCGTTATAGCGATATTAACGGATCTTTTCTACAAAAGAATTTAAATGCACCTGTATATCTCGATCATTATTCATTTCTTGGGGTTATTATGACGTTACGATGTACATACGGTTTTTGTGCGTTACCTCGGAGCATAAACCCGATTTTACAACGTAAGCCGCGAAATTGGCGCAAAATTGGACAACGCATAAATTGCAAGTCATTTAAAAATTTCGATATCCTACCCGAAGTTTTTATTATAAATGCGGGCGAACAGTTTCGGACTGGCAGATTTTGAAGCAATTTTATTTCTGTGGTATGTGTTCAGGATAATGGGCCTTAAGTGAATGTTTTTAGGGTTGTGGTAATGTGGGGTTACAAGATAATCTCGAGAGGAGAGGGCCATTCATCAATGCGGTTTATTTAAAACAACAATATATCTTTGTGGGGGTTAAACGTTACGGTGTTAATTGCGCCAGTTCGACGGGACAGCAATACAATATTTCACGAGAGACTTTTAAAAATCGACTTACGAGGTCACAATAATTTGTAATTGACCTTTGTTGAACATGAGATTAAAAGCTCTTTGAAAAGTTATTACCTACATGTAGCGTGTGCGGTCAAAATCTAATTAATTGTGAGGTTTGAGTATTTTCATAGCATGCTGATATGTTTTAGTTTCATCTATGTATACAAATAAATAAAATTTAAGTATCTGTTTGTAATTTCAAAATAACAGGTTTTTACTGAATGCATATGCTAGTACAATAAATAAAAACTTTTTTTGCAATAAAAAATAACCGACTTCCGAAAATAAAGTTATCCTCCACTTTTTTGTTTTTTTGGAAGTCGGTTATTTTTTTTGCATTTTTTTTTATTCCTGGTATCTCACACAAATCCTATTGAAATATCAATTTTACGTTATAACTAAAGTAGTAAGTAGCACATCATCCACATAGACAAAAAAGAAAAATGCATATTATTATAGAGGATAACTCATAAAGATCCAAAGCAATGTTAATAAATTTTATATAGGACCACCGCGCGAGCTTCTACCAAATGAAAAATTTAATTTTTGTCTTTCTGTCATGTCTGTTTGTTCCGGCTAATTTCCGGATCGGGCTGGACCGATTTTGACGGCAGATAGCTGAAGTTATAAATAACTTATGCTAGAAAAACGATTAGGGTTCCGTTAATAAAGTTAAAACCCTTGAAATTGTTAACAAAGTCCGATTCAAATAGGGAAGTAATATTTTTATAATAATATCACGCGGATGAAGGTCGCGGCGCGGGTAGCTAATTAAAATAAAATAAAAAGCACAAAAATTGGAATAAAAACTTTTTGCTGCGCCTTATATAATGATATCAATAAGCGAGGATGATAATTATTATACCAATAAATAAAATTCCTGTTTGTTGGTATTTCTTAGATTTTCATCGCATTTTGGACTTTGTCTGGGAGAGATTATTTTCATTTTTGTGTGGGTTATATTATATGGTGGGTATACCTAAGCATTGTTAGCCTAGTGGCGTGACAGACGCACTGCCAAGTCATAGGTCTCGAGTTCAAACCCAAGGCACCTCTGATTTTTCGGATTCATGTGCGTATTGTACAATTATCACATGCTTCGGTGAAGGAAAATATCGTGAGGAAACCACGGCATGTAAAGCCAAGTCAAGAGGCTCATGGGCGGTATAAAAACTCTAGACACCAGGTTAGGCACTAACCACACGATAAAAAAAAAAAACATTGGGTCTTTTCATCAGGAATTTCTCAATAGCAGTCTGCCCCGGAGTCCAGATTTGTGCTCATGTGTGTGTGTGATTTGGTGGCAATAAATGTTCACCCCATCATTACATGGGATTTAAAGATGACTGGACTGCCTCGATGGACGAGTGGTCGCAAACGCAAGCGCGACTGCTGAGCAGGAGGCCCTGGGTTCAATTCCCGGGTCGGGCAAAGTGTTATTGGGTTTTTCCATCAGAAATTTTTAGTAGCCGCCAAAAAATCTCGATTTGTGCCCGGTTGAAGGCAATAGGAGCTCGCCCACTATTACATGGTACTTAAAACTGGCGAAATGCGGGTATACTATTGAATTGCTGTAACAGTTAAATTGATTTGTAAATTCCAGAGTAACGCACTTCCTTCTTCCATTACCTACACCTCTGCCTAAACGTTTGAAGAATACAGGCGCTATTTGCGATATTATAGTATTAAAGGTACAATACATACATGTGGATTTTACACGATATGGAACAATAATGCGCACTTCAAATTCCGCGGGCTTTTATAGTTTATTTTGACATGAAACTTTGGGGATTGATTTACTTTTAATATCAGCCGTGCGAAAACGATTGCGTTTGACCAGCGTGTGACATTAGATTGATTTATCTTCACAATAATTTGAGAATCTGTATTTTATTTTTAGATTAAAATGTACCTATCATAATAAATCTAAGCTGTCATGATTTTATTAAATCTCCAAAAAAATCTTCATCTGGATCACATAACATCATGCTCATGATAAACACCACGAGCGGGTAGGCAGAGTGCATAGCAAGTATGTACGCCCACAAATTAAGCTACCATTATTTTACAAGTCTCATGTAACTACCTCGTTGGTCTTGTGATCCCAAGCGCAACAGCTGATAATGAGGCCCTGGTTTCGATTACCAGGTCAGGCAAAGTGTTATTGGGTTTTTCCATCAGGAATTTCTTAGTAGCAGCCACGGAGTCTGGATATGTGCCCGGTTGATGGGAATAGGCTCGCCCCCTAATACATGGGACTTAAACATAACTGTCGAAATTTTCGTGTAATATTAGGTACACCTCTGCCTAACCCTTCTGGGATTGCAGGCGTGGTGTCACGTAAATTATAATAGGGTGAACAGGCCTTACTCAATTCTTACAAGATGTTGTTTCAAACTGAGTTTTTTTGGCAAATCTTCTCAAGCTTCCATGATAAACAATAATAATTAAAGTAATCACTTGTAGTACCTACCTACTTACCTACGCCACTCTCATCTCATCTTCCTTCCTTCCAGGCTACTATAGACCGACCCGGCAACATCCCCGTAGTCATCGCCTACCCAAGCACTTTATACCAAACGCAGAAGGACATCCAGCAAGAGCTGCCATTACCGCTCGGTACAGTCGTGAACGCAGTCTTCAAGAACGAGCAGTGGCTGTATGCGCAGACGCCGCACGGCGACGAGGGGTACGTGCTGTACAGCGCGTGCTTGCCGCTGGGGATACTGCCTAACAGGTGAGACTGTCACTATACATCTTTTTAGCGTGTCGATTGCAATCTAAATTGTTTCAGCTCAGAACTGAGCCACTAGTATGGCGCCTTCAATAGCGTCCATCAGTTCCTGTAATGAACAAACAACAGGACACGCAGCACACGTAAGTGCCCAAACGTTTGTGAAACAGAACTAAATTTACACTCCTGGGCAAAGTCATTAAGATAAAAGCGCCAGGGTACCAACCTCGGTCCGGAGTATATTTAAAGACTTCCAGGTCAGCCATGGCAACTCATGTCCAGGTGGGAGGTTTTCAACAGGTGGAACAAATGGGTAAGGTAAAGATGCACTACATCGCGACAGCTTTAGTCATTCCGTAGACCGCTCGCCAGTGAGTGGGGAGACACACTTCAGAAAACTGTAAACTATACATGCAGCAGCAGTGGCTGTATGCGCAGATGGCGCAACGGCGACGAGGGATATAGGAGAAAAGGAAGGTCCAATATACATACATACATAAACGCATGTCTTTTTCTCATGGAAGTAGACAGAATAACGCCATCTGCTATGATCCTGAAGGTCCAAATAAATTGGAATCAAAGCAGTAGGAGAGGATAAAGGCGAGTGTAACAAAGCGGTAGGCTTAATATACGCAAGTTTGCATTGATTCGAGAGCGATTGCTCTGTGCATCTCGACCAAAAACCTTAGAGATTATAAAACCATAGAAGTTTGCTCTTCTGTTATTAGGATTAAGCCAAAGATGTGTAAATAATCAATCATGTGCTATGATGCCAAACTTATACCACACCAACACTAACCATTGCACTCGCAACTTTCCAGAACATCACCACAAAAGAAGACGCCATGTTGGGAGAGCAGCACGGACATCTACCCGCGTCCCTGCGGAAACCTCACGGACAACGAGAAGGAACAGCTGCGCGGGCGCACCCGCTCCGAGTGCCGCTACCCCTCCAAGACACAACGGCGCAAGTCCAAGAACTCGTGCGCAGAAAAAGACTTTGACACCCTATACCTAAAGACCAAATCAGTTTCCTCCAACATCGATAAGATACACGAAAAGGAGAATAGGGACTACAAACAAGTGAAGAGACAGACTCTTTTAGTAGTGAACAGTGATTATACAGGGAGTGTTTTGAATAAAACTTTGACAGTGCAGAAAGGCGATGTGGTGGTTCTAGTGCAAGGTGGGGGGGTGGAAACTGATGTGGATGCTGAGTGGTTCTATGTGAAGAAGAAGGATGGCAGCCAAGGGTTCATCCCGGCTGTAGTAGCTGGACATGGCTATATTTAAGTTTTTATACAGCATAGGGAACTTCTAAGTTCCTTTAATTGACATTTGTTTGTTTTGGATGAAAGGAAAAATATATGTTCGTCAATACATTCAAAATAGTATTTGAAGCTAATGTGTATGCTGTGTGTTTTACACTGGGGAAACTTAAAATTTCCTATGGTTGATATTATTAAACTGTGTGTTTAAATGAGAGCAAATGGAACTTTAAATGTTCGTAAATAGAGTTCAAAGTAGTATTTGAAGTTGAAGCTAATATGTAATGCAGTGTAGCAATACTTGCTGTCTTGAATTGTTGCCAGCATAAATATGTAATTAAAAGTGAATATCTTTTACGCTTAAAAGTTTACACTTAGCAATAAAATTGTAAATAATAAAGTTTTGTTGCATCATTCATTCATTTATTGTCTGTAATAAAAATCATACATCGATAATGGAAAAAAACTAAACTATTACTTACCTATCGAAAGTGTAAGACCTGGTCTCTATAATTGAAGGTGGTACAGAGGTCTATTTCGGGGCTAGAGCCAGCGATCGCCAGAACTTTGTTGGGGGTTTTTCTCAAGACTGCGGAGTACACTGTGGTTGCCGAAACGGGTAGTTCGACCTTCACTTCTCCGGAGTAGTTCAGTTGGTACAGGTGCTTGGCTTCTCCTCCTGCGAAGACGCAGTCATCGTGGAAGAATGACACGTGGATGCCGTGGTCGGGGATGTCGAAGACTGTGACGGCGTCCAGGAAGCGAAGGTGCCAGAGAGCCAGGCGAGGACCGCCGCCGCAAACCTGAAAAAAAAACTAGATGATAAACATAGTGGTAGATTAGTGATAAACCAAATGCACATAGGATATAGGTTTCATTGCCTATTTACTCCCTAATTATATCATGGAAATAAAGTGCTATTGCTAGCAACAAAAGAAAAGTCTCCTGGAAGGAATTTGGAGAGGCCTTTGCACAGCAGTGGGACACTATAGTGTATCTAAAATAAAAAGCTATCAACCTATTTAAGTACTACTTAATCCTCTATGAATTTAATGATGGCCAATACAACACTAGGGTCCCTCAGAGTATGAATTGTCTCATTAGTGATTGCTTAATAGGCACAAAATACAGAGCAAGCCACTAGTCCAAGTTACTTTTTACAATACAAGTTGTTACATATTTAACTCATATATTATATAGTATAGTATACTCACAATCCAGTCATCTCCTATAGCAGCAGACCCCACCCACTTGCCAACATCGGGTCGGCTCACTTTGCTGTTAGTATGGGGCTCCACTTTATTGTGACTCTTGCAAGTGCGGGTGTCCCAGAGCATGACTGAGCCATCCTCACTGGCTGTGATCAGTTGCTGGGTGCTGGAATTTAAAAAATACAAGATTTCAATGTTTGAAACTAACAATTCATCTAGTCTTTCCTTTGGTTTCTGGGCCATTTCTTTTATGGAATCTATCTCAGGTCATGAATTAAAATCAATGGGTTTAGGATTAATTTGCAAGCAAAATATTCATTGCAAGTCGATTAACTATCAGGACATAATAGCTCACCATCATAAAATGGTAAGTCAACAAATGGTAAATTGGTAAGTGAATAAGCAGGTTTAACTTATAGAAAATATACTTACTTTCCATGAACAGAGTGTATAAAGTCATTATGTCCCTTCAAAGTGGACACAAGTGTTCCATCCTCCAAGTTAAAAACATAGACATTGTTGTCACCACATCCTGCATACAGCCTTGCTTCATCTTCAGACAACCATAGACTATTCACATCAGTCTGTTCCAATGATGATGGTTGTGAAGGAACCCTGATTGTCCATGAAGGTTTACTTAGTTTCGAACTGACCGCGTTCTTCCAATCCCAACCAAAGATTTCATTAACGGTACCCGCAATTAAAAACTTTTCTGTACTGGCCAAGCTACAGACTTGGCGGCCAGATTCGAGAGTGTGGGTGTATTTCGGCTTGTTGTAATCTGATGTCAGCAGCTCTACGACGGGATTAAGGATCCGATCCAGGCTGCAAAAGCAAGATTAAGTGTGAAGGGAAAGGTGGAGTGATGAAAGAGATCAAATTTATTGTATCTTTAGACACAGAGAGACAATATTAGACAACCAGATAATCAACCAACA
Source organism: Standfussiana lucernea (assembly GCA_964057025.1). Taxonomy (NCBI): domain Eukaryota; kingdom Metazoa; phylum Arthropoda; class Insecta; order Lepidoptera; family Noctuidae; genus Standfussiana; species Standfussiana lucernea. The sequence goes on along the minus strand of OZ059791.1, from coordinate 14,964,405 downwards.
ATAATACAGAAAAACACTCACTCGAAAACAGCAATCTGACTGTAAATATTACCGGCAACCAAATATTTCCCACAGGGTGAAAGTGTTTGCGAGAGAACAGTATTGTACAAAATTTTGTCAAGCATGATTAATGTTTCTAATTGCACGCAAATATAATTGCAATTTAGGGATAATCGAAATTTTATTATTTGATTTCGTTTGGTTTGGTCTATTTGGATTTGGAGTGTAAACAAAACATAACCTAAACGTTAAACTTCATTTCAAACGTCAAACGTTTTTTTTAACACGCCTGCCACAGAACGTCAAAAAACAATTCAGAATAATTTTGGTTCAATGGGTTAAAAAATCAAAATTTTAAGGCGAATTAATGTTTCAATGGTGTTGCGATAAAAAACTTTTCTATTTGATAAAATAAGATTATGAAGATGTTATAAATAAGATTTTTTTAGGCTCTGTAATTTTTTTCTCAAAATGGTAACTCTGTCACAAAGTCAACCATAAAAAAAATCAGAACCAGCCAAAATGGACGTGTGTCCTAGGAATAAAAACTAAAATAACGAGGTGCTTGTAAATGGTGAGATATTTGTGTAGGTAATTGACCTATATAACTTCGTTGATGTGTCTACAGCATCGTAGTGAGGTTATTTTACTTTTGACACCTTTATTGTGATTGTGTGGCGGAGCCATACCCCTCGCACAGCATGCCATAAAATTGATTTATGATTTTTAGGTAAATAAACCGGCAAAATGTATAATGGTATTGGTTTAACGACGCCACGGGGCTCCGGTACGAATGGCTATGTGCAAAGAAACTGGGCTGGAGTGCGAAAGACCAAAGACTCTGTGAATTATCGCACCGAGGAAGAAATAGCCAAGTTGGACTCTGCGTCAAATAAACAACCTAACCGGGAGATCCTCGACCATGAGAGGAAGAGGAAGATAGAGGTGAAGTGTGCGGAACTTGAGGACAGTCTCGAGGAGCAGGGGTAAGTAACTCTCTTGTAATTTTTACTTTGAACCTATCTTGTTTTGAATAACTAACTTTACGTGACGTAATAGTTTCTGAGTTTTGAAGTAATTAGAATAGTTATTATGTTTCAGTATCTTTTTTCATGCATTTTTTTATAGCCAACGTCATTCTGAGCCAAGATTAAAGTTACTTTTAACTATAATAACACCAAAATTCTGTTATTTTGTAAATGAGTTCAATGCAATAAGCATATTCTAACATTTAATCTTCAACTGGTTTAATATAATTGCATAAATTTTAATGATATTATGTTTAAAATAAAGCAATCATAATACCTCAAAAATGCAAACTGATGATCTGCATGTTATCAACTCTGTAGAAATACAATACGGAAACAGATACAGGGCTGTAGGTTTTCATGGTGTCTTCTTGGCACCCTATGGGCACAGAACTCAATAAAATCACCTCAACTTTTAAAACAACTTTGAAACTCTGAAACATAACCAATAAGCCAGTCACGAAAGTAATCAAGTATAGGTCTGGTCATTCTGTTTATCACTCAAGATCAAAAAGTGTATTCTCGCAATTTGAAAAGTTTAAAAGCTATTCACAAGCTCTATTTTATTTTTCTCTATGGCAATGTAGCCCAGTCATAATTATTCTGCTTGTGCGGGATAGAAGACTTATGAAAAAAAAAGTGAAACATTAAAAAAACCTTTGGTTTTAATCAATAACATAAACTATACAAAGATGTAGATAAATTTGAAGTATTTTTGACCTAGATTGAGACTAAGAATTCAGTAATTGCTCTTCTGATTTTATTTAGTCTTCCATAAAAAATATTTTGGTATATTTCATTCTATGACTGACATGCTAAGACCTAAAGAGTTGCGTATTAATTAAGATTAAGTGCCAATATTCATTTGCCTATACAATGCCTAAGCCTGTAAATAATTTTTGAACAAAATGTGATTAACACAATAATTCAGGCTTCATATTGCCCAATGCCTTGCCAATATTGAGTAAAAAGTTAGTTTTTGTTGCTAAGCCAATGATAAAATACTGACTTATGGTATGTAATATTTTTTTTTGTGGATTTCTTATCAAACTGTTACAATTGCATCGAAGATACAGAAAAAAAAAATTGTATAACATATTCCTCACAGCCTACCAACTATATTATTTAGATTATTATTTTCCTGTCGGACAATTTTTAAGACATTGGCTCAATTCTGAATTCTTTAACAAATGAGGGAGAGTAAACAGTGTCAGTACTTGAACATGTATCTCTCCTAAATTGACTCAATTTTCTCACTTTCAATGGCACATCTATCGGCTTAATATTGCTATGTGTTAGAACTGAACTTATTCAGTCTTTGGAATTCACTGCCCACTTTTCCCTGATCATTGTAATCTGGATCTATTCAAGGTTCGAGTGAGTCTGTTTTTTCTAGGCAAGTGTGCTCCATTCTAGGCCACATCTGGCGAGTTGTGGCCAAACGCAAATCTATTTAGTATTAAAAGAAAGTGGATATTCAGCCATTATATTTTTATTTTACTCTCTCAAAACGTATTTTATACAAACTTCGACTAGCCATACGTTTTCTTCCTGTTTCAAATTCCCATATCCCTATGCACACAATATAAAATTAAATTTTATAGGTTACTACTGCAATGTTATCAATAGCTGCAACCTACGAAGTTATTGTAAAAATATTCTAGAGCTTATTATTTAAATCAAAATTCGTATAAGAGTTTTTGTTACTATAGTAACACAAACTCTTATATGAATTTTCTTTATTTTTTTTTTTTTTTTTACTATAGTAAAGCTAAAAAAAAACAAGTGCATGAAGTCTTTGGCTATTGATACCTTCATGGGAAGTGGCGATAAACAAAACAAATACGATAAATATTGTAATGTTCACAATATTATCGCTTACGCCTACTACAAAGCAGGAAAAACATTCCCACGTAAAAAACATTGCTCTACTGCGCTATTTTAAAATTTTTCGTCGCGTTTATACAGGGTTGAAATTCATTCAGTTATTAACAAGGAGGGTCAAATTCAAATTCATTTATTAATTTTGTGATCTACTGTTCCATACATTTGCACTTTTGATGAACTGAATTAATGGTAGAACACTTGACGATGTCCCTTACAACATGATATTATCTGTCGCAGGAAAACAGGGATTTCACAAAATAACGAAGAAGACTAATATTCTAATCTATAACGTCTGCTTATTGAAAACATCTTGTGAAATAACGAAATATTATCATCTTCGTTCACCTACGTCATTTCGCTAAACTGAATCTAGTAAAATGTTAAAAAACGGATTCAAGAGAGCAATATGTTAGCCAAACTAACTTAACCTAACCATCCGTTTTCTGCCGGCATCCCCTCGGATTTCGGAACAACCACTACTAACCAAACACGAAATTCTTGGTTTCCTTATTTCCCTTCGACATAGTCAATCCAGGGCCCGTACCACCACCTCTTATCTCGTATAGCAGTATTGCTTTAATGCCAGTTCAGTATGGACAAGAAGTGGAGCTAGGACGTCCATTTTTAATATTCCGTTTTAGAACTACGTAGAAACGATTAAGCTGTCATCCCATAAAACACATACAAAAACCGCATCATGGCCGTTGCGCCAGAGTTGATAAATAATTCAACACTATGAGACAAGGCCATCCCTTTATACAAGTCAAAGAGGGTTTACCCCGTTGCGCGGGCTTTCCATTTCTTGCTCCTGTGTGGTAATAATTAATGAACGCAACACGCAAACTCTTGGCGCCGGCTAAGGTGTGACGTGTCCTTTGATTCTTGAACCCATTGTTTTAATTTTTATTCAATCCTTTTTGTGTAGATTATCTAACTGGCCCCCCGAAGTCGATGGGCACCATGAAGAAGGCTTGTCAATAAGATTAGTCAGTAAGCCATTTTGAAACGTAAACGATATCGCGTTTTCCAATATTCCTTATAATAAAGTATCATGGCTGCATGATCATACAGCTTCAGGTGATAGAGGTGTTTTCGAAGAGCTACGCGGATGCTGAAAGTCCGAAAGCTTTATTAGTCTTAGTTAAAATTCTTCTTTTTGCCACACGCTATGATATCGTTGCAAAAGTCTCGAAGCATAGAACTGATCCTGACGTTAAAATTTGCTTAGTTCCTCATCGAGGTTTGCATATTCAGAAGTTAGGATATCAAGTTTCGCTTCCCTTTCTAATCGGAGAAGGAATCGAAAGGAAAAATCATCTCTGCCTAATCAAAATCCCAATCATCCGTGATTAAGAAAACAACGTCCAAAACACTATATCGATTTTGTAAAATTTGTCGGCATTTGTAACTCGAGTAGTACCAAGGTCTCTATTAGCTTTACATGCACTTGCACATGTTCACTTGGTCACGTTGCCTTATCGATTTATTACTCAATAAAATCCCTTGTTTTGTTTTGCTCAATAGAAAGTACCCTCAGGCCATACGGATAGATCGCACCCTTGTTTTAGGGGCGATGGCCGCTGCGCCGGAGTCTGATCAATAGTTCAACAGTGCGCGACTAGGCCTCGGGGCCACCCTTCGTGTTATATTATTCAATAAGCAGCCCCGTCCGCATTCAGTGTACAGTCGCGCAACGAGATCGTCTTATCGGGTTTTATTGTTTTCAAAAAGTAATTCTACGCCGTTATAGCGGCTCGGCGTATCATGCACTGGTAGGTATTACACTGAGAAATTTATTATAAGATTTTCATTTGCGCTTGTCGGTACGCGGTCGCTCAGTGAGACATTCGTGAATCCATTGGCTGCAAGTAAACCGTCCAGGCGCGTTCGGCGGCGCGCGCGTGTTATTATTTAGTTTTTCGTTTGTATTATAATATTGAGTTGGTGAATAATGAGTGTGTCACTGGTGTGGTTGCGTAGGTTGCCGAAGGAGGAGATCGCGGCGCGCGTGGCGGCTTTCCGGGCGAAGCTGTGCACCACCGGCGCGGGAGACAAGGACGTGCCCAAGGACGAGTTCGGGAGAGTTGCGTGAGTAATCCTTTATTTATCATCTGGATTTGGGAATACTCCAACTGATTTTTTATTTATTTATTAAAAGCTAAAAAAAACCTTTGAAGAAAATAAAGAGAGTTTTTTTAAAGGAAAAGTATGCATGTTTTTTTTTCAGAGGATATGTCATAGTGAGAATAGGAAATAATTCATGCATTAATTCTTACTAATGATCACGCCAACATTATAATTTACTGCTCAACATAAATCGAGACGAGCAAAAACGTCTTGCATCCAAACTATTAAGATCACTTGCGCACGCGCATACTACAGTGATGAAAAATTATAAAGTATTTTATTACAGTTATTATAATTTAGCAAGGACAAAAAAAACATAATGTGCGATTATCGAGCATTCAATTTAACGCATTACGTTTACCTTTATCGTTTTTTTTTAAAGCAAAAACGTGATTAATTTTCTAGTTGAAATGGGCTGTAAATAAGCTCGACGGAAATAAATATGAAAATGCTGGTATATTACTAATGCGAACATTAGTGCTCCGTTAATAATTTTAGTACCTATGTCACGCACGCTTTCACAGTTATAAGGGGAATATTACTTGGGATCTTCGAGATCTACGCCTTCAATTTGTCAATTGTGTCAATAAAATAAGTCGTCTCCTATGCGTGTGACATGGGAACCGTAAAACGTTTGGGAAGTACCTAGTCCTTCTGCTACTGATTTTCCACGCATAAGGATTACAGATTTTAACGTGTTCCTTCATCTTCATCACAGGAAATAAATATGAAAATGCTGGTATATATTATTACTAATACGAACATTAGTGTTCCGTTTATAATTTTAGTACCTACGTACCTATGTCACGTACGCTTTCACAGTTGTTATAAAGGGACTATTACTTTGGATCTTCGAGATCTACGCCTTCAATTTGTCAATTGGTGTGTCAATAAAATATGTCGTCTCCTATGCGTGTGACATGGGAACCGGAAAACGTTTGGGAAGTACCTAGTCCTGCTGCTACTGATTTTCCAAGCATAAGGATTACAGATTTTAACGTGTTCCTTCATCTTCTTCATCATCCAGAGCCCGACTTCACCCACTTCTGGGTATAGGCCTCTCTTTGCTTGCGCTAAGCTCCACGGTCCAGTACTAACCTCATCCAGGATTTAACCGCGATGGCAACAATGTCGTCTGCCCACCTCGGCGCAACAACACTTTGTATTTTATCTTTGGACTTAGCTAAAAGTATCTGAAAATAATGCCATTCGCTCTCTACATAAATACATACACGTACGTAATCCAATTAGTCATAATCCGATGCATGAAATTAACGAATTTCTGTTTCATTTCATCTGTACTACGTAGGGAAAATCCGCTGCTTGAATGTGGGAGAAATAATCGCCATTTTAATTAATTTTATTGCCAATTTACTACCGTTAAATTAATTTTCACCGGTTATTACTTGTTTAATTACATAGCCGTGGCTTGTAAGACTTTTTGACGTAGATCAAAATTCTAGAAAGATAATATGTCATTCGTACACATGTGATCTCTATAATTTTCCAAGTTGTCTTTGGACAAGATCAAAATTAGATGGAATTGAAGTGGTCAAACATCAGTACTTTATTTCACCTGCCAGATCTAACACTATAGACCTTTTCCATTACATAATAGGGACATCATCTAGCCTTAACGTATGGGCGTCCGAACAACACTTGCACAGATTCAAGCTCACAGAAGGGAACTCATGCAAAATAGATCACGGAACTACCGATGTTATACCAGGTAAAATGTGCCTTCATGCGTGGAAAATGTATGCACTCGGATCGATATAGCAATTTTCGTCGTACTCTACCTAAGTAAGCCATTCTATTTTTTACTGCTTGCTACTGCTGCTTTTATTTATTGATAGCCATGTTCCGTCTACTGGGACTTCTATACAAGGTCTATACGGACCCTTCACAAAGCCGTCAACCAAGCATTCTGTACATCAAACTAAGTAAGTCTACGCAAAAACTATTTCACGGGAACGTTTTCTGTAGATCCCACTGTAACGCGCTCAGAACATTGTGCTGGATGCATTGAATAGTTCAGGGTTCATGGAAGTATTTAAAGTAAAGTTATCACATGAATACCTTATTAAAAAAAAACTTGTGTTATTTTGTATCTTTTGAATCCCAGGTATGGTCCAGAATAAAAAAAATATCGCAATGAGTCGCGGAGAACAAGTGGCTTTCGACTTCGTTAAGGTTCTTTTTACACCCAATATGGTTACCTATAATGTTCCCTACTCTGGGCCTACTCTCTATGTATGTATGTAAGTGGGCAGTAACTCGCCACAGCCCAGTTATGCCTTTAGTTTTTTTTCTTTGCACCTCGACAATTTTTTGCCGATATGTCTGTACATTTCCTTTCTCCCACGTATTTCCCTCAGTATTCGCACTATAACTTCAGGTATAATGTTGCTCAATACATCATAAAACGAAGACAATCTATTTACGTTAGTCCGCCGAACTATTTCAGTTGCTCCACATCGATAACATAATTTATAACCAGTGGCGTATTGTCTCGTAAATGTCAGGTAAACCTTTGTCACTTGTAACTTATAGATCGGCAGGAGCGTTACGTGTTATGATTAGTGTATTATGGTTTTACTTGCCCTATAAAATGGGTGTTGTCTTTGACATTTTTTTTTTCGTTTGTAAAATTTTTGTCGAAAGGGTCTTTGGGAAAATTGCTTCCGGCTGTCAAGGTGTCTTGGTAAGGAAAAGCGTTTGAAAGAAACCTTAGAATTTGACACGTTTATTATTCGTTAATGGATTACTAACGTTTTATATTTATTACTTTCATTGTAACTCGCGATGAAAGTTGAAAATGGTCGCTCAAGGCTATTTACAGGAATTTAAAAAATGTTTTCCTTGTATATGTTATTTTAAGTAGCACTTGATTGCTGGACATTTTCCCTCCTGAAAACCCCTAAAGAGTCAACTACGGGCACATTTTACCGGCGAACAGAAGTAATTGGGTAAGCCAATGAGCTCAGTTCTCATAAAATCGAGCCCAGAATTTATTTCGTAGGTTTTTATTACATTTACTTCGTTACCAACTTGATTAAAGTGGACTTTATATCGGTTATCAACAGGTTAGCTTACTGATTGAATATTTCATATCAGAAAAGGTCCAATTCCACGAGGAAAACCCCTATTCCAAACTGATTTATGCTGTAGTCGCGCTCGTTTACATAATAATACAAAATAATAGACTGGAATGTTGTAAAACAAAATTATAATAAGTCTTTGAACTTGTTGGTCGATAAAAGGAATCTTTACTCTAAATCTTTCATCGAAAATATTCAAGACAAAAACTAAAGTTGCCTATACCAGAAAATCATCATCTTCGTCTCCATAATATCGTAACAACTCATCTGTATATTAGCAGGCTCTAAACTTTAAAACTGTTATTCTATACAGAATCACAGCTTCGATATTTAAAAACCTGTCTTACGTATACGCCTGTCCAAACTCGCGGATCTCTCGCGTAACCGATATTCTAGGGTCCTTGCATATCGATCGCGATGACGTCTGTCCCCCTCGCGACCCACTCCACGCGCTAAGGGGAGACAGGTCGCAGGACTTTTAATATGTCGGAGTCGCACCCCGCTGTGCCCCGCTCTTGTAATAACTAAGTTTAGAGCTGAGGTGTACAGGTTGAATTATTCTTTGGTGTATTATACAAGATGGAAGGGACACCGACGCTGAAACGACAATTAATTACTTAACGAACTAATTCTGAACCCCCCCACATTGAAATTTTTCTGACTGAGAAAAACACTGACGACTGGCAATAAAAACAGCTGTTCCATACATTTTGACCGTGTAGGTATTGCAGTTTTGTAACAGCTGTTTTTTGGGAGATTCAAAATGATGTACTGAATACGTGGTGACCGTTTTAGCGTCGGCGGTCCCTCCCACCCTGTATAATTAATATATTCTCACCATTTAAGGGGGTGCAAATACGAATGTGTATGAAGAATTTTTTTTTGCAAAATCAGCAACACCGGAGAAAAAATCTTCTGTTTCATACGATATGAAAATGTAGCTATACGTACGGCCCAACCGAGCCGACCGGATTGCATACAGCGGACTTTGACCGATAATGCACTGAAATATCTTGTAAAGTCCGCTGTCCGCGGCCAGTCCGCGGTCCAGACCTCTAGCTTTAACCTAATTTAATCGGAACAGATGCTTTTTTGCTGCATCAGAGCGTTTACTCTTAAAGCAACCTCATATCGTAATCATGAGTACTTCTAACCCCCTAAAGAACTCCAAGTCGGCCTGTTTACCACAGTAATAGGAGTTAAACATGCAAATAACATCGCGCTGAATTCGTGTAACAGACAGAAAATAAACCTTCCAAATGAATTATCAATTTGGATCCAATTTAAACGTACCCGTGGCACAGATAGGCACCGTACTTGAGATCGAGTTTTCCACCTCGCCTGCGGCCTGACCTTACTTGCTTTTCGTACTTCGCTGACCTAACTTATGATCCTAAGAATAGAACAGTTCTGTTGTGTTTTCATTACATTTTTATAAGTCTGTGGAATATCCTATACCTGCATGTTTCCTTAATGTTACGTGTTTCATTAAATATTATACATTTATTATTTATTCCAAGGGAGTTTGTTGCGCCACTTTTTCATCTCAGGTGAAATACGAGGAAGTCGAGATTGGTGGGCGTCTTAGGGTCATGATCAGAGATCGGATATTTGGATGCATAATTTACCTAAAGTACCTGTTTTCCCGGCAAAGGGTGGAAAAGTATGGAAGCGGCTTCTCAAAATGACAATTTTTATCCCGGAATATTTTTTTTTTGTGTTTAATAAAAGTAGAACTCAAAAGTATAACGAATATTTATAATCGATTTAAAACCAGGCCAGAAATTTGTTGAAAATAACAAGTAAAAAATTACTACAACTATTTGTACTCAAATTTTGCTGCTGAAATATTGATTAGGACAAAATGGGAAATATGACTGGGCATAATTCGTTTCAAATAAGACACTAAAATGAAAAAGTACTATTCATTCAAATAAACTGGGACTTTTCACGTAATGACGCACGCTCCATCCTAATCAACACTCAAACTTTAGGTAAATATGCATCCGAATATCCGATCTCTAGTTATGATGGAACGAATCGGGTTTTAGTAATCATCAAAAATATTAAAATTGATAGGTCGAGTACCAATGCCAGTATTTGGATACTAGATGTGCCTTGATCTTTTTATTCTGCACGTGTGACTTCTAGAGTAAATTATGTGATGATAACCTCGCTACACTATTGTCTTTCTAGGTAAACGCGAGACGCTCTAGGCTGGGCTTTTGTTTTGTTGTAATTATGTATTCCGTGACATCTGCGTGTATGTAGCACCTACATGAAACAATAAATTAAATAATATAGCAGTGTCGTGCTCTACTAAAAATAAAAATAGCTGTCCTGAGTTGGTGTCAAAATATCTATGTTTAGATGAGTCAGTTTTATGTATATCATTGTATCACATTTCCAGTCAATTAGGCCATGGAAAACTGATTTCAGAGGGTGGGGCTTACCCTAATAGACTAAATGTTTTCGTTTTAACTTGCCCCAAATTGAGTAACTCGTTTGCAAGAGTATTTAGTTTTATATCCACAAAAACTACTCTGCAAAACTGGATCTAGGGTTGGATGCAGAATGCTGCACCGCCATCCAGTCTGCCAAAAATATCACGTACAGAAACTGCGATAAAATAAAGTAAGAAAGAAGGTGCGCTTGCCCCAAATTATAATGTACCAAACAAAAAGCTTGCGCTTATAACGAACATAAAAGCCCACTAATAAACATTCCAAAATTCTAACAAATCATAACGTTGCCTCAATAAAATCAGAGCGTGTACGAAATTTTGACACATTTATTTATTAGTCACGCGATAGCAAAACTTAACGGACACGGACAGACGTACATAGTAATTAACGGGAGCGGCCGCGGGATAGGCATAGTGCGTGCTAGAAACCGCGCCTCCGTGCTTACGTATAGCTAAAGATACTCGTACCATGATACATGGGTATTTGGCACGAGATGAGACTAGTCTGCCAGGATCAACACTGCTATTGGCAGTCTGGCACTGAGCGATCAGGCACAGGTGCGCATGGTACGCTCAAATGATAATAATTCTCATTTTCGGATGCTTGAACTCGACTGTGACAATTATTATTTGTCAATAAAGAGATGGGTTCGTTATTAATTCTGTTTAGTTCTTATGATATAAAATAAAGAGAAAAAAAATATTATTTAGGACAGCAAAAATGTGTTGTGGTATACGTATAATTATGTGTCACTGTTTCATTAACAGTTATTTAATTATATTACGTTATAAGTTACCACACTCGAACATATAATATTATATTATTAATTACTTCAATCTCAGCACGGTATAAAACCTGGCTGGAAGGCAAACCTTCCTAATGATCCAATTATAGTTCTTTGTGTGAAAGTTAATTGTTTGGCCCCATTCACGGCGCAAAGAATAGAACCCACTCAAGGACCACTAGACCACCTTCAGGGTGCTCTGTTTCCCTGCCTGAATGCCGTGGATCCATTGTTTCATACTTTTATCTAAGCAAATCAACAAAAGAAGATTATTCTTGAAATATATAGGTCTTATTTGTATACCACAGTAGATAGACGATAGCTTTGAAGAAAATAATTTGCTATCGATTAGCGTATACCTTAATCTCTGTAAAAATGCAATGTGTATAATTGTAACTTTACTGTAATCGCTCGTAGACGCAGGGGAATTGCCAACGCGGCGTAAACTCCGTGAAGACGCCATGCTAATGCCGCGTAGCTTGCAAACGTGATTACGCCAAGCTTACGGCAATTTTCTAACGCTGCGTAAATACTGCAAACGACTCACGTCGCTTAGACTGCGCTAATGCTATGCTGAGGCCGTCGCGTCAACGCAATGTTACCGCAACATATGACGTGCGGAAAATCTGCGTTGTATCAACGCTGATATACGCTCACGGGGAATCTTGTACGCAGAGTACATATTAATTTGAAAGAAAAAGTATACAGCCACGGCTACGTTAACAGAAAACTGGGTCAGCGTTTATTGTAAAGCATTTTTATTATTTGCGTTATCGCAACACGGAATAAATTAAACTCTAACATGTGTTTTATTGTAAAAGTAGGTCTTGTTGATTTAGTTCTCGGTTTTCTCACAAATCACTCGGCAGGTGTAAATGTGCAAGTAACTCGTACTTCAAGCTTGGATCTTTAAACGAAGTTTTTCTTTGACGACTTTTCTTCCATATACGTGAGTGCAGCTTACACCAAATTGATAAAATTGTAAATTCAATTATTTCCAGTTCTAAATTAATTAACGCTTTAACAATTGAAAGTAACAAGCAGTTATTTGTATAAATCTCATCCATTGTATTTCGTAAACCAAGGAGATTATATTATCATACGCAGAATTCAAAACACGTCGAATGCACTGAAATTACTAGCAAGATTGATTCACTATTACAATTTGAATGAGCGTGCCGACGTGTTTGTTACAACGACGCTCATCAATTACTGCTAATTACGCCACGTTATAACAAATAAATTACTCACAGGAAACTGCTCTAATGAACTAGTGAAGAGAAAGAATCTCAACAATTTTACAATATATAAAAATAGTACTATCGATCCAAAAATATTCATTTAGATTTTCAGTTCAATTGCGTGTGCATACGTACTGTTCAAGAATAGAAATAAGGACGCGGCAGATATGTTATGTCGTCAGTAGGTAAACAGGCGCGACCGCGGATAATCCGATTTGATACATCACTACTAATAAGATGACTTTTATATGGAACACATGTATATAAGAATATTATGTGATGCCTTTTAAAGTGCCGTTGTACTGATGCGCAGTTTCAAATATCCAGGTGCCTTTATGTTAATTAATAAAAAAAAATGCCATTTCCTTAAGCACGGCAGAGGAATTGAAAATATTTTAGCAAATGAGAGTAAATAACTTGAGGGTTGCACAAAAGGGTGTGGGGAGAGCCCTTTGTGTGGTAGTCGGGACAGGGCGCGTATCCGATGTTTGCGCAGGCTGCGCGCGTCGGCGTGCTTCCTGTTATGGCGCCCGACGCCCCGCAGTAGCGCCGCCGGCCCGCTGCCGGCCGCTCAGAATGTAGCCTCTACGCTCCTCTGCTCAACCAAGTCTTCCGCGGCCCAGCCGCCATGCATTAGTCTAAGAAAACACATTATTAGGATTAAGAAAACAAGTCTTCCATTAGTTAATTAAGTAGATTAAGATGCAAAGGGGCAGGGCTCCGCGACGCGACGCAACGCAGAATAATAGGGTCGTGTTCGAACGGCTGTGGCGCGGCACGTTCCAGGCCGTGCTGGCGGGCGGGCGCCGTGGCCGCGCCTCCTCGCTGGAGCCGAGCTCGGACGCGGCCAGCATGGCGCCGCCGCTGGCCCGCGCGCCGCCGCCCCTAGCGCTCGAGCCCGCGCTCCGCACCATCCTCGAGGGCCTGCGCAACTCGTGCTGCTGCCATTGTAACTGTAACGCGACGGATCGAAACAACTTTAACGACAATTTGCAGGTCTGTCTCTCCAACGATGAGGAGAGGAAGTCCATGCGATCCGTCATAAGGTGTGCACATAGTTTTATCGATTACCAAATATGCTATTTATTGTACTTGGTTCAGCACCCATCGAGCGATATGCATTCCGTTCCACTTTCAATTAAAAGTTCCATATTTGCAGTACAAACAGGTATTAATTGAAATATACACGATTTCAGATTTCACACGTTTTAGATATACTATGCGTAGATCATTGATGCAATGCAATGTCAACTGTCAAGATTTATTTTTATTTAATAATAATATTGGTTTTAGTCGTGATTGTCATGCTAAATTTATACTATTTCCCTTATTTTTAGCGCACTTAGGTGCTGTGCAGGTAAATATGTGTTGTGTTAGGACTTTATTTGATTCTTACATACAAAATTAAATAGTATCTTCATGTAGAAGTATTGTTTTGTTATTGGGATATTCCCAGACTTATGAATGCGGTCGGTCATATTGTATTGTGTTGTTTGTCAGCGTTCGCGAGACGCACGCAGTCGCGGAGGCACAGCAGGAGAAGAACGCCCGTCTGCGGGACGCGTTCGGCATCTCGCCGCGCTTCGTGGAGGGCTCGAGCTTGGACCCCGAGAGGCGCGCGCGCGACCACGCGGCTCGGTACCCGCTGGTCAGGACGCCCAGCCATGAGCGAGACGATCACCCGCCCAAGAGGAAGAAAAAGAGAAGGTAGGAACATGTTATTATTAAGTCATAGCATAAAGGTCCCATAAGCAAAACGATCAAAAATTACCATCAGCATATGATACACACGAGCAAAGCGTCCTACTAAATATGCAAAGACATGGGTAAGATAGAGAATTGTACACCCACAACTCAACAAATAAAAAATATGATAATGTTGTTTGAAATGTTTAATTATAAAAATATTAAATGTTATGTCTGCCTTTCCATCTATGGCTATAGGATATATATATATATATATATTTCTCACCGTACTAAGTAGCTGTTCCTCATTAGCATGATCATAAACCAATAGATCAGTGGACTTATAGAATTTAAGAAGGCCTTTGACTCGGTGACTCTTCAGACTTGCGGCTTACGAGTATAAGGGTTAGAGCTAAATAATATAGACACAACTCCCTAGTGTATACAGAAATAGATTACTACTGAGCCTCGCTAGCCATGATGTCGGAAAATTCAGGGTACGTAATAGTGAGGTCTTTTCATTATTGAGAAAGGAATACTTAAGGGAGCCATTTTGGGCCCACTTTGGTTTTGCTTAGCATGAAACCCTCGTACTTCACCCTGCTGGTTCGCAGCTTGGCTATCTAAGATAAATAGATGCGGTAATATCCCACCTGCTTTATATGGACCGAAACTGTTCATTAGCGTTCCCGAGACGAAAGCGTTCTCGGATGCGCAGGAGGCGAAGAACGCTCGGATGCGGGATGCTTTCGGCATCTCGCCTAGCTACGACCGGCGGATACAGCGGCTCTCCAGGTCGCCCAGCTCTTACCGCGGAGACCATCCACTGAAGAAAGAGAGAAGGTATGAGCCTCGCGGTACCTTCTCTTTTTTTTCTTCCTCTCCTACATCCTTTGTAAAAGGCAGACATAATAGAAGTTTGTATTTCGTTTATTCCTTTGTCTTTGTTTGGCTGTCTCACGACTACCTGTAAAAAACGAGAAGGTATGAGTCTCGTGGCGGTGTTGCCTTACTTCTTTTTTCTTCCTCTCCTTCTTCTTTTTACCTTCCTACGTTCGTTATTTTGTTTATCTTCGTTGTTGTTTGGCTTTTTGTACTGAATTACGCTTTCACTACAAAGTAAATATCTTTCTTTCTTTACGGATTTAGATGCCTGGGGCCCAGGTAGACTATGGAGCTCACACAGGATAACTTTTGTTTTGGTGGTAGTATGTTCTCGTAGGATAATATAAGGTATAACTACCATGCCGACGCAATACAGTTAATTATCATTATTTTGATTTATATTCCTTTGTTTCGATTTCTGTTTAATCTCTGTAGTATTAGATCGTTTTGCTTGTGGGACCTTATAATACGGTAACGAATGGGACCTTATGATAAGTCACCAACCTAATTAATCTAGCAATTAGGTACCAAACGCAGGAAATTGCAGTTTTGGGTTTAAATTATTACATTAATAACTGAAATCAAAGTATCAATGTTAATTAGCCAGGTGCTCTCAGGATCAATTATTATATTATAAAAGGAAAGCTTTACATCTTTTCTATTATATATATATATAATTAGATGACATATTATTGATCTTTTTAACACGATTCGTTTTTATTTTATTGTATTATTAATTATTTTAAATGGAATGTAGATTATTATCGTTTTGAATTTGTTATACTATATGTGAATTATTAATGGTTTCTTTTTTATTATCTTTAACATGTTTTTTCCATTTTACTTTATATTTTATTTTACGAAATTTCTACACAATGTATATTGTTCCGAAATAAATACTTATGTCTTAAAACCATAAATGTAAAATTTGTGAAGATTACTTTCTTTCTTTATTTTTAGTTTACTTTGTTCGCGATATCTATTTAAATTAACAAACACTACTAATTTATTGACAACCTAAAATCCATGCTCACTCAATTGATATTCTATTTCAGTGCGTCACCAGAAGCTAAGAAGTTGAAGAAGAAAAAGTCGAAAAAGAATAAAAAGGAGAAGTAAGTTTCTATTGTAAACAATTTACTTATATTCAAATATTTATTTATCTTTTTGTATAATTTTTGTAAATGTTGGCGTAAATTTCATAGATTACATTTGAACCCAGACAGGTGACGCTTCGGTTGTCAGCGAGGCAAGTATCAAAACTTTTTACCTTTTGCCTTTATAATTTGTTTTAAATTAATTCAAGTATCAAAAATGTCTGGTCATCATTTCAGTGAAAGAAAAATGTTATGGAACTTCATGAATAGGTATGGTACGAAGTTGAATATAAACTTTTATTATTATATTGAACAACAACGTTATTTTTATGTCGATTCCGGATGTAAAAATTTTATTTTATTGATCTGTTTCAGCGAATAAAGATAAAATTTTACTTTAGTCTCCAAACAATTTTTTACTATTTACATGAACATCTTGTTATACTATGTAAATATCAGAATTGAATCTCAAGACAAAATATTGCGTTTTTTTATTAATAAATACATAATTGCATCCACCTGCAATGCCTCGCTGCTGAGTAAAGATCTCATCGATTTCCACATTACAAAACACGTGTAACCTTATTAAATCAACATTATGATACTTATTCCATTACCATTGTTATACCACCACCTGTCGAGATATCTATGGTATGTTTACTTGTCATAGACAAGAGTCCGGCAAGAAAAAGAAGAAACGCTCCAAGTCTGCGGACACCGAGAGTTCGAGTAGCTCGGAGGGGCAGCAAGACAGCGACAGCGCCAGCTCGGAGGATGAACGAACCAAGAAGAAAAAGAAGGTAATTAACACATCTACTTAATCTATGTTGTTATGTCGATGCCATACTCTCTAGCTATTCAGATAGGACTGCTGCAGTTCAAAGATTATGTTTGGTTTGCTTCAAAGAAACCTATGCTTCAATACATGTTTACAGATTCATTTGGAACAAAATTCTTAGCTTGACATTTTACTTTTGTTTTTGAAACTTTGAATTCTTGTCTTAATGGCAACTTCATTTTGTGTAGTTATGAGCAATTGTGATTGCTCTAAAGCAGTTGAATTATCTTGGAATGTTGAAAACATAATCTTTGATTCTTGAGATCTAACGTTACTACTCCGTGTGTGGGGGTTTGGGGCCACAGACTAGTCAATATAATGCCACACGATGCCTCGTTTAGATTAACTCGGGATTCTTCCGCGTGCCTCCAGCCACTCGACTCCACTGCCTCTCAGACAATGTTCCATCCTTCAGTAAACTAGTATAATTTTATAGTGACTTCGCAACAACCGATTAGCTCGAGTAGCACATTGCTTTCTTTACTTTTTGTTAATGTGTAACAGACACATTGGCCTGATACAATGAATATGACATTCTCGGCACCTCCTTTGCATAAAATATTGGCTTCACGAATTTTGGTTTGTGTATAATTTCCTCACACGGCCCTGTCTCCATCGTTCCCTACTTGCATCGTTCTGTCGAACTAACTGTAGCAGCCACAGAGCTACCATTGTCTTAGTTTCCGAGCTTCCGAAGTGCATAGCTGGTCGCACCGCGCGACGTTTGAACGCTCCTCAAGCGGTCGTGTGGGGCACACGAAACCTATTATTTAAATGTTATTGTCTTCTTACCTCATTTTATTTTATTTTCTGTAAATACAAGAAATAGCCAGTAAAAATTATCTGTTTAACTGTGCATCATTTCATAGGATAGCCATCTTTATCTGAAGAAATAACGTATACTGTAAGTATATCACAAAGCAATAACACTCAGTAAGACACTATGTTAGGTGATACTAAAATTATATACTCCGTGATAATTTTGGTAATGCATTGTTAACTATCGCATTTGTGACTAACACAAGATCATGAGATTCCATACAATGTGCGATCGTGGGTCCAAGTGTGCACAGTTACTCATGCATGGTGTGTAGTTCTTACAAACAGATGGTGGTTCGAACTTGTTCGTGTTACGCGACTGTGCGTGCTACAAAAACGTGCTCAACGCCTATCATAACACGGCACCTATTCTATTGTGACGTAAAACAAATAAAACGCCTGCCATTTTTATTTATTTATCTTGACAACGCTTTGCGTCCAAGTGAATACACGGCTAAACAAATAGTCATATATTTCCAAGAGTGAGCATGTTTTCGTAGCACGCACTAGTTATTAATATCCAGACTGTCTGATTATTAAAATGTAACTAATCCATAACATTCTCCCTCTTCTCATTTACCCAAAACTAATTAAGGATGCTCCACATGTTTAAATGGTATACAATACCACCACCGTTTGTTAAATAAGGTACGTTATCGAAGTGTTATATTTACATTTGATTTTTGTGTATTACATTTATTTATGATTAATTATGTTGAGCCGTAATGTGTTACTAACATCATTATAATATAAGCGAGTAACGCACCGGTGCCAACCAACTCGATCTGTTCTGTTCAGTTCCCTCTATCTATATATTTATTTATTTACTTTGAGTTCACACTTCGAGAATGTTATGGATACGCTATTATATAACATTCTAAGAGATCGTCCAGAGTAATACACTTCCAAACAGATTACATGTTTATTTATACTTGCTTCCATCAATAGCTTTAAGTATAATTTTATTTTCTACTATTACCTTTTGTTTGATGCCTCTATTTATTACTATTCCTTATTAGAATGCATGTGTACAAGTGATATATTTTTATTATGTTTCTTTATTGAAATTCTTCATCTGGTTCACATGATCCCCTGAAGAATTTCTCGTGTAAATTTAGTGTACAATGTTTATTTGCCATTACCACTATAGTCTATTGTATTGGCACTGGTGTTGTATGCCCGTCTATTGGAACCATGATCTTTACGCTTGTTGTCGAATTTTGAACAGAAAAAGTCGAGCAGCCGACGACGCGGCAGCAGCGAACCATCGAGCCGTGACAGGTGAGGCATAGCCGACATCGTTGTCAACATTATTGTAAGTTACAGCATCGCAGTACTAATTCTTGTATTTATAGTTCCCCAGTGAAAAACACGAAAGAAAAGCAACGGGATCGGTCCGTCGAAGAGAGAAACAATGATGTGCAGTACAGAAAAGCAGATCGAGAGCGCGAAGAGCGAAGCAAAAAGTATGTGAAGCGAGATGACACTCCCGTGAGAGAGAGAGAGCCGCGACACAACGAGCGGCGACGCGAGCGCAGCGCCTCCCGCTCGCCCGAGCTGCGCCAGCGCTCCTACATCACCAAGATAGAGAACAAGAGGCGCGAGCCCTCCGCCGACTCCGACAGGCGCAAGACTGCCAAGCGCTCCAAGCGCGACCGCCAGCGCTCCTCGCCCGAGTCAGACGCTGAACCTGCACCCAAAAGCAAGCAAGACAAAAGAAATAAGAAGAACTACACGCGAGAATCCAGCTCCTCCCCGCCGCCAGAAAAGAGGCGACGGAAGAGTTCCTCTCCAGAATACAGAAGGCGAGAAGACACCTACTATAACAGGAAAGAATCAGTCAGAGAAATTAGTAAAAATCATAAAGAAGACAGAGATGAACGAAGAGCTCCCAGGAGAAGTGAATCTCCTAGTTCTAGACATAGCAGGCGTGAGGACTCTCACCCCAGGAAAGAAAAGGATGGCAAATATGAAAAGAATCATAGAAATAACCATGATCGTTACGAAGAACCGCCGACGAAACGAAAAGATAGGGAAACCAATGATGAGAAACCGCGAAGAAAGAAGGACAGGAGTGTTTCTAGGGAAAAAAGAGATGTGTCTCCAGAATACAAAGAACGCTCCTCAGTCAGCAAGAGTTACAAGAACAGAGAGTCGCGGAAAGATACCGAAAAATCGCATAAAAGTTCTCGACCAGAAAAGCGGCATTCATCGACCGAATCAGAGCCGGAACCACCGCCAAAACCAAAACCAGAGAAAAGTTCCAAAAATAAGGCTCGTTACTACAAGGAGAGAAGTGAATCTCCACCGCACAGGGAACAGCGGAAACGAAGTCCGTCTCCCGAACACAAGAGGAAAGAATCCCCTCCACTGAAAAGTAAAATAGAGAAATACTTGAAATCAAGTCGAAAATCAGTAGAAAGCAAACGTGAAAACAGCAAACCAAGGAGGAAGTCTCCTTCACCAGAAGAAAGGCCACGACGTAAGTCTCCGTCACCGGAGGAAAGACCAAGACGTAAAGCGTCGCGGAGTCGGTCCAAATCTCCAACTCCACGAAAAAGCTCAAAAAAAGAGAAGCGGAAGAGTGTCACGCCAGTGAAGAAGAGCAAAAAGTCTTCCGAGCGTCGCTCCGCAGAACGTCGCACGTCGCCGGCGAAGGGGGAGCACAGGGAGCGCTCGGACAAGGACAGGAACCACGAGCGCAAGGACGCGCACCGGGTCCGCTCCCGTTCGCGTTCGCCGCGCAAGAGCCGCAGCACCTCCAGCCTGAGCTACTCACCGGCGCGCCGCAGTCCCGAGCGGTACCGCGACATCATAGAGAAACTACCAGAGAAAGACAAACGCAAATACATCAAGTCTCCATCCGATCTACAACCCAAGAAGAAGAAAAGTAAAGACTTGTCGGACAACTACAAACCACAAATTGTGTGCATGCGCAGCTCGTCCAGCGAACACGACGACTCAGAGGTCGAGTTCTTGAGGCTTGACGACAGAGACCGACAGGAGGATTTAGATATCAAAGAGCTCAATAGACTGAAAGAAAGACTGGCGCAACTCGCTAAAGTGTCCATGGAGCGGAGGAGGATCGAGGAAGAGGCCGCTCCGTCGACGTCCACGTCGCAGGCCCCGCGTAGTAGTTCCAAGTCGAAGGAAACCGAAGTAGTTGTAGAGAAACCCAAAAAGAAAAGTGTTAGTCCTACTATAACAGAAGCAGTGAAAGAGAAATCTCCAACGCCTCCAGTAGAAGTTAAGAAAAGTCCGGAGCCTGTCAAAGAGACCCCTAAAGAGAAGAGTGCGCCGGTGAACGTGGAATCTTCTCCGGAAGTGAAGAAGGTTGAAGAGAAGAGTGGGGCAGGTGCGTCGAGTGCCCCTCGACGTCGCTGGTCGCGGTCATCGTCGCGGCGGTCGCGGTCTGCGTCCCGGCGGTCGCGGTCTCGATCGCGGTCGCGCAACAAGTCGTCTCGCTCGCGCTCGCGCAACAAGTCATCGCGTTCCCGCTCGCGGTCACGCTCACGCTCCCGATCCTCGCGGTCCAGGTCGCGGTCATATTCTTCGTCAAGGTAAGGCACTTGAGGAATTTATTTAAATCGAATCTTAACTTGACTGTTCATTTCGTTTTATATGCCTAGTGTTGTATAGGTACATATGTTGAGCCAAAAGTACTCGGCAGAGTAATTTTTACAGATTATAATACAGAAATATCTGAAAAACAAAACATAAATAAAACAATAGAACACTTGTACTTTTAGTAGAAACTCCGGCTTAGTAGAAAGTCGTGACATCTGATATGACATACGAATAGCCGGGTATCGCACCTAATTCGTGTCGAAATAAAAACCCTGCTTGAAAAGTATTTAAAATCGTGTTTTTACATATCAGTTTTGTTCACGGGTGTAACCATCGTGACACAAACTTTTACCAAGGATTCAGTATAATTACAATTCTTATATGTTATTATTATTTTTTTACGCTGATCCCGTCGAAATTTCCCTCAGATATTTTTCATACAAAATTGTGATGTTTTGTTACAGACGGTCCCGCTCAAGTCGCTCGTCGTCGTACAGCAGCCGGAGCTCGTCTCGCTCGTCCCGCAGCTCCTCTCGCTCCACCCGCTCATCTAGGTAAACATCACCTTTGAGCTCCCCCTATATTACGTACGCTAAACTATACAGTCCGACGTGGTTCTAAATGAACGTAGATAGCGCTTCTGGATGGTGAAGGAACATTCCAAAAATTGGTCAAATTCAGTATGGTCTTTCACAGTTATTTTATCGCATCTGACTTCAGCAACCCAGAAGCAACCTTATTGTGTAGATTATCAATTTTGACAGACTTGTCAGTGGCAGCAACCTTAATGTAATTGAATCTTCTTCTTCTTTATCGTGTGGTTACTGCATAACCTGGTGTCAGAGTTTTTATGCCGCCCATGGGCCTCTGACTTGGCTTTACATACCGTCGAGAAATATCTCTCAGGCATGCTGGTTTCCTCACGATGTTTTCCTTCACCGAAGCAAGTGATAATTATAGGTACAATACGCACATAATTCCGAAAAATCAGAGGTGCGTGTCTTGGGTTCGAACTCGAACCCAAAGAAAAGATTGAATTAAAGATCACATTATGACAGTGATGCAAAATAAGCGGTAAAAAACTGTGAAAAGATCATACTGAGGACGTGACCGTGTACTGAGATACTGCACGGTGCGAGAGCTCTGTCATTCGATCATTGATGGACGACAACACCTATCTCGCACTTCGCAGCTGCCTCAGCCGCCATCTTAGTTAAACCGAAGGCCTTCATTGCGTTCATTTAGAGATCCTTTAACACTGTATTTGTTGCAACCACTAGCGCGTTTTTACGCCTGTGACATAAGGTTTAAATTGCAATGGTTGAAACGCAACAACGCTCTTTTAAAAATAAACAATTATACCAACAATAAAGTTGTGTGATTTATTACTTTGGACTCTTTCGTGATTTCAAAATTGATTGTAAAAGTAATAAAAATGTTTTAAATCACTTATAAAGTTAACTGTGTTTTTATTTGTTTTGTTCCATACCTTCTGATAAGGTTTTTATTTGTGACCTCATTTAGATTTTTTTGGTTTATGTTACTCTGACACTAAAAAGTGTGTTATTTATAAGTGTTGAAATGCTTGTTCAATCAGTACCTACCATATTGCATTTGGATACGTATATTTTCCATTAGACTACAAACTTTATTGTTGGATTTAATATAATGTTATGAATTATTAGCATGTATCAGAAATAACGCAGTAATTCGAGACGATAATCATTGAATTGTCTCGGTTGATTCTGAACAAACCTCTTTCAGCAGTCACGTTAATAACGACGTTTGACGTTCTAAAACAGTCTATAGTCTAGTATTTTATATTTTTAACATTCCAAATGCAAGAGATGAGTTGTTTCTAATAATGTCCAAAAACTGTTTTGCAACTTCAACATAATCAAACAAACAAAAACATAAAAGGAAACTGCTCATTTCTCCAAGAAGAAACACAAAATATTAACATACAATTTCTCTTTCCGCTAAATGAAACTCGGAATACAATCAATGCATGCGATTGGTATCGATCAGAACAATGACCGGCGTATACGCGGATTACCGTAGATCGACCGAGTCGCGCGCGCGCACGCGCTCTCGCTCGCCGTCCATACCGCGCCGGGCTGGCTCGCCCAGCTTCTTGGATAGGCGACGAATCACGAGGTATCAGTCAAACAAGAACAGTGCTTTTATATTAAGCAGCGTCTTGCGATGATTCGACATACTTACACCCTTTGCCCGCCAGTCACAAATATATGACAAGCTTAATTGTGTCCCTACACCTACACTTTATGAGTACTTAAAACCGCTATTGACTCCGCGATTTGCCGTGGCTACTGGACCCAAGTATTTTGATACAACGTCCCATCGATACGAATGAAGCTAAATTATTATTATTGGGCCGTGACTGCCGTGCTAGGCACAATTTGCTTATCATTTGCTTGTCATGTATCTGTGACAGAGGCGCAGCAAAAAGGTACAGATATTATGTAGTCTGCTAAAAGCACTGTGTTCTTGCCAAATAGGGATATTGTAAGTGCAATCAATGGTGACATTCTATTTGATAAACAATGACCATGTTTAGATTGTAAAGTTGTGTTATAAGCTTGTCAAATAAATGTCGCAATTATTGCACAGTGTGTTTTAACTTTTTCCGTGTGTCGCTTTTTATCCTGATTCATTTTTAGGTGTGCTTGTTATTTTATTTTGCGTGTGTTGTGTCATATCATGGTAGCTACATAATTAATTTAACATTTAAATGTTTGATGTTAAGAGGTGCTCCACACCAATGTCTGGATATTTGACTTTTATTTATAAAAAAAAAAAATCATAAACATTGTTTATAGCTCATCACAAATTCAAATATGAACATCTGTTGGGGGAGAACCTTATTACCTACCTACTAATACACATAACCGTGGGTCCAAAGCACTAGTAACACCATGATACGGCATTTTATTCATATTTTTTTTCCTATTATCTATTTTGTTTTTGTTTTCTTTATAGAAAAAAGTCGCGAAAATATAGCACGAGTTCTGCAGGCACGAGTAGTAGCTCCGAGTAGTGAAGTGAATGTGCTAGTGTGAATTAGAAATTAGTTTAAGTAATATTATGTATTGTATTAAAATATTAAGCCCTATTTTCACTTAATATATCGCTAAAGCCTTTTTTATCTCTCTTATTATAATCTGGGTGTCCATATCTATATAGAGGCTGACTAGGTTTAAAAATCATGTATTTGAATTATTCCCATTGGCTGTGAAAGATATTTCAATACTCATTCTCTGTCAGTCTCTCTGCATCTTACTATAATAACTTTAGTTGTGTGAGTTCTTCTAACACTGATTAAGCTAACAGGGTGTGCTACTAGTTTTAAGATTTTAATACTTTTACAATTTATATTTTAAAGTAAAATGATACCCTTTTATTGAATCACTTGATCAAATTGGATTTTTAACATGGATTTTTTTACCAAATCAAATCAAATCATTCTGATGAACTAAATGACCAACTTCAACTGCTATAGGAACATAATTTAATAGTTGTTTTTCCTCCGTAGCGCACCCATAATAGATCTTACATACCCGCCAAACAAATTCAAGTGTAGAAGAAGATAACGTGCCAATGAGATATTCACGTAAAGGGAGTTTACAGAGATGCCCGCCAGGTGTAGACAGTGTGCTATTTATGTAGAACATGCTGCCAGTGTTTTCTGTTTCAAGATTATTCATTTTGTTTTATCACATTAAAGTTTATTGCGAATTTTCAGTTGTTTTTTTTTATATTTTCATATTGCATGGTAGAGAAGCTAGAAGTTTCTGTTTAACTGTTGAAGAAGCTTTCGATTGGATGGATGTACCTTTTTTTAATTTTATGATTTACTTGTACAGAACTTCAAAAGGTAAGTTATTATTTATGAAATTGCATCTTTCATTGTCATGATTTAACAGTTTTGTTTAGAAATAAATTCCTTATTGCATTTGTTTGAGAAATAACTCCAAAAAGAAAATACAAAGTAACTTTGTTAAACTTTCTGAATGTTAACTTAATATTTTAACAAATCAATAGTGCCAGTAAACTTAAATGCTTTCGAAATGTTGCATGTTGTAACTGTACTAACGCCCATGCCTCTACTAACACATTAACCGTGACAGCGCGCGAAAGCGCCCGATCCCGTACCGGAGGCCCACGCCGTCAACGCCGACCTCCACGGTCAGCAGCCGCAGCTCACAGCACAGCTGGTCGCGCTCCCCGAGACCCGACAACAGAGAGTAACCAACAACTACGCTCATGAGCTCACGACTCACAAAACACGCTTATTTATTACACATATGATGTTATGAAACCCTAAAACTCAAGCCCAACGACTATTATGCACTTATAAGTTATTTTTACTATAAAGATGAAAACATTCCATGTTCACAACTCCAAAAAAACAAGGTTTATGAAGTTTGAATGTTTGGTCGAAATTGTAAATACATACCGCGTGTTAGGTAGCTAATAGGCCAAATTATAAACTTTTTGATTGATGTTTTATCAAAAATAGATTAAGATAATATTTTTATCTACTCAAATGTGCTTAATTTAACATTCCTTATTGGAAACGATTACTTGATCTCTAAAAGTACCTATTTATTTTGTTTTTTTACTTGTTGGTAATTTTATTTAAATTATTCTAATTTATTTTGGTAACGGAAATACTCTCTAGTCAAAAACCGAGTACCTACTTTATTATAAAAAGTGCAATATATTTTATTGTCATCTCATATCTAACTTATTTTTATTAATTTAATTTTACTAGTCATTTTACAATAATTAATTTCTATTTATTGAAATTCTATGATAGAATAGGTTATAACTAAATTATTCTAGCAATTAAGTGATTGTATTGTAAACGATTGAAACTGCTTATTTGTTTCAAATAACCTAAGCAATAAATATGACGATATTCAATAATAATAATACACAAATGTAACAGTGAAAACAGTTTAATAAGAATATCAAAATATACACAGAACTTATACATATTTGGTTTGTTTAGAGAAATCTCATGTTAATTAAATGCACTGCGTAAGAATTGATTTTGCAGATTTGAATTTAGTGACATAGTGTTAGGCAATTCCACAAAACCATGTATATTCAAGTAAACACCTACTGGTGCATAGATAATGAATGGATTGCTGTTGTCAAATAAAGTTCCCTCATACAATAACATTATTTTTACTTAACAAAACATTTTTGCTTCAATCCATATCCCATTTCCTGACGTATATTGAAAAAATATAAACATATCTCACACATGGACAGATTAAATAATAAAAATTATCAATACAAGATTAGATAATGGTCCTCTCACCTTACTAATTCAATGTTACATAACTAGTAATTACAATAATGTTGTAACATGCTTTAACTTACAAGAATTGCAATAATTATATGTAATTGACCATTCCATCTTATCCTTTGTGAAGTTTAAAACAAATGCTTTGTTAGGGCAGTGTCAAAAACTTGTGTTAAAGTGTGTCAAATAGCACTGGCACTTGCTTATCAGTACAATAACACTATCATCAAAACAAGCTAAACAGACAAGTTTTCATCACTAGAAAGGTCATCAATCTGGCCTCAACCCCTTGATCCCATAAATTCACAACTGCCACAAACACTTGTAAATATTTATAAAAAGATTTATACAATAATAGAATGTTCAACATTCATCACAGAATATAATAACATCCACCACCTTATGTTGAGTATAAGTTGCTTTCTTCAGTTCTTTTTCTGGCTCTGTTGACGTCTCTTAGTGGCCAGGAACATTGCCCACCCGAAGCCTACAAGATTCATGAATAGAACTCGTAACTGTAACAAATTTTGTTATTTCATTAGAAGGCTTATCGATAAACATGAACCTCCAAACATAAATAGGAATTGGACACCTACTATAAGGAAAAACTAACTAGAGCATGACCCTTATTTTTTTTTTGGAAACTTAAGACTATTCCACTGAATAAAATATTAATTGTACTAGGTAAGGTCATCCTGACAACTACAGAAATCAGTTGAGCATACTTTTGAAAAGATAGGGAAAATAAATGGAGATGAGCTTTACTTACCATAGGAGGCACAAATGCTAGGTTTATAACTTGGAACAAAGTCAACCATTTCCAGTTGGCTTCTAAAATAGGCAGGTACAGAGCTAACAGCTGCTTGATTGCAGCTTTATGGTTCTTTCCCTCAAACCTAGCCAATGTGTACAGTGAGAATGCTTGCATTATAGGTGCAAATATTAATCTTTCAAATAACAGCTTCTTGGCCAGTGGGAATGCAACAATTTCTTCAGCGAAAAATCTCTCAATGAATTCATAGAAGTAATGTGGGATGGTGCCACCAAACAATAATCTGAAATATAAAAGGGTATTCATTAGTATGACTATGCTAATGATTTCTTGTTGGAAGTTCATAAGTTATAACTCAACTTATGTAGCATGTAGGTAGTAAACTCCCAAAGAAATATTATTTTATGCTTTTGATTTAGTACAGCAGTAACTGCATTATGGTTTTCGTGAGTTTTTAAGTTAGTTTCCAACTTGCAAACTAGCAAAAACTCTCTTACTTACCCATATAGACCGAAGGCTAAGATTGGATCTATCCTGATATTGTCACCAGCAACCAGCTGAGACGCAATGCTGCCAGCTGTTCCCACCACGCAGCTGAAATTAGTTTTTCATACAATCATTCACGGTCACAGGTCAAGCAAAAACAGCAATGTAAAACAAATTAGACTTTGGAACCAAACTTTGTAAAACCATGTTATCTAGACAATAATACTTAAAATACATGAATTACACCGATAACTTACCTTGTAATCGCTTTAGTTTTAATGGGATGTATGTACAAGTTTTGTAAATACGATGCCAGCATATTCATAATTGGTTTTGATAAGGCCATTTTGCTTAAGTTCAATGAGACTACGTTACTTCAAGTATCACAGTAAGCTCTCTTAGATCTAATTTGATTATTCTACACGTAATTACAGAGTAACTGATAATGAAAGTATTTTGTTATCGCTTATCAACAAACGTAGCAGTGAGAAGAATCGTACGACTTTTGTTTTGGCATCTGTCAACTGCCACAGATGCAAGAAATAGTTTTTGTCATAGACTACAACTGGGGTGGGGTGTCCATCCAAAAAGTAACTTCCAAAGTATCTTGGAGTTGTACTGTACAGATCGTTCGCTTTTTTGCTTTGATTCAGCAAAACCAGCAATGCCATGCAGTTTTCTCTGAAGTAAATCAAAAAAGCAGGAGGTGCGCACTCGTAAGTCTTCACAGTAGCTTCGCCTCATGTCTTGCGGACTACTACGCTGGAGCTATGTTTATTTTCAGCTGTCGAAGTTTCATGTCCCGTATGGAGTCGTTCAGGCCATGCAGAATTAGTGGATACAACTCTGAATGAAACGTGACGGACCATCACTGGTTGTCTTAAACTAATGACTGTACTGTAGATGCTGTATTTACTGGCAGGCATAGCGCCACCAGAAGTTCGCAGAGCGGTGGCAAGCTCTAGTTTAAGATGGCTTCAGACACACGACATTCTTTGCACCAAATACCCTCGTGTCGCAATTCAGCTTTCTCAAGTATGTCACCCCACTCACTGGTGAGCGGTCTACGGAAAGACTAAAGCTGTGACGAGGTAGTGCATAGGGATACATTCCGCCAAACCCATTCGCTCCACCTGCTGAAAATCTCCCACCTGGATATGAGCTGCCATGGCCGATTGGCTGAACTTCTTCGCAGCAAGGAAAACGGCTCAGCTGGGCAGTTTTGGTTTAAATTTAGAAATTCCTTTGACCAAATGATCATTCTGACTGATGTGATAGTCTTTCAGGGGCACCTGTATGACCCTGTCAAATAATAGGCGAGCTGAGATGTCGAACTCTCGTGAGACTTTGTATGCTGACGCTGCAGCAGCAAAGAGCACGTGAAGTTACCTATAATTTTTTCAATACTTTCTCGAAAACGGGCTCTTGTCGCACTACGATTAGGTTCACGGGTATTGTTTCATTTATCTCGACTAGTGTTTTATTTCCACAGATAACAATTTTGTTCATATTCTTATAGTCAGCGGTGGTTGTTTTTTTTTTTAATCTCAGCAGCAATGATTTATATACTTAATAACATATTAGTAGCCTTGTACGTCCCACTGCTGGGCAAAGGCCTCCTCCAGTTCCTTCCAGATACTCTTCTCCTGCGCCACCTCGAACCGGCCTTCGTGATGCGAATCAAACATTATTGTGTATAAAATAATTTGCGAGTTAACATTTCTTTTTGTCATAAATTCAGAAACGTTTTATTTTTTCATGTTTAATATTAGGCTGTTTTGCGGCTTTTAGCTTTGCTTCTCCTTCAACTTGCGAGCGAAGGGAAAGCGCTGGGATAAAAGCAAATTATATCAGTTTCATAAAATAATGATCAATGACAAAAATACTTTTCGTTTTGTTATTTTACTTCTTCGAAAGTGTATTGAAAAACTTCATTTGATTCACGTGGGCATTTGTCACTGCAGTTTTCGGATCCTTAACACCGTCGCCTACGGCTCGGGTGTGAATTCTGCCTCGGCTGTAATGACTTTCCCCACTTGTATCAAAATGCACTATTTTCGAAATATACCATAACGCCTGTAAACCCCAAAAGGTTGCGCAGAGGACCTACACCTACCTACCTGAGAGAGACCTATAGTTCACGGATATTTCGCCAGGCAATCATCAAGCCGACGTTTCGTTTAAAAAACATGCAAAGAATATTCCTTACTTACGTATAATCTTTATTTTGTACACTAAAAGGTTTACATTATGCAAATTAAAATAGTTAATTAGATTTTAAATATATTACTACATATTTGCTACAATAAAATTCAATTTAAAATATTTTCATCACAACACAATTTCCAGTCACATAATATATTATTTACATTGTTTAGAAAATTGGTATTAGTAAATATTAAATTAATATAAAATTGTAAGTGTGACGATTACAAAGCATAGCCAACCTGTAGCGTAATTTATCTAAATTTACAATAAGGCAATTCATAAGTTGTTAGTTAAATTAAAATTTTAGCTAAAATAACGATATTATTGCTTTCTTTACAATCTTACTCAATAATTAATTTATTTTCGATACTTTATAAAGAATTTCTAATTTTCATCATAAAGTTTATCAAGCTGTTTTTGTAAATTATGTGATGTTACTGCTGGTGTATCAGGGACTTGAAACTCTCGTTTTTTAGCAACAGGCGTGTTTAGAAAGTTCATCTGTTCCTTCATCTTCATGTACATGCTTAGAGCTCTGTTACCCATGTCAGCTTTTACTGGCGTGATTGTTTCGTTCGAAACATTTGGCATTGATTTACAGAAAACTTTTTTCCTTAAACAAAAATTCTTTTTTGGTATCTTGTATGATGGTGATTTTGAACATGACTTTATTACTGAGCATGGCTTACTTACGACTGGATTTCTTTCTGGACTGCATTTCTCTGTTTTTATAACTTTGGGGGCCTCTTTGGTATCAGTTAAAGTCTTGTCTCCATTCTCGCGAGGTTTCTTATCATTAATTAGCTTTCTGACATACTGTAGAGAAGTCATCTGAGACTGTTTAATTTTATTCAAAGCAGCAATGCTATTATCTATCATCTTCAGGTTATGTTCAGTCTGTTTCTCAATCTGCAATAAATCTTCAAGCTCTGTGCTCATTTTCCCCGAGTTGGCAACAGAAGCTTTATTAAGTAGATCACATAATGATACTATGACACTCTCTTCTCTTTTGCTGTTCTCTTTACTTTCTGTGGGTTTCTCAAAGCTCATGATGGTGTTATCATGGTAGACGGCAGAGCTCTCCAATTCACTGGAGTGGTTGAAGTATTCTTGCACATTTCTGTACTCTTTGAATGGTGTAGACGCTGGTGGTGTAACTGCAGCTATATTCTCCAGTGTTGGTTCCTCTGCAATTGCTTTAGTTTTTTCCTCTGCTTCATTAATCTCTTTTTCTTTTTGCAAGAAGCTGGCATCGCAGCTAGACTTCCAGGATTCGTTAGACATGGGAGTGTCAGGTACAACAGGGATCACCTTATTCTTGATCAATGGTGGCTTTGGTGGAGGAAACTTTTTGATACCAGACTGGTTGGAGACATTCTCCTTATTGGCTAGTGTCATCCGACTTCTGATGGGCTTATTCACAACCGGTGTTTCAGCTATGTTGTTAATGCCACTTATTCTCACATTGGTGCGAGCTGAAAGGGAATGCATATAAGTGTGATAAGCAAGTATAAAATAAATGATGAACAGAAGTTATTCAAGAAATAATATCTTTCAAATACCTTGTAATACAAATATAGACTTCTTGGGTCTAAATTCAGGCCTTGTGAACTTTGGTGATTCAGACGCCATTGTTGCTCTGTTGTAGGACATAGGCTGTAATATTATCAATACAAACATTAAAATAGTGTTTGTAAGCTTTTAGTGCAGAGTGAAAAAGTGCCTATCTATAAAAAAATCTTGAATAGAAAATTTGAACTTCAAGGTATCCAGTTCCAATACAAAAGAAAAATATTACAATTAATGGGAGAACAAGTTTTGTTAAGCGACTTTTTGCACCCGTACTGCTATCCTATCAATAGAAAGCCACTAACCCTCAAAATATGGGCAATTTTAACTTTTTGATACAACGTGAAAGAAAACAAAATTCTCTGTCTTTCTGTCTAAGAAACATTTTTATAATATGAATAGTCCCTGAGATTAAAAACTTTGCAGGCCATTAAGTAATCGAATTTATGAAGATACCATCACTTGAAAGCGTCTAACACTTATTCTCAAAATATACGTTTAAATACCTGTACTGCTGGATGTGTCAATTATGTTCTGGTCTTTTATTTAACTACAAATAAGTTATCTGGTTTTTGAGAAACAACGACTCGCGCGTTTTTTGCCAATATCTCGAAAACAACATTTTGGGCTTAACAGCTTTCTAGTGATAGGACGACAGCGTAATAGCTTGAATCCACATAATAAAGCTGCAAAAACTACAAAACAGCACCAATATTATAGAATGAAACATTCATACTTACTTTAGGCTTGGGTTGAAAATTAAGCACTTTTCTTACAGGATTATGTTTCATTTTTCCATTGGCTGTGTGGCTCACTGTTTTGTCAACTTTTACTGATGAATTCCAATTCTTCTTTTTAGTACTTGTGGCCCCCTGGGCAAGTCTCCTAGGAGACTGTACTCTTAGGGCTGAAACAAGGTATAATAACCAGTTTTAGATTTATGCAAATAATAAAAGTATAATGACATCATCATTCTCCTGCCCTTATTTCGGTGGGTCATCTTAGGGGCGGTTCAATTTATTTGGGGTAGCATTTCTGCTCGGCTCCTTTTAAGGATTGAAAACAATTTGACACCATTTAATTTGGTCATTTAAAAAATTAAAAAGTCAGTGGGATTTTTTCACAGTTTGATTACTTACATAGAATGTCAGCTCTCATTTCTGCTATAGTTAGAGGCTTTATTATCTTCTCAGCGGTGCGAGTGTTTACAATTGTTTGACGAGGTTGCTTTTTTGCAGTCAGAGTCTGCATGCTGTCTTTGGACAGGATACCTATAAAATAATCCATACTTATAATACATTGTGTCTGTGTTATTAAGTCAGATTTCTTGCATAGTTTCCTTAAGACAAGAGATATTTCTGGTTTATATTGCACACAACGGATAAATATTACTTTGTGTTGTCCACTACACCTAGCTTTGGTGAGATAACAAACTTGTTCTTACCGCTAAGCCCGGGCAGCAATTCAGCCATTGACTTAGGTTTTATATTCGTCGTATCCATTGTGATATATATTATCACTCAGCCACCAATTATCTTTTAAAAACAATTCAAATACACATGAAAACATTCAAATATTTTTATTGTCAACCGTTTAATCTGTCAAACCGTTTTGATTTGGCTTGAATTTTGAATTCTGTTGTACGCAGATTTTGGATCTGATTCACGGCGCCATTTTCCATTAATTCTCTCGTCTAGTAATAGTCAAACTTTTCACGTAAAACGGAATGAAACTTTTTATTTATGAAAATAACGCAGTGCTCATTTCAACAATTCAACGAATGTTACCGTGGTGGTCCTGAATAAAGATTTTTTATTAGTTTACCTATTTTAATTTATTTCATCGTTTTTCAACGTTATAAATTATCTACAGTTGGGTTACTAAATATTTTAAAAAAAAACGAATGTTAGCGACTGTCAATGTCAACTTATCCAGCCACACCACTGACATAGAAATCATATGGACTTGGCATACCTACAAAAAAAACGTGTATACCTACATTTTACTGAGAGGATAAAATGGCGGATAATAGGGCAGCCCATATCGATATTATTTCTTACAATAACATCGATAAAAGATTGCGTGAGTGTAATTTTTTTTTGAAGCCGGTTTTGATTTTTATGACCTTAGCGTTTAGCTATAAAAAAAATGAAAAGTAGTAATCGAATAAATTACTTTTTTTTTATTTTATTTGTTAGACCCTTGCGTAAGGTACACTTCGCAATGGAGGGAACAAATTCAAAGATTTCATAATTCATAACAGTGCATCCGCGATGGACTCCCGGCGCAGATGAATTCTAATAAACCGTAATCCTACTATAATTAATGTTTTAATATAATAAATAACAGGTAATAATTAAACGCGAAAGTTTGTGAGAACAGATGGATGGATGTTTGTTACTCTTTCACGCAAAAACTACTGAACGGAGAAAATTTAGCACACTGAGTTTATGACCTGGACTAACACAGGATACTTTTTATCCCGATATTCCCACGGGATCGAGACTTACGCGGGGCTGCCGATAGTTCTATATAATAGAGCTGCAATTTGATGAAACGTATGAAAATAAGAATTTTACGGGCTTCGTTGACGGAACCACCACCACCTATAAACGAGTATGTTATGGACCAAGTGATTAATGTGGGCATTATACATAATGCCCGGTCATTATGAAAAATGCCTAGCTCTATCGGGCAAAGTGATTAATTACGTTCTTAACTTCATTATTTATCACATTGCACGGTCATTATTATATTGCTACATGACAATTGGGCAATTTGATAATAAAGCTAAATTTGACGCGGTGCGAGGGCGAGGAGGGAAGCACGCATGGTGTGACACGCTTTGACCAATCAGAGACCGCCATACAGCGTGCGGAAAGCAAATATACTGATATACCTAGTAACTAAGTACCACCTGCCATGATAGCTCGACGGAGCCCCGCTTCGCGGGACTCCTATTTCTGCGTGCGGGGTTTAAAGTAACCTAACATGAAGGGAATGGCGGGGTATTATCAAATTGCACTCTCATATTGGGCATTATACATAATGACTGGGCATTATGCATAATGCCCAATTTATCACTTGGTCCATGACATACATATATAAACCTATTGCTGTTCGTTAGTCTCGCTATAACTCAAAAAACTGCTTAACCCATGTGAATAATTCTTTTTTCGTTTTGTTTGCCAGAATATAGGGAAGGTTTAAAAACGACAAAAAAAAATAGGTAGGTAGGCAGGGTAAATAGGATTTATGGTAGATAGGGTAGGGTAGGTAGAATATCGTAGATAGGGTAAGGTAGGTAATCAGTTGGGATCGAAGCCGCGGGCACAGCTTGTAACTAATATCTTTAATGTTAAGTTTTAACCTTTTCTAACTTGCAGGATGATTGTGGGTTTTAATTAAAAGTCAACAATAATTACTATAATTATTAATGTATTTAAATAAATCAAGCTCATTCATTTCTGAACAATACAATTTTGTTCAGGTAATTTCTATATGATATTGTTTCAGTAGATTTCTTCCCATAATATTTGTATCTCAAATTCATGTATACCTCTATTACACTTTTAATCAATAAATATTTATGATTTGTGTCATGTTCACAATCCCCAGAATCGAATAAATTATTTGGTTCGGCATAGTAATCTACAAAAAACTTAAAAATATACAAATAGTAATTTTCTTCCCTGTCTTTTACATGCAAAACACCTTTTAATATTTTTTCGACATTTTTCAAAATGTTTACAACGTCGTTCGAAGGATAAACCAGACCACCTCGAGATTTTAAAGTAATTAAACTTGTTTTAAATTGCTCAGAAACTCCAAAAAGAAGTTTGTTACAAGTTTCGCATTTCAATGAACGTGACAATTTTCTATTGTATATTATAGATAATTATGCCTCTCTACTGGCAAACCTTTAGATTTTGCCACTTGCCTTTTTAAGAAGTCTTGGGGTCCTGCACATTCTGCAAGCAAAGCTTGGGACTCTGAATTTAATAAATTTCTTTCCTTTAAATCTTTGATAATATTACTAAAGTGAGCAATTTTTTTCGTCTGTCTTCTAACTTTCTCATTAAGTCTCTTTATCTTCTTGGACTGTTTTTGACATTTGTCCTTTAATTTTATTATTTGACGTGTCTGAACCTGGAATCAAATAAAATAAAAGTAAGCTTTATTATATATTGAACACAAGCATGAGATATCTCCTGTTTCATTGAAGAAAAACTGAAGCTAGTCATACCGATAAATCTGGCGTAGTGGAGGTGCTAGCAGCGAAATCTGGCGTAGCAGAGGTACTAGCGGCGAAATCTGGCGTAGCAGAGGTGCTAGCGGCGAAATCTGGCGCAGCGGAAGTGCTAGCGGCGAAATCTGGCGCAGCAGATGTGCTAGGGGCTAAATCTATGGCACTCCTCTTTGAAATCTGTCCAGGTTGATTTTGAATGGTAGGCATACAAACAGCTTTGTCCTGAAAACCACTCTTTAATATTAACATAAATAATAATAGAAATAGGAAAGCAAATACTCAAAAATTTTATGACTCTTTAAAAACAGTAGGTTAATCCTACTGTTTTTAATTACACAAAAAAAAAAAATTACCGTATTTGAAGCACCACATCCAGATATTGATTGTGAGTTTGTCTGATTTTGATCATTTTCAATTAAAATTCTAGACGTATTTGATTGAATCGCAGGCTGTAAAGCAATAAAATTATAAGTATTTTTGATGTTTCTTGATAATATCAATAGGATTTTAATTAATTCTAAGATCACACTCTAAAACATCCTTTACATCACTTTTTGTGTCTATTAGACAAGTGTTGCAATTGGGGACATCACTATCATTTATCACCCTAATACACAATCATGTTAGAAATTATGAACACACAAGGTTACATACCAATAAGGTTGGTGAAGGTAAAGCATCGTCACGCAATGTTACTTTATTCAGTGTCCGGTTGAAACATGATTCTTCAAAGTGAAGAGAACAAATGTGAATTGTTTTTGTTGACATCTTTAAATTTTCAACACCAATTTTTTCCAGCCAAATTTTCTTTTTTCTTTTATTAGTAGGCAGCCTTGAAAGTAAAACATAAAACCAATAAAGAACCATAAAATAGCACTATCGATAAATATAAAAATGCCTAAATTCACAACTCTATCCCTCCAATAACAAGAAATTGATTTCATGAAATAAAACTTGAAAATAAAGGCAAAACGTAAATTATGAATGTCTTACTGTTGAAACTTTTAAACGAATGCAGAAGCATAGGTTTTTTATCTAAATCTAAAGATATTTCAGCTGAAATTAAGTACGTACTGGTGCAAAGTTATGTTCGGGTGATTTCCGCTTCTTTTGATGCCACATCCGACTATATTGCAATTGGGCATCTTGCTATTGACAATTTTCACTATAGAACAATAGAGTTCAAACGCAACAACACAGCAAATTCCTCCAAAATTCTCAAAAAATATCCACAGCTCAAGAGCATTTGACAGTTGACGTACCCAACTTTAGTACCAAACAGCGAGCTGATAAAATGGCGACCCGGCCGCAAATAGGTATTTCAATGACGCTAGGAACGAAGGGTTGCCATTATAGTAACTGTCAAAAATAGTATTATCCTTTTTTACTTACGCAAAATTAATAAAGTTAAAAAGAGACGGCAGCATTTTTATGATTCTGGCGTCGTTATGCCTCATATTTGTATAACTATTTTTTCTATAGTCAAACATTTCAAGTCCATATGATTTATATGTCAATGAGCCACACTGACACTCCTCTAGATATTATTATACTCTTTGACACTGACAATCAAAATAATCTCGCTCGCTTTTGCGAAGTTTTGCGTGTCACAGTCACAGGTCACTCACTGTGCATTATTCATTGATTGTGCCGGTTGTATCGGACTCATTTGTGTTTTGTATTGAAAATGGTGACTGTCGTTGAAATTTCCGGGTATGAAGAGTTCGTGAAATATGCTGAAGCTGTAGATCCAAAAGGTCCTCCAGTACTTTTTTATTTTACTGGCCAAAAACTGCCGTCTGGGGAAAGTTGGTGTAGCGATTGTGTTGAAGGTACGTGCAAGCATAACCCTTCGAAAGTTGTCACTTTAATTTGTTAGATTAAGTTATTGCCTATTCACCACCGAAAACATTTTAAGGCATTAATGTATTGCTATTGCTGAAGAAGATTACTTGACATGACAAAATAACAATACAGACTAAAAATAAAAATCCTACACATTTAACTAGCCCTGTCCTTAGAAGGAGGTCGTAAATTCACAAAATTGAGACCTCTTTCAAGATATGCCAAAATAACAGAAATAATACAATCTAATAATAATTTTCTTGTCAAATTTTTGATCAAATTTTAATTAGGTAATTTAAGATAATAAAATGGAAGACATTCAAAATTATGAGCAATTTACTCAGTTTGTTGATAAGCTACCAGACAAAGGACCTAAAGTTTATTTCTTTTTCACTGGTAAAAGAAAAGATAATGGCCGCAGTTGGTGTATGTACTGCCAATTGGGTAATGGTAGTTACTGTGATGAATAATTATCATCTCAGGGTAGTTATTTTACATTACCATTGTACAATTGTTATTTTCTATTATTATTGTACTCCAAAACTGTTACACAGCTCTTTTACAATATGATAAAATCCATGGGTAAAATGATGGCTTTTTACAGATTGTATTCTCCCTGATATCAAAACTTTTTGTTCACAGCGGAGCCCATAGTGAAGGCATACCTGAGTGAACTGAAGAGAGAGGTTAAATTTGTCTATGTTGATGTTGGTGATAGAGAAACGTGAGTATTGCATACTGCTTTTTTTGTTGAACCATTCAGCAGCGGCAGTATAACCGGTTTATAATGTTGCCGGTGCTGGGACATGGGCCTCCTCTCTATGCGAGAGAATAGGCAGTAATCTACCAAGCTGGCCCAATGTGGGTAGGTAAACCATTACACTGTTGCAAAGAGGGGTAACAGGCCATGCTCCTGGGAAACCCTGGTCTTGATAGTACTGGGAGATTCAGGGATTTTTCAATGTGTTCATCTCTGGTTCTGGCAATTCATTTCATGGTTCTTTCAGTACGAAGGTGGTTTGCTAATTTGATTGTTTAAATATTATAAATATTAACATTTCAACTTATTTAGATTAACGTAAACAATGTTAAGGATTCTATGTTTGCTTACCATCATGTTGTGAGGGTGGGATCCTTCTTCAATTAAATTCCAACAAACATTCACATATTTTATTTAAGTATAACTAAACCATCTAAAACCCCATATGTAAACAACTCAACCATATATAACAAACTAAATAAATACCTACAAATTAAAACATGTTACCCTACCCAATTTTCTATTCACACTCCACCAATTCTTTCTTGTTATTTTTCTCTGTCATTTTCATACATTCAAAAAACCTTCCTAACAACAATAAGGTTTTTAAAAGACCATAGACTTTAAAACCTGCCAGTAATACATAGACATAAAATTCTATAAAACTAATATTACAACATCCCCTCTGAATTTTATGTTTATTACAATTAGAATAACATCTCATAGATAACTCCCATCAACTCATTTAAAACCCAACTTAACTAACCCGCCCAACTTAACTAAATATAACAAACAAACTTTTGAATTAATTAATCTAAACATCTTACTTAACTAACTTACACATTAACATTTCAAATTAATTCTCAAACAACCTTAAATCCTAATAAACCTACATAACTCATCACATTACAGAATGTCCTTTACGTATCACTCACTATACACTGTCTCAATCTCAAAAACTTTGTTCTGTCCAGTGGTTTAGTTAGTATATCTGCCAAATTATATTTAGTCGGACAATAATGAATTTCCAACAAATTCTTATCTATTTTTTCCTTAATGAAATGATATTTAACATCAATATGTTTGCTTCTTCTATTCAAAATTCCATTTTTAATCAATACTATAGCTGATTGATTATCAACAAACAACTGTGTTTTTGGTAATTTATTTGTCAACTCGTAGATCAAACTCTGAATGTATAATAGGTCTTTTATACATTCGGCTGCAGAAATATATTCAGCCTCAGTACTGGAAAGAGCAGTGACTGACTGTTTACGTGAACACCAATGAATTGGACCACCACCATAAAATATTACAAAGCCAGTCGTACTTTTCCTAGTATCAGGATCACCTGCAAAGTCTGCATCACAATACGCTTTTAAAGTTAAATCGTTACCACGAAGATACTGTATACCATTGCTGACTGTATTTTTAATATATCTAAAAAGGTTCTTAATATTTGCAAAATCATTCAAGTTAGGATGTTCTTGATGCCTACTACAATAACCAACATGAAAAGCCAGATCCAGTCTTGTTTTATTAACCAAATACAACAATGAACCAATCAATTGTCTATATTGATGCACATCATCAACTCCCATTTTCCCCTCTTGATGTGTATCAACTAAAATATCTGGATGACTACTATCTTTTAAGTTTTCATATTTAAACTTTTCCAAAATTTGATTTATATAACTTTCCTGATAAATCTTAATAAAGTTTCGTTCTACTTTAACATCAAACCCTATAAACTTTTCAATCTTATCAAATTTCCGCATTTCAAATTCTGTTTCTAACTTAGTAATAATTTTATTTAAATCAGACTCATTTTCACCAATTAAAATACCATCATCTACGTAAATAGCCAAATATATTTCTTTATCTTTATTTACAAACACACATGGATCTGATTTTAATTGTAAAAATCCCAATTTTTTTAAAAACTCCGTTAATCTCTTGTTCCACATAAGTGGTGCTTGTTTCAATCCATACAAACTCTTCTTTAATTTACATACTTTATTCTCTTTGTCTTTTATATCATATCCTAAAGGTACTTCCATAAAAATTTCTTCATCTAATTCTCCATATAAAAATGCTGTCTTTACATCAAATTGCTTAATTTTAAAACCTTTTTGAGCTGTAATCGCCAACAACAATCTAACACTAGTAGTATTTACCACTGGACTATATGTCTCCTTATAATCAATATTGTATTTTTGTAGAAAACCTCTTGCCACTAATCTAGCCTTATATCTTCCACCAGGCTTTATAGTAAATATCCATTTACTCGAAATTATTTTCCTATCTTTTGCTTCAGACTTGTTAACAATTTCCCAAGTTTTGTTTCTCTCTAAGGAATCTTTTTCCTCATTCATTGCTGTTTCCCATAAATCTTTATCAAAACTATTAAAAACATCTGTATAAGTTAAAAACGAAGTCTCCAAATCATAATCTTTCAGCCTAAATGGCAATTTCCTTTCTCTATTCGGTAAAATCCGCAATCCATCATTAATAACTGGTTCAATCGCATCCTCAAACTCATCACTAATTTCAACTACTGTATCATCTCTAACTTCCCCTCTCAAACTATTATTTTCTTCAAAACCAACTCCAATGTCTTCAACGCTATCTTCAAAAATCTCATTATCTTCAACACCAACTCCTCTAACTTCAACATCTTCACCACTAACTCCAACTTCAACATCTTCAATACTGCCTTCAAAAATCTCAGCATCTTCATCACTAACTTCAGCTCTATTTCCTAAAACTTCTTCATCACCAACATCTCCATCACTACTTTCACTATGAAAATCATCACCACCTTCACCACGAAAACCATCACCACCTTCACCACAAAAACCATCACCACCTTCACCACAAAAACCATCACCACCAATATCAACACTACCATGTTTAAATAAATTTTCTAAATCACACTGTTTCACTCTACAATTACACATTTTTAAATAATCTGCAACATCACTCTTATTATTATTAAACACCACATCTCTCGAATAAACAATTCTAAAACTTGAAGGATCCCATATCTTATAACCATTGTTAGTATACCCTACTAAAAGCCCTTTGCTACTCCTGGAGTCAAGTTTATGTAACTGAAAATTATTTTTATAATATACTAAAGATCCAAAAATGTTCAAATGTTTTAAATTAGGTATTCTATTAAACCACATTTCAGCTGGTGTTTTAACATTTATTGTATTTGCACTCCTGTTCAATAAATAAGCAGAAGTTAAAACGGCTTCACCCCATAATTCATGAGGTAGCTTCATATCAAAAAGCAACGCTCTAGTTCGTTCCATTAATGACCTGTTTAATCGTTCAGCTTTACCATTCAGCTGTGGAGTATAGGGTATAGTGTAATCAATATTAATACCTTTGTTATTACAGTACATTTTAAACTGTTTGCTATTATATTCACCTCCATTATCACATCTGAATGTTTTAACTTTTGTTTCAAAATGATTTTCCGCCAAATTAATATAGTTAATTATTTTAGAAAATGCCTCGTTTTTATTTTTGATCATGAAAACTTTAACAAAATGAGTATAATCATCCAAAAACGTTATAAAATATTTGTAACCATCCCATGTTTCTGTTTCAATAGGACCGCAGATATCACTATGAATAATTTCTAATGGCTTACTAGCTCTGTGTCTATTTGTTTTAAAAGGTTTTCTACATAATTTCGATTGTGTGCAAACTTCACAGATGTCAATCTCCTCTACCAGGCCTCTATCTATACCTCGAACAAGATCCTTGGTCTTGTCAATAGATACATGACCTAATGCACGATGCCAAAAATTAGCATTTATGTGAAAGATGTTTTCTGAGCTTGAAAGTACGACTGGTTTTGTATTAACATTCAAATAATACAGACCATCTTGCTTCAGTTCACCAACCTCTATGCATTCAGAGCCTTCACTTTCGATTCGACAACTCGTTCTGAAAAATTTTAACAAATAATTATCATCAGCTAATCTAGATACAGATATTAAGTTCTTTTTGAGTTGGGGAACACATAATACATCTTTAAAAACAATATTTTTAGTGTAAATATTGCCCATGGTTTTGACATGGTGAATATTACCATCTGCAGTCATGATTTTATAATCTACCTTCTTCTTACATTTAAGGTAACTTTCTGATGTTACAATATGACTGCTGGTACCTGAATCTATTATGAATTCAACCTCTGTTTCTGTTGTATTAGTTGTGTAGAAGTTACTTACATTTTGTTTTAGGCAGAACTTTGTATAATGCGAGTTATCCTTACAGTTCATACAGTTAAACTTTATATTGCAGTCTGCATGTCTGTGTCCACTCTTCATGCATTTATAGCATTGTGCTATGTTGTTGTATGCATTACCGTCACCATTTAATGTTCTGCAGAATCTTGCAATGTGTCCTTTCTTCCCACATTTGAAGCAACTCCTTACATGAAAACTGTTCTCTGTTTGTTTGACAGAGTCATTCTCAACAGATGTT
Source organism: Standfussiana lucernea (assembly GCA_964057025.1). Lineage (NCBI taxonomy): Eukaryota > Metazoa > Arthropoda > Insecta > Lepidoptera > Noctuidae > Standfussiana > Standfussiana lucernea. The sequence continues at coordinate 14,921,150 of OZ059791.1, read as the reverse complement.
GTTGGTTTTGATACTTCATGTCTGTCTGTATTTTCTTGTCTCATCTTTATTTCTAGATTAAGTCTTGATATCAAATTAATTAAATTTTTATCTGCTAATGATGTTGATTCCCATGCTGTTCTAAAATGAATGAACTTTTCCGGTAAATTTGAAAGTATTTTGGTTATGATCTGCTTGTCATCAAAATCGTATCCTAAATCTCTTATCCTCGTCGCTTTATTCTCAATTTCTGCTATGTCTGTCATTAAATCACTATTTTCAAATTTAAATTTATAATATTCTTCCAATAGCCTAGAAATTTGTGTATCCTTGTGTCCAAGAAATATCGTGTCAAATTTTTCTAAAATTTCCTTTGTACTTTTGCAGTTTATAGCGTAAACCATGTATTTATCGCTAATAGAGCATATTATTATTAATCTTGCTTTTGCATCTTTTTTTTATGAAATCTTTTTTTAAATTTGCCTTTTCTTCCAAAACATCATCAAGGTCCCTTGCCATCAATAATAACAACAATTTCTGTTTCCATAAAAAATATTCTGACTCGCTTGTCAGTTTTGTCAATTTTTGGTCGTCAGCCATTTTCCAAAAAATTTTAACTTTTACTCCAAAATATTTTCCAGGGTCTTCCTTCCTCGACCTTCTCACAACATGAGGTGCAGTTCAAATTTGCCCGGGGGCAGCCCATAACCTGTTATGGAATCTATGTTTGCTTACCATCATGTTGTGAGGGTGGGATCCTTCTTCAATTAAATTCCAACAAACATTCACATATTTTATTTAAGTATAACTAAACCATCTAAAACCCCATATGTAAACAACTCAACCATATATAACAAACTAAATAAATACCTACAAATTAAAACATGTTACCCTACCCAATTTTCTATTCACACTCCACCAATTCTTTCTTGTTATTTTTCTCGCTCATTTTCATACATTCAAAAAACCTTCCTAACAACAATAAGGTTTTTAAAAGACCATAGACTTTAAAACCTGCCAGTAATACATAGACATAAAATTCTATAAAACTAATATTACAACAAACAAAACCACCTCCTGGCTCATCAGACCTTTGCTACCAAGTCCGATCAATTGCACTCGTCACAATGAATCATACTACTGAAACTCGAAGGGTTTACTTGCAGCCCCCCGAAGCGTTCCACTATCCACCTCCTAGCTGCACCATCAGATTATCTCCCAGATACCAAATAGTATTATACCCAGAATTGGATTTTTCAATGGCAAACCTCATTGCCAGCAAAATGTTTCCTGTTTAAAGTATGTACACTTACTGTTCTTGTATTCTAATGGAATTTCATGACATCTTGCAGGTGGAAGGACAAAGCTTGCCCATTCCGGACAGACTCCAGGCTGAAGCTCATGGTAATCCCCACAATCGTCCGATGGAAGGGAGTGCAGAGACTAGAGGGCTCCCAGTGCAACAAGAGAGATCTTCTTCAAATGCTCTTTGAAGAAGATGAAGACTGAATGTCATATTAAAAAATCTGGTGGAATTTTACGTAACCTTGTATATAACATGTATTTTTAAGAAAGGAGGTGTTTATTGTTTATTAAATATTTTACAAACTTATTCAGCCTTTTAATTAACTGTAATACTGTTTCAATCTTTTCCTATGATTTGAAGGAGCTGTTGGATTTGCGACAGCGCAGCGGTGAAAGTTGAAAATGTCTCTTACGCCATATTAATTGTATCAAGTTTACACCGTCGTACAAAAACGCAACATGTCTAAACAAATAATTTGCATGCTATTTATAGTGATAGAAAAATTAAAGTAATAATGAAAGTCATTTTTTCTTATCATGTTTTATGAAATGCTAAGTAAATGATAAAGGAGTAAGATTAAAAAAATGCTTGTGTAATCAATGTTTATTTGCTAATACATTGCTATACAATCCGTTATCTAAATCATACTTATTATAATTGAGCAATCGTCTTGGAAGTAGGTATTGAAATATACACAGTACCCACAGATTTCAATTAATTTCTTTTGGTCATATGAGATTGAAGAGTCGTTGCGCCTTAACAATTAAAAGTCATTTTGAAAGGCACAATGATAGTTGCTAGTAGGCAAAACATTCTAGGATAATCATAATAAAACAAAAGTCATTATTTTGCCAACTATTTCATTAGTAATCGGATTATTATTTATGGAGCGCGAAATACCCGATACACGAAGTAAAACAATGGCATAAAAGAGTATTGTTTTCCTTTGATAAATGCTTATTATTTGTCAAATGCATCAGACAATTTAAGTAATATTATAGCGTTATGCAATAGGGGGCGTTCTCATTGTTTATGGCCATCATTTTGTCCCTGCTTGTTCTCTATGACCTGTTTACTCATATTGCGTGTTATAATCTAGATTTGTTCCATTCCTTAATTAAAAAGTCACCTTTATCTAAGTAGTTGGAAACTATCACAGAAATGCTTCCGTTTATACATGTAAATGCATTTACATTTGTTCTTAATTCCCTAGCTTACAAACCACTTAACTCCCTTATATCAGTATATAAAACATTGTTTTCTTAATCATTAACTTAAAATTTAGTTGGGACGTGTAAAAGAACAATTTACATTGTTAATTAGGGAACAAATTTTTTAGTACCGGTAACAAGAATTAGTCTAAAAATCACCGAAACTATCAAATATTTGTCAAAAATAGTGTAGGTAGTTCTTTAGTATTGTGTAAGTATCAAAATACTAAGAACTGACTATTATTTTACTGTCATGATTTATTATGCCGAATAATATAAAATGTCACGAAGGTTCTTCTTGACATTTTATTACGGAGAAATCAGTGTGACTATGTACCTACGATGTATGATGAATACGAAGCGGTAAAACTAACTCGTTGCGGGAAAATGTGGAGGAAACAGAACTTTATTTCCTGTATTGATTCAAATGTGTATTCAATCATGACAATCCATTTCTGAGAGACTATTTTCTACACTGTTACCAAACCTACAAATTCTTATATGATTGGATTGGTTGATACTAAGTACCTACTTTCGTCGATCAGTCACAGCAGTCAACGCGAGAGATTTAAACTGTTCTAGATTTGTTTTGCCGTTATTATTGATGATGTTATCAGATATCCATGCTATTACCAAGGGATTTTATGTTACACAGTAACTGGGTTGTGGAGATCAGATAGGCAGTCGCTCTACTTTAGAAAGTACAAAGTACCAGCATTCAGCTGCCTCCGGTAAGACTGGAAGCAGACCTCAACATAGGAAAGGGTTACGCAAATGATGAGGATCCATGTTTTTACAACCATTACTGAATTTGACGCTACGTTTTTGGCAGCGTCAACCTAAGTATTGTGTCCGACGCTACGACGCGGTGGCGGCGGTGGTCTGACTGCAGGCAGCTGCCACGGGCTGGAGGTCTTCGGTAGGGTTATCAATATTGATGTTAAGGTCTCTGGTCGGTACGGAGATGAAAATGTCGTAGAAAACCTTTTTGTTGCGCAGGAACGCACTCTTGTTGTCGAAGATCACTGAATCTGTTGGAAAGAGGTTTCAAATGGATTACTTGTGCATTACAAGGCAGCAGAAATGCCTAAAAAAACGTACGTCGATGCGTCCTTTTTTATGCATTTCTTGGGAATCGATGCTGTGTGTTTGGATACACATATAATAATTGGATTTATTATTCAATTGAAAGTTTTTATTTTCATGAGTGCTTTCAAAAATGTGCAATCTGGGTGATCTTGGCTTAGAAGACCAGATCCAAACAAAAGAGGCGTCATGCGTGAAAGTGCACTAGGTGTGTAGTGACCGTACGAGGTCTTTTCATTATTACACAATGACTGTCTTAAGTACAGCCAACTGCAGAGGTAACAATTGCACTACGAAAACCACCCTTACTGCCACGACATAAAGACGCCATTGTTACCTACCGCTGGTGGCTTGTTAAGATAGAGACTGAACTTAATTTCTTTATTGCAAGTTAACGGCTTCGTTATTGATAGTTCGAAACACACATACAATCATTCAAAATGAGTAAAAGCAACTTAGGCCACGTATTTTAAAATGTTATTCCAGGAAAATCCAACTTACAGGTGGCGGGTCCAGTGACGGACATGACGCCGACCTCGGTGGGTCCCTCGGTCAGCTTGCGCGGGCCGTGCACGATGCTCTCGTGGCCCTCCTCGTCGCGCCGCTTGATCACGAACTTTATATCGTGGTGGTCTACTCCGCACTCCCATCTGAAATGAAGGGGTTGGAGTTGTTAGCAGTGACGAAGGGTCAAATTAGTGTAAGGAGTTTTTATAGGAATTACCTGGACGACTTTAGACAAACTCAAGATTCAAGAGAAAGTAGTCTGGAAGACCGAGCGAAGCGAGCGCTAAAATTTTAACATCATCGCTTGAATTAATTCAGATATGTGATTTGAGATGAAAATGTCCCTTTTTTGTAACCCTATGTATTACATAAATGCCTATTAAGGTCTCGAGACAAGGGGTTCCTTATTTATTTCAGCCTCTATCTAAATCGGTCGATCATGCGAAAATCCAATAGGAGTGCCAGAAACTCCAGAGGCAGAAAAAGGAGCCTCTGTGATAAAAGTTTTTCGCAGGGTTAAAGTAGGTACGCACCATGCGCGTTAGTTCAAGTAAGTTTGTAGAGGTAGTAACATTACCTACTCAGGATGCTAATTTTTTGGCTCAAAAATATAAAAGTGAGTGTGGTTCTACTGTACGCTCCATTTTATTAATAAGTTATAACTTTTAAAAAATCCTGAGCCTCCTGCCCCCCCTCACCCTGGCCGCGACGCCCATGAAACACAGTATTTCAACTCAAACATATTTATTTCCTTTTACACAATACTTCAGAAACACTCAATGTCATTAAAATAATAGCTAGCTTTAAAATCAAAATTACACCACTTTACTACGCTGTTCCTGTACACGTGTTCACTGCTTGGTGTTAGAACAAGCCGGTTGGCTGTCAGTAGAGTACAATACAATACAATACAATACAATAATCTTTATTTGCCATAAGAATAACAACCAAACAAAAAATATATTAAAACTAGTGCTAAACTTATTTTCTATGATGCTAAAAGATTACATACCCAATTAGTAACTCAGTACACAATAATAAATAATTTCTGGTTGTTACGAACCGATTCACGCTGACCCCCGTACTAGTTATAAACTGTATTACGGTGGGCCAGTTTTCCTCGTTCTCAGTTAACAATATTGTAATAAGCCGATTAGAAAGAAATAAGTTAGATTATAAAACTTTTAAACTTAAATGATACAAAGCAAAACTGAGGGTAAAAGTATCAAACATTCACATTGTTGCTCCGTTGACTTTTTACTTTGTAGGTAGTAGTGTAAATTCACATAGTATATGTAAAATTTCCAGAAGCTAAGTTTGTTTACAAATATTTGAATTGTTTTCTTGTTACTTCATATAAGACAAAAAAGGCAGATTTAAAAATTAGATAATAAGTAAACTAAAACATAGGTTTTTTGAGAGTGGTTATTCAAAAGTGGATTTTCGAGTGAAACTTGTTTTACACTATACATATGAGATTTTTCTTTTTCGAATTTCAATCGTTTTTTTATTCAGCTTAGACGGAAAAGATGGATACTTCGAAAATCTGAGTAATTTTTGAAAACGAGTTCCGACGCGGAACTAACTAACTCGACAAAAACGGCTCGCAATATCAATGCTACGTTTGGAGAGGAGACTGCTAATGAACGCACTGTGCGTTTTTGGTTCAAACGCTTCCGTAATGGCAACTTGCAACTTGAAGAACGAACCACGTGGAAGACCACCCACACAGATGAATAACGCTGAATTGAAGGAGATGGTGGAAGCCGATCCGAGTTAAACTACGCAGGAATTAGCAACGTGATCTACAATATTGACCCATTTGCATCAAATCAATAAGATAAAAACATATGAAAATGGGTACCTACCTCGTGATTTGACTGATCTGCAGAAAGAAACGCGTGTTGAAACTTGCGCTGCCTTGTTGAATCGGTACAGAAGTTAAGGGATATTGGATCGAATTGTGACATGTGACGAAAAGTGGATTCTTTACGCTAACCTTAAGCAAAAAATGCAATGGTTGACCCAGGTCAAACGCCGCCAGAGGGCGATGGCCGTCAGGGTCATACGGGGATATCGCACGATCTCCTACGAGGCGGCTTGCGTACTGGCCGGATCCCCGCCGTGGGACCTGGAGGCGAAGACCCTCGCGACGCTACATCAGTGGCGCGAGGAGGCCAAGGATCGGGGCGAGAGGCTGGTGCAGCGACAGATAACGCTGCGCCGGTCTCAGCTCCGGCAGGTCATGGTGGCGGAGTGGCGGGGGAGGCTAGAGCTCCCTACCGCCGGCCTCGACACAATCGAGGCGATCCGGCCAGTACTCGACGACTGGCTCGGGAGGAAGCACGGCTCCCTGACGTTTCGGGCGACGCAGGTGCTCTCGGGGCACGGCTGCTTCGGGAAGTACCTGTGTCGCATAAGCAGGGAGCCGGACGCTCGGTGCCATCACTGCGTCCACTGTCTGGAGGACACGGCGCGGCATACGCTGGCCGAATGTGCCGCGTGGGATGAGCCGCGCCGTGCCCTCGTTGCAGAGGTGGGAGGAGACCTGTCGCTGCCGACCGTTGTTCGCTCGATGGTTGGCAGCGCAGAGTCCTGGGATGCGGTGATGTCCTTCTGCGAAACGGTCATGTCGCAGAAGGAAGCTGCGGAAAGGGAGAGGGAGATGACGAGCTCCCGCCCATCCCGCAGCAGACGCACCGGGCGTCGGCAGAGGGCGGATAACGCCCTCTTCCGGCCCCCCTAAACTGGTCCAGGGGCGACGGATTCGGGGGACATCCGTCGCCCCCCAACACACTGGACCCGAGACGGTGGCGCGTAGTGTTCCACGCGCGCCTCTCTATGACGTAACGGGGGGAGTTTTGTACACCTCACTCCCCCCCGGGACGAGGCCCGCAGGTCAAGCGGGCCGACATTAGTCCAGGGCAGCGGAAGTCGCATTAGTTCCCGCTGCCCCCCGACGCAAGTGTGCGAGGGAACACCGGTGTGGTTTTAGTCAGTACGAGTCTGACAGACCCCTCCGCTCTCCCCAGGGCGGAGGACATCCATTGAGGATTTCCACATCGAGAAAAAAAAAAAAAAAAAGGTCAAACGCCGCAACAGTGCCCTAAAGCAAAGCTTACCAATAAAAAGGTAATGGTAACTGTTTGGTGACCTCTTTATGGTGTTATTCACAGGCTTTTGTTATTTATAGCTTTCTCAGGTCTGGTCAAGCAATATCACCAGATGTTTACTGTGCCGAACTTCGAACAATGATGGCGAAACTGGCAGTGAAACAGCCCCGACTCGTGAATCGATCTTCACCATTATTGCTCCATGATAACGCAAGACCTCACACTGCACGGGACACCGTTGTAACTCTACAGGAGCTGCAGTTAGAAACCATAGGTACGTCATCCTCTGTACGACACCAGACCTTACTCCAACTGACTACCATTTTTTTCGTGATTTGGACAATTTTCTACGTGGTAAAAAATTTTCTTCCCAGACAGATAATGACACACATGACTTCGTCAGCGCCATCTTGGAATTTCATTTTGACACAATTTTCGTTATCGGCGACCCCGAAAACCTTCGGGCCTGGGTGCTTAGTTGATTGACGATGTTGTGTGTGGATTTGCAGATTTTAATTTGCTGTAGTAGACATTTGGGTTTTTAATGTGTACTCAGGTGCTGAATTAACAGTTTGAATGCCCACCAGATTGTAGAAAAATGAAGCCTCTTCTACATGGAAAGATAAAAGACAGGTGGTACTAACTTCAAAACACTGTCACTATCTGAACACAGCAGGTCGACAACATGCTTCTCTCCGGTCTTGATGGTGACGCGCTTGAACTCCTTCTCCGCGTCGAAGATCTGGTTGCTGGAGTAGTAGCTTTTAGGTACTTTGCCACCGGGCTTCACCTGCAAACGGAAAATCATCTTTAAATCTCAGTACCTCTGAAGCACTGGACCTCTATTCTACTGAGTTTTAGCACATTATCGTTAAATGAAAAACCGGTAATTACAACACAAAGGCAAGTCATCATGATAGTCGTGCAAAATCTCCACCAATTGTTTGTGCGAGAATCGAATCTGCAATCCGTGGCTCACAAATGTACATTTAGCAAGTTTTTCGTAGTGATCATAGGCCGCAGCATTATTGCCAATGGTCAATTCCTCGTGGGTTTTATGATTAAGTGGCCCTATGGTTAGGACGTAATGATGTTTATTTCATGATCCCCGTTTTAATCCGTAAATAGTAAAAGATTCATAAATCCTGATGAAAAGCAAGACTCTGCATAATTTACTTACAATCAGAGCACATCTAGGATCTCCATTGTCATCCACCATGGTTCCGCCATAGTGTTGCGGCAGCTGGTCCTTATCTATGATTGTGAGCACCTGCGCCTGCCACTTCTTGGCGTCCGTACCGTAGATCTTTATCTTGGAGATCGTGTACTCGTGCATGAACTTCTTGATCACTGAGAATGCTAGGGAGAATACTTTCGGCGCTGGAATTGAAAGAAAAAAATGGAGTTGCAAAGAGCAAATACAGAAAGATTTATCGATCTTGTGGATTTTTTCAGAAGACGGTATGGGCACTACCAGATCCAGGTAAAATGTTGCCCCTTCTTGTTTTCAAAATAAGAATTTCTTGTTATCCACTCTAAGAAAATTTTATTGTAGAAGTAGGTGTTGAAAGAAAATTAGTGATTCTCCACTTTCGAGCAGGATCTCACGAAGACAAAAGCTGGCCCGAGGTCCAAGAGTATTCCAATAGTTCCATGAGTATTTTTGACCGACCAATAAGTATAAAATAAGCACGCACCATTGACAATGTAGCAGATCTTCAAGATCTCAGGGTAATTGGCTTCGTACAGCTGCAGCAATGTGAACACCATCTCCGCTGCCGGCTTCCAAGCGTACTGCTTGATGTTAAAGCCTTCCAGGTCGAAGATTACTGTCACCTGGAGATCAGTCAGAAGATGTTGTGTTAAAGGTCAAAAAATATTAAGTAATCGCGGAACTAGGTATAATGAATACTTATTCTAGTCTATTTTCAGGCTGACTTAGCCAACACCATCACCATTGAGCTAGGTTAGTATCCACAAATGGTTTAATACCGTTAATGGAAGCTTGATACATCGTTTTAATAGATAATACAGGTTTCATAGATACAGGCGCCAGCACATCAAACTACCCGAAACTGACAAATTTTCCCAATCAACCAATCTATTTAGTATAAAATCTAAATGTACCATATACTGAGAAATAAATAAATGTAATTCTAACCTTGAACCTAATTCTTTAACGATAAATTTGATATAGATTTTCAAGTTTATCGCTAATGAATTAGGTTCAAGAAATTTGACAGATTGTTGTAGCTTGACGTGCTGGCGTCTGTACTTACTTAGGTAGTAAAATACCAACCGTTTATCTAGGTAGTTAATTATTTGCAGGTGGACCTGTACAGTTGTACAGTTGCTGTACTTAGCCATTTTCCTCAATTAACATATGTATGTTATAACAGTAACAACACGGAGTAGCAGTGATTACCGACTGTCATTTGTAAGTAGGTACCTACCTAATCTGTAATTTTCGTCATTAAATAGAAGTTAAATTAATATAGTGGCATTAAAATACGAGGCCGAATGAAATTGGCTAACAAAACTCTGGAGACGTGATGGGCATCAAAATCTAAATAATTATGATAAAACAAAAAAAGGGGTTTATTATTTTTTGGGGTCAATGACCGCAGTATTCTTTAGTCTTTTTTCCTACCTACTACCTCCTTATACTTTTTACTATCCTCCTAGTACCTACCTACCTACCCTTAACCTATAAGCTTGCATGACGTCAGCTGTCAATTGCAGGAGATGCCAAACCTAATTTAGATGTTTTTTGCGATTTGCGGCTAAACTATGCATCCTATCGAAAAAAGTTTGATGTAAAAATTGTAGATTAAAAAAACAAATTAGATAAGATTAGATTTGTTTAGATAATAAAAAAATCGAAACTAAAACTTTTTCATTCAACATTACCTCAAAATTATAGAGAAAAACACAAAAACCGTTTAAAAACTTTTTAAAAAAAATTTGATTAGCTGACTTTCGATTTGTATATTTTATCATTGCTAAAATATAAATTTTAATATAGAATCAAAATGTAATGTTGATTAAATAGAAAATATTGTTATAAAGCGCTAAACCTAAAAAACTACTTTTTAAAAGTCGATTATTTGGTGAAAATCATGAATTTCTTATTTTTTTATTATAACGTTTTATGAAAAAATATAATTTTCAACGTTATACAAGTTATGAACCAGAAACATAGCATATTCCATTGCGTCGGGGGGTGAGGCAGGGGGACGTAAGTTCTCCGAAATTGTTCACCAACGCGCTAGAGGATGTGTTCAAGACGCTGAACTGGGAAGGACATGGCATTAACATCAACGGCGAGTACATCTCACACTTGAGATTTGCAGAGGACATCGTCATACTTACTGGCTGAATCGCTGGACGACTTGCTGCAGATGCTGTACGGCCTAATTGATTCTTCAATACGCATTGGTCTCAGGGTGAACTTGGACAAAACCCAGGTTATGTTCAACGAACACGTCACTCCAGGACCTATTGTTGTCAATGGCAGTCCTCTCAAGGTTGACGGAGGTTGTTCGAGAATATGTTTACCTCGGGCAAGCTCTGCAGTTTGGTAAAAACAACTTTGAGCTGGGCTGGGCAGCATTTGGGAAACCTCGTCGGGTCTTCTCGTCGCAAATTTCACAGAGCCTAAAGACTAAGGTCTTCAACCAGTGCGTACTGCTTGTTATGACTTACGGGGCGGAAACGAGGACACTCACGGTACGGCTGGTCCATAAATTCAAGGTCGCTCAGCGAGCCATGGAACGGGCTATTCTTGGAGTCTCTCTGAGGAGTCGCATCCGGAACGAGGTGATCCGACAGAGAACCAGAGTTGTCGACATGGCTCACATAATAGGTAAGCTGAAGTGGCAATAGGCCGGCCATATTAGCCGTAGAACCGATGGCCGTTGGGGTAGACGTGTTCTTGAGTGGAAGATATGACATGTTTGAGAGGTCTGTCCATAACATACCTTCAATGCGGCCGCTCCATGCTCCTCCGCCTGCTTCCTGGCGCTGGCGAGGTAGTTCTCCAGATGCCTGAGGATCATGCGGATGACGTCCGTCTTGGTCACGGAGTGCAGCAGCCCCCACACGTCCAGCCCCACGAACGGGACGATGATTACTGGAAGGAACATGGAAAAAACAAATAATCAACATCTTGGATCTTGGGAATTTAAAATGTTGGGATCACAAATATGGATATACATAGACAACGCAAGTGCTCCTACTTCGCGTGCTCAGCTTAAGTATTGTCTACTGTCGAAGCAAGCTAATTTGTTTAAAACAACAACGTTATAACGTAGTAACGTACTCATGAACATAGCTCTAGACATTTAGTGAAAAAACCTAGTCTATTTTGTGTAGTACCTAAATGGTGCTTGTTAATGACGTAGTAGGTAGTAAAAAAATCGCTTAGTTTTCATACGGATCGTAATACCTTCTTGCGTTTTCTAGGTATATTTTTATCTGTGGTTGGGATCCTGGAAAAAGGACGTAGGATACCAATGTATCGGCCGGCATATCTGAACTCGACTAGCCAATGTGCGAAATATATTCTAGGTGGTCTATCTATGGTTTATATTTCTTCCCAGCATTCTGATTAAGGAAGTTTCCGTTCTAGAATCAGGCAATGCGTTTGTACAGAAGAGAAGAACAAACCCTCTACTCTATGGTATTGGACTATATGAATCTTTCGCTGCACGTTTCTTGGAAACCTACCTAGACGTCTATCTTCTTTTGACTCTTTCTGTCACCCACGAAAATAGCAATGGAACAATTATTCTATTCTTGGCTGACATTACGAGTAGCGGTATAATTATATCATCATTAATTTCGAAACATTTCATCGCCACCATGTATTCGTCTTATTTCCCAACGGCATATTAGAGTACCAGGGCCAAGGCCTAGTATGTAGAAATCGAGGGGAAGTGCACGTCGCGTAACGCCGCCGTGTGTGAGTGACAGTGACAATGACCCAAATGTTTCGCAATCGGCGCGTGCGCTTGAAATGTGAGAGGCCGGTCTGTGTGAGACAAACATTGGAAGATGGACTCCTGAATTCAATAAACTTTAGGTAGAATCAATGTGATGTGTAGTCGCATAACATAAGACCATGCCTGTAATCCAGAGGAGCAGATACTCAAAAATAATTGGCACGTGTTATTTTTTTGTTCTGGACCATACTTGGAAATCTTCTAGTTACGGAGATATTGAAGGTTAAAGTTACAACTTTCTCATGTTTTTTTTTTTATACAAGTTTTGCATGTTGTGTACAATTTTAATTTTAATACCTCCATGACCCCTTTACTATTCACAAAATGTTTTAATTGCGTTACATTGAACCGTAAAACTATTTTCCACAACAAAAAAAAAGTCGTTTCCCAGCTATCGTAATTTTTTATTTTGGTATCTTTTTTTTTGTGTGGTGTCAACCTAGCATTCTGTACATCAAACTAAGTACAACTGCGAAAAAATATCTTTAGGGACATCCTCTAGGTAACAGTTACGGGGGGCGAGCCTATTGCCATCAACTGACTCCGGGCTGCCAATGAAAAATTCCTTACGATGTTTTGTAGTGTTTCTGTTGAGAATTACGATATAATGTTAGCATAAGGAAATTTTAATACCTACGGTTCGAAATAATTACAATCACTACTGAACCAGTTATGTAACAAAAACACCCAAATTCGTTGAAGGAAGTTGGCTTAAGTGCTCTTTAACCACGAAGCTGATTTAGTATACCTAGGGTAGGTTACTGTACTATTATATTAAACAGCATTTTGGGATAGATCAGAGACGGCTAACCTCAGATTTGGCATAGGCCATAGTAAATACTTTTTTGGAACAAGTCCGCAACGGAATCGTGAGGCAGGCTACTCCCAAAAAGACTCTGTAACTCCTTAAAACCTGAAACAACAGTGGGGCGTGCGTGTGTGACCAGATGTATGAACGTGGACGAGGCAAAAGGAGTATGTAATGATCGTAGCAGGTGGCGTTCTGTGGTTTCTGCCTACCCCCATGGGAAAAAGGCGAGAGTTTATTATGACCACTAGAAGAGCGCCGAGGCAACGAAGGAGAAACGAATAGCTTGGTTTAATGCCAAGCCAAGAGAGTGGAATAAATAGTTCAACGATCTTACTTGGTGATCCTTCCTTATCGAAGCCGGTGCTTCCGCTAGGAAAGTGTTTCAGTAGAACCTCTGGAGCCTGCCACGTTTGAAGAGTTGTGTCGATTTCCCACTTCTCCCGCCACTTCTGGGACTGAAAATGTAAAAAAAAAGAATAGTAGGGACACTTCGTATATAACCAACTTTCAGTTAGGAGTTTACAGTCTTTTGATATGATCAATGATCGTGCGTGTATACCTAAAGAAAAGATGAATGATGGTAAATGATTTTTATTTATTTTTTGTAAAGAAAAGTAAATAAAAGCAAAAGTGACACTAATACATCGTTTTATTTCGGCATTTTCTTCAGTCATTTCCATTATTTAGATGGTTTTTATTGTCAGTGTACGGAGCCAATTCATAAGATAAACAACAAAAAAACAAAATAAAAAAATTAAACTCATAAAAGTTATTAAAATCTTCAATCATCACCATCTTGCTTCAAAACAATTTGTTTTATTGTGGTATAAAAACATTAGGTTACTTGCTAATTGCCCTTGGGCAATAAACAGTCTCCTTATGTAGTAGTTTATCTTTGTTAAAATTTTCCAAATGACTGCGCTATAAGCGATACCATGTTCTGATATGCATACTGTATTGCACGTAGGGATGAAGATGTCATCTAGCCGATTTCGGCCACAAAGACTGCATTCGATGGCTTTCTAGAACGGTTGTCGAGAGCTTTTAGTGTGCTGCTCTTTTATGGGTTCTCAAGTGGCTAGCATAAACAACTTCCGAAAAACTCCGAGCACAAAGCGGACATGTCAGAACACCATTGACGACTGCGACATTGTAGGATATAGCCGTAGGTGGACGTAGTATTGACCTGGTAAAGGCCTGCGCTGACAAGTGTTACGGGATGCGTGCTGATTTGTTGCGGTATGTATGCATTTGCAGATGATTATTACATGACTGGCTTATGCCCGCGGCTTCACCCGCGTGGAGTTCGGTAGTTGTCCCACAGGATCGTACTTCTGAGGTAATAAGTGTCGTATGTTTGTTTATAGGTTATAAATAAACTGTATGTGTGCTAAATTGTTACATCCGTACAGTAGTTTTTGCGTGAAAGAGTAACAAACATCTATTCATCCATGCATTAATTCTCGCTCTCAATTGTTCGCATTTCATAGTAAGTACATAAGTAAGCTGTAAGATTATTAAGTAAGTAACATAGCATCACGCTTATATTCCGCGACGGGTTAGACAGAGGTATACCAGTATAGGTAGATACTAGATAGTACACCCACATTTCACCAGTTGTGTCCCGCGTCTGCGCAAGTCTTAAAGCCACTTATGTGTAAATAGGACTACCGTTTACGAAACATTCGTCCACGTATTATGCCGGGTATCGCTAGTGAGACACGTCCAAACTATTTAGTTTTTAATAATACGAAAACTAGTTTCAATACTTTATCTGTCTCACACAAATTACTGCTAGATTATAAGCGTATACTGTCCTATTACTATTTCGTTGAGTTTTTTTTTAACTCATCTTAGAAAATAAAATTCTTGGTTTACAAAACCTAACTATGTTTATTTTTTTTCTTTTGTTCCTGTTTTTATAAAACAAAATACTGTGGGAATTTAACTAGGTACTTAAATATTGAAATGAATAGTTAAAACACATATCTCAAGAATTTAAGACTGTAATAAACACGGGCCATTAATTAATTTTGCAATTTGCATAAATTATTTCCTAAGCTTGAAGGGCATCAGTCAATCAGTCTTTTTCATATATTAGATAGGTAACTGAACTGCGTTGTTGCACCATCAGTAAGTACCTACTTAGGCAACTTTTTTTGCCTAGGCCTTACCTAAGTTTCCTACCATAAACCATTAAAATAGGTTATGGTTGACCATTAAAATACTAAATGACTACGTTTTATTTTATGCAGTGGGTCGTAAACGTACAGATATAACATACTTAGTTTACATTTTGTTACTTAACACATAGATAGTAACAGAAAAGCCAATGTTTTAAGACACGCAAAGTATCGCTCAACGATGCAAAGCTATTATATTTTTAAAGTTATAACACGTTTTTTGAGAACATTAATTTTGAATGGGACAAAATTACGCTTTTGGAAATCATCATCAAGACAAATGAACATTTTTGTTTCATCCAAATTGAGACACTTTCGCTTTTAAAAGCAAGGATCGGACGACAACTTCGGCCAGTAGCATAAAGATCAGGGTACATAGGTGCCAGCAGTATGTACCCTGAAAAAGATTAGATGCCGTAACTAAACAAAGAACCTCTAGTCATACCAAAAGACGCGAGCTCTACGGGGAATAAAAATTTCAGGTATATATGTTTCTTTCAGCAATTTCCCTGGAATAGTGGTGTCGAAAATAAACTCAGAAAGAGACAAACGAAGATATTAACGTGAAGTCAAAAATGCATACCTAAGAATTGAAAAAGTCACGACATTTAAATGTATCCGAAAATAGTTTTTGTGTAACACCTATTACCCAATTGTATCTATTAATAACTTCGTACTGTAATAGCCATCAAATAACCGGAAAGTGTTGCCTAACCGTGGCCTTGATTTGAACGTATTTTGAAGCGAGTATTTCAATTTTATGTTACGTAGTTCAGCTCCGGTCAAGTGTAATAATGGAGTCGGTAAACTTCCATTTATTTAAAGTTATTTACTTAGAACATATGTTTGTAGAAAAAAGGTGAAAAAACGTATTACAAGCTTCTGTTTCACTACCTAGACATTAGTAAATCAACTGACTAGACTTTTCCCAACCACGTTGAGGTAGGCTGGCTCGTCTACGTCTGTCTTGCCTTATTCCAACAACGTAAATCAGGTTATATAAATTATATCCCGTATATATAAATATCGCAATCTGTGGTATCTAAAACCAAAAGATCTTTTAATTGTGTAATAAGATTTTGCTATAATAAATAATTATGAAGTGTAATTAAGTATTCAGATAGGATAGGTACTTACATCTCTGAGCATTTTTTCTGCCGCCTCTGGATCCCATTGTCTGGCTGAAAATTAGAATATTAATAGTAGAATAAAACATATTAATATAAAAATATTTTTACATAGATAATTACGATAATTACCATTTTTTTGTTCGACACATTTAAATACAAAAGAATGATTTTTTTATAACCACATTTTTGAAAAATTAGAAATAACTCAAGGTTCTAAAAATAAAATAAAATAAATGGCCAAAAGTAAAGGGCTGAAATTGCGTAGCGCTACAGAAACTACGAGTGCTACGCAATTTCGGTCTACGACGTAGCAGCGTAGACCGAAATTGGGTACTTGCAGGACAACGATGACATTGGTCTGGTTTTTGAAAAGTTACTCATTTACTTTACCTAGTAACTTCCTTATTTGCTAGACTTCTTTCAATGGTCTGTTTGACATTAATAATGCATTAACTTGTTATGTAAAGGAATATAGGTACATATTTATCATTCTAATTTGTATATCTACTGTCAAGTGATATGCGCCTCATTTCCAACCTCCATAAGGTTTTGTTTGTATAAATCTATTGGTTTCTTGTGACTCTATCAACTCATCAGTTATTTGTAAATATCAGGATAATAATACTAGGGTAATAGTCAACTTACCTCTGAGCCATCGCAGTAGATAATGGTCATTGTGTTCCGGCTTGAGAACATCCTTCACGCTCCTTCGGAACTGAAACAATTAACAATACTATTAAAATAACGAAAGTAAAAATTAAACTGCAGAAAAACCTCTATGGCTCTGGCTGGGCTGGCTTTGCACATAATAAGAATAAAACGTTGCTACGCAACCATATTGATGAGATACAATTTTGTCAAAACTAGTCAACACAATCAAACGAGAGTTTTTACTGATTTATTTTCGTATCAATAAATTTGAACTATAATCATGGGAGAAGTAGACAATATCTCGTCGTTTAGTGCCGAAGGCGGGCAAGACACCGTCGGGCTTCCGCGCATTGTGATGGTGACGGAAGGCTCCGACACGTCGATCTCGTCGCCCTCGTCCACCTCCCCGGAAGAAGACAACTGGGCAGACCTCATCAAGTCATCAGAGATACCGCCGGAATACTGGCACATACAGAAACTCGTCAAATACATGAAGGCTGGAAACCAGACCGCCACTATGGTAGCTTTATCTTGCCTAAAAGACCACGACCTAACAATAGAGGTTAACCAAAGAGCGATACAAGAGATCGGAGGACTTGAACTCCTCGTCAATTTACTGGAAACTAGAGATTTGTGCTGTATTTTGGGAGGTTTGGCTGTTCTCAAAGATATTACTCCCAACATTGAAATACGAAAAAAAGTAACAGACCTAGGAGCAATCCCATTACTGGTGGGGTTATTATCGGATCCAGCAAGAGACGTCCAGATTCTGGCAGCAGAAACAATCGCTAATTTAGGAAGAATAAGAAAGAGCCGGAAGTTCTGCAGAAAATTTGGTGGCATCCCAAAATTAATTGATTTACTAGATATAAGAGATAGGTAAGTTTATCAAATGTGGAACACATACTTTTACTACATCTTATTTTTATACAATGTTATTATTTTCAGGGCTTTGCAATCACCTCGTGAAGAGTTAAACCTGAATGAACTTCAGTATCTGGACATCGCAAGAGCAGGAGCAAAAGCGCTTTGGTCGATGTCTGCTTCCCAGAGAAACCGTGAAGCTATGAGAAAGTATGGCATGATACCGCTGATTGCCAAAACGATGAAAACTATCCATCTTGATGTTGCCATCCCCGCGGCGGGGTTGTTGCAAATGTGCGCGAACGAAACATCTTTCCAACTGGCTATTCAGACTGAGAAGATGGTTGATGATCTGATCAAACATCTAGCGAACGAAGACAAAGATTTGAAGGTATGCAAAGATTGATCGAGGTTAGATTTTGAAATTCAATTAATTTTGCTCATAAATAATACTTAAACGCTTAATGCATTAATGCGCCTCGACCGCGTCTATTATACATTTTTGTACCTAAAAAATAAATAAATATTGAATTGTGTGCAATATTTTTAGACGTACTGCAGCTTAGCGATCTACAAGTGTGCAAGCGATGCTTTGACGAGGGACATGATCCGTGAGGCTGGGGGGCTGGAGTTGTTGGTGGAAGCCGTATCAGACACCACTAACAGACCAAACAAACCTTTAATGGCCGCTGCAACTGGTGCTATATGGAAATGTGCTAGAAGTGACGCTAGCGTCCAAAGACTAGACACCCTCGGTACCGTTCCCATACTGGTCAGATTGTTAGATGATGAGAATGACGGAGTACTGACGAATGTAGCTGGTGCACTAGCAGAGTGCGCTAAGTTCCCCCCCAACAGGGATAAAATTAGAATTGCAGGTGGAATTCCGATGCTTAGTAAGTAACCTATGGTTAACAAAGTACGGTAGTTCAGATAATATTCTAACTCACGTTTCAGTTTCTTTGGACTACATTAGGGATTTGATTGACGCATATCAAATATTTGTGTTGCACCAATGTAGGTATGAGACTTCAAATTGTTTTATTGCAGTTCACCACCTCAACAACACTCACAAGCCGCTACTGGAAAACGTTCCACTAGTTCTGATGGAGTGCGCTAAGGAACAGAACTGCATGTACCAGATCGACGAGCTGGACGGCGTCAGACTCATCTGGTCTTTGCTGAAGAACGATTCCAAGAAGGTGCAAACGAACGCGGCGTTAGCACTGAGCCCCTGCGTGCAAAATGCAGCAGATTCTGGTGAAATGGTCAGGTCCTTCGTAGGCGCTTTGGAACTTACAGTCGACTTATTGGATTCTGATGACCATAATGTTCTGTCTGCCGTCTGCGCTGCCATTGCTACTATCGCAAAAGATCAGGAGAATCTGGCGGTTATTTCCGATCATGGTGTTGTGAGTAAACTGTCTAAACTTGGTAAGTATTAGTTCTCTCCTACTTCATTGTACACACATCTTTGATCTGAAGGTTTCGAAATGTAAGTAATTCTCCCTTATTTCCTTATCAGTGAACACGACAGATGACCATCTCCGAGCGAACCTCGGGGTCGCGATAGCGTACTGCTGCGATTGGGCGCAGAACCGGCAGGAGTTCGGCAAGCGCGGCGCCATTACGCCGCTGGTGAACTACATGACGTCTCGTGACCCCAACGTGCACAGGTCCACAGCGCTGGCGCTGTACCACCTCTCTTACTATTCGCTCAACTGCGTTACCATGCATGCCGTAAGTAGAAATGCAGAAACTTATATTTGGAAGTTTTGGATGTCTACTGCTCCTACCAAAATGAATGTGGGGTAGGAGTGTACTTCTTAGGTAACTTTTGACGAGTTTTTGTTGTACCCGTTGGTTGACTACACCTTTAGTTTTGACAGTCTAAAATAAATATAATTTCTTTGTTTACGTGAAATGAAAAACTCACGCTGATCCTATACGAAAAGAAAAGAATGGCCAAAAACGCAAAGTACAAAAGTTTTATAACATTGGTTAATCCCGGGCATATCAACAGTCAAACAATTGGTCTAGGCGTCTAGCTTATGTTTTTCTGAAGTTTAAAATTCGTTCATTCGGCCTCGGTCGTCTACAAAGTCGTTATATAATTATGTAAACACGAAATAATAATTTCTTAATTTCTAGTTTTAAAACAGGTTCTGAATTTATATGTAACTGTAAATTAAATCACGTTTTATTAATATTGTATGAGAGGTGCGTGTTCAAGGCCGGTTTTTTACCTCCTTTTTATAAAAGGTTTTTTGAACAGAGTAACAAAACAACTAACACATGGGATTTCCATACAAAAAATCGGTAAATAAACACAACTTGGTTCTGTTAACTCTTGCTTGAGCTCGTTTAAAGTTTAATCAAGCCGCACTTGGGCAAGTGATCGTGTTTATTTACCGATTTTTTGTCAAACTCAGGCGAGTTTCATTGAAGAATATTGAATTTTGGAATATTCAGATGATTTTCACACATTCACTATAAGCCGAACCAGCTAAGCTGGGACCTCCGAATTCAAAACATTGATGATCCTTCATTAAATTGAAGAAAAAAACGTGTTGCGCCGACCCCAAGTAACATGGGCAGGAATATGATGAAGATGCTATTTTAAATAATCCACTCGTATTCAATATTATTAAGAAAATATTACCTACATTCGTTTAGATCGTTTGGGCTTGCAGACCTGTTTTAGGCTGATACAAATAGACCATGTATTCTCTACAGCCCCTTGCAGAACTAGAGCCTTTTATCAATGACTTTATTTACGGTTCATTCACACGAGGACGATTCGTATTTTTTTGATGGATCCTCTTTTTTCACGATTCGTCATTTTTTTTACGGCGGTATTGCTTTTTAAATGCCCACGCATCACGAATCGTGAGCTAATGATAATGACGGACAGGTCTTAAATCACGTATAGTCTTTTAAAAATCACGAATCGTGTTTTTTGTGACGGATTTGCTGATGCGCTCGCCCCCGAAAAACGAAACGAATGTGAACATCAATTCTTTTTTTGCCGAATCGTGATAACTCGCGATTCCGTATGCAATGTGAACGTTCATCCGTCATGACGTATCGTGTTTTATGACGAATCGTCAATGAGGGAAGCCGTGTGAATGAGCCCTTATTCGAAGTATATCTTTCGATACAAATGGTTGGTGTGTAATTCATTAAATCCTAATAGCTTCATACTCGGTTTGGCCTTCATAATAATTATATTTTTGTGTGCGTTGTAAAAGATAATCTGCGGATAAACCCCGGTTCTGAATGTAAACACAGCACCAGTGAGTCACCACTGATCATCATCAATCATTGTCAGTATCATGATGACTAGTCACTTGCCCGTGTTTCGCACGGATGCAATAGCGACATGTCAGAAAATCATAATTTCTGAACTACATCTTAATTTATTTATTTTTGTGTAAAATGGTAATTTTTTTGCTAACTGTACATTTGTTTTTGTAGATCTGTGAATGGGGGTTGTCTCCTAAGACCAATTTTCGTGTAGCTGCATCGGTTAAGGTAGTTCCCCTTACTGCCCCGCTGAAAGTTTGCACCCTGTATATATACCGGTATACCATTTGTGCGTTGGTGTCCCTCCCACCCTGTATATATGGTATGGTACTTAAATGTCACTTGTTTGTATGCATGCCCTACATAGTAATAAAAATCTGGTCTGCAACAAAAGGTTAACATTTATCATACATGTTTGCATAAAACGTCCTTATTTCTTGCCCTTTATGGTAAGCTTGACTATAAACATTTAGTTTTGCCTTATAGAGCAAGTTACTTAAGTAAAGTAAATGTTTAAACTTGATCTTTTGTTAGTAAAGGCATCGGGGCAAACATCCTTTATTTAAAATCAAGTACCTGGGTGACCGAGCTCTGTTCGGGAGAATATAGAGAAGACGAATTTACCAGATATGAGACTTCGCTAGATCGATTTTTCTTCCCACATTGCAACTTTCATCGAAATCGTTAGAGTCGTTTTCGAGAACGTGATCACAAATAATATATACAAATCCAAATAATTATTTACATTTAATAGTATAGAATTACAGAGATGCAAAAACATACTTATATGAATGGACAAACACGAAAGTACCTAATTGTCCTTGCAGATCGATAATGTATTTTTTTCTGCCAGGTACCCTGCGAACGGTCAAAATCACGAGAATTCTATTAAACTTGACTTTTAGGTGACAATGAACTTTTGGGATTGATTGGAATATTTTTTAATGTTTTTTTTTCTGCCGAACTTGGTTTATGTTTTTCAAATGACCATAAGGCTACCTAAATACAAAACAACCAATTACTTCGATATAGCTCTTTATTAGAGATCCCATGATCTCGCGTGCGTATTTCCGAAAGATAGATATTGATAGACGATGATTATCGAAGCGCAAATGTTTCCTGGGTGATCTGTACACTGCATTGGCATTTTATTTGCCTGTACTACAAGTCATTTGATTAATTTTTGTTTTGTCTTCCAGGCTGGCGTGGTCCAATTCCTTCTGGAGACAATAGGATCCAAGGACCCAGTCTTACAAGAGGCATCGGCGGGTTGTCTCTGCAACATCAGGAAACTAGCACTGGCCACTGAGAAGGTTAAGTTAAAACAGTAGACGTTTATTTTTAATGTGTTTTGTAGAGGTCTCACATTAATATTATTCAATTAAATGTTATGACTAAAACATGGCTATTTATTTGGTTTTTCTAAATGTTGGCAACCATTTTAATGGATTATATCTTTTTGCATATCAAAAGCTGCACCTATCATTCAAAAATATTGATTAATATTACAGATACAGAAAATACTTTTCCACAGAAGAGACTAGTTTCTTTTTTTTATTATAATTACCACGTTGTTGACGTTTTCCTTTCAATCAGTTTTTGTATATTTTGCAAATTCCACAACTGATCACGAAATGAATTAGAACCACAAAATCACAACATTAGTTTGTCCTACGTATAATTATGTATATTAGGTTACGTACCTGGAAAATTTTATTTGGTCTTTGAAATATTTTGGGGCTAGTAAAACAAATAGGGTTAGATTATCAATTATCTTAGAAGTATTTTTGTATTACATTACCCGTTAATGGCAATTTTATGATCGGAACACAACTACCTTGTTCAACTAGGTAGTTATTATGGTTCATAAACGGTAGATTATGTACCAATGAGATAAAGCAGTCACGGATACTATTTTGAATCCCGAACGGAACGAGGGATTCTAGGGCTTCCGAGCGGAGCGAAGGAGCTTTCAGTCAACTCTTGAGCGAAGCGAGGGAATTAAAACTAGAATCCTGAGAGAAATGAGGTATTTAAGCTAGCCCAAGACGAAGACACCTTTATCCCCGAGGAGATACTCTACTTTTTACATAAACTGCGAGGAAATAAAAACCAATTCGATTTTCGAAATATGGCATTGCGCACCAAGATTGCGCCAGTGCGCCAGTGTTGGGAGATTCTATTCGTTCTAGGGGAAAATTTGGGAAAAACAAAACCTTGGAGAAAGTTAGAACACTAAAAAATAAGGTAAAATTTAAGAATTCACGAGATTATTATATATTCGGCTGTATTACATTATACAGCCGAATTACTAATTTGTAACAATAACTTGAGTTTTATAAGCCAATTGCAGGGTGTCGTACGTGGATGGGATCAGGCACATTCGAACCATTCAAGACAATATCGAATGGCTTCAAATAAAAACTCATTATTCTTAAGTCATTCTATATGAGTAAATATGTATAATTACGAACAAAGTTCAGGTTTATCCGGTTCTAAATTTAGTAAAAGTCACTTCATGCATTTCAAAATGTCAGCAGACATTGCATTATGTAAGTAGATAAAAAATAAAAAAAAAGAATTTCAAGTGAAGTCGTTTCTAGCAAAAGGAAGCATACAAAGAAGACTATGTGCACATTGCGGACGCATCGGGCCGCACATTTTAATACAAAGACGACGCGTCTGTAGTATGGGATGGTCTTTACAATATAAACGAAAGCGAAAGTGATGTTGAAGGATTTTTACAATGTGCTTTGGCCTTATAAGTAGTGGGTATTTCGGAACTCACGATATAACCATGATGATCGTACATACCTAAGCATATCTAATGTTTAGGGGATTTAGATAATCATTTTCATACATAATTTCGAGGCGTTCACACATCATTACACACATTAATCACGGGTTTAAAATAACTAATTGCTGATTAACTAACCAATAATCGAATAAGTACCCATCTATGGAAAATTGGGGATTATTTCACGTAGACATATTTTTGAATATTACTCAGTTCTTATGTAAACAGTCGTATATACTTAATGCATACAAAAACTATGTAACATTGTATGAAAAAGATGAGGAAACCAAGTATTGTGATCACGAAGTTTGATCTTTGGCATTGAGTTTTACAATTGCTGTACATAATTATTGCTACAAAAAATAAATTATGTACGTAAAAAAATTGTGGTTATACGTAAACCACCAACGAAACTGCGCCCGTATTCACTAACGCTTCGATTCGATAAGTCGTTTATCTATCTTTTTTTGCCATTACGAATACAAGCGAGATAGACATATCGACTGGCCGAGTCGAAATTGAATCGAAGTGTTTGTGAATACGTGGCCTGATGTTGCTTCACACTCACGAGTAATATTTATTATGCCCTTTTCACCTTACTGATTGAGATGAACTTTAAACTTTAAGGTCTAGAACTTCAGACAAATTGTCAAGATAAAGCTCTGGCAATAGGTATCCTACATGAGAACTAAAAGTGAGATGTCTTCTAGCTAATACCGAATCCCATTAAATTGATCATAACATCGTTATGTGTAAATTTAGTAGAATAGTTAACATCTACACTAATATTATAAAGCTAAAGAGTTTGTTTGGTTGAACGCGCTAATCTCAGGAACTACTCGTTCGAATTGAAATATTATTTTAGTGTTGGATAGCCCATTTATCGAGGAAGGCTATAGGCTAAAACATCACACTGCGACCAATAGGAGCGGAGCATTAATCAAAAATTTTACGCAGACGAAGTTGCGCCGGTCACCTAGTAAATGATAATGACAAATGATGTTTATTTTGCAAATAGGTTTTTACAAATACTTTTACACGGCGTGTTTTTTTTTTAAACTAGACGAGGCCGGTGTTTCGTACTTGGCTACTCTGGGAAGAAACAGCCGCAACAAACTCAGAGGTCATAGTCTCTTTTAAGGTCCAGATATAATCTTGGTCAACTCACATGAGGACTATGCAGATGAGTGTCTGAGATATAAGGTCATAAGTTTGCAGGATTGCACTTCAGTTTTTAAGTTTGCTCCAATTGCATTTAACCGTTCAGGATTGAAGTTTAGTAATCTACTTAATATGCAAGTTACAAAAGTAACTTTCCTTTCTGAGCTAAGCAAATGTCTAATATTTGTTCGCGACAGATCCTTACACACGGGCTGCTTTACATAACTGCAGAATATTACTTCATCGTCTAATTTATGCGTAAGTTATGTTACTATTAATTTAAAATTTATTTTTGAAAAAGTAGTGTCCATTTCATTTTGTAATGAGTTCACAATTACCTCTGTTATTAAATGAAATGCACGCAGCCATTTAAATAACCAAAAAGATACATAGCTACATTATTTAGGTAATTAATTAACAATTCCCTGGATAATTAACTGCAGATCTAAAGACAATTAGATACGATTATTAAGGTGGGATAGATATAAATACGATGATATACTTACATATATCATGCCTTGCCTGTCCTTTTGTTTGCACATTACAGGAGCTGATAGATGCTACTGAAGGTAACAAAACAGTCGTCAAATTTTGGGCTGAACCAATTTAAATTGCCATCAACACACTGAGAAGATTATAATAATTAAAGTTTGTAATTAACAGCGACAGGATAGCCAAGAGAGTAAGAGCCAAAGAGCAGAATACTTATACCGGTAAGAGCAACTTCATTTCTGAGATAGGTAGCTGGCAGTGTGCCGGAAAGTGGCACTATTGCAATATTGTAGGCTCAGAATTGCAACTTTAGCTCGTAACACGTATTCACTGAGATTTCCCCATATTTATTTAAGGACGAATTGAATTAATAAAGCTGATCGCAATCGCCATATCTAAACCACGTTTAAGAGCTGTCAGTGTCAGTGTATAAAACAATAAAATAACATTAACATAATTATGGGCATGGCGTAGACATGTATTACAGTTTAAATTCGTAGTAATTCAGAGCATTACTTCATTCGGTTTCCACTGGAAGGCGAATGAAAGGAAGGTTGCAATGAGTGCAGTGCCAACACCTCGTTAGCGTTTGAAACACAAGTCATTTTGCAAGAACATACGATTCCGTAATATTTACGTCACTCTTATGCAGTATTACTTAGGGTTTATAATAGGGCTTAGTTGAGAGACTATTTACTATTAAACTAAACGAAGTTTTTCCACAGAAGTGACTTTTTTGTTTTCGGTAAATTGATCCATTTCAAAAAAGATTCTGGCCGAATCGATTTGCATTTCGATGATTTTGGACCTTTTGCTTCTTCTGCTTCTCCACAATAATAAAAGCACTTTGCTCTGTAAGTTCATTTATTGATATTTCGCGGTTGTGATAAAACTGCAATTCATCGACCAAGTTATGAAATCCCTAATGCATCGCTAGCTATTGCTGAAGATGATGACTTTGTAGAGAGCCAGTACACACACAGTTTACAGTTTCATCACAATTAACAGTTTTTTCGGCCCTCTAATAAAATTAATACCCAGGTAAATAAAATTTTATTATTCGACTTCAAAAAAAGGAGGTTGTCAATTCGACCCGTATTGTGCAATATTTTTGGAAATTGCACAGTATCCGATGTTTTTTTTATTGTGATGTTAAAAAATTGATTTGGAAGTCGGTTGTACTTTTTTGCAAACAGTTTTTCCACACTGAAACTTTTAATGAATTTGAAAAATATTCTTGAAACAAAATCATTAATTTCACCGTATTAGCCGACAGTCGAATAATTCCATTACGTATTTATATTCTTTAGTAGGTAACGGATACGGAACCATAATTTATGCAGGGTCGGATTCACACTTAGCAAGTTATGAATTAACACTAGTACGCTAATATTAGCAAGTATTACATTTTTTACGCTTTACAAGATTGCCTCATTAATAGGCAGTGATAAATTATTTGGATGTGAAAATTATTTAAATTGTACCCGGTCTTCCGAAAAGCTTGGCTTACAGACTTGCATTTAATTGCTTGCTTACAATGTTATTTTTCTACTTAATAATGAAATGGTAACTTAATTTAGATAAGATAAGGGAATTGCGCTGTAATTACTGACGAACATGGCAAGATTAGTTTTAATTGCATAACTTGTGAATAATCTAAGTTTGGGTTACTACATAGCGAGCTAGCGGCCCTGGGACGTGCTAAGAGTCAGATCTTGAGTAAGTGACATTATATTATATGCCTGGTTGCATGAGTTACAATGTGGATTTCGATACTTTAACCTACCGTTATAGTAATCAAAGTTGGACTCTAACCAAATAAAGTCATTGGGAGACGTACAGGGGGGTTACAGCGCTAGACAGCTGTCTAGCGCCATTTCTTACCCGCTCTCTGAATAGTACTAAAACATTCCTGCACTAACAGATCATGGGAACCCACCAGGTGTAACTGAAAGTTAAAGGTGTCCCCAGAATCGTTTTGGCGTATGATATTTAAACAGCGTCAAAATATCATATAAACAAAAAACGTTATCAACTAAATAAAAATTGGTGACAATGTGACAACTTATGGGATAATTGTGTTCTGTTCCTTGTTATCAAGTTCCAAAGAGTGGAACACTAAGGTTCATATTTGCATTGTTGTGTAAAATGGCCTTGATTTGACGCGGACTTTATACACGTCAATATTTACTCGTTATGCATAGAGAGATGACTAATCTCTACTTCGTCGAACCATGTCCGAAAAGCAATTATAAGTTAGCCAACTCTTATCGCTAATTTTTCATCCAACGGGTATTCCCATTAGACTATTTATAATGTGCAAAATTACTACATTTTTGCTGATATTCCTTATTTGTTATTTTAGCCTGTCTGTGAGTTGTGTGACCAGAGGTAAGGTAGGTAAAATATTTTTATTATTATTTTTATGAAGCCTATGTGTCCCACTGCAGAGCGAAGGCCTGGGCAAAATAATAAAGATAAAAATAAAATAAATAATAAATATCGCTGGACATTACACACAGCGCCATCTGGTGCCACACTAAGCAACGAGGCTTGTGTCGTGGACACCAGATAGTTGATATACTACTTAGATACTTTTTGTTTGTAAATACATTCTTATTATACATATAAACATCCATGACTCGGAAACAAATGCCCATGCTCATCACACAAACACTTGCTCCTACCGGGATTCGAACCCGGAACCCTATGAACGTAAGGCAGCCTCACTACCGCTGCGCCATTCGGGTCGTCAAAAGATAAAAATATGATAGGCTAATGAAGCAGGTGGATTAAACATTTATCGAATGATTGCAAATAATATGCAAAAATAAGACCCGACATCGTTATCAACATTTTAAATACCAACTGTTATCATTCATGAAATATGATAAAATAATCGATTAGAGAAAGTATTTCTATACCACAGTTAAACGACAGTTACCACCGTGTTTGGACACATTTCTATGGAACTGTTTGTAGGCGCCAATTAACATTCACAGTGACAGGAAAACCTTCCGTTACTGGGCGTTCGAACAAACATTTGTCATGCGTTATTTACAAATGTTGGAGCAAAAAACAGACGACAAATATTTGACGAAACATTACTCTTGTAAAAGTCGTGAGAATTGACCTTCACCGATTTACACCTGTCTACAGTATTGACAATTTATTAAGCCGATTAGGCCTTGGAATATGTTGAGGATTGGAAAGAGCTACCGAGTTCTGCATCCTTAGGTTTTTAAAGTTTGTAGAAAGCATTTATACTATCGAAGTCACTTCGGTATATCCCAGAAAAAAAAGATAAGTGGATAACTCGATGCAGAAGTGACTTCGTTAGCATTCTTAGAAGAATAACACTGATGATTAAAAATTATCATATTTTGACGTGTATTTTCATCACTGTTCATTGCTCTTCTTAGGTTAACCGTGTTCTGTAGCACCCACTTTTAATTTATGAACTTGTGAGTCTAAATTAAACAAACTTTTTAATATTTACTTTCTCAAATTTTACAATGTACCGATTACTAACATACTAGACTTGATTAGTCTTGACTGTTAGTAACAATAGGTACTTAATGAAATTACTTTCTTTTGACGCCTTTGGCTAACGATAGACATTTCGGCTAAGTTATTGCATTTTATTCGGTACATTCCCATAGCCATTGCAAAACAATTATCCAACAAAAAAAAATGATGTAAAAAAAGTCAAAATAGATTTTACATTTTTACGTAAATACACGCAGGGAATCATCATCTGCCTAGCCTTTTTCCCAACTTTATTGGGGTCGGCTTCCAGTCTTGTCGGATGTTACTGAATTCCAGTATTTTACATGGAGCGACTGCACCTGACCTCCACAATCCAGTTGGTACTGGGTTAAACACAGGGAACCCTAAAAATAATAAAGTGTGCATATAAAGTTAAGTTTGAAAAGTACGTAGCGTAGATACACTGACTTGCGCAAGTGCTCATTGAGATTGCGTTCAAGTATCGTGAGGCAGCGGATCCTGACCTTCGCCAATGAGGTTTTGCAACGTGGAGACAGAACCGACGTAAACATCGACGATACTGTGACAATGGCTTAGCATGGACACATTGTGAATGACGTGACGTCACGGTTAGGGCTAACGCAGACGAGGGACTTTTTGTCTGTGAAAGACAAATTCCCTGAAATGTAGAAACGAAGTTTTGCCTTGTGATAATTTTATTTATGTAAGTACCTAATATTTGCGGGACCCACGTGGCAAAATGTGATGAGACCGTTTATTAAATTTAAGATCTTGTAATGGATATTCGGACGTTAAGCCGTTGGTCTCGGCTCTCATTTTTAGATCTTTGACAGCCGTTACAGGTGGTCAGAAGCCGGAAGGCTGAAACCCAAGGGGTGACGTTACCTAGTAACTGGTGTGGAGTTCAGATTGGTAGTCGCTCCATGTAAAATACCGGTATCCAGCTGCATCCAGTTAGACTGAAAGCCGACCCAAACGTAGTTTGTTTTTAATAACTTTGCCCCACACTAGGAATTTCTGCTGTACAAAAATCCTCGTCTGCAAATGCCCTAAGTAATTAAGAGGTACCATTCCGTACCAACAACAATTAGCCCCTGGGTCAACTGAAGATACTCATTGTTGATATAATGACACTACGATGCAATAATATTCTCTATGGGTTATTTAGATAATTAGATACTTATGCTTCGATAATGAATCAAGAACGATCTAGAAATGTTAAAGGTTTTTGGTTTAACCTTGACCGTGAGTGTTAATTATCTAAGGCTTTAAATACAACTTAAATCACGTGCCAACATATACTGATTTATATACATTATCCCTAGGATCCCCTGGGAATCTTTTATTTATTATTTATCATAGTGTCCCATTGTAATAGGTGGCGAACCTAATTGCCAACAATCGGGCACACATCTAAACTGCTAAACTGCGGCTGCTACTGAGAAACTCGTGATGGAAAAACCCAATAACACTTTGCTCGACCTGAGAATCGAATCCAGGACTTTATGCTCAGCATTCGGGCTAGCGAACACTAGCTGTAACTGGCGAAATGTAGGTCTACTATTAGGTACATCTCTGCTTAACCCTTCGGTGAGTACAGGCGTGATGTTATTTAAGGTCCAAGGAATTTTTAAAATCTACCCATGAGGTGTTTGTTTTTAAATTGTACAATGTTTTCTGAACCGAAACCTAAAGTTTTCACTTTTTTTTCAGAAGTAATATCTACCTACTTCCTGAATATTTGCGTGAGCATATGTATGTATAACCGTTGAGTGTAGTATTACGTATCAGAGAACCGGACAGAACAAATTAGAACAGAGATTACACATTTGCGATGTGTGCATAGACATGCAATATACTACAATGTGGTGCGGTAGCTTCTACATGTTTCCCGTGTTACGTGCAGCTGCAACAATGACAAAGAAATTACAAGTATCTGCAATGGCTTATACAATCCTTTTATCGCAATTTGACCTTCCGGCAGCAGCAATCCAATCACAACCTTATTGTATAACCAATAAAGATCACTGTGATTTGACATTTGTGCAAAATTGGAGGTAAAACATCTATGAAATGACTGTGCCTACATTCTTGGTTAAATAATTAAATCATCTACGGCACTTTAGGCTGGAGTTATAAAATGTTTGGAAGGAGTCCCAAGCCCACCTTCTATCTAGCAGGCAAGCGTGATAGGTACTTTCGAAGAAACAGTACTGATGAGCAGAAGATCCTTTTACAACTATACCAATAGATATTCTTTTAATAGGAGAATATTTACCTTATTTACAAACTAATATTAAATCTAAAATAAGAATAAAAATATGTACCTACAATCACGGGGCGGCAAAAAAATCGTCCACATCGCTGTCTACAGGAAAAGTGAAAAATAAAAAAGGGAGAATTAGATTTCTATTCAGTAAAAAAAATCATACCTACTGAACCCATTCATGTATGAATTATTGCGTGCATGCAACATTTCAAATGACAGAGTAGACTAGTTGTCAAATTAATAAAATGCTCATCGATGCATAAACGATTAAATTAATGAACTTGATTGACGTTGTAATTACGCTGACTGACTTATTTGGCCACATCAGGCAATCTTGTCTTATCCCTGTTTGGTCTGTTTGTTACCTTTATCAACCTTGATACGGAGTCTTATCAAGTTAACAAGAGGATTGATTTGCTTCCACTTCGATTAAATCTTAATCAGCTTATTGTATTTGCCTAAATAATTTATTTATAAGTCGAATTTGCATGTCCACTTGATCTATTACCTAGTTACTATTAGAGTTACAGCCTTCTCATCAACTTCCTACCTAAATTATTTATTTATTCGTCGAATTTGCATGTCCAATGGATCTATTAGTAACTATTTGAGTTACGCCGTCGCGTTCTTTTTTATTTTCACTACTAAATATATACTAAACACTACTAAATATATATAATAAACATAAATTACTACTACTAGATAAACTCAAACTACTGCTACTTGTAGTCAATTCACCTCAGAACATTATCTTTTCAAAGTTAACTAGGTCTTACAAAACTAGGTCTTAAATTACGCTGTCAGATATAATTATTAATGATCATCATAAAGAAGTTTGATTTGCAACCAAATCCTATACCTACCTTCATGTTTGTTGGATCAGTTTGTGAGTATAGTAGATACTTACTAATAAAACTTCGTCAGTAACTAGACACAGGAAGAGCCAGTGTGAGTGAACGGCTAATTAATGCAGATATCCATTAATTAAGTTATGTAGTACCGGATAAGTCACTGATGCACATTCTGACACAATCAGTACATCGAAGAAATTGCGCTTGTGGTCCACGGAAACAATTTAGTTATTTACATAACTCAGATTGAGGTAATATCAGACTAGACATAATGATCTAAACACAGTAACACCTTCCTTAATATCATGCAGTGTATAAAGTTATATCATAAGTACAAGCAAGCATGTAACTACCTACTGTACGGTATGCGACACTTTTTGCTTTATGTCAATATTTATTGTGATACTACTCGTAAATGGTGGTAACTCAGTTAACACGTAACTGTGGTAATTTTATAATAAGTATTAAAAAGTGAGTGTTAAAAATAATACCTACTGTATTATTTTTATAAATGTTAAATTATTTCTATAAAAAACCGACGCTGATTTGTAGGTGCTCATAAAAATACCTTATGACAATAGAAGCCATGTAAAAACATAATTATATATAAATTGTAAAAATGATAATTTGGGAAGTTTTGACTTATTCCGCAAAAAATAACAATGGGAAAAACCATTAACAGTTCACTGTAGATGGCGCGACTATAGCTGGGTCCCGTCCCAATCTGACCAATGAGGACATTACCAGATTTTCAACCACGGACGATGCTTTGAACCAGCAATGCTAGCACCATTAGTTTCACAGTTGCCAAACCCATTGAATGGTGAGGTCACTTCTGTGGTACGGGGGGACACAAAAGTGACTGGAGTCACTTTTCCACATAGGACAGATTAAAAAAAATCGTAAAGACTACTGTATTTAAAAAGCACGTGCTTTTAGCTTATTACGCGGTTTATTTCAATACAGATGATTATTATTATCGTCCGGGATGTTGTTACGTCGCCTTCCCTTAATTTCAACTGCCCGGTTCGTTGTACTTACAACTGTTTTTATTGCCAAATTTGGGAAGCCAACACGTGATTATTTTACAGCATAAATAGGGGCCGGGTCACATGCTCCAGCTGGGATTTAGATTGGCAGGTAAGCAAGTAAATTATAATTTACATTCAGAAAATAACGTACGAAACAAGAAGTAAATGATTCACGCTGATGTTATTCCGAATAATTAGCAGCTTAGCTTAGCTACCTTATTAAACTACTTTACATAATTACCTACATTGTCATTTTATTGTGAGAATTTTGTCACAGTTATGTACCTACACACGGCTCCATTAAGTTCTTACCCCTTCAAAAGACATGTGCGTTCAAACATCAAGAAGCCCGTGACGCCCAAGTTGGTTTTTGTATTTTGCAAAAACTTTGATTTTATTATAATTCATGTATGGTTTTAGTGAATAAATAAGTTTAAATTATTAGTATTAAGAAATAATAGGGTTAACATTTACTAATATTCAACGTTTAAATAGACCGGTTTCGAGGCCGCTTGCCGTGCATAAAATTGGAAATTCAAATCAAGTGAAAGAAATTCAAGTCTAGATAATGTGCTTTTAACATGCATTAGATTTTTTTAATATAAAGTATTTTTCTATTTTGATAAAGTAATATTTAAAAATCAAGTCTTTTATAAATTATTATTAAAGTATCAATAATCATTTAATAATATTCGTTAATTGCTATAATTTAACAAAACTTTGATCTTATTTTACTACAAAGATTTATATTTTACAATTTGATTTAATAGTTGTAGTTATAACTTGAGGGTGTGGATTAATTTTAAAAGAAAACGTAAGTAAGTAAAATTAATGGATATCCTCAAATTATAACATCTATCAATTAGACAAAGTCTTAAAGACATAGAGACTCGGACGATAGTTAACAAATTCATCGCAGTTGATATGGGCTCGCTGGCTAGTTTGTCAAACTGCCGTATGAGTATGACGGCAATCGATGTTGCGACATTTCGAATCCAAGTCGAAACAATTAACTCTATTTGAAGTATTCCTTAGATTATTCGTAAGTTTCGTAAAGCATTCAATGTTGTAGCAGTAATGTTATATTTTAAAATTTGAGGGGTTAGCACATACTGACGCTGTGTGTACAAGTTAAATTACCTAAGACAAAATTATAATTCGTATTTTTCATAAGCGTTTAAAAATAGATTTCGAACATTTTTTACGTCTCTTTGTGTCTCTAGTCTCTACTAATCTCTCTAGCCAAATTGTAGAAAATTCGAAAATGCCGAATACCTACCGCTTTTTTAAACCTTCGTGATCTTAGAAATGTCACCCAGTCACCGAAGTATTATGTGATATCTCCTAGATCACTTTTTAATGAAAGTAAAGTTACATGATTCAAGTAATACAGTTGCAGTCATTATAAGTCGTTGGTCTAGTGGCCGGAAGCGCGACTCTGCTGATCACGAGGTCCTGGGTTGGATTCCCAAGTCGCGCAATGTTATTCGGTTTTCTATCCTCAGGAATTTCTTTCAGCACAGAGTTTGAATTTGTGCTCGGTTGAAGGCAATAGGCTCGCCCTCTATTACATAGGACTTAACATTACTGGGGAAATGTGGGAGTACTATTAGGAACACCTCTGCCTAACCTTTCGGGTAACAGAAGTGATTTTATGTTGCGTTTGCAGTCATTATCGGGTGGATAATCGACTATTGTATCTCATCATCGCTAATTATTAAGGTTCGCGTAGTAGTTTGTTTTTGTTTTTAACCGACTTCAAAAAAAGGAGGAGGTTCTCAATTCGGTTGTATTTTTTTTTTTGTGTTTGTTACCTCATATCTTCGTCATTTATGAACCGATTTGAAAAATTATTCTTTTATCTGAAAGAATCTACTTCCCGATTGGTCCCATAGAAATTTCATCAAAATCGGTTCAGCAGTTTGGTTTTTAAATCAAAATAGCTGGAAAAATATGTCATCCAAGTAAAAGAAATTGCGAAATTGTTACATGACAAGGATTTGTGTGTGATGCGATAACTAAAACGGGTAAAATAAAAACGTTTTTGCAAAAAAAATTACCGACTTCCAAAAAAAAAACACAAAAAAAGTGGAGTGTTTTTTTTGGAAGTCGGTTATATTTTTTTGCAAAAACGTTTTTTTAAGGATGTTTTAGAAAATATTTTACACATAAAAATGTCTTAAAGAGGGCGCTGGACCTAATGGTATGCATAGTCCAGTTGTTAGTTATCTTTTCTGTGGGAATTCGGCAAGACAAGAATCAAATATTTATAGTACGTTACTCTTACATGCAGCTCTCCTCATTTTTATGAGTAAGTACTAGTGACGTCACTGACGATCTGCCTCCTTCACCCTTATGTCCGCCCTTAGTATTAAGGTTGAAAAGCGGTCGACCGTCAGTAAACTCGGTAGTACATACCTCCATAGACATGTAACATGTTTTAATTTTTTTATTTATTGACATATTTTATTATTAGCGTTTAGTGTTTGACATGAAATAGTGACATCTACTACTTAGTTTTTAACTTGATTTTTTGGTTTTTAGTTTTGATTTGCTACACTATTTTATATGCCTTCTGGCGGGACATAGTTTGGATCAACATTTATTTATAAAACATCTGTTTTTTTACTTATATTTTTATTTATGTTCACAAAATGATTAAATGAATTTGAATTTGTAACATGTTACTCAAGTCGATACACACTAAACATGCACATTTCGACACGCTAAACGCAAAATGCAGATTTGTGTGAAAAAAATATTTACGGCTAACAGTAGATGAATTAATGCGAAAATATGTTTGTCTAACCTACCATTAAGTAATGACTAAACTTGAATGATAGGTAAATTAGCATTAGGTTTTTCCCGAGACTTCGCCCGCGCGTGGTCGAGAACCAGGATAAAAAAATGACCTAATACAAGGGGCCTAAATTGCCCGCTGTAACAGAATCTTACCTAATAGGATAATAATATGAATCACGTTAAAATTCTTAAAATGGCCATATACGCAGTTGATATTGTGAATTTTCGTCAATTTACGAATTGTACGTAGTTCATAATATGTATTATACATACTATTATGATTCTGTTAAAGCGGCCATTTTAAGCCCCCAGGTCGTAGTTTATGTGGGTCTACCTGTGTCAAACATCAAAATCTGTTCAGTTAGGTTGCAGACAGACAGAGTAACTTTCACATGGTATATTATATCAGTAGATACCCGGATATAATTTAGAATTCTTTCAGTCTAGGTTAACTGAGATGAATGTTATTGTGTGGTCGGCTAAGCTATTAGCTAGACGGAATAATTATTATTTCGATTTTGCCAACGACTTAGTATCGCTTAGTTTATAGTTGCTTATTGCTTAGTTATTATGCTCTGTGACTGGGACTGTAGCTTAGTTTTTATTTTTTTGTTGTGTTTTGACATTCAAAAGTGCCTGTAATGGTCTAATTGAAATAAATGCTTTGAGTTTGAGTTTATGTAAATAGAACGTGTCTCAAAAAAGCGATGTCATAATCTAGGGTGTGGCACACCATAATTGGAAAAAAATATAGATATCGGCTGTCCCATTTAGGGGTGAGTAGAGGTATTGAAACTACGGGACAGCTGAATATAATAATGTTTTCGCGAATACGATGTTGGTCCCATAGAGAAAGTTGCCCAGTTCGATGGTCTATAATACCACATCTTTAAATTATATGACCACAGATTTCTGATACACGCTGTATAGCATTGATTGCTTACTTATGGCTTTAAGAGCACTCGTAAATCTCTTGAAAGTTTTGCTGAGTAAACATTTTCAATGTGATGGATGATAGGTACATGCTATCCACCATTTATCGTCAATGGATGTCATTAGATAAACCATAAACTATGGTGTTACGATAGAGTAGAAAGTTACGAAAGTAACAGTAATAGTGCACTCTCATGTACTTACCTATTGCGTTTCAATATAAAATAACATTGAATTGAATAACAATGCTGAGTATAAAATAAGAAATGAGTAGGTACATAAAAGGAAGTCTGAAAGTGGCGCCGGTGACTGAAAAGTTGTGTGGTAATCGGCTGTCGTGGTATGGGCACGTGATGCGGAGGAATGAGGCAAATGCCGTGAGGAAAGTTTTGAGTGTGAATGTGGATGGGTATAAGAGTAGAGGAAGCCCAAAGATACGATGGATGGACTGTGTGTAAGATGATATGGCTAATACCTCCTGGTAACTGCTGAGATAACGAGTAATAGAGTAATGTGGAAGAAGAAGACATGCTGCGCCGACCACAAATAAATTGGGAAAGGCAGGAGAATGGTGATGATAAAATAACATTGAAGCTGCGCCCGTTTTCATGTAACACTACGACGACGCCACCTAAGTACTAATAGTTTCTTATTAATTATGTTTGCGGTCAACGGCCAACAATAATATGATCTTGATATTGCACTAACTAGAGGTTAAATTTAAGGACACTGTTAAAAAAAACTTCGACCACAAAATATTAAAATAGACACCTGTTTATAGCCTTAAAAATAAAGGACGTTCTAATCAGAAAACCAGTTTTTTTTTTAAACAAATAAACTAGCGTTATAATATACTAAGATATTTTTATTATAACCTACCTGCCATGTGGACCAATTAATATAATGGTTCAATTAGTAATATTTTATTGGAATAATAATTTTAGTTAACTAGTAAAGGTCTTACCCAAACAGTACCTATGTATATTGAGGATATAGGCACACGAGATCTGTAAATCTATATTATCAAGTGGGTTCAGTGACTTATGTATGAAGTCATGATTATTTTTTGCCTGGCAGATTAGATCAAGTTCATCACGTGAAGTGATGATGTTGGTACATTCATGAAGGTTCTACTGTGTGTACAGTGCACTACCTTACTTAACTGCTTGGCCACGGGAAATTCGCTACAGCGAAAATTCACGCGTTACGAACGCGTCTAGACATCATTTCCTGTGGCCTGACGTATTTAAGGGTGCAGCTGCAAATTGGGAGACTTTAATTGGTAGTTAGCTCAAAGACGTCGCGGGGGGGGGGCGAAGGGTGCGGGCTACATGTAAATAGTTGCTATCAATTTGACCACGCCCTAAAAGTTTTGATAGAGCCATTGTTTGTTAAAATATTGAGATAGCAATACCTCCACGGCAATTACTGCTTAAACTTAGACGATAGATAATAATCAAAACGTTAGTAGACGCCAGACTTTATTCGAAATTTAACTAAATAATAAATAAGTATGGATAACATGTTGAACCAGCCAGATACCTACATTATATAATATCTAAACGAATACAGTTCTAGTTTATTGTTGCAAGTCTAGATGGTCATTGCACTGCAATAACACTTCCTGCAGTTTTATATAAACTCTACAGCTTTATAAGTAACATGGGCGCAGGTTTATTTCTAGTGTATTTTCAGTTCCATTAAAGCAGCAACATTTTTTTTGCATTCCACATCGGATATGTTTGATTTTCTACAGAAACCCAATCAATAAAAATAAATGTTTCAAGAGCGAGCGTAGCCAGCTTGAAAATCTCAGCACCCACCTCGTATTTGATAGGTTTTCTTTTGTCCTTTATTATAGAAATAGGGCTAATTCTGCCTATTGATAAGGAAAAGTTTAAGAACACAAGGGATATAAGATGTGTGAGCAGGCGAAGCGAGTTCGAATCTTTGGATATTCACATATAAAAAACGAGAATAGGATACGAACGGGCGAAGCGAGCTTAAACAT
Organism: Standfussiana lucernea; assembly: GCA_964057025.1. NCBI lineage: Eukaryota > Metazoa > Arthropoda > Insecta > Lepidoptera > Noctuidae > Standfussiana > Standfussiana lucernea. The sequence continues at coordinate 14,882,143 of OZ059791.1, read as the reverse complement.
GTTTTTTTTTTAATTTTTACTTAATATGGTTTCCATCTTTTTAGTTAGCTACGGTTTTTTTTTTTGTTTTAATTTACTTTTAACTGGGTATTATTTATTAAAAAGAAAATTAAGTGTGAACCAACTCAACGTTTTCATTTAAGTACCTACGTGAAAATGATTAGCTTTCCCTAAGTACAGAACAGTTACGTATTTTGAAAGTTTTAAGAGGATTCGCCCTTCTAAGTACCTACAACACAATGTTGCCATCAATAAAAACGTAAACACGTAAAAAAACACATTTCGTAACCGCTTAAAAAAGTGAAGGTAAAAAAAATAAGTACTGAACTCAAGTGTCACCGCGATCGGCAGTTGTCATTGATGTTGACATAACGATCAGTGCTACACAGTCGCAATGCGCTTACGTTCCCTCAGATTATGACTCAATCGCTGCATGATACGAAAATTGACGTTTCTTTGGTAATTCTGCAGATAGAGCACAGTAGTCGGTAAGTGTGACAAAAAGCACATGTACACAAATCTTTTGGCCAAAATAGAAACTATCAACACCATTTCCTCAGGACAATTTCACAAAGGTTTGACCAATAACACCCTCCTGTCAATGTCATTCAAGCGCCAGAAGAACCTTGCAGACTGTAGTTACCTAACTCTTAGATCACTAATACTGCGAGTGATGGAGGTTACAAGGGATTACGCTTAAGGGTATAGGGTACATATTTCAATCAACATACAACCTTACATTGACCTGCATATTGAAAAAAAAAACGTAAGACAATTTGAATTTCGCGGGCTACCCTAGCGCTCCCACCCTAAATATATTCTATCGTCGAAATGTCCTGTTATTCTCATAATTTCATTCGAGCCAAATTCTCCTTGCTGGCTCAAACTTCATTATTAGCATCCTTGATGTGCAATCGCCAAATTATTATTAACACTCAATTGAATTTAAATTATAATTGACTACACCCACGTATGAGGATATGTATGTAGTCATGTAGTCTAGCCTGTCTAGCTGTCTAGGTTAGTTAAAGAATAGGCTAGTTATGTAACTGGTAACTGTTACTGTTAAACTTTCGGTGTGCAGCTATGTTGACGGTCTGTGCTCGCCAGTTAGTGCGAAACGCATAAGTACCGACATTTTGTAATGGTTACTTGCATCACGTCATCTTACTTTAACTACTACCGAAGCCGTGTAACAAGTTGGCAAAACGTACGAGTTTAGATGATGTGCTTAAAATCACTCGGACATTAGTCTTTTGCTCAAGTTAAGCGCGTGAAGTTATTCAATGAGTTGCCTGCTAAAAAATAACGGTGTTCCATTCCAAAAAAGTAGTAGGTTTATTTATTAGTTGGGTTAGTTAGCATACGTATAATAATTGAATTTTTTGTTAGTTTTATGACTATGATGGTTGCTAAATGCTAATACATATACATGTCTATTCATCCATAGAAAATTAATTAGCAATAATTTTTCAATGGACGATTACAAACAGCCTAAATCGAATACGTAGCTGTTATGTTATTTTTTTTGCAAAAGACTCTTTCAAATTGAATTCAAAAGTGAGTAGGTACCTACTTGAATTCAATTTCGTAAGTACTTTAAGTGTATGTTCGGAAATTACTTTTTGAATGAACTTCAAAGAGAAGGAAACACGTTTGACAGTGGCCATTTCGAAAAACATTGTGTCGTGAATTTGAAAAAATATTTATGTTTACGATCCCGGCACCGTTATTATGAATACGAATATAGAAAATAAAATTGTTATTGTTTAAATCAGACAATCATAATTATGCAAAGGGCCTTAGTATCGGCTGATTTCAAACAATCGACGGAAATTGAATTGGTTTTGTTTGGGTAACTTGGTATAATAATGATATTTTTGTGAAAAACGCTTGGCCCCCTTGTCGACCATTTGTGGTCAGTAGCCACGAACTATTTGGTAAGGGCGTTGCATAACTTTAGATGAGGGGCCTAAAATGGCCGCTTTAGCATAATCGTTAGGTAGGAATAGGATAATAATATGAATTACATTACAATTATTAAAAAAATCACTGACTGTAACTGCGTCTGTAATCATTTTAAAAAATTTAATGAGTTTCAAAAAACCCTGCCTTGTCAAATATGTCAACAGTTATCATTCATAATATCATTCAATAAGTCCAGTAACGAAGAAGAAGTAACACGAAGAATCAATGTAACGTGGAAAAAAATCTGGTCACTGAAAGAAATTTTAATAGCAAATTTTAGTTTGCATTTAAAAAAGACAGTATTCGATAAGTACATGTATCTTACCATGCTTACTGTACGGCTACCAGACTTGGGTTTATTATACAAATAAAATCAAGCAAAAAAAAATGTATGTGCCCAAATGGAAAAAGGAGGAAAGCAGCATGTTGAAGCTCAAGAAAATAGAAAAAGTAAAGAATATACATATCAGCAGTGATCGGAATAGGTAGAGCTAATGTGGCTAAAGTTCAAGGAACAGAAACGAAAAGTGGAGACTTCCTTACGACTACATTTTTTTTCGGAAAAGATCGGGGAGTATAGGATTTTTACCTCACTAAAAACTACCCCGGTGGTTTCCTCTGAAAAGATACCTACCTACAAAAGTAAATTTACTAATACCCTACTAATAACATTTAAAATGAAACTCAGAGATATGGATAAATAAATGGCTTTTTTTATTAATTATTTTTTTGTTATTTATGATTTATGTTGATAATGCACCATGTTGTTGATTGTTACAATGGACCACAAATATAAATGAAAAATAAAAAGTCTGTGACTTTTGACAGCTCAAGGTGGAAGCGCCAGGGTAGCCCGCGAAATTCAAATTTTCTTACGTTTTTTTTTGCAATTTGCCGGTCATTGTGAGGTTGAACATTAAACAAAATATGATTTGCGGCTATATAATATATAATAAAATTATATATATTTAATAACTATTTCATGAATAAGTCATTCAATGTGATTGTATGAACTTTGAGGGTTGTATTGATGATTTTAATGATTATAATTCTGTTAGTTGAATTTTTTTTCAACGACTTCCGAAATAAAGGTTATTTTTAACCTACCTGTGTGTCTCAGCAGCCTCATTGAAATCCGATAAGTTAAACGGCGTGAAAAGGTAACAGACAGACATGGTTACTTTCGCATTTACTTTATGAGAATATTGATAGGTTTATGTAATTGGCGAAATGTGGGTGTATCTACTATTATTTATATTTATTTATTATTAGGTACACCTCTTCCTAACGCTTCGGGGATTACAGGCGTGATTAAGTGTTATAACTTATACACAGTCTGGCCATAAATACTGTTACAGTTAAAAATAAGAAATATATTACATTTGAATTTGGAATCTGTCATTTTTATACGATTTTTCATTGAGTTTTCTAATTTTGGCGCCAATACATTGTACAATATTTTACGATGTTAAAATGGAGTGGGGTGATAAAGAGAACCGAATCGCTGTGATTGCATTACACAAAGTTGGTATGGAGCCAAATGCAATTTTTAAAACTCTCCATACGCTTGGTATTAGTCAAATGTTTGTGTGCCGGGCTATTAATAGGTACAATGAGACCTCTTCTGTTTGTGACAGAAAAAGATCTGGCCGTACGAAAAAGGTGGTCAAAGCAGTAAAGGAAAGAATTCGAAGAAATCCTGTCCGAAAGCAAAAGATTTTATCTTGGGAGATGAAGATAGCACGCAGAACCATGTCGCGTATTTTAAAAGATGACTTGGGAATTGCAGCCTATAAGAGACGCACTGGTCATTTTTTAACTGATAATTTAAAAAAGAATAGGGTGGTAAAATCGAAACAACTACTGAAGCGGTACGCAAAGGGAGGTCACAGAAAAATTTTGTTTACGGATGAGAAAATCTATACAATTGAGCAACATTTTAACAAACAAAATGACCGTATTTATGCTCAAAGCTCTAAGGAAGCTTCCCAATTAGTCGACAGAGTGCAACGTGGGCATTATCCGACTTCAGTGATGGTTTGGTGCTATGAAGCTATGCAGGAGTGACTGAGCCATATTTTTGTGAAAAAGGTATCAGAACATCGGCACAAGTGTATCAAGATACCATTCTTGAGAAGGTAGTTAAGCCCCTTAACAACACCATGTTCAATAACCAAGTATGGTCCTTCCAACAAGACTCGGTGCCGGGTCATAAAGCTCGGTCCACGCAGTCTTGGTTGGAAGTGAACGTTTCGGACTTCATCAGAGCTGAAGACTGGCCTTCGTCTAGTCCCGATCTTAATCCGCTGGATTATGATTTATGGTCAGTTTTAGAGAGTATGGCTTGCTCTAAACGCCATGATAATTTGGATACCTTAGTGGGCTTGACGGATTTAAAATTTATCATAGGTACGGATTGATCGTAATCTAGGTTGGGAGTGTTGAGGCATAGGTACGATATTTTTTACCTATCCCAGTAGTAGGTAAGGTACCTTCACGTGATATAATTTCCGACATCCACGCGAGCGAAGCCGAGGGCTATCATTAAAATTTCCAGTTTCCGAGATTATAAAATGAGCTACCTACTTCAAAATAACTGTATTGCATTATATTTAATGCATGAAGGTTATGATGTTAATGCATGCATTCAAAACTAGTTTGTAGTTTAATTCAGTAGCCTTTGATACCACTACCTGTGATTAACGATAAAACTAAATTATACCTCTGCAATGATTACAGACCAACAAGATGACTGTATGTAAACACAGATAGGTACCTACTCGTAAGTGGGGAGGCAGCTACGTAGGTATTTATGATATAAATTGAAAGGCATTTAAAGTCAAAATGCATGTTATTTATTTACGGTCCTACCTCGTTTTACTGTTCTTATTGCGGTACCTACCTAATAGCTTATTTGTAACCAATGTCAGGTAAATATGTAAGCGCAAGCAAAACAGGTTTTTACACAGATAATATTGGAATTCTGCATGTTCATGTTTTTTAATCCAATGCCTACCTACCTTATATCCAATTTATCTAGATACAAATATTAATATTTAACTTATAGGAAAGCTAATGGGTAAATAAACAATCGGTCCAGTATACAAGGTGTTGCTTTGCATCCTCGTCAAATTCAAGGAGGTAACTATGCTAATGAATCTCGACCCGAATCAATAATAAAATGGGTAGGTAATTTTTTTTTATAATATCGTAAATCGATAAGTGTACACCACTCGTATTAAAACGCGGCCCGTCTAATAGTAGCCCTATAACCGCGCTTTCACACACACAAACAAACGCAGACGTTCATTTGATAAACGGGTGATTCTCGTCTTTTGAAAAGGGCTTCATTCTGAAATAGTGTCAAATTAAAACAACTAAAAAGGCAACGTTTATTATTATTGACCAGGTACCGTAATTTATATTGATTATTTACTTCTTCTATGACAATCTCCTGAATTTTGACAAGGTTGCAAAACTACAACTTGTTTAATATGTTGGTGCTTAGTAATGTAATTAGGTACCTACTTGGTGTAAAATTAGGAGTATTCACGGAATAAAATTTATATAAGTTTGTACCTAATATCGCTGATTAAATAGGTATTAAGTACGTAACTAGCGCTATTTATCTTGCTACATAATTATAAAATTTGTTTCCATAACAGTTTTATCTCCAAATCTTTTAATGATAAAAGGATTTTTTTGTAAATATAGGTAGGTACATTTAATTTTTTTACACTAACGTTTAAAAGATATGGTTGTGTTGTGCTTAGGATAACCTGCTATTTCGATTTTTTTTTAAATCGTTTCAAAAAGCCACTTTAAAAAGTAATCTGCAAAAGAAGTCCTGACATTTAATTTTTTGACGTATGTACTTATCTGTTTTCAGAACTCATAATTATTATTTTTCAGAAAAACCCTTTAGATGAATAAGTCCGGCCAGTGCCAGACGGATGGTAACCCTACTTGCGTTTGGTGACGTTGCGTCTCCTACAGCCATTGTCGTTATCTGCAACCATTCGTTATAGCATGAGATCGATGAACTCGATATTACGGAACTTGCGCTTGCACTTTCATCCCAAAACTAGGCAAAGAGCTAGTTTTTGCCCGCGGCTTCCTCGCATTGAGGTCGGGAATTATCCCACGGGAATGTAAGGTACGGGGAAGTAGGTATCTATCCATCATCTGATTTAATCTGGGCCTAGGTATCCGTGTGTAGCAAATTTCATCGGAATTAGTACAGCCGGTAGGCGTAAAAAAGTAGGTTTCAGAGAACAGACACAGCAGTTACTTTCGTAAGTATTGTTATTATTAGTATGGACGGGGGTCCGGGACCAGATTATACTGGGTGCGGCTTACAGTAGGTACTTGGGCATTTTCAAGTTTGCACTAGGCAGCCAAACTGAATTCTTATTTATTTTATTGCTGGCATGCATAAATCAACCTTGATCTATAGAGAATATTTTAATACCTAGGTATATTTTTAATGATTCAAATGTAGGTTGGTACTTAAATAATTGTATGTATAGATTAGATATCTACATAAGTTGTTAATTTTAATGTATAAAAATATGTGTATTTATTTATTTACATGCTATTATTATGGCGGAATGTATCCTGCTCTAAATATTTTTTATAACATCCTGAAATTGTATTTTATCTATAATAAAATAAATAAATAATAAAATAAGATAACTTAGTTAGAGAATAGAATATTTTCAATTCATTCAGGGTGTCTTTGTCATAGATAATATAATAGAAATTAGATTATGATAAATACGACCGGGAACAATAAATTGCGTCGTTGAGTAATTCATAGACCACTTTTGTAACCTACTGATACCGATTCCAGCCAAAAATGCTGACAAAGAATTCCGAACATAAGCAAAATTGCTACCTTATGCTGCTATAACGCGATTTCTATAGCATTTAACCGCGTAAACAAATAAAGACCATCACAGATTATTTCATAAAAACTAAGTAATTCTCATAAAACTTACCTTCATTAGCGCGAAACGCTGATCATCATCAATTCCGACGACAGTATTAGCAGAAGGTGCCATTTTCACTAATTATTACGAGTTTTATATTGAAACTTTTCGATGTACTTCTCGCGATTGATTAAAAATATTGCGATGCGTGCAACATTCGCGAGCGCGCGCAAACGAGTGAATCAGTGAACGCTACTCTTTGTTCGTTCGTTTCGAATCGCGCGATAATCGACATCACTGAGTACTTATCGACATCGAAAGGTCGTTTCGTGGTAGGGAGTCGTGTGAACGTAGTAGAGGGTTTGATTTTGCTTGTTTTGTTGATGATTCTTATATAGAAAACAAACAAAGGTCTCTTTTTGAAAAAAAAAAAAATCCATTCTGTCTCAAGGTTGAATGTTTTATTAAGGGTTAAAATTGATATCCGTCGCCGGTAGATAGAAAAGATTGAAGATAATTTTCAAAGTAACATGATTTATTTATAAAATTAAACAAGTGTGTTTTGACTTTTTTTTTTAATTCTCTCAGAATTTATATATAAATCTCTCCTCTTGAATCCAACGCTGCCAACCCTAGTTAAATTTTTCCCACCAAAATCGCTTAGTTGGATATAGTTGGGGCAGTGGAGTAAACCAAAAATGGTCATACCGCTGAGGTTGAAGTTAAGGTTGATGACCTAAGGAAGCTAGAAAGGCAAGAGGTCAAGTGCCTAGGAGAAGGTATGATTTAAAAAAAAATTATCCCTGATCATAGCACTTTATTTTCTTATAATAACCTTATTCACATAAATTTAATAAAAAACAATTATGTCTTGAGCTGGATCTCAGATCCTTCAAGGCTTGGTCAAGAGATACCTTTGATTTTTCACAAGAAAGCAGTTCTTATAGTCATTCCAACCAAATTGTGGTAATGGTTGCCACTCTCAGCGGAGAGTAGGCATTGATGTAGGAGTTTATTATAGCACAGAATTAGTGTCTTCACAATGTATAAAAGTATAGAATTAATAATCACTTCATAACAGTAAAAACTACTCCTCCCCTGTCAGGCACTTCATCCTCATCATGAACCTCCTTATCACTTCCCTCAGGGTCTGATACATCAGAGTCATCACTATCTCCCTCTCTATATTTCCTGAAGTTACTTCTATCTACTGGCATTTCTGCCATTTTGATTCCAGCCCGAGCCAATAGCTTCTCAGCTGCATGATGGGCCTCTACTTCTTTCAAATGTGTGTTATGTTCTCTTTGGAGTTTCAAAGATTCTTCTATAGACAATACTTTGGCTGGACCAAAGACACTTGGTGGAGGTGTTGCGGCGGTCACTTCCCAATGTTTGTGCTTTTTCCTTAATATCTCTTTCTCAGGGTTCTGGGAATTAGACGTTGTGGTCTGATACGGTTTGAAGTTCCCTGTAGTCTTGGGCTTACGATTGACCTCCGTTTTATCTACTATGTACTTTACATGAGGTAACTCACCAATTTTTAATAAGTCTTCAGTGGTTATTAGGGGCTTTTCGGGTGATAGTACTTTGACTTGTTTCTCTAGAGCTGTGGTTTGACTGAGGATATGTAATACATCTTCTGGTTCACTGTCATCGTCAGAGTCAAGATATGACTCAGTTTTACCTTTGATCTTGCTGACCCATTCGACTTGTTGTACAACATTTTTGTCTACTCCACTTAATTTCAAGTTATCCAACATATGACATGCTTGTTCCTCATCTTGTTTAGCCTTCAGTTCATTCACGATTTTATCATGAAAAGCTTGAATCTTCGCACCCTTGTCAGGCAGCTTGGATATAAAAGACTTATTATTCAAGAGTTTCAATTGCCTATCTCGTAATTCACAAAGTTCGAAAGTGTTCTTTGATGACAAATTAGCGATCTTCCCGTCGATTTCAGTTTTTGGCGGGGGCGGCAATATACCTGGGATCTTTTTAATGATTGTCGTCATAGTTTAAGAGAGAACACAGATTATCATAATGTAGGTGTTTTTTATATATTTAATAGGAATAAGAACTGTTACAATGACTAACTCGAAGAAAGTTTAGTGTATAACTTTGTAATTTCCTGATAACGATGACATTTTATTTACAAGTCGCTATTACTGTCAATTTTGTTTTTAAAATACAATTTTTCATTAGTTTGATGCAGCGTCTTTTTAGTAAAAGGGGGAAACTCAGGAAATAGTACTGCGTTCTTCATTCATTCCATCTGTACGACACTGTTTAAGGCATCAATCAATAATTTCATTCATTCATCTATCTGTCATGCATTACTGTCAACTCAAAGTCAAAATTGTTCATCGATGTTTCTTTGCGTTGTTTAGTGGAAATACTGATTTTATTTTCCCAGATTGTGCTTTTTTGCAGAAATAATGGGTCATTTATGATGTTAAGAGTACCATTGTGCACAAATAATAAAAGGTGTATGTGTTGATCTTTGCGTTTTCGAGAGCAATAACCATGGAGGACGCTACGGTATGTTGACTATTTTTTTTAATATTCAAGCAATTCTGAGCTTATTCTTCTCGTTTAAGTGTCTCCTTTTGGTTTCATTTTTATACCTGTAAAGTAATCTGCAGCAGTAACTATAGCAAAGTGTCGGAATGTGGACCACAATGTATCTATTTGCCGTAAAGATCGATCAATACTTGACCTATTTTGCAGCTGCCTCTACACTTGGAGCCTTTTCAACACGGCGAAGTATCCGACAAGAGGATCTGGATCGGGAATCTCGACACCAGAGTTAATGAGTATGATTATTTTATCTTATAAACCGATAATTTGTGTCAAATAATAGTGTCAATGGCTTCTTTTTGACTTGCACTTTTAGGTTTTCAAAACCATAGAAGCTGGTTCTGGAAAAGTATTTGTTGATATTCTAATACCAATAATAAACCTGAGTTCATTTTAGATCTTGGAACTTCTGCACTAAAGTTCAATAGTCACAATGGTTTTTGTTTGAATTGTATCATATAATGGGCTGGTCTGTAACTTCACATCCAAAGCTCATATTTTGCTAAAGGGACAATGTTCCTACTCATTGTTTAGGCCTGGGGTTCGTTTTTTGGTCAATAAACTTTATTATGACATTGTTTTTAACAAACTACCTTTTCTCATTACCGGTATCAACTACTGAAAATGGTCCGTGTGTATGGCAACATCGAGAAGTTTGACATGCTGTTTCATCGGAGTGGTCCCAACGTGGGACAACCACGGGGTTTTGCCTTTGTCACATACAAGCTGAGGCAGGATGCTATCAAAGCCATGACCTCTCTCAATGGCCAGATGCTTGGAACTAAAAGAATGAGTGTCAAATTCGCTAAGAACACTGTAAGTGGAATGGGATTCTAGGAAATATTTTAAATATTACTTTATTTGTGCTCTATTGATTTAAATACTTATAATTACTGGAGTCTTATTTGCAGGATGATCAGGACAAACCTAAACCAGAGCTGGGCATCGCAGTTCTAGCGGGTGCAAAACCAGAACTGAAACTTAGTAAAAAGACTGCTATCCAGTCCATCGAAGCGAAACTTAAAATGATGGAGAACATGAAAGCTGGAGATGACTTTGTCATCAACAAACTAGCTGCGAATGAGACTCCAGTCATTTCGCAGTATCAAACGAAGCAATACCAACCTCAGAACAAGTCTGCTACGTCTTTCAGAAGACGGCATCCTTACCATAAGAAAAGATAAGCCGATAATAAGTTAATGTAATATTGCCTTAATTATTTATTACTGAGCAAGCAGACGCTACTGTGCAGTTTAGATTTAAGGTCTTTGTAATCTCAAGCTTTTGCTTATTCTGTGGTCTCAATTTTAAATTATTTAAATGATAGCTTGACTTCATATTGTGTTGTGGTAAGTCTAAATGTAATATTGGTGGCGCCCATGCTAAGCTGTTGTTGGCTACGTTGTTTGATCGTAACAATATTACAGAACAAATTCTGATATTACTTATTTATTATATTATCTACTATAAAAAAATCAATGTCTGTTCGTATGTTCGAAATCTATAGACTCCCTAAACTACCGAACCGATTTTGCCCAGTTGTTCTACATTCGCCAGGGAAGGTTTCTGAAGGGTAGGTAGATGGGTGGACTAGTAAAAAATACAAAGAGGTAGTACTAGGTAGGGAAAAGTGCATTGCAACACATGCCAGGTACAGCTAGTTATTATATAAAATAATCAATCATGAAGTTATTAAAATACTTATGTTAATAATCAATTTGGTACTTAATGATACTTCAGGCAACAATTTACGAATTTATTGCCGTTTTTTTTTGTTGATCAATAAAAAAATGTATGCACTATGTTTTACATGTTATGTACAATAACTAGTTCATAAAATATTTATCTCACTCCTGAATTGTAATGTATCACAGTAGCGTCTAATAATAATAGTATGTATTGTTCTTTTGCAAATAATGCTAGTTTTGACGGTAACACGTTACATGTGATTTTATTTGTAAGTATTGCGATATTCAATGTTAGTTTCTAAGTGAAATGTTTCAAGGTAGTTTCGAGAGACAGAAATATCGAAAACTGATTGAGAATTTGTCTATCGGGTTAATATTAGAGAAGAGTTATTGTATTTTTGTGATTTAAAAATTAGCTTTTGACAGTGTTGTCTTGTATACAAATAGTTTTAAGCCTTGTACCATCAGTGTGTTCATTTATGTGTTTGTTAAATCTATGAAAGTAATAATCAACGAAACGCTTTTAAGTACACATGGCGTGCAAACTTATTAATACTCATAGTTCAAAATATTTACAGTTACCTTATGTGATTTGTGTGCAGGTTGTTGTGAATAAATTTAGCTTTTATCACATTGATATTGCTTTTCCTTGGTTCTCCAAAATTAAAAACGACGCAAAACAAACATCAGCCCTGTTTCCCAAAGGGTTAGGCAGAAGTATACCTAGAGTACACCCACATTTTACCAGTATGTTTGATTGTGTATTCCGATGTAGTAGGGGGCGAGTCTATTGCCAATCAACCAGGCACAAATTCAATCTGCCACTACTGGGAAATTAACAAAAAAAACACGATAAGAAATCGTATCAAACAAATGCCCACGCGATTTTGGGGTCTCATAATGGTAAGGGCGTTCGCATTGAAAACCCGTCACACGCGCCCGCGCCTCTTAGCGTTCGCATAAGGGCTCATTTACGGGACCATCAGCCACCTCCCAGACAGTGCCAGAGATCAGGGAAGGTGCTATTATGGGACAAATTACCGCAAGAAATGCTGGATAACTTGATCCTCGGCATACCCAGGAGGATCTGCGCATGTGTTCGGGCCAGGGGAGGAGTTATATTGTATTAAATAAAAACCTATTCATAAATTGTTGCATCATTTTGGTTAAACAGTCTTTTAGCTCCATCTTTCTGTTACAATTAGGTACATTATGATTGAATTAGGTACTCAATATTTGTTGTTAAAAAAAGGATAGGTCACCATGACGGGCGCCTGTGACCTATCAGCTCAGTCAATTTCATACGGCTGTTATGTTTTTGTGATAAAATTAAATGACTACTTATTACCAGCCACTCTATACGGGGTAGAAGGGACACCGACGCGAAAACGGAAACCACATACTCAGCACATCATTCTGATTGACAGTTTTGGCGCATTTGAAAAAAACTGGGTACACAAAAAAGCTCGATATTTGGGTACCTCACGAGCTCACTGAAAGAAACCTAATGAACCGTGTACTCTTTTGTGATTATTTATTACGACGTAATGAAACCGAACCATTTTTGAAGAAGCTGATAACTGGTGATGAAAAGTGGATCACGTACGACAAGAACGTGCGAAAAAGGTCGTGGTCAAAGGCCGGTCAGGCTTCACAGACTGGCGAAACCCGCGTTAACTCGCAACAATGTGATGCTGTGTGTGTGGTGGGATTGGAAGAGCATTATTCATTGTGAGCTGTTACCACCAGGCAGGACCATCGATTCTGAACTCTACTGCGAACAACTGATGAGATTAAAGCAAGAAGTTGAGAGAAAGCGGCCGGAATTAATCAACAGAAGGGGTGTGGTTTTTCATCATGATAACGCAAGCAAAAATTAAGAGTTTGGCTGGGAGGTGTTAATGCATCCGCCGTATAGCCCTGACCTTGACCTTCAGATTTCCACCTGTTTCGGTCTCTTCAGAATTCTTTAGGCAGTGTCAGGTTAACATCACGAGAGGACTGCCAAAACCACTTGTCGCGGTATTTTGATCAGAAGTCCCAAAATTTCTATAGCAATAGGATCATGTCCCTACCTACAAGATGGCAAAAAGTTATCGAACAAAATGGTACCTACATACTTTAGTTAAATGTAAATAAACTATATTATTATTAAAAAATGTTTTGAATTTTCTTAAAAAACGCGAAGAAACTTTCCCCAACCTATTAATAAAAATGTATCTTAAAAAATGACATTTACTCAAATAAACACTGAATTGTTTATAGATACGGGGGTAAGTGTCAGTTGGATAATTTTGCTTCAACAAATAAATAGACCCAATTCAATAAATAACTTTTATTATGTAGTAAACTTATTAATGCATTGCAAAAAATGTACTTCAGTTGCTTAAACTATGTAAAAATATACATAACAATCAGACAAATTGTACTAGTTACCAAAATATAAATTCCACTTTTATTCACTACAGAGGTTTATTACATTTAATAATCTTTTTTTATAAATAAAACATTTTTAAGCAGAAACTGGTTAACAATGGGATGTTTAAATAGTGACTACTTATTGACTGGCTAGGAAAGTATGTGCATGAGTTCAAACCTCACTCATCACTATCACAGGATAATGAGTAGTAATCAAAAGTAATTAATCACCTATTAGATAGATTTTTTCATTAAAAAGTTATTTGTCACAAGCTTATGGTAAGCTAAACTATAAAAAAGAGGGTTTTCAAAGTGATACACTGGTGAATTATACCTATGTAACAATTTCATCGCCTGCATATAGTTATAACTTAAATATAAAATCAGAATTTCGTCACTGAAGGCTTAGTAACTGGCTGAGGATTAACATATTTTTCCTATGAACTAATAAAGATTATATAAATATGTTTTCACTGGTTCTAAAACCTGGGGAGATGCCATTGGACAGGGATGTTGCCAGTCGTTGTGTGGGACTGGCCATCACTAGATAATCGTCATCTTCTTCTAATTTCCTCTTCATCGATGAGTACTGGGTTTCGTCATCACCTTGCTTCTGCCAGTCTTTGTAGTCTATGCATAGCGGCCATATTATTTTACCAGATCTGTGAAAAAAAAAAAATTGAAAATGGTTACCATGAGACTTATTGCTATTTTTTATCACTTTCGGTGCTAAGCACACAGCATATGAGTCTAACAATAATTCGTTCGTGTGCGCACAACCCGCCCCCCGAGTCGTCTTTGATCATAGTTACAGTTACAGATGACGCGCATACGAGTAAAAATGGATTATTTGAACTTAGAAGAGAAAGTGTTAAATAATTAAGGGTTCTTGTACTTATTGAGATATGCGTTTGCAGACAAATCTTTAACGCACCAGCAAGCCATACCAAACACCACGCAGGAATCAAACCCGAGATCAACAGCAAAGATTTCACGTCACCCACTACACCATTGTCCTAAAATTGATTTGATTGAAAACACAGTAATATCGCTACTAAAGTAGCCAACTGAAGATAGGAAACAAATTGAATTTGAACAGTGCCTTTATTTCGGCGCTGTCAGCGTGATTATAATATTACAGATGTTTGGTTGAACATTATTTAAAAAAAAATATGTTGAAAAATCCACAAAATACTTACATAGGTAAATTATAGGGGTCATAAGGGAACCACTCGTCATACTGCTGTACTGCCGTATGCTGCAGTGTATGCCTTGCGTTCTTCTCGAGGATTCCTTGGCAGTACACAACCTGGTGCGACCGCGTTATTGACGAGAACGCCCGCGTGACCTGAGGTGGGCAGGTCCGGAGGGGGTTTAGAGCGCACGTCACTAGTCGGGGTAGGTTTAGTGATTCTACGAAGTTTACATCTGGAAGAAGACAAGGATAGTTATAGAAACATGGTGAAACAACAGAAGCAAATGGTCGTAATGGTATGGGTATACGGATAAATGAGGAAAGTTTTGAATATTGATGGCTAAAAGTGTAGGTGACTACCAAAGAAGTGATGGATTGAGTGTGAAAGATGATATGGCCAGAGAGGGTGACTACTAAGATGACAAATTGATACTGCAACCCCAAACTGGGATAAGAACAGCGGAATGAAGATGTTGTCATCATTCTGACAAAGTGAAATACACAAGAAAAACAATACTCACTTTCTTTATTCATAAACAGCAGATGATGTTTAAAAGCGACAAGGTAGAAAACCGCATGGCATATCGCATGGAACGCTCCATGGGCTTTCAGATTATCGCTCGTTGTCGTCGACTCCTGCGTCGCTGTGATATAGGAATGACACCAGTCTGCCATGTTCTTCAAATACTTTATCAGCCTTGTGTTTGGTACTCGCACGCACCGGGCGAGGAGGCCTGCTAGGTGGCTAGCTGCTGTTCGTCGTGTAGTCAGGGCTCCAGGGCCTAGGCCTTGTAATCCAGCTGCTACTATCCATAAGCTGTCTAGGACGCGGTCAGCGCACTGCTGGTTGATTGATATTGTGTACAGGAGAAGGAATTGGACGTGTCTGTAAAAAGAAAGAGTCGGTGTTATGACTAAATATAAATCAATCATTATCTATTTAAATTAGACAGTCGCCCAAAACGCTCGCCTTTCACCATTTTCTAGGTTTTTAGCTGGGACGAAGTGGCGTAACGGGTTTGCTGTCTTAACAGACAAAGTATTGCTGTAGGACTCTGAATTCGTAACTAGTTTGTTATCGTGATTTTAAGTGTGAATCATATCAGTAAACAAAACAGGGTGCAAGAAACACCGACGCACAAACGGTTACCACATGCTCAGTACATCATTCTGAACCCCCCCACATAGAAAAAAAACAGCTGTTTCCTACAAAAGTGCAATACCTACACGGGCAAAATGTATGGAACAGCCGATTTTTTTATTATAGTCTTTGTCTGGTGTTTTATCTCTTCTTGAATAAGGGAATGCAAACAACACAATTTTAAAGATATTTCTAATGTTGCTGTAACACAATCATATTTACACTAAAAATGTCAGGTTTTTTTCTCACCTAATGCCATACGTAGGTAGTATAATCCTGTCGAACACGTTGCAGAGTATGTTCATAGTGGGGTCCCTCTCATCCTCCAACCATTTCAGTACTTCCAGCATGCTATAGTCCAGAGTTTCAGCAACCTCATCCTGGTCGTCCATTTCCATATCAAACATCGTTTCAGATTTAGGTTTATTCTTTTCACTTTCTACTATATTTACGTCCATTAGTATCATTCTGGAAATTAATAAGATTTTCTTTAGAAATCGTTTCAATTCATTAAAAAAAACTTTCAGGAAGGTTCTGATGTCAAATTACATTTTAAAAACTATCTAGAAGAGCTGTATTGCACAAGTTCTTATTTGAAAACTCAAGTATACTCGAATCTTGATGTATGTGTATACTCGAATCTTGATGTATGTGTTTACTCAGACAAAGTTGGCAAACTAAATAGGTAAATCAGTCATTGAAACTGAAGACACAAGACCTGAACTGATGATGCTTCAGGGGTATAAGGAACAGGGTATGAAGTTCGCTATCCCCGATTGTAAATGACCACTCTGACGAGACGGGTGTTGTGTCTGGTGGACTACTGCCCGATAGGCTATGTCACTACAATTCCAAGAAATATTTTGCTTGTTTAGATAAGTTATACTCCACACTTACTTATTAATAACAGCCATCATGATTTGTTCTCGTAGGGAGGGGATGTATTTACTCATCCATATTAAATTGTATATGTACGCCCTGTTGATGTAACATCCTGCCTTGTAGTATGGGAACTGGTCTATTACTATGTGCATTAAAAGATCACTGGTCCTGTGAACAAGAAATACTAAAGTCAATACTAATGTCCGACTGGAGCTTCAGCCACCTTCGGTCAAACCTTCAGCTTTGGCAGCTGGGCCGAAGTTTTGGCCAAAGACCGAAGGTTTCTATCAAGTGACGAACTGTTACGAAGCGCTATAGACGAGGCGACGCGTGGTAGGGATGGATAACACATTTCGAAGTTTAAAAAAATCATTACATTTCAAAATGTTAGCTAAACTGGAACTGAATTTCATAGGGTTATTAAACCATAGGCTTCGGCCGAAGGTTGTGGCGATAGCCGATTAATCAATACTTATTGTCCGGTTGCCAACTCATTTCTATTGGGAGAGGAAACCCATGTCTGAATTTAAGTACTGTAATAACTTAAGGTACATTTTCAAGGCGACCTAGCCAACCGCAGCGAAAAAACCGGCCAATCTCAATTTTTCTATGTAAAGCTTCGGTAGATGACGTCATTGCAGCCTGTTACCGTCTTTATAGTTACATAGAAAATAACCAATCATTTCGCTGCGGTCTGTAATTGTGGTATGGCGGCGAATCGTCCCTTTATACCAATAGGACACTAGGCTTTCTCCGGTCCTGGGACGCCTGGGAAACCTGCCATCACCGCGCCTGGCTAGGTGTGCTGCAGAACTCCACTTAGGATCCATAAAGCGATTTCCAATAAAAAAAGAAGACCTATTTACGTTTATCTACGTTTACAGATTTCGACATTTGGAGCTTGGTCTCACAGACCAGGTCAGACAGGACAGGTCAGCATAACTCAGATTCAAGGAGTTAAATGGAGCCTTGTATCCAATCCGAACTCTTTGCATTATTTATAAATCTATAATAGGTACATAACCACGTTTTCTGAAGGGTCCAACCTCGATAAAATAACAATTGTAAACTTATCTTGCTAGATAACTTGCAAGCCTATAAAATTGCATATTCTATAACACCAACCAGTGATTGTATTGTCATTATCAACTTGACCTTTAGATAATGTTATCTTCGTGGGTTATTTTGTTTTAACCAAACTAGTGGCTCAATCCTGGGCTGACACAATTTAGACTGCAGTCGACATGCTAAGAAGAAGAACGATGTAAATCACACAAGCGGTATTGATTTGTCTTAAATCTTAATTTCAGCACTAAATACTAGATATTTATTGCTGTAAATAAGCTTTAAGGCTTAGTTACTTTATAAAAGTAAACAGATGTCACATAACTCCATTGCAACTTGAAAGTCCCATATCTTATATATTCTTAACTTCATTTGTAGAAGTATTTTAATGATTTTTTCAATATTTTTTTTACATTTAATAATAAAAAATGGAAACTTCTTAATTCTCCAACCAGTATTCAAATAACATTGTTCTTCAAACTCCACTAAGATATCACTGGAGTTTACAGAAATGTTATTTAAACCATAAAGGACATAAGACAACTACTTTTTACAGCTTTACTTACTTTTCATGGACATCAAACTATAAAAAGTAGGAACAGTAAACATTTCCTGTAATCATCTTGGCCTTATTGAATTTTTTCCCAGATTTTCGTTTGATAACCAAGTTTCTTATAAATCATATGAACAGATGTTAATGTCCATGAGTATGTTTATTTGACTTGAGACCAATCTTGGTTTAAAAAGTTTTAGGAAAATACTTTTTCCAAAACTTGTACAAGTGCAAATGTACAAAGTTTTCTTACCAATGCATTTGGATTTGCAAATGCAGCATTATTTCATGTAGAACTGATTTCTCCAGTCTGTCCATACCTCGTGATTGTTCTCATCGAAGTGTCCACCCACCCCTAGAATTTAGAGAAGCTCGGTGAAGACTGCATTACCATTTTTTCTATAAAAGATTTTTTCTAAACAGCTTTTTAATTCATTCATTTATGGAATACACCAACAGAATTGTACTACTCTACTATCAAGAAAATATTGAGCAAGTATTGATTGAAGGAAAAAAATATCAAAAGTATTTTCATTACTTCTATAGAATCAGCATGTCTATGGTGCCCTCTAACATATAAGGCAAGGAAGTGATTCATTCTGCCGTAACAATTGAATTCACATGATTAGGCATTGTTGCCCAATTTCCCATAAAGTTAATCAAGGTTAAGATATTCAAGGATTGTGGCCATTTCCTCTGTTTCATGCACACATTATGTTTGTAGCTTGAATTCCATTATATAATTATCATTATAACATCAAATTCTCAGTAGCTAGGAAAATTGACCAAGTATCGAATTAGGTACAAAGTTGTTTATGACCTAATTTTGCCAATTAAAGATTTCCATCATTATCAGTCATTGGTTTAGACTATATTGATGAAATCCGTACACCACTGAAAGCTAAAAGCCACCAGTTAACTCTTGCAACCATATCACTGTCACCATGTTAAGTAGGTCAGGGACATGGTCTAAAAATATCAACAACATTGTTGTTGCGCGACATGTTGGACAACATCAGATGATGTTTTGTAACACATGCGGATAGAAAATAGATATTTAAATATCTAAATTATATATCCAGTATTGATAAACATCACTACTCTGATTTTTTTCAACAATGTGTAACTTGGTAAGTTTATCTTGGACTTCACGGAGACTGGTGAAGAATGGTGTAATGGTGATCAATGCTCATGCATTCTCCCAGCAGGCCTTTGGCCAGCAGTGTGACAGTCATAGGCTGCTAGTGAGGGCAGTTGTAAAATAGAGCAAACGTTTTATTTATCCAGATTTATTGAGCGATCCAGCAACTTATCATATGAACTACTTACAGGATTACTTATATTTAGGGCTGTTGTGAAATAAATAAAGATATTGAATACTTACATTGGCATTATGGCTACTATGTGTCCTATAATATCATGTATATAAGACCATTTTTGTAAAAGCTCTGGTGGTGGACTATCTTCCCAGTTTTCTCCAGCTTCTGAAAAAACAAAGATTTCCTTTATGTTGAGTTAAGTTTCAAGTGATTGAAAAACATTGTGAAATCATGTAGTGACAGTTAACTTCAGTTTCAGCAACATTGCACAATTATTATCAACAAGATAACAAAAATATTGTAGGTGAGTCTTTTGTTCAGGAATACAAATTTGAGTCTTGGTTAATTATATTCTAGTCTACTACATCAGTTCGATTACCAAAGGCTGAGATCGACGAAAAAAAAAGCTCCAGGTCTTTTGACTTATAAATGCACAAGTGGTGTTGACTTCCATTGTGCAATATTTATAAAATGCTCACCTTTGAACAGTGTGACCAGCCGCATCATGACAAGGGAGCAGTGGTATGTGTGTGCCGTCACCAGATCCAGCACAAACCTTCGGTACAGCTCCACCAACTCCTCACTCCGACTCAACCACTCAATATTACACACTACATCAACAAACTGAGTCAACTCCCTACCTAACAAAACGACGCATGACAAACTGTCATCAAACACTATCCTAAAGTTATCCTCGTTCAGAGGATACTCTTTCAATACTTTCACCAACTCATGGTACGGTCCAGTGCTTTTGTTACTGACGTAATTCACTAGTATTTGCTCCACTTGGTTCTTCGTGAACCGCAGCCTCATCCGCGCCAGCGCCGCCTGTCGCTCGATGGTCTTTTGCATCAACGATGCAACACTCTTCGGCGTCACTGCCATCTCTATTTCTTTAGATCCGACGATATTGACTTCAAGTATTCTACTATTTCCGGCTGCCGTAGCAGTTCGGCCTTTTTGTGATTTAAAACTTCACGCAATATGTTGCTACTGTCCTCGAGTGTGGGCAAGCTCTGCGGCGGCTGTTCGTAGCTCGTACTCGGCTTGTTGTACCCGAGACTCGGGTCTGAAGCTTCGGAGGTCCTCTTATCTTTCAGATAATTCTGCAATCTCTCCAATACCACTTTATTATCACCTTCTTTCTTTTCCGGGCTATAACCTTCCTTGGACATCGCTTTGCGTGAATTTTACATCGTAAAGGGTATTCTTTACGAACAAATACTAAATGTTATTACACAAGTTGTGTGTTCCTATAGTTTCACTGGTGCTATGAATACCTAAATGTGTCTTTTTATGGTTAAAATTAGCTATACAACACGTGCACAACTACACGGAACCAAAACTTGACAGCTGAAATATGTTGACGTTTGAACAATTTATTTGCCGCCCGGAAGATAGAGATAAAAGTTTTTTACTGATTTTTCCAGTCAGTAACTTTCAAAGTTTTTAGTCGATTTTATTTCATTGGCAATGCAAGAACTTAGCTGAAAAGACTAGGGATAAAATAAAATGCACGAGTGTGATTTAATAAGTGATGCAAAATCCCAAAGGCATTTTTATGAAAATTACAAAATTGAGCTGCTGCTGATTACTAAATTGTGAATCTCAATTTAATAAAAACACAAGAACACGAATTTACGATCTTATACCACATATAATCTACACAATAAACCATAATTGTTTGAGATTTCCTCATAAAATTTCGATTTCCTTTCGCCAAAATAACGTGAACAAGTGAATATTTTTGATGTCAAGATTGGTGTTCTAATAATTGAAGTCGTTTTGAAAATTATTTTGTGGTGTCGTGGAACAGAGTGCGATATTGACAGCCAGTTTATGTTTTGCTATCTGTGATTTTTCATTTCTCAATGAGTTTGGGAGGGGTATAATGCGTGTGTATTTCTGAATTCCGAATTTATGCTTTAATTTATTATGTATTATCGTTAAATAGTGTGTACGTTGTGCTATTGCGAAAATGTGTGTTGAATGAACTTATAACTATAGTGTAACATACTTTGCTCAGTTTCTTTCTATTCTATGGGCGTTGATAATCATGCAAAATGGCCAACGATTTGTGGTCATGTACCTGTTGTACGGAGGCTCTAACGTGTTGGTTGCGCCTAAAACTGTCGCCGGAGGAAATAGAGCAGCGATACAGAAGCAAGGAAATAGATAGAATACTAGAGAAGGAGAAACAGACACTGCGACGACAGGTAAAACTATTGTTGCTTGGCGCGGGTGAAAGCGGAAAGTCAACATTCCTGAAACAGATGAGGATAATACACAAAGTGAAGTTTGAGCCGGAACTAGTACGAGAGTACCAGCATGTGATATACCAGAACATAGTAAAGGGGATCCAGGTGCTGGTGGACGCGAGGGATAAGCTTGCCATACCGTGGGAGAACCCGAGGAACTTGGACATCGGGCAGCAGGCCCTGCACTTCAACAGCACGTCATCGCTGGACAGTCGGCTGTTCGTGCATTACGCGCCGCACATACACTCGCTGTGGTTAGACAGAGCCATAAAGAGGGCCTATGACAGGCGGAGAGAATTTCAATTGGTAAGTTACAATGTTTAATGTTTGCCAAGTAAACAATGGTACAAGTGGACTCTTTGTGTGTCCACTGGGGTTCCCTTTGTGGTTTTAGCCCAATGTGTACTTATTCCTATTGATTAATTCACAGGTTGGGTATTCATGTGGTAGGTTTAATCACCTTGTGTTAACCAAACATTAATAGGTAATTGTTTTATTATAATTTATAGCAGCATTTGATAAAACAAACATGTTATTGTTTGTATAATTGGTAGTCAACTGTTTCTTAGATGATAAGGTGGAATATGATCAATATTGATAATAATAAAGGTAGGTTTGTTAATAAATTGTAGGATTCTTTGTCGCAGTGTTCCATATTTAAATTGGTGCAAAGTCAGAGTTGAATCATTCAGCCTTTGTTGGGAGAACAGGATGGTTAAATTTTTATAATTGCCAGTACTATTTTAACACATTCTTAAAGTAGGTCTTATTACAGGAAATCGTTACACATCTGTACTCCTTCTCGATTCTCTTAAGTGTTTTCCTTGTTTTTGTGATAAATCTTTTTGTGTCTTGCAAACGTTGTTTATGTTTGCTGCTGCCAATTTATTTCTTATCTGATTTCCTAGATTTTGATACAGGTTTTTGAGTATTTGCTTGGGCTTTTTTACTGTAACAAAATGTGTACTTATGACTGACAAGGATCCAGTTTTTACAATTGATGGACAAAGACATAGGCATATCAATAAAATTACAAGGGATACTAAACATCCAAATAAATCAGTTCTATAACAAAAACTGTTCTATCACTGAAAAACGAGAGAAACACTACGTTCAGAAGATACATTTATTTCTAACTGTGTCTAGAGACGCACGGAAAAAGGTTGATTTAAAATCCTAAAGTATTTTTATACAAAAACATAATATCCTCACATAAAAAGTGAAATGATGCGTACTGCTTCAGTAATGAGTGAAGTTTGGCACCGATCAAGCAACACATTAGGAATATCAATTACTTAGGTATCATAATGTTTGCAATGTTTATTCATTGTTTTACACCTGCATATGTAACATGCATGCCTAATATGTTAATGTTCTATTCTGATAAAAGGATACTTGTGTTTTTATTTTTATTTTTTGTGTTTTAGTGGGAAGTAGGTTAATTTGTTGAATTGGAATTGTTGAAAAGGCTATCTGAAAATTCTAGTGTTAATTCTTGTGGTTGTGAATTACTCAATTTTGTTTTGCTCTTATTTATCATCTCATCTGCCTAGCCTTTTCCCAACTACGTTGGGGTCGGCTTCCAGACTAATCGGATGCAGCTAAATACCAGTATTTTACATGGAGCGACTGCCTATCTGACCTCAACCCAGTTAGTACCGGGTAATATGATACCCCTTGGTAGGCCTGGTTGTCGGACTTTCGGGCCACTGACTACTTATAACGACTGTTAAAGATCTTTAAATGACAGCTGGGACCAACGGCTTAATATGCTTTCCAAGGCACGGAGGAAACTCCGTGCCTTGGAAACCTTACTTACCTTTCTAGGCAAGTGCGGCTTAACCTGAAGATTGATCCGAGTGGCTGCTATTATTTTAGCCACAAGCTCCTCCTATAACTGTGCCTGTAACTGTGTGTCTATTTTGCTCTTACTAAAACATTTTAATTTAAGAGAGTATTCATGGAGTTTTCTATCTATTCTTTGGAATGGGTAACTAGCGTGTCACACTTCTATGCCTCTGATTTTGCATCTCGGTCAAAATCACAGTGATCATTATTTTGATTACTATAAGGTTGATGTTGGGTTGCTGCTGTCCCAATAGCAGTAACCTAAAAAGTAATCTTATGGAGTGGCTATGAAGGGACTGTAGCTAGCTAGCTTTATCTTTCGGTTTTTGACTTACAAACTTCTTGATAATTGCTTTGAGTTTGACACACAATTTATAAAATCATTGAGAGGTCTACTTATTAAGAATCTACAAGTTATTAAATACTAAATGTCTCATATGAGGTTGTGTGTTAGTTGAATTACAGTAATAACTAATTTAGTTATCTGATAACAGTTTATTTAATTCATGAATGCATTTGCCTTATATGTGCTAACTGGCTTTAGATAATACTGCTACGAAAAGTCTCTACTGGAAATACATTTTCTTAATTAATAATTATTGAATATAGTTTGCCGCAAATATTCACAAGAATTTTATGATTTTGAACAACACTACTGTATTAATTATTTCAATTTTGTGGTCATGCCATACATAACCAACTTTTTAGTACACCACAACTATTTTCCACGATTTTTTAATGTAGTAATATTTATGTATTCATATAAAAAGGTGAAATATGTGACAGCTATTGATGATGATCAGCCAGTTTTGAATAAAAGATAATGTTAACATGGGCTTGATTGAGATAGCAGTATTTCTGGGTTTGCATTTGTTAGGAGGTTCCTGTCGATGAACCCGTGATTACTAGTTTATTATTTAAAATTTTATTTAAAAAATCCCTCTTTGTTTGAAGTGGGATTGGGCGGGCTATGACTGTAGAATGCATCAGGACCAATGGGCCGGTGTTGTCACGCAGTGGGTGCCCCACGGACCCACTGCGTGACAACTCTGGCCCATCAGAAAAAAAAAAAACAAGAAAGGGAAGAGTGGAAGGCTGTGACATGGCAGACGTTTGCTCAGCAGCGGGACAGTACAGGCTTAGGAAAAAAAAATACTATTTTTTGAAAGGAAATGTAGATTCAAAAATCTATTTCGTTCATTCAGTTTCAGTCATACTTTGTTTTATCCACAATGATGCAATAGCATACATTTACCTTAATCTTGACAATGATTCACCAACAGACAAACATTACATTTAAGTGTTTTGCTTACTTTGCTTAATAAAGGCATGACTTCAAGCTAATCATAGGCACATTATTTCTTTTGTTTTGTGTTCTTTTCAGCTAATGTAACTAAATTATAGCCTTTTGTTAAAATTTTCAAACATCTTTAATTTTTTCAGTCACTAGGCATCAATATAATGGTTAGAAAATGTATTTTCAATACTATCTCGAAAAAAAATTTTTGTATCCTTAACATACTATAATACACATACACCTTTGCCTAACCCTTCTCAGATTACAGGCGTGATGTTATATTGTGTTTATAAAATAAAGTATGAACACCTAAATACTGTGTTAATAAAATAGTGGTAGCCCCAGTTTTACACTGTCTCATAGTCTACAGGTAAATGAATGAATTTTATCACTTAATTAATTTAAAACCTGTTTGCTGACACATTTATGTGGCTGTAGGTAAATTCTGGCTCCAGCGAACACTTTGTGTAACGACTTTTTATTGTTACCTCCTTTGATATCATTTACATCTGAATCATCTTTATTGTGTTGTTTTTTAAGTTGGTAACACTGAAAAGAAAAACCAAAAATGAATTTTACAAAAGGTAAAGGGTGCATTTGTATCTGGTAATCTGGCGTTAGTTGACGTTGCGTGCACGCCACACTCGCGTTCCGTAGCCATATAGCATAGCTTTTGACCCCGGCTTCGTCATAAATTATGGCACGATAGTACTACCGGGATATTAATGACTTTATGACTTAACCCAGGTCAGAGTCTATCTATGCGGCAAATTCAAAAGGAACGACACGCGAAGTTTACGCGGCGTTAGCGCTATACATATATTTAAAGCAATGGTTACCGCAGAATTCATGTATTCATTATTTTTTTTAATTTATTAATTCATGCATTCATATAATGTATTTCGATCGTCGTTCCGTCCACGAGGGTCGGTTCTCGTGAATTATGGAGATAACCTGTCACTCAATTAATGTATTTTAGCCGCGAAACCAGTTTGGCTGTTCCATTTTTTGTCTTTCGGCATTCGCTCCGGAATCGATTTATGCCCTTAGGTATATTTTAAGTTTGAATCAGGTTTTAGTATTGGTATCATGAAAGTTGTGCGTGCTTAGGGTCAAATAAGATTGCGACTAATTAGGGTTTAGTTGGCTGTTGGCAAGATTTTATAGAATGGATTATATTTTTAACCGACTTCTAAAAACGGAGGAGGTTATGTATTCCAATAGCATTTTTTTCATGTATGTACACCGTATACTCCGTGATACATGGACCGATTTGCGTGGTTCTCTTGGTAGTCGGTTTTTTTTAATAGTTTTTGTGAAAATTACACCTATTGACTTAATTGATACCAGTTTTTTGAAGAGTATCAGTAGTAGTGTCCGTAACTCCACGTTCAAAGTGCGTATTTTGCGGATGAGTGGGAAACTTGATAAATTCGATCCACCCCAATTCCTAAGAAAAGTCAGCAAAGTCTTGGTGTTACCGACGACCTCGCGGAGAGTACCTGGCTTATCGAAGTAGACGAATAGCAAAAATGTTCAGTAGATCACATTACACAGTAATCACTTTAAAATCCACATTCCAACAAATAAAATAGGTATACAAACAACTAATTAAAGAGCACAGCCTTATAAAAAGATATAAAAGATTACATCCGTAGTACCTGACCCTTTATCCGGAAGTATGAAATATCGGTGAACAACTTCACTTGAACTTCCGGTTCGCAAACATTTAACGAATCTTCAAAAGATAATCTCGCATCATAATGTCAACATCGCAAAGGCGAAGGATCTAGCAGAAAATATTCCTTTCAAAAAGGCCAATAACTGGTCACCAATATTTGAACTAGTCTGTGGTCCGGCTTCCCTTATGAAAACTTTCACTCTTCGCCACTCGATCGTACTCATAAGTCAGATGTAGGCCTTTCAAAGTGCAGTTCAAATTGTCCCTAGTTCTCGGGTCACTGAACTCGGAGACAGCATTTTCGCACCTGCCTTGTCCCTCACTCGCTTAGCTATTTAGATAGATAATTTAACTTAGCCAATTAGTAAGTTTACCCTTTTATTTGTGGGCGATACACGTCCTACTTAAGGTTGTTAATTAAGGGTGTTTAATTGTGTAGTTGACTATTGGCTAGAAGGTGATGACAATCAAGGGTCCTCTCGCTCTCACCTCATAGGTAGAAGATCTTTCTCATCAGTGTTAACGTCATATAGGCTGATTAAGCTTGTGCTATGCATGGCAAGCAAAGATAAAGAAGATAAAGATTCATTTATTTGTATAAACATGTGTATACATGGATGGAAATGAGTTTCATAGTGGTGTTTCAACATGTTTTGCCACATTCAGCGTACAAAATAGTATATAATACTTAATTTGAAATGCTAAATCAGGAAATAGTTAAATTATAGTCAAAGTTCAATCAATTCAAATACATAATTACAGTCCACACAAAAATATTTAAAAAATAATAATTAAAACAATAAAACTAAAATACATTATTAAATTATCTAGATTCAAAATTCGTCATTCAAAAACTCCGTAAGATTATAATAATTATCCCTTCATAATTAACAAATTTTTTAGTTCACTCTCACTCATTGTATATTAATGGGGCCATGCAATATAATTATATATATTAGCAATAATGCAATATTCACTTTGAACAGCAAAAACGATACTCGACGGACGTCGAGTTTTTATTTATAAGGGGCAAAGATCATACTATAAAGTGTAGCACCACAACTTTTAACTCGAAGAACAATTAAATATCTAATTATGCCATAAATATAATATTGCTCGATATATCATTGCAGTCTAGTTGACCATCTGAAGAACGAATTTATTCCTTTAAAGTCTTGTCTCGGGCATAAATAAAATAATTGTAATTGCATTCCTTATCTCATTTGATTAGTCACAGTGTTGCGTCATGCCTTCTGTGGCAATGCTAGTGTTCTTTACATGCGTTCGAATTAATCTATAATGCGTTGATATTAATTGAAATTGTTTATACTCGGAAACCCTGCGACTTCATCGTTTGAGGAAAACCTTAACTCTTATCGCGATATTTGCCATCGATTGCAAATAACACTAGGTCTATTGAAACTATCAGTAGTTTGCTATTTCTAATTTATTTATTTGTACCTAAGTATGGTGACTGTACGCAGAACTAAGTTATCGTTCGTCCGTAACGGGTTCTTTGAATTTCTTGAAAAATATACTTACTAGTTTACCCACGCGCTAAAAATTGGCTTCCATTTCACAAAAATATATTTTAGAACCAGCTATTCCCCAGTCTATAGTTTCCAATTAAAAATGCAGAAAATCCACCAAATTCGGGTCACTAGTTCGAACTAGTGACCCGAATAGCGTATTCACGAATATTTTCCTTCCAAGCATAAAAATGTACACCATTCTAGTACGTTGTTCTAGAAAAAGTTCAAACCAACGCTGTGGGACTAGATAATACTAATTATGATAGAAAATAGTAATTGAATTCGTCCTTAGTTCACGAGGGGCGTGACCTAATTCCTAACCGCTCATTATCACGCAAATTCTTGGAATCGATCGACGTAGTTATCGTTTAACTTTCCCTTTTTGAATGCGGATATTATGAATATCTTAGCATCTCCAAGGTCCGTTGGATTGAATATAAACTTAGGTCTGTGTGGTGCCAAGTTCATTTGAAAGACGTATTTGTGGATCTGAACTCTTCGAAGGATGCCGACTTTTTTCTACATAAAAAATGTGAGAATGTTGTCTAAGCGACATTTATATAAGAGTTCTGTGGGAATCTATCAAACTGTTTATGCATTACCTACTTAGCATTAACCTTAGAATTTAATTAATTTATCAGTTTCAGATGCAGTCTTCCCACTTTTTTTTTCTGATGATAGTTTGTTATATTATTTTTATCCAATAAGTGGCCACGCCAGTCGTGCTGTCTGTGGCCTTGTTGAGGTGTTCAAAGTGCAGTTGTACGGGCACTTGGGGCACTGGTAATGTGGGTAAGAATGTGGCACAGTTGCCAACAAGGACCTTAATTTTTCTTTTACCACAGAGAGGTCTTTTCTGGTCCGGTGTTCCACTTGTGTAACAAGCGCAAATAATAGACAGCATCTGAGGTCCTTTGGTAGTTGTAGGTACAGTTCTCAGCTCATACAATAAATTCCTTGGTTTGTAACGGTAGTTTAACATCAATATGAACTACATTTTGCCACTTAAAATACATTGAAACCCGGCAGTAACAAAATAACAATAACTTTAACATTAAAGCTAAACCAATTAGCATTGCCACTTTCATTCGTCTCACCTCTTTATTCACAAATACAGCGTGAATCCATAAATAATACAAGAATAGTTAGACAATAATTAAGTAATCCCGACCATTACATCCTGGTTTGCTTTCCCTGTCATTGGCGTCATTTTCGCATTCACGGCGTAACCGACGCATCGCTTCTCGACCTACATACCAGTACACCTACCATAAACTGTTCGTGTATTGCGAAAACTTTGACTATCTACAGAATTTCTTGGTTACTTAGCACCTGTTGTATTCGATATACTTTGGTTAAAACCAGTTTAGACTGGTACGCTCCTATAGAAAATCTATAATTACTTGTCCAACGATCAATACCAAACTCCGAAACGTGTACTAAAACAGGTCTTGTTAATTGCAGGTTAATTACTCAGTGTCCGTCTAGCTAATCTTTAGGGATTACATATACGTTTCCAGTAATTCGGTCAGGACTAGCAGCATTAAGTCGCTTAGCTAATTAATGTTCTATTATCTCGCGGAAACACGGCACAGTTACGAGATAGTCTAGTGGTCCGTTCGGAACTAGGGCACTGAAAGGTTTTAACTTATCATCCAAGACTGAATGACTGGCATCTTAGTTGCTGATAGGTTTCATGCTGTCTCTTTCACTATATTTCGAAATTTGCCTACAAAAAATCGCTTCAGAAAACGTTTCAGAATGCCTGATCAGAAAGTAAAGCGTGTGAGCCTTCAGGCTCTATCTTTTCGGGACAGAAACGATGGATGGACTTTGAAGTAGCCTATGGCTAGAAAGGAGGTGACTGCTGAGATAACGAGTAATAGAGAAGTATGAAAGAAGACGATATGCTGCGCCGACCTTAAATAAATTAGGATAAGGGCAGGAGAATGGTGATATTTCCAGGACATAGCTAGAATTTGGATTGTCCCCTAAACTTTGAAACTTAAGATATCGTTTCCTAGTCTTAATACACGATGTTTCAGTACGTCTGTCGTTCAACGATGATTGAAACTGACTTGTTAATGCGTCTGCTCGGGTATTTAGCTGCGTGATCGATGCGATTTAAAAGTGACCGCATATGGCCGCTTTTGGCAACTGCCGGCCGTACAGCTGTTTCTAAATCATCTCTGACTAGCGTCAACTACATAAAAGTACATATAATACTCGTGATTAATAGACTGAAGGGAGTAAGCAGAGATTTCAGCAGTTCTATTCCATTTTAAACTTTATTAGTTAGTAAAAGTACAACGAATCTTATGATTTGTGCGAAATGGTAAGCGGCTGATGTAATAACATTTTTTCTCTCACAACATTACAATTTGTATTGGAAACACGGAGTTTATTGTTTTTATACTAGAACGAGTCCGACCGCCATGAGAAATTCAATTAAAATAAGCGTCTAGCTGTTGTTTTATAGTCTTTAATCATTTTCCGTCCTAAAATATCTGCTCCCTGTACGTTCTAATCCAAGCTATCCGTATCGCATCGATGATTTCCTACTGGGCCACTTTGGTCAAATATCTGTTAGCCATGGAACTATCCTCTTCCATTGCCAGCATGGCACTCTGTATTTTTGACCCGATCACTAAAGGCCAAGTCGAGGGCTCTAGCATTGGACTATCGACCATTAATCGAATGTGCTGCGCTATGTCCTGACCATTTTCAATTAACATTTCTGATATTTTCCTTTCTACCGCAATCATTCAGGATTACAATCAGCGGGTTAAAGGAACGAAGTTTTGGATACGGTTCCTATAAGTTTTTGCGCTTTATCAAAATTATCCTCGTAAACTACCACTTACTATCTGTTCTGGCTAATTTGATCAGTGCCTTAAAATGTGATTCACAGCACATCTGTGATTGTAAAAAAGGCAATTGATGCTGACTCTGACACACGGACCATAGCACAGACGTCATTCTTTTTTATTTGTTTCTTTTTTTTCACAACTCGCTATGAATCAGTATGCAAGACGTAGTAAAACTATTTGCCAACACCACTGTTTCCATTATCAGTAGCGATAAATTGATTTCATTTACATGATGGCCTTTATCTTGATCAAATTACGTTGCAGTTGGTATCAGGTGTATTTCCTTTGTGTTCTTTTTGGTGTGAAATAGTAAAACCTTTGTAGGGCTTAATTAACGGTATTGGTTCACACCAGAATAGCCTCGGACTAATAAACACTAAGTAAATTGTTCCCGTTTCGTTAATGATATACTTTTGGCTTTTCTACTCCGAGCATAATTTCGAACAACAGATGCAAGAGCTTAGTTTGTGTATCATTTGTGTATAAATCTTGAAATACTTGCCGAGAATTAAAGTTCGTGATTTTAAAATTCATATCCCGTGACTTTTGCAATAAGTAGTCACACTCGCTCACAGCAATTTACAAGCATGTGATTGAGTGACATCACAACTGACAGGTTAATAACTTTTAGATGACTGTCAAGTTTTAATTTGTTTGCAAGTAAATAATATTGAAAAATGTGAAAATTAATGACGACTTTTTTAGTATTTGTTCGTTGTTTTGGACAATTTGAGTCACGAAAACATGGAAACGCGTCACTTGTAAATAAAGTCACATGTGGGTATCGAAGCGCCGGCGCCGTCTGATTAAAAATGTTCTAGAATGTTATTACGTGCATCTTCACCTAACTTTTAATAATCACAAGATTTTCCTCTAGTCCATTAATCCTCGAGCAAGATATTTGTTTAATAAACAAGATCGGCTCCGGAAGACTTCTGCAAAGGAGAGTGAATAAATGCACAGCTTTTAGGTTGGAATAATATTTTTTAAATAAAATTCTACGTTGATATCTGAAGTAGTATATTACAGTCATTGTTATATGTCGTTGACCATAAACATACAGTTTCATTCATGGCAGACTGACCCTGCTTATCGTGTAACAAGCATCAAACCGTTTTGCAGCGAACATTGAAAATTTACAACTTTGCACCGTAGCCATAGATTTGTGGTGTTTCGGGAGTGATGTATTGAGCATGCGTAAGCGCAGGTGAAATTAAACAGTTTTAGAACTAGATCGAGTTTGTATTCCTAGGTTATTAATCCCGCATGTAGAATTTTGGTGCACTGTTCTTATTCAAAAGTTTTCGATTTTCCTGTGTGAGAACCTGATTTTGAATTTTAATGTATAACTTGCATCAGACGGTTTCTCGATAAAAATGAGTCTTCTGTAGTATTGCCTATCCCTCTCCCTGTAAGCCATCCAAAGGTTATCTTGAAAATATCGCTTTTAGCTATAAGACCGCCTTTTGTGTCTAGGGCATGTGAAACCCGGTTTCGGTACCATGGTAAAACACAGGTTTTTCCCGGGTTTTACTATGGGTCCGAACCCGGGTTTCGCTTGCTTTATTTGTGTCACCTTATGTAAAATCTAGACGTTTCTTTTAATACCTCTAATTTGTTAAGAATTACAGAAACTCTTCGAGATTTCTATTTATCTATCTCTTCGAGATTTATATTTTTATTAAATGGTGACGCAGTTTACATGACTAAACTACTCAAGAAACTAGAGGACAATCCTATGCTTTCCCTAGGTCACTAATAATGAATTCTGATACCAGTTAGGTCACTTCCATAGTTCATACTTCATAGTTGACATGAACTCGTAACCTTTAAATGCCTTTAATACTATTTAAGTTTATAGTAAACTAAGGAGTAATTGTAGTTCAAATGACAAAAATCAAGCGTGTTATTTGATTTTTTATTGAGTATTATCGATATTAAATTGGAAAATGTGGAAAATCTCATTCGCTGCGGCTCTGAAGCCAGTAATGAAAAAAAAAAAATGTTTTCTGGCCATAGCCAGAGAGGCTGTCATCTCTCTACGAAAAAATGTTTTATTTTTCTTTTTTTAATCGAAGCTCAAATTCTAGCTAGTATTATCTTCTGTCTAAAGTTTCCAGACGATTGGGTGTAGCCAGACATAATGTGTCTTCATCGATAAATACCAAGACTTAAAGCACATCCGGCTTTTCTATTTTGTGAGGCTTCTGGAACACTAACACGTATTAATTACGTAGCAAGTAAGCTGATCTAAGTTCTTTAAAGTTAACATCGATTTTCCGGTTCGTCTGGCAACCATTTTTTGCGAAACGTTCACATAAAATGTATTGATGTGATGTGTGTACGGCACGCATTCTTGCGCCGCAATGCGGCCAGATGCGGCGTGGCTATGCGCTTAGTTTTGCAGACATTTTATTAGTGTACTGTATGTGGGTATTGGGTGGCTTCAAGTAGGACCCGATATACAGTGCTATAGGAATCCTTTGGTGCTGGAATAACCTCATAAACATTAATTTTATTTTGAAACGGTGTAAAAAAACAAGATGGCGGTTTTAGTTCCGATTTTGACCACGAACCAAAGGATCCATGTAGCGCTGTCTTTTCGCATGAGACTAATGCATGACATAAATGCACAAACCGAAGCCACGGAAAAAAATGTATGACATACGAATATGAAAACGAAATGAATCAATAGTTTTTGCGGCCGGCTACCCAGCACAACACCTAATCACAGACACACATACATAATTTGTGCAATTATGGGCTTAGATTTTTATCCGAGTGCCTTACGTCACATTGCATTCTTTGTACGACATAAATACTTAGTTCCGGGAAACGCTAAGTTTGAATAGAATATTGTACTTAATTCATATTGCATAATGCTAGGTGCTCGTACGATCTCCTTTCTCCCACTGGTAATTACCGTGAAGGTGAATTCAATCGATAATGGATAAAACAATTATAATAAAAACGGAAAATCGCAATTCATTCGTAGCGTGCGTGAATTTTTAAAACTTTTTATTGTGGGTAATCTAGATTTTGGCGATAACTTGCCTGTATGACATACTTTTGGTGTTAATGGAAAAACAGTAATTCGTAACCTATTTTTACAACTCTACGTATAGACTGTGAGTCTAGCGAGCAGTATTTTTTGTTGATTTGAGACTAGAATAAAAACCTAAATATTTAATCATGTCTTACCGGCTCAGGTATCTTGTAATAGAATTGAAACAAAAACCCGCCAGAATAATCCAAATATTTCAGTCCTGACAACTGCAAGCAAATTCTTTTATTAATTCATTTATCATATATGGATAATGCCAGATATGGCAACATTTAGCACAAGTCGAAAATTCTGGTTTACTTAAGAATTATGTTAAGTAATGTATGGTTGATGGAAGTAGTTTCCATCTAAAAGTCGCCCCAACAATGTATATGTAACATTCTCAGAGTAAAACCATGAATGTTGCCAGTTCTGCCTCATTTCTAGACCTGCCCCTATTTGCTACATTGTTTCCAAATAGTTTTGGTAAATTCCACAATAGTCGTGTCACTTGTTCATTGTGTACGTTTATATTTAACGCGGATTGTCGACGACGTGCCGACTATGACCCACCTGTTAGCTAAATACCGCTAATATATTTGTACTTATTTACCTTACATTTTAAACGTATATAGCTATTGGCAAACAGATTTATTTATTTTGTAACATGCTAAACTTCCTGTGCTGTTCCGGGCGAAAATGGGTCACTGTTTCTGTTGTGGGTAATGTAAGAGGCGACTAAATTGTGTCAGATGAATGAGCAGCAAGGTCCACCTGGCCATTGACAGTTTTACTAATGTATTTTCCTAGCCAAAAAGAGGCCACAGTTTTACTCAGTGAGTTTTGTATTATGGTGCCAAGAAATCAATAAGATCCATCCTATGGGATTCGAAATCGATTGTACATAATTATCGTAGACGTGCAGGACCTTGAAAATGCACAACACCCTTTTTTGCAGGAGAAGCCAAATACTGTTTTAAATATTAACCAACAAGTATGTCGAAGGTACCAGATTCGTCTGTTTTTCCTACCGTGCGTGCTGCATAGCTATCTCAATGTTTTGCCGCTATATGGCATGCTACTTAATTTATCAATTTTGATGAAAAAAATGTATTTCGCCAAAAAATTTTGATACAAGGCCCTGAATTGTCGCCGACTATGTACCCTTACGATCACTATAGTAGTCAAATAATGAATAAATTGCTCTTGATTGTTTTAAAGTCAACGAAGTAGATTTATTTCCTAGCCTTCCTCCACTCTTTCAACTTCTCGCGAACCCGCGCGTCTTCTCTCCAGCTCTTACGGAACCTGTCAAGTTCGCCCCTCCATCTCATCCGTGGCCTGCCGCGACCCTGCGTCACTGTTTCACAGCACCAGTTCTGTGTTATTTTGACCCACGGTTTGTTTGGTATGCAGCAGAAAAGTCTTGCCCAGTCCCATTTCAGTTGGGCAGCTTTTAGAGTAAGATCCACATCAGTTATATTCGTTTTGGAGAAGTAGTGTTTAATCTGCCATATTAAATGATCAGCGTCATAGACATTCGGCGAAAAACAAAAAAAAAAAATAGAAATTCCAAGAAAACACGTCATGAGGAAAAGAATACTCGAATCTTTACTAGCTATGTGTTTAGCTGTAACTGCTTATTAATGTAATCCTTCTTATAATTCCAGAGCGATTCGGTGAGCTACTTCTTCGACGAGCTAGAGCGCATCGCGAGACCTGACTACATGCCCTCCCACCAAGACATCCTGCACTGCCGGAAGGCCACCAAGGGCATCACGGAATGCACCATCAACATCAACAATGTGCCATTTGTGTTTGTGGATGTGGGGGGGCAGAGGACGCAGCGACAGAAGTGGACGCAGTGCTTCGACTCTGTCACGTCCATACTCTTCCTCGTCTCCTCTTCAGAGTTCGACCAGGTCTTGTCGGAAGACAGGTACGTGATATCAAAAATGGTGGCCATGTCACTCAGAGACCTCCAATGAGGTTCAAAAATAAAAATAAAAAAGCATTTTAATCTTATTGGCGGTCTCAGAGTTTTCATTCTAAAAATCTCTGTTTTCATCCCTAAAATCTGGACCCAACCGTACACATTTTAAACTTCTAAAAACGATAATGTAGCGGATTACACTACTGGCAATCTTCTAAAATCTGTGATCGTAATCAATTCACCGGGTCGCGAGTAATTACTGCAATATACATACGTCTCTTCGTTATCCGCCTTCCGCATTCAATATATCCTACATTACGTATTCCAATATGAATATTCATGCATTAAGTAATCAACTGATAAAACACGAAAGGTAATTAGACTTACTGCAGTGTCGTCATAAAGAATTTAATATTCAAATTGCAGTACAAGCCCCGCCCACGCCGTCATACCATAAAACAGTCATACGCCAAATTACATAAACATATATTCGAAAATAATGATCGTGTACGAAAACTGAGGGGGTGTACAAACAACAAAAAATCAAGAGCTATTTTCTATATGCACGAAAAAAAACGAACTACGTACGTCATTCAAGCAGACTGAAGAATGAAGTTTTCCTGGAACAAAAAAATCTTTTGAAATCTTTGCTAACTGATTCATAACACCTGGATATGAGGCGGTAAACAAAACCTCAACAGGAGTTTTAATCTTATCTAAGTATGATCTAATACCCGTAATACGTCGTTTCGTAATCTTGCATAGCAGGCAAAACGTTGTCTATCTACGAGTAAATAAATATAGTATTACGTCAGTTTGGTTGCGAGTTAATGAGTCATAACGTCATGATCGAGTCAGCGGGTGTTCGTGGTGACGAGAAAATCACATTTCATGACAGCACCCATGGGGCACGTAGGTATTCAGATATGTTGTCATTGATGGAAGAATTCTTTGTTTAGGTATGTAATAAATGGCCAATAGAAAAAAAACACACGCAAAACATTATGGCTTTGAACATAAACATAGTTGTCCCATACACAATAGTACGACTTTCTAAAACGTTCCTGAAAATTTTAACACTAAGTTAGTGGTCTAACTAAAATGCAGTATGGCTGGAATATTATAGAAACAATTATAGCATAACGGCGGCATAATTGCGTATTCGGCTGTGCCATAAAAAAATGACAACCGAACCAAATGTATGGTACTTTTTTTTTTTGGGGGTGGGAAATCCTCAAATGACTTTTCCCGCTCTGGGTGGAGCGGGAGGGCGTGTCGGAC
Organism: Standfussiana lucernea; assembly: GCA_964057025.1. Classification (NCBI taxonomy): domain Eukaryota; kingdom Metazoa; phylum Arthropoda; class Insecta; order Lepidoptera; family Noctuidae; genus Standfussiana; species Standfussiana lucernea. The sequence goes on along the minus strand of OZ059791.1, from coordinate 14,844,663 downwards.
TCTTAATGACTAAAACCCACCCGTGTTCCTTCAGTTGCCTGTGCCAAGGGCCACGGTAACTCTTTCGAACAACCCGCAACAAATGTATGGTACTGCCGATAGTTTTTTCGTGATTACGATGTTGGTCCCATGGAAAAAGTTGTTCAGTTTGATGGACTGTACCACATCCTCAAATATGACCACACCTTTCTGATACATGCTGTATTGTTCTTTCTGCTGGTACACAGACGCCCTCTCTATGTGGGAGAATGGGTTGTAAGTAGCTGAATTGTAGTTCACCCCGCGGGCCCAGTTGGGTAGATGTCACATGTAGTAAACAAATATTACTTGAAACATTTTGTACGCTTAACCTTTTGACCGCCACGAGCGCCTATGGCCGTCAAATCAAAAAGTGCTCACGACGCCACGGACGGCATAACACGTCTAATTTGGATGCGGTGAAATTGGGGCTTGGCGTGGAGGGCACGCGCGTGTGTTTATGCTCTGGCGTTCGGAAGGTTAAAAGCATCTACAGGTTTGCGGTATCCTTACGGGATGACACATGATTAGCATAATCAATATAAATAACTCAAAATAAACCACAAATTGCCTTCAAACAAGGTAAAAGTCTTTCCTCACACGGAAAGGAATAACCGTTGACCACTACGCTTGCTCACTGCGCGTGATTTCAAATCTTAGTCAGGGTTTTAATGAGACTTCACTGTGGCATCACCATACCTGACTCGACATTGGAACTAACGTCATCTTAAATCAAATGATTGCTTATTTGTCTGTGATCACCGAGGCTGCGATGAATCACTTTGGGACCGAAAAATTACACATGACACTCCGTCAGTTTCCAAGCCTTTTACTGCATGTTAGGCAGCTTCTAGTCTAACCGGGTGCAGCTGAATCCCAGCTTTTTACATAGAACGACTGCTTATCTGACCTCCACACATCACAACACAGTTACTGGCTAATATGACACCCCTTGGTAAGATTGTTTCATAGTCAAAATATAAAAAGTCTTATTCAAGTGTTATAAACTTATAACCATGTATGAACAGTTACCAAGAAAAAAGTCATATTTGAATCTCATTTACATAACTAAGTAGGTATGTTTACTCGCGTATTTTCCCACAAAAGATAAGAGCTAATCGTCATTGAGTGTTAACTTTTGTGTTAATTTAGCTTGTCTTTTATGGCACGGTTCAAAGTGGTGATGGAAGGCAATGACATGTCATTATACCATGATTAATGCTGTTGGCTGTTGCGTTTTTTTTTATCGCCGTGTAGTTGACGAGGAAGAAAAGGCTCAATTTTCACCTATACATGTCTGAGATAGTATTATAATATTATTATTTTTTATATTATTATTTTTTTAAATTATTTTTTATGCGAATATTAAAAAAAATTAAAAATAAGAATGAAAAATAAATAAAGGAAAAATATAATCCCTGTCTCAATTTTATCAATCGATTGGATTGCCATAATGTAGTATTAGCAGTAACAGTACTGCGCTGTGGGAATCCAATCTATTAATTAGCAGCACCAGTGAGCCAAGTCAGAGGCCCATGGGCGGCATAAAAACTCTGACAACAGGATAAGCACTAACCACACAAAAAAGGAAAAAAAGCAGTACTTAACAGTTCTGAAAACCGTGGTGACTGAGAACTGCTCCATTTTTACTCAGTGAACGGTCACAAATTGATGTTATGACAATTATCACAGAGTGATATTATTATAATACTGTGTCATTTGTAAATTCCGTTGCCATTGTGATTTTAGTATTTCTGGCGGAATTTTCCTTCCTGGAAAATCCATGTAGGTCAAAAATATCAAGTTTCTAGTGTGCCTAGGACGGTTCGACGGTATAGTCATATAAAATGTTAGTTTCTTAGTTACGGTGTTTAACCTCATGTCTCCGAAAATAAGACATTTATAATTCGTTGGTGACCCGAATCGGGTTGCGTGTTGACTACAGCCTACTTCGTCGTATCAAAAAGGGCACATCGGAATAATTTTGCGTTTATTGATTGAGATTTGTTGCTTTTTAGGTTTGTAGAACAAATTAATCGCTTGCTAAGGTTGATCCGTGGATCGGTGACCAGCATTACATACCGAGTTTCCTCCGTGGCGGAGGTCCTGGTTTCCATTCTCGTATTTCTCAGTAGCAGCCACGGAGTCTGGATTCGTGCTCGGTTGATGACAATAGTCTCGCCCCTATTACATGGGACTTAAACATAACTGGAGAAATATTTACTCCTCTGCTTAAACCCTTAGGGGATTACAGGCGTGATGTTATGTATGTTATTTTTCCATTATTTTCTGCGTTCTTTCCCATGTACGATTTCGATTCACATCATTTTCTATAATAATTGATCAAAACATCGGTATGAAATTACCGACGTTACACGTACTAAAAATACATTAATTTTATTTTTGTCGCCTCCCCATTCGTAATGTTCACATCGTAAAACATTTGATGCCAATGAAATGTATAATTATACATTTTATACTAATATGTATGGCTATGGCGTAAAATGATGTGCGTGCCTTTGCGGTTTTACGTGCGTGCGTGTTTATTTGTACGAAATTCTATAATGTTTAGTAATCACATAATTTGATGTATGTCTGATCATTTTGGGACTGACTGACAGATCGTGTCATAGATGGCCTGTAATAGGAGATTGTGTCATCTTATGGATAGCAAACAAGGAACCAATCTTCTTATATTAGGAAAATATACTGGGATCGTCAAACATTTTGCTAAACAGACTAAGGAAACACGTTTTTAACAAAAGATATATTTTATTCTACGGAATAAAATATACGAGAATGAAATACGGGATAACACTCATACAGGTTTCATTGTAGCAAAGTCAGAATAGAGTTTTCCCTAGCGAATCACCAACATTACGGTCAAACAATTCATAGAGAGTGATAGCCACAAAAGTAATCTAACAAAAAGTTTAATTTAGAATTCTATTTTGAAATCAAAAGGTACCCGAGGGATCACAAACTCGATTTCAACATTTCTGACACGAGCGAAACCGCGGCAAAGGCTAGTTTTGTGTTAATAAACTTTTTATTGCGGCCCTAAAATATTTGCTTAACATATCTTTGGTTCGCCCAGATGTGTTCGTTTGATGCTGCCGATTAGGTTTTTGCGTTACAACGTAAACGTGTTTTGGGCTGGGACGCTTGTACGGAATTAAATAGGTCGGTTTGGGTGTTTAGAGAATATACTGTGGGTTAAATATATTATTTTTGTTGAAATTATTTGGTACTGTTACTGAAAATGGTAACCAGCTGCATCCGAAGACTAGAAGACGAAAAAGACCCTTCACGAAGCCGAAACGCAATTGTACTCCCTGTCATTGTGATCAGATTTCTGTTTTTGTTTGTCTGAGAACCTTATTTATAGTTTCGGAGATATTGGAGGCCAAAGTTCCAACGTTTTCACAGGTTTAAAAAAAAAGTTATTAATGTTATAACTTTACTTTGAATACCTCTACGACCTCTGTACCATCCAATGCATCCATCAGCACAAAATTTTAAGTGGGTGTACATTGAGTTTGAGTCCTACCGCAAACAGTGTTGCTCGCCCAAAAAAAAAATCTGTTCCTCAGCAATCATTTCTGCGTAGAGTTACCGCTTCGTGAAGGGTTCGTTTACACCCTACGAGTATATAGGCGCGTCTCTACAGATGTGATGATGTTTTGTTGAGAGTTTTACTTAGTGATAGCAAAAACCTCCACAAATTCCCGAGTGCTAATCATTTGATTGGCTTTCCGTAATGTTATGTTATATGTGAGCAACATCCGCCTGTCGAGATCAAGGTCGTGATTATGCAGTTGTCATTGAGAACATGTAATTATGTGCATTATTAGTTATGTCGTAACGTCCATTAAATATTTATTAAATGCTCTGTTGGACTGCTCACGGATGTGAACAGCGCTAAAAGGTGTAATGGTCAGGTGGAGGAGCTCGTGGCTAAATAATAACAGCCGCTCGGGTCTATCTTCAGGTTAAGCCGCGCTTGCCTAGTTGGTCCGTGAATGACCACGCATTACATACCGAGTTTCCTGGTCCCGACTGTCAATTGTAGATCTATGACAGTGGTTACAGGTAGTCAGTGGCCTGAAAGTCTGACAACCAGTCTTAGCAATGGGTATCGTATAACCCAGTACTAACTGGGTTGTGGAGGTCAGATAGGCAGTCGCTCCATGTAAAATACTGGTATTCAGATGCATCCGGTAAAGACTGGAAGCCGACCCCATAATGGTTGGGAAAAGGCTAGGCAAGTGATGTTGCTCAGGTTGCGAAATTAGTCTATTACGTTTCTTCTGCTGGGACATAGCCCTTCTGTCAGTGAGAGGTAGTCATCCGACACGTTGGCTCTGTGCGGGTACGTAAATGTATAACTCCGTCAATATTCAGGAGTTGTGTTGTAAATGAAGATGTGCTGATTTTATTTAAATATGTGTAACATTATGTCGGTGTTCGTTAGTAATATGATATTAACAGGAAATAGCTCAATGATAATAAAAAAAACTGGTGATTTACGCTCGCGAATAATTTAATAATCTAAGCGAAAAGATCAACCTAAAATTGAAATGAACTAATCTTATCCTTCTCCGATTCCAGGAAAACGAACCGCCTAGAAGAGGCGCTAAATATCTTCGACACGATCGTGAACAACATTAACTTCAAGGGTATCTCCATCATCTTGTTCCTCAACAAGTCGGACCTGCTGGCGCGGAAGGTCGCCAGCAAAGAGACCGACATACGCTGGTTCTACCCGCAGTTCGTCGGCGACCCCCACGATCTGCGAGACGTGCAAATGTTCCTGCTCAAGACCTTCGCCAACGTCCGCAGGGAACCCAAGACCACACTATACCACCACTTCACCACCGCTATCGACACCCACAACATAGAAGTGGTGTTCAACTCCGTCAAAGACACAATCCTCAACCGGAACCTAGAATCACTCATGCTACAGTGACGAACCAAACAGAACTACACCTACGGAATTGTAAAATTGTGATATCTGCTGGCAATATTCTCATTTCGCGATTCAACCTCGCGATATTTCCATTATTGTGTTTTTCTAACTTGCTAATCAGCATAATAGTGTCAAGCACATCTGAAAAGACAAAGAATGTGATCTGTTGATGGCCTAACGGTCTGGAGAGTGGATCTTGTATAAATGTAATATGACATGTATTTATTTACCAAATTTATGGGATTTGGTAAAACTATGTACCTTAGTCTAATGTATTGTAATTATAAAATTTGTATATCAGTATATTTATGACCAAAAATGTAGATTTTGCACGTGATGGATATTATTATGATCACTGATATATTAACACGCGTTGTGTGTCCGCTAAGGACCGACACGCTGTGTAGTGCTGGCCTGTAACGAAACACGCATACCTACACATATGTAAGTGCGCAATATTATAAACGTAGCGAATTAGACGATGTACGGTATGCCAGGGGGATTTTATAAACTTATGCCGTTTTCTATAACGTTTTCTCAATGATTGTAGATTTCTTTTATATCGATTACACTCTTATTCGCTTGCGATGATATCATAGTGATGGAATTGACAACTTTGCTGGAGTGAAATAAAAAAAAAATGCCATGTAACCTTTATTTATGATAGTTCTAGAAAGTACTCGATTTTCTAAAAATTTCACGTGTAGTTGTATCACAGCTTGAAGCCACATGTATAATTAATAAATTAGAATAATTGGTATGTATTTAACTATAATGTTTCCTCCACTACAGTTGTCAGTTTCGTTCGCATCGCAAGCACTTGGTTCTCAAGCTAGCAGTGCCAAGTCGTAGCGCTAGTGGTAGTGCCGACTACCGCTATATCATATAGATGTAGTTACAAGGAGATTGCTCTTATAGGGTGCCACGAAGCAAAGGAACTTCTTTGCGTTGGGAAGACTTTATATAGATCCCTCCCGGGAGTAAAAATGTATATAAATAACCATTGTTAGAAAAATCGTTTATAATCTGTGATTAAAAGTGTAAAAAGTATTAGGCTGTAAACAGCAACGAAATGTAAGTCTCTTGCAACAAAAAAGAAAAAAAAGTATGCTTTTTGACATTTGACACGGTTGACAAATGACGCTCAAATTTTTTGATTCATTGCGCTGATGTTGGTATCTTTTGAGTCGGGTGTTCTACCTTACGAGTATTCCGTCCCTTGGCACAATTTAATGCAATGACGTGTAATCTCACTATAGCTTCTACCACGTATTTTTAATTATTTTTTTTGTACAATATACAACTTATATTTTTAAAGGCGGGCACAAAGGTGTTCAACCTTTTTGATAATTTTAATGTGAATTTTATCTGCACTTGCTTTTGTATGTGAGAGGGAATGATCTGATTTTAATTATTATGTTAAGTACAACGCATAATTTTCGATCATAATAATTATACTCATTTAGTTGTAAGTCTCATAAGCTTTAGCATATTTATTTTGAGATCGTCGACAACTATAGTTTATTTACGTGAGAGTTTTTAGATAGAAGTTATCTATTTATTATGTGTACATTTTTATGAATGGTTTACTGAGGCTAAAATGTGTAAATACCTCTTAACTTTACTCTGTATATCGTTTCTTAGTATTTTAGATTTTTTAATAATCTTGGTTAATGTAATGGTCTGATCGGTTAGAAATGAATTACTTACGGATTTTTTTATTTCCAATATCAGTGATAAATTTGCATTTAGTAGTGCCATTGTGTGGTGCAAGCTGTGTTGCCACAGGAAAAACAACATGCCTAACAATATAATGTCAACACTATCGCGTGAAATTGGTTCAAGTTTTTTTTTAAATACATTAAGGCATTCTGACAGTTGGCGACGTCGTAAATTCCTGTCAAATATTTCACTGTATAATCAATATTTTTAAATATAATTTTGTGTTGCAGTTAAATAGTTGTAAGTTCTTTAGTTGAATAAAAAGCGTTGGGAAGGTTTCCAAGTGCGTTTTTAAATCTAAAAATGAACATTCAGAGTAACGATATTAGTTATTGCAATTCATAATCAATATTTTACTAAAACAGCGATATTTAATAATATAATTTAGCGAAATGTTTGACAGCCAGTTACAATGTTGCCAACATTCAGAATGTACAATTTTAAATTATATCGGCTCGGAAATGATTAAATAATAAATTGTCATAATGTAATATCGACGTAACACAGTGCTATTTTATTAGAATCCATAGCTTTTGCCGTTAAGACAGTTTGACTTATTAGACTGGTTCATTATCAATTAACTTTTATTGATGCCAAAGGTTGACTAACATCTTGACGCGAAGATAATACGATAATCTTTGTAAACAATTGTTAGGTGCTCAGTATCAGTATTTGAAATAAGGCATGATATTAAAAGGCCTGAGTTCTTAGACTAATATCTGTTAATATGTCCCATTTTGTGTTCTATGTGCCTCAGTTTATAACGTATTCATAAATGAAATTATTCAGATCATACAGTGTCTGTTAACGTTAGTTTTTGTTTGATAAGAAAAAATAATGAGCAATAAAACTATGTATACTACGAAAATAAATCACATATTATTTTGGGTTGACGTTTAAATCATTGCAATTGGAACCTCTCGCAGCTGTTAAAGTCCAATTTTGCGTCAGCCTAAAAATCATTGCAAAATCATTTGCGTCTGCTAAAATTTTGTAAGGTTTTATACAAAAATAAAAACAGTTTGAAATGTTTTGTGATATTTGGGTCGAAGAGGTCAGGCCTTAAAAATGGAACACTACAATCCAGATGACTGTTATATCAATGTACAGGCAGCTGCATTCATTATTTACTGCCCATGAATGGCTCCCAATGAATGCAGCCGTCTGTACAGTCATGTGCAAAAAGATGTATACAGGTGCCAAATCTCAAAAGTAATTTTCTCCTTTAATAACTACGAATTTGAATGAAATAAGTCTAAACAAACTATAACCACAACACAACATCTTATAACTTAATAGATATTTAAGGCGAATTTCTTTTGAATTACACTTAGGCACGTTTGCATCACAAATCACTAGATATGTTTAGCATTAAACACATATTGTCACTGTATGTAATGTATACGAGCCAAAGGTGTATACACCTTTTTGCACGCGACTACACGTTTGAAATAATTCGCAGAGATGAACTGATGTTTATATGGAGTCGGCAAATGTATTAGTGAGGTGAATGTGGGTCTCAAATTGGTAGCGACTAAGTCGAGGTGTGATTTATACAATGCTGTTGTAGTGATTGTCGCGTGGAACATTTAGTTTTGTTATTGTTTTTTAATCTTTTTAACATTAGAAAGACGGCATGTTTTTTTTATATTAGATGGGCTTACTCTTGACCCTACTTGGCCCTACTTGATGAACATGTCCAGAGAACTGAGATGATGTTGACGATGGAACGAGCTAACCCAAAAGAAGCCTATTAACTCGCGACTTAAATAGATTGGGGTCATATGAACTCGGGAACACCAACGCATGCAGAAGATAAACATCTAATTAACCAATCATTTTACCGTGAGATAATGCGACGATAGAGTTATTGGGTTTTTCCATCATGGATTTCTTAGTAGCAGCCACGGAGTCTGGATTTGTGCCCGGTTGATGGCAATAGGCTCGCCCCCTATTACATGGGAAATAAACATAACGCGAAATGTGGTTGTATTAGTACACCCCTGCCTAACCCTTCGGGTATAACAAGCGTGATATAATGTTGTTATAATGCGACGATACAATTTTGGCGCAGGGCGTATAAGCCTCGGTTTTTACTATGGTCCAATGAAGTTTACGCTTGATAAATCTCTTGTCTAGTGTAGATGAGACATTTTCGATTTTACATATCAGCTCAATTTTTGGATAGCTTGACTAGTCATTTGTAATAAATTCTTGCCGTTTTTATCAATTTTTTAATAGTAAAATTTCCACGTAGTATTGTCAAATACCTACTGATAAATGGCAGCTTAAGTCTTAACACAATTATTAATCTCAAATTCCTTTACGGACAAAGCTCGCGGCGATGTCTTGGATCTGACCTAATACTAAAAAATCGTGATATCTTAATGATCTGAACATTAATTAATTTAAAAAAATACTATAATTTCTAAATTATAATCTGTAATTTACATCATCAAACAACATAGAATGTTCCACGCGATAAGGGTAGTTGTAAGCTAAGGGTGCCAATCGTTTTGCTCGAAATATCCGCGAAAGTAATTTGTAATAATAGCATCGTTAGGCCTATGGAATATTTCGGTAGATAACGAAGCCCTAAGCAAGTGGTTGCTAAGTTAGTTGTATTTTATGAATTTTAAAAAACATATGTTAGGAGTCGATTTACACTCATGTTAACGTATGTTAGAGTGTTGACAATATCTTTTGGAATTCCTCTATATTTTGTATACAGCCCAATATTTATTGTACAGTGTAATAAAACACCATGCATGTATAGTTTTGTGGTTTTATTTAAATTTTTCACCGTGTTGGTTCAAGGTCATGGTCATCATTCTCCCGCCCTTATCCCAAGTTATTTGGGGTCGGCGCAGCATGTCTTCTTCTTCCACACTTGTCACACTTCATGTTGGATCAATTGCAACGAAATACAAGAGATAAGGGACAGTTTGGAAACATCAAGACTACGAAGTTATTTGATGATTAGAATCTTAATAAGCTGTGCAACTACGTAGGTACCAAAGGTGTCGGGACCCTACAACTCCATTCCTACCGGCTTCCCTTCGGAGGTACAGAACAGCAATTGTACCGCCATTAAAAAAATGCAAACAAAATTTCAGGCTACGCCACTGTAGGTAATACATCCTATCTGTTACGACCACACTTTTGCTACTATAATAAATGTGAAAGTTAGCAAGGATGGATGTTTGTTAGGGTGCATGGGTGCCTAGGTTCCTGGGTCGAGTGCACAGTTTCTGGTCTGTCTTTACACTGTCTCTCCGTTGTACTCGATACTTCTAATCTAGGCATTAGACTAAAAGGATAAGAAAAAAAACAAGTAGAAAAAGTCAAAAGATGTCAAAAAGGTTGACTCGTGAAGGATTTGAACCTCCGCCCTCCGATGGTCAAGATTTGGTTTATATCGGTGCTCTAACCTACTGAGCTAACGAGTCTTGTGACTTGGCGTCGAAAACAGCGTTCCCTATCCACATTGTGACGTCATGATTACTCATCCGTACGTGAGAACAAAGCTGCAACAGCTGTAAGTGGGTAGATGTGAATATTATTAATGATGAATGACATAAACCGGCCAATAGCGAGTCGGACTGGCACACACAATTTGTAACGATCATTGTTGTCATCTCAATTTACAATCAACAGCAAAACTAAATTTTCGTTTTTGATAGTATGTTAATTAAAAGCAATGTTATTGTTGCAGTTTTATGAAAAAGTCCCGTATTAGAGAAATGAAACATCAAATCTTATTCGAACCAATTTTCGTTGAAAGTCCTATTTACGTCCTGCTGAGTGATGACAGGCTGTTGACGGTGATACGGAAATGTGAAGGGCGTTGTGTTATTAATAATTAGGGTTTTTAGCAGTTAAAGGCTGTATTTTGAAGACCAACCACGACTAACGGTCCCGGCTGCTGACTGGCCACTCCACAATTACTTTTTTCCTAAAGCTAAACGGAAAATAAACAAAATAAAAAGGAAAACAACAAGAAAAGGTTGACTCGTGAAGGATTTGAACCTCCGCCCTCCGATGGTCAAGATTTGGTTTATATCGGTGCTCTAACCTACTGAGCTAACGAGTCTTGTGACTTGGCGTCGAAAACAGCGTTCCCTATCCACATTATGACGTCATGATTACTCATCCGTACGTGAGAACAAAGCTGCAACAGCTCTAAGTGGGTAGATGTGAAGATGAATGATATAAATCGGCCAATAGCGAGCCGGACTGGCACACAAAATTTGTAACGATCATTGTTGTCATCTTAATTTACACTCAACAGCAAAACTAAATTTTCGTTTTTCATAGTACGTTACTTAAAAGCAATGTTATTGTTGCAGTTTTATGAAAAAGTCCCGTATTAGAGAAATGAAACGTCAAATCTTATTCGAACTAATTTTCGTTGAAAGTCCTATTTACGTTCTACCAACCCACATTTTTTCAGAATTTTCCTCTTCTTACTTTAAAAGTTAGAGGGGGGATCGCGGTACACATTTTTACGGCTTTATAAACGAATATCTCATCAAACATTGATTTATGAAAAAAAATATTTTAGGAACCTTGATATCATTTTCAAGAGCTGTCAATAGTTTTATAAGTAAAAAAATATTTTTCCGAACCTCAGTTAGGTATATGTATGGCGGGCGTCCCATATATTTTTAGTATACATACATCTTAAGGCTTAGCTGGGAGTAGACCATGGCTGCGAACACTTATGTACATAGTTTATTTAGGTATTTGTTTTGTGCTTGTGCAAGCGGAATTTAAATACTGGCCTAATTAAGAACATTGCTACCATCCCCTCGTTATACCCACTTAGGTACCTACGGAAAAAGTACCTAGTTACTAATCCTAGATTGTCTTAGATTTTCTAATTAATATTTAAATTATAACCCACCTACAAATTAGCGCAGTTTCCAGGCGCCGTGAAAAGACTAATTCCTTTTATTAATTTATTACAATTGTCGGATATTAATAACAGCGGATTTGGCTCCAGATGTTTCGTACTCATTAGAGAGGGTAATCTCAACCTTTTCACTTAGTGAGAAATAAATTAGTTCGCTATTATTCTTCTCAAGTCGTTAAACTTAATGACACTAGTGCTCTGTCTAGCCGTATTCGTAACGGTACTTAGGTTCCTATTAAAAGAGATGAATGTTAATGAATGAAGAAGGGTGAAATTCGTTTGAAGCTTTCTAGCACGGGTTTCAAGTCAACGTTTCATAGGTAATGTCTTAGTAGTAGACTGGACTTGGATTTGTGCCTCGTAATTGACATTAGGCACGCCCTCTTTAAAAAACTAAACATATCAGGCGAACACCTGTGCCCGCTCTTGGGAAATCAAACATGATGTTTTGACTCAGGTTGGATCTACATCTACACGATAGGTGTATACATATTCGGGGTGGAAGGGACACGGACGCGAAAACGGAAACCACATACCAAGTACATAATTCTGAACCCCCCCACATAGAAATTTTCTACCCTGTATCAGTATACCCTGTTTCAGGATAGGTAGGATTCATGAAATTATTATGCAGGAAGTGTTTTCCTTTTATTCCTATTTTGTATTAGTAAGGGCAATGGCTCCAAAAAGCCGAGTTCTTTACTTACTTAACTACAACTTCGTGGAGCTTACCTATTTAAACAACAGGCTAAGTATCGGTGTACATACTTAATACTTGGAAAAGCTAGGTAAAGTTTTCCATACGGCGTTTCTGATACATAGGTACTCATGTTTATACGGGGTATTAGAGTCTTAAGATTGTAACCCGTACATTGCTAGGGCCTGAATGTATACAAAATATAGAGGCTTATTTTTGGTACAAAATACCCGTGCTTAGTATCATTGTGGTATTCGAAACAATACAATACACCTTCTGTTTCCTACTAAGGTATTAGCTGTGTAAATAATATTCGAATGGAATTTTGAGAACTTGGGTGGTGAATTCTCATTTAAAATGTGTTTTAAACGACCAGCACCAACTCAAACCTACTTTATTGAATGCTTTAGCAAATGTGGAACAAAAAATAATTTAGGCCAGACACCTAAAAAGGCGCGGTGGTGGCCGGTGGAGTGAAGTTGTGACCGAGTGGCGTCCAAGGACTGGAAAAACAATTGTTGGACTTCTAGCGGTGAGATGGGCGGACGACATTGTTGCCATCGCAGAAAATCCTGGATGAAGCTGAACGTGGAGAACGTCCAAACCCAGTTGTAGCCGAAAACAGGCTGTGATACATAGTCAAGGTTGTAGCTCTTCTTAAATGTTGGTTTTAAAAGACCAACAACTACTAATGGTTCCGGCGGCGGCTGATGACATACCAAGAACCCAATATTACTAAACAAACAAACCCGCGGTGGTAACCCACGGTGACATTGTTTCCCCTAAAGTATACGTGAAAATAAAACAAAGAAAAAATGAAAAACAACAGAAAAAGGTTGACTCGTGAAGGATTTGAACCTCCGCCCTCCGATGGTCAAGATTTATATTATATCGGTGCTCTAACCTACTGAGCTAACGAGTCTTGTAGTTTTGTGTTGAAAACAGCGTTCACTATCCACAAAATGACGTCAGGTATTCAGGATTACTCATCCGTTCCCACGTAACAGCCAAAGCTTTTATTAAAATGTTGCAGACGATCGGTTAGGTACATGTTTCTACCAAAACTCTTTTTGTATTTATTTAAACTTCATGTACAATAGTGATACATAGTAGTACCTATTCCAAGTTTTAAATAGTAATGCCTTGATTAATTATATTTGCTGTGTCAGTGCCAAGCAAGAGAACTCGGTCTTATGCATCAGTGCATGGGAGCCTAGGGTCGACTGCACAGTTTCTGCTATGTTTTTGCGCTGGCTCTCCACTGCACTCAATAAACTAATCCAGGCACAAAAAGGTTATCAAAAGGTTGACTCGTGAAGGATTTGAACCTCCGCCCTCCGATGGTCAAGATTTGGTTTATATCGGTGCTCTAACCTACTGAGCTAACGAGTCTTGTGACTTGGCGTCGAAAACAGCGTTCCCTATCCACATTATGACGCCAAGATTACTCATCCGTACGTGAGAACAAAGCTGCAACAGCTGTAAGTGGGTAGATGTGAATATTATGAATGATATAAACCGGCCAATTGCGAGTCGGGCTAGCACAAAAAGGACATCATCCGCGTTCCATACATTTCTGGTAAAAAAAAAGTGCTGTATTCTGATAGAACTCGTCTGCCTGAGCATTTGATAATTTGGCACCAAAGTTGTAGCACCACTGTGCTTGGTAGTATTTAAGTTCTAAAAGTCCGTCTTTTCATACATTTTCGATTAAACTATTAACTATAACAAATGAAGTATCTTGCCAGAACATGACGTTTTAAATATTTTTTTGTAAACACGACATACTTATTGTCACTAAGTGCAACATACACTGCATACCCAGAAAATACACCAAGAGTAAAACCTACAAAAAAAAAAACATACAACCGAATTGAGAACCTCCTCCTTTTTTTGAAGTCGGTTAAAAAGGAATGTTAAAATTAGACTAGTCACCACAATAATTATCCCTAGATTGTAATGGACAAATCGCTATCGGGAAGACAAGCTATCGCGCACTACTATGCAAACTCAAAGCATTTATTTCAATTAGACCATTACAGGCACTTTTGAATGTCAAAACACAAAAAATAAACTAAGCTACAGTCCCAGTCACAGGGCATAATAACTTGTGAAAGTACTGTAGTTGCCCATTCGAAAGCGTAGATCTCTATGGAGGAGAATGGGCAAGAAACTCCATGGACACTCTTTTAAATCATTATGTTGTTACAAAGTCTCGGTTACATCATTCATGTCGAGATTAAACATATATGTGTATGTAGAAAGACCTGCGAGTAAGAGCGTCCAGAATAAAAAGATAAAATTAACAATTCAAAAATACAATAATCCATGGCAGCTGCGAGATGACCAGTCACAACTGACAGCGCCCGTTCACGAACATGACGCATGGATATTGTACGTGCATCTTATGTAAAAGAACTATTGGGTGCTGTTCTCACATTATGTGTATTATTTGGTATTTGAGCTATGCTCGACATTTACAAAATATAGTCCCACCAGCTTTGGGATTAGAGAATGTCATTATTATTCCAGATGATTTTGATTCCATTGTTTAATAATAATATATTGCATTAAATATTAAAAAATATATTCTTATTTTATTACAACCCCCCAATCTTAAATGGATTCTGCCACAACAGAACATTTTATTTCGGTTCGTCATTCATTATTCGAAAATATTATGGTACCTCATTGTTTTGGTTAATTCGTTTGATCGAAAAATATATGAAATGTCAGATAAATAAGTATTTATGTTGAAGAAATCTGACATTTCATCATCATTTCTTAACATGGCACCAAAGCTTATAGCAACACTAATAGTAGTGCTACAGCTTTAGTGCCATTTTAACAAATGCTCAGGCGGATGTGTTCTATCAGAATGTAGCACTTTTTTCATTTTATTTTTTCACTTTTGATTTTGCACCAAAATGGATGATGTCCTTTGTAACGATCATTGCTGTCATCTCAATTTGTTACACTCAACAGCAAAACATTTTTTTTAACGTATTACATAGTAGGTTAATTAAAAGCAATCTTATTGTTGCCGTTTTATGAAAAAATCCCGTATCTGAGAAATGAAACATCAAATCTCATTCGAAACAATTTTCGTTGAAAGTCCTATTTACGTTCTACCAACCCACATTTTTTCAGAATTTTCCTCTTCTTACTTTGAAAGTTAGAGGTGGGGTCGCGGTACACATTTTTACGGCTTTATAAACAAATATCTCATCAAACATTGATTTATGAAAAAAAGTATTTTAGGAACCTTGATATCATTTTCAAGAGCTGTCAATTAGATTAGAAAAATTTCTGTGAGGGGGTTCAGATTTAGGTACTGAGGATGTGGTTTCCGTCGGTGTCCCTTTCACCCTGTATTCAGGATAGGTAGGATTCATGAAATTATTATGCAGGAAGTGTTTTCCTTTTATTCCTATTTTTAACCGACTTCAAAAAAAGGAGGAGGTTCTCAATTCGGATGTATTTTTTTTTTGTGTTTGTTACCTCATATCTCCGTCATTTATGAACCGATTTGAAAAATTCTTCTTTTATCTGAATGGATTTACTTCCCGATTGGTCCCATAGAAATTTCATCAAAATCGGTTCAGCAGTTTGGTTTTGAAATCAAAATAACTGGAAAAAATGTCATCCAAGTAAAAGAAATTGCGAAATTGATACTTGACAAGGATTTGTGTGTGATACGATAACTAAAAAGGGTAAAATAAAAACTTTTTTGCAAAAAAAAACCGACTTCCAAAAAAAACACTAAAAAAGTGGAAAATAACTTTACTTTCGGAAGTCGGCGGCAAAAAAGTCAATGAAACAAACAATAGTCACCGACTTCCGAAAGTAAAGTTATTTTCCACTTTTTTAGTGTTTTTTTTGGAAGTCGGTTTTTTTTTGTATTAGTAAGGGCAATGGCTCCAAAAAGCCGAGTTACTTAACTACAACTTCGTAGAGCTCACCTATTTAAACAACAGGCTAAGTATCGGTGTACATACTTAATACTTGGAAAAGCTAGGTAAAGTTTTCCATACGGCGTTTCTGATACATAGAGGTATTCATGTTTATACGGGGTATTAGAGTCTTAAGATTGTAACCCGTACATTGCTAGGGCCTGAATGTATACAAAATATAGAGGCTTATTTTTGGTACAAAATACCCGTGCTTAGTATCATTGTGGTATTCAAAACAATACAATACACCTTCTGTTTCCTACTAAGGAATTAGCTGTGTAAATAATAGAATTTTGCATTCGAATGGAATATTGAGAACTTGGGTGGTGAATTCTCATTTAAAATGTGTTTTAAACGACCAGCACCAACTCAAACCTTTCTTTTATTTAATGCTTTAGTAAATGTGGAATAAAAAATAATTTAGGCCAGACCTAAAAAGGCGCGGTGATGGCAGGTGGAGTGAAGTTGTCACCGAGTGGCGTCCAAGGACTGGAAAAACAATTGTTGGACTTCTAGCGGCGAGATAGGCGGATTGTTGCCATCGCTGAAAATCCTGGATGAAGCTGAACGTGGAGAACGTTCAAACCCAGGTGTAGCTGAAAACAGGCTGTGATACATGATGAAGGTTGTAGCTCTTCTTAAATGTTGGTTTTAAAAGACCAACCACTACTAATGGTTCCGGCGGCGGCTGATGACATACCAAGAACCCAATATTACTAAACAAACAAAACCGCGGTGGTAACTCACGGTGACATTGTTTCCCCTAAAATATACGTGAAATAAACAAAGAAAAAAGGAAAACAACAGAAAAAGGTTGACTCGTGAAGGATTTGAACCTCCGCCCACGGTGCTATAACTTAGAACAAAAGTAAGAGAATCATAACCCACCAGTTAAGGTAGACTTCTGCTTTTGGAGATACACTACTCAGTTCAATGGATTTTTAATTTAGTCGTATAGTAATATGAAAAGTTTAACTTACTTATTGATAGATGGCGCAGTTCTCAACATGTTCATGGTTTTAATCTGAACATACGCTCCATTTTACTCAGATTTTCTTAAAAAAACAACAATTTTTTATCCTAAATACAAATATTTATGGAGTTGACACAGGTTTTAAATTTATTGTGTTAACATACAACGTTTGTTTAGATAGATAAAATCATCCAGTAATTAAAGGCTAATTATTTAAACTATTTTTTAAACGGGGAAAAGGAACGTAGTTCGCGTAAATGCCAAAATAATGTGAAGGCAAAAGGCCCAGAAGCCATGTCAAAAATATTACTTTAAAAAAATCAAAATAAGTTGTTGTCAAACTTTCAAAATAATAATAATCCGTTTTTCTCTTTCCGAGTGAATGGATGCGCTTCGATTATTTTGTGGATTTTTCTTGACGACTTGGCTTACTATTTGGACATTGACGATTCTGCTTCTAAACATTGACCTGGAAAAGTATAGGATACCGACGACATCGCTCTATTTGATTGACCCTTGCACGAAAATTTGGACTATTTGTAAGATGAACGCAAGCAAGTGTTGTGTGTTGAACTGCAAAAAAACTCGTAAGTACAAAATAATTACACTCTTAATAATTATTAATGTGTGTGTGTACGGAGGGCTTCATCAATTGCCTACCCCAGTTGTAAGATAATTTAATACAACAGGTACCCAATTGATGAAGACATCCGTACAAGAAATAACTTGCAAGTTAATCATATTTGAGTTTTTAAATCTATGTGCCTTGAGGGAATATAATTTTTGGTCTATTTCCAGGTCCAGATACTATTTTGCATAAGTTCCCCGATCCAGAAAAGGAGTTGGATAGATTCAATAGGTGGATCAGAGTTAGCCTTCAATTACTGTTAAAAAAGATTGAAATAAAATATTTGACAGTGTATCTGATGTTTTAGTTTTTCTTAATATAAAAAACTACCTAAAATAAAGGAAAGAATAAAATAATACAGGGCCTACTGCAGATTTGCGTGATGGAATGTTGTTGTTACTTGTTGCTAGAGGGCGCTATAAAATGTTAGAGTGACGTCTCTATCTCAGTATATAAAATGTACTCTGTGCCTCCGCCCTCCGATGGTCAAGATTTGGTTTATATCGGTGCTCTAACCTACTGAGCTAACGAGTCTTGTGACTTGGCGACGAAAACAGCGTTCCCTATCCACATTATTACATCATGATTACTCATCCGTACGCAAAAACAGAGCTGCAACTGCAAGTGGGTAGATGTGAATGTTACTATGTAATGACATATACAGGCTTTTTCAACAAGAACTTTGTTTTGTAAAACAAAATAAAACAAAGAATTTAGATGAAGATGATTCAAATTTTTATTGTACTACGAAAAGAAAAGTTTGGCAATTATGAATGAAAAATGATATCTGGCAAATGTCCACCACGACCACGCTGACAGAAGTCAATTCTTTCATCAAAGTTTTTAATCACTTTTTGGCAAAATGGCTTGTCTATTTCGTTAATCACATCACGGATTTTGAGTTTTAACGCTGCAATCGATTCGATTGGCTCCGTATAGAATCTGTCCTTAACATAGCCCCACAAAAAAGAATCCAGTGGTGTTAAATCACACGATCTGGCTGGCCACTTAACAGCTGAATTTCGTGAAATTATGCGATCGGGAAATTTGGTTTGCAATAAATTGATCGTTTCATTGGCTGTGTAACATGTGGCACCGTCCTGTTGAAACCACATGTCAGTGATATCCACGTCATCAATAATAGGCCAAAATTGAGTTGTTAACATCTCGCGAGAGCGTGATCCTTTGACCGTTACCGCATTTCCAGCCTCATCATCACTGTCTCTCACGGCTGTGATATTTTCAGTTGAACGAACTGGTCGAACACGCGTTAGTGTTGGCACATTTTGTACCGAGCCTGTCAACTCAAATTTAGCAACCAAATTCTTAATAGCGGTCTCAGAAGGATGATTATGTTGTCCAAAAATATCACGAATTTTACGAAATGTAACTTTAACAGAATCACCATTTTCATAGTGGATTTTAATTATTTTAATTCGTTTCCGAGATAATTTGAATTCATTGTAACAATTGCCAAAGCATCTACTACGAATACGTCAAAAACTGAATGTCAAAACTGTCATGTTGTTGGTGTATCCCCAATTAGAAAACAAAGTTCTTGTTGAAAAACCCGTTACATACATGGGCAGATAATGATGATGCGCGGGGACTTCCCGCTGGGGCAGGCAAAAATGTACAGTGCCTAACACTCTTATTTCGCCATTTCTCTTATATTATTAAAGATGGTAAGGTTACACCTACTACACCTAGCAAGGTGCGGTGATCTCAGGTGGAGTAAAACTGTGACCGAGTGGCGTCCAAGGACTGGGAAAAGAAGTGGTGGACTTCTGGCGGCGAGACGGGCGAGATCCTGAATAAAGCTGTCCAGGAACGTGGATATTGACACAAGCAAAGAGAGACCTTTTATACCCTGCTGGGTGATGACAGGCTGTTGACGGTGATACGGAAATGTGAAGAGCGTTTTGTTATTAATAATTAGGGTTTTTAGCAATTAAAGGCTGTATTTTGAAGACCAACCACGGCTAACGGTCCCGGCTGCTGACTGGCCACTTCACAATTACTTTTTTCCTAAAGCTAAACGGAAAATAAACAAAGAAAAAAGGAAAACAACAGAAAAAAGTTGACTCGTGAAGGATTTGAACCTCCGCCCTCCGATGGTCAAGATTTATATTATATCGGTGCTCTAACCTACTGAGCTAACGAGTCTTGATACATGAAGTTGAAAACAGCGTTCATTTTCCACAAAATGACGTCGGGTATTCAGGATTACTCATCCGTTCCCACGTAACAGCCAAAGTTTTTATTTAAAAGTGGCAGACGATCGGTTGTGTACATGTTTCAATAAAAACTCTTATTTATTTATTTATAATTTATTTAAACTTCATGTACAGTAGTGATATATAGGAGTATTCCAAGTTTTAACTAGTAATGCCTTGATTCATTATATTTGCTGCGTCAGTGCCAAGCAAGAGAACTCGGCCTAGTGCATCAGTGCATGGGAGCCTAGGGTCGAGTGCACAGTTTCTGCTATATTTTGGCGCTGGGTCTCCACTGCACTCGATAGACTAATCCAGGCATAAAAAGGTTATCAAAAGGTTGACTCGTGAAGGATTTGAACCTCCGCCCTCCGATGATCAAGACTTGGTTTCTATCGGTGCTCTAACCTACTGAGCTAACGAGTCTTGTAACACCATGCTGGAATGCCGGAATGCATGTTCCCTAACCGAAAAATAACGCCATGATTACTCACCCATTCGTAACAATCAAAGCTTTTATTAAAATGTGACAGGTCATGATTAGGTTACGTGTTTCTATCAAACCTCGACGTGCATATCGAGAATACGATACCAGAAACCGCTAAAGAGTTCCCTCGTGGGGAGACAATGTTTGCTGCTTCATCAGGTCATCTCTGCCAAATAAATGGAACTAGGTATATCTGAACGTGAAACGAGTAGGTATTCCAAGTTTTAACTAGCAATCATCGTTAGAGGCGTGATGCCTGTAATGCCGGTTATGTTTAAAGTCCCTGTAATAGGGGGCCAGCCTATTGCCCATCAACCGGGCACAAAGCCAGACTTCGTGGCTGCTACTGAGAAATTCCTGATTAAAAACCCAATAACACTTTGCCCGACCCGGGAATCGAACCCGAAACCACGGTAACTAGTAATGCCTTTATTAATAACATGTGCCGCGTCTGTGCCAAGAAAGAGAACTCGGCCTACAAACACAAAGCTGCAACTGTAAGTGGGTAGATGTGAATGTTATGACATATACATACATAAAGGGCAGGCAAAAATGTACAGTGCCTAACACTCTTATTTCGCCATTTCTGTTATATTATTAAAGATGGAAAGGGTACACCTTCTACACCTAGCAAGGTGCGGTGATCTCAGGTGGAGTAAAACTGTGACCGAGTGGCGTCCAAGGACTGGGAAAAGAAGTGGTGGACTTCTGGCGGCGAGGCGGGCGAGATCCTGAATGAAGCTGTCCAGGAACGTGGATATTGACACAGGCAAAGAGAGACCTATTACACCCTGCTGGGTGATGATAGGCTGTTGACGGTGATACGAAAACGTGAAGGGCACTGTGTTATAAAAAATTAGGGTCTTTAGCAGTTAAAGGCTGTTTTTGGAAGACCAACCACGGCTAACAGTCCCGGCTGCTGACTGGCCACTCCACAATTACTTTTTTCCTAAAGCTAAACGGAAAATGAAACAAAGAAAAAAGGAAAACAACAGAAAAAGGTTGACTCGTGAAGGATTTGAACCTCCGCCCTCCGATGGTCAAGATTTATATTATATCGGTGCTCTAACCTACTGAGCTAACGAGTCTTGTAGTTTTGTGTTGAAAACAGCGTTCACTATCCACAAAATGACGTCAGGTATTCAGGATTACTCATCCGTTCCCACGTAACAGCCAATGCTTTTATTAAAATGTTGCAGACGATCGGTTGGGTACATGTTTCTACCAAAACTTCATGTACAATAGTGATACATAGGAGTATTCCAAGTTTTAACTAGTAATGCCTTGATTAATTATATTTGCTGCGTCAGTGCCAAGCAGGAGAACTCGGTCTAATGCATCAGTGCATGGGAGCCTAGGGTCGAGTGCACAGTATCTGCTATGTTTTAGCACTGGCTCTCCACTGCACTCGACAGACTAATCCAGGCATAAAAAGATTCTCAAAATTGACTCGTGAAGGATTTGAACCTCCGCCCTCCGATGGTCAAGATTTATATTATATCGGTGCTCTAACCTACTGAGCTAACGAGTCTTGTAACACGATGCCGGAATGCATGTTCCCTAACCGAAAAATAAGGCCATGATTACTCACCCATTCGTAACAATCAAAGCCTTTATTAAAAACAATTGTTGGACTTCTAGCGGTGAGATGGGCGGACGACATTGTTGCCATCGCTGCAAATCCTGGATGAAGCTGAACGTGGAGAACATCCAAACCCAGTTGTAGCTGAAAACAGGCTGTGATACATGATGAAGGTTGTAGCTCTTCTTAAATGTCGGTTATAAAAGACCAATCACTACTAATGGTTCCGGCGGCGGCTAATGACATACCAAGAACCAAATATTACTAAACAAACAAACCCGCGGTGGTAACCCACGGTGAAATTGTTTCCCCTAAAGTATGTATACGTGAAAATACAACAAAGAAAAAATTGAAACCAACAGAAAAAGGTTGACTCGTGAAGGATTTGAACCTCCGCCCTCCGATGGT
The DNA here is from genome assembly GCA_964057025.1 of Standfussiana lucernea. Lineage (NCBI taxonomy): Eukaryota > Metazoa > Arthropoda > Insecta > Lepidoptera > Noctuidae > Standfussiana > Standfussiana lucernea. Next base: position 14,822,095 of record OZ059791.1, on the reverse strand, counting down.
CAAGATTTATATTATATCGGTGCTCTAACCTACTGAGCTAACGAGTCTTGTGACTTGGCGTCGAAAACATCGTTCCCTATCGACATTATTACATCATGATTACTCATCCGTACGCAAATACAAAGCTGCAACTGTAAGTGGGTAGATGTGAATGTTATGTCATATACATACATAGGCAGATAATGATGATGCGCGGGGACTTCCCGCTGGGGCAGGCAAAAATGTACAGTGCCTAACTCTCTTATTTTGCCATTTCTCTTATATTATTAAAGATGGGAAGGTTACACTTTCCACAACTAGCAAGGTGCGGTGATCTCAGGTGGAGTAAAACTGTGACCGAGTGGCGTCCAAGGACTGGGAGATCCTGAATGAAGCTGTCCAGGAACGTGGATATTGACACAAGCAAAAAGAGACCTTTTATACCCTGCGGGGTGATGACAGGCTTTTGACGGTGATACGGAAATGTGAAGGGCGTTGTGTTATTAATAATTTAGGGTTTTTAGCAGTTGAAGGCTGTTTTTTGAAGACCAACCACGGCTAACGGTCCCGGCTGCTGACTGGCCACTCCACAATTACTTTTTTCCTAAAGCTAAACGGAAAATAAACAAAGAAAAAAGGAAAACAACAAAAAAAGGTTGACTCGTGAAGGATTTGAACCTCCGCCCTCCGATGGTCAAGATTTGGTTTATATCGGTGCTCTAACCTACTGAGCTAACGAGTCTTGTGACTTGGCGTCGAAAACAGCGTTCCCTATCCACATTGTGACGTCACGATTACTCATCACGTACGCAAAACGATGCTTCTAAGGCCGGCCACATACACTCGTGATTCGATTTCCGAATTCGTTTTTCAAATCTGTCTCTTCGAACGCAACAAATATGTACATAGAACAGGGTTTGTCACACGATTTGGTGTATTTTTTTCAGTAACTTTTTCCGTCCATACGTTCCGAATTCCAAAACGGTTTCATGCGTTCGGAATTCCGTACGAAAAAAAATCGCGATTGAAGAGGTGTTCGCTTTGCTCCATATGGTTACTCGTTACATAGTAGTAAGTTGCTCACAGGCTGAGCTTACGTAATTTCGTAGTGAGAAATATCGAATGTCTGTGGATACTTTTTCCGTTCGAATCAGGAAAACGACTGTATGTGGCTGCCCTAAATGGTGCATTTATAGCAGGTAAGTAGATAAAATGAATATGACAGTCATAATGATGAATGATAAAAACTCGTATTGTGAAGGTATGAGTCATTATTATTATCAACTTTTTCCTCTTTTTGTTTCTGGATACATATTTGTTTATAATTTTTAATCTTCATCGAAAATATTTAGGAAATACCTAGCTGACATGATTATACAAGGTGGCGCCGACAGTACGACAATAAATAAAAGTACTGGTAATATTAGTACATAGGAATATTTTACAACTTTCAAATGAATCATAACATCTATGTACAGTGCTGGCTCAAAGAACAATGGCAGGTCTCCATACTAAGAATTGTCTGGGATCAAATTGAAGCGTCCCGTAATGAAAAATATATTAAAAGATTTGGCGTTAGCTCCAGAATCTATAAATGGCACTATTTTCATTTGGGAAAGCCGGAAAAAAAAGATTTCGGTGTTTGAATTTTTAGGTTATGAATGAACGCCAAACAACAATTATCTATAAAACATCGCAGATTGAAATTAAATCATAAAGAAATGGATAAATGGTGGTGTGGTCTAAGTGAGGATAACAGTATTTACGGATAAAATGAGAAAAACCCAAATAAATTCTAACCCGCGGTGAAGAGTAGTACTTACTCAATTGTATGTTCAAGAAAGCTGGGCGCGTAATTTAAAAAAATGCACTTGCCCCGTAGACACTAAAACTGACGGTTAGAATACTTATAACACCTAATGTTAGGACAAATAAAAAACACATTTTGTTAAACATATGTATTTTATTGCTCATCCTCATCTCGTATTATTATCTCATCAAGAAAACCTGCTGGTGCTGAGATATGTTCTTGATGTCTGGCCCATCCTAGATACCACACTAAGGTCATAGTGTGTGCGCAGCAGCCTACAGTAGCCTACAGTTCCGGGTTTACAACAAAAATCCAATTCACTGGGCACAATCGGAGCACAGTAAGATTAGCTTAAGGTCACGCAAAAGCAATATCGGAGTCCTAAGGGCACGCACTAGTCACACAGGCAGTATCAATCAGTCCACAAACAGTCCAGGTCGGGTAAAAATAAATAGAAGGCCAAATATAAACACAAAACACAACCGAGATGAAAAACGCGGAAGGATTCTGTAACGTCTTGACTTCACTTGTCAAGACAGACAACCACAGACAACATGTATTGTCACTGTCAAAGACAAAAGTAGTGCTGCACGTTTCGATTCGGTTTTCTTAAGAATCGATACAACACTGAAACGATCCTGTGATAGTTTTAGCCATTATTAATTGGAATTAAAAGTAGAAGTATTTCTTCAAAGATATCAGTTGATTAAAGACGAAAGAATAGAGGATTTCAATAATTATGTTACAAACAAAACCAACTCTACATGGGTCGATATATTATATCGATCATTCGATTAATTATTGATACAGATAAATTGCACTCATACTATTTGTACTCACATCACTATTCTAATGGTAACATTTCGAATGTACCTAATTCGAAAATCATTTGATAAGCTTTTAAAAACATAAAATAACTCCGGCCTTAACGAGAAGGAGTGAATAACTGAAAAATCGTAGAAAATTAATTAAATTTGATTCATATATATGAAATCTATGGACGCCAAAAAAAAGTCCAGACCAAATACTGCCATTGTTCTTTCTCTATGTTATTTATTATGCATGGAAAGGCGACCAGCTGATTATTTTTACTCATTCTTAGTACCTTTTTTTTCGGATGGGAAATCATCAAATGACTTCTCCCGCTCTGGGCTGAGCAGGAGGGAGTGTCAGACTTTTACTGACTAAAACCCACCCATGTTCCTTCATCGCCCTTTGTGTTCCGGGGCCGCGGTATCTCTTTCGAACAACCCGCAGCACCCGGCAGGCATCGGCCCTTGCGGGCCCCCATTCTTAGTACCTAGTGTTGTTTTCACAAAATTGTCATCAAAATCCAATTATACTAATTCCATATTCTAAGTCGAAAAAAAAAAAACAATCCACGCTTTATACACAAGTAAATACTAAACGTACATATCTATAGTCTATCTCTTTCGGAATGCGATTCTGACGCCATGTTTTTTAATTCGGTTCGTGGTGAATCACCTCGGCAGTCCTTGAACAATGCGAGCGCGATGACTAATCGTGACGTCATTTTGTGGAAACACAACGCTGTTTTCGACGCCAAGTCACAAGACTCGTTAGCTCAGTAGGTTAGAGCACCGATATATACCAAAACTTGACCATCGGAGGGCGGAGGTTCAAATCCTTCACGAGTCAAACTTTTTTGAAAATGTTTTTTAATTTTTTCACTTGTTTTTCTACCTTTGGTTAACTTCTTCCGTTCAGCTTATGATCTATGTATTTATGTCTTTACACGAGGAATCTTATCGTATCGACATTTGGCATGCAGGCCAAGGTTCGTTAGTAACAATTTTAGTAACCAAATGATGTACCTACCTAATGCAGATTTTTGTATTTTTAATCAGAACAGTAGGAGAAAATCACTTTTAAAAGTGGCTTAGTGTTAACATATTGGTGCTCGTGACTGTACATACAAACGCAATGGATATTTTCGAAGCTAATTTATTTCACAAGTGGGTACTCTTTAGTGACATGAACTGTTGATAACAGGGGGCAATTCCTCTATTTTTTTAATAACGATCTCATTCTAACCTCTGCCTTAATTTGTTAAAAATCGTACTGTGTAAGGACTATTAACAAATAATTACCAATAGCACTGTTATTGACAATTCCATTCTATCGTTTAAAAACCAAAACAGCACTGTGGATTTTGAATTGCGGAAATTGGCCTTTAGAGATAATGCCAGGCTGCCAAGACAATAACAAACCTATTGGCTGTGGCAAGGACATATCAATATTACGTCAAACGTGTGTGTATTGTTGATAATAATTGATTGCAGTGCGGTCGTCACAATTGGCATGTCGGAGGTGGATAACTAGGTATTGTGTGATACTGTCTCGAGTGGTTGGGTCAGACAAGTATACCCACCCATATCTATGTGTATAATATGTACATATGTGGGTAGGTGTATAAATAGAAATCATAGTTGGTAGTTAGCTGTACAAGATTAGCAGGCTAGTGCCGTATTTACACAATTTGAATCTGTCACAGTCAGTTAGATAACATAACATAACATCACGCCTGTAATCCCCGAAGGGGTAGGCAGGCGTGTACCCGGGGCGTCAGTGATGTTTAAGTCAAATGTAATAAGGGGCGAGTCTATTGCCATCAACCGAGCACAAATCCAAACTCTGTGGCTGCTACTGCGAAATTCCAGATGGAAAAACCCCAATAACACTTTGCCCGATCTGGGAATCGAGTCCAGGATCTCATGCTCAGCAATCGCGCTTGCGGCCACTAGACCAAGGCATGGGCAGATATTTGTTATATTACCATATCGGGATGATTATCTCTAGCAAGTCGGAGGCTGGATTTGTATCCGGTTGATAGCAATCGGCTAGCCCCCTAACTTATGGTAACTTTGTGTGGTGTCTGTGCGTACCCATAGATACACCTATGCTTAAGATCTGAAACCCAACCGTATCAAAAACCGAAAACCACTTAACACTTGAAAATAACGTTTCAAATTGCAACATTGTTTGTTCTAAAAACATCGTAAGTTTCCGTGCATCTACTGTCGAGGCTTGCAATATCCGGCTCGTCACACCACAAGATAGCCACATAGTTAAACTTTTATTAAAACTTTTCATCTAATTAACTTTTCGTGCAATTTTTATTAGCCCCTATAAAACGAAGCTGGGACGAAAGATTTTATGTCATTATAAAGGGTTAAAACTTTATATCAACCCGATGTCCATCTTTGCACGTGGGTCCATGTGCAACCATTTATAAAATATTGGTTTACTAACCTTAGCTATAATTTGCACTAATTCGGTTAAAAGGTTTTTGAAAAAGCGAGCTCACAACATTTGTTTAGTGTTTGTACCGATGCGGGGCTCGTTAACCTGTCGGTGCTAGCCTACTAATCCACATCATGTAGAAAATTCTGAATAAGAAAAATAATGTCCTGTGACTAAACTACTGGATATATTCGAATGAATTTTTGTATGCAGACTGGGAACGTCATGACGTTCCCAGTACCTCATGAGGTATACGCAGTTTAATTTATTGTCGTATAGTCGGCGCCACCCTGAAAATGAGGTATATTACAAATTAGTATATAAATTGTAACAACGCTATGTGTGTCGATTCAAACGGAAGATTTAAGTGCTAGGTCTCCTAGCACAAAATTTTCAAACCGGAAAGTATTGAAATTTCAGCGTCGAGGTTCAGTATACTTGACAAATGTATGGGAATCGGTAGCCTTTTGTTATGGTAACCCCTATTGTTATGATGAGACGACTCGACTCGTAATGAAGGTCAGCGTTCTATGGTCAAACGCCATCAACTCATGGTAATAAAACATACCTAGGTAACTCAATATCATTGTCTGTATGAGGAGTTGGGGGTGGGGGCTAAAGTAACCCGTAAAATTAAAATTTTCAGATGCACTGATGATTATACTTTGGTAAATACATACACGGTGTATTACATCGCACAAACGGTGACCATAAATTCAGTCCATGTATCTCTAGAGCCCACACAGCGTCAAAATATTTCGTTGGTTCTTTGAACATTTGGCATTTGAGGTAAGGTTACCAAGTTCAGAATTGTTATCTGTTGGTGTTTTCTTTATGGCTTCTTCCAGGAAGCTCCTTGAGCAATTCCTGTTATTTATTGTAGCTTTAATATCTATTAAAAGGAAAAGTGGGCCGATCTTGGAAGGTCGGCAATCTTTGATTGAATTAAATGTGGTTCTATATTTTTGTAGTAACTAGGTCAAAAAATATTTTTCTATGTTTCAGGACCAAAAATGTTAATATTCTTGGGATTATTTTAATCCGGATCGAAGATAACTGAGGTCTACCCCATAAGGTGCTTAACAAATACAATAACCTCATTGGTAGCTATGTGTTTGAGCCGTTTGGGGTTGAAACACTGGGGCCATAGGGTTCGAGTGAGTGAGTTAGTGTACCTAGTCTTTCGGGACATCGCCAAGCCAAGTTAGTCGACTCTTCTCGTGACCAGAGGGCTGGCCTATTATTGGGTCAAAAAATCAGCATTGAAATTCAACGTGGCAATGCTGCCAGCCTTCTGGGCACTATTCCTGTTGACAGCGATGTGGACGAATTTGTTGACGCCCTTTAATGCTTTTCTTCTTTTATCTATGTACATATTTGTATTATTATTTTAAGTTTCAGTACGATAGCTTTGTTAATTTTATCTAAATCTGCTAGAAAATTAACATAAAATAAGAAAAGGTTGAAAAAAGAAAAATAAGTAGTTTACTATTAAATAAGGTAAGGGATAGTCGTCTTCTCAGATGTCCTTCTCATCGCTCTGGTTTTATTAAATCTTCCTTCTTTGTCCAGGCGGTCTTCCTTTGGAATGCGCCCCCTCAGAGTATTAGGACGGTAACCAATCGATTCACATTCAAACTGAAAGCTCGAGAACACATCCACAAGAAGTTGGCAGATTCGTCTCAGAATTAAGTTGTAGTAGTTATTCTTGTTTATCTCTCATAACTCTATATATTTTGTTTCATGTATATAATATGTATTTATTCTTATATTTTAGTTTTCTGGTTTATTTTCTGTTATTGCACCTACTGTGTATTGTCTCTGCATCACCCTAAGGCAGACTGTTAGAAAATGCCCAAGGCATTAAGTCCGCCTTTGTACAGTTTTTACGTGTGCATAAAGGTTTGTTAAATAAATAAGGTACTTTATTTATGCTAACCTATAGTTAGTTACAATCTACAGTGTGTAGCAAAAAGGTGTAGTCATATTTATTTAAGGGACATTTGATTATTTTTTCGCGATTACGATGTGGCCACCCCATGGAGAAAGTTGTCCAGCTTGACGGTCTGAACCACACCCAAAACTTTCTTCTTCACTTTTACCGTGTTTAATTCGGCGCGTAGAAAGAGGTGGCGAGACGACCTGGACGCGTACCGCGAGGGCTGGTTCGAAGAGGCACGGAGGGAATTTGGGGAGCTCTTTGCCCAACATTGGGACAGTACAGGCTAATAAAAAAAATTGAACATCTATCACCTATCATTCATTCGTTCTTCATTCATTAGGTCCAAGTCGTTCTAACAAAAGTTAATTTCACAGACATAAGCACTTATTATAAAACGCTAATGGTTGTAAAAGTAATAGTTAAGCTTTTAACTGAAATAATCGCATTTACATAGAAAGCAAAGTTAACTTAGATCCCTCTAACTACTTTTTTAATAAACGTAGTACTTAAGCCTTAGCCTGAAATTAGTCACTAAGTAATAATTGCTAAAAATATTTAATGTTGACAAGTATCAACCCTGTAGACAGTCGATTTAATTTGCATCGCTTACTGTTTTAAAATGAAGTATTCTTATCTACGAGTATTTGTACTCAGTTTATTGTACAAACTAAGTACATACGTAAAGTAAGTATGTAGTTGGGATTAAAAACAATAGTACTGTATCTACTTGAAATCCAAGTTAATTTAGTTAGACACGCCAAATTTACGGTTTCTGCTGAGAAATTCCTGATGGAAAACTCAATTTACCATTCAGCTTGCACGGGAATCGAACCCAGGATCACATACTCACTACTAGCCCAACGAGTCACGAAGTTTGAATTATCACTTTCATGACAAACAAAACAACAGCCCAAAATATTTTCCAATAAACAATTAGTTCGTTCTTACAAAAAAAAAGCGTCAGTAATAATTCAACAAATACCCACGTAAAACTCGTTACGCCGAATCCTGTACAAATTATTTGTTGGCGGGCGGAGGCTCGCAAAATTGCTTCCGTCAATACATTCGAATAAATGTTTACACCAAAATTCAGTAATCCCATATACTGGGTCGGAGTAAATTAGTTTTCCTTTAAGTCTATGGATGAAGGCCAATTTGTGCAATCTTCGGGGCATTTCGGGCCGTTTCGCCATTTGCGGCCGATTTCGGACGTTGTGATTACTTCAATTGGATTAAAAGAGAGTCGATGAGAATTTGGGTTTTGGAAATTCTGTTTTAGAAGCGGAATACTTTGGTAACATGTTGAGGACTTTGTTTATTTCAAGTTTTCGGTTCAGTTAGTAGCCCTTTCGAAACTGCGATAGTTATTCCTCATTTACATGCTTCTGTAAATGATTGTTCAGGAATCAAATAACAGTCTGTTTTCAAGGTTTCGTATCTGCGAGGTCGTTACAGAAAAACCCATTACAAAAAAAGTAACGAACAAAACTGTCTTATTTCCTGTACACAGAAAACATACAGGCTGAGAAGTGTTGGAGACTACTCTAGCTAGTCAACTTCACTGAAAGGATCTATTTTTATGCCTTTGTGAGAGCCTAAAGCCACAGACATTTCCCACACATGTTCTGTGAGTTATTCAGAGTATTTCCTGTGCAAACTTCGCCTTACCTTTGTAATCTAAAACTTTTTAGAAGACTTTCTGTTTTCTCTAGTCATAGACACTGGCAGTGTTTAATGAAGGGAACCTAAAAAAGAAAAAATGACAGTTATTTTATTTTTCTCATAACGCTATTTTTTTTAGGTGAAGTTGCCAGTTTTTTGTTATACGACTATCCAAGCTACACAGTTTTCTGTTCAGTGAGTTATTTTAAGCATTATTTTCTATTCTAATTTGTTACGCCTTACTTTTGTAATATAAAAGTTTTTTTTCGAACACTTATAAGAATTTCGTGTTATATAGATACTGACAGAGTGTAATAAAGAGAACGTAAAAAAGAAATTGTGACAGACAGTAATTTTTTTCGGTGTTTTTTTTTTATTTGGGGTGAAGTTGCCAGTTTCATAAAATGAATTTAAGGAGGATTTAATCGGAATTATTGTATGAATGTTAATGATTATTATTGTCAATGCCTATGTAATATCTGCTTTTATTTGCATTAAAAGCACTGCTAAATTCGTTTTTAAAACCAGGTCCGTAACAATTTAATAACAGCAACAATGGAACTCAATTAATTTGTTCATTGGACACCAAACCCGGAAATAAGACCGTTGTAAATTAATTATGATACTGTTATTTTCATGTTTTGGGCCCACACTGGTTTTATATTCGGACAATTTATTTCAACGGCATGCCGCATTTATAAATCGCCCGGACGCATTAATCGGAAATTTTATCGTTTTATATTGTACCCAGTTTATTATCCGAAAACTGAAAATGTGAAATGTTGTTTATGGTACTGGAATGTTGGTTATACATGGTTAATTACGGTGCCTATTTAACTTTTACCAAGAATGATTCTAGACGCCTCAGAGTTAAAATTATTCGCCACTTATTTAAAAAATAATAATTCGTTGTTTCATTTAAAATTACACCTAAATACCTATCTACACGGTCAAAACTTATGAAGCAGCTGTTTTTTTAAACATACAAAACGTATCCATGTTTCTCGGATGTATTACCTAGGGTGCGCGTGCCAATAGTTACTTTTAGAATTCCAGAAAATGAATAACGGTTGAATGGCAGACTAATAAAGTGTAGCGGCATTACAATTAATAGTATTACAGCAACATAGTGCAAAAAGTACAATAGCGCCATCTATGACGCAAATGAAGAACTAACATAAAAAGTCTAAATCGCGCTATTGAAGTTATCCGTGACTTAAGAGCATATATAAAAACGAGAACAACTGTCGGGCTGTAGCCTACCAGACACAACACCTGCCTCGTCAAAGGATCCTCCCTTTTCTATGGAGTTTTGATGAATTTTATACCCTATTGTTCACATCCCTATAAAAGTGCAAGAAGTGCCCTTAAGTGTCTCCTGATACAGACTTTGATATCCTTTTAATCCAGTTTTAGTCGCCTTTCAAGCTAAGCCGTTTTATAGTGCAACACAGCCAGATGAATGGCAGTAATTGCCACCTGAATAGAGCACCTTAATGACTGACGCTTAATTACCACTGTTTACCTGGGAATGTTGGATATATTCAAAGAAGCATGCAGGAAGTCTAACTGTACGGACTATTTTGATGCACTATGAAATAATAAAAAGATTACTTGGTTTCCGATCCGGAACAGCAAGGATTTAAATCATTAGATTCACCTTACGATGGATGTCGTTTGTTTTTCGTTGACAATAACATTTGAATCGTATTATCCAGCTCACTATTAACGGTAATGTCATTTCATGCGAGATTTGTGCTCAGTCTTATCAGTGTAAGTATTTTTTTTAATATTTGGGGTACTGCATCTTTGAATGCCTTATTATAATGAACTTGACTGCCTGCATCCACATATGCCCAGGGTACGAATAACACGTATCTTTAACTTCAACATACATGAATAACATACTTCCTAAACCGTTACGAATTCTACTTATCCTATACATATTCTCGCATTTTTTTCAACACCGCGTTAATCATTGCAATTTACGTATTAAAAACAATAGCGTAAGAGTCACCTGCTGCGCTCGCAAATTGCAAGAACTCAAATAAAAATGTAATTAAATATCGGTAGTCACAGTTTGCCGCATCGTCCGATGAAACACCATCTCGTCACAGTAGACATATTAACAGTAACATACATACAGTATTTCAACTTGGAACAAAGTAGTATGGTAGGATTCAGAATCGGCTTACACATTGCATGCTCAGAATGCCCGTTGGCGCTTTACTCGTGGCAGAGGGTTTGCTTACATGAATTCTAAGCATGCTTCAGGTAACAGGTTACTTGTGAGTAAGTCAGGGTGTCGCACCAAGACAAGTGGTTACGTTTTATGTGAGTACCTACGTGTAGTCTAACATGGAAAAGAGTTTAGTTGGCAACCTCAACAACCGCGTTTGATTTCTCAAAAAAGGTCATTTTACAGTTTATTTATAGCTTGTTAACAAGTTCCTCTTTTGAATATTTTTTTCCACAAAACTCTGGTTAGCAAATAAAACAAAAAAAGAAAACAAAAAATCCGACTGAAAAGCAAAAAACAAGCTCATTTTAAATTAAACAAAAGCTGAAAGTAGGCGAGGCCCATTCCAATAAAACAACATTAAGAAAAATAAAATCGAATTCCACAACATGGCACCCAGATCCGCCAGATATTTTGATGTAGCCAATGACACTCGCACCATCGCCACCAAGACGAATCTAACGACGTATAATGTATCCAAATCGGTGCATCCGTTTAGGAGTTATGAGGGAATAAAGAAACGCACATATGTACATACACACATGCATACATATCTAAAGATTAAACCCTTCCTTTGGGTTTCACCGCAGTCAATCAACTACCGTCTTTTTACTAAAAAGACAGTAGTTGATTTACTGGTTATCATCACAGTGTGGTCTAGATTTCACCGGAAACCGATGATATTCGCAGTTGACGCATTGATTACAGAAATAAATCATCCTTTGAACGAAGGCTCGAAAACGGTTCGAATTAAACGTCGCCCTAGAATTGCTTTTTCGCGATTAATTCAGCAAAGGTATTCCGGTAATTATTGGCGGTTTGATGTGTGATTAAAACGATGGCGCTAACGAGAATGTGAGTGATGATACATTTCCTGTGGGCGAATGATTTGTGTTTGTAAACGAAAAAACTCGCCTTTAAAAAGGTTTAGGTACGCGCTTTTTGATAGTGTTTTTTTTTAATCCCTACAGAGATGTTTTCTGTACAGTGATATGTAATAATAATAATTAACAAATTATAATAGATTTAAACAAGATTGGCCTGTCGTTATTATGGTTTGTTATTAATTGAATAAATTGGCCAAGAAAATTACGAGGTACTTACTAAGAAATATGTATACACAGTACAAACGAAGGTGTCTATTTTGAATTTTAGGCCATCAGAGTAAGTTAACCAGTTAGGTAATTTTGGAGAAGAATAGAACAGATTACCCACTTCTTAGTTTAATTTGGTCAGTGAAAGTAGGTGGAAAGCCCATTATAATAATTGCTGTACACTAAATTCCAAAGGTCCCAAAGCGATACCAACAACAATTTACTACGAGAACCTTCTAAAAATAAACCAGCCCTATAGAAAGAAAAAACTGGCCACGAAAACAAAAGAAAAACCGAAAGACATTGCTCTAGAAAAAAAAACACTTCTCCAAAATGGCCGTCAACCAGCTTGGTCTATATTTGGCTAAGAGGAAAATCTTAAAATGAACCAGCCCTATTAAAAGGAAACACTAATAGGAGTTATAAAGAACAGGGTGTAAATGTTTTTCATCCCCCATAGAAAAGCAACGATTCACTAACCAGATGGGTGTTGTGTCTGGTGGGCTACCGCCCAACAGTTTTTGTCGTGTTTTTCTATATGGTCGATAACTTTAATAGCGCGATTCAGAATTTTGATGTTAGTTCTTCATTTGTGTCATAGATGACGCTGTAGTATTTTCTGTACTATGTTCCTGTAGTACTTTTTCTAATGCCCGCTACACACTGACCACAAAAACAAAAAAAAACCTAAACAGATTATTCCAGAAAAAAATCTGTGTGTAAAAAAAATGCTCCTCCAAAATGGCCGGCAACTGGCTTAGTCTATATTTAGCTGCTATTTGAGTTGAGCAAGCGCTCTTCAATTAGGCACAAGTTAAGTTTTAGACCATTAGACTAAAGTCCCGAGCTTGATAACAGGCTAGCTCGTTATATTTCGAAATCGCATCGGGACGCATTGCACCATTTTCTTTTTGAAGGCAAAGGACTGACACTTCGTTCGTGGAAACTGGTGAAACTGCTACGTAAATAAACTTAAGGATATATGAAGTTAAGTATGTGCTTGTAAGTCTTCTTAGATGGTCTGCTAAGTATTTATTACGAAGGTAAATATAAATATTTCGTATGAGAGATGACGTGAAGCGAAGTGATTCAAAATCGTAAACCGTCAGTGAGATACACGAGTACCTACAGCGAACTTAACTATTAAGTGATTACCTAAGAGATTTATGATATCTAGTATATAAATGTTTATTTATGTACACACAAAATACTTACCTGAGATGAAAGATAATTATCACTTGCTTCGGTGAAGGAAAACATCGTGAGGAAACCAGCATACCTGAGAGATATTTCTCGACGGTATGTAAAGCCAAGTCAGAGGCCCATGGGCGGCATAAAAAAACTCTGACACCAGGTTAGGCACTAACCACACGAGAAAAAAGAAAGATGGATAGCACAAAGGTACTGCTTATTTCATAAGAAATTTATTTTAGCAGACATGCGAGAAGAAAGGTAGTTTGCGGGAGAAGAGAGAATATTTGCAGAAATTACACAGAAAAAATGTGATCTAATGTCCCAGTGTCAATTTTGATACGTTACACTGGAACTAGAAGAGCGAGCAATGGTCGTTTGGCTTTTGCAGGTTACGACTTGGTTAACGTTGTCCCGTCTAAAGTAAGTATGTATGACTTAAGTGATTATTACTCTTGGGTAGAACATAAAACGGTCACTGTGTTACGTCGGCTGCTTTACGAGAACATTCTAGATTACGTTCGAGTCTAGAATGTTCCACCATGGAACTTTCTACGAGATTCGAGAATAATTAATCCTAGTAGAGAATGTTCCACTATACAAGGTTTCAAAAAGTTGTCGAAGGAGCGGCCGGCATATAAATAGCCGTCGTGTTTGCTGGAGGAGTCAAGGTAGGGAGCGCCGAGTCACCTCCGTCGCTGGTCGTCACCCGCTAGGCCTCCTCCGCGTAACCGGAGGTCTCACCTGGCGGTGACAGACCGCCGAGGTGGCGTGATGAAAGCGGCGCTAATGCATAGCGCCGTAGCGCCGTAGCTCCTACCTGACATTTTTGCAACTACACATAGACAGGCTGCGTTTAACGCGCCTGTCACCGGCCGGGTCTACAAGGCCACTACAATGATGTGCCCGTAGTTACGGGCACCATATTGAGCCCGCGGGACAAGGACGCTGTCCATACTCCGCCAGCCGCGCCTCCATGCGGGGGCGTAGCGACCACTACCGATGGAGGAGTCAGTCTGATTTTGACGAGACAGCGAAGCGAATCGAAGTGGCCTGCACTGCAAGTATCTAAGTGAATAGCGATCAGTGGTGAATTGGTGATTGAGTTATAAGTGTTTTGTGTGAAGTAAATAAATAAATTTGGTGTTTAATAGGTAGTGTTTCAATGTATCCCATACCCAGCTCGTAACACTATTAACGCTGAATGGTATTGGATACTAACTTTAAGTGCTAATAACCTACATAATGTCACATTCCAATAATGGATTGATAGATGTCAAATGCATACAGAATCCGTCAGAAATAATTTAAATCACATTATACCCTCACTTAATACGTAATAATGCCGCCGGAGTACATCAATCAGGGTATATTGTGTGCCTTGCACGAATACATAATGGAAACGCAATGAAAATCAATTTTAAACTCGATTCCGATGCAATTGATCCGGCCGAATAAGTTAAAACTTGATTGGAAAGCGACTATATTTACAATGTCGATGCGAGTCAGTTTGAAGTGTCAGTTTTTGTTGCCAAGCTTAACTTAGTTTTTGATAGAGTATTATTGAATTTTCAAACGTATACACACATATTTAAGAAACATCTTGCAGATGCTTACATTGTTCTCAATTGGGTATCAATTGACCACTTTCCTTGACAATTTTTTTTTTGTAAGTAGTTTCTTCCCTAAGATATAAGGTAGATAATAACATAAGGGTACACATGAAGACGAAAATGAAGACGGAATCTAGATCTATGCCCGGTTGATGACAATAGGCTCAACCCCTATTACATGGGGCCTAACATAATTGGCGCAATGTGGGTGTATTGTTAGGGAGGTACTTATCTACATCTATGAATCATGCCAGATGTGAAATTACATATATACAAGATAATAAAGACAACATCAACCAAATAGAGTATTATTTTGATGTCACACATTGCCTGGCGACTGGTCCGTGCAAGCAAGTAATATACAGGTGTTCTCATAAAAGTATTGCTCACTCGGTATATACCTAGACCTGTGAAACATTTATATCGCGCGATCGTCGGGTGCTTTGATTGGTCGAGCAGTAAAATTGAAGTACTGGTTTGTAGGTAATGAAATACAGTCGCTTCTTTATAAAACGGTACCCTGCGAATGAAATTGCTTTGCAAAATGGTGTAATTGAATATTGTTCTTTCTTTGTTTAATAAAGGTGTAAATTTGGTCCTGTTTTGTTGATGTGGATAGACTTTGACATTATAAAAGACTAGCTTTTGCTGACGGCTTTGTTCGCCTTATGGTCGTAAGTTATCCCACTGAAAAGCTTTTGACACTCGGGCATAATTATTGAAAGAATTTTCGAAATCGGATCAGTAGTTCCAAAGAATACCCCTACATACAAACTTACAGTTAACTTTTACCTCTTTATAATATTAGGATAGATAGAAATCTAAATGTGGTCTTTATCGAGAAAAGATGCCTCATGTATCTCGCGAAGGGGATGATTTTTTGAGTAGTCCTAGACAGAAGTCCCATGATTGCAAAATTCCACGTTGATAGACTAAGAGGCGTTGAGTGTCAGTGAGTTTCAGTATTTCTTTATAAAGGTCAGAAGATTCACGAGAGTTTAATCTGGATAACGGTAAGGGGGTAAAGGGTTTATGCGTAAAAAAAGAAACGAACGAGTCAACGAAATCCCACGTTCATCCACCGTACAATATCTTAATCACTTTCACACACTCAGCCTCCAATCTCCTAATCAGCCAAATCCGTGAGTAGTTGAGGACGCGCGACCACGCATGCCTCTCCCTCCTCCAGTTGACACTGACATGTACTAATGATCGGACCTCCTACGATTAATGAATGTACTCAGCGCTATTAGTTATACCATCTGTGAAATCGCCCTGTTTGCCCATTGGTCACGAACTTGGGACCTGTTTGACCCGTCTATGTTGGGACGTAAGTTTTGGGAACTGTTTCCACATAATAATGTTGGGTCGAGTTAGTTTGGTGTAGATTGTTTGCGTGGTCTTCTGAGGTTTGTTTTTCTTGGTAACATTAGGAGCTCTGATAAATATTAAAATAATATAAATTATTTATATAATAATGGAGTATGTAGCTTGAGAAGCTCGTGGCTAAATAACAACAGTCGTACGGGTCGATTTTCGGGTAAACCGGCGCTTGCCAAGGCCGGTCCGTGGATAGGTGACCATCCATAACATACCTACCGAGTTTCCTCCGTGTCTCGGAAACCACGTTAAGCGGTTAGATTGGAAGCCGACCTCAACATAGTTGCAAAAAGGCTAGGCAGATGACGAAGGAGTACCTTTATAGTCACTTGTACAAAAACGTGTCGCACCGTCTCCAAGTAACATGGGACAAAGGCAGGAAGATGATGATGATGTAGTCCCTTCTACAGAAATGTCTTTTAATCTGAACTCCAGGAAGGAAAACGGAAAGTGTGTGTGAAGTAGCGGTCAGTTTTTACGTTTGCAGGAAACATCCTGGAAACGTAAAAACTGACCGCTACATTTCGCATTTTTTTAAATGTCTGTTCTGAACTTAGAATAGACGCTTTAAAAAATGCGAAATTTAACCCTTATTGTGGGAAAAGCAGGCACAAAATCGGCCCGAGTGGAGACGTCATGTGCATCGGCAGGTCAACGCCTTTGAAGAGAGAAGGGCGCAGTTAGATTTAAAGCGTAATGACCCTAAAGCTATACCTCACACAATGTCGTCAATGTTGTTCTGACATGTCCGCTTTGAGCTCGGAGATTTTCGGCCAAAGTTGGATATGCTAGCCACTTGAGAGCACAAGCAAGAGATTCACACCAAAGCTCTCGAC
The DNA here is from genome assembly GCA_964057025.1 of Standfussiana lucernea. Lineage (NCBI taxonomy): Eukaryota > Metazoa > Arthropoda > Insecta > Lepidoptera > Noctuidae > Standfussiana > Standfussiana lucernea. Next base: position 14,805,085 of record OZ059791.1, on the reverse strand, counting down.
AACCACCCAAGAAAGCCATCGAATGCCGTCGCTGTGGCCGAAATCGGCTAGAAGACTTCATCATCAATCTTTGGATTTGGTTTGGTCTAAATATTTAAGGCCGATTTCTAAAAAACCTACAACATTAATTTGATGTTGTTCCATCTTATATTACTAACAGTTACCAAAGAATATACCCTTATTTCTCTAATCAATCAATCAAGATCGAGTAACCAATGACTTCTGTTTTATGAAAAGCGTAGCAGTGCCGCTACGCGACCGCGTAGTCAGTGTAGCATTCACTATAATCACGCCAGCTACGCCGTAGCAATAAAATTTGTGGCAGTTGTGGCATGTGGCATGAGAACCCTGAATTATGTCAGTTTATTTCGTGCTCAAACTCAAGCATTTATTTCAATTACACCATTAGACTTATGACTTATTAGATTTTACTCTTGAATGTCAAAAACAAAAGGTCACAAGGCATACCTAATAACTTGTGAAAGCACTGTAGGTGCCTATCCTAAAGTGTAGATTTCTGTACAGAAGAATATACATAGATTATATATGAAATAAAATGTCGCCTTGATCATTCGAACCTTGAAAGATTTGTAGCGGTTTATTTTTCTTCATCTTCACCGGATGTTTGCTTCCTCTCTAAGATCGAGAAAACTTCTAAATTGGTCTAGCTCCTACATAGTTTTTCTTCGAACTAGACAAAATAACCTCATAATTTAGATTTATGCTGACGTAACTTGGGATGCTTGCCTTCGTTTTTGCTAGATAACTCAATTCAAACACTACCAATCAAATAATACAACATAAACTGTATTATTCTTAGTTCTATTGTTAAAAAAAAACAACAAACACTATCATAGCCGTGCATCAAACATTATAAAAAAAAAATTGTATCTATGCCAGCCTTTATGCAACAACATTATTATCGACAACTCCCGAACTCACACGAACATTCACGATCACAACATAATATATCTCATAATTATATCGTCAACACATCGGCGCTAACAGCTAATCGCTCCTGCCATCAAAGGGCTATAATTGGCGCGAACGTGATCATCAAATACATCAGACAGCGTTATTACGTCACAAATAAAATCTTGACGACGCCATCTTGTAAACTGAGGGTGGTCCATTTTGACATGAGCTGTCAATCGGAGCAAATGGCGCGAAACGATCAGCTGTCAGGGTTCTAGTTTAAGTGGTCACCGTGTAATGACACACTGGGATTGGCATCAAGGTTAGATTGAAGAAAGGATGGATAAGGAATGTGTTTTATATTTTGGAGTGCAATAATTTTAATTTAGTACCTGACATCGTTGATGAACTATTGATCAGTCAGAAGTTGAGATGAATTATGATCTAACAAACATCACACATTTTCAACAATATTATTATTAACTTATAAACGTAAGTGAAACTAAATACGATTAGCTACAGCGTAGCCGACGCAATAAACCAAATGTATGTCTCAACTAAGACTAGCCAAGAAATTGTTACCAGAAGAAATGCCAATGCCAATGGCCAATGGTGCTGTTAATTGTATGTTCCTTATCCAGCGTTACGTATTCCAGAAGTGTAGTGAGTTGATGAGGGTGTAAAAGCTATTCAGCCGGAAAGCTGATAGCAAATATGGCAATAACACGACCGTCTTGTATCTACGTACGTTTGGCTTATTTATCTCAATATTGCTAGTATTTACATTAGTATTACGCTCAGCGAGTCTCTTATGTAATGTTTGGAATTACTTGAAGTGTTCTAAGAATCCTTTTATATGTTTATCTTCGATGTTATTACCTACTCAAGCCATTTGGCACAAAGATATACATAGAAAGAAAAGGTCTTTTGCCTGAATATGTAAACGATAACATTTATAAGTTGATCGAATAATTGAATTATAATAATAATATAAGTTTATTAAATTAATTTTGCAGTTATACAAATATCTTTTAGGCTATATTTTTCACTACTAATACAAAATAATTAAACATCTGTAGCCGAACTAGGCAAACGCCTGTATTTCGGCTGTCAGCGTCAATGAATGTACACAAATGTAGCTAATACCATATTCAGTTCTCTCCAATTTAAGTTTCAATTTATCCCTTTAAAACTGTAGAACAATGAAGATAATCTACATCACATTCAGACTAAAATGAGCGTAGATTTAAGCTTATTAATTATACTTATGCACTCATTAAGGTTATTATCATCGCAGACACATTATTAAACAACGTAAAATCTACAAAATTACACTGTATCATTTTTGCGCAATAATTTTTTAAGCATACAAACACACGCTTAAAAATGTATTGCGCAAATATTTTCAGATTCTTCTAAAATGGTACTAGTGATTACAAAAATCCTCAGTAGTTCCATCATGGTACTGTTAATGGTACTAGAGGTAACGAACCATGTAGGCAGGGTAATATAAAGATTTTTTTTTACCTGTATACCAATTGGCTTGTTCGACTGTACTTTGTTACTTGCACTTAATAGAAAATGGTATTAAAGAGCTTTGTTTTAAGCTCTTAAAACGCGTTCATTTTAATCCCTACGATTGATATTTATCGCTTACACTTTACATTTGGAGGTGACTCGAGTTTTATGTAAATTTTATTTTGAGAGCTCTGCTATATGAGTCGTTTTGTTGATTAAATGTAATTGAGCGAAAATGTGAACGATTTAGTTATCACTTCTAGCATGTTGGATTAGAGATAAGGTGAAAGTTTAATAACATCACGCCTGTTTTAAAGGGTTCAGCAGGGCTGTAGCTATAATACACCTACATTTTGGCAGTTATGATTAAAACTCATGGACCTTATGTTACCTAATATTGCACGGTAAGAATTATATGTAGTTTATTTAATTTCGGGATTGGATCAATAACACATTCAAGAGCTAATTTTGAGCATTCGAGCCAGTTCGAAAGAAGCATATTTTTACGATCAAACTAGAGACATCGGCTAGAGAGCCTCTCTTGTTCCCTATATTTATGGCTTGACGAAACAAGATTTTGTTTCTATTATTTCTAACATAACCACGCCTTTACCATCAATTTATACTTTAATAAGTGTAAAAGATACAAATAATCCTAACTAGCATAAAAGTACAATAATAGCCTCAAAATGATCTTTCAGCCAACTTTGAATAAAAAATTAGCGAACCCACATTTCAGACTGGTTCATACTCGTAAAAATAAAAACGTTCCACGTGTAGACCCAATCGTTTCAAATACGCACGTACACATTTTTCAGCTCAAAATACCCGATCCAAAAACATTAGGTTATCAATAGCAAAGTTGCCAACTCAACTGCTATTTGTGATGGAGAGATAAAGTAGTCGTAGGTGTCAAGTTTTGAATAAGAAAAGATACGTTCATACGATGACTCGTTCGATCTGCTTGAATGAGTTGAGACGTGACCGCCTTACAAACCCGACCCTTTTACTTACCGACATTTTCACGCTCTGATCTTTTTCAATATACTCGCTCCATTGCCTTCCGAGTTCAGCTGCCAAACCAAGCGTATATCCTGTAAACAGCATTGGTGGTTTAACTGTTTAAAGCACGCCAATATGGTGCAAAGTGGACGCCCATCCCAATGTGTCAGTTTGTCAGACAATATTGTTTGCGTCGTCAACAAAACTCTTTGTAAGTGAAGCACACGCTAAATAAATACAAAGTGGCTTTTCGTCAAATTAAATATTGACGCTCTTCTGGAAATATGAAACAATTTTTTCGATGCTTTTCCTAAAATGGCGTAAGACTGGCTTATTTAACGTATGGCAGTATAAAGGGTACTTTGTCAGCGAAAATCGTTGTCTCGCTAAGAAATGTCGGGAATGCCGTCCTTATTTTTCACTTAGAAAGAGGAATTTTGTGAAGAAAGGCAGGTGTTTTACTTGAAACTGGTTCATTTAAAAGAGACGCTTTGTAGTAGAAGGTTAAGACAATATAATTCGGCGCTGAAGGGCCATTTGTGGACGATTAGAAACTAACTTCATTATGTTCAAAGAGATACCTAACGAGTGTTTGTCGACGAAGGCAAATGTTTGCGAAGTCTTCTGTACACTAGTTTTGAACTTCAAGACGACATGTCTTTGTAAATATTTTTTGTATTTATAATACTCAGCTAATGAAGCTTGATCAAAAACAAGACAAAACACAAGCAATTATTTTTTGCTTTGAAATACTCGTAATAAAGTCAACGTAAACTTTAAATGAAAGCAGTATTTATTCAGTAACGTCACATTTAAATGCTGCCATCGTAATAATTTTGAAAAAGGTTTGATGTGAAGGATAATTTAATATTGTCTTAAAGTCTATATTTGAATTCTTGAGACGTTGTTTAATGAAAACATACAGGTCTTTAAAAAGTCAGACATCTTAAAAAAGATGTTTTGTTCAAACAATTGTTAAGTACTGAAAATGAGATTGTTTCAGACTTGTTGATGACAATAGGCTATACACAATATAAGCGAAATGCGGAAGTATTAACCATATCGTCGCTGTAGAATGATAACCTCGTACATATGTCCAGGAAACCAAACTTCACAGGAAACGAAAAAAACGTTTAATTTTGTCAATGTTTAAAATATTTTTACGTGCTTTTGTCTCATGTTTTGAATATAATAGATGGCACTAGTAGTCATATACTGGGTTCACAGTTTCGCCGTATTATAAAATAGGTGGTTTTCATACGATTTTTACAAAAAAAAAATAAAAAAAAATCGACATACGAGGTATTCATTCTACAGCGACGATATGTAAAACTCTGCCTAAACCTTCAGGGATTACATGCGTGATTTAATATAAGATTTTGCGCCAAATATTACACTCAAAAGATTAAGTAACTACATTTTAAATAAGATAACACAAACTTAATCAGTAAGTACAAACCCAAAACAACTTGAAATTATTCAAAATTTTATTGTTTACCAAACAATAGGCGGTACAGTTAATCCTGTCAAAGCTATCGGAAATTTATAGCAATATTAATATCGCTTATCTCGCCAGCTCCTCGTGATAACACATTTATTTGGAAAATTCAGGCGTTTTGTGCAACTGAAATATATATGTAAAAGTGCGATGCGACGCGCCTGTCGATAAGCTGACGTTTTAATCCATTCGCTTTCGTGATTTAGATGGTAAAGTGGTTTGTTTGCTTTAAGGTTGTGTATTTATATTAGTCAGGAGAAGTTTTAATGAAATGAAATGAAATTAATTTATTTGCTAGAATTGTAGTACATTATAGATGGTCGGGTACAGAGGCTCAAACAATTCACTAGATCTAGCATGCAAAATTATATTTATTAATGTATTTTACATTAATAAATATTTGAAGCTAAAATAATTAAAATGTTATAATAATAAGATGTCAATGATTTGTCATTGACGTAAGGATTTATTTTTAACCGACTTCAAAAAAAGTAGGAGGTTCTCAATTCGACGACGACGTCTGGTAGCTATGGCTATGGCTATTATATTTAAAATTTACCCAAGATGTAGTTTTGCATCCTCGTCAAAATTCAGGAGGTTGTCATAAAAGACGTAAATAGTCAATCTAAATTACGGTACCTGGTCAATAATAATAGACGCTGCTTTTTTACACGACTGCCCAAAAAAGGAGTGTCAGTTTTTTTAAATATGACACTATTTCAGAATGAAGCCCTTCTCAAAAGAGGAGAATCTAGAAATATTTTTTTTATTAAATAAAAATTTATCGAATAAACGTCTGCATTTGTTGGAGTGTGTGAAAGCGCGGCTATAGGGCTTGCATTAGGCGGGCCGCGTTTTAATACGGGTGATGTATGTACACTTATCGATTACCGATATTTAGAAAAAAAAACCCTACCCATTTTATTATTGATTCGGGTCGAGAATCATTAGCATAGTTACCTCTTTGAATTTGACGAGGATGCAAAGCAACATCCTGCATACATGTAAGCACCTATTATTGTTTAAAATTAAAATAGATATGAATCCTTAAATTGTAAGTGTTAATACCCATACAATCATGTCATGTCATGTCTTAAATCGACTAAGCTCGACGCAATAACCCCTCGTGTGCTCCCAGCTTTTGTTCTCGCTTTGTAGGTGGATCGCCCCACGGACGGGGACGTTTAATAAAGAGAATGTAATGCGCAATGACCGCTCGTGATGCCCTCTAGTGCCCATTGTCCGTGTCTAGTGCATCGGGTCCACGGCGTTTAATTAAAGTGGACAGCTAAATGTCGACGTTCTACGGTATTGTTTAAGATGGGGGAATCTTGGGGCAGATGTGTGGATTGTGGGTTGATGTTTGGTGAGTTTAAAGTGAATAAGAATAGGAACTGTGAAACTGTGAAAATGACTTTTAAAATGTTGCTGCGGAGACGAATCTACATATTCTCACTTTTTCCATTTTTTTTTCTCGGTGTTTGATTCAATTTCATTCAGCTATTCTGTAAATAGAAAATAACTATCCGCAAACCCGGTGCCAAGCGTGAAGTCCAACTTTTAGTTAACACTTTTAATGAAAAGCAAGCGAAACTGTAACAGTAGTTTCTCTTTCTTGCTTCTTGTTGGAATTAAAATGTTTTCCATTGTTACGGTTTAAGACAAGTTTCCAAAAACAAGGTTTCAATCACGACTCAGATTAGAAACAGTTAGGCCATACAAATGTCTAAGTTAAACTTCAACAGTCAAAAACTAATACAAGCCATAAACCCTGAAATTCACTGCAGGGGTTGAAAACACTTTCCATTTGTTAGCAAATTCTAGTGCTCTCATGCGGCACAAAAAACCTAACTGTGTCCCTACCACACACAATTATGTCCCCGAACTTTTCCGACCTAACTTCTTAAACTTTACGCGGTCCCTCGAGTGTCCTTGGACTTTAACTATATATAATTAAGGAATACATTTGTTTGTATATAACGTGACGAACGCAAAGCGGTAGTTAAGAAAACGACCTCAGTACTATCAACAGCGGGCTAAAGTGTCGTATTAGGAAACATTGTCTGACATAACACACTGAATGTAGGATAGGAGATAGTGTTTTGGGAGAAGTGACACATTATTTTTAATACTCAGGATTTGGATGGACTTTGTGAAAGATGATATGGATAGTAAGGGAGTGTGACTACTGAAAATTACGATTAATATAGAAGTATGGAAAAGAATCCGGTGTGTCAAACCCAAATAAATTTAGATAAAGGCTAATTTGGTTAATAATGATAATAGGCAGAACTTGAACTTTAAAATGTCTAAAAATCGTGCTTGTGGGATGTTATTACAGAAGGATTATTTTGCTCATTTATATTTGGCTTAACATCTTTAATATAGTCTGTAAACCGAATCTTAAGTAAAACAACAAAATATACCCAACAATTTGCAAGTATTTTTAATTAGGACAGAGAGTCAGTGGCTTTTATAAATGTATCTCAAATTCGTTTTTGATTACCTTGAGGTACAAATAACTAAGAAGAAATTCTTAAGAGAATAATGTTTAAAGGCATTTTGAGTAGGTACTTTGTAGATACCTTCGTCAAGGAAGACCGGTAGAGCACATCGATCTGTCACCAAGTCACACTTCATACACCAACACAACACACCAAGCAATTTACCTCCCAGCATGTCTCCCTCCAAAATCACATCTGTCTCCTGGCCTAATATGGATGGCACAATTTGTAGCATAATGATGATAGCTGTGAGGGTCCTTAGCGGGCTTTAGTACGACGTTTGCCGTTCAAGATATGTGGGTATTATAATATTCATGGGCGTGCGCAGATGGGAAGCGGTCGTAGATTTAAATCATAGATTCGCTAACCGCACAAACAAATGTTCACGCTTTTATTTCGTTGACAATGTCATATTTTTTTTTTTTAGTTTTACTTTTTTATTGTAAGTATTGTGTGTTTATTAGCGGTGCGATCCCTTTTCATATTTAAAGCGCTACTGCACGAGGTCCTGGGTTCGATTTCCGAGTCGGGCAAAGTGTCATTGGGTTTTTCCATTAGGAATTTATCAGTAGCAGCCACGGAGTTTAAATTTGTGCCCTATCGATGGCAATAGGCTCGCCCCCTATTACATAACTGGGCGAAATGTGGGTGTACTACTAAGTACACCTCTGCCTAACCCTTTTTCCCGCAACTTAAGTACGGTGAAGGCACATCTATGATTTAAATCTATGGAGGCGATCCTATTCAGCGTGCATTAGCCTATTATTGCATGTTGGCGGGGTTAGATTAGTTCAGTGTGTTGTACTTGTCACGTCATAAGTCGTCAATGTTATTAATGCTCTTTGTGGTGTCCTGTGTTGCTGGGATATTGGAGAATAGACTTGAGTTTGATGTGTTCAGGTGAGGATGAGACAATGTGTGTAGTGTTATATGAGATTCTAAAGACGTTTACTAAGTAACTGTAAAAGTATAAAATGATAATCCTCAGGAAAGTGATAAAATCTCATTCATCTTGTCGTCTTCGTGATACGGCCTCGGACTAATTTTATAAAAGAATGTGGCCTAATTCAAATCCATGGTCAAGGCTGACAAGGTGGCATATCTTTCTTTTGAATTCTTTGTGTGATTTTTTTTATTCATTTTTGTAAATCTTTTTTTTCTGCCAATTGCTCAGCTCAGTTAGACTCAGTTGCCATGACAACGGTTCAAAACAAGCAAATCATATTCTTAGCCGCAATTGGTGGATTCTCAAATTTGACAGATGATTTATTATGAAAACTCTCCAATCGTTGGCGTTTATGTCAATTTATTAACAGTTTAACAGATAAAGCTATCGATGTGTCTATAATATATAATGTGGCGCATTTATGGCGTGACGACATGGATTAATTAATAGTTCTTTACGGAACAGATACTTCACTCCGTAGGAATAGAAAGATACCTAACGCTATAATTACCTACAAAAATATTACAGGCCTTCGTGTGCGCTAAAATATACCTTACGCACCGCCCGAGAGGCTACGTCGTCTGCCGTGGTGTCGGGCGACCACGTGCGTCATTGAACACAATGCTGTTTGCATTATAGCAATGCGCTGTCTATAGGTATTAAGAAATTATTACACAAAAGAATGGGTGACTAAAAATTGTTTTAAAATAAAAAAAAAGTTTCTAGTCACCCATTAAATTACGATAATTAAATGAATCATGTACATAAATGTGTTAATTTCTCTTCCTTTGGCATGCTCCTGGCCGGGTAGTTAATGTTTTTTCAAAATGATTTAATATTAATGTGTTAAGGTAATTTATAAAAGGATAAACTTTTGTTTGTAGTTTTCTTTTGTCAATTTTTACAATTTGCATGAGATTTAGCCATTATTAAAGGCGAGCGGGTGCGGTATGTAGGTACGTGCTCGAGCGGGCGCGTGGCAACCGACTGGATTTTGTTCGCCCGGGCGAACGCGAGCCGTAGGTATTTACGTGGATAACTTCGAGCGAGTGAAGGAGGCCTGGTGACGTGCTTAACTTGAGCCTATTTTCACAGCCTATGTCAATGAAACATTTCAACATACCTAGTTTCAAACACTGTTTTCAGCTTTCACGGTTTATAACTAACACACTGTTACTTACGGGATATCTTCTGTGAATAATCACAGAAGATATAATATGATATAATTGATAACAATTATTGTGAGCTCCCGATATTTCGACGCTGTTGCAAGCGTCATGATTGCGGGATGACTGGAGAATGCGGGTGGACGGTATGAACCCTCGTCCACGGAAAATATCTTCTTAATACGTAAGATATCCTGTAAGTTTATACCTAGTTCCGTTAAAAAATGTGCTTAATTCTCTATTCCTCCGACATTTCAGCGCCATGATTAGTTTCGGTTGAAACGACAACAGAGCTACGTGTTTTCATTAACTTCAGTCGAGAGATTGCTATTCAATACATTTTCTATGCATTGGTTTTATAGTACATCGCTCACTGTGATTTTACTGCGGGCAAGATAAACAGTTCTTTGGGGCGAATTGATTTAGTTATTCAGTGTGGTTCCTTTGTTAACTGTATGACGTGCTGTGGAAGTTAGTTTTTCTTTATTATGGTTACAACTGGTTCCTAGAGCGAAAAATATTAGCGGGCTGTAGATAATTTGATGGAAGTATAAATGGACGCATAAATTTTTATGGTGGAATCGCCAGGGTATCCCGCGAAATAGGTTTTTTTTGCAATTTGCAGGTCAGTATCAGGCTGTATGTTGGACAAAATATGATTTACGACCGCGTAACACGTACGAGAATTACAGAACATGTATTTACAGAATTATAGTCATCAATACCACCCTCTAAGTGCATTTAATGCCATGGAATGACTATTTCATGAAAAAGTCATTCAATGGAATTTCGCGGGCTACCTTAGCGCATCGTCCTTTATAACTGAGAATATCAGCCTAGCTTTAGACTGTTGCTCGTCTTGTCTATTGTGTGTGCGGTATAGTTTGTTATAATCTTGTATTGTGAATGTTATTAAATATATTAACTTTCAGTTAATGGCTATTTATTTCATCAATAATTCAGCCAACCAATCACAGAAGTTGTGTGTTGTGTTGATTTTCGTTGCAGAAACCGGTTTTAAAACGCGGATTTCTTTATACAGGGTGGCGCCGACATTACGACAATAAATTAAACTGTGTATACTGCGTATACTTTTAGTTCCCAGTCTGCCTACAAAAAATCATTCGAATACATAATTATATCCGTCCGAGTAGTCACGTTCTTCTTTATCGTGTGGTTAGTACCTAACCTGGTGTCAGAGTTTTTATGCCGCCCAAGGGCCTCTGACTTGGCTTTTACATGCCGATGAGAAATATCTCTCAGACATGCTGGTTTCCTCACGATGTTTTTTCCTTCACCGAAGCAAGTGATAATTATAGGTACAATACGCACATAATTCCGAAAAATAAGAGGTGCGTGTCTGGGGTTCGAACTCGAGACCCATGACTTGGCAGTCCAACGGTCACACCACTAGACTATCACTGCTCGTAGTAGTCACATGACATTATTTTTCATATTCGGATTTTTCTACATGATGTAGATTAACAGGCTAGCACTGACAGGTTAACGACGCCCGCGTCGGTATAAATACTAAACACATGTTGCCAACTCGCAATTTCAAAAACCTTTGCCAAATTCGTTCCTTAAATGTTATTTCCAGACGTGAATTAGTGCAAAATTATACCTAAGGTTTGTAAACCAATATGAATAAATGGTGTTGTATTTCGTTAACAGTTTTATGCTATGTAGTTGGTTTGATTTTTTTTAATAATTTCGATTACTTATAGGTTTTTTTTGACAGTTTAAAAATAGGAATTAGTATTACCAGTGTTTTGATTTATTGTCGTATTGTCGGCGCCACCCAGTATATGTTTTCCTTTGGCAATGTTTTACCTTATTTATTTCGCAGTGGCAGATACCATGGAATTACTTCAAAGTTTACACTTTAAGTTAAGAACATGTGGCACCTCACCTGTGATACGTTTTGTTGTTCTTAGTAAAGCCTAAAAGGTTCCTCACCGAGAGCATCATCATCTGCCTAGCCTTTTCCCAACTATGTTGGGGTCGGCTTCCAGTCTAACTGGAAACAGCTGAATACATGTATATTATATGGAGCGAATGTCTACCGCTACCCCTTGGTAAAACTGGTTATCAGACTTTTGGACTACCTGTAACGACTGTCTGTCGGTCCCTCACTGTGAGCATTCGCCTCTAATTAAAAAATCCAAGTTTAGATTTTGTACAGAAATTATGTGTATTGTTACAAGTTATATTGCTACAGTGCGTATCCTGTAATGGTTTAATTGGTAACAACGACTTTTAATGCAATGCCCAAAATCGAATCTTGCTCTGTTACAATAACAGGCGAATGCTTCGGTGAGGAGGACCGCCTTAACTCGAAAGAGCTTCTAAAAACTCAATCTATCTCAACTAATACCAAGATGGGTTGTCGCGAAATTTGTCTGAGACAAGTCTTCAAGATTTCTGAGCGTATCCAATCTAGGTAATGGTTTTGATCGAACGAGCCATATGTCACACGCCAGATGTTAGCCGAGGCGATATAGTGCTATAAGTACGAAGTGACACTTCAATCCAGTTTTATAGCTCTGTTATTGATTGAAAAGCTGTATTTCAGGCTAAAGTGTGAAGGCTTAAGTGATTGGAAGATAAAGACAGGATTATTTTAGACTTGCAGAGACCTAAGCATGTGTTTTTAGAGTCTACACTATCTAATGTTATAAAGAGTTTTTGTAAGTTTGAATTTAGGAGGTAATCTAAGGAACTAATGATCCGATTTCGAAAATTCTTTCACTTATGTGAAGCCACATTATCCCCGAGCATACAATACAATAACCTAAAAAAAAACCTGTCCAATCCGTGAGGGTATTATTAAGTATCGAGATTTTATTCTATTTATGTAATCCTTTTTGGACAATAAGTGAAATAAAATATTCAATATTAATGTAGCTTACATTAAATGTACAAAAATGAGAATACTTACTTACTTAACTTTAAAGTCGACACTCCGATCGCTTCTGGCATAGTGACATCATATACAAACAATTGACGATCGAACATACTAACGCCCGCCGTCACGTTTTAAAAGCTAGTTAGATTTTAGCAAGAATTAATTAAGGTTCACTGACATGAATATTTTACGTTTCTTATTTTATTAGGTAATGTCATTGTTGTGTTTACGTCTCTTTCGGATCGGACAGGTTTTTTAAACATATTGTATAAAAAGCAGGAAGCTCCCGTGTTCCCCATTTCCGACAATAACGCAGGCGTTGCCGCGGGCAAAAGCTAGTATTTAACATATTGGTAATGCACATCTGTCGAAAAGTGGTTGCCGCCATTTATGTAGACCTTCAACGGTAGGTAATGGTGTCTCTACGCGATGACCTAAGCAATAAAGTAAGACATCTGTAGTTTCGTCAGCCTATAAGCTACCCTAGATAAGGATAAGGGTAAGTTAGCCTATGGTCCAGTTATACTTAAAGATTTAAATCGTTAGATTTTCTCTACCAAACAATTATCACGTTTCAGTTTCGATGACAATGAAAATTTGACTACAATTATCTCGTTCACTCATACAGAAAATAGTATCTATTGTTCCGCAAGATTTGTGAGCTTCTTGTGACGTCTTAGTGTAAACACTTTTGTATTCGGCCTATATACGTAAAGGTTGCCTCTATAAATTAAGAAAGTTTTATGCCATGGTGCCCAAACGCACTTTAAGGTCGATATAAGTCGACCTAAAAGAGCGTTTGCAATATGAGCCGGGTGCTCATTTTTTTTTCACAAGAAGTCCTTTGTTGGGTGTGCCGCAAGGGAACCACAATTTTCGTTGTAACCACGTTTCCAGAAGAAAGAGCTTATTCCGTCTAGGATTATTAGTATAAAAAAGTAGAGCAAATAACTCGTTATCTTGGATCTAGTTTCTAGAAAAGGCTGTTGCTACCACAATTTTCAGTGAACACGAAAATTCTAAGAAACCAATTACGAAAATCCCCGTGAGGAAAAATTAATATCCCAAAATGGTGAATTGGAAACCGCGATGTATTTAAAAACAAAAAGAGTCTAAATGTCGAGTTAGGGAGTCGTATCACGTTCAAGCCCATGTGGTCGGCACCGGGTTCCGTCGCTTTAGAAAAATGTATACGATGAACGTGACAACCCTGCGTTGGAAACGGTTCTATATTTGAAAGCAATCAAAATATATTTTGGGTTGTTTATGGTTTTCTGAATTGTTTATGATTTGTGCGTATGGAGGTTTGCTCACGTGTTAGGGACGGAGCATGCTTTAAATATTAAACAGAAATTTTCAACATATGGTACATAATTTTAAAAGTATAAAAATTTTAATTAAAAAGCAAGTTAAAATTAAAGTCTCTTATTTAATATGTTCCACATTTCAGCATATCCGATTTAAGTTTTCCACGTATCGCTTAATTTACCGAGGAAAAATATGAAAAATATCTCTGAAGCTTCCAGGATCCTCATTAAAACGAATTTTGCTGGATGCACATCAGTAATTTACGTACGTGACTACATAAATATCTTCTTAATAACAATGTTGCTTTGCATACCAAGTGAACCGAGCTCATTTGGTACTACCGGGATGTTTCCGATACACTGACTGTGGATTCTTGGAGCTTGCACCCAAGAAAGTCGGTATACGTAGCTTATAGGAGACTCTGAGGTACATTGCTGTAATTCTGATATATAATTCGTATTTTATGTTGGATATATCGAAGATTTCTGTTGGTATGTAATATGTTATTAGTATTTGCAGAGCTTTAATGCTTTTAGTGTTTATGTTTTGTTAGCAGCATTCTGATAGATTTAAAGGAATGTTCAGGACTGTCTCGCTAGTCTAGTGGTTGCAATCGCGACTTCCTGAGTATGTGGTCCTGGGTTTGATTCCCGGGTCGGGTAAATTGTTATTAGGTTTTTCATCAGAACTTTCTCAGTAGCAGCCACAGAGTCTGCATTTGTGCCCGGTTTATGGTAATAGGCTCGCCCCATATTACATGGGCTTAAACGTAACTGGCGAAATGTGGGTGTACTAATGGGTACGTGATGTTATGTGTCAGGACGACGTTTTTTGGATATCAATAGGACGACTACACCGTGAACTGAGCAAAATACATCCACATACGAATATTTATTTCCCTCGAGCGACAAAATTAAAGGCGAAACACACATAAATATTGTAAAACGTTCCCATCGGCAAAAGAAAATGTCAATGAATGGAATTGTGCTAAAATACTCTCTATTGTGTTCCTGCCTTTTTTGTTTCGCATACCAAATGCATTCGAACAATGTTTGAAGTATTCCCGATTGTTCAGATTGACACAAAAAGTTGTGAAATCCCTCGTATTTACATAAGGTCGTATGTGTAACAATGTAAAGAATCCCGGGGGTGCTCGGGGGGTGTGAACACAATACAACACATCACCCGGGGTCCCGGAAAGAGGAGTGAAGTCCGTTAAGGCTTGGAGGGATTCTGTCGGTCTTTTTCGTCTATTTTAATCTCTGATTTGTTTTGTTAAAAAGATGTAAATAGCACCTTGTATTGCTGCCTTAGCGTGGGGCATATCCTCTTCACTTCTAGGGAAAAGTATTGATATTTTTTGTATTGTTAGCTGTAAGCCCCCTAAACATAATAAAATAAAATAATTGAAGTAAATTAAAAGGCTCAGCTGAAAAAATAAAATATCCCGTAACTAACCTCTGAGTGTAACTAACGACCTAACAATACACGTTTGCAACTAATAAAATAAAATGTACAAAGGTAACTAACCTAACAAAATCTCGAATTAAAATATGTAGATTTGATTTAAATAAGAGACTGACGGCATTGCACCTATAGTCTAGGTAAGGCCAATCCTTGTGTCACGGGAAGTGTCAACTAACTGTTTCGAAATTGGGTTCCTATATTGTCAACGATAATGCGACCTCTGAAAATTTACCACACCGCGCGTTAACATTAACGAACAACATAATCTAAACTAAATCCCGCCATCTATTATGCCACAGTTTGGCGTCGCTTTTGGCGCGAAAGCCACGGTATTGGCACTGAACCCTGTAACGGCTATAAAGGTGTCAGTGTTGCCATTAATTAGACATCTGATTACTGCCAACCTTTGGCAGTACCGTCGCTTGTCAATACAGCTTATGAGTGAATTTTAAATGAAAGTAAATGACGATGTCCCCATAAGTGGGAGGAGTTATAAAGGTTTTGCGGTCTCGCAATTCCGGGTCTGTAGTTTACACAGTTTTATGGTTAGTGTTGCCATCAGTGGAGTGCCTAGGGGTCAAAATTACCGTAAGTTATGGCAAGACGACTGTCTGTCTGTATGAAGAGTCATGGGTACCTTAAAATTATGACGAGTTATGGGTAAGCTAAGGTTTTCGGTTTGTATGAGGGTACCGTCACTGGTTGCCAGTCATACTTAGTCATAAAAAATTTTGACTAAGTAAAACTTAAGTCAAGTTAAAGTAATTTCTTCACTTTTTTTACTTGCCTGCTCTGTCACTCCTGGGCAAAGGCCTCCCTCCACTTCTCGCGAACCCGCCCGTCCGCCTTCCAGTTCGGACGGAACCTGTCCAGTTCGTCCCGCCATCTCCTTCGTGGCCTGCCGCGACCCCGCCTCACTGTGTCAGGGCACCAGTTTCCTGCTATTTTGGCCCAAAGTTTGTCCGGCATGCGGCAGACATGTCCTGCCCAGTCCCATTTGAGTTGGGCAGCCTTTTGAGCCACGTCAGCTATATTTGTTTTGGAGCGCAGTATTGTGATTCGAACACTTTTGACTTCTGGATGTTAGTCAAAGACCAAGGCTGTGCACCATAAGTTAACACACACATGTCCATAAGTTTGCGTTTCAGTGCCATAGGCAACTCACCTTTGCATAGCGGGTCGCCGGTCGCCCTGTTTGACTCCTTACTCTATTTTAAATTTTGGACCTGTGGTTTGAAATGTTATTGCGGCTGTACTATTTCTGTATATGTTGCGTAGTATTGCATCTAAGTGATCAATGTTTTGGTTGAGTAAAGCGTTAAAAATGTCTGTATGTGAAATGCTGTCGGAAGTTTGTATTCTTGGTCATACAGATTTTAATTAATGTATGTATTTCTAACTAGCGACTCGCTGCTTCGAATTGTTTTATGGCTTTATTCGTTGCGTAGTTCAGAAGAACAACGAAGTTACAAAGTCATAGTTATATGAAAACTATGTCATAAATACTATTTATTATAGATATAGCTTATAATTATCAACAATTTTGTAGGTAGGATAAAGTAGGTTACTTAAACATTATACTTACATGGTAATGAATATAATTATGTTCTGTGGCAAGTGCTACGGAACCCATCAACAACCATCAACAGCACGAAATCACGACGCGCGGTAGATCAATCGAACAACACCGACATATACCTACGGCCTTTTGCTGTGATCAATCTTGCTCTGACAATGACGATAAATTGAAAAGTTTACGTACAACATGCTTTATAGGTCATGTCATGTTGGAACGCCTAATCGTTCCGCCTATGTTAGGAACCGTTCACGGCCTCGGGTGATGCGATTTGCGTCAAGCAACATGCGTCATTAGGTATTTCTTTCGCATGAGTACTGCCTGTGACTCGTGGCTGGCACACTCTAAAAAGCCGGTCATAGGTCATACGAAAGGTAAGCTGTATTCAGGGTTAAATTAGATTAGCTAGCAGAACTTCGAGGACGGGTTGGTACATGTGCAGTTTTACATGTACAATCAAACTGTGTGTTTACAGTTATATTCTTTCCTGTACAAGCAATTTAGAGAATATCGAAATTTGTTCCGGTCGGTTATGCTTGCGCGGTATGACTGGGCAGGCATAACCGAGCGTGTGTGGCAGGTCGCATTTAATAAACAGCTCTCGGTTCACGTCGTATAACAAATAATAAATCCACTAAAGCAACCATATCGTCGTATGTTGTCAGTGATGTAATACTTTGCACATGAGCCAACCTTGGCTTGCAGTTACGTATGTGTCCTCTATGGAACTCGGTTTTGCATGCACATTAAAAGCTGTCTTGCATAACCTAACGTCTACGGCCGGCTAAAACTTCCTTCATTCAGTCGCTGTCGCTGGACGCGTGACGCTCGAACGTGTAGCGTGCTTCCGAGACGTTACATTTATAGGCGTTTATAAAAAAGGTACGTTTTCAATCATGAAAATCAATTACCAGGAAACGTTGCGAAAAAAGGATGGCGCTATTTGCCCTCTATAGCTCCACCTCTTACTCGGAATGCAACAATAGTTCCTTTAACTCTTGACACTTCCTTATACGGCCTTAACACATCGAAAAGTTAAATCAAGTAAGTAACTGACTCCAAGATTTCGTACCTACTCGATTCATGTATTACGTTAAAGGTAGAATCACAGCTTAACTAAATTCAAAAGCGATTTTCTTGTTGAATACATAACATAACATCATCACTCCTGTAATCCCAGAAGGGTTAGGCAGAGATGTACCTACTTATTAGTGCACCCAAATTTAGCCAATTATGTTTAAGTCCCATGTAATAAGGGGCGAGCTTATTGCCATCAACCGGGTACAAATCAAGACTCCGTGACAGAAATTTCTGATGAAAAAATCAAATAACACTTTGCCCGACTTGGGATTCGAACCCAACTCATGCTGAGAAATGGCGCTTCGTTTGCGTTCACTGGACCAAAGAGGAATAAGAATTGCAATTTTGAGATTGTTTTATAATAATATGGGTTCCAAAATACTATTACAGTAAGAACATGATATTGTAATCAATACAGTATGAGAAAATCACTCTTACACCTTTGTGCTCGCAAAGTAGTCACGAGTAACTTAGATAAAGCCAGTAGGAAGTAATTAACATAACATATACCTATGTAAGTTCCCAAAACATGTACGTCAGGCTGTAATTACGATCGTAATGTTGCTAAGCGATCGTATATTATCATTATGTTTAATTAGTTATTCATTAGAAAAGCGAAAAGTCAGAAACATATTATATTTCGTAGCATGAGGCGTTAAAGGAAAAGTGTTCAATATCATGTTTGCATGACGTGACTTATTTGTGCTTTGGAGCTAGTTTTAATTTGATGGTTATCAAAAAAAAAAAATCTATACAAATAGATAAAATTGTAGTGTCTGTTTGTAATTTCAAAATAACAGAATTTTACTGAATAGATAAGAAACTAAGTATATCCGGTACTTATAACAAAAAACCTTTTTATTTTTGTCTGTCAGTCTGTTTGTTCCTGCTAATCTCTAAAACGGCTGGTCCGATTGACGGGACTATCACTGACAGAGAGCTGGTGTTATAAGGAGTAGGTTACTTTTATTTCAGAAAATAGATTAGGGATCCGTGTATAAAAAATTAAAACCTTTGAAATTGTTAACAAAATCCGATTCCAATCGGGAAGTTATATTTTTATAATAATTTCACGCGGACGATAGTTGCGGGAAACAGCTAGTTCTCAATATATATTCCTATTGATCATTCTGAAGTTTTCTCAGTTTGAAATTTAAATTTGAAATTATTATATTAATTATTTTATTATCTAGCGTAGCTGTATTTAAATTTATAACTTAATTTGTTAAATTTTGTATGCCAATACTCAGGCAGAATGTGCACGGGTCAATATATATATATATTTACCGACTTTTTTGTAAAATACCTACATTATATGCGAATAAATGATTTGATTTGATTCTATAAATGGAGATTTGTGAGATAATCCTTTTCGATTAATAACACATGTCTAAAATAACAGACTTATCTTTCTATTTTCCTTACTCTGTGGCGATTATCAAAATGCTACAAGAGATTTCAACTCGTTATAATGATGATGCTGATGTTGATGTTTTCCATATCCCCGGGTTGGCTTAAGTAAAATATGATAACGGGCTTAATTATGGCAATAGTGTGAGCAGTAGCGTCCCTTAGTGATAACAGTAAAATGCGATTATATCAACCCGTCCGCCAAACGGTGGTCAGCCATAGTAAACAATAATATTATAAACGCGAAAGTTTGTTTGTATGGATGTTTGTTACTCATTCACGCAAAAACTACTGAGCAGATTGGGATGAAACTTGGCATACAGATAGTTTATAACCTGGATTAATACATAGGTTACTATTATTATCCCGGTAGTACGATCCCGTGGGACGAAAACCGAAGTCCACGTGGGCGAAGTCGCGGGCGTAATCTAGTAGTAAATAATTATGATATCATTACGTTATTGTAACTAGCTAGTAACTACCCAACGCGAAGGCTTTTTTTCCTCACCCTAAATTGTTCCACTGCTGGGAAAAGTCCTCCCCATAACCTTTCACTCTTGTCTCCGTGCGGTTTTCTCCGGCCAATCTTTCACGAATGCCTCTGAGTCGTCACAAAATACACATCTTTGTGCTATACGCGATCGCATTATGGCGAACTAGAAAGTCGGCTCTGTATCCTATTCTAGGCTGAGTATCAATATACGAAAACTGATGAACCAGGACTAACTAAACGCGTCAGATCAGATAAGTGGTGCTCAATCTATGTATAAGCACACTAACATACATATAGACAGTCACCCTTACAATAATTTATTAGTAAGATAAAGACGTCAGTTGCTTCTTAAAATAGTCCAAAATCCAACATAAAAGACATCGCAGCCTCGTTCCGAAATAGAAGCACATCGTTCCTGTCAGTTGCGAAGCGTTTGAAACGAGAGAGCTGTTCCGTGCTGTTTCGCTGCAAGCTGTCCCAGCGACGGGTACGTGCCACAGCTTGTTTTGTTGCGGAGGTGACGTTGTTCGGCTGGCTTGTTTAATAAGTTTTGTTGTCTTGGGTACGAGGTTCGGTTTCATGGAGTTTTTGTAGGTGTTTGGGGCTGTTTGCTTTTTAATCGAACTTAAAAAAAATTGATACACTGTCTGGAAATCACTAATGTATGATTGTCTTGAAATAATCGCTTCTAGCGATAAGACCGCCCATTGTGTCATCCTATCTGATTTTTTTTTCTTTTAAAGTGTTACTATACAAGTAACGTTTTTAAAAATTGGTGTACATAAAAAAATACTCTATTCTATTCTAATGCAATGAAGTAAAAACTCATGTTCACAATCATAATTTCTTATGAGAAAAAATTTTAGATTAGAATTTTGAATTTTGCAGGCAGCGTTGATACTTTGAATAGTGTTAAAGTATTGTTTGTCTACGTCATTATATTTTCCGTAAAAGAAGAGAATTCAGAATTATAAGAGAAGTAAATACTCAAGAGGAAGCTATAAGTAGTAGTAATCTTTTATGTTTAATTTTGAAGTGTTTAATTTTTTTTATTGTAAATTTTAATCACTTCGTTCTGTCCTGTGCGAGACAAATCACCTTTCTTTCTAAGTAGTCGTTTTCATCGAAAAAGGAGAGAACTCAAGTGTAAAAAAACCCCTTACCAGGCACCCACTAGGTAAGGTGCTCCTAGAGGGTGGTAACAGAAACTACAGGCCATCCAGAATGTTCTAACCTCCAAATAGACTTCCCCCAAAAACAAGTGAGTTCCGTATACAATGAAAGTATCTACAAACGTGGTCCTAGTTTGTTTTATTTGAAGGTCCCGCTTGTCCGTGTTTACTTTTACAAGTTAGGTTAGGTGCGACAAAGTGGTGTTGTTTGCAGTTGTTATGTGATACAGGACAAAGTGAGCAGTTTTGTTAGCGGTTTGAAAGTTTTGAATGGTCGACAATTTGTAACTTATCGGTGATGTATAGGTAGATACATATTATATGCTTTATTGCACTTGTGCTTCGTTAAATCTTTCAAAGACTCTGAGGCTTTTTAAAGATGGTTGGTTTGATCTAGTGATATTTTCTTTGTTTTTTTGGAACCTACCTTACCTAATTTGAAACGAATAACAATTACCTAATAGACTAAATGCTGCACACTCTGCATATTTTTTACTTTACGAATAAACATAATATTCACAGAAATACGTACGGCCCGCAATATAAATAAAAGCCAAACCATTTTCACCATCCCAGATAATAGACATTTTTAACATCGATATCAAAGAAAATCTTTAGAGCTTTTATTATTGTATTCCTCTCAAGTTTAGTATTAAAATCAGTCAAGGAAATCCCTCGAACAAGCCACCACAAAAGATAAAATAAAGATTTTTCCCGAAGCATTATTTTACAGTCTCCTAGTTTGTTTCATAATTTATAAGAAAAATCCGTTTACAAACTCCTTTTACCGCTCAGCTATCTAAAGTTAACCTCTATTTTTATCGTAGTAAAGTTGATTATTGGTTTTGTGAAGTAAAAATGCAGCTTGTCGGATCTAAAACCCTTGATTTCGCGGCTGACTGCCCGGGACGAACTAAAAATGGACAGCGGTACATTGCGGTCTCTTCGTCCCAATATTCATAAATCGCGAAACACTTCTGAACTCTTACTTAGTTTGCTATGATTCGGGCCAAGTGGGCGAATATTCTGGAAATTGTTGAGAAATGAAGCGGTTTTGTAGGAAATCTGAAAACGTTTGTGGGTGATTTTATTTGTGACTAAAGGTTGTTTTCGACTGAATAACTAAGTTTACATAAACATACCATGACGCCTGAAATTCTCGAAGGGTAGGCAGATATGTTTATGTTAGTCCAGGGGGCGAGCCTTTTGTCACCAAGACTCACCAGTCTCTGTGTGGCTACTGAGAAATTCTTGGTGGAAAAACCCAATAACACTTTGCTCCATCTCATGCTCAGGAGTACCAGTAGACCAACGAGGCTTGTAAATTGACGTTTCTCGCTCTTTCATAATTCAAGGGTGATAATGTTATTCTGAAATAGTGGGGTGAGAAGAAGCTTTGATGATATCCAGTCTATACAACCTCCAGGACAGTGGTGATAGCCGTAGTTACGAACAGACGAAAGACCTCACTTGACGGCAGTTGGCAGAGTCGTATAGTAATAGTCTTCTTTCGTGTGGTTAGTGCCTAACCTGGTGTCAGATTTTGTATTCCGTCAAGGGCCTCTGACATGGCTTTACATGCCGTCAAGAAATATCTTTCAGGCATGTTTGGTTTCCTAACAATATTTTCCTTCACGGAAGCTAGCGATAATTATACAATACGCATTAATGATCTCATCCGTCGTGCTCTTGCCACCGCCGGGGTGCCAGCTGTCTTAGAACCCAATGGCTTGGCACGCGTCGATGGGAAGTGACCAGATGGTATGACCATAATGCCATGGAAGTTGGGTAGGTCTTTGGTGTGGGATGCAACTTGCGTCGACACCCTTGCACCATTCCATCTTACAAGCAGGGTGGGCTGCGCTGGGGCGGCTGCTGCAGGGGCTGAAAACTTTAAACTTATTGAGCCGTTTGGGGTTGAAACGCTAGGGCCATGGGATCCGAGTGCCCACCTATTGTTTCAGGATAACGCCAAGCGGTTGGTTGACTCTTCACGTGAACAGAGGGCTGGCATTTTTTTTGGCCAAAGAATCAGCATTGCCAGCCTTCTGGGAACTTTTCCTGTTGACAGCGATGTGGACGAATTTTTTGACGCCCCGTAATTGCACATATTTTTATTCTTATGTTAGGTACAATATTAATTTGTAAATAAGGTAAATATTTTGATGATTTAATAAACTTAAGTTTAATACGCGCATGAATCTGAAAAATCAAAGGTGCGTCTCTTGGGTTCCAACGCGTGACTTGGCAGTCCGACGGTCACACCACAAAGAAAGCAGTGATAGCCTACTACCACTGCTTTTTTTAGGGTTTTGCTTTACTGTAAAAGCAATGATAGTAATAATAAGAACCCCACTATACTCGCAACCTGCAGTCGTGCTAACTCAGAACATTAGACCGACAAGGTAATAAAAAAAATGTTATGATTTAATTATTAATTTTCTGAACCTAAGTCGTATTTCCAATGTATTTCTTATTAACATGGGTATACCTTATAACAATAAACGCAACCCATGAAAGGTACCAAAGGTGCTTGTCGGTCACGGACCCAGACCCTCAGCCCACTTGTGTGCCGACGGCCTTACCGTAAGGTAATTAAATTCCGGCCCCAAAAGCAAACTATTTAATTAGTCAAATGTATTGTGGACATGATGTGAATACATCGTTAATTATCGGATTGATTGGAAATCATTACGGAGTGTTGACAGCGTAGTCACAACATCATCTGAATATTTACGTATTTATTGGACAAACGAGCAGAATTACTGAGGCGGTCATTGTGTGGGGATACAATTGTTTTAATTTTTCATACCCTTTTGGAATCACCATTTTAATAATAATGAAAGGCAAAATTATAAATAAATATTGGTTAGTGTTTAACGGGCGCGAATAGTGAGTGCGAAAACGTCGAAATACCTACAAATCATTTATCAATAGGTACAGTATGTTCCATTCTTCCATTTAACTGTTGGATATTTAGGGCCAGACTCCCCCGAAGCTGAGACGAGACGAGAAGAGAGATGTGTTTTGAACCACCAATAGAATTTCGTTATAACTTCTTATCTCCGCTTAGCTTTATTGAAAAAGGTTGAGCATAAAGGAGAGGAGATGTCATGCAATTAGCCAGCAGAGACGAGACAAGACGTGAGCGGCATGCGGTGAGATGTGTGCTGTGAGCGGCGTGCGGTGAGATGTGTGCTGTGAGCGGCGTGCGGTGAGATGTGTGCTGTGAGCGGCATGCCGCTTTGCACATCTCCTCTCCTCTACGCTTCGCATGTCTCCGCTCGTCTCCACTTTGATCCAGTCCTGGCCTTATGGGTCTACTCACCAAAACCGTCGACATGTCGGTGGCATGTCAGTGACTTGTGTACGCGCTCAGTTGCCTGGCGACACTCAAGCTGTAGCGCAAAGAAGTTGCATATCTCAGAACGCCGACAAGCTGTCGACAAGGGATGCTTTGGTGTACAGAGTCCTTTAGCTAAAGTCGCAAGTTTTGTTTTCGATGTGATAGGAGGTGAGCCTATTGCAATTGGCTAGGTCATTAGAAAAAAACACCGACTCAGGAGTGCTTATGAAAATCGCGTAATAGAAAAACCTAGTAACAGTATGCCTCATTTAAGAATTCAAGTGAAGCCCTCCAACTTTTTCTTCCTCTCGAATCGATGACTCAGATTTTATCCAACCAGTACGTAGCCACCTGGAAAGCTCAATCGCTTGCCTCATTCAAGTCCAATTAGCGAGAGCAATTGCAGGGTGCAATTAGTTGTGAACGACGCGACGGGTAGGAGAGAAGGTGTTGCGTATCCTGTATTGGGTCTCCACACTCGCATTCTATCCGAGATGGGTTGATTAAACCCCTTTAGTCAAATTGGGTCGGTAGCGGCCAACTTGAGCCAGCAGTCGGTAACGGTCTAAAAATAATCACATACTAAACAACACGTTGTAGATATTGTTAACATTATAACCTCATCATTATCTAGTCTTTTCCCAACCAAGTTGGGTCGGCTTCCAGTCTAATCGGATGAGGTTGAATACCAGTATTTTACATGGAGCGTTAGCCGACCTGAACTCTACAACCCAGTTACTGGTAACGGCTAGTCAGAAGTGACTATCAAAGATCTACAAATGACAGCCGGAACCATAGGTATAACGGGCTTTCGGAGACACAGAGGGGAAACTTGAATCTAGGGTACGACCTCGGCAAACACTGCTTGATGTGATCATGAAATAGTCATTTAATGGGATAAAACGAACTTAGGGTTGTATTGAAGATTTTAATTTTGTAAATACTTATGTGTTACGGCCACGAATCATATTTTGTTCAACATACAGCCGGACACTGACCGTCAAATTGCAAAAAGAATATTTGAATTTCGCGGGCTATCACCTCCAGACCCAGGCGCTATCACCTTCATCCTGAAGATCGACCTATGGAGCTGTTATTATTTAGCCACGAACCCTTCTGTTCGTATAAGTACCTATCTTGTAGATAGATTATTGTCCTCATATGTATCAATCTACATGTAAAATATCAATCTAGTAAATTGGAACCGTCTGAAGCGTACGCAAACGGTATTAATCGTTTAAGCCTTAAGCCTCTACTACGAAACGGTATCGGTATCTAAGCCGCATGTCATCTTAAATGTAAAACACAATCATCAAAATGTATGGAATATAAAGTGGAAATCTGTTTTTGGCGGTTTTCTCAGAATCCGTTAACCTACGACGGATTTACGGAAGAGTCACTGTCTGAAATTTATGTCGTGTGTAAAACATGATTTCGATTCATTTGGATGCTATTTAGATGGATACTAAGTTACAAGGCTTATTTTAATCGGCCTGTTCTTTATAATGAGAAACTAATTTAGCGAGAAATTCCATCTCAGACACTAATCTACATGGTGATCATATGGCTTGACCAAGATTATAGACTTTAAAAGAGGCCTCTGAGTTTGATTTGGATGTTTCTCCTCAGAGTAGTCGGATTGGAAACACCAACCTCATATCGATTTAAAACATAATTTATTTTTATGTGTTAAATTGCCCAGTAAAAAAAAAATACATTTATCATGATAAGGGCTTGTCGATAACGAGAGGTCAGTTGTAAAAATAACTAAAACTTGATCAAACAGGAACAATTTGTTTCAAATTAATTTCAGTAATATCGGAGAATGACATGGCGAAAAGAAAATTATGGAAAACATTACGTGTCATCAAAACGACAGCTTACAATTACTTTCTAACTACTCACTAAGAAATTATAAGTAAAAAGCTATTTCCTTCTATCCATTAAAATTATTACTCGACCGTCGTCAACGAGGCATACAAGAAGAAATAAAAATGTCCGCAGTACAGTGTTTCAACAAATTATTGTTAATAGAGAATTTCTTCGGAATATACAGGAATTACTGTAGCCAGAATAAGATGAAAAAATGTTTAGTTATCACCCAAATAGTCGCCCAGACTATTTTGCACACTGGACTTATTTTTCATGAGTTATATTTGTTGCTAGGGGAGGTTCATTACAATCAATTCAATGTGATGTTTGCTAGTTTTTCGGCTACGGCGTATTTATCCTCAATGACATCCGTCATGATCAGCATTTGTTACAGCCGCGCCTTTCAGTCATATTATAGAAGCTTCAGTCGCTTCTCTGAATGTTTTAAAGATGAAAGGCAATTAAATAACTATGTACATAAAGGCTGTGTGTTCAGCATCGGATTTATTATATATTGTATTGCGTTTTCTATCTTTAGATCTGTGGATACTTATCTAATATTCTCGAATTTAAATCCGTTAATGTTGACTCTTATTCTAGTGGCACAAACAATGATAAGAATTTCTATCGTTTTTGAGCATCTGATGTTGTTTATTGTTGTCATGATAGTGGTTCATTTGCTTAAATGCTTGACTTCGTTGGTATCAGCCGCTCAGGAGAGAGTAGGGAGATGTGATATTAGTTCGGATGAGCAATGTGATATCACGAGGGAGCATATACAAGAATGGGTTGAACTGTATCGGGATTTGATGAACTGCTGCGATAAAGTGATGCTTTGCTTTGGATCCCAGGTACATGTATTTAGAATCATCATTATCTGCCCAGCCTTTTCCCAACTATGTTGGGGTCGGCTTCCAGTCTTACCGGATTCAGCTGAATACACGTATTTTAAATGGAGGGACTCTCTATCTGACCTCCGCAACCCAATTAGAACTGGGTAGTACGATATCCCTTGGTAAGACTGATTGTCAGAATTTCGGGCCACTGACTACTTAACGACAGTCAAAGATCTACAATTGACAGCAGGGTCCAATCTAGGCAAGCGCGGCTTAACCTGAGGATTGAACCGAGCAGATGTTATCATTTAGCCACGAGTTCTTCAATACATTGTAGATGTATTTAGAATATGATATCATATTATTCCTTGAGGTCTTTTATGTTAAAAATGAAATGTTTTATAATGGCGTCCATTTGTTTTAGTTTTTCTTTTCAATATCATTGTCAATACTGCACTATATTTTGATGGCGTACTATATTTTTTACAAAAATATTTTAAATGTAAGTATAAACGATTTATTATTTTATTTTCACGAGCAAAATGACTAAATCGTTGATCAGGCCTGAGAAAACACACTTTTCTATTATCTTCTGGCTTGTGGGTACTGCTAATAAGAAAATCCGTAGTTCTGCAGCAAAATAATCATCGCCAACAACTGAAACCATAACCACAGCGACTCTGCCCCACTATATCTTTAATAACATCATTTTCATCTACGTAGCCTTATTCAGCAAGCATTTAAGGTCGGCTTCCAGTCTAGCCGGATGTACATAAATATCAGCATTCTATATAGAGCGTCTGAGAACCCAACTAGACTTTCTATTTTGAGGATAATTTTCTGAATTCCAGATTGGGAACACCTATGAGTACACCAGAGTTGGAATTGTGCTATTTGGTTACGTATCAGCGATAATGATGCCATTGGTTGCTGGGCAGCTGGCGAGTAACCATGGAGTGAAGTTCCGCCGGGTGTTGGTTCGTCTTTACAATACCGTGATTGTTGGTAAGACTATGATATGATAGACCGCATAATTCTGTCGACATCAAAAATACGCTTGATTCGGTCATAAAGAGCTTTATGAAGATATGAAGCGAAAAAGACGTCTGTTACCATCACATTTCAATTCGGACTACGCAACTCAACACCGCGCCGAGCTAAATGCGAATGTGGCGTGGATAAGTTTGGCAACTTCCTATTTCTATTTAATAACATAACATCACACCAGTAATCCCTGAAGAGTTAGGCAGAGGTGTACCTAATAGTACACCCACATTTCACCAGTTATGTTTAAGCTCATGTAATAGGGGGCGAGCCTATTGCCATCAACCGAGCGCAAGTCTTGACTCCGTGGCTGCTACTGAGCTGATGAAAACCCCAGTTACACTTTGCCCGACCTGGCAATCGAACGCAAGACATCTTTCTCATCAGTCGCGCTTGAATTCATTCTTGCTTCATTTGTATTATGTTTTAGGACAAAACCCGTCTGCCAACCACTGAATGTTTGTTACAGAATCAGATGAAGCTAAAGCGAAGTTAGTGAAGGACTTCATACGTCTGATAAAGAAGAATCCAATACAGATCAAGTTATTGAGCAACGTTTCTGCCGGGATGTATATCCTGCCGATAATGCTCACGTTAACTGTCAACAATGTCATTATTATGTTGCAATTTAACCATATTATTTAGATTTCCTTAAAAATATATATTCATAGTATTTGCTTGTTAGGATTTATTTATTATTCTTAAATTACATACAAAAAAAAACAAAAACACATTATGAGAGTACATTTATGTTTTAATATATTTGACACTTATATTATTTGTAGAAGTTCTATTTAATAATATTTTTTATTCTGAGTTGAGTAAAGCCAGCTGTGATTGTTATGTTTAGTTACAAATCAGTGAAGATAATGAAATTAGTTGCTGGACAAACGGCATAAATTAAAGGGATCAACATCCATTAGAAAAAAAAAGAAATATAAAAAATTGCATTCATAAAAAGGAAATGCGAATGTCTTGAATATTATGATCCAAGAGGAATATTTATCTAATAAAAACGATTAAGTATATTACTAATTCGTAACTGAAAACAGACATGATCTCCTAAAAAGGTATAAAAACCCGCATAAATTTCTCTCTAAAAACTCCACAACATTCGACCTAGCCAATCGATCTCAAAAATCCACAGCTTCGTGCTCCCGTCTGGCCAATCAAGTGGAAGCTGCGGCAATCAGTAACCCACCACTAGTTACGGGAGCACGGATTAAGTTATCCAATGTAATCGAATTCATAAAACCTGTGTTTGCCGATTCGTCACGTTTTATTCGACCACTTTATTTTCGGTCACGTGGCAAATTGATTAACTACGCAAATATTAGAATTGGGCAGACGTAAAACAGTGTTTTCGGAAGCGGTGAGAGAGAGAGACGGAGCGGTTTTTCAATATTTCGGTCTGACTCTTAAACATACATATATAAGGACAAAGATTAAAGTTTTAAAATTCATCGTTAAACAACCATATGCAAATCATATGGCCAGAATCGTCACACAGTGGGTGCCTGAAGACGGTCGTCGTCACCGAGGCAGACTCAAGAAATCTGGCGTGACGATTTGGACTCGTTCCTGACTGATTGGCCAGAGAAGGCCAAAGGAAAAGAATTGGGGAGGACTTTGCTTAGGAGTGGGAGGGAAGAGTCTGAACAAAAAAAAAAGTATAATTATTTCACATTCGTGTTTTTATCCACATTTAAATGTAGAACATGTTTTGTTTGTTTCATGTCGTATTCAAGATACCTTTTTAAGGTAACACACGCAAGTTTATGCAGGACAGTTTTACATGTGCATGCAAAACCGAGTTCCATCCCAAGAATATACAGTTTTCTCTTAAACACGTTCATATAGTTTGACTATAGGCAAAACTGCACATCAATAACTTATCGTCTATGGCAGGTTTGGTTTTAGTATTCTGCCAATGTAAATACGCCAAATTTCTGACACCAACACTGGCGACCAATGTCGTCCTCCATAATATTTTAATTTGTATTACTTCATCGTTCTTTACACTTTAAGGGCTCTCTCAAAAGGAGGAAAACTGGATTAATCGCGCAATGAAACGAAAGCCATGTTTTAAGCTTCATTGAACTTGATTTTTTCCCTTGATATTTATTTATAAGAGTTATTTGTGTTTATAATACTCGTGGAAAATGTTACAGAGAATTTTTATACGGTTCGAAGTAAAGTTTGTTTTGGGGAGAGAGGTTTTTGTATAATATTTGAAATGTGTATTTTTTTTCGTGAATTTTTGCTGAGAAAATGTGTTGTTTGAAGTGTAAGCAAGTAATTGTAAACTATAGGAAAGGTAATTTAAAGTATAGACGATTATAATTATTAGGTCAAGTTTGTGGGGTCGGTTATTTTCTTAATGCTGTGGGCATTTGTGGTATGCGCCAAATAAACGTATTTTCTGTCTGTCTTTGATGTTCGTGGTGAAACCACCTTCTTGGGGAGAATAATATAGAAAAGTCTCCCCTGAGCCTCTTGTGCAAGTGCGCACGGAAGCACGTGACCGCTGTGCCATGCCGCCGATATCTCTGAAGTGGGTGTACAGTATACAAAAGACATAAAACCGTTTTCAATAAAAGTTATAAGTCCTAAATTCAAATTACATAATGTTTATTATTTTATAATAATAATATTCTTAGAACAAATTAATTGTATAACAAAGCTTTGGCTATGAACTTCTCTCAGGCGTTACGTATATACGAGCGAGCATTGCCTATTCGTTGGAAATTATATGAGTAATGCTATGTCTGTAGCCGTAGTTGTACTTGTGAGCGCTCGTAGCACCTCGGTACGTGTGACGTTCAGCGTAGCGCGGCGTAACAACCAAACCCGCTAATTTTGCTCTATGTAACATACCATCACGCCGGCAATTCCCGAAGGGTTAGGCAGAGGTATACCTAATAGTACACCCACATTTCGCCTGTTATGTTTAAGTCCCATGTAATAGGGGGTGAGCCTAATGCTTCAATGCACAAATCCAGACTGCGAAATTGCTCTATAAATCGATGAAATGATTTAGAAGCCATTCTCTCTGAATAAGCAAATCATAGCAATGCTGCCAGCCCTCTGGGTATTATTCCCGTTGCCAGTGATGCGGATAAATGTTTTGATTCCCCTTTAATTCTTTGCTTTGATACATGTTCTATATCTTCTATTATTATTTAATTTTGTAAATTATGTGAATATGTACCTATTCAATAAAAATAAACCTAGCATTTATAAAAATATTGGGTAAAAAAGCGAGTTTACGCGGGCAAAGCCGCAGGGGAAAGCTAGTTCTCAAAAATTGCGACTGCCTATCTGACCCCGTTGTAAGACTGGTTGTCAGACTTTCGGGCCACTGACTACCTGTAACGATTGTCATAGATCTACAAATGACAGCGGAGACCAACGGCTTAACGTGCTTTCCGAGGCACGGAGGGAACTCGGTATGAAATGGGTGGTTACCAATCCACGGACCAACCCAGACAAGCGCGGCCTAACCTGACGATTGACCCGAGCGGCTGTTATTATTTAGCCACGAGCCCCTCAAACTTTTCTAGTTTTTTTAAACTTAATTTTATAGTTAAATGACAACATTAGTTACAACGAACATGGTGTAGGTACTTACCTATCTTTAATAGATGGATGGGACGTCACAAATATTTGACTATCCATTAATTTGAGAGTATTTACTAAGAAATTAGTTTACAAATATAGCTACCGTCTACTAACACATTAACATAAGTTTAATTTCGTTCGGACTGTTCAGTAGATAGCTATTATTTTTCTGTAACATAGCTGACACACAATATTACAAAGGAAAATGTCTTTATTAAAGTGGCTGAACATTTTACTGTTTATGGAGAATTTATTCGGCATATACAGGAACTACTGTACCCAGAAGAAAATGAAGAAATATTTTATTATCATCCAAATATTTGTCCAGGCTCTGTTGCACACTATACTTGCAATATATAAAGTGTATTTAATATTCGGAAGAGATGATTACAATCAAATGAAATTCTTATTTATTTGTTTTGGTATGGCAACGTATGTGGACTGTGTATCGTCTGTTGCGGCCGGCATCTGTTACAGCCGCGCCTTCATGTCATATTTAACAAGTATAAATCGTGCCTCTGAATGTCTTAAAGATGATAAGAAATTAGTGAATACTTTAAAAAAAATATTCTTCTGCAGTATTTTTTTTGTTTTCTTTTTTTTCTTGTTTTCTGCCTACAGAATTACGGAAGCTTTTATGAAATACGAACCGTCATATCCTTTGATCATTTTGATTCCTTTAGGGGTATTTCAAGCACTTATAAGAATTACTGTAGTATTTCAGCACCTTATGTTATACGTTGTTATTATGATAGTAGTTCATTTGACGAATGGCTTGACTTCGTTGGTATCAGCTGCTCAGGAGAGGGTAGGGAGATGTGATATTAGTTCGGATGAGCAGTGTGATATCACGAGGGAGCAGATACAAGAATGGGTTGAACTGTATCGGGATTTGATGAACTGCTGCGATAAAGTGGCGCTTAGCTTTGGACGCCAGGTATGTATTGTTATTTTGTAAATTACTAATACCGAATGTTAATGAATAGTTTATTATGTTAGAATGACATTAATAATTTTTCTTTCAGTATTCCTTTTCGCTGGTCGTGTCAATAACACAATACATTTTGGTATCGTACGAAATATATTGCACATATTTTTTAAATGTAAGTATGTAACGACTTGTTTGTTTTCGAGAAAGCTTTGTAGTAACATTTGTCAAATTACAGGTGGGGTATGCCAATAGCGGTGTGAGAATTGTGCTTGATCTCTTTTCTTACATATCTGTAATGATAATGCCATTAGTAGCCGGACAAATTACGAGGAATCAAGGAGTGAAGTTACATCGGGTGTTGGTTGGACTTTACAATACAATGATCATTGGTAAGTCCGTTAAAAATTACCCAAAATTCAGATTTACGACAGACGAAACGTTTAACTGAGATGGTGCTTGAGGTGGCTGCGCAGTCTTCCCTTCGTATCGCTGCAAAAATAATGTCGTCATTATTTTATATTTTGCTGCCCAAACTTCCCCACTTACACGGCGACGACCTCAGTTGCAGCGCAGAGGTCATTGCGGCTGCATGTTTGGGACTCAGAGGGTGGGATAGGAGGAATACAGTACCTAATGCTCCAAACCCCGGCCCACCCTGGACACCTAGCAACCGGTAGCGCGCATTAAAGGCGACTTATCCGTTCACCACGATGGTACGAACCGGTCTTTCTCAAGTCTTCCTAAATGGCCGTAGGACTGCGCCATCGCAGTCACCTCAGATAGTCTCAGTTAAGCTACTGCTTGTCTGTAGACTCTCAAAATCAGTGAGAATTTACTTCAGATTCGAGCGAGGCTGAAGCAAAACTGATTAGAGACTTTATTCGTCTGCTCAAGAAGAATCCACTTGAGATCAAGCTTTCGACCAAGATTTCTGCTGAGTTGAACATGCTGCCAGTCATTCTCATGTTGGCTGTCAACTATGTCATTGTTATGCTGCAGATTAATCATGTAATTTAGTTTATTTTTGTCATCCAAGGGCTGGCTTCCACCTTGGCCAGAGGCTGAGCGTTGCCACGTAAGGTGGCAGCGCCGCCAGTCTCTTGGGCACATTACCCATTTACGCCATTTTTATACGACTGCCCAAAAAAAGAGTGTTATGTTTTCAGGGTTCATGTACGTATGTAATTTAGGTTATTTTAATTTGTTTGTATTTAGAGTTAGTTAAAGATCTTAAAAAAAAGGTTTATTGTACTTAACTTATTGCCATACAGCGTGGCAATGCTGCCAGTCTCTGAGGCATATTACCGGTTAACAGCGTTGCGGAGGAGTTTTTTGATGCTATGTTTTAGGTTGTTCTAAAGAATTAAATTGTATGCTTATGCATAAACAGCAAAAACCCAGTGCATTTCAGTAAAAACCCTATATTATTATAGGGTTTTTACTGAAAGTAAAGGAAATCATTTATTTGCCAATAATGTAGGTATAAAAATATGATGGTTATTTTGAAAAGAGTCCCCGATACATTTTACCTTAAGGCATGCAAAATTATTTCATTTTATTTTGAGACACATAATGATCATAAACACTCTAAAGACTATAAACTAACAATAGAAAAACACAAAAAATACATAAAAAAAGGTTTCCATTAGGGTATTAAGCAAAACTATCGCTTCCCGTGACCCAAGGGCTGGCTTTTACCTTGGCCAGAGGCTAAGTGTTGCCATACAACG
The DNA here is from genome assembly GCA_964057025.1 of Standfussiana lucernea. Classification (NCBI taxonomy): domain Eukaryota; kingdom Metazoa; phylum Arthropoda; class Insecta; order Lepidoptera; family Noctuidae; genus Standfussiana; species Standfussiana lucernea. The sequence goes on along the minus strand of OZ059791.1, from coordinate 14,770,742 downwards.
TGGCAACGCCGCCAGTCTCTTGGGCACATTACCAGCTGACAGCGTTGACGAGGAGTATTTTGGTGCCCTTTTATAGTTTGTAGTTAGTTAATTTTAGTCATTTTAATTATATTTATAATGTATATAGTTAATGTAAATAAAGTTTTTATTACAATTAAAAATGTCAGAAAATTCAACTACAAATGTCAATAAACTAAGTTAGCTTTGTTTTAATTTAAACTGCCATCGAGTTTTTGTAACTGAATTTATTGGCCTCGACGACAGCTGAGGCTCCGATTTCTGTTTTTCGTTTTAAAGTAACTTATCATGAATGGCGAACCATTCGAACCTAACCTATCCGTGTCGGGGTGCCCTAAGCTCCCTGTGCCCTATGTTCTGCTACTTGGCCAGGCAATAAAATGTATGCAACTCCAAATTATGCCAAGCTATTTTTTTTCGCTGCTAAGCTATTTTTTTAAGAAGCAAATAGTTAGTCGCCCTTTAAGTTGTTAGTCACCTGGACTATAATAAGCCATTCTTTTAAATGTGTTGGTATTTTATTATGTTTTTTTTTCTGTGGCTTCGCACAGTTTGTGCATTTAGCCAATGTCGCGTTTAGATTATTATATTTAAGTTTTAGTTTATTATTTTATCCATGGCTATTTTTTTTTAATTAAGGACTTTTGTTGTGTGCCTGTGTAAAGTTGATTTTTATATTGTGACCTTAATGGTCCTGAGCATTGTCTTTTATCCACTACTGACGTAAACAGGTGTTGGTTCGTTCTATCGAATAAAGCAACTTCTAATATATGCAACGATGGAAATGTATGTGTTTTTAGAGATTTAATAAAAACAAATTGACAGGTATCAGTGGTTTTAAGACCTGTCATTGAACGAAGGCAACGTGTTTGGGCCCTAAATATTCTTTCTTTCTCACTGCAGTTTCCCCAAAATATGACACCAAATATTAGTGAGGAAGTAACTAAACATGTTTTACTTAATTTATTGCACACGTTTTCAGCATGATGTTTCCATGTCAGTTTATTAGAATTTTGTTTCTGTAGTTGCATCTACGTTTTGGTCATTATATTTAATTATAATATTTTCTGGCTCTAGCCTCTGGTAGAGATGCATGACTTGTGTTTTATTTAGATTTATAACTAGATTATTTTTATTAAGCCAATCTATTATAGTTTTAATATATTTTTGTATTGCACTTTATTTATGCATTCAATTATAGCTGTGCTGTCATCCTCAAATAGTGTCATTGGATAATAATTTTGACGCGGTAGATCGTTAATGTAAAGCAGAAATAATAGTGGCCCAAGAACACTACCTTGCGGAACTCCAAATTTAAGTATTCTACTAGAAGATAAATATTTGAATTCACACTTTGTTTTAGTACATACTCTCGATATTTCTTTGTACTGTTTTCGATCAGTGAGGTAAGACTTTATTAGGTTCAGTACGTTGCCTCTTATACCATAGTCTTCAAGTTTATATATCAGGGTGTCATGTTTTACATAATTGAAAGTTATGTCTGTGAAAATTATTCATGATCACTTTTATAAGATCAAATATTGCCATGTTAATATTTTTATTTTTTTCGAAAGCTCTTTTGCTCTTCGCATAATGTACTATTTTAAATTACAAATGTGTAAATGGATTCATATACATATAATCTTTTCAAATATCTTAGAAAATACTGAAAATAGAGCTACTGGTCTGTAGTTTGACATGTCTTCCTTATAGTTTTTTTGATGTAGTGGTTTTATGACAACTGTTGTCATAAAACCACTACATGTCTCGCTGATGGTGGCGCGTGTGTTGGGTCATTTAGTTCCCTTCAAAATGGTTGAGTTAAATGATGGTTGATCCATGCGTCATGTTCGTGAACGGGCGCTGTCAGTAGGGACTGGTCATCTCGCAGCTGTCATGGATTATTGTATTTTTGAATTGTTAATTTTATCGTTTTACTCTGGAAGCTCTTACTCGCACGTCTTTCTACATCGTTCTCACATATATGTACAATCTCGACATGAATGATGTAACCAAGACTTTGTAACAACATAATGATTTAACAGAGTATCCATGGAGTTTCTTGCCCATTCTTCTCCATAGAAATCTACGCTTTCGAATGGGCAACTACAGCACTTTCACAAGTTATTATGCCCTGTGACTGGGACTGTAGCTTAGTTTTTTTTTGTGTTTTGACATTCAAAAGTGCCTGTAATGGTCTAATTGAAATAAATGTTTTGAGTTTGAGTTTTCAATTTATTTGGAAATACCCCTGAGACTATGCATGAATTTATTAGATGCTCAATGGTTTTGCTATGATGTCCGGAACAAATATTACTGTCGCTGTAGAAACTTCGTCGTATCCAAAACTTTTTTTTTTGTTTTATTACATGTAGAATATCTATGAATAAAGAATTACTTACTGATATTAGTGTTGCCACTTGACTTGCACAGATGTTTCCCAGTTACATTCTGTAGGTACCTGATCAATGAAGAAATCATTAAATGACTCAGCAATTTGCTTAGGGTTTTTTACTTGTTTATTATCTTTATTTATTTGCAAAATAGGTTCTTTTAACATATTGTTATTATTAATTATCTGCCATGATGGTAATTATTCTGAGCTTTTTGAGTGAGTTTTTTTTTTTTTTGTCTCCGTGAATAATTTTTAAATGTATTTTTACTCTCACTTGAAGGTGCTTTTCTATATTTCCAAAGGTTTCTTTGTTCCCTGCTAGAAATCCTTATTCCACGCGAAATGCATTTTTCTGTATTATCAGGTTTTACATTAATTAATTGTTCTGTAAAGCATAAATCATAAAATAAACGAAATAGATCTATAAACTTATCGTATGCCTCATTAGGGTTGTTCGTTTCGAATACTGCTGAAAAAGACAGACATTGCAGATGTTTTCTGAATAATGTTAAATTTTCTTTGGATAAGTTACGTTTATGGATGTGCCAAGAATTTAGTATGCATGTTTTGTTGCTGCTAATGCTGAATTTTTAAAATCTGAACAGTGTGGTCGGATAATGCAAAATCGATTACTTCACTCACACATTTTTGTCTGGAATTATGAGCAAAGTTATCTAGACAAGTGCCGCTTTTAGGTCTAGTCGGTTGCTTGAATTCTATTTTAAGATTATAGGTAAGTAGTAAATTTTCAAAGTTTAATGTACTTTTTAGTGTGTTAATGTTAAAGTCCCCACACAAAACGATTTTTTTACTGGACTTAGTACTCAATTTCTCCAGTAAGATGTTTAGATATTTTACATTTTTTAGCATAACTTTAAAAGTACTGGCCATTTAAAAAATTTAATTATGATGAAATAAAAATTATATTAAATTAATAAATTATGATTTAAACGGTAATTTGTTGGTTTATTCCCATCTCTTTCCTTAAGCGTTTATACCTACAGAAATTCCCATATCTTCCCCCTGTCATAAATCACTCAACGGTACAGTCACAGACGAAAATAACTGTAGCAGTGAAATTAATATACAGAGTGGCGCCGACAATACGACAATAAATTAAATTGCGTATACCTCATGACGTTCCCAGTCTTCGTACAAAAAATCGTTCGAATATATTCAGTAGTTTAGTCACAGGACATAATTTTTCATATTCAGAATTTTTTACATGATGTAGATTAATAGGCTAGCACTCTATCATATTTCTTTCACTTTTTTTTTTTTTTTTTTAAAACGTTGCCCCACACTAGGAATTTCTCCTGTATCGTGGGTGCGTTTACAAACATTTAAACTCACATACACAAACAACCAGACCCGGAACAACTATCTGTAGGCCAAACAAATATTTGTTCCGTGCGGGGATCGAACCCGCGACACACAGCGCAGCAGTCAATTGCTCAGCCACTGCGCCAACCGTGCCGTCAAAAGCTGCCTAACGAGAGCCTCCTCAGGTATTGGTCGAGGCTCTTGGCAATTAAGCCATTGGCTAAAATGACTATCGGCACAATGATCGCTGAGTTCACATCCCGCATTTCGACAACCTCGCGAGCCCAGTCAAGAAGCTGTATTTTACAGTATGTTGCTGATGGATAATCCTGGCTACAAGGTTGTGCCTATGAAAGTGCTCTCTTACGAATATCCTTCCCTGGCGTAAGTAGAACAACTGTGCAAAATTTCATCAAAATCGGTTCAGTAGGCTCCTAGGCTATAGTTTTCGAACAGACGAACAGACATTGTTTTGTATATAAGTAGATAACATTTATTGCTTCATAATTTTGTTTCTTACTTGAATCACCAAAAACAAGATTTTTTTTTCTATATAAAACTTTTTAAATTTAAAATAAAACAGTTTTTTATTCAATTTCCTGTAAGAGAAATACTGCTAAAGATGCCTTAAATCTTCTTTCTTAAATCTTTGTAATTTTGTTTAAATACGTAATAGCTATAATATATTAGTTGTAAGATAAGATATTATATGACCTACCTCCTTGTTCATCAAATAGGCAAATGTGCAAACTTTTCCAACACGAAAGATCCGACATTTTAACTAAAAACATAATTAACTTTAATAAACATAAGGTTTTAATTAAAACAGATTAAGATTTATGGTCGTTCGTATTACGTAGTCAGTATAAAAATGTAATTTCTTCTTCCAAGTTATCCTTTTTAATTTGGTTCAAGTTAGGGAGCGAGGCAACTAATTCGATTTGGTAAGTGCGTTACATTACTTTATTAACTTTACCGAGTTACGCTAAAGTAGCTGTTTCCTGTGGCTGTGGTCGTATGTATTAAGTGTTACATCGTATCGCGACTTCGCCCGCATGTAGGTCGAAAATTATCCCACGGGAACGTACTACCGGTATATAAAATATCCTAAGTCCTAATCCAGGTCATAGTCTAACCATTTGTCTATTGAAATTCGTTTAGCTGCTAATGCCCTTCGCCCACTGCGACCATTTGCATCGCTGCAAAAAGTCGCACTAACACCACGTAAGTCAATAATAGCAACTTTACAGGAGAGTAAAAAAACTGCGTAATTTTACATACATAGATACCATTACATTACTTACCATTTTATAATTGATATACATTACAAATTAGATAGAGACGTTGCTTGTTTCTGATTGGCTGTAACAATGCGTCATCCTATTCTTTCAGCACACGGCAATAACATGTCAAAACTGCAAAAATTTGACTTACGTGGTGATAGAACTTAGACGACAAAATACGAAACGGTCGTGATACAGTAGCTATGCTTTCCCTGGCTGTGTACATCTGCCGTCATAACTACGATTCTATATTGCCACTTCCGTGACGCTGTCGCGCTTTAGTCGCGATGCAATGCGATACAGCATCGATTCAGAGATGCCTGAAACGCTATAGTTGCCAGATAGACTCCGATCATGCGTTCGCATCATCTCAGTTTCGTTACAAAATGCCACCGTGGGCGAAGGTTCTAAGGTGCGTAGAAGGTAACAGACAGACACATTGAAATATTTTTATACTAAATAGGCTTGAGTTTGGCCGCAATTCGCGTGATGTGAAGCGATCATATGGCCTAGTGTGGTAGTATAGTATGGTATGAATTTTACAGTAAATAAATAATTTGCATATTCTTTAGTTATTTTGCATGTTTAAATGAACTTGTTCACCTGATTTCATCCGGTATTGTATTACACGTTGGGACGGATAAACAGACAGTCTTGTTTTGGCGAGTGATACATTAACAGAATTATCTTTGGGTTCCTTTTACCCAATTTTCCCTTACGGTAATAATAACATTAAATAATTTGTGGTAGAACAACAAATACCAACTAACAACGCCTTGTTCCCAAAGTGTGTCTGTTTAATAAATTCCAACATATTAAGCTTAACTCATTATTAGGCTTAAATGAATTAATTGATTGTTTAGGTTTTTTTGTGTTTTTAAGTCCCATGTAATAAGGCGAGAGCCCATTGCGATCCACCAGGCACAAATCCAGACTCCGTGGCTGCTACTGAGAAATTCCTGATGGAAAACCCAATAACACTTTCCCCGACCTGGGAATTGAACCCAGGACCTCGTGCTGAGCAGGCGAGCTTGCGAGAAATAGACTAAGGAGGCAGTATAGCTAGCATTTTCATTGATGAAGAGACACACTTCTGCTGCACTCAAAAAAGAACACTACGGATAGATTTTTAATCAAAACTTCATCTAAGATAAATTTCACAAGTACTCAAAACATACAAGCCTTTCTTAATCAGGTCTTGGCAGTCGTAACTCCGCCCAGAGAGGTCCGTGAGAGAAATTTTGATTCAATCTCATTGATCGGACCGAGCAACTTGGTACGGACCAAATTAATGTGTACGGGGACTTCATAAATTAAGGGGTATTGATCAAAGGTCCTCCTGTAAGGCTTTTGAGTAAGTAGCTCTTGAATATGCTTTGATTTTATTTCATGTTTGGTTTTCGAAATTAATTTTAGTTGAATTTTTATTTGGAGTCGAGATGTCTAATTAGGTTCTTGAGTTTGCGGAAGATGAAACACAAAATGACAGTCATATTACACAAAAGTTAGTAGGGTCAATAGGTATTTGCCTACGAAGTTGTTCTGATTTAAGAAAAACGACTGTTAAATCAATGTTAAAATACAAAAATCGTTTCTACCTATGTCTGACTTTGAAACCATCACAAACCGGTTTCATTAGAAAGACAAAAATGCGAAGATGGTTTTAGACTACTAAAACATTAGACACTATAGCGTAGTAGCACACGCCGGGTATCCGCTAACATATAATATCAAGCATTATATATATATCCGCTAATATATAATATTTTGAGCTTGGATAGGAAATGTAGCCACACAGACAGAAAAACATAAATTAACTCGCGTCCTAAATGTCCTAATCATAGCTATTGGATATGAACGTGACGGTTGTGTGTTCGTACGACGATCGCTTTAATAATGACGTGGCTTTATAGCCTTTTAAAACCTTGGTGTTGTCCTAAATGAATATAAAATCTTAGAGCTGTAAAACGAGCTGTTGTCTGTTTGTTACATTTAAAATCATCATCATCGTCTGCTTAGCCTTTCCCAAATTTAATGGGGGCGGCCTCCAGTCTTACCAGATGTAGCTGAATACCAGTATTTTACAAGGAGCGACTGCCTATCTGACCTCCACAACCCAGTTAATACTGACTAGATGTCAAACTTTCGAGCCACTGACTAACTGTAACGACTGTCAAAGATCTACAAATGACAGCCGACCAACGGTTTAGCGTGCCTTCCGATGCACGGAGGAAACTCAGTATGTAATGATGGTCACCAATCCGCAGATCGACCTCAGCCAGCGCAGCTCAACCTTGAAGATCGACCCGTGCGACTGTTTGTATTTAGCCACGAGTACCTTCTCCTCCTTCTTGCATTTAAAATGACCAGCCAAATTAGCTTTGGCTGGATTTCAAAGTGCCTTTCCAATAACTTTATGAAGACACTATCAATTCGTCCTTTACAAGTACGGAAATTACCACAGCACCCATCACCTTTATGCCGTAAGTAATAAGGTTGAAAAGTGGTCGACCGTCAGTGAAGTCGGTAGTACGTACAATACATTTCTGAGAACGTTTTCAACCTCGTTACCAACAAGAAATATTTCATCCCGTCGTGTTTTGTATTAGTTTTTTAATAGAAAAGTTAGAATCCTCGTAAATCTACGTTTCGCTTGTTATACAAACTGCTTGTCGAAGGCAGAAGTCGCTGTTTGTATGGCTTTACTTTTTCACTTTACCAACTTAGCACTTTCAACTTCACGACTCTTATTACAGAGGTCTAAGGTTCAAGATACCTTACGTGTTTGTTTCAAGGTTTTGTGCTGTTCTGGTATTTCAATTCTATCACATTTTTACGCGTCTCGTTTCCGACGTGCTTAAGTAGAACGTTTTAATGAAAACAACATGCTAATATTTTGGTTTTTTGTTCGTGTTAGCTGTCATACAAAGGTAGAAATTGTTTTACGCGAAATTTTTGTACCATCTCCTGTGTTACAACACAAGCTTCGCGCAGATTATTAATTATATAAAAGAGGTATATTTTATATTTATTTTAATACGGTATTTACTTTGATTAAAATTAAAGTCATGCATTTCTGATGAATATTTTATTTTAAGCCCAAGTGTGCGCACAAATGATTCGCCGAAAATTTTAATGATTGCCTAGTAATCTACATCGTTCGTTTTCCAACTGTTTTTTTCTATACATAAACATATTTTTTACGGGTGTTTTAAGTATTGCACACCCGGACTTTAGCCTTAACTGAAGGTAAACTCACTGCAACTTCATGTCTCTTCAGTACAGGAACCTGTGTAATGAAGTATAATTTTTCATTCTACCCGACAAGGCATACAACCTAGTCACCTTATTATCGAGAATATCTAAGAACCCACTCAGTCCTTAAATGATAACAATCCCTTATCCAAAAATAATAACAAGCGTCGAACGTACCGACCAAATTACAGTCACATAAAGTCCCCCACCGATCCCAATTCAAACTCCTCCAACATAACTCGAGCTTCTTCAATACATAACTTGTACGGAACTCAATTTTATACACATTGGAGTTAACAAGGAGGTTTTAAACAAAATTTTACTCGATATATACAAGAGTGAAGTTTCGCTTCGTCAAGTTAAGAGCGAGGTATTAGTAACTCTTGTAACTTTGCCTTGTTTGATATTAATAGCTTTGGTACTAAGAATTGAGGGTACCTAACTATGATATAAAGAGAATATTAAGTACCTGCGTGGGTGATTTTCTTGTGTGTTGTTCAGTTTTGATAGGGCGCGCCCTGAGGGGGGCTAGACAAAGTGACATTTTATGTTACCGATAATGTAAAAATCAAAAAGTATGGAACTGGCAGAATCCATCAAAAAGCATATCCCAAATCCAATCAAATTGAAAGTCTTTGTAGAAAGAAGAAAAGCTTTGAAAGCGACTTGTCTAGGCTATCTGGAGAATTTTAATCCGCGCATAGTTTGAACAGACGATCGCTGAGCAAATTCTGCCGGATTTTAAATCAAATAAAGCTTTTTCTATCAATATCATGATTGCCTGATACAACTATCAACCGAAAATAAACACTGTAATAGTTGGTTGTGGCTTATTTTAGATGAGCTACGTGGGATCAGTTAGTTATGTAAAAAAGATTATTTTTTTTGCTTTCATCCAGGCATCACATTGAAACATTCTATTCTTTTGTATTAAAATAACAGATTTTTGTTTTATTTTTGTGAAAAAACTTTTTCGGCACATGAATATTTGACAATAGAGAGAAAAAAGGGTGTTTTCGTACACAGTAATGAAAAAAGTTTACAAATATAATACCAGTTAAACACGTGAACGAGTCTGGTCTGAAAAAATATTTTATTCCAGGTGTGTTTTTTTCGGTAGGTGGGTATTAACGATTTTGCGTTTGTAGTATTATATATACAAGCAAAATTTTTGTACTCTGGGTCAAATATTTGAAGGATTTATCCATTTATTTTGTTTGGCATTTTTCCATCCGACCTTATCATATACTTCAACTAAAGTTGTTGTAAAAATAAATACGAAGCAATTTTCTGAACAAAGCTGTACAGCTATTTCATAACGCCTACATTAAAGAATTCCATTTTAAGTATGAAATTGGTATTACCTATAAACATTTAATAAAGGTTGGCGTGCCTTACCTCGTTTTTTGATGTACTCGTAACCAAAAAGGAAAAGAAACAATAACTCACGCAGATAAGGTACTTATGTGATCTCACATCCTTGTCTATTACTTCTAAGAGATTTTTCCCTTAAATTAAAAACTCAATGGGTTCCTTATGGAACGTTCGGGAAGTCTGCCAGGAAGGCATTATTGCTTCCACTTCGGGAGTTTTACGACAATTTTGTGGAAGTTAAATCGGGACATAAATCAGGACGAGCTCTTTACTGTTGTAATGTTGGCTGGTAATTGGGTTCCGTTGTAAAAGTCAATATTGATTATTTACAATTGTCATTGATGAACTGGCGTTGGCCAATGGTCTCCACCCCATGGACGTAAGGAACTGGTGAAATTTGGATGTACAGTGAGTTATAGCAATTAGCTGACCCAATTAATTGGCTAATACCTAATGGTTATAGCAATATAACTCAATGTAATATTGGTACAATTATGCCCAAACCCTTCGGGAATGACAGGCGTTTTATGAAATAACCATACCACTACACGAGTACCACTTATTTTTAGTGTAATTATTTCGATTTTTAATAAAGGCAGTGACATATTTCAGCTTATACCAAATCGGTTGTAGTGGTTTGGGCACGTGATGCGGAGAAATGAGGAAAATGTTGTGAAGAAAGTTTTGAGTATGAATGTGGATGGGTACAAAGGTAGAGGAAGACCAAAGGAACGATGGATGGACTGTGTGAAGGATGATATGGCTAAAAAGGAGGTAACTGCTGAGATGACGAGTAATAGAGAAGTATGGAAGAAGAAAACATGCTGCGCCGACCCCAAATAACTTGGGATAAGGAAAGTGATGATGATCAATTCATACCTACACAGTTTATAAAAACTTTTTTGCAATAAAATAACCGACTTCCAAAAAATTACACAAAAAAAGTGGAAAATAACTTTACTGTCGGAAGTCGGTGACTTTTGTTTGTTTCATTGACTTTTTTGCCACCAACTTCCGAAAGTAAAGTTATTTTCATTTTTTTTTGTTTTTTTTTGGAAGTCGGTTATTTTTTTTTGCAAAAATGTTTTCATTTTACCCTTTTTTAGTTATCGTATCACACACAAAGTCTTGTCTACTATCAATTTCGCAATTTCTTTTACTTGGATACATATTTTTACCAGATATTTTGATTTAAAAACCAAAATACTAAACCGATTTTGATAAAATTTCTATGGGACCAATCACGAAGTATATCCTTTCAAACAAAAGTAGATTTTTTTAAAATCGGTTCATAAATGACGAAGATATGAGGTAACAAACGCAAAAAAAAACAACCGAATTGAGAACCTCCTCCTTTTTCTGAAGTCAGTTAAAAAAGGGAAATATATCCATAAAAGGAATGCAAGTTTATGCTCATTTGAAAAGCTTCCGTACCTAGCAGCTAGAAAATATTTTCTTGAACAAAACTGATACATACAACCGATTCCCGGTTTCATATGTCTCGCGTAACGACGCATGTGCATAGGAAAAAAGTAACAAAAAGGTTTTATCGGGTCGGTGTCACGGGCGTACTCTGGATAGCATTTTTCACGTATCAAAAAGTTTTACGTGCCGAGAAGGTTTGAGCCGAATGTAGTGCAAAAAACCGTGAAATAAACGCATGACCGACCGTTGTAAATCTGTATTTTGACAATGGTTAGAACGAAAAAAAAAACAAAGCAAGCTATTGACTTTTAAATCTGGTGCCAGATAAAAATTGACGTTTGTTTGACTTCTATTTTTAGGCGCGTGTTCAAAATATGGTTATGTTATACTATTATTATGAATGGGGGAAACTTTTGCGCTGCGTTCAAATATTGCGCACAAAAAATAAAAGAACTTTACGTTTTTCATAAAGGCAGCGTTTTTCGTTTGACTAAAACTTCAGCTTTTCTGCTTCATGTGTTATAAGATACAATATAGAGGCAATCAGTAGAAATGACATGGACAATGTGATCCCATTTTTCAATGACGCCTTGACGCAAAATTACATAATTGCAATTTTAACACTCTCTGCAGAACTAGTCGAGCGAGTAATGGCCAAAAAGCACGATCAGTGAAGTATGTTAAAAAGCCAAGGAAATTGTCATTTACCTAAGTCTGTAATCGCAATATGAATTCGCAAACTTATATATATCTTTAAAACCCTAAGAAATATTGCTAATCCTATAATCATACGTAATGTCTATTTTGCCTTATGCCTATCTATTATTACCTACTGTATTCCCTGTTGGGGTGGTGCTGCAAAAACTATCTTTAAACCACTGGAAGTTGCACATCGCGCCATACTGAAAGTGGCTACCTTCCGTCCAATAATTTATCCAACTAATCAGTTATACAAAAATTGCAATGTCCTTAACGTGCGGCAACACTTTATTTTACAATCAATTCTGTTGCAGCACCGCTTAACCCCCTATATTGAAATCACCAAACGCCGAAAAGATAAAATATGTACTTCTCCAAGAACCCGCTTGTCGTTTACTAAAAGATTCTTTTATTATTTAGGTCCGTCCCTTTACAATACAATAAACAAAAAATGTCCCATATATAGATTATCTTATCATAATTGTAAAAAGACTGTCCGCACATTCCTTCAAGATAAAACCTACGACGAAACAGAAAAATATTTAATTTAATATAAAGTTATGACAAGTTTGTATATTGTACCACTCACCCAAAACACAGACCCACACTAACAAACATACACACACACACACACACACAGACCCATACACACACACACTCACACACACACACACGCACACACACACACACACAAATGCGGTCGCTCATTCATATCTGTATTTAAACACATCAGTTCAATTTAAGTGTGAAAATAAAATTGTAGTAATACAATTAGAGGGGATCGGCACTGTCACTTCTTAATACAGGCTATTTCATAGCCTAGCAAGGAGGACAGCACGTCACCCACTTGATTGTCAGAGATTTAAGACTACCCACTTTGTGAAATCTGTTACATGTACTACAATCTGTTTTTTGTATAAATAAAGATATTATATTATTATATTAATCTTCCAAAAATGTGACAACCTTTGCTGTGTTATGTGAAACATATCGGCTGCCATAACACAGTAATCTCATCGTCAATTGCCAAAATGTCACTCCATTACAAGTTTACATTTATTTTCTGGTCCGGGTAAATATAACACGCTTTTCATCCTGTGCAAATCTGGTGTGGCGAATGCACTTATGAATAACATTAAAATGTGGACGAACACGACTCGACGGGAGAAAGGACGCCATGTTACTTTTTGTTCGTTCCATTTTTGAATTATTATTTTTCTTTTTATTTATTTTTTATTGTTTGCTTCGTTTTGATGCGTTCATGTTTTGAAATGATTAATTGTGTTTTTCGAAGGTTCAGGATTAAATGTTTATTTTCGTTAAGGAATAACAAAACTTGTTGGTAAGTAGAACAATAACAATACTCTCTCTGTTATTCCGAGTGAAACCAGAAACTCGTTTATCATGGTTGACGGATTTTATACGCACGAGTGTCTCCTTTAAGTAGGTACTAGGTACGGCGTGGGTCCCTATTCCCTGATATCGAAACCGAGAAAACAAAGGACTCAATTCTGAAAAACATTTTGTAACTATAATTATTTATGTTCAGTTTATTTTAAACATAAATTCAAGAAAGGAGATCTAAAGTACTGAACTCTGTAATGCTTAGTTAATTCTGATTCATGGAACTATTTTAAGCCGAAATGATATTGATGAATACGGAAAACAGTACCTAGCAACTCTATGTAAATAAATACCAACCTTTACAGAAAAATCCTCGAGTAAATAAAATACTTCTAACTGAGCCAAATAGAAACCACGTAATCCAGGAGGGCGTCAATCATAATTTTAATAAAAAGCCTGTATTATATATTTCCCTAAAGTAGCGATATTTATACGTGTTTTCTGTGAGCAAAGCCGGGCTCAACGAGATCTCAATTTGTAAAGACAAAGCCCCTATCCATCATCCGAAGAGAGCGAACTGAAAGAAAACCCGCCTCCCCAATTTTTCGGGAAAGAAAAAAGGTCGGGTTCCGTATAGTTGAGTTTCAAACTAAAATGTTATTGGAGTAGGTAACACAGGTGAAAGAAAACTATGTTTTTTATAGGAGAACAACGATCTACGTCTAAACTCTAAGTTTAAAAAAAAAAAACTTTAATCAGAGAGGTCCAACCAAGTATAAATTGACAACAGACACAAATTGGTAATACATCTACGAGTGATTGTGTCACATTTAAAATTCACTTTACTAATCAATAGAAAAATTAATACTTAATAAAAATGCCAAGAGCATCTAATTTGTATTGAAAACTCCGAAAATCTTTTATCCGAAGAATTAAATTGACGTTTGACAGATTTTATAGAGCACAACAAAAAAGATTAAAAATATTTCACGACTCAAGTTGTCAGGGTATAGTGAAAAATCAATCCTAAAAAAAAAGCGAAATATAATGAAAAAAATCTGGCTATGTGTGTGCGTCTCTATAATAAATTACCAAAAATGTTTAAAACATTATATTGTAAATTATTTAAAATCCAATTATATAAAAGGCTCAATAATAATAATTAGAAATAGAAATAGCATAAATTTTTTTTTTTTAATGAATTCAACCTAATATATATATTATTTCAATGTCATAATGCATCTTTAGTAAGTAAGTTTGCATGCTTTAGTATTAACCAAAACATGTTCGATCTAATATTTTTTTAATAACACCTTGTTTGCCATGTTTTATGCAAATAAAATATCTTATCTTATCTAAAAAGTAAAAAACAATAATTAAAACACGAAAAAAAAAATAGAATTCTCTATCTCACTATCAGAAGAACTTAGTCCAAGAACATCGCATTTACGTGGGAATTTGTAAGCAATTACGAATATAAAGTATGTAAGTCCTGATATCCAGGAGCCGGCAAGTTGCAGCCGTGTCCTGAATAACTTATGCGATTCAGCGAACGTGGGTAACTGAATACGACTGCTCCTAACAATCAGTTAGCGATTTTCAAGAGGTATATTTATGTATTCTTTAGTATTTTCGTTTTAAGTGTAATATTTAGTAGTTCTACATAAATAGAGTCAGAAAGTATTTATTACTTAGTCAAAATCAAAACCAAAGCATTAATTTCAAGTAGGCCAGTTAAAGGCACTTTTGAACTGTCGAAACAAAGACAAGAATAAAATGAAGCTACAATCACAAGGCATAATAACTGTGCAAGTACTGTAGTTGCCCATTCCAAAGCGTAGATCTGTATGGAGAAGAATAGGATAGTTAAAGAAAAACTCCTTTGACTAGGTGTAGACGTCATGATGCATGACTTGTGCCCATTTTTTTTTTTTGACTAAGCTAAAGCTATACCTTATGTAATCCCTACACATTGAACTTGAAAATTCGACAGTGTGCTTTTGTTTAAGCGTTCATTCAGGTTTCGTATATAGTAGGTCAAAACTGGCAATATTGTTTTATCAAAAGAAAAAATGTGGTAAATAAATCATTTAAGTTCAGCTTTATCCCTAGCTATACTACGATTACTAAGACTTATATATACTTAACTATACTAAGATTCAGTCTTGTTTGATCCTAGAATCCACAAGTTCGACACTGCACCCATATTTCATTCCCGTGAATCTAGCTCAATAAAATTAAAAATACCAACACTCCAAAAAATAAACAAAAGGGTACCTCTTTTGTTTACTTTTGGCAGTGTTGCTAATTGAGTATTCTATGCGAGGTAAAGGCCATTAATTACGTACGGAACCCTAGAGAAAGAATAAAAGGTCGTGTTTCGGACGGGCCGAAGATTATCACCGGATAAGTTTGATCAATACCTTCGCAGCCGGCATTTGGGAACTGCTGAAATATTGGACTAAGCCGAGGCCGAGACAAAGCTCTATTTTTTTAAGGATTATTTTTCTTTTGATTTTTGATTGCTTTTGTCAAGTTGTTGATTGATTAGTAAGGATACTTTTTACTTACGTTTTTTACTAGATTAAATAAAATAATGTCCGCCTTTTTGGGTTAGTTGGTCGCATAAGGTCAATGCTAAGTATGAGGTCTGGGATTCGATTTCCAGGTTAGGCAAACTGTTATTGGATTTCTCCATTAACCTCCTTCACTTATGTACATGTATGGATAGTCACCCCATATTTTTTAATTTTTATTATTTCATAGAAGAAATCGACTCTCAAATTTCAGCTACGTGGTGGCAACAGTCTCGGAGTAAAATGGCTGTGACAGACGGACAGGGTGAATCTTTAAAGGTACCGTTTTAGCCATTTGGCTACGGAACTCTTAAAATGTTAGATAGTTAGGAAAAACCATTGGGACACCTAAATGCCTCTTTCATTTCGCACAGGGTTTTTTAACATATTGTATAGAACTTATCAAAAATCTCTTACGCGTAGGTCGGTAGTTAACTAATTTACGGTACGGTAAATAAGACGATTTACATACATTATAATAATGCAAAGTTATTAATACCAACCTCTCTCTCTACATATGTATATGGTTAAAACCCAGCAACAAAATAAGGATACTCTCAAAATAGTCACCACATCAGAATTACATAATAATAATTAGTTACATTTTAAAACGGGGAAGTTTTAAATGTTTTTTAATGTTAATGAGGCAAACAGACTCGGAACAATTTAACCACAGAGATTTTCTATTACTATTAACACTTGAAACGGGAAATGTACCATGTTAATAATAATAATGTCAACCATTTTGGATATTCGGCTGTCATTTGAATTAATGTGCTGTTGTGTTTGTAACAGTGAGGTGTGAGGTGACGAGTTTGAAATCAATCATGAACTGTGAGTTACTTATAATTATGTTAAGAATAATATATCTGAACATAAATGTTTTAATTAAGCATAGGCAAAAATAATAATTTAGCATTAATCTGGTAGGCATTAAGTCCGCCTTTGTAGAGTTTTTTATACTTGTGCATAAAGTATTAATAAATAAATTATGATTTCGGATTACGTGTAAACCTGTGTAGTTTACTAAATATTTAATAAGTCATTTTATTCCAATCAGTAATCCGCGGCTTTCTATTCATTCAGAGAATTTATTCTTGATTATGTTCATAATATATTCATACCTACCTATTAAAATTGTATTAAGAGTCTGGCTCTGAAGCTAAGAACTTGCGTTTCCAGAGATTAGATCTTACCCAAAATGGCTTAGATTTAATGGGCCTAAACTGACAAGCTATTGCAGCAATATGAACGGCTTGTCTCATAATGATAGCTAGCAAATGTCTCATGATACTATTTACTACCACCAAAATCCTGCTAATTAGTGTCGTAAAATAAATAGAAATTCTGTATTTTATTAAATATAGTAACTCCATTGTTGCCGTCACAGCTCTATGGTTAGATATTGCAAATAATCTCGTTCAGATGTTCAGATTTAGTAAAATATTCGTTTCTTATTTTTGTACTCTTTGCGTCTTCTAAAAAAAAAGATATTTCATGGAAAGAAAGGTCCCGTAATTGCTGCATATAATGTCCATACTTTCATTGAGGAACGCTTCTGAATTAAGAGGGTCCCGTTTCGACGTGTTCTTCTTTATCGTGAGATTAGTGCCTAACTTGGTGTCAGAGATTTTATGCCACCCATGGGCATCTGACTTAGCTTTACATACCGTCGAGAAATATCTCTCAGACATGCTGGTTTCCTCACGATGTTATCCTTCACCGAAGCAAGTGATAATTATAAAAAAAACGCACAAGAATCATTATATGTTATTATATGTTACTAGCTGTACCCGGCAATGCAATGCAGTTTTCCGTACCTACCTACTACCTATTTTATCACTTTTAAACCATCCTTGGACTTCTACAAATATTTTAAAACCAAAATGAGGTAAATCGGTTCAGTCGTTCTCAAATTTTTCTTAGATTATCAAACGTCAAGTCATTTTTATATATATAGATTTTCCTGTGTTGTCTAGTGTGTGCACATAAATAGTAAAATTAATAAATAAGAATCCGAAACTGTAACTATGGCTTGGCAGTCCGACGGTCACACCACTAGGCTATCACTGCTTTCTTTGTTTTGCCAATCTTCTTTGAGACATCGTTACGGAAAGAAGAAGTAATAAGTTACTGGATCCGTCATCTTTATGTTTTTTGTTTCTAGTACTTATTTGGGCATGCCTGGCCCTGGCTGCATGGCCAAGCGCGTTTGCACTCTACTACACGGGAAAGAAGGAAGTATTTCGCCCGCCAGCAGACCGCCATCTTCGCAACGATTCGTATTTCGGCTACAGCATCACTTACGATTCCCTTAACGAAAAGTAAGTAAGACTGTTTACTGTTGAGAAATTTCAACGGTTTGTAGTTGTTTGAAAAAACCCTTAAAAATAATAGCTCGTTCTTCTGCTTCTCCTCGTATCGGTGTTATTTCCATTTTATTACACAGTTTGGGCCCAGTGAGTGGCCACGTTTTTTCAACCTAATTACTCAGGACATAAGGGTGAAAAGTGGTCTACCGAGAGCGGTAGTATATTTTAAAAAACTCGGCTTTATTGCCTTGAATTTTCACCGAACACTCGACTTCGACGAAACATCTTCACTAACAACTCTATTTTGTGCCGCTTTGAGGAATCGCCGCAGCCATTTTGGGAACAGCTTTTTCATGTCCTAATTTTCAGTCAAAAAACGATGTACAGCACTTTCTGAAATCCCTACCGTATTAGCTAGTTCGTGCGCTTTCAATCGAGGGTCATCTAATATTTTTCTGATTTTTTTTAAACTTTTTTGGAGTAGACCTTTAATTTTTTCGACCACTGCGATTTTTATCTTAGCAGCTCATTATGGCCCCGTTTAAAATCGGCTACCCAATATCTTATTTTTGTAAATAAAGGAGCAGACTTCTCCTGAGTACAATATAGCTCGTCTCTGATATTGGTGGGACTGAATTTTTCAAATTAATGTTTTGTATCACCTAATCGTGACCAATTTTCTCCATGTTCAAAAATTCAGTGACAGTGTTCACTTTTGACGTGCGCAATACAAATAATAAAATTATATTAGTTTTACAAGCTCGGTACTTTCTACAAAACACATTATTTTTAAACAACAACCGCCATTTAAACGTTAGACCGAGTTTGTTTTGACACCCTACTGTAAACAGTGAAATAAAAAAATCTTTATTCAAAACCATAAATGGGTAAATACAAAATTAATCTAATTAGGTATCTGGTGGGTTACCATGATCTATTAGTGCAGGAATGTGTCACTTTCCCACTCGAGAGTGAAAAAGCACACTCATGTTCTAGGACTATTCCGAGGAATAGTCCTAGAACATTCCTGCACTAACTGATCATGGTAACCCCCCTGTTGTGAAAACCGGTTCACACTTACCTACTTTCCAAAGGGTCACCCATTCAAAAGAATGTACTTATTTATAAAAGTTGCATATAAAATAATAATGATGAAACAAGCAAAACAAAGCAATAATAGTTACGTGGGTACCTACTATCAAAAGGGAAATATATTTGATTAATAATAACATACATACGAGTATTATTATTACTTAATATTACCTATTTCAGATTGGTAATAAGTGCGCCAAGGGAAAATAACTTCGGCGAAGTATATAATTGCGATATAGAAAGCAGAGCTTGCACACCAATTAATGTTCCCAAAAATAGAGGTATGCATGTCTTTGATTAATAAAAAAAAACGGAACTACCTTATTTGTCTATGTTTGGTGGTTTTTTAGTATCATGGGTTGGTATGAGGCCCTGGGCTCGAATTACAGGCCAGCAAAGTGTTATTGCGGGTTTTTCATCAGGAATTACTCACAGCCACGGAGTCTGGATTCGTGGCCGGTTATTCGCAATAGACTCGACCCTTTTTACATGGAACTTTAACTTGGAGGATAAGAATGAGTGCCCATCAGTTCGCGTTTTCTTCCGATCTTTGATAAAGGGTGCGCTCCGTTGAAATCAACGTAAACCTTACTAAAAAAAAAAAAATCCGTACGCAAAATACGCGCTTTGGACGTGGAGTTGCGGACACCAGTCCGTGATACAATACAATACAAGCCTTACTAAAACTAATATAGTATTCGTGTTTCAGATTGGTCACATAACAATTATGTACATGATTACTGGTTTGGAGCGACCGTCAAGGCCGGACCAGGCTTCGTAATGGTAAGTTTGTGTAATAATTTATCGAGCATTGACAACTTCACTTCAAACACTGTTTTAAGCTTTCACGGTTTATAACTGAACTTACACTATCACTTACGGGATATCTTCCGCGATTAATGTTTATATTGAGCTCCCGATATTTCGACGCTGTTGCAAGCAGGGACCGTACAACCCCGGTTAAGAGTTAAGCCTTTCGAACGGGTAAGCCGTTTATGAGGTTACCTCTATCATTATGTAACCCTTTTGAATGGGTTTTATACTAGAACCCTTTGAAAGGGTTACATGATAACCCATTGAATGGGTTTTATACTAGAAACCCTTTGAAAGGGTTGCATGATAACCCATTGAATGGGTTCTATACTAGAAACCCAGTGAAAGGGTCAAAACCCTTATAATATATGGGTTATTATAATGAAGGGCATTATAAAAACCCATATATTATAAGGGTTTTGTTCGGGTTATTCAATAAACTTGTGCTAGGTCGGTGGTACGGGAATGGCGGCCGGGCGCTCATTGCCTATAATTCACTAGACGGTATTATACAAATAGCGAGAGTAGGTACGAGCGAGAGCTCCAATAACTATAGTTGCGTATTTTGAGTTTTTGAGTTTATATTATATTATTCTTTTGATCTATCCGAGCCGAAAGTAGCGTGTAGACTTTTTTATCAATTGGGATGCGTTTGCGTGTTTCAAGCTAATTCATTTATAAGGTTAGTTTTTTCTTGAATATTAAAGTACTTTGTAGATAGTTTGAGTTTTTCTTTGTAGATAGCATGTAGGCAATAGTATTGCCTACAAATAGGCTCACTCGCCCCCTATTACATGAGATTTAAAAACATAACTGACGAATGTGGGTGTACTATTAGTCTATTAGGTACACCTCTTTGGGGAATACAGGCGTGACGTTATTTGTGATGTTTGCAGATATGTAGTTTATGCTCAAAATCCATCCAAGTGCTAAGATTTCTTTGCTAACTCGCACGAAGTTGCGCAGAAGATGGTAGGTAAGTACTTCATAGAGACTCTCTGTTGGTCGTTTGTTATTTAGGTATTAGGTTTCAAAATTATAAAAACGAATGTTGGGGCCGGATGCCTTGTATCATTTTATTATACTTATCATTTTATATTTGGTAGTAGAAAATATTACTAAGTATATCAGAGAGTGAAGAAAGTTCTGATGACGAATCTCAACACGTCAATCAGATCCATGACGAATTGTCAAAAACATCAGCAGGAATGTCTGTCACCTACATTCGATCCAGATGTTTCTACGCCTGATTTATTTCTGTTATAGCTTATGCAATAGCTTGAATTTTAAAGCTCCCTTAGGCTCTTTAGGTCCGGCTCGCTTCGCTCGCTCTTGCGTTCTCTTCATCTTGAAACTCTTACTCATCTCAGGGGCCGGGTCGTAGGTCTGGTTTTGAAGTTCAAACCCGGGAGGGGTTTTGACATCTAAATCGACCCCTAAATCTCGGACAACTATAAAGAAATCAACCGATCCGAGGCGGAAAGCAAAAAATTTCTCGCTCGCTAATACATACCCGTGTTATCGTAATCAATTGAATGAGCAATGAGCAAGTAGAAATTTTGTCTTTATTTTATTATAAATGTCGTTTGAAATAAGATAAGACATTTAATAAAAACTTTTTACAGTCCGTTCAACCGATTTTGACTTCTATTCCGTAGGCATAAGAACGCCTTTAAAAGACGTCTGCGTTGGACGACTGTAAGTATAGGACTATGACACAAATAAGGTTAAATGTAATTCGTTTGGGTGAACGCGAGCCGTAGCCCCGTAGGTATGTACGTTAGTGCATGACTTCGAACGAGTGAAGGAGGCCTGCTTTTGTTTTTTAATAACATTTAATAGCTTTTACAATTTCGCATGTAATGATATAAGCCAAATAGCGATATCTAACTTAAACAAAAATAAAACAACTAATAAGTTTGGTTCTTGTCAAACATCTCTCTTTGAAATTGCTAAGAGATTTCGGCGATTTTCTTCAAAACTTTGAGATACCTACCTAGCGCTTTTCGGCCTAACAGGGCAGTCTACTAGGTACTCCATTTTGTACATTTAGTGACCAATAATCTATCCATGACACAAATCAATCAACAATGAAGTGGTACGTAGGACCTTTAGGACATAACATCGTTGCGCAAATTGTTGCGTGAATTGGCAAGTAGGTAAGTATGTAGGACAATCCTACATATTTACCTACTTGCCCATTGCAATAAACTATACAATTGCTATTTTGAAAATTTAGATTGATAAATTACGTAACTTTATATCTACATACCTACCTATTGTAATGCGACCCCGAAATGATCAATCGCCATCAATTTATATTGTAGTATAGTAATATTATCAATCGCTTGGTACGTAAACGAGCTATGTGCAACAAACACGTAATAATTTACAATCACGATTGATCATTTCGCAGACCCCTAAGTTTTCACACCGACTAAATAATAATATAGTAAAACTACGCAAAAGACGTCCAGGTTCAAAAATCAAACAGCAAAAATGACAGCATTTGTTTGGTACTTGCAATAAAGTAATAAACAAGAACAGAAATGAAAAAAACATAATAATATTAAGTAATTTCGGTATCCGGCCAGCAAAGCTAAAATGAACTCTATTTCACATTCAATAAAGCTCATAGATCCCTGTTTACAACCAGCTAGGTAAGTAGCCACAAAGGCGCCGCCGCCCGCCGCGCTACCACGGCCGGTCAACGCATGCTATTCCGTTTTGAAACCTATGCCCTTCAGCGAGAGATCATATTACCATGGGGTCTAAACTCGAACAAATTATAATTACTATAATTAGTCATGTAAAGAAAATCATAGATTGCAGCATAGGTAACGATTATGAAACGAACAATCACTAAAATACGTTAAATGGCAGATTTTGACTGAAGTAAGAGATTAGTAAAAATCTAAACTTCCTTGTCTACTCATAAATCACGTAATTTCTACAAAAAAAGATAAATGAAGCTCTAGATCAATTCGATCCCATAGAAGTAGCCATCTGTTAATCATTTTCTTTAGAGCTCTTTGCAAAAGATGGTGTTTTACTGAATATGTTATATGTCACATAAACTGCAGCGTGAAAGCTCACTCACACAAATGAAACTGTTCCGCCAACTCGAGAATTTTTTTGTTGTTGTTTTGTATACTTGTCCTTGAACGCACGGTGCGATGTCATTCATATTCGATTTGGTTAACCAAAATGGTCCCTTAGCTTAGGCCGTTCAAAAGAGTTATCCAAATATTATGGGTTTGTGACTGTTTAGAAAACCCTATCAAAAACCCATACCAAAACGGTCAATTAAGCTGGTAACCAAAACGATCAATTAAGCCGTTCAAAAGGGTGACCCACACCACATCGTAAGGGTTTTTGATTGACTGCTAGAAAAACCCTATCGAAAACCCTTTCAATGGGTAGCCAAAATGGTCTATTAAGCCGTTCAAAAGGGGTACCCATATCGTATGGGTTTTTGATTGACTGCTAGAAAAACCCTATCAAAAACCCTTTCAATAGGTAACCAAAATGGTCTATTAAGCCGTTCAAAAGGGTTACCCATATCGTATGGGTTTTTGATTAACCGCTTCGAAAAACCCTAACGAAAACCCTTTCAATGGGTAACCGATATGGTCCCTGGTTGCAAGCGCCATGATCACGAGATGACTATGTAGTGATAGTGTAACTTCAGTTTAAGCTTAAACTAAACGAGCTCGTTTTATAAATTCTGTGTTCACACAAAAGCCGGATGATTTGTAAATTCCGCCGCCATCTTGGATTTTGATTGACCTCACATTTGGTATCAGGATCTCCAAAAAATCCGTGTTTTTTTCTTCATTGTCTGGAGTGGTTTGAAATCTAGGTCATTGTAAGTTTTTTTAATTCTCATCTGAAGCCTGAAGTCTGAATTGTTCCCAATAAATGGCAACAAATTTGCTAAACGATAACGTTAGGGGGACCTGTGGGATTGTCTTCTCCCTCCCTAATAAAAGCGTGATGATATGTTATGTTGTATTTTCAGATGTGCGCACCTAGATATACGGAGCATGGTAAGTCATAAAACAAGGGTTAATGTAAAATTAATTTCTTAAACTGTGGAAATAAATTACCAGCACCATAGCTATTCTAGCTTCTAAGAAATATTAGAACAAACTTAGTAATACAATTTATATATAGTCTTAAAATACTTTTCCTTCTGAGATACGAAACCTGCGGTCTGACTCGCACTTTTGCTAGTATTTTTAGTGCTATACCATTGCTTCACGCCAGGCAATACACATACACAAACCGATATGAATGTATACCTACCTAAAAAATTAAATAATTATCCTGTTTTTGTTTTTACAGGAAAGCACAAACATGAAGCAAATGGCAAATGTTACTCATACGCGAATGGTGCTTTAAACGAAAGAAAACGTATAAAAGAAGAAGACAGAGTGGCCGATTTACCAGCCGGATATCAAACTCGTAATTGTTTATTTTTTATACAGCTCCTTTCGGGTCTGCACTACAGACCGTAATGAGACTAAATCGCGTTAATTACAAACATTTGTATTAGAAACAAAGTTTAGCTATTGATGGTCGTGTAGATCTCAATAATGACAGGATAGGAACCTCCTAGCCAAACACTTGGTGTCCAGGAGTATCCCTGCATGAATCATTTTATCCTACTGTCTTACGAGAGCTTCCTCGGGTGTTGGTAGACGTTCTTGTCTTGTCTTGTTGCGCTTTGTCTTGTCTTGTCATCATCTATAAAGACTGTCGGACCAATCATCGCAATCATTCAGCATATAACGCTTACCTTGCTGGGCCTGCCCACACAGGCCTCCACTCTATGAAAGAGCGTGGTTACTCTCCACCACAGTGAGCGCTAATCATAAAATTCACCATCACACACCACATCTCACAAGCTAAAGCAATAGATTCAATTCTATTTCCGTGTTTGATGCATACGAGTTCCTATAACTGGCCTAATTGAAATAAATGGTTTGACTAACTCCAGATACAGAATTTCCCTGGTAAGGTTTATTATTTAACCCCGTAGCTGTTTTTTGTGTTTTATAGAGGACAAAATGGATTCATTTGGCTGGAGTATTGATGTCGCTCCCGATAACTCCATAATAGTCGGCGGCCCTGGCATGCATCATGGTAAGTTCATGGCTAAGGAGCTGGAGGAACATAATATCACAGTGGAAACACTCAAGTTTCTTGTTGTTACCGCAATGATACGAAAATGTATAGTTTTTAGTAGAAACATTCACGCTTGTCCGGTGTTCTCGGACATTCTCGGCGTTAGTCTGTAGGGACCTTGATACACACTATACACAGGTCCTGTACACGCCCACTATTACATGGGACTTAAATATAATTGGCGACATATGAGTGCAGTATTAGGTACCCTCTGCCTAACCCTTCTGAGATTACAGGCGCGATATTAATGGCAAGATTAATTTAGATTTTTTTTTTTTAATTAGGTAAGGCGTTCAACGATGCCGTCACAGTCGCTGCAAGCCGAAGACCAGGCGCAGATCCTGGAGGAGATGAAGAAAGACGACGAACATGATTGTGATCAAGCGCGTTTAGTCTCAAAATAAACGCAATACCGAAAAAACACCCTACCACCTTCCGTATACTAGGATATAGTATGCTTATTTTCACAAATATAGTCTTTACACTTAATAATAGTGAACGAATGGATTTTTAACACAGGAAGTAAAAAAAATATCCATCAGTTTGCTTGCTTGCTTGATTCTGTAGTTTCTGCTTACCCCAGTTTATGAATCCAAGTAGTTTAATTATAGCCTAGTTTTACTGAAAACGGACAGTATTCCTATAGTTCAACCGCACTATGAAAACGTTGGTAAAACTTTTGGACTTATGGTTACTTTAAACTAGTCCCATTTTTGTCATTGTCGTTTACGTTGTACTCGTATATTATAAGACATAATTCTCAAATAATTTTGTTGAAATTCGCCTTTGTACTGCTATAATATCAATATTGCTATTTATAAGTATGTAATTTTGTATGTAAAATAAAGAATATGAGTGAAAGTACTTATGGTTGAGGTTTTTTGGTAAATCATTTGTACACAAGTCTCGAAATTACTGTATCTGTACACGGTGGAGTCCTTACCTTGAGACGAAAGATTACAGCAACTGGTGTGCTGAAACACTGCAGAATTCGGCCTGTCTAATCTCCCACAGTATTCTCTGTTCTATACATTTTTAAGCACGATATTCTCACAAATTGATAATCCAGATGTTTGCATTAAAAGCGCTTGCCTTCCTTATTTTATATAATTAGTATTTATGAGTCATCATAAGTTAATTATTTCGTATTTCCCTGTAGGAATAACTGACCTTCAAAGAGGATAACGCAAGTATTTTTGCAACACAATTATAATTTCGTTATTTATTGAGTTAAATATTGGAAATAATATAATGAGATAGGTACAAGAATACAAAATCAGGTTTTATTTTATGATTTTATAAAACGTTTGATTTAGTTTTATGACTCGATATGTGTAACATGTACGTGTAAAGGTAAATTGATTCTTCTAAATAAATCAATTATTTATAAGATTTGATTTATTTTGATTGTGACTGTAATGCATACTTGTTTTATGTGCCGTTTTTTTTTTAATTTATTGACATATTTTATTATTAGCGTTTAGTGTTTGACATGTAATAGTGACATCTACTACTTAGTTTTTAACTTTATTTTTTGGTTTTTAGTTTTGATTTGCTACACTATTATATTTTATATGCCTTCTGGCGGGCCATAGTTTTGATCAACATTTATTTATAAAACATCTGTATATTTTTTTACCATATGTTCACAAAACGGTTAAATGAATTTGAATTTAAAATAGGTATTTTCTTTTATATCAGCCCATGCAAAGAGTGGAGGGAGCGTTTGCCCAGCTGTGGGACATCCACGGCCTCCCACCACTCTTTCTACTCCTCACGGCTGCCGGCGGCCGAGGTCCAGTCCTTCATAAAGCGTCTCGCATCTCGCCATCTTCTCTTGGGTCTTCCACGACGTCGAGTTCTCTTCTTTGGCTTCCATTCTGATGTTAATGTTGCCCAGCGATAGATTAAGTTTTGACATTCGGCATAAATGGGCTGCCCTCTCCAATGGAACTGTCGATATGGGGGAAAAAGCGGCTTTGGCCTCTATATCGGGTATTTGGATCAAGGAAAGCAGTATTGTATTACTGATGCTTAGGTACCTAATTAGAATGTATTGAATTATTACATTTATAGTTCCGATATCATGGAACAACTGTACAATTTTAATTACCCGTGGTCCCATGACTTGTTCGCGGTTTTTACACACCTATCCTTATACATACGTTCAGTTTTGCCTGTACCAAAACTGCACATGCAAGACCTAACCTGTATGGTTACCTTAATAAACCCATTTTTAACTTTTGATTCATTTTGTTCGAACGTTTCACTTCGAACGGAAGGTATCGAATGAAAGCCAAAAGAAAAATATAAAAAAGTCAGTCGTTTGAAATTGGATTTAGGTGTAGACCTACAAGTAGGTAGGCGCTCACTTTGGCAAAACAAACAGCCTATTAACTGAAGCCCTAGATCTTAGAACAAAGTACATAAGTACTGAAAATCGTTTTAGGTCACATTAACACAAAGAGAGTAGGCAGCTACGTGATGTGCGTACCATGTACACGCGCAGAGGTATTTATTGGGTAAACAGAGTTGAAGAATGGCAATAGTGTGCTGCGCAAAATTAATTCTCATCAAAAGTCCAAGTTTAGCTTAGCCTAGCTTTAGCCTTAAGCCATTTTCAACCGTTTCCCGCCAGGCTTAGCATCAAAGTCTTAGAAGGACAAGAGCCGTATCTAATAGCATTGTGCTTTTAATAGAAAATAATAACCAAATCCTTCACAATTTCAATTTAAAATATCAAAGCTTGAACACAACGTATGCTACGCCATTAGTAGTAAATTCTAAACAAATGAAAATCCTCTAAATGGTGAAAGATTGCAGTGTCTGTCACATCAGCCTCAAAATTATATTAGCAGCACGTAATATGAATACTAAATTATGTTATTCACCACATAAATAATATTAAAGTGTTTACGAGAGTTATGCTTGATGTGATCGATAAATTAGGGCTCGCGAACGATGTATTAGGCGATTCTCACACAACACCGCGCGGTCGCGCGAAGGCGGCGAGAATGGTGGCCGGTGCGCCGCGCGGAGATGCGGTGAGCGCCGGTCGTCCGGTCGGTGGTGTAGGTGTGTCAGTTAAATTCCATTCAATGAAAAAGTCTTTCAATGGGATTAAATGAGCTTAGGGGGTTTCATTGATGATTTTAATGATTATAACTATGTAAAGTCATATTTGTTACGGTCGCAAATCATATTTCAATCAACATACAACCTGATACAGACCTGCAAAAAAAAACGTAAGAACATTTGATTTGCCTACTCTGCGCTTTCAACTTAACGGATTTCATACAAGCCAACGCGACGTGAGATTCGCTTCACCGCCCGACCGCGCAGACGAGCGGTGTCGTGTGAGAATCACCTTAGATAAATTCGGTTCGTTCATAAGTGATTTATTGAAGGCTTAAATGGATTATGGCTCGCTTGAACCACAAATCACGACTTGCGATTAATGCTTAACATGTTTAAAATAGTACTCTGTACCTGTCAACGTCAAATTATTGACATAATCAAAACAATTTAACAGGTATCTACTAAATGAAAATATAGTAAATATTTAGATGCATTTTCAGAAATGATATTTTCAAGTGACAAGCAAAGGATGAAAAGGACCTACAGTCATCATCTACTTGCCTTTTGCCAACTATGTTAAGATAAGAAAAGATAATTTTATTTGTCCAAAACATGAGTATACACACACATAGCATGCAAGATGTTACATCAAATTGTAATTAAGACAGACATGTTTTGCCTGATCGGCGTACAGCGGACGCCACACAGCATCAAGTGATTTAAAAAAAATCGTCCATTACACACAGCAAATAACAATCCAATTTAGACTATACTTAAACTAAAAGGCCATACTTAATAAAATAGTGTCATAAGCTCATCATAGTAAATAATACAAATAAAAAAATCAAAATGCTAAAGAAATTATTAATAAAATTAGGATGTCATTATACATGTCAAATTAATTTGTCAGTTAGAAATTCGTCAGTGCTGTAATAGACATTCTACAACAGAAGGCTTTTTAATCTATTTCTTAATTTTTCAGTAGTTAATTCCCTCCAATGTTTTGGCAACATATTATAAAGAATTGAACTAAGAATGTTGGGGTTGGCTTCCAGTCTTACCGGATGCAGCTGAAGCGACTGCCTATATACTGACCTCCACAAACCAGTTAGTTACTGTTACTGGGTAATATGATACCCCTGAAAAGGACCTAGAGTATGAATGAAATTATTTAATAGTTTATATATTTATTTATTTATTTATGTACACACAAAACACATTACAGGAAAAATACATAAAGACAAAAGAGCACAAAGGTACCGCTTATTTCATTTAGAAATCTCTTCCAGCGATGCGAGAGGATAGATATAAAAGAAACGTAGACACAGTGTGTAAAAAGAATAAATTAACTACAAAATTAATAACTTAAACAATCATAATTAAAGAGATAGTAAAACATACATGCTTATATAATAAAATAAATATATATTTATTTTAATATATACCTACATATAATATAAATACATATTAGGAATTATTATATCAGAAATAGCTAACATAATATTTTATAAGCTGGAATCTTAAACGGGATGTCGGTTGAAATAAATTGAATACAAGCATGAAGCGAAGATAATTTTGTTTGATTTGAAACAATTTAATTCCGAACGGAATTGAAGGATGTGGAATATTTTGACGATATTTTTAGAGTATCTTTTATAGATCTTTTTTTTTAAATCGATGCCTCCGATATACTAGGAATTTCTCCTTTACCGTGGGTGCGCTTACAAACATTTAATCTCACAGACACAAACATCCAGACCTGTAGGCCATACAAATATTTGTTTCGTGTGGGAATTGACCTCGCGACACTCAGCGCAGCATCCAATCGCTCAGCCACTGCGCCACCGTGCTGTCGAATAATATTTTATATAGGTATGTTTAGAATATCCTTCTTGATAAGAGTTGACATTAAATTCCAACTTTTTATTTTTCATGAAAGATGAAAATTTTTAGACATTGTATTTTATTCTCAAAATTATCTTTTGAAAAGTTCTTGTATATTGTGAAAAAGTAAAAAGTAAAGTGCAAACATAATAACACAATGTAAAAACATCGAGTGAGTCAAACCTATTGAAAACTAACAGCCAATATACGTACAATGTTCAGAAATATCTTCAGCAAAAAACATTTTAGACATAAAAAGGTCAATATGACCCGGTAACCTTTGAAACGGGCTGGCGGCATCTTTTGTAACAATATCACATGTAGACATAAAAGAGGTGATAACACGGCACACGGCTACGTGAAAAGAATTTAGTCGTTTGATTGTCTCTGTCAGTTTTTAGACAAGAAGGCTGTACTAGATGTTCCAGAGAGAAAGTAGATATTATCTATACTAATATTATAAAGTGGTAAAATTCGTTTGTAAGTTTGTTTGTAGGGGTAATCTTCGGAACTACTGATCCGATTCAGAAAATTCTTTCTCTAACGGGAAGCTACATTATCCTCGAGTGTCATGTAGCTTACGTTTAAAACGTTCTCGTGGATTAATTTCCGTAGATAACGGTGAAGCCGCGAGCAAAACCTAGTTTTTTTTTATTAAACAGTCAGGCGTTTAGTCATCTAGCTAGAAAAAAACGAGCTGGCTGGCAGTCAAACCAAGCTCAGTCTTTAAGATAACTGAATTTTAAAAACTGTAAAACTGACGAAAATTTTGATCCTGAGCGGAAATGCCATTAAAAATATGACTAAGCTATTAAGAATATGTAAATTTGTATAAATATACATCCGTTCCCTGACTTGCAAAAATTAATTATCTATACTTAATACCTATTATATTATATTATGTAGTTTGTTTGAACGTGCTTATCTCAGGAACTGCTAGTTCGAATAGAAAAAATCTTTTAGTGTTGGATAGCCCATTTATCGAGGAAGGCTATAGGCCATCACGCTATGAATATAAAATCACGCTACGACCAATAGGAGCAGAGCATCAATGTAAAATAACTTAACCCTCTCTCTGTATTCCGTGACGCAGACGAAGTTACTCGGATCTGCTAGTTTTAAATAAATTACATGTACAACCAAAATATCGTACAAAAGTTGAACGTTCCTTCTTCACCAAACGTAGGGGCTATAGATGCCATTCAGGAATATACAGAGCGATGGCCAATAAGCACAGGTGTTGCGAATATTCAATTTAGATAAGAAAGCAGTTTTTTGAAAATCTCTTTCGAAATACGTTGAAGTGAATAGTACATTGGTACCGTCCATGCTTCTCGACTCGTTTAACTCCGCTTTAAAATGCATATTTGCCGCTCGTGTTGGCTCGGAAAAGTTCGAGAAAGTTCGGAAATTAAACATTGTGCAGTTGATTACGGCTAGTGTTCGTCTTTAATTTGTTTGATGTTCCTTGTTGTTTTTTTATTTATTTAACTGTGCTGTGTGTGTGTGTACGTACGAGTATTATCGTAATATCGAATGAAAGTACTAGTAACATGGCTCGGAATAGTTTCTGCGGTTTATATAAGTTTATAACCTTGTTCATTACAAGGATTAACTTTATCAAGTTTGGCCACTCAACACATGCCATGCTTTAGCTAAACATTACCTCTTACACTGTCGTACTTACTACTGTCAAAGTATAATTGCAAGATAGCGATGCGAACATATTATATCCAAGCCGAAATACGTGCTAAGTAACGTATATTAAACTATGCCTTATTGAAGGAGCTTATTACTCAGCTTTGTGTAGTAATCTCAGCAAGGGGTAGCTATTTGATTAACAAAGGACCATAATTATATCAAGATGACCGATTTTGACGACCCGAATGGCGCAGCGGTAGTGAGGCTGCCTTACGTTCATAGGGTTCCGGGTTCGAATCCCGGTAGGAGCAAGTGTTTGTGTGATAAGCATAGACATTTGTTACCGAGTCATGGATGTTTATATGAATAATAAGTATGTATTTACAAACAAAAAGTATCTATGTAGTATATCAACTATCTAGTGTCCACGACACAAGCCTCGTTGCTTAGTGTGGCACTAGATGGCGCTGTGTGTAATGTCCAGCGATATTATATTATATTATATTATTATAAGATGTAATTTACTTTTGAGTGTCGCGAGTATCTTTGTTGCATAGTTCTTCACGTGGCCATTCAAATCCTAGAACGATTGCTCAGCATGATCTCATGGGTTCGATTCCCGGGTCGGGCAAAGTGTTATTGGGGTTTTCCATCAGGAATTTCTCAGTAGCAGCCACGGAGTCTGGATTTGCGCCCAGTTTATAGTTCTAGGCTCGACCCCTTATTACATGGGGCTTAAAAACATAACTGGCGAAATGTGGGTGTACTATTAGGTATTAGGATTTGGTATTACGTACACCTCTGCCCCACCCTTCGGGGATTACAGGCATGATGTTATGTTATGTAATTTGCTTATGGGCGTTGCAAATATCTTTGTTGAACATTTCTTTACGCAGCCATTCAAGTCCTAGATGTATGAAACTACAAACAAAACAAATACTAGAAAAGGACTACAACCTAAAACTTACATTTTGTGCACAAGAGCGTCTCCATTTCACAACGAGAATAATATCGCTCAACAAATGTTTCCGTGAAATCGTGCACTGCATTCACCCCGCTCGGCCAGCCCCTTGAGAAATGACCGCGATTTTCTAACAAAAGAGCCTGATATTATGTCATATGACTGTCCGAATTTAGCTTTATGCCTACACCTCGCCGACCAGCTCACATTGACCCTCCCCATCTTCATAATTCAATCAGAATGGGGAATTTCTGGAGCTTCAAGTAAAATGGTGACTTAACTACAGAATGACCGTCGATATATGAAATGGTGATGAAGTAGGAGACGGGTTTCTTATAAAAATATGGGGACTTAGGTTTTGAGAGGGTATCAAGTCTAGGTTTTATTTAAGGTCTTGATATTATGAGATACTATACGTCGGTCGTAATATTTTAAGGACTTTATAAAGGAGTACTTTGAAGGACTTTTGCCCAGGAGTGGGGCAGCAACAAAAAGGCTTTAACTGGCTTTTGCTCGCGGCTTCGCTCTCGTTATGTACGGAAAATAACCCACGGGAACGTTTTAAATGTAGCCTATAACACTCAGGCATAATGTAGCTCCTCGTTTGTGACAGAGTTTTCGGAATCGGATCAGTAGTTCCGAAGATTCCGAAAGCTCACATACTTTAAACTTACAAAGAAATACCTCTTTATAATACACACATCAAAAGTGTCTAGGGATCAAGCATTTTTATGCGGATTTCTTGAGATTGAGATGTGGCTTTGTAATAAATTTATGATTTTATAAATTTATATGGATCCTTTTTGGTGCATTTCATAATTTGAATCAGGAACTCTCAATCAAATTCGAGTAAAAGATGAAAATAAGCTGTCAATATTTTCCCTATAAAAACATACAACGCATTGAAGACATTATTAGTTCTACTGTTTCCCTACTACTGATTAAAACCAACGTTATTATGGAGCGGCGACGTCATTTAAGCAGGGAAGAAATGCTCAGAGCCGTGGGAATGATAGAAGCTGGTTCCCGGCAACGTACTGTGGCTTTAGCTCTGAATACAAGTCAGAGTGTTATCAGTCGACTTTGGACACGTTATCGAAGCACTGGTACCGTGGCTGAGCGCCATGGAGGACGGTATCGCTGCACCACACGGAGACAAGACCGATACATTCAAATCTTAACTCGAAGAGCTCCAACAATAACCGCCATGATGTTAGCCGTGAGGCTTCATCACTCTTCAGGGAACTTAATTAGCGACCAAGCAGTCAGAAACCGCTTGCATGAAGTGAACCTTCATTCCCGAAGACCGCTACGGGTACCACCTATAGCAATGCACAATCGTAGGATTCGATATCAATGGGCTCTTGAACACAGAAATTGGGCAGAAGAACAATGGCGTTTCGTGTGCTTTTCTGATGAGTCTCGTTTTGGTATGAGACCGGATACAAGACGTATACGACACTGGAGAACCCCTGGACGCCAACAGCGATTAAAATCCTGCCAGGAAGTCCATCCTTATAGTGGTGGAACCATCATGGTATGGGCGGGTATTTGGATCGGCGGAAGAACTGAGTTGATTTGGATCAGAGGCAACCTCAACGCTCAAATTTATGCTGAGACGATTGTATCAGACGTCATCGTTCCTCTACAAGTGCAAATCGGTCCCTTATTTCAGTTAATGCATGATAATGCACGACCGCACACCGCAAGAGTTGTAAGACAGACTCTCGCCGCAGCTAACATCAATGTCCTGCCCTGGCCTGCTCAGTCGCCAGACTTGAACCCGATTGAGCATGCATGGGATATGCTACAGAGAAGAGCTCTGCCGAATATGGAGGGTATCCAGTCGCAAGAAGACCTTTTTTTGTTGTTGCAACGAACATGGGCGGCCATTCCACAGCGTGATTTGGATGAACTCATTTTGAGTATGCCAAACCGATGTTCTTGTGTTGTTAGTGTTCGCGGTAGAAACACGGATTATTAATTGTTTAAGTTACCCAATAAAATTTTAAAGAAAACTGTTATTTCAGTCTTTTTTTCGAACTTTAATGTTAGTGGTTCAAATGTCAAAAATCCCTTTATTAGGAAAATGGCAAATTTCTTTATTAATGCAAAGGTGACTTGGTTTATCGTTACTGTGACAAACGAAAACACTTTATTTGATGAATCCTTAAAGAAAATTTTAATTAATATCAATCAGGAGAAAAGTTATTGCAAAAATATATGTTGATCCCTAGATACTTTTGATGTGTGTATTATCATAGATAACATTGTTAGCAAATGTTTCAATGGAAATTTATATATTTTCAAACGGTTTGTTTGTACACATAATTCGTATCGTCTTTTTCCTATAAACACTTTCAAACGCAACAAATGTTCAAAGTGAACGCATTTTTATTCGAAAAAGAATTGTTTGGTACAGTGTAAATAATATTCCTTCAATTTAGCAGATCAAAGGCTCAGGGAAAACATTCAAACGTACACGTATGCTTCAGCCATTGAACTCAGAAATATATTTTTTCTTGCGATATTTACTTCCTGTATAAAAGTTTGGCAATCATTGTAAAGACTACGTATTGTAAAAAAAAAATGGGATTTAGGATGCGTACAGTATAACATTCATTTTATTTATTTGAGTTCTGGGACTGATCTTTGCGGCTGTTGTTGTTTAACCACAAACTCCTCGCTCATGGCTAAATAATAACACCTGCTTTTCTTCAAGTGTAAAGAGTACCTACCAAGGTCGGTACTTGGTTGTCAGTCGTTACAGGTAGTCAGAAACCAAAGAGTCTTGCCGAGGGGTATCGTGTTACGGTGTTACCCAGTCAAAAATTTGTTGCTACATGTGAAATTCCGGTATTCACATGCATCCAGTTACACCCCACCCAACATAATGTAGTAAAGGCTAGGCAGATAATGAGTAAGTTGAGCTAAATATGATTATTATTTTTGCTGGTTTTGTAAAATTACGTCTCCGAGTCACTATCAACATCGGATTATTTTATTTTTTAAACTGAATGAAGTTGATACTTGACAAGGATTTGTGTGTGAGACGATAACTAAAACGGGTAAAACAAAAACTTTTTTGCAAAAAAATAACCGGCTTCCAAAAAAAAAACACAAAAAAGTGGAAAATAACTTTACTTTCGGAAGTCGGTGCCAAAAAAGACAATGAAACAAACAATAGTTATTTTTTTGCAAAAAAGTTTTGTTGGTATTAATACATTTTTTTTTGTATCTTTTCAGAACATCTTGAACCTACCTAATTTATAATTATTTTTTAGGCTCAGTTAACCTTTCTTACGTTTATACACGGCGTACAATGTTCATACGGCTCTGTTTGTTTAACATAGAATAAGATTGAATGGATAGAAGCGAATTTCCCTCTCTGAACGCATTCTAGTGATCTAGCCTAGGTATTCCTCGCTTGGCTGTACATCATAGGTTTCCAACCTTTTTTGGACTACTTTACAAGGACAAAAATAATTTGAACGCCCTCTTTTACAAAATAGTTATAAGATAAACATTTTAGACGGCTAGATAAAATGTTTTTTCATGAAAATAGAGGTATTTCATAACGCCCCATTTGCCTTTGGGCCAGCTACCGCCCCCATAAAAAGCTCCAGCGCCCACTAAGGGGTGGTATCGCCCCCGTTGGAGCCCAGGTTCCCTGCAGTTGCGGGCAGCTAGGCGGCAGCGCGAGCGTCCTTACAGAGGCGTCTCAACCGGACAGCGGGTTGGAACGCGTCCACTGCATCTTCTTTATAATTTCTCAACGTTTGTTATATATGCTGACCGCTCTGCTGCACGCACCCGCACCGCCCGCTCACTAAGAAATAATGTAAATGAAATAAGTTTTCGAACATGCCATGAGTTAATGACACGAGTCACCGTGATGCGTCACGTGGAGCCACGATACCCGCGTGAAGGAGACAAGATACTCGTGTGAACGGGGCTGTAACGGCACTACAAAAAGTACCACAGCAACTTAGTACAAAAATTACAAAAGCGCCATCTATAACCCAAATCGAGAACGAAGATCAACATTCTGAATCGCGCTATTATACTTTGGCCTGGGTCGTTTCAGTATCTTCTTCTTCGTCGCTGACTCTTGCCAGAGTGGTCGTGGTCATGGAGGGTCGCCCACAACTGCGGCCGTTGCCTTCGCGATCCTTTTCCACTGCACTCTATTCGCCGTATGCCGAGCACATTCTGCCAGAGGGATCTTGGTGAAGGACTTGATGGAGTCTGTCCATCGGGTTGGTGATCAACCACGTGGCTTCGTGCCTTCGACAGATCTTCTTCGTTTCAGTGTAGAAGGATAAAAGCTGGATCGTAAATGAGCAGCAGTTGGTGATTAAATATTTTCTTTGGGGCCATCGGCTCACGCACATAGGAAAGCATGGATGTCCCTTCTAAACAGTTTCTTTATTCTTTGATATTATCTACTGTTTGTTTTTCCCTTCAGAACCTGTGACGTTTAATAAATACGTTAGACGTCCGGTAGTGGGGATTCCCGTCCGATCACTATGTACGGCAAGCCTATCCCTTGGGAAAAACAAGCCAAATACTTAGGAGTCATACTTGACCAACACCTGTCCTTCGGGGCACATACCAAAGCAGCTCGCGACCGAGCTGCCTTCGCTATGACTAGGCTTCATTTTATGGTAGCGGCTAAGAGCAAGTTGTCACTTAAGTGCAAGTTGCGTCTCTATACCGCAGTGATCCGTCCCATCATGTCGTACGCTTGTGTTGTGTTCGCACATACCAAGCCCCGCTATATCCACAGGATGCAGGCGCTCCAAAACCGATACTTACGTAGGGTCACGGGTGCCCCATTTTACGTACGTAACGAACGTCTCCACGTAGACCTTAGGATGCTCACCTTATTGCAGCTCATGAAACGCCTCACCAAGCGTTTCTTCGATCGTGCAATAAAACACCGAAATCCCCTGATCGCATCGGCCGCCCGATACGACCCCTCGCGTATCAGTCAGGTTCGCCGACCAAGGCACACACTCGTTACACCCGACGAAGCTATCACTCTCCTCCAGGAGAGCCGTAGGGAAACTAGTACGCTCAAGCGTAAACCCCGATCCAAACCGCCGTCTTTCCGCCCTCGCCGTCGAGGTCCGTCGCGACGTCCCGGTAATTGCCCTCCCCGACCCTTGCTCGAGCCAGCCCGCGATGCTGTGCCAGTAGTTTTAAACCAGCCCCTAATTAATACCACTCAGATCCAGCGTGTCCCCTTGCTGCCCTCCCCCAGCGACGCTCTAAGCCGAGGTCCGAGCTTCACAGGGGGACTAAAATGTAAGATACCCGGGGTGTGTGCGGGATCAAGTGTAAGATCCAATGTAAGAAATCATACAAGAGCAAAAAAAAGAATGTGTGTGTGTGTGTGTTCTCCTATTAAAAATAAAAAAGATGTATGTGTAACAATAAAAGAATTTCTGTGTAACAATAAAAGAATTTCGGGCGCCTTGGGAACGCACACTACATTTAAAAAAATACTTGCCAGATAAGACCATTTGTAGAGTCGAACTTCTAATCTTCCGGGGGTGACTAAACTAGGATTATAGGAACAATGGAAATACCTTTGTTAATACCTTCTTTATTACGTCAGTAGCTTCCTTTTTACTTTAAATATTAAATTACTAATTTGAGGTTATCATTATTGTTGCATCTTTATATGAAGAAAGTAAATTAAGTTTAGGCCAGATGTCTGGCTAAAAAAATGTTAAATTAGACCTCAAGATTTCGGCGTCGAAGATGAGAGGACTACCCTTATCGTGTAGACGCTTAGTTTGTAAGTTTTTTTTGCCCTGGCTGGAGGCCTTAAATTCAAGGCATCCACAGGATAGTCCGGTTGAGCAGACGACAACCTCCTAGGTTGAACTGCGAGATGCCATTAAAAAAAAAAAAAAGTAGTGGGGATTTACGCTGTAGACGCGGTGAAGTGCTTGCGCTGCACCACAGTCTTGGCGTATTACTCGAAGCGACCGGTCACCGAACGGAGTATTATTGGAACCAGTGTTTTATTGTGTACTTATTCCTAAGCGAACCTAATCCCAAGACGTTACAGAACCCACAAGAACGGTGACATTGTTGACATATAACACAGGTTTTACTTAGCTTGGGGGTCATTGATCATTTATTTGCTATTAATACGCTTAAATTAAGTTACACCCGGTTATCTGTGTACTTTTTTTTGTCAATTAAAATATTCTCATTCTTATTGTTTCAAAGAATGTATAGTAGGTATCTCCCGGTACCTACATTTTGTAAGAGTGCGAATTTTTAATAAGATGTTAGGTAGGCCATGACTATAATAGCGAACTTCTTCGTTTTCTTGGAGAAAGTATGAAAATAGAACTAAAATATTACATTAAGATTTTAATTCATATGACCTGGGGCTTACTTTATAGTGAAACTGGTTTGCAGCATTAACTAGATTAAAAGAAATAGTGGATAACTCTAAATTTTATTAGTATTAGGTGTTTAATATTATATGTATTCATTCATAACAAACCGTGTTTATTCATGACGCCTGTCGTACTTCGTTATAAGAGGGTTAATTTTCAAAATTATTTCATTACTTTTTGTTACAAAAGTAACAGTTGTGCAAAATATTATTCTAGAGACTGCATAACTGTCTAAATGTGGGTGTAGTAAAATATTAGGTACACCTCTGCCTAGCCCTACGGGGGTTGCAGGCGTGATGTTATGTTATATTATAATTCTAGAGCTAGATGGTTAAGCTGTGCGTTGTCTGACAGAAAATGATTCAAAGAATTCAAGATTTACATAATTATATTAACCCTCTGCGACTGACGTGGTTCAATTTTTACAATTCAACTGAGGTGGTAGTACACGAGTCACCATTTCAACAGCAAATATTTTTGTAGAATTAAAGTATGCAGCTAACTTATTCATATTTATTAGATTTCTAGCCTATTTTATATGTTAAATTTACTTGAAATAAAAAAAACAATTTGTATTTTCAAAATTAAACAATGTTTATTTACTTAACACAAATCAGTCTATAAATTTATACTTAAACATTTATGACATAAAAAAATAACAAAAATAACTTTTTCAAATTTCGCATTATTCTTTTTAAAAGTTCACAATTACATTAATCAGTCTAGGAAAAATGAGATACATTCGTTGGTCAACTTAAAAACTAGAGAGTTTCAAAATCACAGCTTTGTTTGACAATTTTCACACAGTGACTTGGAGCACTGAAGGCAAATTGGCTTCCAACAATCACAGCAACGGTATTTAGTTTGTCTTTTTATTTTTGTTGGACAAATATAACATAATTTTTTTGCCACTTAACAGATCAACACTGGAACAGATCGAACTACTGCTGGTGGAGGGGGGGGGGGGGTATCCTTGCCTAAAACTCTAGTGATAGTCATTCGCAGCTCCCTTGGCAATCTTTCATTGTACAGTCGGTTTTTCATATGATCCAGCACTAAGTGCTTGTTGTACTTCTAAGATTGACTCTGAATCTTCTTCACGTGAAATGACGTCATCTTCAACGCGTTGGGTTTCAGGCTCGAAACTTGGATCTTCATCTTCATCATCAATACCGCTAAAGGCATCGTCACTTTCTTCTTCCAGCCAGTTCAAAATTTCCTCTTCATGACTTACGAAAGTTCCAGCCGATGTTCTCTTACGAGCAGAAGTCCTTGGTTTAGGGTTGTTACTTGAGATATCCATCTAAAAACAAGTTAGGTACTGTTAGCTTTCCACCGCGACTTCACCCGCATGTGCTTTATAGATATATTGTTTCCTGTAGCCTGTGTTACTCAGTGATAATATGTATAATATAAATCTATTAGGGAAAGAATTTAAAAAATCGGCTTACTATTCGAGTTAATTGACTACAAACAAAAGTACAAATCTATCCTAATTGTAGTGTAAGTATAGATATAATATTTTATGTAAATGATTTATTTTTATGAAAATTGGAAAATAACGCGAAATAATACATGATTTAAACTTATTGGCTAACGTGGTTGTTTAGGAGACACTATGAAGATATAACCATTTGACTGAGGTGGTAGTCTCGTGGACACTTACCTTAACGCTGACGTGGTAGTCTCGTGGACACCTTCCCTCCGCTACGCACGCGTGTGCTCACTGCGACCGCCCGCCGCACACTGACCGACGCGCGAGCCCTCTACAGTAAGGTACTCGCAGCGGTGGCGCTCACATTTGAAAAATGCCGGTAAAAAACGGGATTTTGTATTTCGCGGTGTCTGGTGGACTACCGCGTCAGCCGCAGAGGGTTAAGCCGATTCAATAGCAAACGACACCAAGTGTCTGGAACCAATATTGTTTTTATTTATTCAAACAAATGAATTATAGTTTTTCTAAGCCCCTGCCAAGTCAAACCGCTAAATAACAAACAAATATTTCATTTCGGCCAAATCTAATAACTCAAGATTTCTACAAAGTCAACATTTTTTTCCCTGACGCAGACTGAAAACAGGTTCTTTGGAGAAAGAGCCTCTTAACATCGTGACCATAGCGCGGACTCTTAAATCATTCCTACTTTTTAATTAAAATTTTCCTCTCGTAGTTTTTCAATATTTTTTACTGTAGCAAACATTTTTAAGTTTCGTTTAGACTTGGTTTCAAGAGGTCCTAGTATTAAAATTAAATAGAAATATGCCTTGTTTTGAATAAACGGCTAAAATAACATAAATATATCAAGATTTAATACTTCATGATAACATCACACCTGTAATCCCTGAAGGGTTCAGCAGAGGTGTAGCTTTAACCCCATATTTCGCCACTTTGTTTTAGTCCGATGTAATAAGGGGCGAGCCTTTGGCTGTCAACCGGGCATAAATCCAGGGTCCGTGCTGCTATTGAGAAATTCCTGATGGAAATACCCAATAGCACTTTGCCCGACACGGGAATCGAACCCAGGACAGCAGATTCCGCGATTGCAACCAGATGAACAACGAAGCACTCAATACTTTATGATCTTTAACATTATCCATAATTGAGGTTGAGTGCTGGACATAGGACGCTCCAATCGCACGCCAGAACCTGGCTCACACGTTCGAGATACAACTTCGAGATGGCAACAGGCAGAAACGATGCCATTACACTCACGAATAATTTTATTCAATGTTAATGCGTGTGACAGGCTGCCGACAATAATTATTAATATTCAAGAGTGTACCACGCTGATTTGATAACATCTCGCCGCGACGCGAGCGGTGAATGTGTCATTAACTGACGTGTTAATTAATGAATGAACGACTGAATGTTCTCGCTGTGTCGGTGTGTGGTTACGTACTGTTTTTGAAATTCGTACAACGGTGATACCATTAATGTGGGAGCGCCAGAGTAGCTAGCGCAGGGTAACAGGGTAGTTTGACTATAATTTAACTATTTCCTGATTTATAATTTCAAATTAAGTATAGTATTTTGTACGCTGAACGTGGCAAAACATGTTGAAACACCATTATGAAACTCATTTCCATCCATGTGTACACATGTTTATACAAATAAATGAATCTTTATCTTTAGCCCGCAAAATTCAAATTTTCTTTCGTTTTTTGCAATTTGCCAGTCAGTGTCAGGCTGTAAATTCAACAAAATATGATTCGCGAATTGTAATCATTAAAACAACACTCTATGTTCATTTAATTCCGTTAAATGGTTATTTCATGAAAAAAACATCATTGAGGGTTGTATTGATGATTTTAATTATTCTAACTGAGTAAAGCCATATTAATTACGGTCGCGAATTATATTTTAATCAACATACAAACTCACACTGACTTGCAATTTGCAAAAGAATTACGAAAATTGGAATTTCGCGGGCTACCCTGGCGCTATAATTGACTGGCTTTTCGAAAGAAGAAAGCTGCTAGCTCCCTTGGACCATATCTAATAAGACCTAGATTATTAATCCTGTAGATAAGTGATACTATTAAATCGTTCAGTAAGTTTATGAAAACAAATCGTACCGACTGACGACGCCCATAATTTTCATCAAAATAAAAAAAAATAAAAAAAAAGTGTTTATTTCTCACCACAAGCCAAAAAATATACAAACAATATTTACACACAAGCAGTAGCCAACGATTTTTGGTTGCGGATCGCTGGTGCCTGTGGTAGGTAGTTACACCTGTAATACAGGTCACCAGGTCCCCTACAGTTTAAAGTTACACATATTTGATAGCTTACATCTGGTATCTCAGCAGATAACAAAATCAATTGTAGAAATTTATATAGTCTTCAGGGTACTATAGTTCGCTTTTCACAACATAGATTCATAATCACATTACAAAACCACATTCAACAAAACCCAACGAGCACAATACAATCCAAAATCTTCATTCAAGTAATGTATTCACCTAAATATAACGAATAACGAACGTAGAAACATTGGTACTTGGAGACAATACATTTAAAATCCTTAATTTCTCTGAAAACATCGTCTGAATGAGAGGAATCCTCCTTTATGATAAAATTGAATATTGCGTAAAGCGTGTTGATATTAAGAAACGTTGTGTATTTGAACAAAGGGCAGACTGCGGCCTTTCATTCACACACTTTTTCTGAGGTAACGGCTGACACACGGTTTGAATTTGTGGAAAGCATTTGTAGAAAACTTTTTTCGAGATTTCCGCCATACATGGCAAATGATTGAGTCTACGGTTATACTATCTGTTTGTGCTTGCCTCTGTATGAGGAGAGGTCTCTCAACGGAGAGACCTTTTGCTCAATAACCGACTTCCAAAAAAAACACAAAAAAATAGAAAATAACTTTACTTTCGGAAGTCGGTGACTATTGTTTGTTACATTGACTTTTTGCCACCGTCTTTTGAAAGTAAAGATATTTTCCATTTTGTTTTTGTGTTTTTTTTTGTTGTCGGTTTTTGTTTGCAAAAAAGATTTTATTTTACCTTTTTTAGTTATCGTATCACACACAAATCCTGGTCAATTTCACAAGTTCTCTTACATGACATATTTTTCCAGCTACTTTGATTGTAAACCAAACTACTGGACCGATTCTGATGAAATTTCTATGGGACCAAACGGGAAATCAATCAATC
Organism: Standfussiana lucernea; assembly: GCA_964057025.1. Lineage (NCBI taxonomy): Eukaryota > Metazoa > Arthropoda > Insecta > Lepidoptera > Noctuidae > Standfussiana > Standfussiana lucernea. The sequence continues at coordinate 14,726,992 of OZ059791.1, read as the reverse complement.
AATTCCTTTTATATAAAAGAAGAATTTTCCAAATCGGTTCATAAATGACGAAGATATGAGGTAAGAAACACAAAAAAAAAACCAACTGAATTGAGAAAAACTCTTGAGGTTAAAAAGAGGATTAATTGCAATCGCAAGGTTGTAATCACAAGCTCTTGTAGCGCTTTGTCTTTGAGATAGCAGGCTGAAATCCAGGTTGGGGAAAGTATTTTATAGGGTTTTTCAACTACGTTTTTAATCGACTTCAAAAAAAGGAGGAGGTTCTCAATTCGGTTGTATATTTTTTTATTTTACCTATATACCTTTTCACACTTTAAAATATAATTTAAGTCATAGAATCAGCGAGACATCCTCTTCACCTGTGTGTACAATATTTAAACAGAAGCGCTTCCTGCCTATCGCTGCAGGTACCATTAAAATTTCTCTTTAATCCCGTTTTTATCAAAACGAACATTAAGCGCTCTGCGAGTCGTTACATTACACTGAGTTCCGCGAATCTTATCATCATTATAGTGATAAGGACTTTATCCAATGGGGATAAGGTGTATAATATAGCCGTTTTAGTTGCTAATACCTGGAATACGCGTTAAGATAGACATAAGCTTTGGTTCTGAGTTAATGGTCCCATTAATGGCTGTCATGCTCACGCCAGCTTAGTTTCGTGTGACTGGAAATACATTTATTTACTAGCTAGACAACTTAGATCACTGAATAGACTAGATTTAGTAGTCTACGACAGTTTGTAAGGATCTAGATTTGGAATAATTTAACGAGTTGGAAACACTTATCAAGGTGAAACGTAATGTTTTTGTAAAAGATCTCCAAAATTGGCCATAAAATAGTGATTATATGGAAAACTTTTAACAGAAATTGTAAAAAATTTGAAGATGGAAAGCAAATCACTGTTTCATGATGAAGCAAAATCCAAATATTATTTATAACAAGTCACTGAAATCTTCCATGTTACATGCGTCTTTGATTTTGTAGCGATCACAAGAAAGAAATTTTGCTCCGAATAAGAGATTTTTTTTAAGCCCACACCACTTGTACGACAGCTTGAGTCGAAACCGACATCAAAGAGCCAAAGAGGTTATGTCAAGCTCGCACCATCCCCCATCTCCCAAAGGTACAATATTGTGTTGTTTTGATATTTCCCAAAAAAATACGATTACTTCCCGTTTCGCTTACACGTCCAATTTAAAATTCTCTATTGTTCCCTGCAGACGTATGTATGGTGTTGACTGTTGCTGAGCTTTGGGTTTATTTAGGCACAATGTACCTCGTAATTTCGTTACCACCCTAGCCTTTTCCCAACTATGTTGGGGTCAGCTTCCAGTCTAACCACATGCAACTGAATATATTATGGAACGATTACTTATCTGGCATGTAAAACCCAGTCACCGGGTAATTGGATACCCCTTGGTAAGACTGGTTGTCAGATTTTCGGGCTTCTGGATACTCGTAACGACTGTCAAAAATCTACAAATGACAGCCGGGACCAACTGCTTAACGTGCTTTCCGGGACACAGAGTAAACTCTATATCAAATAATGGTCACTCACCACGAATTGACCTCAGCAAACACTGCTTAACCTTGCTGATGGACCCGTGCTGGTGTTAGTATTTAGCCACGAGGCCCTCATAAGAAAACAGTATATTTGTCTTCTTAACAGTTACATAATTTAAAGAGGAAGCCAAACATCCCTGCGAGATAATTCTCGACGACCGCTGCATGTAAAGCTAAGTCAGAGGCCCATTGGCGGCATAAAAACTCTGACACTAGATTAGGCACTTACCACACCAAAAAGAAGAACCTTAGTGCTTTGATTTTTTGGAAATTGTTTTGGTATCAAAACAGACAAAGCAATTATGACGTCGACTATGCTTTCACAATTCACAGCTGCTCGGTGCGGTCCGCAATGCAAGGATATTTTTATGCTGTGGCTTGCGGTAAATGGGATAATTTAGCATGGTGATATCGGATTGATGTGTTTATGCCGCATTTCTGCTTTTACAATTTAATTTTTGCGACTGACATTTTTAATTTCTGTGCATTTATTTTAATTGTGGAAACTGATTGTTAAGTCCTCGATATAAGTATTATCTTGATATCGTCGGTGAAGTTTTAACACCACGTAAGTAATTTTTGGCAGTTTTGACATTTTGATGCCGTTTGCTAGAGAATCGGAAGACGCGTTGTTTCAGCCATTCAGAAACAAGCAACGTTTCTTTCGAATTTGAAGTGAACATAAAATATAAAACGATATTGTACCATTACCTAGGTATAATTATGCAGGTTTTTCACTGTCCTGTAAAGTTGCTATAATTGACTTACGTGGTGTTAGAACTGCTACGACGATATGTGTTTTGAAGCTCATCAGCTTTGATTACAAAGCTAGACTTAGAATACTGATTCGGTGCTATAAAGGAGCTCTTGGGTTGGTGCTAAGACAAAGCTTAGCATTAATCCATTTTAGTACTAGCTTACTGATATCTACGTATGTACAGCAAATTGTTTCCTACCATGCTCTACCAATTAACAGGCACACCTATTATTGCCTAAAAAGACAACGAACAACTCAACGAAAATCCACCACCCAAATATCGATACAACACCGCCACAAAAACCTTATTATCGGATATATTCAGACAAAACATCAGTACACATGTCAATAATGGCGTCCGGTTCACCGCTAACAGCTGTCCGTCAGCTGTCCGTTAGCCGACCCTCGTCCGGCTACCGTCCGATTGGACGCGACCAGATCTGTCAGTATCGCGAAAACTAGCCGTATCAGAAAGTAATCATCCGTCCTCGGTTGTAACTGACCGATGGGTTTCTGTTGAGTGTTTCTGTTATCCTTGTTTTGCCGGTCTTTGTGGGAATTGGTGTAATAGTGATTAATTCTTGTTGAGTTAATTATTGTTTTCTGGAACGAGTTATAAGCGTATGGAACGATTATTAGACTGCCAGCATTTGATCTAAAATGCCCCCAAAGCTAGCTCTTTTCAACTTGTTTAGCTGTTTATTGAAACATAGATAGAACTTCTAATTAAGTATTTTATTTTCCGTTTTGAAACAGCACGTTGCCAGCGTGCAGCGAGCCTTTTTATGTGTGAAAAGAGGCGTTTGCTCTGCAGTGGGACAGTTACAGGCCAGTATTATTATATTTAGCAGGTTCTACGGACGGCACGGTTGACGCAGTGGTTGACCGATTGACTGCTGCGCTGCCTGTCGTGGGTAGTTAGTTGTTCCGGGTAATGTATGTTTAAATGTTTATAAACGCATCTACACTACAGCAGAAAATCCTAGGGAACCGTCGTTCATCGTAAAAAAAAACTAAGTTTTCAGCTTGTAAAACACTCCGTAAAAGGACCAAAACAAAAGTTTTCAGTATATATTCTTAGCGAGAAAAACTTTCTCAAAAGGTCACCGTCAAGATGTTAGACTAGAGTTTTGTACTAAACTGTGAAGTAACAATTCCTCTCTAGGGCTTAGTTACCAGATAACTGTTCTTTCCAAATATTTATACAAAGTGAGAATTTTACAAATTCAGCTGAGAAAACTTTGTGGCTGAGTAAAAATAATAATTTTGATTTTCTAAGGTCAATTTGTTTTTATTACTTTTTGGGGTTCTATAATAAATGCTGGGCTTTCCAACATGAAAGTTGTACTGAATTCGTAATGATATTGTTTTAAATTTGAGGTTTCGCGAGGGGGAGGTAGATGAATTATGTAGATATTTATATCGTCAGTCAAAAAGTGTAACAGTAATTATTATTATTATTATAAGCCTGTATTGCCCCACTGCAGGGCAAAGGCCTTCCTTCCCTCCTTCCACTTTTTTGCGATCTAGTGCTATTGCAGACCAATCCTTTGAGAAAGAATCGAACTCACCCCGTCATCTCCTTCTGGGCCTGCCGCGTTGTCGTTTCCTGTCTTCCTGTCCAATGACTGGTTGTTTTTGCCCATTGCTCCTCCAATATGCGGCAGATGTGACCAACCATTCCATTTCAACTTAGCAGCTGTAAGGCCAGCATCAGCTATTTGGGTTTTGAAGCGAAGTATGGAGTTTCGTATGCGGTCCGTAAGTCTGACACCCAGTATACTTCGCTCCATAGCTCATTGGCAGACTCCAAGTGCGGGCTTCTGACGCTTTGTAAGCGACCATGTTTGCGCTCCATAGGTGAGGGTGGGGAGAATGCACATGTCCATGAGCTTTCGTTTAGTGAAAGAGGGAGAGATCCCTTCATTAAATGTTTCATAGACCAGTAGCTCTTCCAGGCATTCTCGGTGCGTAGAGCAACTTCTTTATCTTATCTTGCCTGGAAAGAGACTATCTGGCCGAGGTATATGTATTCATGGACATATTCAATCACCACATCCCCAATTTGTATGTTACGCTCGGTGCTGTTCGCTACAGTAAGTTAAATTTTATTTTATTTTTAATTAGCCGAGTATGTCCTACTGTTCTGTCTACAGGACCCTCCATTGCTTTCCAGCTATCCTTGTGTTTAGTAAAAACATGTACATAACAAAAGAAAATCATTAAAGGGCGTCAAAATATTTGTCCACATAGTTATCAACAGTAATAGTGCCCAGAAACGCTGCATTGCAGCGTTGGATGGCAATGTTGATTCTGTGACCAAAAAATAGGACAGCCTCTGGTCACAAGAATAGTCGGCCAACCGCTTGGCGAAGTCCCGAAAGACTAGATGGGCACTCCGACCCCATGGTCCTAGGGCACAGGTGGCGAACCATTACGATCAACGTGCCATTTTTATTTTATTTGATGTTTAATGAGGCCAATGGCTATAGGCAGACAAATAATTTTGACTTAGTTATTATTGGGAAAATAATAAAACTAAATATTATCAACTCAAGACTCTTTATTTACTTCCATTATGCACTGTATAGTAATAAATGTTTCAGTTATAATGTGAAATTCCAATTAGAGAAACATGTTATTTGTTTTGATCGGTGTTAAACATTGTTGTCCCTTCCCATCAAAGACACGGTTGGCCAACCCTGCAATAGTGTATCTACCCCAAACGGTTCAAACACATACCAACCAGGTGATATATGTATACGGCACATACCTACCAATAAGGTTATTGTATTTCCGTTAGGGGTTTCCGTTTTTTCTATTTGTTTCATCAAATTAGCCCAAGGACCTTAAAAGCATTTTTCTGAAAATGATAAATTTCATTTAAGACCCGGATTATCTGCAAAGAAATAGATTAAGCTTGGCTGTCAACAAGGAGAGATGAGCTACTGAGATAAATTCTCACGTTTTCCCTCAATTTGGTACATAACCTGCACCGTTTGTATTTTTACGGTAAACATTTTGTCTTCGCGGTTTATTTATTGCTAGCGTTTGGGGTTTTCGAGACAATATTGTTCAAACTGTTTTGGTAAGTTGGAAATGGCACATTTACACTGTACAGAGGTAGGTACAGTCGTAGAGGATGTCAATTTGGATATAACAATATATGTACAAACGTAGTTGTGTGTACCTTCTTTACTACTCGTACCTCGTTAGTCGAGTGGCCACAAACGCGACTGCTGACCATAGGTATTGGGTTCAATATCCAGGTCGGGTAAAGTGCATGACTGCCAAAAATCTACAAATGACAATTGGGACCAGCACATTACAATGTTTTGTGACCCACGGAAAACATTATAGAACTAACATAGACGGCACATACATGGGACTTCTAACCTAACAAAAGTGGCACCTTTGTGAACCTGAACACACAGACATACACTACTGCCTGCCAATTTAGGGAATATATACTGTATACAAAGTGTAAACGGACCCTTCAAGCATTCTGTACATCAAACTAAGTATCTCTACGAAATTATTATTGCTGGGACACGACTTTTTCTTTGTGGTGAAAAATCACGGTTTACTGTAGGACTCAATGTAACGCACTCAAAACTTTGTGCTGATGGATGCATTGAATAGTAAATGGATCCTGGTGGTATTTCAAAGTTAACCTTAAAAACTATTAAAAAAAAAACATCTGAAAAAGTTGGAACTTTGACCTCCAATATCTCCGTAACGAGGGATGGTGGAGAACAAAAAAAAATTGCAATGACGGTCAGAGCAAGTGCCTTAACGCGTAAACGGTCTATTTACACCCTTTATGTATGAACAATCTTGACACATGCCAGTTTAGATTACTGCTCATATCCACGTACAGTGACGTCCCATGAATTTGATTCGAAAGCTCTATTGGAATAGTTGGGACATCGCTCGAACACTCCAACTATGTGTAATTTGCACCGCAGTTATTGCGGAGCGTCCGCGAATTAACAAACTATTGTTAGTATCGGTATTCGGTTATCAAATGACGCTATTACCGTTAAACTGGAGACAGATTGGACAAGTGTGATCGTGAAATTAACATAAGAACCATTTTGTATGAAGTAACCACAAACACTTTTTTTAACTGTTTCACATAGTGTGTATGCATTGTATCGAAGGAACTCGTGACTAAATACAACAGTCACACGGGTCGATCTTCAAGGTTAAGTCGTGCTTGCCGAGGTTGGTCCGTGGATGGGTGACCATCAATACATACCAAGTTTCACGTTAAGCCGTTGGTTCCGGCTGTTATTTGTAGACATTTAACGGTCGTTACGAGTAGCCAGAAAAGGCGAAAGTCTGATAACCAGACTTACAAGGGGTATTGTATTACCCAGTTACTGTGTTGTGGAGGTCAGATAGGCAGTCGCTTCATGCAAATGACTGGTAATCAGCTGCATCCTGTTAAACTGGAAGCCGACCCCAATATAGTTTGGGACAAGGCTAGGCCGATGATCGTTTGCATGCTGTGTATGAGGCTCGCCTTGGAATGTAGTAAGCGAAAAAAGATGTCTACAGCCTTTGGTGGGGGGAATGTCGCGAGTGTACTTATATAATAAAGAGTATTCTGTCTATATATCTATGCAGCTCTAATGAATACCTCTATTGCGTCGTGCTCGCTACCAAGCTAGCTCAAGCAAACAACTGGATTGGCCCTGTCGGTTTCAAATGCAGTTCAAGCAAAGCTGCATCGCACAAAATTATACAGAAACCCGACACCAGCCGCCGGGTGCCAACCAGGCACAACAACCCTTCTTCCGTTTTCATGCCTCTAAACAACTAATATGACATACTTATGTTGATTTTTTGACATAATATCATACAGGTTAAGTAGAGGTGTACCTAATAGAACACCCAAATTCCGCCAGTCATCTTTAAGTCTCATGTAATACGGGGCAAGCCTATTGCCATCAACCGCGCACAAACCCAGACTCCGTAACTAATAATAAATAAATAAATATCGCTCTGGACATTACACACAGCGCCATCTAGTGCCACACTAAGCAACGAGGCTTGTGTCGTGGACACTAGATAGTTGATATACTACATAGATACTTTTTTGTTTGTAAATACATACTTATTATACATATAAACATCCATGACTCGGTAACAAATGTCCATGCTTATCACACAAACACTTGCTCCTACCGGGATTCGAACCCGGAACCCTATGAACGTAAGGCAGCCTCACTACCGCTGCGCCATTCGGGTCGTCAAAACTGCTACTAAGAAATTCCTGATGGAAAACCCAATAGGTAACACTTTGCTCGACCTGGGGATCGAATCCAGGACCTCATGTTCAGCATTCGCGCTTGCGAGCACTGAACCAACGATTTAGACCATGGAGTTTTTACTGCACGAAATACTCGAGAAATACCTTGAAACATAACAAAAAAAAAACACAACTACAACATCCCAATATCCAGCAGACAGGATACAACATTATATCCATCTATTCGAGCACTAGACAAGACGAGAACATAAGTTATCCCTGACAAGTTGTTACGACGCACATCTTGTCTGGAAGCACCCTTAGCCCAATATTCCGCGATGTCTGGTTTGGTATATGACAGGACCTTTACGATATTTTACGTATTTTTATGTGTGACAACGAATTTCCTTTTGGTGGAGTGCGATACTTTTTTGCTGGGATATAGGCAGTTAGTGGGGTCGAGTGTGTGATTTTTATTTTCGGGTTAGAAAATAAGCGGCATTTTGGTTTTGTAACACTTTTTCAGAGAACTTGAAATGTTACTTATGTTTTTGGATATTATTTTGGACCATTTTCTAGGTATCTGGATATTGGTACTAGATTTTAACAGAACATTTCAGCCAGAACTTAACTGGAAATGGTGAGATGGGGCAGAAATATAAATGAACATTGTTGAACATAACATAACATCACGCCTGTAATCCCCGAAGGGTTAGACAGAGGTGTACCTAATAGTTCACCCACATTTCGCCAGTTATGTTTATAGGGGGCGAGCCTATTGCCATCAACCGGGCACAAATCCAGACTCCAGACATTGCTAGAAACTATACACTTACCTATGGTTTTCAGTGTTTCATTCAGAAGTTTTTCGAACAAGGACTCACCCCGCCTTAAAAGGATCACAGACAAGAAATTTTACGTCACCCTGTACACAAAGCCGACAGGTTTTCACCCTTAACGGATGACGTAGACGCCAGTGTTGCCACTAATCGTTCAGTAATGCCAGCCACTGAGATAGGGGTGGAACTGCAAATTTGTTAATCACAATTTAAGTAGCTTTTAGAGAATCCCCTTATCGTGCAAACTTGTTTACCACCCCGACCCCTTTAGGCTACCTCCATCAAAGGGTTACGGGGCAGCAAAGAGATGAAGCTAATTTACGACACTATGTGAAAATTTTCGACCAGAGATGGTATAGTGTGATTCGTGGTGGGTACGATGCGCTATGGATACTTCAGTTATACGCCAATTGTTCCGAATTTACCCCACTTATGAGCTAGGAATTTAGACCAGCTTTGAGAGTACTGGCTCCTCTCGAGGGGGACTGACCCTCACACTAAAAGACTATGCAATGTAAAAACTAAGGCTATGAAGGTGTGTATAACTTTGCTTCCGAAACAAATGCTGATGGGTCTTTACGTACATAGCTTAGCACATCTCAAGCGAGTTCTATGCTCATCTGTGAATCGCGACTGCAAATTCTCTCTCTAAACTTACTGTATATATCGTTCACGGTTTCGTCGTTTGAGTCAACTGTCACAAGTCGTTGGAAAAAATATCGACACCGATCTGGAAACTACGTGAAACGCGAACTCTACACTCCTGTTTTGCGTCGCGAGTGTAAAACTACCTTCTAGTGGAAATACAGCTCTTGAAATTCAGCAGATTAGGGGCAAAGAGATTAGATTTTCGAAATAATGAGAGTCATCCACGACGGCTGTGTATTGTAAATATCTGTCTTTGTCGGAGAAGGATGACGAGATGTTTTTATGTAACCTTCTCAAGTTGATACTTATTATTTATGTACATAAGTGACAGAACTGGTGGAGGACTCGCCTAATTAAAGTGGAGGTACTGCGATTAAATACAATACTCCCGAAGACCTTTGAAGCCCAATCAGGGGATCTCAACATTGCGTTCATCCCTTATAGGAATTTGTAATGATTCGTTTATGTCCACCGCCTATATTTTCACCGGCATAATTTTTTGATTCTGTTATATTCGTTGAGACTACCAACTGTTAAGCTACCTGCAAATCACAAAAAAGACTGCAGTGAATCCTTCGTTTTTATAAGCGCAGTCGACACACGTTTCAAAGATGGCGCGCCTACGGTGCGTGTTTGAAAAACAGGCAACATCTTACTCCACACTGTTTTAAAGAAAGGCCTTCATTTTAACCAATGACACTTGCCATTAAAATAACATCCTACTCATAAGTAAACATATAAAAAGAGGGTCAAATAACTATAAAGTGAATTAGTAACAGTTACACAACAAAACTTTTTTGCAAAAAAATAACCGACATCCTAGTGTTTTTTTTGGAAGACTGTTATAATATTTTTTTGCAAAAAGTTTTTATTTTACCCTTTTTAGTTATCGTATCACACATCCTTGTCAAGTATCAATTTCGCAATTTCTTTTACTTGAATGACTTTTTTTTCCAGCTATTTTGATTTAAAAACCAAACTACTGAACCGATTTTGATGAAATTTCTATGAGACCAATCGGAAAGTATATCCTTTCAGATATAAATTTTTTCAAATGGGTTATAAATGACGATGATATGAAGTCATAAACACAAAAAAAAATGAAACTGAATTGAGAACCTCCTCCTTTTTTGAAGTCGGTTAAAGACAGTATGGTTCCGTATCTCAGAGATCATCACTTTACGTAAACTTTGTCACCCTGAAGCGACATGCGTCTAATTTACGGCTCCAAGTGTAATTTGTCATTTACTGTCAGCGATATCAATGTTGTGAGTTGCTGTTTAAAACAATAGATAGTGTTTACTAAGAGAAATAATATTATTGTAAGCTGTGTGCTGTTCACCAGTCCTCTCGAAGACATTTTCAAGGATTTGGTACGCGATTTCAGGAAAACAGGCATTGTCGACGAGACGAGATTTCTGATTTCACTGAAATTGAGCTCATGCTTCAAGAACTAAGTGGTGCAAAACTTGAGTTCGAACTGAAGATGAATATATCGAAGACCAAAGTTATGTGCAATGAAACAAAAATATCAACTAAAACAATAAAGGTAGACGGAGAGACGATACAACATGTCCAGAAATACTTTTACTTGGGCCAATTACACCCGTATCTATGGTCAAGTTAAAGTAATTACTTGAGCTGAAGTAATCACTTTCACACTTTGCAATTTTTTTTAAGGACTTAAACGAAATAAGAACTGTCAAAGAAACCAAAGTTAAGAATTCTAACTGTTTACAGTTCTAATTTTAGGAAATACCTAAACTACATGATAAAAATCGTATCTTAAAAAATGACATTTACTCAAGTAATAACTTTGACTTGTTTATAGATACGGGTGTTAGTCTCTTTCCAAGCGAGGCAGGACGAAGAAGTAAGACGGACGGAAAACTCCAGGAAGAGGTCCATGAAGGACCATATAATTATATAAATGTGTAGTTCATGTATTATTTTGTATAATGCTAGAGTTTGGTTTGTTTGTGACTTTATCCGCAGTTTGTGCTTAAAACAATATGGTTGTGGATTGGTCAAATAAAGTGGTTTAAATTATTGTTTTAGTTAGAAATATAATTTAGTTTATTAGTTAATGCAATACAAGGACATGATCACAACAACGAGGCTTTTTTTTTGGGTGGGAAATCATCAAATGCCCTCTCCCGCTCTGGGTGGAGCGGGAAGGCGTGTCAGACTCTTATTGACTAAAACCCACCCGTGTTCCTTCACTTGCCTGTGCCAAGGTGCCAAGGGCCAAACAAAGGGGCTTCAATCAATGACATTCACATTCAAGGCCTTACCATAACGATTTTAATGAAATTTTGCACAGTTACTGTCGGTTTCTGAAAAAAAAGGCATTGTAACGCATGCCAGGTACAAGTAGTTAAATAATATAAGTGGGTATCTAGCTGTTAGATTATAGTACCTTGCAACTAGATAACCAGGCAAGTAGTTATTTAAATTAAAATAAATGTCTCACTCCATCGTGTTCCTACCACCGAGCCGTTTTAAATGTTCCTATTTTCAAGATAAATAGGCAACGCTGTTATAAAGCTGTCAGTATTACATTGGTTTAGTTGTTAAAAAGGGGGGTAAAGTGGTGGAGAGTTCCCATTTATAATAAATGGGTGAATATCCCGGCGGCAAATTTTACTTGTCCGCATTTATGTACTCGTATAATTCCAATCGAGGTGTAAAGGGATAGGATGTTTCTTATTTTTTTTTATAGTGAACTATGCAACTTGCTTCAATTAGGGCCACATATATTTTATAATACGTGTATATAAATAATCAGAAAAAAAACAAATCGCCTTAAAATTCAAGTTGGGTGTTCCAATTTTGGTGGCTCAATTTTGGTGTCTTTGGTGGCGTTTTCGTGGAAAATTGAAAACAAGCATACAAATTTCAAGTATTTACTGTATGTATTGTTTGTATCTAATACTTATATAGCCAGTTTTTAAATAGTTTTGTTTATAATAAAATAATTAAACATGTGCCTCTTTGCTGTGAAAAAAAAAAGAATCATTGCCGATTATGGAGAATTGAACAGTTGTTTAATGTTATTTGTGGCAAAATCAGAAAAAATAAAACTATCGTGTGTAATAAATGAAAAAAATCCATGAATGTGAAATACATTGCATGCTGAACATAATCGTAGTGCAATAAGAGCCGGTTTTCGAGGAAGTGTTTTGAAAATAAAATTTTGGTGCCACTGATTTTTAATTTTGGTGTACGATTTTCAGTTTCGGCGGTTACGCTAGACTTTGAACTAAAACATCTCAAAAAGTTTTCGAAATATTCTCAGACCTCTTACAGATCCTTATAGCTTGATAGATCCTTTTTTTTTTCACGAAAACTGAAGAAAAGATTTCGCCACCAAAATTGAACAAATGCACTTTGTTGATATTGACCCAAATAATTAATTTAGGAAAATAACATTCGGACAGTCTTGCTTTGGTTGGAAAAAAAATCGTAGGAAAGTATTAAGCCAAGTTTAGAATTTTACTACTAGCTGTTGCTCGTGACCTTCGACCGTGCGAAATTATTGAGTATAAAAATATTTATTATATCAAATAGAGATATTTGAATCGGATTTTGTTAAAAAAATAATTTTACTAAAATAAAAGTAGCCTATTTACTCCTTAGAACAGCTCTCTGTCAGTAAAAGTCCCGTCAAAATCGGTCAAGTCGTTTCGGAGATTAGCCGGAACAAACAGACAGACAGACTGACTGAGACAGAGATACTTTTATATGCATTCAGTTAAAAGCTGTTATTTTGGAATTACAAACAGACACTCTAATTTTATTGATTTTTATAGATGATTTATTGTCGGTAAAAACCCACTGCTTACAATTTACAAGTTACATTTACAGATGAAAATTAAGTCGTAGATTTACTTGCTAACTTTGCAAGTAAGTTCCAAATAACTTTCTATCATTTTAAATTGACACCAATATGTGATTTCTTAATTGTGCTTCAACAACCGACCCAATGAAACAATGGCTCAGAACCCTAAATAAACAAGACAGTCTTTTTGATACGTAATTTAACACCAAATGTATGGCCAACATTATCCTACGCAAATAACTGTAGTTTATTTACCATTTATTTGAAATATCGACCTTATACTGTTCAAGTTGAGACGGATTAATTTTGAGAGGTAGGGTTGCCACTAAAGTTTTTTTTTGTATAATAATTTTAGTAACACTAGGAGACTTGTAAGGATATTCCAAGGTCGGCTCAGCGCCAATGGTTGGATATTTATCATTTATTTATTTGTGCTTAGTTTTAGTCAATAGTGAAATGAGTATAAAAGCTGCGGCTTAAGTTAATAAAAAAAATGTTAGATAGTGAAATGCATTTATATTTTTTTCACAAATCCTAAATGAGTGACAATCGCTTTCAATGCGTTTCATCTTTCTACATCAACTTTCAACTGGTTTGACATAAGCTTTTTGATAACTTATATGTCAATCCTAGACATTTTTGATTATTTACCGACTTACCCACATAGATTTTATTCTCCTTTGTAATCTTGCTATCGGTTGTAAACCTTTAGCAGATTTTTGTACGGTTATTGACTGTCGAAGTTAGTTCTTCCAGTGAAAAATCTGCCTCTCAGAATGAATAAACAAACACCCCATTACTATAGACGTATGAACTTTAGACCACGTTACCTCGTACATCTAATAGCATCAATATGAGTGTGATACGTGACTTAGAAAAGTGTAACACCGAATAACACGTCCCCGTAAGTTTACGCATACGAAACACTTAACAAGGAATGCACGTTACCTCGAAAAATAATCGAAACTCCAGCCCATAGACAACGCTGAGGGAGGGAGACTAGCTTCGAAGTCTACATGATTAGGCCTTTGACATGAGGCCACGCATTCAGAGCAGCTTATGATCGAGTTTCTGGCTGCTTACACATATATGATTTATGTGTGCAAATTAGTAAGGTAAGTAGGCATAGTAGGATTAGTAGGCATAGTATTTTTATGCAATGCATGCAAATCAGCTGTCCCAAACATTTGGTGAGAGTGAGTATTATAGATTCTTTTTACGCGATTACGATGTTGGTCCTATGGGGAAGGTTGTTCAGTTTGATGGTCTGTATCACACCCACATCATGTATGACCACATCTTTCTGGCACACGCTGTATAACCAATTTTTTTCTTTTCAATCCAGTATATACAACCTCTTTCTTTTCAGGCAGTTGGTCGGTTGTGTATTCTGAAGACACAACCTACCAGCTGCTCATTGGCTCCTGCATAAAGTATACTTAAAAGCACACAAAGAGCAGCCCTGGCCGTTATAAGGGTCGATTCCATTAGCGGTCCAACGTGTCACCTAATTAAATTCCTTGCACGGGCTATTGCGGCCCTTGCCGTGATTAAGACGTGCCGGTTTTGGGTGTAAATTGCTTGTTTATTCCGCTATTGTCGGACCGAGGGTCACCCGGGTTGATTGATGTTTTTGCTATAATTATACTAAGTTAATTAATCGTGGTCTAAATATTCTGCAACAGGGTTGGAGGAAGGGAATTTATATAAAAGTTTTCCTTTCTTGTGCCAATTTATTCGAGGTTGACGTAACATGTCACATTCACACACAAATTCTATATTTTCTGTATTTAAATATTTTGGTTCAAGGTTTTCGTCAAAAGTCAAAAAAATCAGTCATTCAATCGTTTAAACTAAGACTGTGAGCCATTTTAAACAAATATATACCTAACAGTTTATTTTTCCATAAAAATGTTGAAGCTCTCGACATCACAAAACAACGATCATCATTACTTTTTTAGATCTCAAATACACAAGAAATTGTCCAATATGTTCGTAACCACAGCGAATATGTTACATCGGATATTCCGGAAATATTCTGATTTTATATTAGACTAGCTTCCACCTGCCGCCTCAGGAAACAGTTTTTCTTATTTTCCAAAATGAAAGAACAGTTTGGCTGTTCTATTCTTGGTGTGATGTACCAAGTTACTTGTCATATTTATTTTATTAAAAGTACTAGCGGCCCGTCCCGGCTTCGCACGGGTATTTAACGGGATTTAACGGAACGGGATAGGACGGGATAGGACGGGATAGGACGGGATAGGACGGGATAGGACGGGATAGGACGGGATAGGACGGGATAGGACGGGATAGGACGGGATAGGACGGGATAGGACGGGATAGGACGGGATAGGACGGGATAGGACGGCATAGGACGGCATGGGACGGCATGGGACGGCATGGGACGGCATGGGACGGCATGGGACGGCATGGGACGGCATGGGACGGCATGGGACGGCATGGGACGGCATGGGACGGCATGGGACGGCATGGGACGGCATGGGACGGCATGGGACGGCATGGGACGGCATGGGACGGCATGGGACGGCATGGGACGGCATGGGACGGCATGGGACGGCATGGGACGGCATAGGACGGCATAGGACGGCATAGGACGGGATAGGACCCACTTTAAGTATGGTACTTGGTCACTAATGCGGGCATCGTTAAAACACACTTGCGTTGTCGGTTACCAACCTATAGGCAAAACAGGGGACCTAGACAAGAGGTAATCGTTAGCAAACCATTTCGTATTTTAATAATAACAAAAGTATAATTTATGTTAGTTCAATAAATTTTTCCAGTTCATGCAATAGTTAAGGCTTTCAGATGACTTCGATGCTTACCAGCGAAGTGAATGGCGCCGAAAAATTAAGAAAACCGACCCCGCGTAACGCGAAGAGGCGAGGGCAAACAAGAAGAATTCAATACATTTTTGACTTTAGCCTTCTAGAAGATCTCATAACATAACATTACGCCTGTAGTCCCCGAAGAGATAGGCAGAGGTGTAACTAATAGTACACCCACATTTCGCCAGTTATTTTTAAGTCCCAAGTAATAGGGGGCGAGGCTTACCCGTACGCAAAATACGCGCGTTGGTCGTGGAGTTGCGGACACCGGCCCGCTATACAATAGGGGGCGAGGCTATTGTCACCAACCGGGCACAAAATCCAACTTCCTGATGGACAAAAACCAATAACAATTAGCCCACCCGGGAATCCGACCCAGGTCCTTTTATTCAGCAGTCGCGCTTGCGACCTCTAGAACGAACGAACGAGGCAGTCTAGAAGATCTTATTTGCCAATAATAGTTGCTTGCGGGCAGCTATAGATGGCGCAGTAGTATTTAACTTCCCAGAAAAGTTCCTTAACAACGGGCACCACTAAAAGTTTGTTAGGTTGACTTCGAGTACGTAGCAAATACACTCTTTCGATTTTATAATATCAGTAAGTAAAACTTTATCCGATAGTTACTAGTCGTATTTGTAAACCAACTAGTTTATTAAAGTTCGCGCTTTCATGACGTGGGGGTGTGTATAAAGTTGTTAACTCTGTTGGAGTTGTTTTACTCTGTGGTTTATCGGCACCTGCTGGCGTTTAAGTTGGTTTTATAGTTTATGAGGTGCGTTAATATTGAGAATTCGTATTTCTTTTGGAGTAGATTCTTATGTTCCAACTGAAGTCCAAAGTTATGTAAGGTAAGGTATTAGTTGGTGTTTTATTGTATATACTATCTAGTGTATTTTTACTAATTATTATAAAAAAAGGTTTATTGCAGAAACGTGTACAACTTTTACAGTAAATCGTACATAGGGACCTCCTTTTAAAGTAAAAGATATAGCTGTGTTAGGAGGCCCCGCTCTTCAGTGACAAATTATAAAATGGTAAAAGTGGTGTAAAGAAATAAAACTAAAATTAAACAGGATAAGATTTGTATTTTTACTAACTAATCTTAGTGAAAATACACCTTTACAAGCAGTCTACAATCAAAAATAAAAATCAATAATATTATGAATAGACTTCTAACTTCATGTTACTGTAGTTTGGCAAACCAACAACATCACCAAACATCAAAGTGACCCAAATCTCCAATTATAAAAGCCAACACCAACCTCAAAATCGGCCAGATTTTTCTGCATACTACTCAAAAGTGTGTCGCACGAACGAGTGGTCTTGGCAAAGTGGGTCACAAGTTCGAAGGTAAGCCTGCACTGGATGTCGGCTCGCCAACTTTGTCCACCACAATTAACTGGCAGGCATTCGTGATCTCTTTAGTTAGTACTACTGGTTGAATTTGGTGTCGAGTTGGCAGCAGTTTTGGTCGCCAATTTAGATTGAGGCGAATGTTTATTGTCTCATATCTCCGTCATTTATGAACCGATTTGAAAAATTCTTCTTTTATCTGAATGGATTTACTTCCCGATTGGTCCCATAGAAATTTCATCAAAATCGGTTCAACAGTTTGGTTTTGAAATCAAAATAACTGGAAAAAATGACATCCAAGTAAAATAAATTGCGAAATTGATACTTGACAAGGATTTGTGTGTGAGAAGATAACTAAAAAGGGTAAAATAATAACTTTTTTGCAAAAACAAAAACCGACTTCCAAAAAAACACTAAAAAAGTGGAAAATAACTTTACTTTCGGAAGTCGGTGGCAAAAAAGTCAATGAAACAAACAATAGTCACCGACTTCCGAAAGTAAAGTTATTTTCCACTTTTTTAGTGTTTTTTTTGGAAGTCGGTTTTTTTTTTTGCAAAAAAGTTTTTTGACATAAATGAAGGAGGTCAGACTGGTATTCAGCTGCATCCGGTTAGCCTGGAAGACAATCCCAACATACTTGGAAAAATGCTATTCATATGATGATGATGATAGCGCGAGAGAAATTTTAAAAATCTATACACCTAAACCTTTAAAAATTGTGATGGGTGTAGATCTATCAGTAATTTGCACAATTTTAAAGGTTTTGTCAGTGCGTTGCATTCTCTACGTTATTATGTCGTTGCGTTGGTTGGTCTGTTTTCATTTATTCATATGCTTTTATTCTGATTTTTTCATTGTTTTTGTCTGTATATCTCTTAATTCACAATGCCTCTGGCATATTTTCCCTGTTTTGTTCTCAATTTTGCTGATCAATTCTGGTGAAGATGTACGTCACTTTTGTTTTGGCTCTTTATTTCTTATGCGATTCATCTTACATGTTTCTGTTCCTGTTCCTGTGTGTGTCAAGTACACATACTTGCGCAATTACTGTGATTATATTACTGTTAGTATCGTGCATCTGCATTATTGTGTAGGGCAATTTCAAAGTACAAATACTGTTCATTTTCTAACTCACCTATGACTTCGAACAAGATAAATATTATTAGCAACATGTTGTTTTATCGTACAAGTCTTAATCGCATTGCATTGCAGTTTTATTTGACCAGGGAAACAAGTGGAAACTTCAGGCAAATAAGTACCAATTGCACTGTAACAAAAATACCGAGTGCTAAGCGAGTTCGCAATGAGATAAACTAGTAACAACTGATAGTAGTTGTTTGGCGACCGGCCAAAGTAAGTTCTAGGTGGGCGAGAGGTGCATTCCAACCTGGGCACCACTAATGATACCGGTTTAAGGGAAACGTATACTAGTGTGCAGTGTGGAGTGGGCTTGTGGGGAATCGTGACGCGGCAAATTGTGTTAGTTAGGTGTTTGCTTTTGAATGGTCAGTTAGGCGATTTGGCAGCAGTAAATGTGTTATTACACGGTCTATTCTGGTTAGATATTGTCCATGTTTGTCGAAGAACGAAAATCTTACTTTAATACTATTCTCAATTACACAATCTTGATTAACAGATCTAGATGAAATTTGACACAGAGATAGATTTATAGTCTGGAATGGCACATGGGTACCGAACTTCATGCGGGAAAAGCCGTGGGATAATCAACTGCTCGTGTCAATACCCCTCTATCCTAGTATCCGCTGCTCCCAAAGACCAGCAATACAAAACATTGCAGCAAATGGCTGCATTACTGTTCGTTAAAAATTTATTCGCTATAAAATTGGACAAATTGTTTGTTAAATACGTTGATAAATTATCGGATTTATTGCGAAACATATTGTACAAAAGGTGTAGCTTGACTTCGATTGGTTCGTTCGTTTTGAGACTTAAACATGTGCTTTACGTTTTTATTGATAGTTTTACAGCTTTTTTTTCTGCTGGTCGATTTTGGAGGTTTGGTTCGCAGTCTAGGTATAAATTTTATACGAAAGCAACTCTACCTGTCGTAACGGCTGTATGAATTTCGATGTAAGGCACATAGGTAGACCGTGGCCCAGGTTAGGATATTTTATTAAAACTTCGTAATGGATTTAAAACTTTATTAAAAAATAAACAAGGTGCTACTTTTATTTTTATATTTTCATTTATTTGACATTTGATACTTTATATCCGTCCGCGCGGGCGAAATGTGGGTGTACTAGTTGGGTACACCTCTGCCCAACTGATTACAAGGCGTGATGTGATATGCAATTAGTTTTGTTTTGATAATAAAACTGTAAGTAGAACCATTTCAGGAAAACGATGTTTTCCAGCTCTGGCCATGTTCGTGAAATTAGCTCTATTGGTTAACATTGCAACATTGCTGGCTCGTGTTCACTAACACTAGTCGACACCTAAACCAATGCCTAAAAAACATCTGGTTCGATTTTGTTAGAACACTCACTATATTTAAATTCCAACGGTGTTATAAGGGCCGGAGTCCACCGAAGCGGAGACTAGACTAGAGGAGAGATGTGATGTAAACCACAAATAGAATTTCGTTGTTTATACTTATCGTCTCCTCTTGGCTTTAGTGGAAACGGTTGAGCAGGAAGGAGATGTCTCGTAATGTTAAGGCCAGCCTCCGCACTAGGCGGTTAAGCGCACAGCGCAGACAAGAAGAGACGTCAGCGGCGCGCTGTGAGCGGCATGCGGTGAACGGTGTCCATCTCTTCTCTTCTCCGCTTTACACAGCTCTGGTGGAAACACTCTAGCTACTTACGCATCTCGTCGCCTCTTCGCACATCTCCGCTCGTCTTCGCTTTTGTTGAGTCAGAGCCTTATACTAAACTATTCATTTAGATGTCAGATGTCAGTGAAAACGAGTAAAAGACAGGCGACTTAGTAAGTTTCTAATATTGACGTGACCTAAAAACCTCTATTTACGAAGTACTAAAGCAACTTCAGACAGAACCTGTCAACAGTCAAGACAACGTCACGAGACAAAAATACGCTAACAAAATAATTTAATCTGCAAAATTCCGCCTGCAATGAAGCAAATGACTGAAAGTTTTGTCGTTGCTTGTAGCGTCCGCAGCGAGACAACAAAATGGATGACTACAAAAGGTCAGCTTTATACAAAGCAAAGATTTCAATTGTTGGATGTAGGTCCTTACACTTTTTAGGGGAAGAGATCAGCCGCTCGGGTAAATCTTTAGGTTTAGTCTTGCTTACCTAGGTTGGTCCGTGGATGGGTGACCACCCATTACATACCGAGTTTCCTCCGTACCTCGGAAAGCACGTTAAGTCGTTGGTCCCGGCCTGTCATTTTCTAGATCTTTGGCAGTCGTTACAGATAGTCAGTGACCCGAAAGTCTGACAACCAGTCTTACTAAGTGTTGTCGTATTATCCAGTACTAACTGGGTTATGGAGGTCAGATAGGCAGCTACTCCATCTTAAATACAGGTACTCAGCTGCCGATCGGCGGCGGCGACCTCTCGCGTCCGGCCCTGGTTCGAGCCATGGTCCGGAGCGAGACGGAATGGGAAGCCGTCACCTCCTTTTGCGAAGCAGTCATGCTAGCAAAGGAGGAGGCGGAACGTGAGAGAGAGCGTTCCTCCTCACGTCCCAGCCGCCGCGCGAGACGCACCGGGCGTCGGGGGCCACGTGGTGGCCCCGGGCCACCGTAGACGCGGGCCTGTGGACGGTGAGCTAAGGGCTAGCTCGCCGTCCCTCCGTCTTAGGACGACAGGCCGTGTCGACGGCGCGTTCGTGTTCCACGCGCGCCTCAAAGAGATGTCAGCATAGGGAAGGGGCTCACAAGGGCCGATGCCTGCCGGGTGCTGCGGGTTGTTCGAAAGAGATACCGCGGCCCCGGAACACAAAGTGCGATGAAGGAACATGGATGGGTTTTAGTCAGTAAAAGTCTGACACTCCCTCCCGCTCAGCCCAGAGCGGGAGAAGTCATTTGATGATTTCCCATCCGAAAAAAAAAAAAAGGTACTCAGCTGCATCCGGTTAGACTGGAAGCCGACTCCAAAATAGTTGGGAAAAGGCTAGGCAGATGATGTTATTGTTGAAATACGAAATGGTTTGAAAACGATTACCTATTGTCTAGATCCCCTGTTTTGCCTATAGGTTGGTAACCGACAACGCAAATGCTAAACTCGTGTTTTAATGATGCCCGCATAGGTGACCAAGAACCATACTTAAAGTGGGACACTTCTTGGTTATCACCCAATAACATCAAGACTACGCTACTACGAGTAGGTACTTTCAATAAAATATGACAAGTAACTTGGTACACCACACCAAGAATAGAACCCGACCCCAATATACATAGTTTGGATAAGGCAATGCAGGTGATGACTTAAAAGGGCTTTCACTGAGTAGAGTCACCTTGCACATACCATTTGGAACAATGAATGCGAAGTCGAATGTTCTTCTTCTTCTTTGTGTCGCTGACGCAACAGTATTTATATTTTTTTAGCTCAGACTTCATGCTTCATACTTCGCGGTAGACCTCGCAGGAGATGGTGGGACGAGCTGGACAGAACCAACGATCAGTGGTCCACCTTAGCCCTGGATCGAAGAATTTGGAAGTCATGGGGAGAGGCCTTTGCCCAGCAGTGGGATGATACAGGCTAACAGTAACAGACTTCATGGTAGTAGCGCAGAGGTCACTGATTGAGCGAAACAATATTGTTAAAATACCACCGCTACAGCATTGTGAAACTTTTTGGGGGCGAATCGATCAATTTGAATCTTTTCACGTCACGTCACATCACATCAGTCATGGTCACGTTTCACGAAGGTACGTACAGTCGCAATGAAATGCACTTAGCAAAATTTAAAAGTGATTTTCTCGTGCAATAACGGTTTCTACTTTGAAATTATCCTTTAGACCTATTTCGTAATAATATGGCTTCCAAAATACTCATCATTACCGTTCTCCTACCCTTATCCCAATTTATTTGGGGTCGGCGCAGCCATTACTCGTCATCTCAGCAGCAACGTCCTTTCCAAAATACTATGCTCGTGCGAACGTAAAACGATAATCGATACAGTAGGAGAAAATCGCTTTAGAATTTTGCTAAGTGTCATACATTTCAATGGTCGTGACTGTACAATGAGTGCAACTGCACTCACGATTTGCGACTGGCACGTGTTTGAGAACTGCTTACATACGAGATCGTGTGTGCGTGCGCGTGCAACCAAATTACGTCACAGTTACTATCGTATTCCAAAAGATTTTTTAGAAATTCGTAAAACATCTTATCTTACTTAAAATAACATAACATCACGCCCGTAATCCACCGAAGGGTTAGACAGAAGTGTACCTAATAGTACACTCACATTTCGCCAGTTATGTTTAAGTCCCATGTAATAAGGGGCGAGCCTATTGCCATTAACTGGGCACAAGTCCAGACTCCGTGGCTGCTACTGAGAAATTCCTGACGGAAAAAACCCAATAACACTTTGCTCGACTCGGGTATCGAACCCAGGGCCTCGTGTTCAGCAGTCGCGCTTGCGACCACTAAAACAACGAGACAGTCTTATCATACTTCTAACTAATATTTATTATAAACACGAAAGTTTTTGAGGATGGATGGATGGGTGGGTGAATGTTTGTTAATCTTTCACGCAAAAAGTACTGAACGGTTTTTGATAAAACTTCACAGTAATCTAGCTGTACATCAGAATAACAAAGTTATTCTGTAAACAATGTATTTACGGCGGAAGCTAACTGCTTCATAGATCATTTGAAAACTTCATCAGCTCAACGGCGAAAAAACACAAAGAATATTGTTGAATTGACGAAACCACATTTCCAATGCATTCAGGGTATGAGGTAGACGGTGGTATCACCTGATATTTTCGCTCGTTGTACGAAGTCTATCTTCTGTCCTCATCTATTTTGTGGCGAGAGGGGGGTTAACCCGATTCATCCTGCGGCAGGAACTCGATAAGGAGATAGTAAGTGGGCCGAAGTACAGTGTGGAGAACAGTAGCGTAACTAGCCTGTAAGGGAATATAGGTTTTAAAGCTACGGCCATTGGGATGAGTTCGGGAGAATTATAGACTGTTTTTGTGAATTATCTTCGCTTGGTTGGAGTGTATGGGAGAATGGATTTTAAAACTACGGGCAAGGGATGAGTTGAGTCGTAGTAAGGAAACAAGCGAAGATAAAATGTAGTTTATTAACTTATATAGTTTATTCCTCATATATTTTTGTTTTGCAACCTTGAGATGACGTTATCTCGTAGTTTTTCCTAGTAGTTCATTTGATTTTCCATAATTCTTAAAAACTGCGTGCATAAAGATGATTTGTGAAGTAGTTGCAAAGAAACAAAAACAGATAAAATTTTAATTACCATAGTATTTAGGTAATACTTCACAAAGTTTATTCCTTATACAAGGTGTTGCTTTGCATCCTCGTCAAATTCAAGGAGGTAACTATGCTAATGATTCTCGACCCGAATCAATAATAAAATGGGTAATTTTTTTTTAATTTTTTTCTTAATATCAGAAATCGATAAGTGTACACCACCCGTATTAAAACGCGACCCGTCTAATACTAGCCCTATAACCGCGCTTTCACACACACAAACAAACGCAGACGTTTATTTGATAAACGGGTGATTCTCCTCTTTTGAAAAGGGTTTCATTCTGAAATAATGTCGAATTAAAACAACAAAAAAAGCAGCGTTTATTATTATTGACCAGGTACCGTAATTTATATTGATTATTTACGCCTTCTATGACAACCTCCAGAATTTTGACGAGGTTGCAAAACTACACCTTGTATAGATTTAAAATACTCAAAAAATTTGTAGTTTCTTTGAGGTTCATGCTGTTCGCTGAAAGAAAGAAATGTTGAGTTAGAGTCTAACTCAACATTTCTTAATGTAAGCAACACATTCAAACACTTAAGGTCGTCCAATGATTCCTTTATCATTCAAAGTTCTTCTACTGCTTTATCAATGTACAATGTTCACTTTCTAATTTCTACAGCCATTACGTATTTTCTATGAAAACTTTCAAAAACATCTGACTTTGCCCGAATATTAAGTAGGCGAGTTTGGCCTTATTTTACAGCGGTGTTTTTGAAGTGAGTTACAGCACTTTATGGTTATTCAAACTATTTTATTGGTGGCTCGGGATTTGTGACTATTTAATGGTAATAAATGTCGCGGGTGAAATATGAATTAGGGAGATGGAATATATTTTATTCGTAATGAGATAGGCTCGAATGTTTTTTTTTTTAGCGTGACCTGTCTCACTCCTGGGCAAATGCCTCTCCCACTCCATCTACTTCTCTCAATGTTTGTTTTAAAAAAATAGACGAGAAGTTTCGGACATCTTTGCACAAAAATTATCTTTACTAGATATAAAGGCGCGGTCAATATAATTTATTTACTATTGATATGTGGTGTCGACGGTACGGGAAGTGGTGAAACACAAAGTAAGAGTTACATGAAATTAACATAGCTTTCGATAAATTATGAAAGGTACTTTGGCAGTAGTTTACATGCCCACTGCTCCAGCAGCCGTGACTACTTGCACAACTTGAAGTTGCGCTCAACACGTCAACCTATGACCTCTGAGTTTGTTTCGGTTGTTTCTTCTCAGAGTAGTCAGATACGAAACACCGGCCTCATCTAGTTTTAAAAAAGAAGACGTGTAAAAGTGTTTGTAAAAACCTATTTGCAAAATAAACATCATTTATCATTTATCATTTAACCAACGGCTGTTTCGTAGTTACGTACATACGTTTGTAAATCTTGTTAATTATTGTTCTTTTATGTGAAGCTAATCGGCGAAGTTATTGTTCGAAGTAGTGCGGTGTTAGTGCTATAACTGAGAGAGAAAATTGTGTCAGCAACTCATAATGTAAAAAAGAATGCGTGGCCCATGAGGGGATCGAACCCGCGACCTTCGCGTTATTAGCACGACGCTCTAACCAACTGAGCTAATGGGCCGTTGTGTATGTTGTCGAAATAGTGGACTATAATAGTACGGGTTCATGTTTCTGGGGATTATACATAAAATCTGGTTAAAGTTTAGGGGCGATGAAACGTCAAAAAATACATGGGTTAAATAGTCGCCAATTATTATAAGCGTTCATGAATAAAGCCTTGTCAAAGATTTCACACGATATTTTATTCATCAAAAAAAAATAAACTTTCTGGTTATAAAACAGATACCAACATTCCAGAAAACTTTTGAAGTGCCTATATCTGTAATAATAAGGGTATTGAATTTAAACCCCTTTTCATTATTTATGTTAGTTATTAGTTTAGTTTGTTGGTTATTTTTGACGACCAACCTAATTCTGAAACGTTAAATGAATTGGAAACATAACCCAATTACCCTTTTTCTAATTAAACACATGTTTACATTTTTCCATCCTGTGCAAATAATTAGCGTCCCTAATCCTGAAAAGTACATCAAATAAAAGTACGAAAACACATAATTTAATTACAGTTCCGCCATATTTAATTTTATCGTCACCAATTTAAATAGAAGGAAAAAAACGCGCAAACTCAATTACTCAAAAACTCACTGTAGGTACAGTCACGAACACCATTATGTTTAAGATTTTTTTTTAGTGGAACTACGATTGCAACTCAATTAAAATAGATAGAAAGAAAAAAAACGTTCATCTGGCACATGCCACAAGTCCACACAGCCAGAAGCCGGTAAGTCTGGCAACTAGTCCTACCAAGGGGTATCGTATTACCCAGTGAGTTGCGGAGGTCAAATGGGCAGGCGCTCGTAAAATATACCAGTACTTTACATGAAACGACCGCTTCAGCTGGATCCGGTTAGACTGGAAGCTGGCTCCAACATAGTTTGGGAAAAAAGCTAGAGAGATGATGGTAACATGGGGAAATTAGTTCAGTTTAATGATGGTCTGTACCCACGCCCTTAAATATGACCAAAACTTTCTGATTCACGTATACTGTACACGTATATTGCTTCTCGTGTCTATACAATCGTACAAAGGCGGCAGTATTCCAAATACGTAATAATTCGCACGCCGAGGGTGAAATATCTGCATTTCTTCGGTACAGCGGTGAACAATGCGCCGGTAAATTGCGTTAAACCCCCCACTGTTCGACGCCGATAGAGAGCTATGAGTGCCATGGCTTTTGAGCTCAAATTGCGCACTTTACTGCGCGATTGTACCGTCAGGTTTAAAAGGACGTTACTTTGGGTTTTTAAAAAGAAATCAAGTAGGACTTGGGCCTGGCAGGAGTTTTATGAGGTCAACTGTACCTTGATTGGACTGTATGGAAAAGAACTATGATTCAAAAATCATTTCGAAACGAAAAAAGATGCACAAAGAGTTATCAAACTCATTGACATGACATTGACATTATTTTGTTTGCAGCTTATTGTAGGTACTGTGTTCAAAATTCTCGAAAATAAAGTTATTTTCAACCTTTATTATGTTTCTTCAACACTCGTAATGTCTATTCAAAGAGATTTAAATATATTAAAGATATTATTTATTTCCTTTATTTATTTTTCTTACTTATTTTTACATTTTTAAATATTCCTATACAAAATTAGTATAAAAACATTTAAAAATATATAAAATAGTAGCCCACCAGCACCGGGAACAGGGTCCGAGCTGCCGGTGGTCAGGGCTCTTGAGAGAGGAACCTCCTAACAATACGCGCCGTGTCCAGAAGTACTGCTTTCTGAATCAAGCCCTTGATCCAGCCGCCAAGCGAGAGCCTGTTCAGATGTTAGTCGAGGCTCTTGGCTATTAAACAATTGGCCGATACGACTATCGGCACAATGACTACTGTACTCAAAAGATATTATTATTATTAGACGGGACATGATAAACAATTATTGTAACATACTCGCAATAACCTACTGGTTAGGGTGCTAAAACTTCAACGAGTCAATCATGGCGATTATAATTAGTTTGTTTATGACATTTCTTGACACTTTATAACAATATAATGCTTTGAAGTATCAAGAAATGTCATAATCAAACTGTGGTCCTGTAGCGGCACTACAAAAAGTAAAGCACAAATAAAGACCTAACATAAAAGTAAAGCACAAATAAAGACCTAACATAAAACTAAAGCACAAATAAAGACCCAACATCAAAATTTTAAATCGCGCTGTTAAAGTTATCCGCGACTTAAGGTGCTTGCAGAAAAACAACTGTCGGGCAGTCAAGTAGCTCGCTTAGAGTATTGAGGAACTTGAGACCTTGTGCTTCATACTCCTATAATCCCATCAATTTGTCTATTTTTCTTCTGATATCCTCTCTATTTTGAGTACCTACCTTAAATCTCACTGTGTCTATTCGACACTGAAAATAATTGTGAAGTACATATTTAAAGTAAAGTTCATCAGATTTATTAATCATAGGCCTTTTACTAACTGACGAATGTTCGACATTGATTAGGCTCTTAATAAATTGTAATTGATACAATTAACAATTCGCATTTGGGGCGGACATTTTGAAGTAAACCTGATTTCGTTCAGTCTTATTAATTTGGTTGGAGGTGAAGTTACTCTGGATTTCGTAGAATTAATTCGTTGGACGATAAAATATTTTGTGTTTTAAATGTTTTTAGGAGTTATCCTTGGCCTTAGAAATTAGTTATTTTGAGACGAATACATCTCAATTCAAAAGATGAAAATCTGTTTAGTTGCTCTCATGACCAACCTTTGATATAAAATCATAACACATTTAGTAGACATTTTAACATTATTGCGTTACCTTCTTATAGAAAAGCTTCTGGTTAAACATGTCAAGAGTTTTCAAGTTTTTTTTTACTAAAAGTTCAAGCGCTCCATCGATTGCGAAACTAAAATCCTTATCCGTCACGTTCTCCCATACAGAATGTTATCTCACACATTGGGAGACACGAAAAACGGACGGACGGAACCCTAACAGCTATATAGACAAACCTTAAAATCCGGATGTATCGGAAATACAAAGTCCTTAGACAATATCTAGCTCTACCCACGTAACCAAAAGTACCCTCAACTTGAAACGTTGCCGCCGTACAATGCAAAGTGGCCGCCAAGCTGTCGACATGACAGGGTACAGGCAGTGAGAATGTTGCCGAGACAATCGACACTGCGTTGAACACAACTGAAAAAGAAAAAAAAAAACACGCAGAGATATCGGACTTTTCGTTGTTGATTTTTATTAAAACCTAATTAATTTTTCATTTCAATCATCATCAGTGATCGACTTTTACAACAATTAGGACGAAATTAGCTAGTTTTCAAATATAAATTGTTTCTAAAACTGTTTAACTACACATTTCCTCCTTTACTCACACTCCGTATTCTGATCGAAGTATTTTTAGCACAATACAATTGTAATAGATCTAAGAGCATTATAACAATAAATAAAATAAGAAAAGACATAATAGTGGAAGTTCCTCAAACTAAAACCAAATTCACCAGTATACAATACAAGGAATCACTCAGCTCAGCTATACAATAGAATAAACAAAGAGATTTACGTATATAAAAAGAAACTAAATGAATGTAAAAATATATTATCTAATTGGATAAAACCACGCACCTATGACGTCACGGAGGCGCTGGTAGAATATAATAAAAATATACACCTAATTCTTACATCTACACTCTGATACTTTCGTATTCACATTCGCACACCCTCACATTACATATTTATACAAGTTAGAAGGGACACCGACGCGGAAACGATAACCACGTCTTCATAATTCTGAACCGCTCTTCATAGAATTTTTTCGACGGTTATTAAAAAAAAAAATCTGCTGTTCCATACATTTTGACATTTTGATTTTTTTTTAAACCGAGGAAAAATTTCTATGATGTACTGAATACGTGGTTACCGTTTTAACGTCGGCGTCAATACCACATCGTAAGAGAGTTATAAGTTTTTCTAGAGCCACAAATCTGAGTTGTTTAAAAGTCGGTCACAATAATGAAATAGATGAGGTGCACTATTTTATTTTACAAACTGATGTTATTGTTAACTTTCCTGATCAATAAGAATCAAATCATATCGTAGAAAGCGTACCAAACAGTAAAATCTTCAGAATAATATGATTTCAATCGAACAAAAAACACACACAAAAAGAAAACAAAAAAAAATACACGTCTATTTCCACCATTTCGCAGAAGTTTTTTTTTCCAAAAGTAAGTATGATCAAATTAATGGTTTCAGGAAGAGCGCCGTTTGTATTTTCAGGGACTGCCGGTCCAATGGTGGACCCTTATAGGAACGTGACCACCTCGACGAGTAATTAATCAAATGAATCGATACAAAAAGAAGACGTAAGGACATAAAGTAACTTACCATCACGCGTGTAATCCCCGAAGTGCTAGGCAGAGGTAAACCTGATAGTAAACCCACCCACATTACGCCAGCTAAGTTAAGGTCCCATATAATAGAGGGCGAGCCTATTGCCACGAATCCAGACTCCGTGGCTGCTACTGAAAAATTCTTGGTGTGAAAACCCAATACACTTTGCCCGACAAGGAAATCGAAGCCAGGATCTCATACTTATACGGAGATATTGGAGGTCAAAGTACAAGTGCAAGTTTTTTTTAAGGTTAATATTTTACTTTAAATACCTCCATGACCCGTTTACTATTCAAGGCATCCATTAACATAATGTTTTGAGTGCGTTACATTGGGCTTTACGGTAAAACGTGATTTGTCACCCAAAAAAAAAAAAAATTGTTGTTTCATATTTTTTGCGTAGGGCTACTTAATTGGATGTACCTATAGAATGCGTGGTTGACGGCTTCGTGAAGGGTCCGGTTACACCTTGTGTGATCAGATGTATGAACGTAAAATAATCTGTAAGCGATAGCTATTTTCGCCGAAAGCACCTTTTATAACGTCTAATTACACTTATTTGCTTTATCATTTTTGGAACTAGAAGGGATACCGGAGGCTTTCGAGCAAGTAAAAAACTTAGTAAGTATTGCCAACTGAAGCTGCAGATTTGGCACAATGGTTCAATAAGTATTATGTATCTGGAGTATTTACAAAAAAATCTGGTCCAAGGATGAAATTAATCCTGATGCTTTCGGCGAAAATAGCTATCGGTTACAGATTATTTAATTCAAGCGTGACAACCATGACATCGGCAAATCTTTGTATCGGCCAACCATTCATTCTTTGAAACGTTATTCGGCGAAACGTGCTGTCGGTAAATGGTTAGTCGACTAATCGTTTTTCGTATTTCCGTTCAACGGTGAACCATGCTTTCTGTAGACAATTATATTGTTCAAGGGGTAATTCTATAAACCGTACAGGACTCGTAATTATGAGTCTTAATGATCGTGCAGATGGCGTTCTATAGTTTCTTTCTACCCCCGTGAGAAAAGGCGTGAGCTTTAAGTGTATTTGTATCAATGGGTTCTCTGCCGGACTCTTGTAGGGACGTGACCATCTCAACGAGAAATAAATCAAATGGATCGATACAGTACAAAGAGTCGATGGATTCGATTCGTACTCTAATTTATAGAGGGCTTAGTTTATCTGGGCAAGAAACGCGGATAGAATATTAATGAGGTGTAGCCTACAAATAGGTACCTTACTAAGTTGTGTTTAGGGTAGCTGTGCCGTGATTAAGTGTTCATTCATTGGCTGAGGATGCTGATTATCCTTCGGTTTCTACAAGGCTGATTAAGATCTAAGTTCGTATTTTTCTCAAAAGTCACAAGACGTGTTTTGATTGGCTGTCAGAATAAACAGAAGTTTAAATGGTTAAGGTACAATGGAGAAGTTTTCATACATATTTTTTTATTAAGTTTAATAATCGAAAAAATCATTGAAATATCTCTAGAAATTAAAAAGTTATGCGAGTTTTAAGATGCGCTTGCAATGAAGTTTTTTATTCTTGATGTGTGGCTAACGACACAAGAGTTTTTTGGTCATCTACCTTAGATGAGCAAAAAACTTTTCATTTGAATATACAAATATTCCACTTAATTTATCCAGAAAACCACATAACAGATAAACTAACAGCCTAATTACAGGCATTGCGTACCCAAACCAAAATTGTTCCATCCTACCACTTTCCCCGTCCATTCAAGCCGTTCACACACCCATCCAAAATCCACCACTTTCAATAGACAATCTCATTAACACCATCATCAGCCAGCTAATGGGTTCGAGCCCTAATTTCCCGTCGTGCGAACCCGGCGAACCGTGGTCAACAGATAGTGTGACCCAACCCTTAACGTTTTCAATTGTTTCTTGCTGACCAAACGTCCAAGGCATTTGTACGTAAATTATTATGCTTTAGAAATGGCCCTTTTTCGGGTATGGGAGAGTCTTAAATTGACTTTTTGTTTACACGTCTGTATTTTAGTGGGGAAATGGAGGGTATGTAAGTTTTTGTTGGCTAGTGACAAAATGTTAGATGTAAAAACTGTAGTTAGACATTTTTTTTGCATTACGATTAATGTTTCAAACACTCGGTGTAGCACCCACGTACATAGCTCGTAGCACGTAGCGTGTAGCGCCTACGCGTGCCCCACATCACGACTCAAAGAGATTAGCGGTCCGATTTTATTACGTCCAAAAAGTTCAAAATTCCCTTTAAAGGGGCGTATCCATTGGGCCGTTCTTGTTTTCAAACGTAACATAACACCACGGTTAAAATTTCTCCTAAGGATAGCATTGTTAGGAGGTGTAGCATAGTACATCCACTTTTTGCCAGTTATACGCCCCATGTGATAGGGAGCCAGTTTATTACCACTAACCGGGCACAAATCCAGTCTCCGTGGCTGCTTCTGAAACTCCTGATGAAACATCCCAATAATACTTTGCCCGACCTAAGAATTGAACCCTGTACTTTATGCTGAGCAGTTCAGCTCACGACCAAAAGACTAACGAGTTCCACGATGACCAAAAATTTCTAAATTCCATGTAAAGGAGCGTATCCACTGGTCCGTCCCGGTTTTAAACGTGACAGTTTTACGTTGCATCTCACGTCTTTCTCGCAGCCGGTGTCGCGTTTTAAACTTTGTTACTATTTCAAGTACCAGAGTTTCATTGTAGACAGCCCGTGATTTTATTACCGTAAAATTGTCGTGCGAACGAGACTTCGGGAAGTTTTCTAAGGACATTTGGATGTTAATTGTGAGCTCCCGGGCTGAGAAGATAGCGGTATGATATCGTTTATACAGGGATTAGTTTAAGTTATTGTGCGATGAAATAACCATTGTTGTTAAAGTAATTAGGTGTTTATTTTGATCGTTAAGTTGAATTTTGGGTATCTGTCTATTATTTTGAACACAACTTAGTATTTTACCAGTAAAACCACCGAATTTGCTAAACTATCATTTGCGTTCGCCTATATAGCTATTTTATAGTTTAATGTATGACCTTTGATTATATAATGTCTAGATGGAGCGTCAAGTGCGCGCAAACGTGTCAAAAAGTGTCAACCAACTATTGGTTCACAAGTGCTTGCCCGCCAATCAGTGCAGATCGTGTCATACAACTAAAACTTATCTTATTTAATAAGTCCATTTTTTATGTGATTTATGGGAGAATTGTAGTAGCTGGTATCATTATTTACGCACACAAAGACATAGACGCATAGTGTAAAACGACGCCTGCACGCACACATACTTGAAAATGTTGACTCGTTTTCTTTGATACGATTGTAGGGCGACGCTCTATCTAGACATTATATAATCAAAGTGTATGACTTATTTTTAAGTTTTTCATGTTTACTTTCTTTAAAAGGTCTAACTGTTCATACACGAAATATTTTCAGAGGATCATCTAACGGCTATAACAAAGCCATTTCAATGGTTTTTTTTCTCTTAGTATATTTTTATAAAAAATTAACAATTTAAAATTACTTGACCCACAAAATAAATACTGGCTCGTTATTTTTTCAACATCCATTACGCTAGATTACTACGTCGTATTTACCTACTGTCATTGAAGCGGTATTGAAGTAAAGGTTTTATGCAAAATGTCTCAAGAAATTTTAGAATTTTAATTATTTTCATAAAAACAAAAACTATTACATAAAAGTACTTTTTTTTCCAATCCTTTTTTTTGTAATTAATTCGCGTTTTAATAACTAGACATTTCATGAAATTCATTTTACCTATTGTCATTTTCCAATTTTTTTTTAATATATACAGTGGCGCCGACAGTACGACAATAAATGTAAATACTGGTAATACTAGTTCATAGGAATATGTTTAAACTATCAATAAAATTCTCGCATCGAAATAAAAAAAAATCAAACAAACTAAATAACATAAAAACTATTAACGAAATACACCATCATTTATAAATATTGGTTTACTAACCTTAGGTATAATTTGCACTAATTCGTGTCTGGAAATAACATTTAAGGAACGAATTTGGCAAAGGTTTTTGAAAGAGTGAGTTGGCAACATGTGTTTAGTGTTTATACCGATGCGGGGGTCGTTAACCTGTCAGTGCTAGCCTGTTAATCTACATCATGTAGAAAATTCCGAATATGAAAATAATGTCCTGTGACTAAACTACTGGATATATTCGAATAAATTTTTGTACGGAGACTGGGAACGTCATGAGGTATGCGCAGTTTAATTTATTGTCGTATTGTCGGCGCCACCCTGTACTTAATAATATAGGTTATAATTTTTTTTTGAGGGACACGTACCTACTCTACAATTATCATCTCATACGAATGAAGTTTTAAAAACTAAGTAAATATTATGTGTGCGTTTAGTGCGTGAGCCTCTGCTACGCTACTACTGCAGTATAAGATATTCTCATATAGGTAACTAGTCTAACAAAAGATTATTTGTATATCCGAGAAAAGAAAGTATTAAAAGTAACACTTTGTTATGCTTGCACGAGCTTCATCCAGAACTTAATCAAGTGTAAAGGTTACTTTAGAGCTTCAATTTCTTCTTTTTTTTCGCCTCAATTTCTTTATTGCGTATTCCGGACGACTTTATAACACGTTTATATTCTCCTTTAGCGTTACTCGTGGATATCGATAAAGGTAACTAAACGGAAAGTGGAAAGTGGGAAAATACATTTGTGGGAAACTATACGCAGTGAAGGCCACTTCTATTGCCAAACGTGCTGATCATAGATGTTTTTGGTTGTTTTATTTAATTGCGGAATGTTTTGGGCAGGAAAAAGTTCCACGTTGATGTCACAGATAACTAAAAGATACTGGAAATAGGAGGCACTTTACCTGAGCTTAGATAAAAAACCGATAGCTATCAATCGTGCACACAACCCCAGGCTATTATTGACAACTTCCTAATACCAAAACACTATGCTGGACTTGTGAATCGAACCCAGGCTTGTGACCAACGAGATCAACGATGCAGACGAAAAAATAAGTTACCCATTTAAGCACAAAGCACCTTAGACCAAGTAAATTACCAAAGTAGATAATGTAAATCAGTTCTTATCACTTTAGAGCAGGTTCGTTAAAACTTAATGTACTACAGTGTACTTAAAAGTACTTTGAAATCACAGTGGGTAATAATTATGCGGGCCCATTAGTTACTTAGCACAAAAACCCGTACCCTAATATATCGTGGCGTACCTTGCGTCTTTGGACCACAGACTAAAATATTAGTACCATTTTACGTACTCTATTAACATAGCCGCGTAGTACGTGAATGGGTGTGGTGCTAGTTAGTGTTAAGTAATTAATTTAAGCTAGTTAGCTGATTTTGGTTCGTTTGGACGACAGATTAGGTACTGCATACGGTTGCCGGGTGCTGCGGGTTGTTCGAAAGAGATACCGCGGCCCCGGAACACCAAGGGCGATGAAGGAACATGGGTGGGTTTTAGTCAGTAAAAGTCTTACACTCCCTCCCGCTCAGCCCAGAGCGGGAGAAGTCATTTGATGATTTCCCATCCGAAAAAAAAAAAAAAGGTACTGCATACGGTATGCTCTAGCTAGAGTTTAAGTATACCCTAACTGAATATAATCTAACATAACATCACGCTTGTAATGCCTTAAGGATTAGGTAGAGGTGTACCTAATAGTACACCCACATTTCGCCAGGTATGTTTAAATCCCATGTAATAGGGATTGCACTAATCCAGACTCCGTGGCTACTATTGAGAAATTCCTGATGGAAAAATAACACTTTACCCGACCCGGGAATCGAACCCAGTACCTCATGCTCAGAAGACGTATTTACGAGCACTCGCCCAACGAATATAATATCTTGTTCAAAAAACCGACTTCCAAAAAAAACACTAAAAAGTGGAAAATAACTTTACTTTCGGAAGTCGGTGGCAAAAAAGTCAATGAAACAAACAATAGTCACCGACTTCCGAACGTAAAGTTATTTTCCACTTTTTTTTTGGAAGTCGGTTTTTTTTTTGCAAAAAAGTTTTTATTTTACCCTTTTTAGTTATCACATCACACACAAATCCTTGTCAAGTATCAATTTCGCAATTTCTTTTACATGGATGACATATTTTTTCCAGCTATTTTGATTTCAAACCAAACTGCTGAACCGATTTCGATGAAATTTCTATGGAACCAATCGGGAAGTAGATCCATTCAGATAAAAGAAGAATTTTTCAAATCGGTTCATAAAGGACGAAGATATGAGGTAAAAAACACAAAAAAAACAACCGAATTGAGAACCTCCTCCTTTTTTTGAAGTCGGTTAAAAATATCTTTATCTAGCTTACAACTGAAATGAAATGATTTGAATATTTTCAGCATTAACTACATTAGTAACATGATTAATAGTTAGGCATAATTTATGATTAAGTTTAACGTGATTTTTTTTTTATATTACTAGCGATTTTATGTTCTGTGAACTCAACTTAGGTAAGGTAAATGGTTCGTACATAAACGTAAATAATTCGCAAATAAAAAAAAAAAATACCATCACGCCTGTATTCCCCAAAATGTTACGCTGAGGTGTAACCAACACTACACAGTACACCTTTTTACCATGGGACTAAAACAACAAAACCCCACATGGTGCAATCCTTACACAGACACATTTTATTTTAGCCATGCTATAAACCCGCGCCGGTGGCAAATAGACTGTACCTAACCTTAAATTATGACCACAGATGTCCGCCATATCTTCAACCCTAGTCACCTACAAGCTAGATAACATGGACCGGCCACAAGATGTTGTCACATGAAAAACACCGTCCCACTTGTCACTGCGATTGCGACCGTCGGCGACGCAATCCGCATTTGTCAATGTAATCATGTTTCTTTGCTGCCAAAATGTATGGGTGCGTGTGACTGTGTGTGTATGCCCCTTGAAATATACCAAGTACATTTTGTAACGATTAGTGATGTGCAGTTTATCGATATACCTGTTCTTTCATATATCCAACTGTAAAAGAATTATATGGTGTAAACGGACCCTTCACGAAGCCGTCAACCAAGCATTCTGTAGGTATATCCAATTAAGTAGCCCTACGCAAAAAATATGAAACCACTTTTTTTTTTGGGGTGACAAATTACGTTTTACGGTAAAGCCCAGTGTAACGCACTCAAAACATTGTGTTAATGGATGCCTTGATTAGTAAACGTGTCATGGAGGTATTTAAGTACAGTAATAACCTTAAAAAAAACTTGCACTTGTACTTTGACCTCCAATATCTCTGTAACCAGAAGGTTCCCAGGTATGGTCCAGAACAAAAAAAATATCGCCATGATGGGAAGAACAAGTACCATTCGGCTTCGTTAAGGGTCTATTAACACCCTTTATCATATCATTTATTTATTTTGAATTGCTTGAATGCATAGATTCCTGGCAGGATTAAGATTATCAGTCCAGTAAAGTCGGGTCGTCTCTTTACCAGTCTAAGGCTTAAAAACCGTGGTCTATCTAGGATCGGAGTTTCACTACGACCCATGTGCGTGTTTAATACCACTGATCGAGCACATTTCGATAGGAGCCTCAGGCTGCTACAAATCAAATCGTCGCAGAAAATCTTATTAGCAATATCTGAAATCGTAAATCAGACCCTTTGCTTAGGTTTCTCGCTACTTATTGCAACTATCGATAAAAATATCGATAGTGATCTCATCTCTACGTAACGATATACAGAAAAAACTCGACGAAGTATGAAATAGGTCCGCGTTTCGTCCTACGACGCGAAAATAATAACTTAACGAGATTATTTTTGAGTTTTTTTTTTTTTATGAAAATTAAAACGTGACTAACGAAATTATCTCTGTCAATTTTAATCACGTTATTGCTTTGATTTTCGTGTCCTCATGAAAATCTTCCACTTATTAATTGGCAAAACATGTAGCTACATCTAATTTATTTAGACCTGTATACATACTACTCATGTTTTTACTAAATAAATATATCTTTATCTTAATGAGGAGTTTTCGATATTAGTTGTTTGTTTATTATTTAAAACTCGTGATAGGAACATCATTTCATGTAGGTACATTATTTAAAGTTTCAATAATTAAGGTGGTAAATGATATAGTTAGAATTGAAAACTATATAATTAAACATCTTACTTTTTACACTAGGTACTTCTACGGTTTTACCTACTACATGAAATAATTATTCGAATGAGCTTACTTTTGAAAATACATTTTAATTTGACACTTTTAAAGGTATATTTTTTACCATGACCATGCCGCCCAATCAAAGTATTTTTATTAACGCTCTTCCCAAATTGATAAATAAAGTTTAACTAAAATTACATCCGTTTATTCCACAAACAAGATTCAGTTTGATTAAATACATGATGTTTTATTATAACAGTTAAGTAAATAAACTATGTAAATACTTCACTAGCAATATCCGGAGTACTGCTATTAGTTTTTGTCTGAAATATGTATATTACAACCTTATAAATTTTTTGTATATCTAACACCATTGTTAGATATACCTAAATAGCTGCTTATAACGCTCTGCTCACAACCTCATGTGACGCAACGTAGTTACGAGTAGGTACGTCAAGTGATGCGTACGCGTCCGCTGCTCCGCAAGTAGCGTCAAAGTGACAAAGAAACTGCTTTGTCTTTGTCACAGCAGAAAAATACGGTAGTCTTCTGCTTGGTACGGTATTTTTCTGCTCGTATAAGCTAGTATCTATTAATTTGCAATAAAAATAATCGAACGCGCTTATTCTCACGGGTGAGTGCCCCGCGTGGAGAGGCGTCTCTCGCGGCTCGCGCTTGTACGCGCGTCAGTGCTCGTACGAGTTGGGCGTGTGGCAAAAGCGTACATGCGTATACGCGCCTACACGTGTTTCTAAAAACGAGCTAGAAATGAGTATTTTTAATTTTGAAATATTGACATTACGTTTAAGGCGCGCGGTCGTGCTAGGGCCTCAGGTCCTGAATTAGATAAAGTTGATTAGTTCGAAATGCTATTTCATACCCTGACCTAGCTTTGGTATGGACCGACAATAATCCATGGGCCAACTTCTGCAAGCGTTGCTTGACCTTGACGATCATGTCGTGCAACTGTGATTATTTAGCTTTAAGCCCCTCGATACATTTTTCTAAACATGCAATCAGAACACACCTATAAACATAATCCGTGCATGAAAACCAACCATAAGTACCTCCTGATATGTTCATTTATTGGTACAACATTAATATCGCGCTAAGAATAAATCCAATACAAATAGATGCACTTTAAGCCAAAACAAAAGTCGCTCAACTTCCCGACTAGGGCTGGGACGACAGACAAACATCGCGTGCTCTCCCGTAATGAAATTCTACAGTTCAATTGTTGTGTCAACATGGGATTGAGGACAACACTATTCTGCGATGGAGCAACCCTATTGTGCCCGTGTGTGTTTTCTTTGCACGATGTTCTTATCTGAGATGAAGTGTTTAGTTTGTGGCTAGTAAAGTTGTAGTGTGAGACAATGGAGCTCCTAAACTGATATATGAATAGAGCTTGCCTTTGATAAGGTTAAGTAGTTGTTGATATTAGTAGCCTGAATTGGTCTTGGCTTCTAACACATTTTTTGTTTGGTGGAAAACTAAAATATTACAAATTAAAATTGTTATAGCCAAGATGAGACCGTGTAACATCATACTATTACGCTAAACGAAGTATTTGGCAGAGGTGTACCTATATAAAGTACAACCACATTTTTTCAGATACATCTAAGTCCCGTGTATGGGACATCCAGCCTATGGCCATCTCCATGGTACAAATCCAGATTTCGGCCAGGTATTGAGAAAATCTTGATGATTGATTCATTGTATGTTTATGGACCTTCGGATGACTACTTGAAAATAGAATGCTATATTTTTCAAGTGTTTTTTTTACTAAAATATACCATTTAAAACAATATTCTCTAACAATTGTGTAGACCTAAAATTATCAAGCCCTTATGTTGTAAGGGATTCTTCTGTTAATGAACTTTCTACTACAAATTTCTTCGTAAATACATCATGTCCAATAATTTTCATAGCTACTGAATTCCTTCATACATGCCTCCATCTGTAACAACCATCACTAGCTCAGCAATAACTTGATGGAGCAAATTGACAGCGCCCTCGTAAAACCGAGTTCATTGTAAAAATGTTCTGGTCGTAACATAAATCCCTATTACGCGCACCTGGTGTCTGTTGCAAGGCCATCATAACGTGGGTACTTATGTACTTACTCTTTGTTGGGATGAGTAACATTACCGATGTGTGAGGGGAAGTGGGGCTGGTTTTTGTATTAGGAGATTGGTGTTTTTGTTACTTATCCGTTCGGATGTAAGTGTGCTCGGGAACTTTTAACTGTCGCTTATTGAATGAAAGATATGGTGTAATTTGGGCCACAGTTAACGGTAACTGTGTGTGTGTGTAAAAAACGCTGCCATGTACGGACATGGCAGCGTTTTTTCTCACGGCAGCAGCGCAGTTAAAAAACAACTGCTGCACACGAATCGATTTGATATATTAATAATTTATTTTTCAGAAAATACGAATTTATTATCAAAATGTTATGTGGTGAAAATGTATTTTTCATTTTAAACAACATATTTACAAAAAAGGACTAAATTAAGACTAAAACTAAGTACCTATATAATTTATTAATTTAGTAGTCTTATAATTATTTTGTGCTTCTACAGAAATAGTACCTACCCTAACCAGCACGTAGATCAGAAAATTAAATCACGACGAAACCTTCATCATGAAAAATATATACACATGATTATGCCATCTTTGATGGTGATCGGTTGAACATTGTTGGAGTTTTCCATCATGTTATATTTGATGATTTTGTATAGAAAAAAAAAAAAACTCCCAAGCTTTAACAAAAATACCAAGGCGTTGAAATTGTATTCATTCATTGTATTGCTGAAGGACAGACAGACATAAACAAATGACAAAGGCCCTTTTTACGTCAATTGAGCTATCAAGAGTTTATATAATCAATATATACACTTATCAAAAAGCGAGAGGGAGTGGAGAGGAAAATGGGGAGTTAAGAGTAACCTGGGTTGAAAGCTCCGGTTTCTGAATTTATCGCAAATCTAAAATGAAACACATATATTTTGCACAAATTCATTTCCAAACAGGAAATTTAAACAAATGGGGAGATGTAAAACTATGTTTATTCATTAAATGGACGGGTGGCACGCACACTTCCCACCTTATATCTGCCTAGGTATCGAATTTTGTGCTTCTGTTTGTAACATATGTCTTGATTTTTAAATTTACCTTGATTTTTTCCTAAATTTTTCAGTCAAACTTTCTTTTCTCTTGGGGATTTTTCCTCAATTTTTTTCCCAAGTCGTGAATTCCCCAATAACGATTTTTCTCCCAATAAAAGGGAAAAGTCAACAATTACCAGCGCCGAGGAGTTGGGAGCGATCGAACACTTTTCATATCTTTCTTGTTAGATAAGTGTCCAACCGTTTAGTGGCAATTGTGACACATTTTTAATCAAAACAATCGTTCGAAAATGTCTCCATTTTTCCCGAAGAGGATTTTCTTTTCAATCGTTTTACTCTTAAAGTTGGACAACGGATTGGGTTTATTGTTATTGAATAACGTTTTTCTCTTTGTCTTGTCTGTTTTCGTTAAAAAAAAGGTTTCTTAACTTCCTTTTTTGAGTTTCATAGTTTGAAATCGAGAATATAAAATAAAAATTTTTTTTTGCAAAAAAAAAAAAAGTGTAAAATAACTTTACTTTCGGAAGTCGGTGACTATTGTTGGTTTCATTGACTTTTTTGTCACCGACTTCCGAAAGTAAAGTTATTTTCCACTTTTTTTAGTGTTTTTTTTTTAAGTCTGTTAAAAATAAAATAACCCTTTATTGCTGTTTACAATTATTACAGTATAATACATTCATTTGTTACTGAGGATCGGTTTTTCCCATAACAGCTTGACCTTTGACAAAGGCCTCCTCCGGAGACTTCTACCTATCTGATGTTCGACGCTGGCAGCCGCGATACAGTTTATACTAGTACAGTTGTCGCCGTTTACCTTATTGCCTACCATGTAATTATTTGTAAATGAATGTTAGAATCTAAGGTATATCTGTTATTTTTCTTTTGGTCAAAAATAAGCTTAAATTTATCATTACTAATTATTTTCTCTGTCTGTTGCAATTGTGATCCATTCTGGACTGGCAACACTTTTGTGAATTCGAGAATATATTATTTATTTATTTATTTAACAATTTATGTACACACTTAATACAGAAATCAAGAAAGGAACAGAAAAGAGAGTACAAAGGTATTGCTTATTTCTAATGAAATCTCTTCCAGCAAACCTGCGAAAGGAAATACTAAAAAAAGAGATGTAGACAAAGTGTGTAAAAGAAAAAGAGAAAATGGAAGACATAAAACATAAATCAGATAACTATTTTAAATATAATATACAATATAAGAATATACTTACATACATATAAATACAAAGATACATACAACAATCCTATAAATACAATATAATAAATAATAATAGATACTTATGCAACTATGACGAAATGGAAAGATAATGTTCTTTCACTCTTCTTTTGAAAACTGCAATAGTTATATATAGTATATATATGTAGTAGTATATAGTATATTATTATAAATATGAAAAAAAAAAAACTCAAAAACTGTTCCTTAAAAGTTCTAGTTAGTAATACTAGTTAGTAATAATAGTTAGTAATACTTTTTTATTATAACAATTGAATACTGTCTAAATATTTCTTATACGTATAATTTATACTAAAGCCAATAAATAAAACATCCCGTAGGCATCGACCTCTGTATAGTCAATAAATAAGTATATTTATTGACTTTTTAGAGGTCGATGCCCTTCATAAAGTTGGTGACCACGACCTGTGGAATGAAAGTCGTTTCTCAACTTACTGCGGTAGTAAAGTATGCCAATTTATCACCACCGTTTGCAATTTTCCGTTTTCCGTGGTTA
Organism: Standfussiana lucernea; assembly: GCA_964057025.1. Taxonomy (NCBI): domain Eukaryota; kingdom Metazoa; phylum Arthropoda; class Insecta; order Lepidoptera; family Noctuidae; genus Standfussiana; species Standfussiana lucernea. Next base: position 14,684,469 of record OZ059791.1, on the reverse strand, counting down.
TTTATTAAATAACTTTGGTATTTGAGTGTCAAACGAATGAGTAATACCTAGGTGTGTATGTAGTTTTGTTTGGAATATTGATAATAATAATTAGGACAGGAGATTTTTCTAGGACCCACACCCTCAAAATGTCCCACCATGTTACATCATCATGTTACATTTTTTTTTGGGATTTTAACATAACTGACGAAATGTGTGTGTACTATCAGATACACATCTGCCTAACCCTTCGGGAATTATAGGCGTGTTGTTATGTTATGTTATGTTATGTTATGTTATTTTTCTAGGAAATGTGGGTTCAATTCAATTAGGACATTTTCATCTTGTATTTGTAATACGCCCTACATAAGCTCAACGGTTGATTGCACGCACACTAAACTTTGTATACGCGTTCAACTTTCATAGTTAAACCAATTTTTTTTTCTTTACATTGTAATACAAGCTTGTTTTATGTTTTATTTATTGTTTTTTGCGTCATAGTTATCGCTGAAAGATTGTCACTTAGTCTCGGGCCTTTATAGTCCATTATGGAAGAGACAGGCATCGAGAATTGGAAGAAAATAAAAGAGCTAACGTAGCACTTTCTTCCAAGCCTTTTCCTGGAAATCCTGAAACAATTTCGTTTAAAAATATTATTGTTACAATAAAAATTGTGCAACATCAGAACAAAAATCGTAGGAGCAGTAATGCCGACTTTGCGGAAAGCGGGGGTCCATACACATATACAACATATTGTGTAGCAATAGGAATCAGATGGGTCCTTCAGTAATTGAAGCTGTTTCGATGTCAACAATTTTGGCATAGTCGTCTCAAAAGATCTAGGTCCTATATTAGCTAAAGCTTCAAGAAGGCTGTGTGTATGGAAAAGCTGAGTGGTTGATACAATATGAAATTGAGACAGGCAAGTATCTCTGTCTTTTCAAACAGTTAACGTGTTTATGGAAGGAATTACAATTAGCATCATCATCTGCCTAGCCTTTTCCCAACTATGTTGGGGTCGGCTTCCAGTCTAACCGGATGCAGCTGAATACCAGTATTTTACTGGGTAATACGATACCCCTTAGTAAGACTGTTTGTCAGACTTTCGGGCCACTGACTGCCTGTAACGACTGTCAAAGATCTACAAATGACAGCCGGGACCAACGGCTTAACTTGCTATCCGAGGCACGGAGGAAACTCGGTATGTAATGGGTGGTCACCCATCCACGGACCCAGGCAAGCGTGGCTTAACCTGACGATCGACCCGAGCGGCTGTTATTATTTAGCCACGAGCGCCTCGAATTACAATTAGCATAAGGATAGCATAATCAGCTTGTAAAATTCTCCCAGCAGGTGCAGGCTTTCACTGCAAGAGACCATACGCCTAATCCACCACGCAGGCTGTGAGTACGGTGGTCATAGAATAGAATAGAATAGAATATACTTTATTGCACGCCAAAATTGAAACAGAACGGTTTTACAAAATTGTTAATTTTATGGTTACAATGGCGGTCTTATCGCTGATAGCGATATCTACACACCTGCCCATACCCCTGCCACCCCCCTGCACCTGCCCTGCCTGCCCTGCCTGGTCATACTCGTGCCCTTAATCCAATATGCTTTGTGTCGGTGCAGCATGTCTTCTTCCATTCTTCTATAGTACTCGTCATCACAGAGTGTAGTGATAATTTTAATTCATAAATAAACGAATGTTTACAGAACATAATAAATTGTGTAGCGAATATTCGCCGGGAGTGCCGTTCATTATAAAACTGGTAATGTTTTTAAGGTAAAAAAGAAAGACAAAGATGGTGGAGGGAGGACCTGAACGCGTAACGTGAGGCAAAATAGCGCTATACAGGAAACCTCGGAAAAACTCAAAAAAAAAAAACTAAAAATCTCGGAATAACTCGGAAAGGCCATTGCCCAGCAGTGGGGCTTATCAAGGCATAGTATGGGCTATTATAAAAAAAGGAGGAGTGATGAAAATTAAATATTAATAACAGGTGTGAGGAGAAATATGGCGCACTATGGCGAGTGATGTCGATAACGGTTTGTACGCCTACGCGTACCTTATTGTTGAAATACTCTTCCACTTAACGCCACTCAAAGAATAAGTAAAAATTGAAAAGATACTTTTTGTGAAACAAAGAAAATACATATCTTATTGACAAATTTTTGCAAGATCACTTAAACGAAATACGTCAATAGTGTCAATACGTTTGTAGGCGTACAAGTAGCCCCTTTTTTAGAAATATTCATCCACTTTACGTCACTCAAAGAAATGATATTGAAAATCAGTACTAGATACTCGACGACTCTTTTGATAAGTGACAAAAGTCTCCTTTAAATGATAGTGTGTGTGAAGTAGGTCCTCTTCAAGAAAATGACTAAAGGCTGATTTTTCTTATAGTCAGTTATATCTTATCTGAAGAGTAAATAAATGACAGCTTCGCACATTTTTTTTTCTATATAAAAAGCTGTCAAACCGTAATATTTACTCAACAGACAAAAAAAAAATACAAAAATCAGCCCCAAGAATAGGAGTTTTGAACTCTTCAAATCTGTTAAAAGCAAAGGGTGTATGAATGGTACGAGGATCACTGCCATCTCGTTCCTTCAATACAATTTTACAAATGTGTAGGTAACACGAGCGCCAAAAATCCTCGTAGCACTGTATTGAACTACTGCTTTATGTTGTCTACTGAATAGAATACTTTTTTTATGTACACCATACAAATCACAGGTCAAATAAAAAGTAGACATTTTACATAGTATGACTCAATGGTCGGTCTTTTCACTAAAACTGAACATTTTAAGACTACCTTTGGAATGACTATATGTGGACGGTCAGGGAACACACAAATTTGTCCCCTTTGTAGGTAATCAATTGATCTGACTTTCCCAGAAATGGCTCACTAGTATGTCACTCATCATGTGCCTTTTACCAACTATATTGGGGTCAATACCAGTATTTTGCATGGAGCGACTGCCTATCTGACCTCCACAAAACAGTTATTACTGGGTAATACGCTACCCTTTGGTAAGACTGGTTGCCAGACTTTCGGGCCACTGGCTACCTGTAACGACTGGCAAAGATCTACAAATCACAGCCGGGATCAACTGCTGAACGTGCATTCTGAGGCACGGAGGAAACTCAGTATGTAATGGGCGTATGTCCGAGTACACTACTGTAGAATATTCCAATAACGCTACACAGACTACAGAAACTCAAAGGCTACCAGATTCCTGCTGTTGCCAAGAAGACAATATAGTAACCTAACCTTATAGTAGCCAAACTTGGGCCATCAATCACGATCAAGGACCTTAAAGTTGTGGCTATTGTGGTACCCCCTACCGGCGCGATTATCCCGTTTATTATTTGGACTCTTTTGTTAAGTTTGGCTGGAGACTTTATCGTGGCCGTCTCTGAAAAGAACGTGATATAGGTACCTAATACTGTTTCTTTGAAGGCAAACGAATGGTTTCTATTTTTCTGATTCTAATTTTGGTAACCTATCCACTTACCAAAATAAAAAAAAATAATAAGCTTCGTCAGACATTTCATAGTGAACGTGTCTGAAAATTCGTTTTACATCCACGCCTCTGTATTAAATGCAAGACGTACATAATTTATCCGAATCCCGGATGGTGCAAAGTGTTATTGGGTTTTTCCATGAGGGATTTCTCAGTAGTCACGGAGTCTTGATTTGTGCCCGGCCGATGGCCATAGGCTCACCCCTTATTACATCATCATTCTCCTGTCCTTATCCCAATTCATTTTGGGTCGGCGCAGCATGTCTTCTTCTTCCATACTTCTCTATTACATGTCATCTCATTAGACACGTCTTTTCTTGCCATATCAGTCTTAACACAGTCCATCCATCGTTTCTTTGGCCTTCCTCTATTCTTATACCCATCCACATTCATACTCAAAACTTTCCTCACAACATTTTCCTCATTCCTCCGCATCACGTGCCCATACCACGACAGCCGATTACTACACAACTTTTCTGTCACCACTGCGCCTGTCTCACGGCTGCGCCTAATAGGCCCAGTTCAGCAAACAAGTACTGGTGCTCAGCTGCTTTCGTTCAGACTGGAAGCCAACCCTACATGGTTGGGATAATGCTAGACAGATGATACCTATGTACTATTTCTATTGGAATCGAATTTCACAAACAACGGCATACCGGCTGAAATACGGTTGTAGAATTTTATACGCAATTTTAAACTCGCTTTTCCCTGCATATTTGTTTTGATTTTGGCGCGCGTGCCATTCAAATATTACCGATTGTTTTTCAGATAATCCACACAGTATTTTTTGGTGAAAAGTAGTGCTTATACGCAGAAAATGACGAAGAGTGGAGAAGTATATTTATAGTAATTAATTTTGGCTATTTCTATTAAATTAGTGGTTACACTATTTTTGTTAGGTAGAAATACGGCTATTTCTTTCAAAGCTTTTAAATTAAATCCTATTTAGGTACATTTTATCAAAACTGGCTGGTAAGAGATTTTGTACTAAGTATTTCGTTGTTAAAATAGCACAATAAAATGACTCATAAACACTTGTCAACCAAATGGATTAATTTTTATCTTTTTACAATTGTAAATTGGTAGATTTAATATTGATTTTGTACTTTTAATCCAAACTGAGTTTTTATTAATTTCTACCTTTTATCAAAATAATTTAATATTTAGTGTTTGGTTATACCTACAATAATGCGTCTGTAATAATAAAAAAACAACTGCATAATTATTTACAAATAAGACTTTTATTTCGACCTTATATCAAGCAATAATTACTTTACACACTAAACTAAAAGAGATAGCAAGCAGAAATCCCTATCTGATTGCCGATAACCGCCTTCATAGCATGAGATGTATCGTTACTCGGCAAGAACTTTGGGCTAAGCGTTGTACGTTGTTGTCACTGTTGCACAAATGTCAAACTACAGAGTGTATGACAGAGACGAGAACATGTCAAGCCAGAATACTATTTTAGATCTCAGCCTAACGCAGCGTACGCACTTTCGGTTTTGTAGGTATGTTATCAATTTTTGAAGATATATTAAAGTTCGGTTCAAACTTTATGGCGGCTCGGAACATCTAACGTAAAGCCGGCGCAGAACACAATTTTAGGCATCAGTGGGGCGCAGAGGACGCATCGTCTTGACTATAATGCGCAGACCGTCACTCGCAGCTAACGTCCGAGCCGCCATAAAGTTTGAACAGAACTACCTATCGGTACTTACATGAACATATTATGATACAAATTATTTACATCATGAAAACGCCTAAGTAAGTATAGAAATTTCAACTTTTTTTCTTCTACACAACAATATTAAATAAAAATGGGATTGTCCCGCAATTTTTTCTCAATTGGGCCTTTACAAGTGGTATTGTGCTGACGTAAGTGTTTCGAGAGCTTATGTCAGTCCAATACCTTTTTTGGCATTTCTATAATTTTTATCGCTTCTAGAATTCCGGAATAAAACTTTTTAATAACTAAAAACGTCCAAAATAAGTTTAATTTCTGAAGTCCAAAGTGGTGGCCAAAAACGAATCAAAAAACAAGCCCCTGACTGCGATAATTTAAGTTATCTTGGACTTTTTTAGTGCTTTTTGGTTGTAATTTTTTTTTGTATTTTTTTGCAAAAGTAGTTTTATTCAACGTTTATTTTTGCATAGGTATACTTTATAGTTTTTTTTTTCGAAAATAGTTTTTTTTTTTAATTTTCACACTTGTAAAACATAGACAATACAGATTTGGTGATACGTTTATATTAGATTGGGGGCGTGTTCGTCTTCTTCCTTCGTGCCTTCCAGGATTTGTCTCCGATCTTCAGCTGAAGCTGTATTTGAAGACTGCGATGGCATCGTTGAACGCCTCAACTGGGAAAATAACAATGAATTCATTACTTAAAAATACGTTTTTGATTCACGGGGTATCTAAAAATGACTGGATATAGTTTTAGTAAGTACCTAATCATAGTCGCAGTAGTTTTGATATGAATTACGCATTTACAATTGTTATTAGTGTTATTTGTCAAGTATCTTGGCTTCAGCTTCCAGTCTAATCGGATGCTGTTGAATACCATTATTTTTCAATAAAACAGGAGGTTCTATGTTTGGCCGTATATTTTTTATTTTACATATGTTCATCGATTTCTCCAAGATTACTGGTCCGATTTAAGTGATTCTTTTTTGATGTAGTAGAGGAAGCTTGCGCAATGGTCATAAATGAACTTTATTGAAATTACTTGGGTAGTTTATGAGTTATTTTCTATAATAGATATTTTTTCTTATATGTCTATGTGAATGATCTGCTAATAACTTTTAGTAACAATGGAAAATGAATACTTGACTAGAATTTGTGTGAGATACCATCATACAACAACTGAACAACCGGAAAAAACCGGAAGTCGGTGGTAAAAAAGTCAATGAAACATACAAAAGTCACCGACTTCCGAAAGTAAAGCAATTTTCCACTTTTTAGTATCGGTAATTTTTTTGCAAAAAAGTTTTTGTACGTGGAGCGATTGCACATTTGACTTCCACAACCCTGCAATTACTGCGTTAACAATGTTTCTAATCATTATCATCTTTCCAGCAGAAAGACGTTCACTGCTTCACATAGACCTCCTTCGATGGCACTACATCGACCAGTTTACACCATCAATCTGGACAACCAACCAAAGGAAAATGGGTCGTAAAAAAATAAATTGGGCTCTTCATACTAATTGCGTCAGCCGATGCGATATTTCGTATGGGAAGTCCGGAATGTCCAAAATACCCATGTTCCTTGGGAAAGATGTCCATTTTCATTTTGGGCAGGTGCCTACCATTTATATATGTTTTATTGTTCGGATATTCGAAATCTATAGGTAGGTAGGAAGGTAGTTAGTAGGTAGGCAGGTGGGTCGAGTAGTAAAAAATACAAGGAGGTAATATTATGTACGGAAAAATGCATAGCTAGTATTATTATTAAAGGGAACTTACAATAGTTTGACGCTTAACACTTTTTCGTAGTCTTTGCAATTCCTCCCTCCTTTTACGCTGCAGGAAACCGATCTAAAAAAAGAAATAAGGTAGAAGATGAATTAAAATCTTTTAGCGAAGTAAGAGACTAGGACCGGTTTAAATGGTAAGTTTCTATGCACGTTGAATGGACCAGGTATTTAGTAAGTACATCACAAACCCATAGAAATTATACATCAGTAAATAAAAAAAAAACAGCTATCCCATACATTTTGACCGTGTATTGTGTGATTTTTTTTAAATCACCAATGAATGAATAGTTTCTTTGTTTCTATGGGTTTGATGTGAATGATGTAGTGAGTACGTGGTAACCGTTGCGACGATATCCTTTCCACAATGTATCCTAAATATATACTATTTATAGGTATGAAGAATGGGTTGAATTTTATTTAACTAGCAATGTTTGTATGTCATGTATGTCTGTTAAGGTCAAATCTTACAACTGAATTTTAAAACAATTTTCCCCAACCGATTGCTGAAATTCTGCATGGTTAGCTAAGTGACGTCATTCTAAATCCAATATGGCGGACCCCCAAAGATGGCGGACTAGTTATTTTTTTTTGCACCCTCATGATATGGGTATCGGTAATTGTATTACTAAGATAAAAAGAAATCTTCGATCCAGGTCATGGCATACCTGCGGGACAATATCCTGAGAGTAAGTATGGTTCGTAGTACGTACCCTGTAAAGTATCAACGCTATGATGATTAGGATGCAGAGGCCGACCACAACTGCTATTATTATCGTCTCTATCGGTACCGGCGCCTCTTGTAGCGTGATGGTTGAAGTTGTGCTGAAAAAAAAAATTGTTGCGTGTACACTTCAGCTGTCGTGTGGATCAGAGTGCTGGGCTGTGAAGAAGATGGATGAAAACCATCATGAAGATGCATGTAGCAGAGATGAGAATGTTGGAATCGATGTGTGGAGTGACAAGAATGGAGGAAAGTAAGGAATGAGTATACAACATTATTTTTAGTATAATATGCGAAACCGGAATATAGTTTGTTTAGAATAAGTAACTGAATCGATTCCAATAATTTTTATATCATGTTATATTTTGTCCCAAAAATATTTAAAAAAGGTTACGAGTTGGACACCGAGCGACACTTAGTACCTATCCGCAATTATACGCGCACCACACAGGCAGTAGGCGCGGGCGCACAGTGGGGCGCCGCGTGGTGAGTATGTTTTTGTAAGGACAACCAGCTAACATAACAAGCTCATAACTTTGTGATTTATCATGATACAGTTTTGAAATTTTGTACATAGATTCTTTACATAAAAATACTAGACACGTATTTCAGGTTTCGCATATACTAAAACTAATGTTGTATAAGAGGAAGTTACTGAAAATTTTAATGGAATATGTCTTGGCACGGACATGTAATGAGGAGGGATGAAACGCATGTGACTAAAACAGTGATGTATATGAATTTTGATGGACGGAGAGGGACACGAAGGCCAAGGAAAAGATGGATGGATTGTGTGAGGAATAATAAATGAAAGAGAAAGGAGTAAATGATGCCGTGGCGTCTGACAGGGAAAACTGGCGCCGATCGTACCTAAGTAGTATGGGACAAGCACAGGAACTTTAGCAAATTTTATTTTTATTAATTTTTATTTTGTTTTTATTATATTTTTTGTATTTATATATTAGATTATATATATATAATAATATTACTCAATTCAAATATTAAAATCGTTAGATATCGCCCTACCCATAGTGATGTCACGCGAAAAGTGACCATACTAAAAGTGTACGTAAACTCACAAAATAATACTGCATGGAACGGTCGCCCGGTCGGTACAATTTAGAGTAGGAGTGACCGAGACAATTTATTCATAAATATGTCATTGTCAAAGAAACATGGAACATTGGATTGCTCATCGTTTAACGCGATCGGGCAAATCCAACGGTTTAAATATTTTGTTTATTTACCTCGCATAGAGATTCTCCTTATCAGTAGGTTGTAGTACAATAGAACTCTTTATAGTAACATTTTTATCATTATCGAGAAGTCCATCTGCAAATTAAATAAAAGGAAATGAAAATTAGACAAATTTTGTTGGAAACTGGCCACATAAAGGAGATCTCATCGCCCGGTATCCGTCGATCAGCCAAGGCAACCACACTAATCGATCAACGTTGACCGATGTCGATCGATACCATCGGTCGACGACCGATCGATTGGTGTGGTAACACCCTTCGATTAATTGTTCGTTTTCATAAACACTAACCGTCACCTAAAACTTGTGAAAATTGACAGTTCAGTAGTCATTTCAATTCTGATTTTAATTTTGTTCAATTGTTGACTGCCAAAGGAAGTTACGATTCCTATATTATAATAACAAACAAAAGCTGATAATAAAAAAAAATAACAATAAAGGTTTTATCACTCTAGTCAATTATTCAGTGCTTTTTGCCGACTAGTCGCCGCCTACAATCTGGCCGGGTAATCCGCTTTCCGGGCTAGTCGGTAACATCTCTAATATTTTGTCGTGGTTCTTACCAAGTGTTTTGGGCAGAATGGTCATCGGTATAAGGATCTTGGCAAATTCCAACTTTGAGATCAATCTTTCCACCAGGCATTGGTAAGAAATTGTTGCACTTGTGTCTTTTTCTGGTACGTGTTTACAGGGACTATACAAACTCGACGTGGAAAAAAATACCTGGAAAAAAAAACAAAAAAACCTTAAGACATGAACATTCACAAGAACATTTTATTACGGTTATAAAACACGGTCCCTAAAAATGAGATGAAGCATTCAATTTCAACTGACATTAGGAATCCTACAGCCAGTGGGTGGTGGTGAACGATCCACAAAAGATCGTGTGTAAGACTAGAGGGGCTAGAAACTGAAACATCTCTTTTAAAGCGTTTCGTATTTCTGCAATATTTATTTGTAGCAAGAACATGAAAATGAAAAGAAGGAAGGTGAGAAGGTTTATCTATAAAAATTGAACGCGTAAACAAAGTTCCGTGTACATACTATTAACCGTTGACGAGTTCTTTCGTGAGGAGACGATCCTGGCTGCAGGATTAAGTCATTTTATTTTATTTTCATCTTTATTTAATATGTCATGTCTGTCATGAAACTGTATTGTCGCCTGAACCAAAGGTGTGTGCAAAATTTCAGTTCGGTTGGGGACATGGTTTGAAATTCAATTGCAAGATTTGATCAAACTAACTAAAGGTAAAAAAAAGTTTTATTTTTTTTTATAAAATTCTTACTAATATTATAAACGCGAAACTTTGTATGTATGGATGTTTGAGTGTTTGTTATTCTTTCACGCAAAAACTACTGAACGGATTTGGAAGACATTTGGTACATAGATAGTTTATAGCCTGGATTAACGTATACGATACTTTTTATCCCTGTAGTATGATCCCGTGGGACACTAACCGAACTCCACACGGGCAAAGCCGCGGGCATAAGCTAGTCTTATAATAAAACAAAGTGAATTAATATGAGCCTTTCATGTAATCTGAATAAACCAATTCGTTTGAGGAACCGGACCGTGCACGTCATGCCATTACGTAATAATGTTCTCAGAGTTTTATACATGTAAAGGATAACGGAAAAGTAAATAATTTTAGGACTTACTGTGACAGCAACGTCATTGTATTTGATGTACGGTTGGAGCAGCAATGTAACATCCACTGGAAGTCCCACCCAATTAGTCGGACCATGGTTCACGATCTGGAATAGTGTTCTATTTTTTTCATTTTCACTATTGTAGCACCATGATTGCAACCAGTAGCTTCTTGAAAATAGATCACGATTTTGTTCGCGTCATCGTGTCTATTAAACGCAGGGGCGAATCCAGGGTGGTCATGGGGGTCATGACCCCTTTTGGGCCGGATCTAGGTCGACCAGTGACAATTTTCAATAAAATAAATACTAGATTGCTTTAAATACTGCATGATGACAAAACCCTAAGTAAGTCATGTTTCTGGATGAATGCACAAAAAACGAAGCTAGCCTATCCGAGGTGCGGTTCGCTTTTACGTTCTCTTCATCTTGAACCTTTTTTGCATTTGTCTTCATTTCTCTTTGAATGACCAAAAATACACGTGGGGATTTGTTACTGCAGTCTTGGCTTCATAACACGCCGCAAGCGAGGTCGCCTGCGGCCCGGGTGTGAATTCCACCTCGACTGCAATAACAATGTTTCCCCACTTGTATAAAAAAGTACTTTTCTTTTAAATTTGGATTTATTATTGTTATAGAATTGCAGCCTGTCTTAGATCACATGACCCTGACCTCTGACTTGAAGTCTGGATCCGCCCTTGATTTTTTCCTTGATCTTAGGATTAGAACATCACAGACTGAAACTTACCTGATCTTTGTCGGCAATTATACCCAGAAATTACCATTTCTGCCGAAACAGAAAAAGCATAGATCCGTCTTAAAACTCACCGTATAAACGTGTTTTATCTTCTTGCCATTTTCTTTGATTTCCTTTTCCGTCATTTTGACAATAGGACCGATATCAGTCTCTCTGCAAGCAAGAAAATACTTTTTTTTTATTAAATATAACTTTTTAATTATAATGAAGTTTAAAAACTAGATTAAAGTTTGAGAAAAATATGAATAACGTCGCAGGATTATTGGAAAATCTGTATTTTTTTCGCGAAAGTCCATAGTTTGCAAAAAATTAGCAATCACTCAATCGTGAACGACGACAACATTAATTATGAATGCTGGTTGACTGATATCTATTTATTTAAAAAATAGCAGTGCCCCGCGACCTTTATCTGCGTGAAAAGTATTATAAACATAATATATATATATATACATATATACTTCCCTATTTGAATCGGATTTGATTAACTATTTCAGGGGTTTTTTTTTGCAAAAATCCCGCTATCCTCATAAAGTTTAAAAGAAAATAAATACTTTAAGATAACAATACGAACCCCTTGGCAGTAATTCCACGAGGATCAGCTTTCAGAGGAATCGATTTCTCAATGATTTGTGTGTGCTCTTGATTGCAGCGATTGAAAAGCCGCATGGTGATGTTTATCGATTTGTGCAGGTTTGTGAGATGGTTCATCTCCAGTTCGATTGTTTCGGTGGTCTGTGAATAGACAACGTGTAACATCACGCCTGCATTGGCCGAGAGGTTAGGTAGACACAAACATGCACATATATCCGAAACTTTTCATGCACGCTAAACGGCTTCTGTGACTTCGATTATAATATTGACAATTATTCGGGAGAGTCTGAACCTATTTAGAATATGAAATTGTATCGCCCAGAAATTATTGTAATTCTTCCAAAGCAGAAAAATCTGTTGCATCAAGCAGACACAGTATTTCAGTTAACTTTCTACGTGGGATTATTATAGTATTCGCGAAAAAATATTAAGCTACTCCGTACATTTGGGCGAGTAGGTCTAAGTTTTGTATGGAACAGCGGCTTATTTTGTCGCGATTACGATGCTGGTGTAACTGAACGTTACATGAATAATCATGTTTTGTTTATGGTACTAATACTAAAGGAGAAATAGATTATAAATAATTGCTTTGCTCTTTGTTTGTGTACGATTTGGAAGGCGCGGGTAGGTACGTGCGGTGCGGTGCGGGGCGAGTGTTCGAATGGAACGAATGATTTGAACTGGATCGCGCCCGCGCAGTTTACGCGTGTCCACGCCAGTCGCTTCTAGGCTGACGTGAGCGTGCACGTACTGTATTGCGCCCTGTCGAGCGCCCTAGCAGACACGACCGTTATTTAAATTATAACCTTTTTTTCAAAATTTACAACGAGTTTAATAAATGCCAATTAAGTTTTAGTGAAAATCCCGATTTAGGGTAAGTTTTGAATAGCACACAAATTACCACATCATAAACATGTAATTTTTTGCCAAACATTATTCTGTGTAGGTACTATGTACTTCTTGTTTTTCGTTTTATTCATGTATTTCTTGTTTTTTACTCATTTTTGTTGCTTATTTCATTGTGATGAATTACTTAATGTGTTAAATAAGCACTATTTAGGAATAGCCTCAGAATTTGCTAATAATGCTGTATCATGCTACTTAATTTTACTTCTACCTTCAAATACAATATTAATTTTAAAATTTAATTTCTAAACGTTTTAATCGTGTCATAATTATCAATTTTTACTGTTTTCTTTTTGGTCGAGCTTGCTTTATATGTAAATTCCGGTCTGGTCAGTACCACCACGCCAATACTACTACAATTAAATAGGTAAATCTTCCTCGTTGTCGTCGGTGGTACCCCAGCATGGAAGATATTAGGCCAAATTCTAATCAGCTGGAACGGTGGTTTCCAGGTTTTACTTTTACGCTAAGATTTCGAGGGCAACACATTCGCGTCCGGAACGAGGACAATCTCGACGCTTCGCCACCGGTGTGCAGAACAAGTCGGACGGCCGCGCCGTGTTATCCACCAGTGACGTCACCGTACAGCACAGTACTGAACTTCGGCCAACTTCTATCTCCGGCCAGTGACGGGATTTCGCCTGCAACTACAGGGAGTACCAATCCCTGCAGAGGTGACAACAGACGTCCGTAACCCACGACCCACAAATCTTTGTGTGCCTCCGGCTTTAGCAGCTTGGTTTTATGTTTAATACACTTTTAAAGGTTCACACCCGTTTTTTATTCTGTCACCAATTATTAGGTGGGAAACGAACGGGTGGAGGCTACTCTGGTCCTATGGAGAAAGTTGTTCATTTCATGACCAGGTCTTTCTGATACATGCGATCACGGGACAAAGTTACACAGTTCCATACATACCCAAGTTTGACCGTTCCAGATGGGCTTGGCCGGCTCGCACTTAAGCCTGTCTCCATCAGTCGAGGTCTCGTACACACAGCCTCCGGGCTTGAACACGTTAGCACCGGCGATGTGCACGCGCACGCACGCATCATACGCCACTTCCCCGGTATTGAGCACAGAGATGGTCATAGCTTCTATTATACTCGAGCCAATTATGTACGGGTCATCCTTAGCTTTTCTGCAATCACGACTTTTTATTTTTATGAAAATGCATTGTATTTTTGGACCATAAAAACCAACCAAAAAGACACAGTTTATTGTAAGACAGGATATAAATGCTGCTGCCATCGAACTGTTGACGCCGTGTCCGGGACTAAAACCACAGTCGTATCGACCTTAGACGGCGTTGTCGCTACAGTATGAGGTTTAAGCGGCAGATAAGCACCTATAAGGTTCTTTTAAAACTGATGTTCCCCAAGCACACTATAGAGGTGCCTACTCTTACCACTGTTTGTCGTGGTTTTTGCCGATGAGGTCCTGATGAATTCACGGACGAGTAAGTTTCAGTACTGATTGTATTGAATTGGCATCTCATCTTTTAGTAGCTGAACCCGTTTCCTATACTTTACGCCAGAGCGTGAAATGCCAAACATGGCAAATATTTTATCGATATTTGCTGATTCTTTAAGGCCATGGGTACTTACTCAAAAGTGATAATGTGTGATAAATTTAAGTTTGGCACACAAATGTTCCCAGCACACTCGGCAGCCCACAACGTACCCTGGATCCTTAAGACACTGAGGTCGCTTAGGATCACACGGGAGCTCTCAAAAACTTGGGGTGTCTTCGAATCGTTTTTCAGCTCCGTTGATATCGTGTAGCTTATTTCCGTCCCGTATTTTCCATCCTTTGAAGAGAACATACGATTATGAACTGTCCTCACCAGTCTATTCTTAACAATATTGTCATTAGAATAGAATAGAATATACTTTATTGTTCACCAGAATTGAAACACAACTGTTTTACAATATTTCTAATTATATAGTTGTAATGGTGGTCTTATCGCTAGTAGCGATATCTTCCAGACAGCCATTGGATGGTAGTACGAACATGAAATAAAAGGGGGTAGTCAATGGTGGCCATTTTATAAAAGAGAAGTTAGTTAAGATTTCATGGAGTTGGTCTGCAGATAGTAAAATTGTACTCACTAAAGGTAAACTAAAGGGCACTTTCTTGCAGTATTCATGTTTCTTTTCATGCAGGGACGTGTCAAATTTAAAGCGGCCTGATGGGTCGTTCAGCTTGGCGTATTCGTGGTTCATCTCCACCGTCGTTGTTAATTCTGACATTTAAAAACAATCATCATTCGTTAGGACCGAAGTCAGTACAGTATGACCACATTAAGTGTGCAGTTCTAGGTGGCGCTGCTTGTCAAGAAAAATGCATCGATATGTCAAACTTGGTACATTTATTTTAGTTCTGTTTTTCTTCCTGCAGAGATAAGTTGGCTGAAGTGTAGGGACCCAGAAGATACAAACAAGACACAACACAACAACAAGTCAAAGCAAGACACACAAGTCGAACAACAACACAAACAACAACAACACAAGTCGAATTTAAAAGGCGACTTTAAACAGGGAGCGACAGAGACGACGCTTTATCAAGTCTAATTTTTTTCCGAAAATTTGATGTGCATTTATCTTCTTAATTTATAAAAATCATGTTTCACTATGTTTGTGCATACTAATCTCCGAAACCATCCAATTTTGTAAAGGCGTATGCGTATGGTGTGGTGTGTATGGTGTGGCGTAGGCTCGAAAGAATGGATAGTTTTGGACTCGATAGATGGCGTTATGTGAAGCAGGGGTGAGTCGCTAGTATAATTATATTATGGCGATGGATACTAACCCGCTATGATGTTTTTCGGCAAACTCGGATACGTCACTATTAAACAAACGTCGAATTCAAAGTTTTCTCTACCTATTTTTGTGCGACCCTGAAAATATACCAGTCAATCATAGAGACTTATAAAAATGTACGGCACAAAATGCAATGAGGGAATTCGCTGCCATTTTGATTCTTCTGTGTGGTCGTATAGCAGTAGAAGTACAGCCGCCAGCACATCAAGCTAATGAAACTGTATAATTTTCCCAATCGACCTTGAACCTAATTCTTTAAAAAATAATAATTAAAATCTATTAAAGAATATCAAAGAAATTTGACAGATTGTTGTACCTTGATGTGCTGGCGTGTGGGACAAAACAAAGTCATTTCGAACTATGGCGTCCTTGGTTTTAAGAAGTTACAGTAGTTCGGAGGTGAGCCTTTGGATTATTGATATTGAGGTAGGTTTCAACTTATGTTACGTATTTTATACGTTGATTTAATGAAAAATGAAGTCTGTCTATACCTGTATATTGGGGAAATCCACTTTTGTTTTCACAACTACTGATGCCATGCACCTTAGGACCACCACCGTGTCTTTGTAAGGCGAGCCGATTGCTAATTCTGTTAAGAGAGATAAAAAAAGAAAATTAAAAAAAAAATTGTCTGTGGTATGGCGGACCGGGAAACCGCGCGGTTTTTGAATCGCGCGTGTCCCGCGGAGACTTGCTTATTTTACCTGAATATTGAGTATTTTGATAGGTGTCAGACGTTTTTCCTGTAGCTACAGTGATTATCGTAGCTGTTACATAAAACATGACCCACCTTTGCATCCATTCTCGTCATAATCTAACAGTGGCGATAGACTCATGCCGAAGGACTCGCCGTAACTTGCTTCAGGCAGGATCTTCTGCAGCGGTGTCAGGGTCTTGTCTGTTTGCTCACCGCTGAGGGCAGCTCCACTGTACAGGTAGACAGCACCCTGGCCGTCATTATCAAAAGGTGCCCCAATTGCAATTTCTGGAGAATGAGAAATAGTTATTAAAGGCGATGATCACAACAAAAAACATGAGCATATAATAGACTTTGCTCGTCCGGATTTCCAGCGTATTTCTTGTTCAAAATGGCGCATGGGTAAATTGTGATTTTAACTTAATCATGATTTAAAAAAAAGCATTATTATTCGGTTTCAAGACTCCTACAATCACCGTATTCATATGTTTACAAATGATCCTTCCAAATGGACGCATAAACAAAGTCGAGTGTCTGATTTTAAAAGGTTTCCGTAAAAGATTGTCTTACCATGACTTTTGTCATTATTTAGGTCTCCCACGTTTATAATTGCGCTACCAAACATTGATCCCGACTTTTCTCCAACAATTTTTCTTTTGTACACTGGCGATTTCTGCAAAATAAAATTGGCTGGTATATCTGCAGGACATTCAATAGTTAAACGAAAAGTTTTATGAGTACGTGAATCTAAACAAAACGTTGATGAATATGAAAAACTCAGTTTATTACTTACTGTAGGCTTGAGGGCAAGATAAACGTAAACAGCTCCAAGGTTATACGTATTCTTCGTGGCATGAGTAGGTGCTCCTACGAGCAGGTCAGTCGAAGGATTGACCTGATTGCCGCGCAATATGGCAGCACATAGCACTGCTCCGAACATTGAACCTACATCGCTTTTGTCCACTCCCTTGTCCAATCTGAGTTGAAAAGCCAAACCTTTGTAGAAATGAACCTGCAACGGTTAGAATGTTTTTTCTGTATTCTGATTATTGTAATTGTAAACGTTCAGACTCGGATGGAATTGAAAGTGACCTCAGTGGGTGGGGGTGGGTTTTAGTAAGTAAGAGTCTGACACGCCCTCCCGCTCCACCCAGAGCGGGAGAGGGCAGAGCAGAGTGGTAAAGGTGGCAGTGCCAGGGTAGCCCGCGAAATTTAAATAAATCATAAATCATATTTATTTAATTTGTAGGTCAGTGTAATAAATAAATCATAAATCATATTTATCACTGTAAATTGGTGTTAAAAAATACTTTTACACGTCACATCCAGTTATGTTTTAAAGCTAGATGGGGCCGGTGTTTCGTATCTGACTACTCTGAGAAGAAACAGCCGAAACAAATTCAAAGGTGCCTCTGTGTCTTTTAAAATCCAGTATGTCGGGTTTTATGTTGATTAAAATATGATTTGCAACCGTAACAAATTTGGCTTCACAGAGTAATAATCATTCAAATCATCAATACAACCATCTAAGTTCATTTAATCCCATTGAATGACTTTTTCATGAAATACGTGTTACGCTCGCAAATAATTTTTAACCGAACTTCAAAAAAAGAGGAGGTTCTCAATTTGGTTGTATTTTTTTTGTCTTTGTTATCTCTTCGTCATTTATACTTTACTTTCGGAAGTCGGTGGCAAAAAAGTCAATGAAACAAACAATAGTCACTGATTTCCGAAAGTAAAGTTATTTTCCATTTTGTTTTGTTGTTTTTTTGAAAGTCGGTTATTTATTTAACATACAGCCAGACACCGACCTACAAATTGCAAAAAAAACAAAGAAAATTAGAATGTCGCGAGCTGTCTTGGCGCTTTACCCTTAAAAGAATCTCATTTCTTAATAAGATTTCTAATGAGATTGGTACTTATACAGATAACATGCGTTATGCTTACCTCTCCCAAACCATTTTTACCATACGGTGAACCCACCGCAAACGATAAGTCTTTATTGACAAACGTGCCTGAAGCGACAGCATAGCCTGAAATCATAATTTAGTTACTGAAATTATTACATGAGTTTTTTTAGAGAAGACATAGTATCATTTGCTGCAGTGGAAACGATACTTGTGCACACGGCGACACAACAAGCTATATAGCTTCTCATACAATGAGAGATCAGCGTATACTAATTATACATTGCTTGATTGGTCTTAGAGCGTACGAGATACAACTTAAGACTTCGCATAAAAGGGGTAGTTGTGAAGCCTGACCTGCCTAACTTCGGCCATTTTATTTTATTTTCCAAATAACAGCTGCCCATAAAACCTGTATTAGTTAATAGCTGGCATCAATAAAAAAGGCAGGGGGCAAAATCTTCTTTTTTAGAAGATTTTGCCAAGCGTCACACAGTTTTTATACGTGGCTGTTAATTTGAAAATAAAATAAAATGGCGAAAAGGTAAGGTTTTATTTATTTACTGACATCACTGCCAGCGGCTCGCGAGCAGAGTATTACGCCTTGACCTTGGAAAATGAAAACGCAAGTGCTGAAAAAAATTAACAAAGAAGTTCTTACCAAAATTAAATTCCGGTGTAGTTCTACTTTTCCTGATAAGCTTCGGATTCTTATTAGGACCACCACTATAAATCATTGCTCGACCTTAAAATAAATAGAAAAGGTTTTAAATATGAAATAGGCAACATATAGCAGCTTTTGTAGCTCACGGGCATTCTTTTTCGTGCGATTCGTTCCTAACCTGGTGTTTTTATGCAGCCCATGGACGGGACTTGGCTTTACATGCCGTCGAGAAATATCTCTCAGGCATGCTGATTTCCTCACGATGTTTCCCTTCACCGAAGCGAGTGATACAATACGCACATGAATACGAAAAATCAGAGGTGGGTGACTTGGGTTCGAAGTCGAGACCTATGACATTATTACTTTGTGTAATTTATTTCATCTCTACTGCTCTCAAAACAGTTAAAAGAAAATATCGTGAGAAAACCATGTCATGCATGTCTTAGAACCAAAAGTTGTAAGTCATGTGCCATGTGTTCACCCGCGTGGTGAATTATAGCCATTACCTTTCACGAAGAGGTAGAAGAGGCTTGGGTACCAGTAGTGGGAAAATTATAGGTTGATTATGCATACAGAACATTCTGATTTTAATATTACAAGTGCGCCGAAACGTGTTGGTGTCGCCTGCGCGACCAGCTCTACATACTGTGTGTGTTGCGTTCGTTGGTGGACAAAATCTAGGCCAACAATGTCCGTCTGGAACAGCGTGTGTGAATTCTTGCTGCGATATGTCCCGGTCAATATGTGTTTACTTACCGTGGAACATGCCAGGGCCGCCAACTATTACGGAGTCATCTTGAGCGACGTCAATACTCCAGCCAAATGAATCCATGGTTGCCTCTGTGAAAAACACACAACATGTTACTGTGATATTAAAACTCACAACACTAACATTTACGTTCAGCCGGTACACCTTTTATTTATCTTTTTGGGTTTTTGGTTTTTATTTTAGTGCAGCCTAAGTGCTACTATATCTTTGCACAAAAGTCACGGTTCTCATCCGTAGTTTTTTGACTGCCATTATAGGCAGTCAGAAGGCCAACAGTGTGACAACTAGTATTACCAAGGGGTGCGGTATAGCTACTTTAAGTTTGCAGTTCAAGGTGGCGTTGCTTGTCAAGAAAATTTGCATCGTAATGGCAAATTTGGTACATTTATTTTAGTTGTGTGTTTACCCGCCTGCATAGATAATTTGGTTGAAGTGTTGTGAAGGGTTGTGGATGTCAGATAAGCGATCAATTCATGTTCAAATTTTGTTACGGTCTTCAGGTGCATGTGGTAATATTCATGGTAGGGTGAAGAATAGGTAGATAATGATGAAGTCTTTTAAGTATTGTGTACTTTATTCCCTTCCTTCACTTCACATTTAGGAAAGGGCAGGCTATGGCTCTTAGAAAGCGAAATAATTACCCATCGGTGATGGCGAGTCATGAATTCTTTCAGCTTCGTCTATGATTCTGTTTACGCCTATTTTTCCGTCCGACTTTAATGTGTAGCATCTACCTTGCGTGACGTCTGCGTCGAAACCTATAAGGAAAAACTGGTTAATCGAACTGCGGAACATTCCTTTAATTAAATTTAATGCTATTTCATTCATTTATGAACATGTTGCTAGGTAAGCTTGTTAGCTAAATTTTTGTTTTTTTTTTTTCGTTTATAATATAAATATGTTTTACAAACTTTTGAGCTAAACTTTAAAATTTAGTAATTCTTGGACTTTTTCCTTTATTAAATTTCATTATTTGAAAATTCAGGTTAAGCAACTCTATCTGACGAGTACTTTAGCGTTTTTTTTTTTATGTAGAAAATACAAACACACTAACATAGAACCTCCTCCTTTTTTAAAGTGGGTAACAAAGAGGTCAAGCTTAGGGTTTTAGGAAGCATAAACAGGCATATTAGTGGTACTTCCCCTGACGAGTCCCGTCATAATGAGTTATGCGTCGTCTTTCCTGGGTGCACAAGTTTAAAAAAAAATGAAACTAACCATTATTGTTTGACTTACGAGTAGTATGCGCCGTATATCTTGGTGCACACATCTGAAATTAAAATATGATGTCATCATCTGGCAGAGGTGAACAGAGGATACATCGCTATTTCAGTTATAACAGTTGCGTTTAATCCATGAAATTCAATTCTGATGTACTTATTGTTGTTCAATTATCGCAACGGACAAGCTAAGACTTTGCACGAATGCTCGGAGCGCTCTTTAGTTCTTGAAATAATATAAAAATAACATCACGCTTGTAATCCGAGGTATATCGACTAGTATTTAAGTACACCAATATATTCCGCTATTTGTGTTTCAGTACCATGTAACTGTACACAAATCCAGGCTTCGTGGCTGCTACTGGGTAGTTTCTGATGGAAAAACCCAATAACACTTTTCGACGACGTGGGAATCAAAATGGACCACATGGTATGACATAACTTTATAACTTACCATGACGAAGTCCGGCCCAGCCTTGACGGTCGCTCCAAACCAGTAGTCATGTGTATATTTTGGAGAAACTGAAATATCAATATAATTTAGGTTAAATAGGCTAATTTAGTTTTGAGCAGTTCCCATCGCTTTGTAAAAAATCCTCATAGATCACTTTCATGCAATTTATATACGCACCGACGCGAAAACGGAAACCACATACTCAGTAGTATTCATCGTTCTTCAAAATAAAAATCTGCTGTTCCATACATTTTAACCGTACAGGTATTACACTTTTGTATGAAACAGATGATTTTTTTTTAATAACCGACGAAAAATTTCTATGTGGGGGGTTCAGAATGATGTACTGAGTATGTGGTTTCCGTTTTCGCGTCGGTGTCCCTTCCACCCCGTATACATATTTTTTAAAATAATAAAAGGTAAGGTAGACTGGTAGAAAAAGCTCAAGGCATTTAGTCCTCATTTGTACAGTTTTTACTTGTCCATAAAGTTTTAATAAATAAATAAATGGGCCTAATCCTGACCTCAACCTTGTCCTGAGAACAGAGATGAAGTCTCCGATGGAACGGCCTAACCCAAAAGAAACGGTTCGTTACCACTAGTACCATTAACAGTACCATGATGGAACTACTGAGGATTTTTGTAATCACTAGTCCATTTTATAACAATCTGGAAATAATTGTACTAGTGTTGAATTTTGTTATCACTAGTTCCACTTTATTATTTTAGGGACTTGTGAAATTTTTTAAGGGTGTTAAACACTAGAGGTAAAGACACTTAGTTTATTTTTTGCGAATGAAGTACTTTACATGTTTACCTGGCGATACTTGATGAGCCGCCAGTGAAATCTATCGGTCGTTTATTGTAATATCGACTTGTTTTTTCCTTATCAGGAGGTAGTTAGTGTGGTACTCGTATAATGAATACTGTTTTGTATTGTTTATGTTTTGATAGCCATTTGGTAACTTTTCACATCATTCTCTGTTACAGTTCTGTCATAGTCAAGCAAGTTCATTCAGCTCCTATTAAAAATACAAAAAAAAAATAGTGCAATTCAAATAATTAGGAGGGAAAGGGGAAAAGTGTTGCTATCATCAGGAAGGCAGTATTACAAACATGTGCTGTATAAAAATGGAACAAACAAACACTTTTGACTTTCCCCTTCCAATTATTTGTATTGCACTCTTTTTTTGGTATTTTTAAGAGGAGCTGAATGAACTTGCTTGACTATGACAGAACTGTGACAGAGAATGATGTGAAAAGTAACAGTAATATAGCTATCAAAACAGAAACAATACAAAAGAGTATTTATTATATATGCCACACTAACCACCTAATGATAAGGAAAAAACAAATCGATATTGCAATAAACTTAATTAACTCGCAACTTAAATAGATTGGGGTCATATGAGCTCGGGAACACCGACGCAGTCAGGAAATTCCAAACCTTGGCGGTGCGCATAATAAAAGATGTAGCAAAGCGCTTCGTGGGAATGTGTGGAAAATCGACAAGGTATGGGTGATAACCTGTAGTCCAGTTCGTCCTACTGGACTGCCTCCCGATGGAAGAAGGGAGATGGTGGAATGACCCTGTGGAGCTCTTAGGCACACTCACCGACGTAAAGGACTGGCAAGCATGCAACTTTG
Organism: Standfussiana lucernea; assembly: GCA_964057025.1. Lineage (NCBI taxonomy): Eukaryota > Metazoa > Arthropoda > Insecta > Lepidoptera > Noctuidae > Standfussiana > Standfussiana lucernea. The sequence continues at coordinate 14,661,420 of OZ059791.1, read as the reverse complement.
CGGCGGTGGGCCAGCCCTTTGGCTTGCAATGATGCATTGGTGGAGTGGAGCTCGTGCTTAAATAATAACAGCCTAACGGGTCGATCTGCAGGTTAAGCAGCGCTCTTCAAGGTCGGTAAGTGGACGGGTGACCATACATTACAAACTGAGTTTCCTCACATTAAGCTGATGATCCCGGCTGTCATTTGCTGTCATTTGACAGCCGTTACAGGTAGATAGGCTTGAAAGTCTGTCAAACAGTCTTACTAAGGGGTATCGTATTACTCAGTACTAGCTGGATTGTGGAGGTCAGGCAGGCAGTCACTACACGTGTTCAGCTACATCAAGTCAGACTTGAAACCGACCCCAACATAGCTGGGAAAGAGCTAGGCAGATGATGAAGATGATGCATGAAAGTTTTTTGTATAAAATTGTTGCTCTTTGGGCCCAATGTTGTAATGTGCGCTCAGTTTGAAGGTGCAACTAATAACATCATAGAATCACGCCTGTAATCTCCGAAGGGTTAGGCAGAAGTGTACCTAATAGTACACCCAAATTTCATCGGTTATGTTGAAGTCCCGTGTAATAGGATCGATCCTGTTGCCATCAACCGGGCACAAATCCAGACTCAGTGGCTGCCACTGAAAAACTCCTGATAGAAAAACCCAATAACACTTTGCCCGACCCGGGAATTGAACCCAGGATCACCTGCTCAGCAGTCGTGTTTGCCACCACCAGACCAACGAAGCAGTCTTGTACAAATAATAAACATGGTAAATATACCGTTTTATGTGCTAATGATATTATTAGTGACCATGTCAGTATAAATAAATAAATATCGCTGGACATTACACACAGCGCCATCTAGTGCCACACTAAGCAACGAGGCTTGTGTCGTGGACACCAGATAGTTGATATACTACATAGATACTTTTTGTTTATAAATACATACTTATTATTCATATAAACATCCATGACTCGGAAACAAATGTCCATGCTCATCACACAAACACGTGCTCCTACCGGGATTCGAACCCGGAACCCTATGAACGTAAGGCAGCCTCACTACCGCTGCGCCATTCGCCATTCCATATAAAACCTTTTAATTGTGAACTAGCGGATACCCGGCGTGTGCTACTACGCTATAGAGCCTAATGCATTGTTTTAGTAGTCTAAAACAATTTTCGCATTATTCCCTTTCTAATGAAACCGGTCGGGGCAGATCTGTTGAATGGTTTCAAAGTCCATAACGGACATTTTTCGTGTTTTATATACATAAATAGATGAAAGTTTTACCTCTTTGTATATTTTTTAGAATTGTGGTGCAGCTCTTGGTCAATATATCGCAGTTATACACTTCTCCAATGTCATTTTCCCTTGGCGAACTTATTACTAATCTGGAATTACCAAAATAGATTTTCCTTATACGATGTTATTGACAATTTATAATATATAAACAGAGTACCTATTTACAATATGCATTGTATATTTTAATTTTAGAAAAACAATGGTTATGTTCGTCATTCTTATAATATTTAAATGCAACGAATAATATGCAATCTAGCAAGTTTTTCTTTAATATATGTATTTTGAAATAACTGGAATTCCATATCTATTTTTTACAGTATGTATCTGATTTGGTTTTGTAGCTATAGCTGGATTTATAGTAACTTAATTATTTATTTCATATTACTTGTTTTCTGTGGTAATGCTCGTCTAGTGGCAACCACTAATCTTTAAATATATCTATCTGCGGATAATGTAGTGGACTGCAACATTACTACTATGTTTTATATGTTGTAGTTGTTTATTATCCCTTATATAAATAAAAAATATTATATGATTTTATAAACGACAAATGCTGCACAAACTGTTCAGGTCAAGTCTAATCTGTGTGGTTCTTTAATTAAAGGACATCAGACTTATTTAGTATTTTTAATACATTAGTGTTTTGTTTTCGATCCATTTTACAGAAATTAATATAATTTATCTTCTACCTAAAATGGGTGTAAAAGTACCATTAGCGAAGCCGAAAGGTACTTGTAGTCCCCGTCAAAGCGATCATATTTTTTTTTGTCTGGACCATACTTGGGAACCTCTAGTTACGGAAATATTGGAGTTCGAAGTTTCAACTTTTTCACAAGTTTTATTTTAAATACAAGTTTTTAATGTTATAATTTCACTTTGGATTCCTGAATTCCTCCATGGCCCCTGGACTATTGAATGCATCCATCAGCACAATGTTTTGAGTGCGTTACATTGAGTCCTACCGTTGATTATGATTTTTCACACAAAAAAAAATCATGTCACTGCAAGATTTTTTGCGTACACTTATTTATTTATTTTATAATTTTTGTACACACAAAAGTGGACATAAAGAAACATCATAATTTACTTAGTTTGATGCACAGAATGCTTGGTTGACGGCTTCGTAAGGGGTCTGTTTACACCTTGTAGAAATAACGAGTTGTTTCGCGTCTCTCGGATTTTTACTCGGATCTTAAGGGTCGTAGCCTGATGTTAAGTAGCATATACTTTCTTACTTCTACTATCTTACTATACTTACTCAAGAATTGGGCTATCGAATGCAAAAAGATTTTTTTTCAAATCTGACTGGTAGTTCCAGAGATTAGCGCGCAAATAGGGATTGCAATCCAGCGGCGTTTTCAATCCAGCTGGATTCTTGCTGGATTGACCTGAATCCAGCTGGGTCCAGCGCGGATCCAGCAAAATGTGGAACGAAAATAAAAAGACGACATTTTTAAGACTTTTTTTTATTAATTTGTACTTCTTACGATAATCTATGAAATCTTTCACTCATTTGGTGATATCTGATATCAATTTGCTTTGGTTTCTTAATCATTTGAGATCAAAAGAATCAACTTAAAATTAAATAACAAACATATAACCTCATATAACATTTTAGATAATGTTTCTAAGTAAGCAATATCTTATTACGTTTATGTTTAATGATAGGATAGGATAGGACGGCTAATCAGTAGCAATTAGTCTTACAAATTCTTTTAAAATTAACTACAAAAAAGTAGGAATCAATAGTCTTCTTGGTCTTCTTGCTCGAAACTACTTCCTGATAATCTTCATTTTTTGAAGTGGTTGCTATAGCATCAGTGGGAGCTTGTGAATCTGCATTATGCAATTTTCTTTTGGATGAACTAGCTTTGTTGCCACTGATATTACTTATGACACTGATACAGTGTACTTTTTGTAAATGCCCTTTTAACCCTGTAGTGGAGCGGTTGCTAATAAGCAATGTTTTTAAACATAGCGAGCACTTGGCACTTCGACTATCCAACTTTACGAAAAAGTCCCACAAACTTTTTTCACCGTCGCTAGAATTCTTGGTCGACATTTTAAACTGTCCGAAAAACAGCGATAAATCTGTAATGAAGAAAACATCGGTCGGTGAAGTATTAAGATGCATTTGAGTATTATTTTAATAGAACATAATGCCTAAAGATAAATAAATACAACTATCGCGATGCAATAACTTAACAAAACCAATAATTGCGCATTTCAGCAATCTTGTTAAATAGCAAAAATACACACACTCACAAACTCCTAAATAACTAAATAGTCCACTGTTGGATAATATGTACCTAACTACCTACTTCCTGCAATTAAAGGCAGGTAATAAAAGAAGATCGGTATAAATATGAAAACAAAACCAAAAAGATTTCGCGATGTGTTGACGAACGTCACCAAACGTATCTTCCTCTTCCTTCTTCGAGAAAGTAAGAGACATGAATCAAATCAACATTAATACTAAATTATTTAAAATAAACATTTTACTTTACTTACCATTCAGTCTCGCAGACAACAAACAACCAACACGAACTCAATATGCACTTTAGTGACACAAAAACACTTTCTATCGAGACGAGAGCAGTTAAATTAACTGTCTTTGATTTATAAAATAAACAAACATAAGCGGTACAGGTAAGGGGGAAAGGGGGCGGGCGACGCGACGTTGCCATTCATTCGCACATGTGGCACGTGCTATAGTGACAGAACGGCAACGTTGCCGCGCCGTTTTGAAAATGGCGGCAACTCAAAACTAAACAATAGAAATTGATACGTTTGCGGATCCGCATCGCTGGATTCAGCACTGTATGCTGGATCCAGCATGTTTAAAAAGGCGCTGGATCCAGCTGGATTGCTGTATGCTGGATCCAGCAATTGCAATCCCTACGCGCAAACAAACAAACTCTTCATTTTCATTATATTGATATACTGTCCTACTAAGCGCAAAAGCAGTTTCTCAAAAAATAAAAGCGTAAACTAGATTTTTATGCCATTGGATAGCTTTAAAAATACGCATCTAATGAACAATAAATAGCCTTTAAGCGCTATCTTGTTCAAAACATATGAAAAAAACCTTTAGAAAGATTTCCCTATCTCAGTTTTACCTTAAAACTATTTTTACAAAACTTCAATTATCTCGATACTCGCTTTCAATAAGATACCGCTTTTGTTCTTAGTTGGGCAGTTTAGATACATATTTATGATAATTACTCACTTTTTATGAAATGCGTCATAAGTGATGCTGTAGCCGAAATACGAATCGTTTCGAAGATGGCGGTCCGCTGGTGGTTTAAATACTTCGATGGTTTTCGTGAAGTATACTGCCAACGTGCATGGCCATGCAGCCAGGGCCAGACAAGCCCAAATCAGTACTAGAAACACAAAGAGTGAGAAATCAAAGGGTGTTTGTGTGATGTGGTAAAATGTGAATCCGTTCTTCTTTTGCGCTGCAGAATCCTGTTCTAACAGCATTCTATCGATGCTTAGTGGCAGACTAGACATCCGGCTAGATAAGCTTTGGAGCAAACCACGTTTAAGTTTAAATGCTAACCGTTGTTAAATAATTTCTGCGTATATTTACTAACATTTTGAATTACTTTAGTGAATGCAAATAATTATGAATGTACTTTTAAAATGGATGATGTGATATCTGAATTTGAATTTATTTATTTATAATATGAGCTGGATTAGAACATGGCTTTTTTTTTAATGATGATAGGACGTTTTATCCTCCTTTATACCATAGACAAAACATACCATCACACCTTGTAATCTCCGAAGGGTAAGACAGAGGTGTAGCTAACAGCCACCACGTGTACCTGACTGCTGAGCATGCGGTCCTGGGTTTGATTCCCGGGTCGGGAAAAGTGTTTTTAGTTATTTCCATCAGGAGTCTTCTCAGTATGATGTATGATGGTTGTCACGTTATAACATGGGTCTTAAACATAAATGGCGAAATGAGGGTATAGGTAGATACTATTGGGTATACCTCTGCCTAACCTTTCGGAGATTATAGTTGTGATGTGATGTTATGTGGTATTTTATACGAACTAATGTAGGTAGACACTTTAATAAAACGTATTATTATAATAATTCATGCGTTCTGAAACGTTTTGCCACAACCAAAATTCTGATTATTTAAACAAGGGGTGAAATTGGTAAAAAATAGTTAATTATTGTCCTATAAACTTCTCTGATTTTAATTATTTATTTAATGACACGCACTAAAGATTTGCTAAAAAAACGTTTTTTTTCTTTTTTAATTACAAAAACGCAAGCCGATCTTTTTAAATGTAGCGCCACCCTAGTGAAAAATATGTAAGTACAATTGAAATAAAATTTAATAAACAAAACCTTTAAAAACATAAATAAAATATTTTTGTGCACAACAAGTATTTTTCTATATATCTATATCAATAAATAAATTATCCACTATATTTTCTGGCATAAAAGATATAACGCAAATCAAAATAGGAAAAATAACTCACAATTCATGATTACTCTCAACAAACACAGGTCCACATACTTAGAGGTACCAAACACAACAGCTATGCTGATCTATGGCCCTACGGTGTACCAAAATATAAGCATTTATCCTCGTTTATAGAAACAATTAGGTCATACCGTCTATTTAAAGTTGTTCACCCGTTTTGTCATTGGCAGATAGAGATGCTGAACTGACCAACAATGTGGATTCAGGAAAATTGCTGTAAAATTATTCACTTACAGGATCTATACTTAATATATGTATAATATTATAAAGCTGAAGTTTTTTTTTGTTTTTGGTTGAACGCGCTAATCTCAGGAACAACTGGTTCGAATTGAAAAATTCTTTTAGTGTTGAATAGCTCATTTATCGAGGAAGGTTTAAGGCTGTATAACACTAACGCTGCGACCAAAAGAAGCGGAGCATTAATCAAAAATGTTACGCAGACGAAGTTGCGCCGGTCGGTTAGTATAATATTATAAAGCTGAAAAGTTTGTTTTTTTGGTTGAACGCGCTAATCTCGGGAACAACTGGTTCGAATTGAAAAATTATTTTAGTGTTGAATAGCTCATTTATCGAGGATGGTTTAAGGCTATATAACACTAACGCTGCGACCAATAGGAGCGGAGCATCCATCAAAAATCTTACGCAGATGAAGTTGCGCGGGTCAGGTAGTTAACCCTTAAGGTTGATTTGTCTAGTATACTATACACTAAAATAGAAAAAATACTATCAGAAAACCAATTATAATATACGGACACAAACTCACGCCTATTGTTTTATGGGGAAGGCAGATACTATTGAAATTTGCTACGATTCTTACTTAGGTACTTCTTTTGCTTTGTCGGCGTTCATACATCTGGTAATACACATTTTTGGTGGAAATAGCCGTATAGGTCTCCTGTAGGTCCTTTTAGGTTTTGGAGCATCATCTTCTGGAATGTACCTATAATCACCTGAATCCGCTATATACATGGTTAAAGTTTGTGTATGTTTATTGATGTTCGCGTAACTCGTCAAAATGTACTGAACAGCAGATTTTTTTTACGCGATTTCAGGGTTGGTCCCATAGTAAAAGTTGTTCGTTATAATGAGTACAATGACCCCTTAAGAGGATTGAAACAACTTAAATTTAAACAATTTATATATATGTATTTCTTGAGGACTTTGGAAGAGATGGTCTTTCTGTACCGAACTAAGAAGAAGAAGACCATAGATATTCTTTTCGTCTAGACCAAAGAAAATTTGGATGGATTGTGTGAGGAGTGATGTGAAGGATAAAGGTGTAAATGATAGCGTGACGATTGTTAGGGGAGAATAAAGCTCAGTGGGTCGTCTTAGGGGTGAAAAAAAATACGTGTTTTGCTGACCCCAAATAACATGGAACAAGGGCAGGAAGTTGATGATGAAGACGAGAAGACAGGGATATGAACTAATCGTGCTGCCCAAATAAATGTATGTCTTAAAAAAAAAACTCTTTTATTGGTCAACTTACAAACGTCGTTTAATTTCATGGTCCGAGACACCACACAAGAGGTCTTTGCTTTCTTATGTTACACTTTGTATACTAAGTAAGTACTTATATAAAAGAATCAATTTACCTTTTAAGATTTGCTTACGTAGGTACTACCGCACTCACGGACGGTCGACCAATTTTCACCCTTATGCCCTGAGTTATAAGGTTGAAATGTGGTCGACCATCAGCGGGCGCGAAGGAACATAATTATCTAAAATCATACAACAAAATTAGAAGTTTTTCCTAATAGAGATTAAAATAAAACTGATTTTGCATTGTTGTGACGCCAGCTGCGTACGTCAAGCTACAACAATCTGCCAAATTTTTTTCATAGATTTTCAACTTTATCGTTAAAACATTAGGTTTAAGGTTGATTGGGCAAAATTTTACAGTTTCCTATAGCTTGATGTGGTGGCGTCTGTACCTACCAAATTCAAGTGTTTCATTTGTTTTTCCTGCTCCAAAGCAAGACTCCAATTATATAAATAATACAATTTCATTTGTGTTGTAAAACTAATGATAATTAGTCCAATAATGTATTACAAATACTAATTATAAATTAAGGAAGACAAGCGCTGAAATTGGTTACAAATTAGTCATACTATTTTGCTTAAAAATTAATGAGAATATTAAACATACCTAAATATTTTGTTAAAACAGTGGGAGATATATGTACATATCCTAGCCAAGCTGAAGTCTCAGTGTTTCAGAAGCTGTGTTCTTCCTCGCTGTGACAATGATAACTTTTGACACTTTGCTCTGTACTGGGTTACCGTTCCACCACGGGTCGAGACTTACAACCGGCTCACAAAAAACCTTAACCTAACTTAAGGCTGAACGCGATGAGCACATCCTAGCCAAATAAAAGAGTTGTCAGTGTAAAGCCCCCCATCAGAATACCAGAGCGCTAAGACATCTTTTTTAAAATGTCGCAGCACCATACTGAGAAATACGAAGTATGTCTCTAAGATGCACGTGAACCACAATGTTCGTGCATGAGCGCAGGTGCGGTAATGCAAACGGCTATGTCAAAAATATGACATAACAAGTTTATAATTACTGAGTCTAAAAGTTTTAGCAACGTTATCATATGGTAATTATAGGAATTCTGTCTGTTTTCACTGAAATGAAGCTACAGTTAAATTACATTGCATTCAAAATCTCACGCCTTTTTCAGAAACTAAAGAAGCAAGTAAAAAAGCTAGCTAATGGATTTTTTTTCTAACTTCCAGCGAGCAGAGTGTTGAAAATTATTTATGCATTAATTTAGGTGTAGCCCAATGTTAGTGAAAACAAGCTTATATGCTAGTTTTTTTTCGTTATAACGTTTATTTTGGGACTTGATTTTGGTCATGTTCGTCTTCTTCCTTCATTCCTTCCAGAATATTCTTCTGGTCTTCGCTTTGTGGGGCCTGGGACGGCATCGTTGAGAGCCTCAGCTGATGACAAACAAATTAATATTTTTTAACTAAATATCTAGATTATACACATTACACCACGACTGTTATCCTTGACGTGTCAGGCAGGGTACCTAATAGTGCACATTTCGCCAGTTATGTTTAAGTCCCATGTAATATTGGGCGAGCCTATTGCCATCAATCAGGCACAAATTCAGATTCTGTGACTGCTACTGCGAAATTCCTGATCGGAAAACCCAATAACACTTTACCCGGGAAATTGACATTTGAGTTCTACGCAATCACTGTCGCATAACGCATGTTCCTTGAGCCGTGCATCTCGTGATACAGGAGACAGTACGCTACTGTCTGTGGTAAGTTACTGTCTCCTTTCACCACTCTATGATTTGCATGAAAATATTTGAAAAACTTACAATAGTCTGCCGCTTAACCCTGTTCTTTAAGTTTTCCAATTCTATCCGATTCTTACGACGTAGGAAGCCCACCTGTTAGCGGCGCGATACGACATTGTAAGAGGAAGCGCGCGGGGTATGAGCGGAAGAGGGGCGAGTCTCGGACCGCCACATTTTTTTGCTAATAGACAGTGCCATTACAAACGCGACATGCAACGCGCGCTTCCTCCGCCAAAAGTTTTGTACCTACATTTTGAAAATATAAACCGTTCTGCACAGCTCGTCGTTTCCATCTTGACCCACACTTAACATTGGTCATTCGAACCGGATCTTGAATGTATAAGACTCCGCCGCCAAGGTCAATGATGGTAAATACCCGCAGTACCATTCGAAAACAAAGAGAGGAGAAGGAATTGGAGTCAAAGCTACAATTGGCAACAGGAGCACAGGAAATGCCACCGCCTACACCAGTAAAGAAAAAGGATGATGAACTTGAAGTAAAAAGTTCTTGTGCCGCGAGTGTAGTGAAATCGGAACGAGCTGGAAAACAAAATCCGCCTTCACATGCATCACGTCAGTCAGTCAGGTCCAAGAAACCGTCATCATCACAATCGATACAAGCACAAAAAAGGAGACTGGAACTAGAAGCAGCCCAGGCGAAGGCGCGCATAGAAATGGAACTCATTGATAGAAAATTAGCGGCTGACCTAGCCGAACTCGACGAAGAATACAGTCCACCATCAGAAACATCGGAACAAAATGACGGCGCGGGTGACATCGAGAAGTGGTTGGAGCGCAGTCAACATGAACTACAGCAGCTTGACAGTGATAAACACAAGTCGCACACGAACCCGACCGACACAGAAGGAGCAGTTCAACAGCTTACAAGCGCATTCAAAGATCTCGTCACGTCGTCAGCCATCCAGCAAAATACCAAACTGATGAGTCGTCTTAGCACACCGAAAGAACTCCCTGGTTTCAGCGGAGACCCAACAGAGTGGCTTCATTTCGAGCAAGCTTATATGGAATCCACAGAGGTTTGTAACTTCACCGATAAAGAAAACCTTTGGCGGTTACGCAAGTGTTTACGTGGCGCCGCTCACGAAGCTGTAGCCGGCCTGCTTATCAGTGGTGCTTCATCTACAGACGTAATGTCCACTTTGAAACTACAATTCGGAAACGTAGACGTCATTCTTTCTCGCATCGTGTCAGACATAAAAAGGATGAACAATCTTTCTGCAGATTACCATCGAGAACTAATACCATTTTCCGTCAAAATAAAGAACTACGTCGCAGCTGTACGAGCCCTCGGTCGCCATGAATACCTGCAAGGCATGGAAGTAGCTAACATTATCCTATTTAAGCTACCTACCACCCTGCTCGCGAAGTGGACAGACTATAGTTTCCCGTTTATCACCGCCGAATCACCTAAACCTAGACTAGATGTACTATCAGATTTCCTCACCGAAGAAGCTGTGAAAATATCAACCTGCAGTGCTACTTTATTACAACCTAGAACGGACAATTTCAAACGTAAACAAAGTGATAAAGTGAACAATATACAAACTATTCTAGTACAAAATGGACAAAGTGAAGAAAAGTGTCGTTATTGTCGTACCGGTACTCATAAATTAACCGAGTGTAAAAAGTTTAAAAAATCGCTACGAAAGGACAGATGGTCGCACGTAAAGCGTAACGGTATTTGTTATCAGTGTTTAACAGCGCATCATCGTAGGGACACATGCACCGCTCCCAGCTGTGACGTAAATAATTGTGGACAATCTCATCACCGATTATTACATTATGTGGCGCGTCAAAACAATAGTGAACCCGTGCCAGCGGTACAACCTGAAGTTCCACCCGAAACTGAAGTTCCATCCGAGACAATAACAAATATTAATGTCAGCTGTTCCGTTATGTTAAAGATTGTACCTATAAACATTCACGGACCCAACGGAAGTGTGAGCGCGACCGCTCTGCTGGACGACGGTTCGACTGTGTCGTTGGTTAGCGCTTCGCTGGCGGAGAGAGTGGGGCTGCGCGGCCGCCGGGAATGTCTTCGTGTGTGTGGCGCGTGGAACGACACGGAGCTAGTGTGCAACGCACAGCGCGCAAAAGTGACTTTGTGTGGTGCTGATAACAAGATGTTTACAATCGACGCGCGAATCGTTGATGAATTAAACTTACCGCCAAGTCTGTCCACAGTAAATAGTAAAAACTACGCGCACCTAAGTGATATCAGCCATAATTTATGCACAGAAACACAACTACAACCACAAGTCTTAATCGGACAAGATAATTGTCACCTTCTCTTACCTTTGGAAGTGAGGTTGAGTAAACCCGATGAACCCTGTGCCACCCGGACGCCTCTGGGCTGGTGCCTGCATGGAAGGGTACCTAATGTTTACTTACCTAATTCTGCTGTACGCCACTCCTCATTGTTTGTCACTAGTGACGTCATAGACGCAGAATGTGAACTACGAGAAATCCAGGAGGAGGTGCGAAGGTCGTTCTCAATCGAGTCTATGGGCGTATCTGGTAAGCCAAGACAGAACTCAGAAGACTTACGCGCTGTTGAAAGTTTAGAACGAACTTCAGTACTCATCAATGGTCAATGGCATGTTGGCTTACCTTGGCGAGACGAGAAATATGTGATGCCGGACTCGTACCCGACGGCTATGTGTAGACTGAAAGGAGTAGAACTGAAATTAACCAGAAACAAAGAATATGCGAATAGGTACAAAGAACGCCTACGACATCTATTCGATAACGACTACGCAAAAATATGTAATAACTTAAATGTTACACCGAAAACTTGGTACTTACCTCACTTTGGAGTCGATAACCCCAACAAGAAAAAACTGCGTTTAGTGTTCGACGCGGCAGCTAGAACAAATGAATTATCACTTAACGACTACTTATTGAAAGGCCCCGACCTACTTATGTCGTTATTCGGCATTATGTTAAGATTTAGAGAAAATCGAGTAGCCGTGTCTGGAGATATTAAAGATATGTTCCTCAGAGTAAAAATTCGACCAGAAGACCAGGACGCCTTCCGATTCCTATATAGAGAAGAACCAGCAGAACCTATAAATACTTATGTAATGACTTCCCTAATTTTTGGTGCTAATTGCTCGCCCTTCGTAGCCCAATTCGTAAAGAACAAGAACGCGAAGCAGTATGAGTCATCAATGCCCGCTGCGGCTTCTGCTATATATAAAAGCCACTATATGGATGACTATATAGACAGCCTACCTGACGAAGAGACCGCGATACAGCTGATTCATGACGTCATGTTAATTCACCAGAAAGGCGGTTTCGAAATGCGGAATTGGACGAGCAACAGTAAACAAGTACTTGCGAGCTTACCTAAAGATTTACTCGGCGATGCAGCCGTCAAATTTAAAATAGGTCAACAGTATGAAGGCGAACGCACGCTTGGATTGATTTGGCATCCAAGTGATGATACTTTGAGATTCGACGTATCTTTCAAGCGGATACCCGAAAATCTTATAACGGGAACACAAAAACCTACCAAGAGAGAAATGTTACGTGTGGTCATGTCTATATTTGACGTGTATGGCATCCTAGCACCGTACACCATAAATGGAAAAATTATTCTTCAAGAAACTTGGAAATTAAATATTAATTGGGATGATTATATACCTGATACAGTGTTCGAGAAATGGTCAAAATGGATCAATTTATTGAAAACATTACAAGATTTTGGCTTGCCAAGGCATTATCCGGCTGCTACCATAGGAGTGAGCGAGAAGAAAGACAAAATTCCCCCGCCATCCAACACGAGCGCTACGGCTACGAGTGCTACGAAGATTGCTACGAACGTAGCGGACGCGGAATCGGCTACGAGCGCTATGGCTATGACACACAGCTGTTGCATGTTAAATGATGGAAAGATTCCTAGTCATGCTAGTTATAGAAACCTACAGATGCATATATTTTGTGATGCGTCTAGCAAGGCATACTGCGCCGTCGCGTATTGGAGATGGATTGACGACAAGAATATTATACGCGTAGCATTCATTGCGAGTAAATGTCGGGTTGTAGGAAACAAACCGATTACTATTCCGCGCTTGGAGCTTCAAGCTGCTGTCTTAGCAGCTAGATTAGCAGACTCAGTTGCACGAGAACATACAATAAAACCTGAGCGACGAATGTTCTGGAGCGACTCGACAACAGTACTACACTGGATAAGAAATGATGCTCGTGATTTTAAGGTCTACGTAGCAAACCGGTTAGGCGAAATTGATGAGCTAACCAAGATGAATGAATGGCGATACGTACCAACAAAGCTAAACGCAGCCGATACTGCTACGAGAGAAAACTACTCCTACCCTGTACTGCCAAATGAATGGATATACGGCCCAACGTTCTTACACTGCGAAGAAGACGAATGGCCGCTTGACGTCATATCTGGTGAAAGGAAAGAAACACTATTGGAATGTATTAATTTAATAAAAGAAGATACACAACATATTTACTTACCCGTACCTGATGCTACTCGATTTAGCTCATGGCTACGCTTACGTCGATCGGCTTCTATGGTACTCAAGTTTATAAATAAATGCAAGAAGCTTACCTTTGAGTTCGACGACACTATGAAGAATGCTGAAATATTATTACTGAAAAAGTCACAAGCTGAATGGTTTAGCAAGGAGTTATCTGCGATAAAAAAACCACAGATGTGTACCAAAAACAAGTAACATACTTACCTTGTCTCCTTACCTGGACGAACACGGAGTGTTGCGGGTCGGTGGCCGCATCGGGGTTGCTGCTGGTATTCTACCTGAAACTAAAAACCCTGTAATATTAAATGGAAGAAGTTATATTGCTAAATTGATCGTCAAGTATTATCATTACTACTACGCACACGGAAATCAAGAAACAATAGTAAATGAAATCAAACAAAGATATTGGATCACCAGACTTAGACCTACCGTTAAGCATGTAACATCTAAGTGCTCAACTTGTAAAATTAGAAAATCCAAACCAGAAGTACAAAGAATGGGAGACTTACCTGGTGCTCGAGTGGCCCATCACGAACGGCCCTTTACTTACTGTGGTGTGGATTTATTTGGTCCCATGGAAGTTACGGTGGGAAGACGTCGCGAGAAAAGATACGGCGTCTTATTTACCTGTTTGACAGTACGAGCAATCCATCTGGAAGTAGTTACTAATCTTACAACCGACTCCTTTATTATGGCATTGCGAAGGATGGCCGCGAGACGGGGATGGCCTCAATATTTGTATTCCGATAATGGAACAAATCTCCGAGGAACGAATACGGAGCTGAAAAAAGCTATAAAGGAGCTGGACGAAGAAGTGCTGAAAAATGAGGCCTTAAATCGAGGAACAAAATGGACTTTCATACCGCCTGCGAGTCCCCACTGGGGTGGGGCGTGGGAAAGACTCATCAGAAGCGTAAAGACCAGCCTGAGAGTAATCTTGAAAGAACGTGCGCCGAGAGATGAAACTCTTAACACTCTGTTGACAGAAGTTGAGAATATGGTGAACAGCCGGCCGTTGACTCACGTGTCTGTGAACCCAAATGATCCTGAAACATTAACACCTAATCATTTCCTGCTGGGATCGTCGTCTGCCTTACCTCACATCGGAAAATTTGATGATTCAGACGTTTATCTGCGCAAACAATGGCGAATTGCACAGAGATTGGCTGACATGTACTGGCGCAGATGGGTCAAGGAAGTACTACCGGACTTGCTGCCCCGCAAGAGGTGGCAAGATGAACGCAAAAATGTACAAGTGGGCGACTTTGTACTTATAGTGGACCCAGACAGTCCCCGCAACTCTTGGCCCAAAGGAATTATTCAGGAAGTCATGCCAGGAAAAGATGATCGAGTCAGAATGGTTCGAGTAAAAACGAAATCTGGAATTTTGACTAGATCGGTTACGCGCATTGCTCGGATACCGGTAGATGAAGAGTGCTGCTGAGGCAGCACTGGGGTGGGGTATGTTAGCGGCGCGATACGACATTGTAAGAGGAAGCGCGCGGGGTATGAGCGGAAGAGGGGCGAGTCTCGGACCGCCACATTTTTTTGCTAATAGACAGTGCCATTACAAACGCGACATGCAACGCGCGCTTCCTCCGCCAAAAGTTTTGTACCTACATTTTGAAAATATAAACCGTTCTGCACAGCTCGTCGTTTCCATATAATAAAAATTAAAACAGTAGTTAAAGTAACTCTTGACAAGCTCTTCCAGTGTAGGTGAAGTATTAATTAAGCTAATAAACATGAATTAGGAAGGATATCTGTTTATTTCTGTGTTTGTTTCTTATCTCATTACAACAAAATAACTGAAATTTTTATAATTAAATTCGACGAAAAGGTAGCCTAGGATCTGAAATAGGCATTATGCCTTTGGAAATATAATCTGAAAATATACACACAGACGAAGTCACGTCAATAGCTAAACATGAAAGATAGTGAATGAATAAACTAACATCAAATTACAAATAAAGCAAATTGGTTTATTTAGCACATGCCGCAATTGCACACAACATTTAACAAAACTAACAAGAAAACTTAAATTTAAACACAAATAAGATTGTTACTGTGTGTCTCACGGCTGCGCCAAATAGACCCAGTTCAGCCAAATGCCGGACAACTAGTGCCCGACGCTGGTTTTCAACTGAACCTAAGATAGTGATGTGACGGACGTAAAACAGTTTTATACTTTGTGTCAAAGTGTACAATTAATGTAGGTAAATGAATATTACGTACACTGTATAGTATCACCGAGATGATGATTAAGATGCAGAGGCCGACTACAACTGCTATTATGATCGTCTCTATCGGTACCGGCGCCTTTATCAGCGTTAAAGTTGTGGTCATGCTGAAAAAGAAACGATTATGCCGAAAATTTCAAGTTTATTTATTTCTCCATGAAAATATAACGTGTCGAACAGTATTTAAATGCAGTTAAAATTAAGCACAAATAATAAAATATGAGCAACTGCGCCTGAGCTAGGCTGAGCCTATATTTGAGGGGGCCTAAAATGGCCGCATTAGCAGAACATAATAGGATAATAATATGAATAATATTAAAATTCTTAAAATGGTCACATACACTGTTAATATGTTAAATTATCAGTTTGTGACCATTTTACGAATTGTAACGTAATTCATATTATTATCATATTAAGTTCTGTTAAAGTGGCCATTTTAGACCTCCAGGTCACAGTTCTCTTCCCAGAGTTATGAGTGGAAATAACTATGGTAGAACATTTCAGTTAGCATTAACAACGCGTCTTACATAAGGAAACTATTAGCAAAGCGTTCGTTTGTAGATATGCAACTTTTTAGATGCCTTTTAATGAATATTTAAATTATATAGTTACCTTTCAACTTTGTCTGCATAATCAAGTAGTAGTTTAACAGAAGACACTATCGTCACATTTTTATCTTCATCGAGAATTCCATCTGAAAAGAAAATTAGCATAATAAATTAATATAAACAAAGTGTAAACGGACCCTTAGACGAAGCCGTCAACCAAGCATTCTGTACATCAAAATAAGTAACTCTACGCAAAAATTATTGCAATTGCATTGGAAACTACATTTTTTTTGGGGTGAAAAATCACATTTTACGGTAGAACTCAATGTAACGCTCTCAAAAAGTTTTGCTGATGGATGCACTGAATAGTACGGGAGAGTGGAGATATTTAAGTAAAGTAATAATATTAAAAAGATTGTATTACAAAAAAAATACTTTTGAAAAACTTGGAAATATCTCCGTAACCAGAAGCTTGTAAAGTAAGGAAAAATATAAACGTTTTTGAAAAAAAAATAACCGACTTCCAAAAAAAAACAAAAAAAGTGGTAAATAACTTTACTTTCGGAAGTCGGTGCCAAAAAAGTAAATGAAACAAACAATAGTCATCGTTTTTATTTTACCCTTTTTAGTTATCGCATCACACAAAAATCCTTGTCAAGTATCAATTTCGCAATTTCTTTTACTTGGATGACATATTTTTTCCAGCTATTTTGATTTAAAAACCAAACTGCTGAACCGATTTTGATGAAATTTCTATGGGACCAATCGAGAAGTAGATCCATTCAGATAAAAAAAGAATTTTTCAAATCGGTTCAGAAATGACGAAGATATGAGGTAACAAAAACACAAAAAAAAAACAAGCGAATTGAGAACCTCCTCCTTTTTTTGAAGTCGGTTAAAAACAAAGATCGCAATGGCGGGTAATACTTACAAGTGCCTTTCGGCTTCGTCAAGAGTATTTTTACACTCAAAATTAATTAGTTTGGGTTATTAGACCTAAACTAACTCGGGTTGAGGCGATTCGCTGTGGCTGAGCGACTGGCTAGTGTCGAGTTCGATTATAAAAAAATATTTGTATGGCCTATAGCTTTGATTATATAATGTCTAGATAGAGCGTCGCCCTACAATCGTATCAAAGAAAACGAGTCAACATTTTCAAGTATGTGTGCGTGCAGGCGTCGTTTTACACTATGCGTCTATGTCTTATCCATACCAGCTACTACAATTCTCTCATAAATCACATTAAAAAATAGACTTATTAAATAAGATAAGTTTTAGGTGTATGACACGATCTGCACTGATTGGCGGGCAAGCACTTGTGAACCAATAGTTGGTTGACACTTTTTGACACGTTTGCGCGCACTTGACGCTCCATCTAGACATTATATAATCAAAGGGCCTATAGGTAGTTGTTCCGAGTATGTGAGATTGAATGATTGTAAACGCACCCACGGTTCAGGAGAAATTCCAAAATTGGGGCCACGGTTAGAAAAAAATCAAGAGAAGGAGGCCATCATCTCTAACGGGCTGATATGAGGAACAGGATACTTACCAAGAGCTCCGGGCACAATATACATCGGTATAAGAATCTTGGTAGTTTCCACGTTTTTCTTCAAACTTTTTACCTCGCAGAGGTAAACCGTTGACGTCTCATTTTGATGAACCGATGGGCAGGGAGTATATGATTTTGGTTTGGGAATATATAACTGAAAGGTAATAGACAAAGTTAGTTAGTTACCTCTCAAAGTAAACATTCACATGAACGCAGTAATAAATTGTTATAATATAGCTTTCAATTGCATAAACACAAATTAAGGGGGAATCCGAAATCCCATTGAATGTCTTTTTTGAGATGATAGAAAATGCAATAACTCACTATGACTGGAGTGTCATTATATTTGATGTACGCTTCATTTTGCAAAGTTACTTGAACTTTAAGCCCCTTCCAGTTTGTCGGACCCTTGTTTGAAATCTGAAAAAACACGTATAAAAAGAACCAGGTTTTGCTTAATTGCTCATACTTTTGACTTTCTGTTAGGCAATTTTAATGGAAAGTAATTTTAAGACGTTAACAGATTAACCATGAAAAACAAATACTGCCTGCTGAGCATGAAGTCCTGGGTTCGATACCCTGGTCGGGCAAAGTGTTATTTGGTTTTTCCATTAAGAATTTCTCAGTAGCAGCCACGGGTCAGCTTCCAGTCTAACCGGATGCAGCTGCTCAATACCAGCACTTTAAATGGAACGACTACCTGTCTGACCTTCACAACCCAGTTACGTCTGACGTCTGATAGGTTATTATATTATATATTTTTACACATAATCATAACACGTTTGTAATCCCCGAAAGGTTTGGCAGAGGTGCACCTAATAGTACCACCCAAATCTAGCCAGCACCCTAAGTCCCATGTTATAGTGGCAAGCCTATTGCCATCAACGGGCACAAATCCAGACTCCGTGGCTGCATCCGAGAACTATTACTTTGTTTTGAATCATTTACCGTATAATCGTGTTGAGTCCTTTTGCCATTTGTTTTGATGTCCTCTCGCGTCATGTTGAGAATAGTACTGAGGCCAGTCTCCCTGCAAGCGAAGAAAAAGTAAATAAAAAAAATAATATATCGAACTTTCAATTTCATATCAAGTCCGGTAGTAAACTAAATGAAAATGTCAATGATACAAACCTTTTGGCAACAATCCCTTTGGGATCAGCTTTCACAGCAGTGGTTGTCGAATCAGAATGGGTGACGACACCATCACAGTGATTATACAGATGCGTACTGATGATTATACTCTTGTCCTTGTCCAGGTTTGTAGTATACAGCACCTCCAGTAGGATTCGACCGGTGCTCTGTGAATATATGACATCAATGATTAAAGCATGTACTTCGACCTAAGAAAACATTGCACGGGCCCTAATGATAGCGAGGAAACGAACCCATTTTGTGTTGTTCCGGATGGGCTTCGGCGGCTCGCACTTAATCCTGTGTCCATCAGTTGAGTCTTCGTACACACAACCGGTGGGGGTCGCCAGCACGTAAGCACCGACGATGTGCACGCGCACGCACGGTTCATACGCTACATCCCCGTAGTTGTGGACAGTGATGGTCATTGCTTCAGCTTTGGTACTCGACCCAATTATGTACGGATCATCTTCATGACTGCAATCATAATATAATACTTGAATTGGCTGCAATTAGTAAATTCTGTTCAGACGTTCAACAAGACAACGACCACACCACAACAGCAGGAAACGTTGCCAGCTTATTTGTTACTAATGAAAATGTATATAATATGTTTACAGCATCGGTCTCTTATTTGGGTAAGTATAAGTTCCATCTTTTAGAACTTTTAGCGGAGATAAAAATGTTGAGATTGATGTATGGAGTGACAAGAATGGATAAAGTAATCAATGAGTTTTACAAGTTACAAGCTTAAACATGGCGCCTCTTACAGACAAATTTAGAAGGAGTCATTTATCTTGGACATGTGATGAGGAGGGATGAAAATGTGACCAAAAGAGTACTGGACATGAATATGGATGCAGAGGGAAAAGAAGGCCAAGGAAATATGTATAGATTGTGTGTGGAATGAGCTATAAGAGAAAGGAGTAAATAATACCGTGACGTTTGACAGGGGACAATGGAAACAGAAAACGGGATGCACTGACCCCATGTAGAATGGGACAAAGACAGGAGGATGATGATTGTAGCAAATATCTCGAGAAGCGAACAAAGGTTTAGAAAGTGATGAATATTACGTATGTTTTTGAATATAGCGACGTTTAAGGTCTCTAAATCAACCCAAGGGAAGGGCGATCGTTGTTGTTTTTTTAAGTTTAAGATACTTACTGAAAACTGATATAGGATGTTAAGTTCAACTTGGGCACACAAGTTTTCTTAGCGCACTCGGCGGCCGACAACAAACCCTGAAGTTTTAAGACACTGCGGTCGCTTAGGATTACTCGGGAGCGGTTAAAATCTGGGAGTGTCTCGGGATCAATCAGCAGCTTCGTTGTTATTGTGTAGCCAATTTTAGTTTCGTAATTGCCGTCCTTCGAAAAAAAATATCATTAAAATAGTATCTCACTGTTTTTTAGGGTTCAGTACCTCGAAAGGAAAAAACGGAACCCTTATAGGATCACTTTGTTGTCCGTCCGTCCGTCCGTCTGTCTGTCTGTCAAGACCCTTTTTCTCAGGAACGAGTGGAGTTATCAAGCTGGAATTTATATAAAATGCTCAAGTCTACTGTTCCTTAGAGCTGTGAAAAAATCAAACTTCTAAGCCAACGCAATCAAAAGATACAGCCGTGTATGCTGCAAATTTACGCAAATTTTCGACACTCGCAAGGTAATCAAAACCTACAGGGTACAAAGCAACGTCTTATAGCACGGATAAAGGAAAAATTGCGAAAACCGTAAATTTTTAGTTACATCATATAATAAAAATATTTTTCATAATTTTAAACTTACTACGTTTGTACGGAACCCTGGGTGCGCGAGTCCGACTCGCACTTGGCCGGTTTTTTAGTCTAATAATATTATTCAGGGAAAGATTATAACTATGTATTGCTTGATTTTGAAAAGGGTATCTTTATTACAAAGTAATGACTCAGCGTTGGCCTAGTGGTCGCAAGCGTGACTGCTGGGGTCCTGGGTTCGATTCTCGGGTCGGGCAAAGTATTATTGGGTTTTTATATCAGGAATTGCTCAGTAGCAGCCACGTTGCCTGGATTTGTGCCCGGTTGGTGACAATAGCCTCGCCCCCTATTACATGGGACTTAAAACTGGCGAAATGTAGTGTACTATTAGGTACATCTCTGCCTAACCCTTCTGGGATTACAGGAGTGATGTTGTGTAATGTTGTAAAACAAATAGGTTGCACTGAATAATTGATAACACTGGTTCGACGGACTTTAGATATAAATGAGTCAATCAAGCCGTGAGCCCTCTTCAATATAATTTCATTGAACAAACGGGATTCTCGAAGTATCTTTCTGACTAACAGCCAATTTGTGATGCCTTATAGATTGTAGATTATCATTTATGATCAGATGCGCCACCCATTTATCAGCCACGCAATAACACCTACTTATAAAAAAAAAAAAAACATACCAAAGGCAAAGTAAACGAGACGTTTTTGCAGTACTCTGGTTTCTTGTCGTGCAGAGACGTCTTGAATGAAAACGGGCCACTAGCCAGCTTCGCGTCTTCGTGGTCCATGTCCACCGTTGTTGACAAAACTGACATACAAAAAAAGAAAATTGCATATAGTTATTTAGTTTGCTTGACAGATGGCTTCGTGAAGGGTCCGTTTACACCTTGTACACCTGGTGCTTGTGTTAGCAGCCGCTCTGCAAAGTCGAACATTTTTTTAACTGGATGTGTCTCCCAATTATATGGAAACTGATTAATAGAAAGAGAGGTGAACGTAGCTTTGCCTTGGCACATCAGCTAGGTACGGAACTTTATCGGGTAAGCATCGCCGGGTGTACATGTCCGTGACGTAAAAATTCTTTCCGCAAATCACATTCAATGGTTTTGTCTGCTTTCTCCGATAAATTATCATTCGTTCTTGGTAAGATACCTATTTAAAACCCCAGAAAATACCTACATTATTATTGTAATTATAGTAGTTTGTTAATATTCGATTGATTGATTTTGCTGTGCCCGACAGGGTCCATATGATCTAATTATATGTTTACCTCCTAAGAATACCGAAATGTGGAATGCAATAAAAGTATTGAGTATTGAGTACTTACGCGCTGTGATAATTTCCAACTTGCTCGGATATGTCACTGATAAACAAACTTCAAATTCAAATTCTGTTTTATTCAAACTAGTGCGACCCTGAAAATAATTTTAATAATTAATAATGTGTGTAACACACAGTAATTTTATATTCTGACTTCAAATAGGTATGTCTCAAAATAAGAAAAAGATTTAAAAGAGAACTGTTTATAGAGTTATTTAAGACATTAAGCACCATCTTTGAAGCAGTAAAACAGGTTGAAAACTGAAAATTGACTTAATAAACAGGTGGTTCACTGGGTTTACTTCAATAATATTATTTACTCACCTGTAAATTGGGAAATTTCGCTGATGTTATCACAACAACTGCTGCCATGCATCTTAGGATCACTACTGTGTCTTTATAAGGTGAGCCGATTGCTAATTCTGTAACAAAAACAGAGGTCAGTTTGTGATTTTTGTGTGAATGACAGTCAAAATCATAACATTTCCGAGGTGGAGTGAAAAAATTGCAAGGTTTTTACATGGAGCTGAAGATGCAGCCTCCTGAAAATAAAGGGCCCATGATCGTGATGTTGAAGTCAATCTAGAGACGGTTGTCTAGCCCTATATCTCCCAAGATAAGTCCCGTCAAGAAATGTGTTAACCCATTCGTTGGAACTCCCTCTTTGAGTAAAATACAATATGATGCACCCACCGTTGCATCCATTCTGGTCATAATCTGACACTGGAGCTAGACTCATGCCGAAAGACTCGCCGTAACTTGCTTCTGGCTCGATCCTTTGCAGCCATGTTAAGTCCCTCTCTGCAAGATCACTGATGAGGGCGGCCCCACTGTACAGGTAGACAACGCCATGGCCTTCTTTTTCAAACGGAGCTCCAATTGCTATTTCTGTAATCAAAGTCAAATTGGTAATTTATTTAAAGTAAAAAGAGAAATAGACCCAATATTGAACCTTGCTGAACGCCCATTATAATTTTCGATCCTTGTGAATCTATACATTTTACGTTAACGTAGACTTATACATTTTTTTATGTTTGATCTTAACAAAACCTAATCTTTATACCAAACCCCAAAGTGCTTTAATTTCAGAAGAAGTGTCTCGTAGTTTACACAATGGAACGTCTTTAAGAGTTCGCAAAAGATATAAATGGCATCCTGTTTTCGGCTCCTATGCAGTAAAAATTCTCATTTTTTTAATGGTTCTTTTTTCAGTAAAATGAGCAAATTAATGTTCTTTTTCGTTGTCGTTCTTCATTCAAAATAGGCCAGTAAAAAAAAAGTATTACAAAGTAGAAGTATTTGGAGTTTGAATCACCGATTCTTCATTTAATTAAATGTAGATGTCTTACCATGTTTGTCATCACCGTTTAAGTCTCCTACGTTTATAATTGCACTTCCAAACATTGATCCAGAGCCTCGACCAACGATTATTCTTTTGAACTCTGGCGCATTCTGCAAGACGTGATTGGTGTAAATTGATAAAATTCTTTATAGCTTGATACATACTGACGAAGAAGATGATTATAAACCAAGTTAACGCTTTAGTTCACACAAGATGTGTCAACTCATTATTACATATTAATTAAAGTATTCTGCCTAGATTATTTTATTAATTTTGTATTAACTTGTAATAATTTTAAAGTTAAGAATTTGTAACTTACTGTTTCTTTAAGGGCAAGATAAACATAAACAGCTCCAAGGTTATAAGTATTTTTCGTGAAATAAGTAGGTGCTCCTACAAGCAGGTCAGTCCTCATGAGCAGGTCAGTGCTTTGGCCAACCAACTTGGCAGCACACAGCACCGCACCGAACATCGAGCCTACCGCTCGTGCTCGAGTGACCTCTTTTGTCTCCAATTTGCGTTGAAAAGCCAACCCTTTGTAGAATATTACCTACAAGATTTGGAATGTTTTAGGTTAATTCTTATAGTGTAGTCTGGGATAAATAACTAAGCTCAGAGGCTGTAATTCTAATTCAACCTCTCATTTCGTACATACTTAAACACAATACTAATCGTTTTACGCCAGAATAAACTAGGATATGCAGCTGCACTAAGCCCGTGAATATCACTTTTTCATAAAGGGAGTGTTAAATACCGATTTCCTACCGCTGCGCTGTTGAGACCTATAAGTTGCTTCAAGTGGCGTGTTGTGTAGCATGTAAAAGGTAGAATCAAGGATAAGAAAACTCTAAGGCCTATACTTTAAGGTCATCATTGTTCTTTCAACCAAACATTTCATTAGTCACATGAGTAATAACCTTCCTTTCTAGCCCATATAATTATGATCTTTAATAGTATCACATAAAATTTAAATTGTACGAGCGTACAGCTTTACCTCTCCATGACCAGTCGTTCCATACGTCGAACCTATGGCATAGGACAAATCGTCATTGATAAACTTCCCTGAAGCGACGGCGTAGCCTGAAATTAAAACAATAGTATGAAAAGAAAAAATGTCTACTTTGGTAGGATTTGATGGAATTCGTAAACCTGAGCTCATATCAATTTATTTGGGGATTAAACTGTGTTGTTTTTAATGTATCTTTGCTGATATTTCATTAAATAAAATAAAAAATATAAAGAACAGATCTTACCGAAATTAAATCGAGAAGTAGTACCAGCTTTCCTGATAAGCTTTGGAGCTCTATAAAGTTCTGGCCCCGCATAAAAAATTGCTCGACCTTTGAAATAATAAAATAACTGTTACTTTTCGTACTATCGTGGTAATAGTAGGAAACGTGTTTTTTACTATAATAATATTTCTTATGAATCATTCCCTCTACGTCGATTCCCGCTTTGTCGATTCGTGAAAAAAAGACATCTGTTTTAAAAAGTTTACGCTTGACCTCGAGGCTGATCAAGTACGCTTAAAACAAAAAGTGAAACGTTACTAGTTACAAATAAATTCATATTTTTTTACACAAATTTTAACTTATTCTAACAGAATAACACATCAAGGCTTTTCTCCAAATATTGAGTGGTCTTTCTGGCGACCAAAAGTACTAGGTTAGCATAAAATCAAGGTGGTCTACTACCAACCTTATCAATGGGATCAAAAATAATCGCGTAAAAATATCAGCTGTCCTGTACAAAAACTAAAATACCCACTCAACCAAAACGTTTTGCCATTTTTTTATAACTTTGTTGGTGCCATGGAAAAAGTTGATGAGTTCGATGATCTGTATCATACCCTTAAATATGACCACATCTTTCTGACACACGCTGATGACTTACCATGATACATCCCGGGACCGCCGACTATTATGGAGTTATCAGGAGCGACATCAATACTCCAGCCAAATGAATCCATAGTGTCCTCTGTAAAACACACAAAACAGTTAAGGTGTTTACTAATAAGCCTTATCAAAGAAATTCTACATCTACAGTTAGTGAAAGTCAAGCCATTTATTGCAATACAACAAGGTAATAGAATTGAATCTGTGCGAGGTGTGTGATGGTGAATTTTACGATCAGCGCTCACCGTGGTGGAATGTAACCACGCTCTTTCACAGAGCGGAGGCCTGTGTATGTGTGGAAACGTTATATGCTGATTGAATATGATCATTGGAATTATGGTCGTTATACAAAAGCGTTTACCAACACCCGAGCAAGGTCTCGTAAGCAGTTGGATGAAGCGCTTGACGCAAGGGACGGTACTTGCTCGTGGACACGCAGAAGAAGTACCGAGTATTAGAAATAGAAGTAGACGATTGGAAAATTCCTATCCAATCGTATCGATATAAAAACCCAACAACAATTCGTTATGGGTCCTATACCCCTGACCTGGCCGTCTGAACTGTGTGGATAGTACAGAAAGTAGCTGTAAAACATTTTACGATTACCAAGTAGATATGGGTTTTTGAAATCGTCCCGTCTGATGTGGACATCTATACTGTTTGTTTCGTTTAAAGCACCATTTGCGTATGAGTAACATTTGCCTTCTGTTACATGTCCGAAATCTGTAAAAAAACAGAATTATTTAACATAATATACATAACACCAAAGGATTAGGCAGAGGTGTACTTAATAGTACACCCACATTTCGCCAGTTATGTTTAAGTCCCAAGTAATAGGGGGCGAGCCCTTTGCCATCAATCGGGCACAAAACTAGACTAAGTGGCTGCTACTGAGAAATTCCTGATGGACAAACCCAATCAAACTTTGTCCGACATGGGAATCGAACCCAGAACCTTGTCGCGCTTGCGAACACTAGAACAACCAGATAGTCGATTGAGATTATTAAACAATTTTAGGTACTATACACTAAAAACGGTGTCGGTAGCGTAGTCTAGTAAAGGACATTTAAGTACTCACAAAAAAAAACGGCCAAGTGCGAGTGGTACTCGCACACACAGGGTTCCGTAGCACCAAACAATATAATAATAATATTTTTAACGCTCATTCATATGTTTTACACTCAATATCAAAACTTAATTTGTTTTTCGTGATATGTTAATGAAAAACAAAGTTACTGCTGCAGCTTGACGAAAAAGTCCCATATCTCAAAAACGTTTCATCAAATCTTATTCAAACTAATTTTCTTTGAAAGTTTTTGTTACGTTCTACAAATCTAATTTTTTTCAGAATTTTACTCCTCTTACTTTAGAAATTACATTTACCTAATACAAGAGCTATAGATACAGATATATAATTATGTAGATTTTTTTTCAACCCTCAGTATGGTATAGAGGGCCACCCCTATTTTATTATTTTTATTATTTCACATCATATTTGTGTAGCTGCTCATAGAAGGCACCCACTCTCCAAATTTCAACTGTGTGGTGCTTATAGTTTCGGAGTAAAAAGGCTGTGACATACGGATGGACAGATAGACAGACGGACGGACAGACCGAATCCATACAATTTTAGGGTTCCGATGCCAAATAGCAAAAACGAAACCCTAAAAACTAACAAAGGGTGAAAGAGCTCGAGCTGTTGACTGTGAGTTCCATATATTAAAAAGAAAAATATTTTAAAAGTTTTCAAGACTGTACTTAATTTACTAAGTCTGTTCTAACATTTCAAAAAAAAAGGCAAGCTATGATGTTGGTACTTCACTGTCCATCACAGCTTAAGAAATTTATTTGGACTAACCCTTGTTTTATGACTTACGTTCCGTTTTATATTCAATATACTTTGTATATCTTGGTGCGCACATCTGAAAATGCAACAAAACATAAGTATCATCACGCTTGGGAGGCAATAGAGAGACAAACCCTCAGGTTACCATTTTAAGTATAAAATAAGAAGCTAGTTTGTTGCCATTTTAAACAAATAAATATCACAGAAACGTACCATTACGAAGCCTGGTCCGGCCTTGACGGTCGCTCCAAACCAGTAGTCATGTGTATAATGTGGAGAGTCTGAAATATGCATACTATGTAAGGCTAATATAGATTGGAACGGTCCGCGCTTTGCAAAAATCAGAAGAGAAGTGAATGCACGCCGTATGATTTAAATGGATTTCAGGAGTTAAAAGAGGCTGCAAATGGTTCGTGTAATATAACACACGGCTGCTGCGTCGCCAGTTACTTTTTGGCTTGACACGTTGCCACGTGTCTATATTAGATTATGGATGTTATATCGTTTTATTCAGAAGAAACTGTAATAATCAAAGATAACTTTTCTGTATTTTATCATTAATTGAGTCAACAAATTAACATTGTTGACAGGCAAACTCTCACATAACAGTCGGTAGTCGGTTCACTTTCAAAATGAAAGCTCGAGAGCATATACACAAGAAGTTGGCAGATTTGTCTCAGAAATAAGTTGCAGTAGTTTTTCTTGTTATCTCTCTTCACTTTATATATTTTGTTTTATGTATGTATATAAGTATTTATTTTATCTATATATATTTTATAAATATTTTCTAGTGTTTTCCGTTTTGTTATTGCACCTACTGTGTATTATCTCTGCATCACCCTAAGGTAGACTGGTAGAAAATGCCCAAGGCATTAAGTCCGCCTTTGTACAGTTTTTTACTTGTGCATAAAGTTTTAATAAATAAATAAAATAAATAACACAGCATCACGCCTGTAATATCTAAAGAGATGTACCTAATGGTACACCCACATTTCACCGGTTATGTTTAAGTACCATGTGATAGGGGTCGAGCCTATTGCCAACAACCGGGCACAAATCCCGACACCGTGGCAATGAGAAATTCCAAAAACACTTTGCTCGACGTGGGATTCGAGCCCATGACCCCATACCAACCCATGATGCTAAAAAACCACCAAACGTAAACAAGAAAGGTGGTTTTGTGGTTTTTCTATTAATCAAAGACATGCATACCTCTTTCTTTGATAACATTGATTGGTGTGCAGGCTCTGCGTTCTATATCGCAATTATATACTTCACCGAAGTTATTTTCCCTTGGCGCACTTATTACCAATCTGAAAAAGGTAGTGTATTGTATTTCCCTTTCAATAGTAGGTATTTTACAAACAATTCCTATATGGGTACAATTGGTTCGGTTCGTGCATAACATCCTTATTAGGAAGTATTTTTATACATATCTTTTTTAATATATATTATATATTATTCTCAGGGGCCGAAAATGCTCACTGAATGAAAAAACCGACTAAATCGCGATGTGGCAAACACAAAACGATCACGAAGCGAAGTTCGGGTTGTGGCTGTTTTGATTTTCGACCATATAGCGTTTTGGTATTGAGGAATTGCCAGAACGCATTCTGAGCCTTTTTCAAACAGCCACAGAAGCAATATTCAAAATGCCAAACAAGTACAATCCGTGGGGATTTCACAACAGTAAACAAAGTCTTACTTACTTTTCGTTAAGGGAATCGTAAGTGATACTGTAGCCGAAATACGAATCGTTGCGAAGATGGCGGTCTGCTGGCGGGCGAAATACCTCCTTCTTACCCGTGTAGAAGAGTGCAAACGCGCTTGGCCATGCAGCCAGGGCCAGGCACGCCCAAATGAGTACTACAAAAAAAAAATATTGCAAAAAAAAGCCAAAAAAAAAATTGATTGAAAACCGGTATAGAGGCATTTTGATTTTCAACTGAACTTCTAAAAACGGTGGAGGTTATTTATTCCATCAGCATTTTTTTTATTTAGAAAGAAAAATTGTTTATTTGGCACAAGCCCCAAGTGCACACAAAATTAAACAAAAGTAACAACAAGAATTTAAAAAAAAAAAACTTAAATCTGAGCAAAAAGAACGGAGTCCGCATAACACTGGTCATTTTCCCTCACTCGTCATTTTCCTTAATTCGACAGTATCGTTGATTCGTCACTTTCGTTTATTGGACACTTGTGTGAATTCGAAATTTGCTTCAACTCGACACAATTCCATAATTCGTCATTTTCGCCGATTCGTCACTTAGGTACACTCGAAGAAAAAATATAATAAACAATTAATTTGGATATAGGTCATTGTGTTTTAAAAGAGTGTCCATGGAGTTTCTTGCTCATTCGCTCATTCTTCTCCATAGAGATCTACGCTTTGGAATGGGCAACTACAGTACTTTCACAGTTACTATGTCTTGTGACTGGGGGCAGTCCCAGTTTCAATTTTATTGCTGTCTTTGTTTCGACAATTCAATAGCGCCTGTAATTGGCCTACTTGAAATAAATGCTTTGATTTTGATTGTCGTGTATAGAGCACAAAAATACCCGTCGAATACGTAACCTTAACTATAAACTCATTTATAAATAAGAAATTAACATAAGACAGAAAGCGTACTAAAGAAACTTTTGTACTGATGAGTAAAAATAATTTTGTCATAATTTTTCCCAAAAATTAAAGTGTATAATATACATAATAATGTCTTCGTTAACAGCATTACGAAAAATAAAAAAAAATATATAAAGCTCTCTCCTATTAAAAAAGTAATTTGGGCTCTCGAGCAGTAAAAATAACAACGATTATACTAAGGCGTATCCAGTACATTGATAAGATGATCAGAAAAAAACCATCATAGTACATTACCGACATTTTGTTTGGGGCATCGATTTACAACATTAAATTTTACACACATATATAAGGTAAAAATATGAAAAAAATAAAACTTACAATAATTCATAATTTCTTTTGTCAGGCAGAGCGCACAACTTATTTTGGTCACACACCCAACAAAATGACGGTGTAATTGGCTTTCCGTTTTTATTTTGTAGTTACCCTTAATAATTAAAACAATATTTAAATTACGTACGTTACTGTTTCCTGTTACCTCATTAGTATCATGATATCTACCATAATATCAAACCCGACCTATATTGGAATAAAATATTACTTTCTGTGGTTGTTAAACAATTTCTATTTTTTTCCTGGTCAAATACTTACTACAATAAATGGTGTAAATAGACCCTTAATGAAGCTGAAAGGCTTCTCTCAATCATTGCGATCATTTTTTTGTTCTGGACCATACCTGGGAACCTTCTGGTTACTTAGATATTGGAGGTAAAAGTTCCAAATTTTTCATTTTTTTTTAAACACAATTTTTTATGGTTAATACTTTATTTTATAAACCTCCATGACCCGTTTACTATTCAATGCATCCTTTTGTTTACTGTACAATGTTTTGAGTGCGTCACATTGATTTTTCACCGAAAAACAAAAATCGCGTCCCAGCAATAATTTTGCGGAGGGTTGTGTAGTTAGATGTAAAGAAAGCTGGTTCGACGGCTTCGTCAAGGGTTCGTTTACACCCTGTATATTATATTGATACCTCATTCTAAATAATCAAATTAATTTAGGTATGGCGGTCTGCGCTTTCAGAATGGTAATTTTGTCTACGTATTACCGCGCTTACAATGCTAATGTCGTGGCTAAGCAGCCGCTCGGGACGATCTTTAGGTTAAGCCGCGCTCGCTTGCCTAGGTTAGCCCGTGGCTGGGTGACCACTTATTACATACCGAGTTTCTTCCGTGCCTCTGAGAGCACATGAAGCCGTTGGTCCCGGCTGACATTTGTAGATCTTTGTCAGTCGTTTCAGGTAGTCAGTGGCCCGAAAATCTGACAACTAGTTAAACCAAGGGGTATCGTTTTATCCAGTACTAACTGGTTTGTGGAGGTCAGATAGGCAGTCGCCCCATGTAAAATAATAGAATTCAGCTGCATCCGGATAGACTGGAAGCCGTCCCCAACATAGATGGGAAAAGGCTAGGGAGATGATGACTACCACGCGGTCAGGGGATAGGGGTAAAAAGTTGTCGACCGTCAGTAAGTGCGGTAGCACCGATGACATAACGACATGACTGGCCGATTTGACGATGACTACAGAAGGCTTATGATGTAGTGGACGTATTTCAGCTGGAATGATGATAATGATTAACACATATAATGCCTCGTCAGCCACATATGGCTGACATTTTCCAAACCAATTGAGCCGCGTCAGCCATATATGGCAGCCACCATTATTTATTTATTTATTTTACTATTATAATATGTAAAATGTGACAAAATAGTGAAATATGACATTCCTCACATTCCATGAACGTATTTTACAAAAAAAAAAAAAACGCTTAGTTCATTTGTTAGTACGGCATTATATGTGTTAACCGGAGTAAAAAAAATTGCAGCAGAAATTAACCTTATTAAGGGCATAACCTCCAGCTCCTTACTATCAAATGGCATTTAATCAGTGATGAAACGCTATAAACATTGTTCATTTAACTTATGTCTCAATTGAAGTGTTGTACCAGCTCTTCAAAATGCTAGATTCTGATAAGTGTTTGGTTTAATTTATCTTTGAGACTAGCATCGTTTCGAAACTCGAAGAGAGATTTGTGGTATTATCGAGAACAGGAACAAGAGAATTCGTTAGCGAATCGAATGCGGTCACTTTGAGTGTTTGGAGATTTGGACCGTATTTTGATTTTACAAAATAGTTATTTGTCTGTTACACTCGTGAAGCTTTGTAATATTAAACCCAATTTTCGAGTTCTTCGGACAATGGCAACAAAGTAGCGATTGCAAGCATGGATCTTCTATCACCGAAAACAAATGAAAATCATCAAGCGTCACTTATTTTGCCCACGTCTTATGTCAAAGTAGGAATTAAACCTTTTAAATCGGTGCTCTTTCTTTTTTAACGTGCGGTTAGTGCCTAACCTGGTGTCAGAGTTTTATGCCGCCCATGGACCTCTGACTTGGCTTTACATGCCGTCGAGAAATATCGCTCAGGAAGATTTTCATCGATAGCCAAACTTGGTATATTTATTTTAGTGATATGTGTTCCCGTCTGCACAAATAAGTTAGTTAAAGTGTATAAGAAACTTGAAAAGGACTGTAGGTAATTTCTGGTGAAGTTTTTCAAAGGTCAGGTGCGTAGTACTCATAACTGGCGTACGTGTATGACCAGATGTATGAACGTGGACGAAGCGCAAGGAGTATGAAAGGATTGTAGCTGGTGGCGTTCTGTAGTTTCTGCCTACCACCTTGAGAAAAAAGCGTGAGTTTATGTTTGTATGTACTTTTCACTAGCTTATACTCGCGACTTCGCCCGCGTGGAGTTCGGTTATTGTGCCACGGGATCGTACTACCGGAAAAAAAAGTAGCCGATGTGTTAATCCAGGTTATGAACTATCTGTATGCCAAGTTTCATCCAAATCCGTTTAGTAGTTTTTGCGTGAAAGAGTAACAAACATCCATACATCCACACATACAAACTTTCGCGTTTATAATATTAGTAAGGATTTTTTTATTTAATAAATACTTGAGTTTTCCCATTCGGAATTTCTTAGTAGCAGCCATGGAGTCTGGATTTGTGCCCGGTTGATGGCAATAGGCTCGCCCCCTATTACATGGATCTTAAACATAACTGGCGAAATATTGTGGCTCTGCTTAACCCTTCGGGTATGATATGCATGATGCGTATGTATGTAAGTACTTAAAGCACACATAATGTACAGTGGCGGGCTTATTGTGGGCATTATGTTATAGGTAGCATTCTCTACCAGTCAACTTTTGGGTGATGCATAGACAAACTGTGGTAGGTGCAATTGAAAAAATTGTGAATTTAATTGATGAGATTGTGATTTTTCTCGCTCTGTTCCAGAATACCAAGATTTTGCCCGTGCGCATCTGCTGACTTTCACATACTATATTTGCTTTCACTCATTGATAAGCGAAGTATGTATGATGTAAAATAAAACGTTTTGCTGGAAACCCGCACACATTGGTATTGCAAATAGTGAGTGATGCCAATAGTTTACATACTTGAGATTATCTGAAATCAGCCAATCGTGGCCTAGACACGGTATTTGAAGGCACTTCTGTCTGATCATACCTACTTCATAATTTGTCATAAATATACCTAACTAGGTGTGGAAGTAATACTATTAATAAGGAAAAAGTATCGTGAAGAAGATTTATAATGACTGTAAAAGCTTTCGGCTTGTTCATTTGATTTTCATTAATATCGTTTTAATGCTGCAAAAAAAAAAAACTCGTGGACTACAAAATTATTAGTAAGGTTAAGGGGTCATTGTACTCATTATAATGAACAACTTTTACTATGGGACCAACCCTGAAATCGCGAAAAAAAAAAATCTGCTCTTCAGTACATTTTGACGAGTTAGGCGAACATAAATGTACTGAACAGCTAATTTTTCGCGATTTCAGGGTAGGTCCCATAGTAAAAGTTGTTCTTTATAATGAGCACAATGACCTCTTAAGAGGATTAAAACGACTTAAATTTAACCATGTATAACAGTCTTACATCAAAACTACGATATTTCATAGAATCGAATACCTAATAACTATGATGATCCTACATATTGGGAAAAGATGTCGCCTTAACATTGAGATTTATTAAAAATCTTACAACATCGCAAGACAGAGGTCGGTCCGTGGATGGGTGAGCATCCAAAGGTGTAAGACTCCTCTGTGTCTCGTTAAGCCAGAACGGCTTTCATTTGTAGATCTTTTACAGTCGTAATGGGTAATCTTAAACCCGAAAGTCTGCTGGCAACCAGTTTTACCAAGGGGTATACCAGCAACTGGATTATGGAGGTCAGATTTGCAGTGACTCCAAGTAAAATATTGTCTGATGTATCATGTTAGACTGGGAGTCAACCTCGACATAGCTATTGAGAAACCGCTCTGTAGAGATGATAATGACACCGTTAGGTATTAACAAACAATTCTAGGAATCTTGTTATTTATACGTAAACAGCTGTTATCTTTTAAATATAAGCCCTAAGTGCGGGCGGCAATCGATTAGTAACGCGTAAACTAGCAAAATGAAATTATTTCACTTATTTGTTAGTTTAACTTTACTAAGAACATGTTTGACGGAGATTGAAGACAATTTCAATTTGTATAGCAATCATAAAATGTATCATATACAAGGGAATAAGGATGGTATGGACAAATTTGTGGACTTTCTCATGAAGAACCATGTAAGTAATTGTTCTTAGTTACTCTCCATACCATTAACCCCAGATAAAACGGGTGTTAAAACATCATTGACGAAGCCGGGATGCACATATTATGTTCTTGCTGACATTGCGAAGTATTTTTTTTGTAAAACGTGTTTTTCCCAGCAATTATTTTTGCGTAGAGTTACTTATTTTGATGTACAGAATGCTTGGTTAACGGCTTCGTGAAGGGTTCTTGTCCACGCTGTATGTGGTGGAGGCTATTTTAATGCTTCTGAAAGTGTCACCTGATTAGTACGTCAGGCAGTCTTCTCAAGCAGATTCCCGGCCACCGTAGGCGCGGGCTTGCGGACGGCGAGCAATGGGTAGCTCGCCGTCCGGTAAGGATCAGGCCCGGGTCGATGGCGCGTTGTGTTCCACGCGCGCCTCAAAGAGATGTCAGCACAAACTGACGGGGTCCATTAAGACCGATGCCTGCCAGGGTTGCAGATTTGTTCGAAAGAGTTACCGTGGCCCTTGGCACCTTGGCACAGGCAACTGAAGGAACACGGGTGGGTTTTAGTCAGTAAGAGTCTCACACGCCTTCCCGCTCCACCCAGAGCGGGAGAGGTCATTTGATGATTTCCGACCCAAAAAAAAGGCAGTCACCTTAGAAAGTTTTATTGTGCTACAAAATAATCTTTTCGATCAATGTCTAAACGTCTGACAACGAGCTTTACCAACGGGTATCGTAGGACTCAGTAACATGAGAGACAGTCGTTACATGTAAGATTCGGGTATTTACCTGCATCTACGTATTAAAACTAAAAGACAACTTGAGAAAAACCTAGGGATGGCTGTAGTTACGGACTGGGGCTGCCTTCAGGCGGCTCCTGCCCAATCTGGGGGGGCCGAACGCCTCCTGCCGGAGGCTCTATGCGGGGGTCGTGCGGTCCATGGCCCTTTACGGTGCCCCGGTGTGGGCGCGTTCCTTGAGGCGGCGAGCCGCCCATTATCTGAACGCGCCCCAAAAGGTGGTAGCCGTAAGGATGGTCCGTGGGTTCCGCGCGATCTCGGGCGAGGCTGCGAGCCTCCTAGCTGGATTGCCACCATGGGATCTGGAGGCTATAGTCCTCGCGCGCCTACATGAATGGCGCGCGGAGGTTCTTCGCCGGGGGGTTACTGCCGCGGCTAATTGCCGCTCAGCGGACAAACCTCCGGGCCGATCTCATGGTGACATGGAGAGAGCGACTGTCGCAACCCCGTGCAGGGCACGCCACGATAGTGGCGATAAGTCCCTCTTTGAGGAGTGACTTGAGAGGCGCCACGGCGTCCTCACCTTCCGCCTGACGCAGGTCCTCACCGGACACGGTTGTTTCGGGAGGTTCCTGCACCGAATCAGGCGGGAGGAGACGCCCGGGTGTTTCCACTGCGAGGATCGACCGGAGGACACGGTGGAGCATACGGTGGAGGTCTGCCCCGCTTGGGCGGAGCAACGCCGTGTCCTCATAGTGGCGATCGGCGGCGGCGACCTCTCGCGTCCGGCCCTGGTTCGAGCCATGGTCCGGAGCGAGACGGAATGGGAAGCCGTCACCTCCTTTTGCGAAGCAGTCATGCTAGCAAAGGAGGAGGCGGAACGTGAGAGAGAGCGTTCCTCCTCACGTCCCAGCCGCCGCGGGAGACGCACCGGGCGTCGGGGGCCACTTGGTGGCCCCCGGCCACCGTAGACGCGGGCCTGTGGACGGTGAGCTAAGGGCTAGCTCGCCGTCCCTCCGTCTTAGGACGACAGGCCGTGTCGACGGCGCGTTCGTGTTCCACGCGCGCCTCAAAGAGATGTCAGCATAGGGAGGGGCCCGCAAGGGCCGATGCCTGCCGGGTGCTGCGGGTTGTTCGAAAGAGATACCGCGGCCCCGGAACACAAAGGGCGATGAAGGAACATGGGTGGGTTTTAGTCAGTAAAAGTCTGACACTCCCTCCCGCTCAGCCAAGAGCGGGAGAAGTCATTTGATGATTTCCCATCCGGAAAAAAAAAGGGATGGCTGTAGATAGATAAGCTAGAAAGTAGGTGACTGCTGAGATGACGAGTAATAGAGAAGCATGGAAGACGGAGATATGCTGCGCCGACCAAAAATGAAATGGGATAAGGACAGGAGAATGATGATGATCGCTATACGCAAAAAAAAAGTTATTTTTAAATAATAGTTAACAATAGCGAATTATAAATTATTCTCTTTTTAAACACCAAGTATTACTTTTAGGAAATACCATACCACTCGGCCACCCCAAAAGGATGTCACATGCTTGTGGCGCCATCTTTGGTGGCAGTTGTGGAAGATATCGCCAAAACCGAAGGTCTAAGCACTAAAGTTATCCTTGATGATTATTCTGAGTAAGTAGAATATTATCTGATACTTCCAAGCATCAAGATAAGTTTATCAATTTAATATCATAACTCACTTCATTTGTGGAAATTAGTCAGAACTACGTCATTTACACTAATGTATATAATATGCTTAATATCTTTACTATTACCAATTGTAAAGAGGGAATGTTTGTAACATATAATTTTTCTTAGGCCCAACCTTGGCCACCTTTGGGTACCTAACCCTAACCATCTAACACTACTAACTTTGGTAATCGCAATCGGCCATCTTCGCGTCTAGCAAGATGTCCTGCCTAACTTTAGGCATCTCGCCCTGAACCGACGTCGTAGACTTTCGTCCGACGGCGGATTTCGGTGTTCCGCAGGGCCGTCCAAAAGCACGTGATTTGACACGATTAGGAGGTTGAAGAAATCGCGGGAAACAGATGGATAAGGGTCGCACAGAACAGTTTTCTGTTTTGAATGGCAGAAAAACGGGGAGGTCTATATCTAACAATGGGTGATTCTGGGCTGTAATTATGATAATGACTATAATCTTTACTCAGGAAGTTCGGAACTCTTCGCTTCAACTACATGGTGTAGTTTTGCAACCTCGTCAAAATTCAGGAGGTTGTCATAGAAGACGTAAATAGTCAATATAAATTACGGTACCAGGTCAATAATAACAAACGCTGCTTTTTTTTTTGTTGTTTTAATTTGACAATATTTCAGAATGAAGCCCTTTTCAAAAGATTATAATTACCCGTTTATCGAATAAACGTCTGCGTTTGTTTGTGTGTGAAAGCGCGGTTATAGGTTATATACTCTATGGGGCTAGTATTAGACGGGCTGCGTTTTAATACGGGTGATGTACACTTATCGATTACCGATATTAAGAAAAAATATAAAAAAATACCTACCCATTTTATTATTGATTCGGGTCGAGAATCATTAGCATAGTTACGTCCTTGAATTTGACGAGGATGCAAAACAACACCTTGTATAAGCCGGCTTCTAAAAAGAATCATGGCGATACTGCGTATCATTAAGATTATTTAAAAACCCTAAAATGATAAACAAAGCATCTCCTCTTCTTGCTTACGGTCGTCGCGCGTCGCTTAAAAATATTTTTATTCTTATTTTTAAGATTCATTCGCAGCGAAAAGAATGATAGAAAGTACAATGATGGTTTCTCTTGGACTGCATACTACGATGTTGATGACGTGAGTATCTTGTAATGACTACAGTATAGTTATAATTTTTCATAAGACTTGACAGAAATAATCTAGCTGAATGGGGTGTCCTCGATCCATCCCAAGTACAACACTAACACTAGGGATCCACTTGCCAGTGCAAGTGTGGAACCCCTCTTCTGGATATGCCGTGCCTCCTTTCTTGGCCACACAAATACCTGTACCTTCCTGGATTTAAACGAAGCCAACGATAGAGCCGTGCAGGTGGCACATTTTGGTCAGATATAATTTGAGTCTATAGACACGCAGATAAAGATAGAATTAAATAGAACAGTTTTCATAAAAGGTATTTGTAATCTCGTGAGAATTTGGGTACTTACCAGAATACAAAATGCATCACTCATTTTTCGTTAATGTTTTATTTTCATAAAATAAACAGAGCGCACACAATCATCACTTGTGTATGCTCTTTCTTTTCTTATCTTTCGATTTGAGTATCTCAATGAGTCATCTTGGTCCAAACAGTGCAGCAGTGTTATGTGGTACGTATCGAGGTAGGCAAGTATAGGGGTATAAAAAACTTCTTCATCCGCCATAGCAAAGCGGGGATCCTCCGACCAGACGGGTGTTGTGTCTGGTGGGCTATTGCCTGACAGTTGTTGTCGGGTTTTTCTATATAGTCTTACGTTGCGGATAACTTTAACTGCACAGTTTAGAATGTTTGATGTTAGTTCTTCATTTGTGTCATAGATGGCGCTCTAGTACCTTTTGTAGTGCCGCTACAAGGGCATCCACATGCCACAGTACGTGGAAATTTTGTGGAAAGAATCTGCGTAGGTGCTTCCCACAAAATCATGGTTTCTAATCAACCTAGGCTCCTATAATCTATTGAAGAAGTGAATTTAATAATACGAATTTCTAATTCAACAGATTTACGGCTACCTACAAAACATGAGTCGCCAACACTCAGAGTGGGCGCAAGTGGTGGTCGGTGGACAAAGTTACGAAGGTCGACAGATTTTGGGTTTGAGGATAAACACACCGACAGATGAGGACAAACCAGTCATGTTCATTGAATCAGGCAAGTATTTGACAATCTGCTTTATTTAGTCAAGATAATTTTGTACTACAATTAGGATGATTTATTTCTCGAAGAAACGTAGAAATTACGTGGAAATAGGTTTGAAGTTAACTGATCGTCAGTTAATCATCAACTACTTCACATAAATGAGTGTAATAATATCACATTTACATTTTCTTATCTACGCAATCAGACCAAAAAGCACTCAAAAAGTGGAACGAAATTTAGTTTTTTTTTTTACTTTTTTCTCCACGTCTACTTCGTGTTAAGTTGGCCAATAGTAGGTACTTAGCAAAGCAAACAAATCTGTTCACTACAAACTTCGTTCTGCTTTTTTTTTTTAGTTGCATTCGGCTATTACTAAATACAACAATTGAACACTGTGTGACACGTATTATGAGAATTAAACACACTGACCTCATCAAAAAATAAAAGACGATCGGGACGCACCCAATTCAAAAATATATTCTTTTCCTGCATGACCATCGGCCAGAATTATCATAATGACATTCACTATAATATCCAACCTCCTTTGGTACATTGCCAGCCAGCTATATCGAAATAGGCGCAAAAACTGACGCAGCATCTTTTTTTTAATTTGACAGGCATTCACGCAAGGGAATGGATCACGCCTGCTACTACGACCTATTTTATCAACGAGCTCTTGACCAGTACTGATCCAGAGATAACTTCAATGAGGGACCAGTTTGACTGGCATATCTTCCCTTCTGTCAATCCTGATGGATATCACTACACTTTCACCAAGGTAAGTATAGGTTAGTTGCTCATCAGATGGCGCCACTGGCGAGTAAGGTCCTGTCATTAATTCTGTTTTATACTATAAAGTATCAATAACTTCTTAGAAAGTTTATTTTATTACGAATAACAACATAGTATAAACTTCAGATACGAAATTATTTACAATATTG
This sequence comes from Standfussiana lucernea, assembly GCA_964057025.1. Lineage (NCBI taxonomy): Eukaryota > Metazoa > Arthropoda > Insecta > Lepidoptera > Noctuidae > Standfussiana > Standfussiana lucernea. The sequence continues at coordinate 14,621,341 of OZ059791.1, read as the reverse complement.
TCCCTAAAATGCGCATGAAACATTTAAAAATCAATGTTCCCTCAAGTACTAATAAATTAGATCCTAACTTGCTACTTAAAATGTTCAAGTCCTAATTAATGAGGAATGGCTCATTCTTGGCCACAATAGTGATTATTAGTAAAAATACGTAATAAAAAGCTCGCAACGCGCGAACACTCTATGACATCTGACATTTCTGAAGACCTTACCCTACATGAACGCCTCTAGCGGCGAATTCATGCGCGATAGCCCCCATTGAAAACGACAAACAGAACACAACTAGATTCAAATTCTATATCCGTGTCAAGTTCGACGTTATATAGTGCCTTTATATGGCCTAGTTAAAATAAATGGTATGTCTTTAACAAAACACTGTCTCCTTGGTCAATCGGCTATAAATGCCACTGCTGTGCAAAAGGTCCTGGGATCGATTCCTAGATCGGGCAAGGTGTTGTTGGGGTTTTCCGTAAGATATTTTTTTTTGTAGCCAGAAATCTGGATTTGGGTCCGGTTGATGGTAGTTCGCACACTCCCTAATATATTGGAATTAAACAAAAACGACGTGACGTTTTCTATAGATCTGTTCTATTTGCCTAACCCTCCGTAAACATGGTGTTTTTTTACAAAATTAAAATTTATAATGTTTCGTTACCCAAACATCTATAACCTAATGTTTCAGGACATTAAAATTAGTATATTTTTATGCCGTCATATACCGTATTATTGCTTCTTCCTTCCTTATTGCGTTCGAACTGAGATTGTGACCACATCAGGTAAAAACAAAAATACCCTCATTGTTTGTCAAACAATAGCATTATGACTGAGTTTTAATAATAATAAGCCTAATATAAAAAAATAATAATTTGGTTGATTTATGAATAAAGGAATTTAATAATATTCAATATATTTCAAGGCGAGAGTCCACTTTGGTTCTGTCTAGCCCTAAAGCACACTGCTGTAGGATTCAGGACTAGGCCACAGGTTGAGGAGAGGTAGTCAGGTCTTGTCACCTCTTTTACGTGGATGAAATGAAACTTTGCCCTAAAAAATTGCGACCGATGGAGCTACTGAAACTTTTAGTGGAGCCATCAGGATGGAATTTGGTGTGGAAAAATGTGTAAAACGAGGGGAGATTATGAAATCCGAGTAAATACCAGTTTTGAATTCCATACACTTCAGATCTCTTACCTCATTCGAAAGCTATAAGTATGGGTAAATCGAAAGCTGTAAGCATTAACATAGCTGACATGAAGCAATCGTCGCGGGAGCGCTTCTTTAGTCGCCTGAAGAAGGTATTATACGGCCTTCAACGGTTGGGGCATGCAGGTTTTATTACACTCTTTCGGCACACTCAAGTGGACTCAGTATCCGTATGTATACTGATGCGTATATGTATTAACCAAGATCATCGGTAATGAGACTGTACATCTCTCAGAGTGCGGGGGTTGAGCCTTTTTAAATCCGAATACCCTCCAAAACCGCAAGGTGTGCAGTCTCAGGGAATAGGTGGGTATGCACCGAGATGTTGTTAACTTTGGACCCACTCGGTTGTCCATGGTTATAGAGAAGCCAGCATGTCCATAGCTGTAGTCTAACTACCGATGACCGTAAGGCAAAGCAAGGAGCTTCACGGGCGCTTCTGTCGGGCTCTTCATGGGCTCGATATAGATTTTCTAGCGTCAATATCTTGGCTAACTCTCGATGAAACCTAAATTTTTGTCTGTGCAATTATGGACGAAGACAATCCAATGATGTAACCAAGGTTTTTGGTAACAATATTCTGATGTAAAAGAGTGTCCATGGAGTTTCTAGACCATTCTTCTCCACTGAGATCTACGCTTTGGAATGGACAACTACGATCCTTTCACATTTTTATGCCTTATGACTGTGGCTGTAGCTTCATCTTTTTTGTTTTTGATAATAAAAAACTGCCTGCAACGTTATAATATTGTAGTGTAACTGTCCTACTTGATAAAAAAAGGTTTTGATTTTAAATTTTTTACACCTTTCTTTCTGAACAGATTTTAATCAATTTTGGCATACGGATTGCCCTGAGTTAGAACATAATTTTATTATATTACTACCTACTACTACTTTTTATCCCGCTAGAACGTTCCCAAGTGATAAGTTTCGACCTTGAACAAAAAAACCATGGACAAAAGTTAGTCAAGGTCAAAAATCTGTTACAGGAAAATTAAAACTGTTGTTAATATGAAATTAATAATGGTGAAACAGGATAATACTCATTTCAAACCACAATTTTAATTTCAGGACCGAATGTGGAGGAAAACTCGGTCGCGTTCCGCAAACGGATGCTATGGGGCTGACCCTAACCGAAATTGGGACTACAACTGGATGAGTATGACTAAACATGATATTTACTTCTTTTTCTTCTTATTTCATATCGACAGAACCCAAAACTCATGTTTTGCCCAATAAATAACTACATTAATTGCGGCATCAAAGGCGTTTCGGATGTAGGAGGTTATTTCTGAACTTACTCATCCGGTATCAAAAATTCTTTCAACGATGGAAAGCTACACTTGCCAAGTACCACGGAATGTGTTTTTTAAGCCGGTGATGGCATGAGTAGAATCTATTATCATGTACAAAATTCTAAAGGAACGAGAAATTTACCAGTTCAGGTGTAGTGTCATTTAAAATATTCAGACTGATTTTATTACAGATGAAATCAGTCCACTTTGACACCACTTTTACATTCGGTGTGGTATTAAATTATTATTAATCATCTTTCTGCCAGTTTTAGCACACGTGTAGACCGTTGCCTGGGCCATGAAATGGATACATTTTATCCCAGTAGTACGTGCCCGAGGAATACTTCCGGCGTAGCCACGGGAAAATGTTAGTCTTTTATAATCCTTCACTGCTTTTTTATTGTAAAACTATTCATTTCCAGATTATAGTTCCTCAAACAACCCATGCAACTATCAGTTATACGCTGGATCAAAGCCTTTCTCAGAGATAGAGACCAGAACGCTCTCTGAGTACATATCCGGACTAGAGAACATGTTGGGTTATATCTCGTATCATTCTACTGCGCAGACGTTGCTTCTTCCATACTCCGACTCAAGCGAGCATGTTGACAATTATGATGACTTGGTAAGGAATTCTTAGAATAGACCTGTTGAAGTTTTTCGTCCATGGGCTAGATTGAGCGATGATTTTCGTGGGATGGCTGATGGGTAACTAATGGATGGATGAGAGAGATCGAGAGGACCTCTTACAATGGTTCAGGTTTTCGACACGCCGTTTGCTGACGTTGAGATCTGTTTCATAAATCTGAGGGTCTACGACTTTACCGGTACGTCTTGGTGGCACACAGACGTCCTGCTATGTTTGGCCTCCTTAGAGTAGTATGTTGCCCGCTGGATAATCCAGAATCGAATCTCGGTGACGATGGACACGGTAAATCGTTTCTACTTCTCTTTCCTTTTTCTCTCTTTAACTCGTTTTCTTCCTTTTGCAGAAGAAGATCGGAGAGACATCTCTTCGTTACGGTTATGCAGTGAATAAGGCAAAGTACGACGGACCGGGAACAGCCGCCGAGATTTTGTGTAAGATCACTGTCTTGAATTCTTTTTTTCTTCATATTTTTAAATTTCCTGTTCTAATGCTCAAAAGCACGGTCAAGGTGTCCAGAATTGCTGGGACGAAGAATGTGTATGAGTAGTATAAGATTCCGGTGGATTTTCAACTGAATATCCATATATGTACATATATCGCGTTGGTAAGCGACATCTATCACCAACCTTATAAAGTTACCCATCGATCTATCAATTTCCAGCCAAAACTAGTTCTAAAATACACCAACAGATGGCATTCGTATCTACTACTAAATTATATCATAAAATCTTTTTTTTTTTAAGATAGGTTTGCTCTTGACTCTAGTCTAGGTGACAGAAATCTTTATTTACTTCGAGAGCAGGAATTGTAGGTGTTGGTTCACAAATGGACAATCTTAAATAGAGAAATCTGTGTGAAGTAGGAAGGTCTCTTTCTAGCAAAAATGTTGTCAAGATACTAAAGTTAAAATTCAAAGTAAATTAAAGTTAATACGAGTAGAATGTATGTTATACTGTAAAAAAATATTTTTCTTCCAGACAAGGCATCCGGGGGAAGTATCGACTGGGTTCGTCATACCATGGGCACGCCTCTCGTATACGTGTATGAGCTTCGAGGAATATTCTTCTCCTGGCCAGCAAGCAGGATTCATGAGCAGGGAGACGAGGTCACCCAAATGATGGTTGGACTTGTTAGGGAGGCTCGTAATTTGGGATACTTTTAGGAAAAAAATTCAACGTTTTGTGAGCTGGTTTGATGAGGGAATTAACCATTGATTTCCTAGTAACTAAGTACCTATATCTGAAGTTATAAATAAAACATTATAAAAGGAGTGTCGTATGATTTTACCCGGCAACGCATAAATATTGATATTAAAAGTTGTGTGATTACTAAGTAGCTTTTGTTCCTGAAGAGACGGTTTGTTGTAAGAATTGTCGTAAGGAGTGTATATTATTATGTATATTTGGGAGGGGTAGGGGGAGAAATGGGTATGGAAAAGTAGAAATTGGGTTTGACTTGATTCAGAATAATATGCTCTTGGCTTAGTGATATCGTCACCGGAATTAAAAGTTGACGTTAGACGTCGCCTATTCATTTTAACACTTCAACATCATCATTTTTTCAAACAAAATATGTCTTGTACACTGCTGAATGTACTGCCGAGTTTCAATCAATAATAATCTTTATTTCTCAAGAAAGTGGTTACAAAATTGTGTGAAGTTCCTGACTCCTGTGCTAGGTGAGGAACCTGTGTTACAGGAGCCAGTGCCCTCTCCCAGAAGGAGATATTACAGAATCTTATGCAAAAGATTAACAAATTTCACGGAGGGTCTACCAGTTTTTACCTTATGCCCTGATTAATAAGGTTGAAACGTGGTCGAAGATCATTGAGCGCGGTAGTACATAAGCCTCCATCGTTAAAACAAGCGTTACTGCCCCACTCGCGACTATTCACGGAGGTACTTTTTGTCTTACCAAGTTTAAAAAAAAGTTGTTTTATCAACTGGAAGATCTCTTCATGCACACACCATGAAGAAGTTACGTCCCCACAGCAAAGTTATTAAAAAGATACTAGCCAATAAAAAAGATACAACTTTATTAACAAACTGAACTTATTCAATATTCTACAAAGTATTTATTTAAAAAAGGAATCGTTCACTCTTAACTTTTCTTTTTGTATAGTCTTTGATCAACAACACAGACTTAATTAAGGTTCGTCGTCAGTCACTAAACCCACGTTGTCTTTGGTCGTCACTGGCCGAGCCTCTTCGAATGGGCAGTCATCGTCTACATCCATTTGTAACTGAAAAAAGGAAAAAACAATTGAATAAATTCAAAAGAGTATATTCTGACTCAATTTTTTTTCTAGGTTTTTATTGGTTATGGTTTAGTTAGTGTTGCGGATCGCCACATTATCCATGGTTGTTACGAACTATTGATGATAGAAAAAGTATTCAAAAAGTAAACAGTACATACATACAAAAATCACGCCTGTAATCCCCGAAGGGTTAGGCAGAGGTGTACCTAATAGTAAACTCACATTTCGCCAGTTATGTCTAAGCCCCATGTAACAGGGGGCAAGCCTATTGCCATCAACCGGGCACAAATCCAGAATCCGTGGCTGCTACTGAGAAATTCCTGTTGAAAAACGCAATGCCACTTTGCCCGACCCGGGAATCGAACCTGCATGCTCAGCAGTCGTGCTTATGACCAGTAGACCAACGCGACAGACTGTATACAGACACACAGAAATATACAGCCAGTGCCAGCGGCTTCGCCCGCGTGGTTTTTGATAATTGACCCACGGGATCGTCCTACCGGGATGAAAAGCCTATGTGCTATTCCAAACTTTAATCTATCTCTGTGCCAAATTTCATTCAGATCCGTTCAGTTGTTCAGGCGTGATTGAGTAACAAACATCCATCCAAACTTTCGCATTTATAATATTAATATTTATATATATATATATAGTATAGATGATTGGATAAAAGAGGGATGTGTTGAAAATTGCGATCATTTGATAAGGCAAACATTATTAGTCAAAAATAAAGATTTTATTTTTATTTGATTTGAAGATATTAAATACCCACCCTCAGTCAACATATCCCTCGTTTAACCAGTCATCCTGTAGGATAGAAATAAAATAATTATAATAAATATATTAAATCAACCACTGATCTATTAAATTATTCCTCTAATAATGAAAAAATATTTTAAGAAAAATCTTTTCTTGGCTTTTGGTTTAGTAAAGAAGATTAAAAAGAAAAAAAAGAAACAGAAGATTTTTTAGATTTTTTGAATTTATGAAATGGGCGTTACTTACGCCTTCTACCGGCCCATCCATCGCGGAAGCATGAGTGTCTCGCCTCTATAAATAAAATAAAAAAAAAAACATTAAAGATGGCGTCCACTGATTAAAGTGTTCGTATGTATGAAGTCACACATTTAGCACGCGTCCAAATTCTCAGTCTTGACCAAGTTTATATGTGGTGGTTTATATTTGGACGCGTTTTGCATAATTATTTATTTAACAGTATACTAGGTAACAACTGCACGTTTTTCTGGCTTAACAGAACAGGAAGTTTTCTTTATTATATCTAAGTTAATTAAGAATGTATTGCACGCATAATCGGATTTTGTTAACCATTTTAAGGGTTTTAATTTTTTGCATAGAACCCTAATTATTTTTTTAAATAAAAGTACCCTAAGTAAATCCTTATAACATCAGCTATCTGCCAGAAAAAGTCCCGTCAAAATCGACAAACAGACATACAGACAAAACTTTTTTTTTATTAATAAATACCATAATTATATACTTTCATTTGCATTCAGTAAAATGATTTTATTTTGAAATTACAAACAGACGCTTCAATTTTATTTATTTGTATAGATAAGGTATTCAATATACTTACAACACTCTTTCGTCTTACGCTCTCTTTTGCTACGAGTAGTATTTGCTTTTGTTTCCTTCTGAAGAATCCGCACTGTAAAAAGATTAAACCATCAAAAGTCGAAACAATCATGGTGAAAACATGTCATGGTATTGGACATATTGGATACATGGATATTGATGCGTTTTTTTTTAATAGATAGAGAGGCTCAAGAGGAAGTTTTATATGTTTTACATGCATATTATAGTAGAGAAAACATTAGTATCTACGTTGCACCCGTGAGAAGCCGGGGCGGGTCGCTAGTTAATTGATAAAAGTTTTGAGAATGAATATAGAAAGCTATTAGAGTAAGAGATGGGTGAAGGCCAAGAAAAGGAAATGCTTGGATTGTATGCAAGATAATATGACTAAAACGAAAGACAGGCGTAGCACACTACTGCGTAGACCCCAAATAAATTTGGGTAAAGGCCGGAGAATGCTCATATCATGTGATCGAATCAAAACGCTGACTTAAAATAACAATGCGTAACAAAAAAAAATATAATTATATATTTGTGGACATCATCACCATCTGCCCAGCCTTTTTCCCAAATTTATTGGGGTCGGCTTCCAATCTTGCCGGATGCAGCTGAATACCAGTATAACGTGAACATACCTTGTAAAGAACAATTGTCAAAATAGCCAACAAGATAAACGCGACTATGCCGGCTATCAAGGCAATTAGCCACTTCTTACTGGCCAAAGTGATTTCCTTTTGAATAGTTATTCTAGTATTCGATCTGGAAACAAAAAATACTGATCACTCAAAAATATTTCAGTAGTTTACTGTTTTTATTGTGTCAGTCCAATGTTAGTTCCATTGAACCTCAGTAGACATTGCGAAATATCCAGGTACCGAGAAAAATACAGTGGAACCGACTTACACGAAAAAGTGACAGGTTTTCGAAAAAGGCCTATTTTAACTCGGAAGTGGAATTAAACTTAGATTGAAAAAAGCTGTAATGGTTTAAATACCTTACACAGAGAATCCAAGTTTATATAGATTTTCACGATAACTGCGCAAAAACGATGTTAGCAACAAAACTTTGTTAATATTAATTTATTTAGAATAATCATGATTATCTAACGAATGTATATTGAAAATAGAAAGACAGAGTATATTTAATAAAAAAATGTAAAATATAGTAGGTAATGAAATATTGTACAGTATGATTAACAAGTTATCTTGTGTCAATTTAGATGATACTTCAGTAGAAGTAAGTCCCCAGATTTACCGTGTTTCTTTGCCGGCCGTGCCTACTTCAAACAAGTGAATAATTTATTTATTTGATTAACTTACAGTGATTGTAAGGCCGGGAGCCGTTCCGATAGAACTAATTCTGATGTAGAGGTCATGTTCAGCTCATCGCCGTTGACGTAGCCATCTGTAAAAAAAAAAAAACTCTTTGAAACAAATGAAAGGGTATACTGACGCCACCTGACGCAAATAACAGATTGACTGCTCACAACACAGAAAGAAGATTGCATTTATTGGTGCATTCCCATCACCTCTCATATTGAAGAAGCCGCAGCTGTGACGGGGTAATTATTGGCTAATTATGCGTAATTAATAAACCTGCAATGTATATACAGGGTGATTGGTAATTAGGTGCAGGTTTAAAATTGGTGATACTAGAGCTAATTTACAACAAATTTGATCCGATAACTAGGGGTCCAATCTGAGTGTTTTCGGTGTAATCGAACTTTTAAGTGTTTTTGTAAATTTTGCTCCTCTCGACCAAATATTGATAATTATGAAAAAATGGATATTCAATATAGGCTTCGTTACCACCACAGTTGTTGAGAGGATGCATAGCGAGGGATGTGAGTGAAACTAACCAGTAATATGTATTCTTTTTCACAGCTTCATCCAAGCTAGTTTTTTTACTGCATCGTGGGTGAGTTAACTAACATTGAAACTCACATACATGAACAGCCAGACCCGGAACACCTATAGGCCATACAAATATTTGTTCCGTGCGGGAATCGAACCCGCGACACGCAGCGCAGCAGCCAGTCGCTCAGCCACTGCGCCAACTGTGCCAAAAGCTGTGTGACAATGCACATCTTCACAAATCTCTGGTAAAACACAGCCTAAGTCCCATGAGATATTAAATAAGTATTGACTTACTTAAGCGCCCTGCAAATATTTCAGTAGTCCCGATGACAATTTGCGTCGTATTTGGTGGTAAGTTCAGAACGCAGTGATATATAATGAAGCTTGAATCAGTTAGGTTATTTGTGCCGCATATGCCAAAATCCGCTGCTGTAACCTAAAATTAGGAAGAAAGAAACGTAAGTAGCATCATGCCCGTAATCCCTGAAGGGATAGGTAGATGTGTGCTTTATAGTACGCCCACATTTTGCCAGTTATATTTAAACCCAATATATAACAGTTGACGATTCCATTCTATGGAAAATGTCAAGTAGAACGAGTTAAGTATAACGCCCCGGAAATCATATACTGTCTCCGGAAACACAAAAGCAAACCACCACCTACTTTGTGCAAAATTTTGTTTTTTAAAACCAATTTAAGTATAATTTGCAGAGTATCGTTTAGGTTTTACAGCACAGTTTCGAAGGACAGAGCAACTTCAATCTGCGCAGTGGCAAAGCTATCGCCAAAACAAACAGAGAGACATCTCTGGTTGGACTGACAACAGGCCATAATGTCACCATCTGAGGAAACATTGACACTCTTCTTCACACACTTTTGTCAGAGAAGTCGTGGTCATCAATGTGCCTTGTCTGTAAATTTTTGGTGTTTCTGGTGCACTCATGCAAGGGATAGCCCGCTGTGGATTTAATTTGGTCGGCGCATTGCATGGGTGATCATTCGCGTGGTCTGTTGCTTTACACTCGGCCGCTCAATGGAATCATCATTTCACAAACAATTTCATAAACCACCAGTTCTGTGCCTTTGTAGTCTATGTGGTTAGGAAATGATGTAAACATTTTTGAAGAAAATAATTATGAACTACTTACGCTAAAAGAATTAATGTATTGATGTGTGAGTGTCTTCTGCATTGCAACAGTGAACTTTACCCGTTTCCATGTGATGGTGCCGTTGTTTCTTATCTGAATTCAAAACAAAGAAAGTGAATTAGAAACAAAGGAAAAGCAGCCTTTTCCTAACTATGTATAGTTCAATATGGAGCGACAAAAACTGGCTATTATCTTCTTTGGTTGACATACTTTCGGGCTTCTGGTAGCCTACCATGACGCTTAATGCAGGAATGTTTCTGTTCTATTCCAGTGTGGGATAGAGGTGGCACTTTTTTGGTTCGGAACCCTAAAAAGGGGGCGATATTAGAGATTCATAAGTTTACAACTTACCGGGTATTCGTGATGGTCATAAATAACTGCGTTTTCCAAAATCTGTTTATCAGTGATATTAAGCCTGTGAACATCCCTGCAAAGATTCCAAACACCTTAGGGTTATGGTTACGTATTGTACGAAAAAAAACCCTGCTAAATATCTGAATATATATTTAGGTATATCATGCATGCAGGTACAATAACTTCATTTCTTCGAAAGTTGGTATCAAAATAAAACGAAGCAAATACACAAAGTACTTTCTAAAATGGGTTTTATCAATGACTTTTTGACAATTTTAGCATGTGATTGCCCGTTTTTTGGAACAATAGGCGACATATGTTTAAATAAAAACCTAAAAACTTGTGCACCTTTTAGCGCCAAACCGAGCTTGAAAACATAACTCTACTTTTATGCGTCGGACAGGAAACTGTTATAATCTACACACCACCGTGTAAAAATCACGCCTGTGTTCCGACTCTCTATTTCCTAAAATTCTCTTCGTCACTCACCCATCATTGAATACGCCTTCCGAAGGTAAATCGAACGGTATTTTTAGAATCTTGCTGCTGTTCACACTCTCCTGGTTACAGTTTTCATACAGATACACTTCCACTAGAAGAGCTTCGTCTTCGTTTGTTGGTTTCGTCATGTTCAGCTTCAGGTTTATGTCGTACTGTAAGAATAAAAAGTTTTGGGCTTCACCATCTGCCTAGCCTTTTCACAACTATGTTGGGGTCGGCTTCCATTCAAACGGAATGCAGCTGAATACCAGTATTTTACATGGAGCGACTGCCTGTCTGATCTCCACAACCCAGTACTGGTAAATAGTACTGGGTAATACATTACCCCTTGGTAAGACTGCTTGTCAGACTTTTGAGCCACTGTCTACCTGTAATGAGTGTCAAAGATCTACAATTGACAGCCAGGACAAACGGCTTAACGTGCTTTCCGAGGCACGGAGGAAACTCTGTATGGAATGGGTGGTCACCTATCCACGAACTACCCTAAGCAAGCGCGGCTTAACCGAAAGCAGCACATAACTCAAAAGTATGGCTGAAGAAAAGGGAGGCCTATACCCAACAGTGGGTGATTCCGGGCAGAAATGATGGTGATGATGAAAATAGAACTTACATCCGATTCCCTCCGCAGTGGCTTCGGCATGTAGCACCTGTACCCTTCTTGGTAAGCTTCGCAGTCGACTCGGGTAAGAGGAGCCCCAGTCACTTTCAGCCAAACGCAAGATGAGTAAGATGCGTTGCCTATGTTAGTTACTTTTATATTCGCCGTCTCGTTGGCAGAGGAACCCAGTACGTATCTGTCACTGGAATCAAATTTTGAAATGTTATATGTACCTTTATAATACTTTTCTTTTATTTTGACTATGAGGACGTGTTAAGGGTAAGTGGCGTGTTAATAATTTGGTGATAAAAATTGACAATAAACAAAAGTAAACAGGACTGGAAGAAGGATGCGCGGGTTTGCGAGAAATGTAAAAAGTGGAGGGAGGCCTTTGCCCAGGAGTGCGACAGAGTACGCTAGAAAAAAATAAGTTGTCATGATCATATTTGGAACCGGTTACCAGAGAGAGAGATAACTTACAGTACCTATCACTTACGGGATACCTTCCGCGAGTAATGTTTATATTGAGCTCCCGATATTTCGCGTTTTTTTTTTAACGCAGATGATATCCCGTAAGTGATAGTGTAAGTTCAGTTATAAACAGTGAAAGCTTAAAACAGTGTTTATTTAAATCATATACATATATGTAGCATATAGCATAACCACTATCAAAACGAATCAAGCCACAAACGAAAAGAATGAGAACTATAAAAAGACATTGGCCGCAAATATCATTGAATGCCATTAACAGAGGCACGGTGGTAAACATTCGTGATGGTATTGAGAAATTGTAACGAAAAATCAAAATGGCGAAGTTTGAGTAGAATAGAATAATAATTGATTGTTGTTGAAGGTGGGTCACAAATAATTGTGGTAATAATTGGAAAAAGTTTCTTTACAATATGCAATAATAGTTGGAAAGAAAATAAACGAAAGAGTAATACAAACATGAATTAACTATAAACTAACATTGATAAACTAAAAACTAAAATACGGCTATTTTCGATTTTGCACTCCACTCTCCAGCAGTTGAATGAGGCAAACGACAGAGCTGTCCAGTGTCCAGGTCGCTATGTTCTCATCAGACAAAATTTGAGTCATTCAAAATTGATTCGAGCAGAAGAAGACCAAATTAAATGATCCTTGAAGAACTTTGAACAATCTGTCTATTTTTCGTAGAGTAAAGAATAAAGTTATGCGACGCCTGCTGATCCTTTTTAGGCGCATATTATAATTATTGTAGCCTGATTAATATGAGTATCCACTCACCTGCCAGACCAAGTTATATTCATAGACAACTCAGGTTTGCAATCATCACCCTTACAATGCCGAGACACATCTAAACTTGCCTCCAGTTCGCTGTAGGGACTCGTCTCAACCCATGTCGAGTTGAATTCTGAGGAAAAAATAAAGTATTCATTTGATTACAGGCCAAACTACATAGTTTTTCCTAGGCCGAGACGGTTTACTGGCATAGTCGACGAAGCCCCTTTACGCGGGGCTCTTGTTTCCGTTTGCAGGATTTAAAGTAACCTAATATAAGGGGCATGGTGGGGTCTTAGTCCGCTCGCTTAGCTCGCTCGCTAAACCCCACCATCTCCTTCGAACCTAACTTGTCAGAGTTGTGGTGCCCCAACACCCGAGCTCGCTTTGCTCGCTCTTTCGCTTTTGCGCATTATTGTTATTATTGGCCGTATTTGGCTTAAAATAAACTCACAACAAGTCGCTCAGCCACTGCGCCAACCATGCTTTATGGCAGCCAACAATACGACCACCTAAAAGAGGACTACCTGAGTAGGGAGACTGGAGAATGATGACATGAGTAGGATGTCTGGAATTAGAATAGACCATAAAGACACTGCTGCAAAGGCGGACATCTCCGGTGAACCGTAGCTAGTGCGTTTAAATCTGTACGGACTGATTGCGGACTGGACTCGGGTCATCGGAACTTTGACAGATAATATTCTGAAATATCTAGCAAAGTCCGGTCGCAGCCTGTCGGTTTGACCCTTCCTTTACAGAACACTGTGGAAAGATTACGTATTAAGTGCATTATTTTCATTACCTGTCATATTTGGGTCGGAAAGATAATTATTTTGCAGTACTGCTTTAGATATAAATGTGTAATCGGCTGGCTCCTTGTCTGTCTGTAAATAATTGTATTTATTAAAAATATGCATAGGAAGTTTTAGTGTTAGTTTTAGTTTTTTATGTTTATGCAGGAAACGACAACGCGGCAGGCCCAGAAGAAGATGGCGGAATGAGTTGGACTCTTCTCAAAGGATTGGCCTACAATCACACTAAATCGCGAAAAGTGGAAGAAGGGAAGGGAGGCCTTTGCCCTGCAGTGGGCCAACACAGGCTTATAATAATAATAATAGGAAGTTTTACTTTATACTAGGGAGAATTGTGTCTGAAAGGGAAAACTAGAAATGAAAGGAGATGATGACTTTGACAATTTGAAATGACGTATTGGATTGCTGATGGATTTTCAACTATCGCAGCTGACCTGGACGTTGACATTCGATTCGAAAAAGCTTTTTTTCCAGTGGGACAGTGTCAAATTAACACAAACGACAATGAAATTGCCGAAGTTAACCTTTGCCCACCAAATGAAAATCTAAAGTAAAATGAATTCAGATCTTTAGGATCCCGATATCGTGTTTCGATCTTTTCGAGATATTTCTTGAAATCGATGACACTTAAGTTCCTAAATTAATTCTACGACTTTTTGATACCTTTCAAAGAGGCTTGCAATAAAAGTAATGTATCGGAAAACAATTGAATAAGGCGTTCATTATGACAATTCGATATAAAACCGAGAATTAATAAGAAAAAGTCTCACTCACAAAGTCAGTCTCACTAACCGCTCATCATGAGATGGTAAGCATAAAATTATGCAGTTTACTCTCCGAATAATTGAACAGGTTTTGTTACGTTTCTTCTAATTTTATGACGATCATCCAACAAATCACCTTGATGACAGCATGACACAATTTAAAAAAGGAACATAAACTGCCATTATAACAGTAAATATGTACTCAAGCATTATATCAATACCCACAAGCTATAGCTAGCTAAGATCTCTAGATTTAATTGCATACAAGCTTATCTCGCAGATTATAATTTTCGATTGCTCAATGTACGATTTTTTAGTTCTCATTTTGTGTCATAGATGGCGCTGCAAATAAATAATAAATAAATATAAGTAGTTGGAGATCCACAAGCAACCTTAAAATTATCTTACACTAGCTATTGCCCGCGACTTCGTTCGCGTGAACTAAGTTTCATACAAACTTTCAACCCCTTAGGGGATGAATTTCCAAAAATCCGTTCTTAGTGTACCCTTACGTCATTTTTTTTCATTGGTGTCGGTGTCGTTGTCGGTTTCAGCTGTGCGTTTATCGCTCAGTCAGTGATCAGTCAGTCAATAACTCAATACATATAAGACATACATATTATAATATATACATAATTATATAGATAGGGATATTGTGGCCCAGGGCGAAGTTATCATACTTAACTGGTCTTCGACGAATATGTGGAATTAAAATTATTAGAGTAACTTACCAGTTCCACGGTAACATTATCGCAAAGGTTTTTTCTGTCTCTTGGGCATTCGTAACAGGAGATATCAATGACGATATTGGGCTGTAGAACGATAGCCGCTTCACCGATGATGCTATTTTCGATAGTAATATCTGAAAGAAGAATATACATCATAAGGTATAAATACAACATTTTCTACTTTATGGTCTTAAAATAAGGTATAAAATGTAGTATTGTTATGTAAATACAAAAAATAAACTCTGGCATGATAGTTGTTAATACGATACACTGAGGGCCTAGAAAAGAGGCTAGCACCAATATAGAGTATTGCTTTTTTGCAACGACTTTAATCTCCAGTCATCTTTGCAGGCGGGAAAACACAGAACTAAAAAAACCCGACTGAAGTAAAAAACTTAAGGCGGGAGCCATTCCATTTTTATATTTTCAAACTCAAATGGGTACCGCCTGCTTGCAACTTCTTTAAATAAAAAATGTGCTTGTTCTTAGCTTTTTAGTGTTTTTTTTTTAACTTAATTTTTTACCGCAGTCGGGTTTTT
The DNA here is from genome assembly GCA_964057025.1 of Standfussiana lucernea. NCBI lineage: Eukaryota > Metazoa > Arthropoda > Insecta > Lepidoptera > Noctuidae > Standfussiana > Standfussiana lucernea. The sequence continues at coordinate 14,605,784 of OZ059791.1, read as the reverse complement.
TAGTTTTTTAAAATAGTTTTTTTTATTTCCAGCTTTTTAGTTTACAAATGTGAAAGATTTCGCAGACGATTAGCCAAACAAATTTTTACCGCCTTCACTGCGTGGAGGTACTCCCAGGTTATGTTGTGTTCTGATTCAAAAATTTATCCCCGGTGTCACTTGCACTATTAATACGAATCTAACGACACCTTTGATGCTAAAATCTATCGATCCGTTCAGGCTGCAGAGCGTGCCAAACATTTGAATTTGGCTCCAAAAATCCGCCATTTTGTTTTTTATTTTTATATTCCCAGTGTCACTCTCACAGTAAATACAAATCTAACGACACCTCTCAAGCTAAAATCCATCGAGCCGTTCAGGCCGCAGAGCGTGCCAAACAATTATACATACATACTCTCGAAAAACATAACCTTCCTTCTAACGCAGTCGGGTAAAAAATGGACTGTGTTTGACACATCGATGTATTTTTTCTTGACGAGCATCGCTACCTTGAACTGCACACTTAAAAGTCATACTGTATCCATTGATTTGAGTTTTGCGGTAGTTTATGTCAATTCAGTATAGGTATTTTTGACTTTTCTTTCATCGTTAGTGCTGATAGAATTTCGCTTAGACCTTCTGGGCTGGTCACATCGCCATCTTTATTTTTTTTTTTATCTTGTTTTTCAATCCCAACGTACATCGCCAAACATAGAAATAATAAGGTACAAAGTTCCTTGGCGGCAACAGCATCTCCTTTGAACGCCAAAAGATGTACTATTGTAGATATAGAACAAATTGTTCGAAAACTTACTTCCAATAATATCTCTTGGTAATTCAAGAGGAAGCTGCACTCGAGCGCACACTTCAACTGTGAAGAATTTATCTTGTTCCCTTACTGTCTGTAAAGGACAAAAAAAAACAATAAAAATAGAATACTCTACAACGAACACATCCGATTTGGATAATTATAATTAAGATTAATATATTTATTAGAACAGAGTTTAACTAATCTATCTTTTCATACACGAAATATTTTAAAAGTCTTCTATAAGTCGTAAAGTTGCCATAGCAACGAAAAAAAGAAATTTTATCTAAGTGTTTTTGTTTTTACGAAATTATTATAATTCTATATTTTCTTGAGGTATTTTGCATAAAACCATTACTCCGGCCCGCTTTAATGACAGTAGGTAAATAGTAGGGTTAAAGTATGAAATTGGCGTTTTATAGTAATAGATGCTTTGAATTGACACCTTCATGGTGTGAGATATTTGAGTGAAACTTTTTTTACATTACAACTATGAGATTTTTCTTTTAAAAAATGTGCTACATTCAATTTTTGAATTTCAATTGGTTTTTTATAAAGCTTAGTCGGAAAAGATGGATACTTCGCAAATCCGAGTAATTTTTACGACGAAGCAGAAACGGCACGCAATATCAATGCTGCGTTTGGAGAGGAGACTGCTAATGAACACACCGTGCGTTTTTGGTTTAAACGCTTTCGTAATGGAAACTTCGACTTGAAGAAAGAACCACGTGGAAGACCGCCCACACAGGTGAATAACGCTGAATTGAAGGAGATGGTGGAAGCCGATCCGAGTCAAACTGCCCAGGAATTAGCAGCATGGTTTTACGTTACGTTACTTACAATATTGACTCATTTGCATCAAATCAATAAGATAAAAAAATATGAAAAATGGGTGCCTGATGATTTGACTGATCAGCAGAAAGAAACGCATGATGAAACTTGCGCTGCCTTGTTGAATCGGTATAGAAATGAAGGAATATTGGATCGAATTGTGACATGTGACGAAAAGTGGATTCTTTACGATAACCGTAAGCGAAAAATGCCATGGTTGACCCCAAGTCAAACGCCGCAACAGTGCCCTAAAGCAAAGCTTACCAATTAAAAGGTAATGGTAACTGTTTGTTTACTGCCGAACTTCATCATTGCCGAACTTCGAACAATGATGGCAAAACTGGCAGTGAAACAGCCCCGACTCGTGAATCTATCTTCACAATTTTCTTCCCAGGAGGCAGTACAAAATGCTTTCACACAGTTTGTCGAATCTAGATCCCCAGAGTTCTATCGCAAAGGCATAAATGAACTTCCGAATAGATGGCAGCAATGTATAGATAATGAGGGTAAATATTTTGATTAAATAAATATATTACACCTTGGAAAAAAAAAGAGTTTTAATTTTGCAGTATTAATCGGCAATTTCATACTTTAACCCCTAATACGACGTAGTAATCTAGCGTAATGGATGTTGAAAAATTAGGAGCCAGTATTAATTTTGTGGGTCAAGTAATTTTAAATTACTTATTTTTTATAAAATAAGTAGGTTGCTTGTACAGGGCAAGCAACCTACAGAATAGACTGGAAGCCGAACTCAACGTAGTCGTGCCGCGCAGGCAGAACCGAGCGTGTGTTGCAGGTCGCAGCTTTCAGTTCTTAGTTCTTCTCATTTTTTTTTAACAAGTAATAAACCCACTAAAGCATCCATATTGTCTTGTGTTGCCTGTAATGGTTGCATATGAGCCAACCGACAGGCTTGCAGCTACGTGTGTATCTTCTATGGAAGTCGGTTTTGCATGTACATTTAAAACTACCACACACAACCTATCGTTTATGGCCGGCTTTATACGTTCGATTTTGCCGACTGGAGTGTGCCGTGTGACTGACACTGGCTTGGCCACCATCAGGGATTTTAATTTTAATAACACAAATAATTTGTCGGTAATTAGTCGAAATTTGTCGCCCAATATCAGAATTTGTCGGTCACTGGTTCAAAAGTTATAAGGGTTTATAGGTGGCCGATCTGTAGAGACTCTCCCCAGCTTGGCCACATTTATATCTCAAAAACTAGGGCATCTAGCGTAGATCTGTTTTCTCCCAGATTTAGTCGGCAATTTGTCGGAATTTCTCGCCAAGCCACAGATTTAGTCGGTCACTGGTTCAAAAGTTATAAGGGTGTATTGGTGGCCGATCTGTAGGGACTCTCCCCAGCTTGGCCACATTTATATCTCAAAAACTAGTGCACCTAGCGAAGATCTGTTTTCTCCCAGATTTAGTCGGCAATTTGTCGGAATTTGTCGCCAAGCCACAGATTTAGTCGGCGTGTAATTAAAAAGATATTAAAGAATTCAATTTCTCCATACATTGGTACAATCAAGTACAAAATATTTGAAGTAGTTTCTAGACAGTGTCTATGATGTCATATGGTGGAATTTTTGTTTCGAAATATATAAATATAAAGTTATTCTATAATTTGAACCCACAAAAGGAAAACTGTATTCATTACCTATAAACAGATCTACAATAAATATATATGTAATTATTTATCGAACAAAATGTGCACTTAGTCGCTGGCAGATAAATCACTACGCTCCGTTTCATTTATGGTGAGAGGAAAGAGATAGATGCGAGCCAGTTTACAGTGGAGCTCATTATAAATAGTTAGGAACTCGAGTAATAATAGTTTTTTTTTTTAATTACATAAGATAAAAAAAAAGTTTGTAATAATTTGTGTGCGTTTTTATATAAAACGCACACAAATTAGTGTAAACTTTTTTTGTTGTCCTACATCAATATCAATATGTAATAAATTACCGAATATTCCGATTGAATAAAGTTTATATAGCATATTTGTATGCGGGTAGCATTATAGGTAATAGCGTCGTATCGGGTCGCGGTCGTGTCGGTGACGAAATGAAGAATTTCGATGACATGTTGTCGAGTAGGTATCAATCGGCATCAGTGTTGGTTTCAGCCATTGTTATTTTTATTGAGAGATAATATTATATACTTAATAGGTATCTAGGTACCTACCCACATCTTTGATTATATAGTCTTAGATATTCCCTAATCCAACCTACATGGTCCGAGTAGAAAAAAAAGACATGGCGCGATGTGATAGCTTTTTGAACAGGCGGATTGACAAAGAATAGAATACTGATGGCTTGGCTTGGTTTTCAAATGCAACGGATTCGGTATTCTAAGGACGTTATAATGTTGATTAGGATCGTGTTATATAATTCTGATGTACTTATTAATTACCTATGTGCTTGTTGCTGATTAAAAACAATTTGTATGAAATATAACTTTCTAGGTTATTTAGTGATTTGTTCTATAATAGTTTTCGCTTCTGGTCTCTAAGAATAGGTATTTTTTAAATTTTACTGTGAGTAGGTAGGTACAATCATTTTAAAGTAATATTTTTTTTTTATATTTCAACAACAGAAATTATTATTCTAAAGTAAGATTAACTTTATAATTTGGTAACACAGTTGCATGCGACTGTACATCTTGACACCAATAATTCACCAAATAGACCAAGAGCAAAATTTAATGTTTTCAAAGAAGTTTAAGACACTCTAACCTAGTAATTTAAAACATAAAAACATGAATCTAATTGAGAATTTACCTCTTCCTGACATTTCTAAGGACTTAAGACCGATAAACTAGAAGTATATTACACATATTACTAGAAATATTTTTTCTCTTGCCAACGTTTCGTAAACTCTTCGATCTAGCTCTTGGACTATACCTTAATAAAATTAAGTCATTATATCTTCTAAACTAAGACCCGACTAAATCTGTGGCTTGGCGACAAATTCCGACAAATTGCCGACTAAATCTGGGAGAAAACAGATCTTCGCTAGGTGCACTAGTTTTTGAGATATAAAATGTGGCCAAGCTGGGGAGAGTCTCTACAGATCGGCCACCAATACACCCTTATAACTTTCGAACCAGTGACCAACTAAATCTGTGGCTTGGCGAGAACTTCCGACAAATTGCCGACTAAATCTGGGAGAAAACAGATCTACGCTAGATGCCCTAGTTTTTGAGATATAAATGTGGCCAAGCTGGGGAGAGTCTCTACAGATCGGCCACCTATAAACCCTTATAACTTTTGAACCAGTGACCGACAAATTCTGATATTGGGCGACAAATTTCGACTAATTACCGACAAATTATTTGTGTTATCAAAATTAAAATCCCTGATGGTGGCCAAGCCAGTGTCAGTCACACGAGTGTGCCGAATCATCCGACTCGAACATGCGTGTCACCGAGTCACTTACACACTCACACAAATCAGCATAATTATCTCAATGTAAGTGTAAATGTCAACTGTCGGTCTTTACGTTCCAAAGGGACGGTGTCTAACAGCGTGGTCCCGTCATCGACTCGTCCAAACGCCGTATCGCTAAGACGGAGGTAGACCTACCTGTTCGCCAACAAGATGACTGGACAGTGTCACGTTAATCTTCTGTACGCATTTGAACAGCAATACTGAACTGGAGCCCGGAGAACTTGCCGCCAATTCTGTTGAACAATGTCCATATTAGAGAAACTACCTAATATCATCTCATCAGCCGAAAACCCGTCTACAGTTGAACTAGGCTTCCAAAAAGCGTCGCCACATGGACCGGCCCTGTGTTTCTCGTATCTTGGGCTTCATTCCATCAATTTATTTCAATGATATCTGTTTTTTTTTCTTATTATTCTGGGTTGCAATCATCGAAAGTTTTTTCAACCTTTTTTTAAGCACAGCTTCAGTACCATTCTACGTAAAAAGACTGCTTCTATGATGCACCGAGTGCATGGGAGCAGCAATGACATTCTGAAGGTCATTAGTGATAAGCCGTGCTGCACTATTATGGCGCATTGGGTGCTTGTACATGTCCATGTACCCGGTGCGTCAGGTGAGTGCAGCAGATATATGAATTAAATCTTTGTTTTTCGTTTGTTACTAACTTAGCTTATAAGTAGTGTGTATTACTAACATCATATGGATCAAGGTCTGAAATAAAGTATTTTTTTTTTTTTTTTTTTAAGTAAATAAAAAGACCGACCCTTTTATGCGTCACCCATTCATAAATCATTTCACCCATTGACAGATTATGGGTGATAAAATGGCTGTCATCAAAATCTGTGTGGACGTGTTTTCAAATAGCTGGCGAGTAACCCGTAAAGTCACTGCATTTGTACCACACATAAAAGTAGAACTCTAGTCTATATTACCTCCTACTAACAATAGGTTTATAGCATGTTTAGATTCTCACCATCACAAGCGTTATCGTCAACGTCAGTAACAAACTGGAGACTAAAGCCGAGGGCTCTATAGGACTTCTTACGTATCCTCTGCGTCAGCTTCAGGTCCGACAGCTGAATGCTCTTGTAATCCTGGGTCTTCATCAGGGTATTGTAGACCTCGTAACCGGATAGAATGTAAATGGCTCCACTTCCATGGTCCTCGTATGGTGCGCTTACTACTAGCTCTGGAAAGTTAAAAGACATTTAAACCTTTAGATATGCAAATTCCTGGCAACATTCCCACACCAGAATTTTTCATCGGTAATTTAAAAATAATAGCTATTCCATACATTTTGACCGTGTAGACATTGAACGTTTGTAGGAAACAGCTGATTTTAGCTTTAATTACCGATGAAAAATTTCTATATATACATTGTTACAGTCAAAACTCATAACCGGTCAAAACCAATTTTGACTGCAAAAATCAGGCAAAAGTAGTTTTGACCGATGACCTTAGTTAAAAACAATATTGACTGATTTTCGCAGTCGAAAGTGGTTTTAACTAAGGGCGTTGGTCAAAACTACTTTTAACTGCAAAATATCGGTTAAAAGTGGTTCTGACTAAGAATGTTAGTCAAAACTGCTTTGGCTGGGAATTTTTAATAAAAATCATATGTATTGCTTAAATCGTTTCATTACCTATTTGACAGAATGTTATATAACTAAATTTTAAATCAGGCAAAACCACTTTTGACTGGTTTTTGCAGTCAAAACTGTTTTTGACTAAGGGCATCGGTCAAAACCACTTATGACTACAAAAATCAGTCAAAACTGTTTTTAACTGAAGGCATCGGTCAAAACCACTTTTGCCTGATTTTTGCAGTCAAAAGTGGTTTTGACCGGTTATGAGTTTTGACTGTAACACATATACCGAATACTTGGTAAACGTTTGTGCGTTAATCTTCCTCCCACCCTGTAAAATACCTTTTTGACTTATGTATGCTGATGGGAAAACTAGAATGTATAAAAGACCCATAACGAAGCCGAAATGTACTTGTTCTGCCCGTCATTACGATAATGTTTTTGTCCTGGACCATACCTTGGAACCTTCTAGTTACGGAGGTATTGGACGTCAAAGAACCAACTGTTTCACATGCTTTATTTTACATTCAAGCTTTAAATGCTTTCTTTAAATACCTCCGTGACCCTGTGCTATTCAGTGCATACATCAGCACAATGTTTTGAATGCGTAACATTGAGTCCATCAGTAAAACGCGACTTTTCACCCCAAAATAAAAAAAAAATATTTCCCATCAATATTGTTTGCGTGGAATTACTTAGTTTGATTTACAGAATGCTTGGTTGACGGTTTCGTGAAGGGTCCGTTTACACTTTGTATAATAAGCAACCAAGTAACAAACAAAGCTTTTTCTTTACTAATTTAACACCAACCTGATTTACCATCCCCGTCTAAGTCCTTTGCTGCAATCGCTGTGCCAAAGCGGCCTAAGTAAGTATTGCCAAAAATTGAACGAAGACGTTTCCGTTCATTGTTGGTTTTCTGAGGACAACAGTAAACAATAAGTATTTTTTTTAACTTCGCCACACACTTGGAATGTCTCCTGAATCGTGGGCGCGTTTAAAATCATTTAAATTCACATTCACAAACAGCTAGGCCCGGAAAAAATCTTGTAGGCCATACAAATAATTGTTTCTTACGGGAATCGCTCAGCCACTGCAACAACCGTGCCATAAAAAATGCCATTAAAAACTTACCACTAAGAAACAGGCTGTGCCTAATTTGGGGCCCATGGCTACTTCTACGTTTGTATTCTTTTAACTTTGCTCATTGTATTTTGTTTTTGTATGTTTGTAAGTGTGTTTCCTAACTTGTGTGTTAATAAATTCAATTTAATTTAAAATGTCGCCACGACCAAATTTTTGTTGACAGTACGCCTAGCCGTACGTTTGCTTTTGATATTTGGTGTATAAGTAAAGTTTCCGTCATGCCGATGTCCCAGTTTCCCCAGACAGGGGGACACTGGGACGTCTGGCAGGATCTCCTACCAGATGTCCCGGTGTCTCCAGAAATCTCCACGGCTCCAGAAATCTTTCTGGAGCCGTGTCCTCAATTTGTTCGTACTGGATTAACCGAACCATAACACCAAACACAATTATAATCCGAAAAAAATTTCTAATCCATTGCATTCGTAAATGTTTGAAAAAATCGTCACCTGGGCGACGTAAATAACGCAATTACCACTGAATAATCAAAATGAAAGGCATTACAATTGTAAGTGTAACGCAATTGGGGTGCTGTTCTATATAATAACGTAAGTACAAACTAATACAGCTAATTTTATTTGAATCACTGCCAAGGAGTACAATTTCCTGCCTGCGTCGGTGTTCATATGATCCCAATCTATTTAAGTCGCGAGTTTATAGGCTTCTTTTGGGTTAGCTCGTTCTATCGTCAACTTCATCTCTGTTCTCAGAACAAGATTGAGGTCAAGAGTCATTTAATATTAAAAAAAAACATACCTTATCAAGGTCAAGGTCATAGGCCTTATGAGGTCAAGAGCCAATTAATATTAAAAAAAAATATCTTACTTTATCACCACCTATATAAACATGTAGGGCCCCGCATTCAACGCATTCGTCTTCAGACTGCGCGGGTGCCCCCACTAACAGCTCGTCTAGTCCATCCATGTTGAGGTCCACAGCGCTCATTGTGGTCCCGAACATCGTACCCACAGCATTATTGCTGATCTGGATATACTTATTGTTATTGGCATCCACTCCAGTTAGGGCCAAAAAACTTAGCCTACGTCTGCGATATGTGAGGAACAATATCTGAAACACGTTACAATTAAAACACCCCTCCTTTTGCGTCAGGGGTTATAAACGATATTATGAAAATTATAGGGGGCGAGCTTATTACCCAATAACCAGCCACAAAATTAGACTCGAGGCTGCTACTGTTACTGTTACTGTTAGCCTGTATCATCCCATGACTTCCAAATTCTTCGATCCAGGGCTAAGGTGGACCACTGATCGTTGGTTCTGTCCAGCTCGTCCCGCCATCTCCTGCGAGGTCTACCGCGTCGCCTTCTGGCTGTGTCAGGGCTCCACATCGTGGTTATTTTGGCCCACAGCTCGTCGGGCATACGGCAAATATGGCCAGCACAGTCCCACTTCAGCTTAGCGGGTTTTTGAGCAACGTAATTTGCAGTAATTTGTGTTTTGGAGCGCAGTGTGGTGTTGCGTACATGGTCGGTAAGTTTGACGCCTAGGATACTGCGCTCCATTGCACGTTGGCAGACCTTGAGTTAAAATGCTTACTGATAAAGAAACGCAATAGAATTTTCCGATCTGGGCATCGAACCCTGATGTTTAACTGTAGTGCTTGAAATAATTTCATAATAACATGGTTGCGATGATGGCTAAATCCAAAACTGTAAGAAATAACATGAAAACCTAAAAAGAGTCTCCAGGCTGATTTTACAATGTCATAAATGTTATTTGATTACTTACAAGTCCTTCCATATTTTTTTGCAGGACACTGATAGCGTACATTGTTTCACCGGAAAAGAATTTTCCAGCTGTGAGGCCAAAACCTGCAATAAAATTGATAAATAGGCACGATATGTAATAAAATCCGCTGTTACTTTGTGGAAAGCCATGACATTAAATAAAATGTTATGCAAAATATTTATTTCGAATAAACCAAGCCAAGCACGGCATAACCTGAAGATTGATCCGAGCAGCTGTCTGTTTAGTACGAGCTCTATTAGTATAGTTTATCTTTACCTATATTAAAATAACGTGACAGGTAACGCAAAATCTTATTGTTTTGGTTCAATGATGTGACGCTAGTGTGAGGTTTTGAGGCTGGTAGATAAAAGAGGTCTCCACTTGGGTAAGTCGCCGTCTTTGTAATAAGCAACAAGTCATTGACCTCATCAATCAATGTTGACCAACCGGTTCCACCGTTGAATCTGTCTGAAAAAAAAAAAAATTAAAAACTTTTTTGCAAAAAAAAACCGACTTTTTTGCAAAAAAGTTTTTATTTTACGTATCAATTTCGCAATTTCGTTTACTTGGATGACATTTTTTCCAGCTATTTTGATTTCAAAACCAAACTGCTGAACCGATTTTGATGAAATTTCTATGGGACCAATCGGGAAGTAGATCCATTCAGATAAAAGAAGATTTTTTCAAATCGGTTCATAAATGACGGAGATATGAGGTAACAAACACAAAAAAAAAACCATACAACCGAATTGAGAACCTCCTCCTTTTTTTGAAGTCGGTTAAAAATACAAACAGATAAAGGTGAGTCCAGTATATAAAAAAATGCTGTCGCAGTGCTGCGATTGCATTTTTTTAATACAGTGTGGTAATTTTTAATCACCAGCATCATTCAAGGAGGTGAGTCTACTCATCTTAACACCTTGGCCAAAGAAAATCATAACGGCACGGTCGGCGCAGTGGCTGAGCGATTGGCTGCTGCGCTGCGTGTCACGGGTTCAAAACCCGCACGGAAGAAATATTTGTATGACCTTGTTGTTGTTCCGGGTCTGGCTCTTTGTGTATTAAGTTTAAATGTTAGTAAACGCACCCACGATACAAGAGAAATTCGAGTCTGGGGCAACGTTTTCTTTAAAAAAACAAGGTTTTGCATTTTGAACTTGAGTGTCTTTTCAGCATAAGGTAAGGTAGGCGAAAAGAACCGGCCTACTCAGACACACAGGGTTCCGTAGCACCAAACAATATCGTTCTAGAAACGTAACTTTTTTCAGAATTTTCCTCCTCTTATTTTAGAAATTAGAGGGGGGGACACAATTTCCACGACTTTGGTAGCAAATATCTCATCAACCATTGACTCATATAAATAATAAATAATAATAATACCAGTCTATACTATCCCACTGGACAAAGGCCTCTTTTCAACCATTGACTTAAAAAAAAAATATTTTAGAAACCTCGATATCATTTTTCAAGAGCTAATAAACACCCCCCCACACATTTACATACGTAGATATATTTCTTTTCAACCTTCAGTTACATGTATGGAGGGCCACCCCTATTTTTATTTTTTTAATTATTTCACATCACATTTGTGTTGCGGTTTATAGAAGGCACCTACTATCCAAATTTCAACTGTGTGGTGCCTTAGTCTCGGAGTAAAAAGGCTGTGACATACGGACAGACAGACCGAAACTATAAGGGTTCCGTTTTTGCGCTTTGGCAACGGAACCCTAAAGAGGACCTTCACAGAATCTTAGCAGATCTAAAGATGAATCATGAATCAAAATGACATTCTATCGATGACAAAAAAGTAAGTGTTTGTTACTGGCATAAGCTTTCAAAATGCTTACGTGAATCCAGATGACAGTTTTTGTAGTACATACAGTTAGCTGCTGTGAAAACGATTGGTATTTCTCGATACCCTCAGAAATACAAAGATTTTTCGGCGCTCGAATATCCAGGGAGGCCTTTTTGATTATAGCGGTATGAAAAAGAGGGTAAAGTTCTTCAGCCCCCATAGATGATGAAGGGAGGCTCGTCCAAACAGACGGGTGTTGTGTCTGGTGGTTTTTCTATAAACTCTTAAGTCGCGTATTACTTTAATAGCGCGATTTAGAACTTTGATGTTAGTTCTTATTTTGTGTCATAGATGGCGTTGTAGTACTATTTGTACTATGTTGCTGTAGTACTTTTCGTAGTGCCGCTAAGTGATAATCGATTTTGCAATTGTTATGTAAAATGCATTGAAAAACTAATAAGCCGATAATAATTTTGATTTTGGTCATGTGTCACCCTTGTAAACTTACCAACTAGTAAATTCTTAGCTCTGTGATTCTGGTAGTTTTCTAAAAGGCCTTGATAGCGTTGTGTATCGGTATCGTTGTGAACGAAACACGTCCCGAAAGTATCCGATACTTTAATTTTGGCGCCAGTGGAATCGAATGCATCTATTTTCGCAGTCCATAAAGGGGCACAAGTCTGTGAAATAAAAAGTTAGTTTTAACTTTCATTTTTCGTTTTATTTACTTGGCCATGATGCTTCACAGCGGTCCAAAGGTCTCCCAAGTAAGGTATCAAACAAACGGCTGAAAAACTGTTAACATTAATCATTTAGCTACAACCCAATTGAAAATGCAATTACTTTCTATCACGACTGAAAGAATTTTGAATGGAATTTTGAATGGTGTATCACGCATACGTCTGCTCAGTAATAAGATACGGTATAGTTGTGTGGGGAAACTCTTCCGAAATAGCGAAGATCTTCATTGCCTAAAAAAAGTGTATTCGTGCAATATTCAAAATGCAATGGTCTGACTCATGCAGGCCTATATTCAAGTCGCAAAATCTATTAACTGTCCCATGTATTTATATTTACGAAGTTGCCAGGTTTGTAAATGTTTTTTAATTGTGTAGCTGAATTGCATTGTCATTGTACGTGTATTCCGCAATATTAGCCCATTATTGACTGCCAAGTTCTAGTGGTCGCATGCGCGACTTTGGAGCATTAGGTCCTGGATTCGATGCCCATGTCGGACAAAGTTTGATTGGGTTTTTCCATCAGGAATTTCTCAGTAGCAGCCACGGAGTCTGGATTTGTGTCCGGCTGATGTCAATAGGCTCGCCCCTTATTACATGGGACTTAAAACATAACTGGCGAAATGGGGGTGTACTATGAGGCACACCTCTGTTTCACCCTTCGGAGATTACAGGCGTAATGTTATGTTATGCTCACCCCGTTATTGTACAAACGCAAAGGGTTTTTGTCGGAAAGAGTTTAATAAAATTATGACCCTCTGTTTTACTGAGTTGCATTGATTTTGCATTTTGGACTTAGTCTGTCCTGTAGAGTAAGGATGTTAACGTATGGTTTCAGCAGTTAAACTCTGCCTGACCTTTTTCCCGAAAAACTAAACCCAACGAACATCCATGTATATTTCCAAAATTATATTGCGTCTTTGTATAAAGTTTGAAACACAATAAAAATGCAAAAAAAAAGCATACTTACAAAAAAGTAGTCATTGGTAGCAACTATCGTAGCACCCAAATGAAAGCGTTGTTCGGGAAATTGTTCTGGAAAGTAATGTTATTATTGTTTGATTAGTTATTTGGATAAATAAAGATTAGGAGAGACATGACAAGGAGTTGAATCTCCTGGCTGTGTTGGTGTTCCCGAGTTCATATGACCCCAATCTATTTAAGTCGCGAGTTAAAAGGCTTCTTTTGGCTTAGCTCGTTCCATCGTCGACTTCATCTCTGTTCTCTGGACAAGATTGAGGTCAAAGGTAAGCCCACCAAATATAAAAAAAAAATGATTGAGTTGTCGGGCGAGAGTGTACACTTGTACACCTATTGTGATTGGTTTCTTACCAGTATTATACGAGGACGGATCGATAGCCATGTATTGTTCTAAACATGTAATATTTTCAACGTCGTTAGCGTTTTCCATTTCACAATTGAATACTTTTCCTATCTTATCCGCTCGCGGGGCACCGACAACTGTGGAAATATAATATATTTACTACACACGGTGTAGATCATAGGTTTCCAACGGGGTCGGTACTGCCCCCTAGGGGCAGGTCCAAAGGCAAATGGGGGCCGTATGAAATACCTCTATTTTCATGAAAAAACGTTTTATATAGCCTAAAAATGTTTATCTTATGAGTTAACTGTTTTGTAAAAGGGGGCGTTGGATTTTTTGTTTTCCTTGTCAAGAGGGCGGTAGTCCATAAAAGGTTGGGAACCTATGGTCTAGATCCTTAAATTAAGAATTATTTTAAGAGATTACTGAGTTGGATTTTTGAGCATCTTACTACTATAAATGTGAAAGTTTGTTACTGTTTCACGCAAAAACTAGTAAAACGGATTTAGATAAAATTTGGCACACCGATAGTTTATATCCTGGATAAACACATAGGATTTATACCGGTAGTAAGATCTCTTGGGACAGTTACCAAAAACCACGCGAGCGAAGCCGCGAGCATAAGCTAGTATTTTGATAAAATACACTCGTGTCTCTTGTAGATCACGCAGTCAAGTGTACATGTCGTTTTTTTTTTCCAAAAAAACACGATGCAAAACTCAAGGGGAGATTTGTCTTGGGTTGAGCTTTTATTAATAACGGGCATAAATCCTCTATTTGGGCTTCTGAGAATTCCCGTATACAAAACCAAAACGACGCTTTGCCCGACCCAGGAATCCATCGCATAACCAATTATCAGTTACGCTTGCGACCACAAAACCGCTAGGTTTTATTATAAGAATAGAAATACAATATCTATGTTTCGCTTGAGCTTGAGCCAAAGGTCAATAAAAATGCAATGTATCTTACCTAGAGTGTTGATAGCATTCATGTATGCCATAGAAAAACCGAAGTCCGTGTTATTTTCGGCTTCCAAGCCCTGGAGAATCACACTCGATGGTGCATGGTAGAACATAGCAGAAACGCATTGTAGAGCTAGCACTGATGTTAGAACAGCTAATATTCTTCTTTCTGTAATGTAACAAAATCACAATAAAACATCATGTAGTACGATTCTGGTGGCCCATCATGATCTTTTTTCATAGTTATGTTAGTGAAAAACATTGCTACTGTTTCACGAATAAGTCCCAGTCCAAGTTAATAAACTCAAAAACGAAATACCAAATCTTATATAGTAGTCCTTTTTGCGTTCTACAGACCCATGTTTCTCCAGAATTTTCCTCTTCTTACTTTATAGATGAGTGGGAGGGGAGGAATATTTTTACGACTTTAGAAGCAAATATCTCTTCAACCATGACTTAAGGAAAAAAGTATTTTAAAAACCTCTAAAGAAAGAGTCTTCGAGTGTCGTTATGAGCCTACGGGTGCACATAAGAAAATAATGAAGAAATGTCATGTGTGCACCCGTAGGCTCATAACTAGTCGGTTACAATTGGCTGGTATTTTTTTTAATTATCAGGCCAGGTCAGTTTTAATTCCTTATATTTATACCAATAAACAGGTAAACTCATAACAAATCCAGGAAGGTATAATTTATATGTTGTTGAACGAATGTTTAGGGACACTCGAAGGGATACATAAAGAAGATTATCTCAAGAGAGATTAACAGAGCACTGATGACAAAATAAAAGCGTGCGCTATTTTGATAGCGGTCCGGTAAATGTCTAATTTTATCAATGTTCAAAAGTCTTTTAGGGTTCCGTAAACAAATCGTAATAAAAACGGAAGCCTTTTATTTTCGCACTGACCAACTGTCCCGGTCGGTCTTTCCGTTTCGTATGTCATACAGCCATTTCATTTAAGACTTGACATCGTAGAAGCTCAATCATCCTATTCTATCTAACTCCATACTGTACCACACCCTTTAAAGAGAGGTAGGTACCTACTCGTTCTTCTCGTGAAAGTTATTTTTTTTTCTGGATTTTCAATCTAGTTACGGAGATATTGAAGGCCAAAGTGCCAACTATTTCACCCGTTTTTTTTTTCAATACCCGTTTTAAATGTAAAATCTTTCATCCATACATGTAAGTCGTGATTTTTCACATCAAAAATGTTGTTTTCCCGCAATAATTATTGCGTAGTGTTACTTAGCTTGATTTATGGAAAGATTTGGTTGGGACTTCGTGAAGTTTTTGAACGCTATTTAACTCTGAAAAAATAATAAAAAATCACTTACCATCCATATTTTCCTGATTTCATTTGATAAAAAAAATATTTATATGTCCCTGTGGTACCTAATGTACCTTTTCTATATTTAGACACAAACACCTACTATCATAATCATATTTTGCTACACCTTTATTCATAACGTGCTGTTCAGGAAAATACAAAGAACTTGACCGATTCGTGTCAACAGGCAAATACAACTGCAATGATTTGAGTAAGTTATGCATAGTTTTACTGAATTTAAATATTTCCTGTTACAAAATAATTATGTTTTGGACTATTCGTCTTTTTTATTTGAAATGTTTTTTTTTATCATGTAGGTTTTTACAGAAAATAAAAGTAATAAGTTTTTGTGTGCGTCACACAGGTCACAATGGATATTCTATTGTACATTACTAGCGGATACCCGGCGTGTACTACTACGCTATAGTGCCTAACATTGTTTTAGTGGTCTAAAACTATCCTCGCATTATTGCGTTTGCAGGGCACATCGGTTGGATGGTTTCAAAGTCTATAACGGACATAGGTTGAAACAATTTTTGTGTTATAATAATTATGGATTAGTTGTGCCTAGTCTAGGCCCCCGACACATCGCCGCGTCGCATCGCCCGACCGAGCCATATCTTCGTTTTTGCCTAACAATCTGCCTGACTATTTTCTTTATGCTTAGCTTGCTAGTCCTAAAGTTCGTAGCGTGATGTAAATATTATAATAATATAACCTTCCTCAAGAATAGGGCCATCAAATTAATGCAAAAATAATTTTTAAATCTGACTGGTCGTTTCAGAGAATAGCGCGTTCAAACAAGCAAACAGTTTCAAGCTCAGTTCAGCATTATAATATTATATTAATAAAATACACATAGATAGGCTCTTCTTAGAAATTCCTTGAAGGTAGCAGCCGGTAAATGGTTTTAAGAATTAGAAGGAATTTTAAGTGATTCATATTACATAGAATGCTGGTATCTAACTTACATATATCTCCGATAAATCATTATTAGGTTTTTTCTTTTATTAAGGTACCAAGTCCCAATATAAAGTATGTATGTATGTATGTATGTGATGTGGGTACTTTTACACTCATTATACATACTTTATATTGACGAAGCCGTAAGGCGTTTTCCCCGTCATTGCAATATTTTTTTTTTTGTTTTTGACCATACCGGGGGAACTTCTAGTTACAGAGATATTGGGGGTCAAATTTCCAACTTTTCAACAAGTTAAAAAACAAACACAAGTTTTTATCAAACTACAAGGCCCCCGTATCATTCAATGCATTCATCAGAAAAATGTTATGAGTGCTTAACATTGAGTCCTACAATAAAACGGAGTCGCGGGCGGTGTGCGAGTACCTAATAATGGAGGCAAATCTCAGGTCACGTGCGTTACTTTATTTAGATTAACGGAATAGTAGAGGATAAATACGTTGCTGTTTGTTGGCGTCATTCAAAATCCGTTAATGTGTTGAGGAAAAATATCATTTTATATATATATCATAGGTATACCATAATTATCTTTCCGTTATTTGTATTCAGGCTTTCCCGAATAGGGACGGCAACCAATAAAGCTATACAAAACCAGTTTACGCGGATCTCTCATTGTACTGGAAATCTATGCAAAGTGTGGCCATGTTAGACTGGAAATGTATAGTAGTACGTATGATCAAGCTTGCACAGAGACGCGTTTTAGGATCAATGGATTTGCCATGGATAACTCCATGGCCGTGTCAGGCGTGTGTGCGTAATTGTTTGGTTATAGCGGCACGGACAAAATCTGACGTTCACAATTTGTTAATTATTTGAATGAAGGTGTCCTACCCCGGAGTCGCGACTAATCGAGCAAGCAGGAGAGACGCGTATGGACAACGCCGGCTGCGTTCATGTCAGATAAAGAAATGATTTCAAATAATGAAAAAAAAAAAATATAAGACCTACATACAAAAAAAAAAGAATAAGGTAAAGTATTTAATCAATCTAAAATAAGGAAAACGCGAAAAAAATAAACCCAATTACAAAACTAGTGGAAAATCTTAATCAAAACAGTTCTCTTGAAATATTTTATTTAAACCCATGATGAGTAAACACGAGGAAAAATATAAATAGGTGCTACAGTGTTGTACACACGCAAAGTAACTATTGTAAAGCTGTTCCTACAAGGGAAGCAAGGTAACTCTTTTATAAGGTAAATAATGCATTAGCGTCATTTTTATTTTTATAACTAGCGGCCCGGTATTTAACAAAAACTTTACGGGACGGGATAGGACGGGATAGGACGGGATAGGACTGGATAAGACAGGACGGGATAGGACGGGATAGGACGGGATAAGACGGGATAGGACGGGATAGGACGGGATAGGACGGGATAGGACGGGATAGGACGGGATAGGACGGGATAGGACGGGATAGGACACTTGGAGATAGTGTAGCTTTCCAACGATGAAAGAAGTTTTCAAATCGGTCTTCTAGTTTCGGAGCCTATTCAATGCAAACAATCCAATCTTTCCTCTTTATATTGTTAGTATAGTTATATTATATTTCTGTCATTTCCGATTATCTGGATGACAAAACCATTTCACTCGTAGGCTTTATGCAATATATCGATGGAACCTGTAAGAAAGGTGCTCCGCGAAACAAAAGTGTATTGATATTACGACAAAATTATGTTGGGTGAAAAAAAATTATGCACATTAGCAGAATGTTATTAATGTGATACTTATTTCTAAGATTTTTGTTTTTGATAAAGTTTTTGAAAAATGGGCTGTTTTCTTTAGCATTTTTTAAATAGCAGAAAAAATGGTTATCATGGAATGATGTTAAGAGAAATTGTTACTATGAACTAACTTATTTTATTTTGCTTCCGATAAAATGTTTATTTTTTATAATAAGCTTGCGTTTGTCCGGAACTCGCCTGATGTGAAGCGATGATGCGGCCTAGGGTGAATATTCCTTTGTGCATAAATATTCATCTCGACTACGGAACCCTTAACTGTGCAAAGCCCAACACACTTCGCCGATTTATTTTTTTGTACTATTCATAGAAGACACCGGAAAAAAAAACCGTCGGTAGTGCCGTAGTGGTCTGTGTTGCCAACTTAATTTTGGATTTTCCTCTTTTCAATGGAATCTCAAAATTCTTGTTTGTAACACTGGTAGTGATTCGATACCTAGTTAATTGTGTGTTCATTAATATACGATTATTTCCTCAATTTATTAACAGTTAGTTTGAGGAAGAACGATTTTTCCAGATAGTTAAATATAAATAGTTAGATTTTTTTTGATGCCAAACAAATGGAAGTTAGCTGGCCTCTGGCACCAGTTATAAGTCTGTATGCTGAGTTGTTGTGCAGAGTAAATGTAACGTTTTTATGAACGATTTCAAAATTAAAAATACTATAGTAAGCGCCAGATAAACGTGTAATAAAGTTCATTGCCCTTTCCTTAATTTCTCTGCGTAGAATAGAATATACTTTATTGTACACCAAAATTGAAACAGAACGGTTTTACAAAATTGTTAATTTAGGACAACACACACAGCAAACATACAGACACGTTCACATACACACACGTTCACATACACACACACACACATACACACACATCACACACATGACATTTAGGACTTAGGTACGCGGACAATAAATTATGAATACACATTACATTACTAAAAAAAGGAAAGGATCACGATAGATGTCGATTCAGGGCAGCTTTATTATTGTTTTCGGAATTAAGTATGTCAATAAACGTATGTGAGTCAATGACCGTTATTTCACGTCTTAAATCTGGCGCTTACTATAGTATTTTCAATTTTGAAATCGTTCTTATAAACTTTACAGGTAGTCAGTGGCCTGAAAGACTGACAACCAGTCTTACCAAGGGTATCTTATTATCCAGTACTAACTGGGTTATGGAGGCCCGATAGGCAGTCGCTCCGTGTAAAATACTGGTATTCAGCTGCATCCGGTTAGACTGGAAGCCGACCCCAACGTATTTGGGAACAGGCTATGCAGATGATGATTTGACAGTCTGAAAAACTCAGGTGCAAGGGGTCTAAAGATAAGTATACCTACGTGTTAACTCCATGATCTTTTGTTCAAAATCTAACCATGACACAGTGAAGTAAATTGAATTGAATCACCCACTGTTTTACTTTAAATTACTTTGTGCGAAACAATAACATAGTGAAAATATAACTATTAATAATACAATTATGAATGAATATATCATGGGTATCCAGTCCCTAGACAGTCCTTAACCAGCCGACAACAGGTACCTATTTGTATGATGTAATGTAAAATGAGCAATAACCTACTTCTGTTATTTACAGTATGTACTATGTACTTACCTATTCTTAGTTCTATCAATGATATTGTTATGTAATTTAAGTTTAATGATTGTATATTATTGAAAATATAATTGTATTGAAGACAATACAATTATTACAATTATTTATTAGCAAGAGCTAATTTGTTCCAAGCCTTCGTATATTAGTTATTATATACATACGTGCAAACGTCCGGGCCGCGCGGCAATTTTTAGATAGTGTAGTATTTAACGGATGTGAGAGGGGATAACGTAACATCACACCAATAAACCCCGATGGGTTAGCCAGAGCCCATTGGTAAGTAGGTACACCCACATATCGCCAGTTATGTTTTAAGTCCCATGTAATAGGGATGAGCCTATTGTCATCAACCGGGTACAAATCCAGACTCCGTGGCTGCTACTGAGAAATTTCTTATGAAAAAACAGGAACCTCGTGTTCAGCAGTCGCGCTTGATATCACTATACAAACGAGGCATTCATTGGTTATTATAGTTGTAAGTAATAAGTTAGTATGATGTAAAAAAAATATTGATGATTTTTTAACCGACTTCAAAAAAAGGAGAAGGTTCTCAATACGGTTGTATGTTTGTTTTTTTTTTGTGTTTGTTACCTCATATCTCCGTCATTTCTGAACCGATTTGAAAAATTCTTCTTTTATCTGAATGGATCTACTTCCCGATTGGTCCCATAGAAATTTCATCGAAATCGGTTCAGCAGTTTGGTTTTGAAATCAAAATAGCTGGAAAAAATACGTCATCCAAGTAAAAGAAATTGCGAAATTGATACTTGACAAGGATTTGTGTGTGATGCGATAACTAAAAAGGGTAAAATAAAAACTTTTTTGCAAAATAAAAACCGACTTCCAAAAAAACACTAAAAAAAGTGGAAAATAACTTTACTTTCGGAAGTCGGTGACTATTGTTTGTTTCATTGACTTTTTTGCCACTGACTTCCGAAAGTAATGTTATTTTCCACGTTTTTAGTGTTTTTTTTGGAAGTCGGTTTTTTTTAGGTATGATGTTGGGGAACAATCTTTACGTTATGAAATAAAGATGACGAAGTGACCCATATAGCTCGAAAGGTGACAATGAAAACCCAACAATCAATACAATATCACTACATAGTATAAAACAAAAGTCACTTCCCGCTGTCTGTCTGTCTCTATGTATGCTTAGATCTTTAAAACTACGCAACGGATTTTGATGCGGTTTTTTAATAGCTAGAGTGATTTAAGAGGAAGGTTTATATATTGTATAATACATGCATATTATGGTAGAGAAAACATTAGTATCTACATTGCACCTGTGCGAAGCCTGGGCGGGTCGCTAGTATAACAATATAATATAATATAATATATTATTTTCTTTTATGCTACACCTACTATGTTTTCTCTCTGCATCACCCTAAGGTAGACTGGTAGAAAATGCCCAAGGCATTAAGTCCGCCTTTGTACAGTGTTATTTATACTTGTGCATAAAGTTTTAATAAATAAATAAATAAATAAATATAAGAGGTTTCTTTCATACATTTTCCGCTTTATTAAACGGCGCCTGTACTGCGAAATAATGACAATTTGGTACATAGTTTCATATAAATAAATTAATGGTGTGTTTAAATAGGGTCCAGATTCTAATTTTCACAACTATAAATTCCTAATAGATTTTAAACTAATAAGTAACACAGACAAAAATAGAAACATAAATACCGTGGGAATAATCAACTTGTTCAATAAAATTAACCAATAATTGGTTTTCCAATAATTAGTAAAGGGAGTGGGTCTAATACTGAGCTATTTTATTAATAAAATGATTAGTCTATGTTAACTTGATAACCATTGCTTTGTATAATTTAAAAGCATCAGTTTTTTTTTTTGTAAATGTTTTTATGGTATTATGCAGACATTTTTATTGTTTTATTTTAATTGTACATTGGGCGCACAGAAGCAACAATAATTTAGGTATCCAGAACTGCGTTACCATTGGTCACGGTGGGTCGACCCATTACCGCACCCATGGGTAATTTTAATTACCCGTGATCCCATGGCATTAGGGATTGTTCCCTGGACTTTATCGATAGAAACTGAAAACTATCAGTTACATACAATAAAGTTTACTCATTTATAAGTAAAGAAAATAATTCCAACCTTGGGAACAAAAATATATTCTTGAATAAGCTATGTGGAGGACGGGAAAAAAAGATATTCGGCATTACAAAAAGTAGGTAAACCTCAAGTTGCAGCTGTGTCACTATTGCCATGATTACCAAGTGAACGACTTCTGGAAGGATAGGAATATGTTAAATCACGGTGCAACAACAAAAACATTAAAATCCAAAAAAAAATATTTTATAATTTTTATTATTAATTAAAATAATAATACAAATATGTACAGGTAAAAGAAAAAAAAGTATTAAAGGGCGTCAAAAAATTCGTCCACAAAAAAAAATTACTTGCGACGTTTTTGGCTGAGGAATGAAATTTTTAAAATTGACAGTGTCTTCGGAGAAAGGTACCGAACCAATAAAGTGCCGGAGCCTCGAAAAAAAAAAATTAAAAAAAAATTGCACAAACGTAATGCGTCTCCTGAACGTTTTGGTCAATTTATCGAAATATAAAAAGAATAATCCAGTTAGAACTGGAACAAAAATAGCAATTGAAAATGGTGAATTCACAATCGATACTTATACTAATGGAATTACTTACTGGCGACATATCAGTTGGATACGGATTAGAAATATTAAGATAGTTTATTAGTTTACTGGTATGAATTCATAATTTTCAATATAGTTCTTGTATGAGTATGTTTTTGTTCGCAAGGATGCAATTATTTTATTTGCTTATAAATGAGTAAACTTTATTGTATGTAACTGATAGTTTTCAGTTTGTATGGATGAAGTGCAGGGAACAATCCCTAATGCCATGGGACCACGGGTAATTAAAATTACCCATGGACCCGGTAATGGGTCGACTCACCGGGACCACAGGTAACGAGTGGATTTGAAAAGAGTGTCCTCGAAGTTTCTTCGTGATTTTTTACCCAAAAAAAGTCGTTTATCAGCAATCAATTTTGCGTAGTTACATACTTTAATGTACATAAGGATTAGTTTACGGCTTCGTGAACAGTCCGTATACACCTTTTATATCTGTACACATCAAATGGACACATATATAATTTAACTAAAGTATCATCACTTTGAGACAGAACTCTGAAATGAGACCAGTTAATGAACACGATCCGTACTTTATCCACTTTCAAATAAAAAGCTTCTTTCCGAATAAATATAATTTACGAACAAATAAATGTATCCAACACACATAACAATTTCTAGCTTGAAATTTTATGAAACACGTTTCCGAATGAAACTTTTAATTACAAAACACCTCTCCGTCACGTATTCCGTTCGTTAACTTTGTATCTCTAAAATATATTGAGAGGTAAAATTAAATGAAGTCGGCATGTCTGCAAAGTTCCACTCTAATCCTGTGAGGAACAATTCGTTTAAACTTTCAAAACTGTTTAATTTGTACTCTAAAAAGTAAATTGGACAGAATAAATTAAGTTAGTTGGTTTAATAATTAATTGAGACGACTTTAATCTGTAGTATCTCTATGGCGTACTAGATATTTATAATGTAAAAATGTACCGATAAGAGTTAAGAACCCAAAACAGTCAGTTACAGTAATGTAAAATGAGCAAGTAAATAGTCAGATACCTTCATTTCGTGTTGATAGATGTTTCCGATTGATGATAATACGGTGCCTACAACTATGCCTACATCAAATTGCCCCCAATTTATTTGGGTTCAGATGTATAGCATCCGGCCAAACATTATATATACAATTTTTTTCTCTTAAATTATGTTACGTATCAACATTAAGTAGTTCTAATTCTTCTGTTCTCTCTTTATGACACGATAAGGAAAGAACAGGCTAGTGCCTAACCTGATGTCTGATTTTTTTTTTTATGCCGCCCATGGACCACGGACTTGGCTTTACATCCCGTCGAGAAAAATCTCTCAGGCATACTGGTTTTCTTACGATGTTTTCCTTCACCGAAGCAAGTGATAATTATACAATACGCACATGAATGCAAAAAATCAGAGGTGCGTGTCTTGGGTTCGAACTCGAGACCTATGACTTGGCAGTCCGACGGTCACACCACCAGGTTATCACTGCTTAATTCTTCCATGACCAATCAGTATAACAGGTTAGGGGTAGTCAAGCCTGAAAATCTGACAAACAATCTTGCCAGTAATTGGATTATGGAGGTCAGATAGACCGTGCCCGCTCCATGTAAAATACCAGTATCCAGCCGCATTCGGTGAGACTGGAAGCCGAACCGAACATGCTTAGTCAGAAGTAACCTATGCAGATTATGACGAAAATATACCCGTTTAAAATTGTTTCACCATTCGATTTGACTGTGATTTTATAGGTGGTTTGGTTTTCCCGCATAATTTAACTACGTCACAAAAAAAAAATGCTTTCAGAGATAACTCGAATTCCGCTGAATCCGTTTAGACTGGAAGCCATCAGCAAAATAGTTGAAAAAAGCTTAGACAGATGATGATTGTCATCGGAGACGAATCCAATCAAATTGTCCCACTAAACTAGTAATAGGTACGACTTATGTAGGTACTTAACTTTAATAAGCCTTAATAAACTTTGAGAATAATGTGAACTTGCGACCTTTTTATTGTTACGAAAGTAAAGCATGACATTCTGCGATAACTTTTACATTTATGGCTGAGAATGCCTAGATAGTAGTGTTATCTGGTAATTAATCTTGAGACATTTAGTAATAAGGTCCAATTTCACTGTTAAGAATTTGCCAATTTTTGCCCAAAGAATCAGCATTGCCATCCAACGTGGCAATGCTGACAGCTTTCTGGGCACTTCTTGTCAGCGATGCGAGCGAATTTTGACGCCCTATAATTCTTTTCCTCTTTCGATGATTGAACATATTATTTTGATTATTATTTTAAGTCTATTATAGTTTGTGAATTGTTTCTAAATAGTACAAAGTTAAACCGTAATACGCTAAAATATAAAGCGGGTTTGCAAATTGGCTTTTATCCGAACAAAGTTTTTAACAATAGCGAAAGTTTCTGAAGGGGTTTCTTAATGAAAACTTAAAAAAAAAACATCGTTTTCAAATAAAGAATGATTTTATTAGAGAAAGTACTCTCAAGATAGATTTATTATAAAAATCATCGTCATCCAGAAAGAAGTAGGTACAAAGTTTTTTTTTTGCGTGTGGGTAACCTCATGGATGTCCTCCCCCCTGGGATGGACGTTGTATATGATTTTATATGTAACTAAAAGCGTTTCACTTTTTGTTTTAAGTGCACTTGACCAATCTCGAGGTCAAGCGTGAATTTTTTAAAACAAACGTCATTTGTTTTGCGAATCGACATAGTGGGAATCAACATAGAGAGAATGGCCAGTTTTCTGCATAAGTCCTGCGGTAAACCAGGTCGGGCTGTGTTATTGGGTTTTTCGATTTTTCAGTAGCAGGCCGAAGTCAGGATTTGTACCGGGACGATGTCAATATGCTCGCGCCTATTACATGAGACTTTAACATTGCTGATGATATTATAAACGTCGTAAGTCTCTGCCTAAGCCTTCGGGGATTAGAGGCATGATATTATGGATGTATATATTCAGTTCTACACTATAATGTATGTGTCTTTTGGAAGAAAGAATAAACCTATATTTAATATTTCCGGCTTTGATGGCTTGTGTTCGCCGAAATTAGCCATCATAACCGAAAAAGGTTAGCAGTATTAGTAATGTATTTATTTATCCTCGAAGTCATACTGGTATGACAAACTAGTATGATCATGAGGAAACAGCGTAAGTATTTAATGTCATCTCGAGACACACTCCAAAAGGATAGAGAATCGATAACACCAAGAACCTTATTATAAATAGGTACATATTTATACGTATCTGACCGTGGCATCACTTTGCCTATCAGAATACCAGCGCTGTGACTTTTTTTTAATGTTACAGCACCGAGCTGCCCTTTTGCCTCGTACAGGACAAGTTAATTTTGTCTAATAGAATTTTTTTCTAACGTTTACTATAAAAAAAATAGTTTATTGTTAATTTAACCATATAACATTTAGCTATGTCCTGTGCGAGACAAATAAATACTTTTTTATTTCTTACTTTCAAGCAATGTTGTCATAGGAATCGTTATCCTATCGCAAAGAAAGACATGCAACGTTGACCCGTAGCATACTTAGATTCATATTTGTAATGGTTTCCTATATCGCTTCCTCAAACAATATTGCCATATCGTCCGATGGCACTGTCAATATGTATCCTTCTTTAGAATAGATATGGCTGTATGTATTTTCTGCGGTTATAGGTCGTTTTAATGTCGATTTGGTCACTCAATTAGAAAGAAATTCTATCTGTCTGAAACCTTTTCAAGCCTTAAAAATCTGAACAGATAGAAAGAACAGAAAGAAAGGATAGAAAGAACAAAGCCTCGGTTAGATAATTTATCCCAGTAGATTCTGTGGGATAATTTCCGACCTACACGCGGCTCTCGTCGAGAGAAGGCCGGTGCTTCAGCTGGGGAACATTAATGTCTGTTTATGTTTAAGCTACGCGAGCGAAGTCACGGGAAAAAGCTAGGATTGTATATCTATGATCACTTTAATTGACTGTAAAATGTATGGCTAGATTGATTCAAAGTGCCTATAAAACTCCATAAATGTACTCACGTTACGAGAGATATCCTGTGCAATCCCTATTAAAAGTCAATACCGAAAGAGGATTAAATACTTTTCCGAATTGGTAAACAGAAACCTTGTTACTTTTAATCAAAAATCTCTGTGCGTTGTGCTCTCTCTGCATAGTGCTATTATAATGGAATATAAACATAGGTAACCGGCGATACTATATGTATACCTCTGCTGAACCCTTCGGGGAAACTGGTTTGATGTTATGCTGTTATAAAATTCAAAATTAGAGCTAACTTTATACAGTTCATTTATTATATGTATGTACAGTTGGAAAGAAGAACTTTCTTTATATTCGTTTCTTGAACCAATATTTAAACAATTTCGGTGCTAAACACTCCAGCATATGGGTCGAACAATAATTCGTTCATGTGCGCAGAACCCGCCTCCCGAAGCGTCTTCTTTATACTAAAAATAAAATGGATTATTTGAACTTAGCAGCGTAAGTGTTAAGAAGTCAAGAATTAACCCTCAAATAGCCGTCAAACACTAGTAAACACCACAAACTAAAGCCGGTCTTAAAAAAGAAAAAGAGCTCCCAACAAAACGGCCTGTATCTTTTTTTTACGGCAAACATCGTAAACGAAGATATTGTTACAAAATTTTAGTAGCCATCTTTTTCAAGCCACCACTTAAGTAACATTTTCAGTACGCAGGACTATTACTGAATTACACAGAACAGCTTTTTACAGATTTTCATGAATTGTTAGAGAGGACGTGGCTTTGAATACAAATGGAACATCGATCCAGTTTTCTAGATTTATTATTTTCACATCGGGTCGTGGCTCGCCCTTTTTGTAAGGGGTAATGGAATGTTACGAGGGGTTTAATACGGAATCACGATCGTGAGAGGACTGTACTGGTTACGAATGGGAGGGCACAAGGTCTACTGATAGTCAAAGTCTTCCTGACCATGTTTCGGTTCCGGCGGGCAATCTCAGCGGATATTAGCCATCGACGCGGGAGATATTATAGTGTACAAGTGTGTATGCAGCAGGCACAGGGGCACTCTCTGTTCCTTTACTTTCAACGTCTGATGCGACGGCAATCCAGCACGACTGGAGAGAGATCAGGCGCAGGACCAACGGCTTAGCGTGTTTCCGAGGCACGAGGTATTAACTTCCAAAACTACTGAGATATTTGTAATGGAAAAACCCAATAGCCCTTTTTGTCCGACCCGGGAATCGAGCCCAGGAGCCCACGCTCAGCAGTCACACTTGCGACCACGAGACGAACGTCAAACTGCGTGTCTGATACTGATAGTTATCCTTATATCAAAGTAAGAGCCTACATTATTTACCGTCCCAGAGATTCAAGTGTCTAATATGGTAAATAAAATAATGTCATGACCAATAATAATTGATTGGTCTATTTCAAACTGTTACCATGTTCTAATAGTGTACCTTTTTCTACTACAGCTCATATCATAGTTTATAACCTACCTTAAAAGTCATCGAAGGCAGTAACTGTTGCCGAAATCGTCCATTTGGTATCATCATTATCTTTCAGTGATACACTACTATGTCTTCTGTAGTAAAACAGACTTTCAAAGCCTCGCTTTATATGATTTTGGATTTGTATTGTGGGTATACCCATTATTTGTGATATATTCAAATTGCTATCTTGAAGTATTTCATATTCTAACCAATTTCCCTTGACCCAGCTGTAGGGATACGTCCCATTGTCACTATCATAAATTGCACTCCCAGCTTCTCAACGACAAGGGAGTGCTTGACGTTTAAGGGTAATGTCCTACTCAAAACTGACTTCCAGCAGTAAAAAAAGCTTGCAAACAAGCAACGATAACGACTTCGAACCTTCTTCGGCATACATTGCGCGTTTTATTCGCTTCATTAGGTGACACATTTGGAACATTCACACAAAAAAACGCAATGGTGTTGGAAAATATTGCTAGTCGTTTCATCTAGCGATGGTTGAGGGTCCACACTTTTTGTCGAATTTTTTTATGACTTTATTTTACCTTAGGGACATACGCGACAAGTATGCAAGATTGGCCGTGATGTGCCACGCCTTGGTGGATTAGGATTATTTTAAGTTATAAAACTCATAATTAAATAAGATTATAGGTAGTCAGTTTATCCCCAATACTTGGTAGGCTCGCTTGGTGTATTACAGACTTTTCCGCCTCAGAAAGAGTCTGTGTCCTGTAAGTAGGAACGTTAACGGCTTATTATAGACAGTTTTCTTGTTTATGGATTAATATAGAGAGTCTAGTGGGGGGTGAGGTTCTGGGTTCGATTCCCGGGTCGAGCAAGTGTTGTTGGGTTTTTCCATCTGGAATTTCTCAGTAGCAGCCACGGAGTCTAGATTTGTGTACTTAAGCATAACTGGCGAAATGTGGGTGTACAATAAGGTACACCTCTGCCTAAACCTTTTGGGGTTTACAAGCGTGATATTAATTACGTTATGTTAGATAGGTATTATTTGTTAATTTGTGAACACCTTGGGTCCAGTATATTATGAAGTGTAGTGATTTTAGACCACTGCCGATGCTTAAAAATGTTGTCGACCCATCTTTTGAAATCGTTTGGATATAAAGAAAGAAAGAAAGAAAGAAAGAAAGAAAGAAAGAAAGAAAAAACGTTTATTGGCACACGCCACAAGTACCTACACAATACAAAATATAAAAAAGCAAATATAAAATAAAATTTAAAACAATATCAATATCATTTTTGACAATGTTTCGATAAAACGGATGTCGATTGTCGCAAGTAAAATATTTATAATCAAATCGCATTCATTAATTCTAATATTGAGAACCAAACAATCTTAAAAACCAACTAAACGGGATTTATAATTTATAAGAAATCCAGAGGGATTTATTTTGATGATCTTTGGTTCCGCATGCCGCCTTTGATTGCACAATCACGAGCACTCCACTGCGAACAAACTTGGTCCAGAGCGGTGTCCAACTGAGAACCTACCCCACTTTGGAATTCTGTTTGACTTTGATTTCTCTTGGTCCCGTAGATGATCTTTATCTAGATCGAAAAGGGGGTTTCTATATTTTGGCCTGCTTGATCGTCCGCCATTTTTTTTTATATCGAGGCTACGGATGTGTCGGAAACGTGATACTTTGATTTGTATCATACAATACTTTTTGTATTGATTTCTATTGCTGATAATTATGCCTAAACCCACAAATACGGAAAATGTACTATTAATCTAATTTCATTTTATGTTAGTAAAATAATGCTGCATAACAATAATTTAAACCTAAAACCATTGTTACACTGCATGTGCGGTACACATAACGTACCTGCACAAATCGATGCAGGAACCCATAGTGAGGAAACCGGCATGTTCTGGAACCAAAAATTCGAAGAAATGTGACTTCTACCAACCCGTATTTACCCAGCTTGGAGACCGATCAAGCGTTATACTTGTCTTAGGCGTCAACGGATTTCATACCAGCTAATGCGCCGCACAGTGGATCCATATTGAAAATTAGTGGACATGGGCAACAAAGTTCCAATATCGATTCGATATTTTTTTATGTGATTCTTCATGATATTCCAGACAACTTTTACTCTTGTGAAATTTCTTCTAAAGTTGATCGTTTGTCTGAAAAAAAAAAAATAGATTTTTTTGTATGGAGCGAATCACGTTTATTTTTTTTTCTTCAATTGTACGAATATGTTAGGTGTATGGCGTGAGTATATGATAGCTAGGGTCATTCTCTATCCACGAAAAAATATATCAGCGCCGGCCATCCGCGGCCGCGCGAGTAATCATTCGGTAAAAAAATAATATTTTCTATGAAATTTTTTGCCTTTTAAAATCAATTCAAAGTCATATTTTCTGTCTCACTTGGCTGTTTTCACCTTTTTAGTTAAATATATAGTTTTAATAGCACATAGGTACTCACAACTAGTAATTCTGGAAGAGGTTAAGTTATTATTGCATGTTATCGGTGGCACCTGCATTGTGATTGATATTTGTTTGTGCGCTCGGTTAAGTGCATAACAAACGAGTCACCGAAAAATAATTGTCTCTGATTGGCTGTTATTTTTTTAACTACCTGCACATTATCTATTGTTATCGGTGGCACCTGCATTGTGATTGATGACTCATTTGTTTGTGCGCTCGTCTAAGCGCATAACTAATGAGTCATCGAAAAATGCTCGTCTCTGATTGGCTGAATAATTTTCAGTCATGCTAATATGTTCACTACTTGAGTAATTAACACTGACTATAAATACAAAGACATTCACTAAGTCCCTCTAGTTTCGCTCTTGTCGCTTATTTGTGAACACAGTGAAATACTTTTATTTTTATATTTACTTTAGAACTATGGCTGGATTTTGTACCAACCTAGATCTTTTTGTGAAATTAAGAAGTGGTGGTGATCTGAAAAATTATATGTTTCTATATGAAAGTATAATTTCTGTTTTGAATACCACAGTTTCTGAAGAAGACAAAAACCTAATCAAGGAGTTCTGTCGGCTTTTTTGTGTAAGCCTAAATAAAAAGTGGATAGAGTCAAGTAGAAATCAAAAAACTTTTATGAACCGTGTAAATAATCGCAAGTGGTTGGAAAAAAACATCAACTGGCCTGTTTGTGACAGTTTTGACCTGAGAAGTGAGTTGGGCTTTTCGGACACAGCCTTATCTGAGCCAGTGGATATGAATTCCCATGTTCCTAATCTTGCAGTATGTACTACGGAAGCGGGAACATCTACAGAAAAGGAGCACAGAAAACCGTTCGAAGACTTAAGTAATAAGCAAAAAAAAAGACGTTCTACTTCCATAGTAGAAGAAAATTCCGAGGAAGAGTTGCAGCACTGGTACTTAACAAAATTGAAAGACAACGGCAAAACGAATCTGGCAAAAGTGGTCGAATACCTTTCCAGTAATCCAGAAACGCTATCCGAAGTACACGAGCGACTATTCAAAAAGCAGAGCCTAAGTACTGTCTCTGAAGATAAGTGTTTAGCTCTTTACACATCACTTGCGCTCTCGGGATGGAAGTACTTAGCTCTTCGACAATTTCTGAAAGAAGAAAACTGTGCTGCCTTTCCATCTTATCCAAAGCTCGTTAATGCCAAGAAAAGATGTTATCCACCACAAGAGAGTATGGAGATTACCGAAAAAGGAGCTCAAATTAAATTGCAAGCGCTATTGGACCACACTGTGGAGAGGATTTTACTAGATGTGAATTCTGTTGATAGGTCTCAAAATGAAGAACTCAAGTTGACCTGGAAATGGGGGCTTGATGGTTCTTCGTCGCAGAGTAACTATAAACAGAAAACGTCAAACACAGCTACAGAGTTCGGTGATTCATCAGTAGTCATGATAAGCATCGTCCCTCTTCGGCTAGTGTCTGGCTCATTATCTGGGAATGAAAATATAGTTTGGGAGAACCCCACACCTTGCTCAACTCTGTACTGTCGACCAGTGAAGTTCACATTCACTTCGGAGACAGCTGATTTTATAAAGTCTGAAGAGTCGGAGATGAAAAAACAAATTGATGAACGAATATCTACTCAGTGTGGAAATATTATTGTATCACATGAATTGCATATGACCATGATTGATGGAAAAGTGGCCAATATTATTGCTGAAGTACCATCATTTGCAACGTGCCCCATTTGCTTGGCAAAACCAAGTGAGATGAATAATTTAGACTCTTTGACTTCCAGACCACTTCGTGAAGATATTTACAAACAAGGAATTTCTTCACTGCATATGAAGATTCGGTGTATGGAATGTCTTCTCCATATATCTTATAATCTGGATTTTCAACGATGGACAGCTCGAGGCGAACATAAGGCTTTGAAACAAGCTAAAAAAAATACCACGCAACAAGAGTTTCGTGAGCAAACTGGAATGCTGATTGATATAGTCAAACAGGTATGTATTTAGTTCGTTTTATGTTTTTTGTGTATTATATCTCTATGTGTCGTATATTACAGTCTTTTTCCCCATTTCAGGGTTTTGGAACTACAAATGACGGGAATACTGCGAGGCGCTTTTTCCAAGATTACAAAACATCATCCAGAATAACAGGAATTGACGAAAATCTAATTTTCAGATTTTCCGTTATTCTACAAGCCATATCATCAGGCAAAAACATTGACTGTGAAAAATTTAGAAGATACTGTAGAGAAACAGCTGATGTATACGTGCAACACTATTCGTGGTACTACATGCCAGTTAGTGTACATAAACTTCTAATGCACGGTGCAGACATCTGTAACCACTTTGGTGTTTTGCCAATCGGTAAGTAAAAAATAAATAGAGTTTGATGTATAATTTGACCCGATTGCTTTTTGAAATTAAAATGCATGTACTTATTTCTTTTAGGTACCTTATCAGAAGAAGCTTCGGAAGCCCGTAATAAGGACTTCAGAAACGTCAGAGAGAGACACACTCGGAAAACGGACAGAATAGCAACAAACGAAGACATCCTCCATGGACTTCTAATAAGCTCTGATCCTCACATATCCTACATAAGGCCTAAAATAACGAAACAGGTTCATAGTGAGTTGTTGCCTGAAGCAATTCAGTTGTTACAGACTACCGAGCCTCCCTGTGACAGTGAGATTATGGAGGAAGAAGAATGCCTCATAGCAGAGTCCGAAAATTTGCCGGACCCACTTCTGGAATAAGAAATAAAGTGATCCGGCTATGGACTATTCCCACAAAAGCCCATCAGGGCTGGGAATATGACAAACAGCCCTTTTCAGGGCTACAATTATTTCACAATTTCCTTTCGATCATACGTACGATAACTTATACTATACTTTACATACGCTTGATTATGTAGATAATGATTATCAACGTCTTGCCCGTAAAAATTCAAACTATTTCACGTATATTTGATAAAATTAGTATACCCAGAAACTTATTACATGTTTATTTTACAATAGATAACGTGCAGGTAGTAAAAAAAATAACAGCCAATCAGAGACGACCATTTTTCGATGACTCATTAGTTATGCGCTTCTAGCCGAGCGCACAAACAAATGAGTCATCAATCACAATGCAGGTGCTACCGATAACAGTAGATAATGTGCAGGTAGTTAAAAAAATAACAACCAATCAGAGACAATTATTTTTCGGTGACTCGTTTGTTATGCATTTAGCCGAGCGCACAAACAAATGAGTCATCAATCACAATGCAGGTGCCACCGATAACATGCAATAATAACTTAACCTCTGCCAGAATTACTAGTTGTGAGTACCTATGTGCTATTAAAACTATATATTTAACTAAAAAGGTGAAAACAGCCAAGTGAGACAGAAAATATACTTTGAATTGATTTTAAAAGGCAAAAAAAATCATAGAAAATATTATTTTTTTACCGAATGATTACTCGCGCGGCCGCGGATGGCCGGCGCTGATATATTTTTTCCTGGATAGAGAATGACCCTAGCTATCATATACTCACGCCATACACCTAACATATTCGTACAATTGAAGAAAAAAAAATAAACGTGATTCGCTCCATACAAAAAAATCTAATTTATTTTTTTTCAGACAAACGATCAACTTTAGAAGAAATTTCACAAGAGTAAAAGTTGTCTGGAATATCATGAAGAATCACATAAAAAAATATCGAATCGATATTGGAACTTTGTTGCCCATGTCCACTAATTTTCAATATGGATCCACTGTGCGCCGTGAGACCCGCTTCATCGCCTGACTGCACGGACAAGCGGTGTCGTGTGATAACCGCTTTACACTTTCTCTCTCACGGAGATGAGGCCTGTGTTGTGTCTCAACAGTGGGATGTTTGAGCTTCACGTTATTCCAACGAAAAATCTGTTTGTTCTGTGAGAAGACAGATTGATAGAATTAACTTAATTTAGTATTAATATTGTGTCGAATGGTCAGGATTTATTCCGTTAGATTCTGACATCATGTGGACCGAAAACACACAGGGTACACAGGCTGCTTTTATTAACTCATTAATTACATTTTAACAAAATAATACTGGGCACAATCCATCGGATTCAGCAAAACATCTTAAGTCCACTGCGATCGGACACACTGAGGCCTAGAAAACGCTGGCGTGACGACTTAGAGGCGTTTGTGAGAGATTGGCCGGAGAGAACCGCACAGAGGGAAGAGTGGAAGGTTATGGGGGAGACTGTTATTCAGCAGAGGAACAATAAAGCCTAATAAAAAAGAAGTCTTAAATTAAATGTTTTTCTGTCTCCAAAAATATACGAAATTGTGTGAACTTTTTACCCCGCATTTTTCAAAAGATTCAACCACAGTTCACCCTCTTATCAAATCAACGAATAAATCGATCCTTTTGAAGGAAAAGTTCTAGTATTAGCATATATATACAGGGTGTCTCACGGCAGAGTTAGGATTTTGAAATGAAATAAAAGTCAATTTGCATATTTTTGTGAAAACATTTTTATTGAAAATTATTGAACTATAATGCGGATTTTATTTTTTAAAGATAACATCTTCCAGATGTCTTCCATTTCGTAGCACGCACTCACGGAATCGATTCATCGCATTTTGCATAACGCGCCTAAGCATAGCCGGCTCGATGTCGCGTATTTCTCGTTGGATATTTTGTTTTAACTCAGCGATATTCCTCGGAGTATTGACGTAAACTTTGCTCTTAAGGTACCCCCATAGGAAAAAGTCCATGGGGGTCAAATCTGGTGATCGCGGAGGCCACGCGATATCACCAAAGCGGGATATCAATTTTTGAGGAAACAATTCACGAAGTTGGTCCATAGTGGCTCTTGCAGTGTGGCAAGTGGCTCCATCCTGCTGAAACCACGTTCTTGAGCTGTAAGCTGGATGCTCTTGAAGTTGGGGTATAAAATAATTGGATATCATTTGCCGATACACCTCACCAGAAACAGTTATCGTAGCACCTGTCGCATTTTCAAAAAAATACGGTCCGATTATTCCATTGGCCGAAAAAGCACACCACACTGTTACTTTTGGGCTATGCAGCGGTCTTTGATGTTTTTGTCTGGGATTGACAACTGACCAAAAGCGACAATTTTGTTTATTAACATATCCATTTAAATGGAAATGTGCTTCGTCACTCCAAAACACAGTATTCAAAGTGCGAAATCTCTCAATGATTGTCTGGCAAAAACTTTTACGTAAATTGTAGTCATTTTCATTTATTTCCTGCACTATCTGTATTTTATAGGGATGGAATTTCAAATCACGTTTTAAAACCCGCTCTACGGTTGATTTGGTAACGTTTAAAGCCGCCGCTCTTTTGCGTATTGACAAGCGTGGATTGCGACGAACGCTAGCTGCCACTTCGTTTATTGTTTCTTCCGTCCTTGAAGTTCTGCTTGGGCCCGGACGCGGTTGATTTATAGCGGAACCGGTAGCTCGAAACTTGATAATCCATTTACGAATCAAATTTTCACTTGGTCCATCGCGTAAACGTCTGATATTGTAGTGAGAACAAAACTGTCTTCGAGCCACAACGTACGATTCTCCACCTTTCAAAAACGCTTCGATAGCGAACGCGCGGTGCTCACCCGACCACTGCAACATCGTGACTAACGAATCCGCACGAACGACAAAGCTACTGCGCTCCTCCCCCCGCGCTTACTTGCAACGGTTTTTTAATTATTCAAATTTTAAATCCTAACTCTGCTGTGAGACACCCTGTATAAAGACTGCAGTCAATTGCGCGTCGGATTAGCTGCCGTCGTTCCTGCAATAAAATTTGACGCAAATAAATGTTGGAATGTTGCAGAAAGCTTGCAGAGCGCGTTTTGACTTCAGAATGTTCTTCAGGAAATTGATTATATTATGAATGTTTTTTTGATGCAAGAGGTAATAAGAATCAAGCCTATATAGCTGTTTGTCTGAATTGTCCTACTTCTGGGAAAAAGCCTCGAAGATCTCGGGACGCCTTCGATGGCTTTCAGGCGCAACATCGAGAAAAGTGTAAGGAATATGTGTGGGGGGAGATATTTATATTTGACAAAAAAAGGAGGGGAAATTTACGTTTAACCCAATCTATAAACAAGTCAAAGTGTTTACTTGAGTAAATGTCATTTTTTAAGATACGATTTTTATTATGTAGTTTAGTAATTGCTTGAAGTTAGAACTGTAAAATGTTTGAATTCTTACTTTTGCTTTCTTTGACGGTTCTTACTTTTTTTAAATTCTTGTCACAAAAAAAATTGCAATTAATTGCTTAAGCTAAAGTTATTACTTTAACTTGACTGTAGATACGGGTGTAAGAGTTCAAAATTTTTTTTATAAAGAACTGACTGACTGGTTAAATTCTGCAATCCAGATATTCGCGCCTCTTTTGAATCAACATTTAGGAATAACAACATTTTGCGTAACTCTTTTTCTGGCAATCGGACAACAACTAATTCTATATAAACCTATTTTGGCATGGCTCATGTTACCTAACATTTTGCATAATTTGTTGAGATCGAATGCTACCCGTGGGAGAGGCAGTTTTCCTTCCTCACAACCACTGCAAACTAAATGTTAATGGACGAAACTTTGAATACGTTTTCTGAGCCTTTATTGTATGTTTCGTGAAGGTGGGTTACTTTTATTGGTGTGTAGTGTAGATTAGATTTTTTTTGTGTAGTGTGTCCCAGATTTTGTGGCCGTTCTTGTAACGTTGTGTAATTTCAGTTTTGTTTTCAAGTAATAAACATAAGACTTACAGTAGAAAAAATGATCATTTTAGTATATTTTTGTTGTGGAAAAAAGCTCTAAATTAATGTCCTTAGTACATTCCAATTTTTAGTAACTAATGGACTTTTAAAGAGTTCCAAAAGACGCGTTATAAACGTAAATTGTTCTTTCAAAAAACAAATCTCAATTTTATTCATAAAGTTTGGCTCTTGAACATAGAAATAAAAAACTAATTCGCGCCTTTGGGACTTAACTGCCATGAATAATGTGGCCTGAATAAAACAAAATGGCCTACTGGGAGTTTTTGTGTAGGCCGTAGATAAACTTAGGCATTTGTAGATATTAGTATGTGAGGCAGAAAAATATGTTAAGCAGTGATAGCCTAGTGGTGTGACCGTGGGACGGCCAAGTCATAGGTCTCAAGTTCGAACCCAAGACACGCACCTCTGATTTTTCTGATTCATGTGCGTATTGTATAATTATCACTTCGGTGAAGAAAAACATCATGAGGAAACCAGCATGCCTGAGAGATATTTCTCGACGCCATGTAAAGACAAGTCAGAGGCCCATGGGTAGCATACAAACTCTTACACCAGGTTAGTCACTAACCACACGATAAAGAAGAAGAAGGCAGAAAATATAATTTGTACCGGAATACGTAGCGTTGGGAGGACTCCCACAAAATGGACTAGTGATCTGGTGAAGGTTGCTGGAAACCGCTGGATTTGGGAGGCCTAAATTCAGCAGTTGCTTCTTTCAGGTTTCAGTTGCTTTTTTCTTCATAATGATGAAGGAAGAAATTGAGTCTGACTATTTAAATTGATACACATAGCACGCCAATTTCCCCTGGAAAGGTAGAACAGAGGTGTAGGTACTGTAAGGTTTTATAATTTACAACCAATCTTAAACTAGACAGGCTGCTTATGGCTGCATTTAGATTCTCAAAGGATTAATTTAAGAGTAATTTAGTTTTTTTTTTAATTTTGTCTTGGCACTGATTGTCAAAAAATGTAGACCATAATGAAAAATATACAGCAAAAGTCTAAAAGCTCTGTATTTGAAGTACGGTACCAGCTCGTAAACGCCACATCTTACAGTATCATTCACACTAGCAAATGTTTGTTATTAAACGATTAGACATGTAATTGTGAGCAACTTATGTTTAAAAAAAAACCGTAAAAGAAGTAAGAACTCTTCTTTTACAGACAAAACAATACAAGATCTTGAAAAGTTTTTAAACGTACATACAAGGTGTAGTTTTGAAACCTCGTCAAAATTCAGGAGGTTGTCATAGAAGACGTAAATAATCAATATAAATTACGGTACCTGGTCGATAATAATAAATGCGTGCAATGCTTTTTTTAGTTGTTTTAATTTGACAGTATTTCAGAATGAAGCCCTTTTCAAAAGAGGAGAATCAACCGTTTATCGAATAAATGTCTGCGTTTGTTTGTATTTGTGAAAGCGCGGTTATAGGGCTAGTATTAGACGGGCCGCGTTTTAATTATGTACACTTACCGAATTCCGATATTAAGAAAAAAAATCAAAAAATTACCTACCCATTTTATTATTGATTCGGTTCGAGAATCATTAGCATAGTTACCTCCTTGAATTTGACGAGGATGCAAAGCAACACCTTGTATTGTGATAGGTAGTCCAGCTTGAAAAAAATATTCCTTTTTTCTAT
Organism: Standfussiana lucernea; assembly: GCA_964057025.1. Taxonomy (NCBI): domain Eukaryota; kingdom Metazoa; phylum Arthropoda; class Insecta; order Lepidoptera; family Noctuidae; genus Standfussiana; species Standfussiana lucernea. Next base: position 14,566,701 of record OZ059791.1, on the reverse strand, counting down.
AAATCCGCTCGATTAGAGGGAAACACTGTCACAAAAAAAGAAGACTGCACAAAACCATTGTTTTTTTCAAATAGGGTTCCGCGAAAAATTGGGTCATACAAACAACGCTCCGAGAAGGCATTATTATGCATAATCTACGAGAAAATGTAATCTAAAAATTACCTCTATTCTTCCATATGTGAGTGTAAATATACCCTACATTTATTATGTATGGCTAGCAATCTCCGAGTAAGCATACGTTATTTTTTTTTATTTTTCAGCCAAGCCACGAGGTAATTTGGTCGCAATGTGAAACACGGGCAATTGTTTAGATATTTTTGTAGTATAAAAGTGTGCGGGACCACGGCTTATGTTGCTATTATTTAAAGTTTGTCAGTGTTAAAGATAATAGTGTGACCTATAATATGACTAGCTAGGTAAGTACAATGCTACATTATTTTTTGGAGATGAAGCTTGAATGACTTTGGCAGTGGGGCGATCATGTGTAAAATTAATTCGTGAAATTATATTGAAAAAAAAAACAAAAGAATTAATTTTGATTTTTGCCACTAAATATCTTAAGTACTCCTAATAGGCCTGGTTCTGAATCTTTGACCTGTATTGTTAACACTAAAAACGGGATACTTAAGTACCATGTTTATCCGTGATCAGGGTGCTTGCAACAGCGCCGAAATATCAGGAACTTAAAACAAATTGTAAACATGGTAAATATCACGTTAATGTTAATGATCGTTATGTTAATGATCGTGTTAGCGACCATGTCATTTTAAATACTAATATATCTTTCTCGTTCTATCGTGACACGAAGAAAACCATATGAGGTTTTGTCTTATTCTATCTTTGTGAAGACAGAAGGTGTTAGAATGTAAAATTTTCTATCATTCTCCTTTGCCGTCAGCCAGCATAGCTATTTTCCACTTAGAAATTGGCATAGGTACATAGATAAGGAACACTAGGACTGAGTAACAACCATATTAATGAGATTTTCTATCTCTACGGTGACGGATATAAACATATTCTTTGCAAGAATGACAGTTACCTAAAATTATTCAAGCGCCATACGAGTCTGAACTTGTTAATTTTTCATCTAGCCCAATTCGTTTTAATTACTGTCAGGAATCCCGCATTTTCTTTGTAAAATATTTACATACAAAAGCTCTCGTGCCAGTTACCTACATTATCTTTATTCTATTTTGGTTCCATTTTGTAATGCTAACAAAGACTGATGAGTGCCGGTAATGGTTAAATATTTGAAAATCACAACAATTTGGTAGAAATGAGAATTCATTACTTACTGTGTGCTCGTGGCTAACTAACAACAGTGGCACAAGTCTAGCTTCAAGGTTAAGCAACGCTTGCCGAGGACGGTCTGCGGATGGGTGACCGTCCAAAACATACAGAGATCCTTTACTGCCATGGAGAGTGCCTTTGACAGTCATTACGGGTAGTAAGAAACCTGAGTCCGACGATCAGTCTTACCTAGAGGTATTGTTTTACCTAGTACTCGGGTCGTGGACGTCAGGCAGGTAATCACTCATTAATGGAAGTCCCCCAACTTATTTGAGAAATGGCAGATGAATCACCATCTGAACACTGACAGTCATCACACTGTAATCCATCAGGTTACTATCGCATTTAGCGTTGGCTGACATCACGTAGATGCCACGTAGTCATTGCGTCAACGTCGCGTTTACTCAGCGTCTACATTCATTGAACACCCAACTGACTTCATCCCAATATGCACAGCGTAGGATGAAGAAACAATTGCTATCGAAAAAATTCACATTCGAAAATAGAACACTATATTTTTTTGGCTCGTAACATGCATGCCATGGCCCAAGGGCCCTTCTTTCGAACGTAGCATGCAGGTTTTTACACCAATTCCCTTAAGGATAGACTGAAAACGAAAATACATTTTCGGTATATCCATTCATTGAAAAAAAAACCTCGAAATGTAAATAACGAAATACGAAGAATGGATTCGTGTATCCGTCATTTCTTTAAGAACGGTTTTTTCGGGCAGGCACCTAAACGTAGGCGGCCATTTTGTGTTGATTACGTTAAAATGTTTCGCGGTGATTGCACTTTGAAAGCGTACGTTGACAATGTTGTACCTTATTTGTGTGAGGTAGCTATATTTTTCTCGGGTTTTTAGAATTTCCATGGTAGGTCTGTAAAAGTCCTTGAGTTTAGCCAAATGTCGTCTTATTTGTCCAAAGATATTTTTTTTTGGAACAAATCTACCTGGCAGTCTAAAATGATGCCAGTAAAAGCTAGAATGAGGCTTATAAAAATCCACCTATATGCCAAATTTCATCTAAATCGATAGTTGTGAAAAGGTAACATAGGTACAAGTTATATCTTCTAGGTACAGCGTATTTCTTCTTAAAACCATCCGACAAAGTCTTCTTTGAATAATCCGTCATATTTACTATACGGCTTAGATTCTTAAACTAGGTTCATATATGGATGGCAAATCATAGACTCCATCTAGACGAAGTGCCGGCAGTAAAACTGTCTGGTTTGATCCAATCTGCAGACATATGGAGCCCTCCAAACACACTCTCTAATGACTTTATCCATTTAATATAACTAGTCTGTTTTCTTGGAGAAATAATTTTGTTTAACACAATTTTAAGAGAATTTTAGGGCCAAATCTAACCCTTGTGTATAGTGTGTAGTCAACTTAAAGTAATTGCTTGAGTTTAAATAGTTACTTACGCAACCATTTTTATGCTATAAACAAGAATTTGAACGAAGTGAAGAAATCGACCGACCGTGGCCACGGTGGTGCAGAAATATAGGTGAATAAAAAAAAAACATTCAGACGTGTTGCAAACCTCCTCCTTTTGGAAGTCGGTTAAAAATAACTAGAAATTTCTTTGGAAAAAATAACAAAATGACTTCACTAATATGCCTATTTCATTTGCGACCATGTTTAATTGTAAACGTGTAATAACCCTTTTTTTTCTCTCTAACCTGCTCTGTCCCACTCCTTGGCAAAGGCCTAATAATAAGTAATAAGCCTTAATTAATTAAAATCTTTCAGCTCTTAAAGGATCGCTTCAAGGGACTGAGGTCTCACACGAGTGATTTTGGCTGAAACTCTCGGACGAAGATCCTTCGCGTATATATTAACCGATAACTTTACGAGGGTAGTAGTAGGTACTATGTGTACTTGTGTAGGTGTGTTCGGGTGTAGGAACGTTGGAAATGTAAGCCAGAAGTTGTTTCTGGAGGCAGTTGATTATTCGTTTTGGTTTTAATAATACGTAGGTATGTTCAGACTGCTCGTTGGTCTAGCGGTCCTGGGTTCGATTCCCGAGTCGGGCTAATTGTTACTGAGTTCTTCCATCAAGAATTTCTCAGTAGCAGCCACGGTGTCTGGATTAGTGCCCGGTTGACGGCAATAGACTCGTCCCTTATTACATGGGACTTAAACAAAACTGTCCAAATGTGGGTGTACTATTAGGTACCCTTCTGCCTAGCCCTTCGTGTATTACCGGCGTGATGTTATGTTATGTTTATAATGTTGCGGAAAGGGTTCTGGAAAAATCAGACCCACTGAAAGTACTATATCATTCAAAGAACTCAGGCTATCGCAATCCACTGCTCGACAGAGGTCTTAGTATTGGTACTATTATTATCCGTAGTCCTATGATGACTCTTTGTTGGTTGTTATACAGGGCGTCCCACGGAGCCACATGGAGGGAAAGTACTTTGAATATTGTAGATGGAACATTTTACTGAAAGAAGACATTATTTGAATTAAAAAAAAAAACAATTTCAACTGCATTCATAGACATTTAAATAATTACATGTTTGAACCGGGAATCGAACCCGTTACGTGAGAATCGCCCTGTAGCTTTATCATACCGATCGAAAGGCTTCATCATAAGGATTATTTTTTGCTAAATAACATAGTGTCACAAATATGAATGCAGTTTAAATTGTTTTTTAAATTCAAATAATGTCTTCTTTCAGTAAAATGTTCCATCTACAATATTCAAGGTACTTTCCCTCCATGTGGCATATCCGTGGGACGCCCTGTATACGCGTTATATACTTATGTTAATAGTTACTATTATGTAAAGTCTGTAATTTCTCTTTGAACTACCTTGACTATATTACTTCCACAATTACTTTGCATATTTTAATAAGAAAAGGGAACATCTAATAAGAAATCGCTCAAGATTCTAATAAAGCAGTGACATTCGCGGTCACAGCTCAAATACATTCCAGACTCGTTAATCGCTTCTCTCGAAACCCCAGAGAGATCGGTATTTATAATTTGTCTGAAAATTCTCCAACAGATAACAAAGCTGAACAAAACTTTGAACAGTAAAATACTTATTACAAAGAAACGACCCTTAATAACACCGCAGTCAACGCGAACTCGCAAACATTTTATAAGTAATTCAGAAATTGGTATTCGCCAAAATCATCTTATTCGGCGACCGTAAGTTCTGATTAAAACAAAATAAAGACAGAAGTTTGTCAAACTTGGTGTAGTAAAGGTTTTAAAAATCATTATACTCCTTTTGGGCTTCGCCGCAGTCGGGTAGGTTGCGATGGAAAATAATAATGCATTGTACTTAGCTTTTTCAATGTTTGAAGGCAAAGTTCGCCCCGGTGCTTCTTATTTAAGTTTTTGGAAGTGTATGTGAAACCATTTATTTTAATGAGACCATTATAAGGCGGCACTAGTGTAAAACCAGATATGTCATAACATAACATCAAGCCTGTAAGCCCCGAAAGGTTAGGCAGAGGTGTACCTAATAGTACACCCACATTTCGCCATTCCCATGTAATAGGGGGCGATCTTATTGCAATCAACCGGGCACAAGGTGTAGGTATTTTTATTTTGTGTTTGTGTTTCTTTTGTTTTTATCTAATTGCAGGATTAATTTTTTTTTCAAATGTACTTACATAATTGTATGAAGGGTTACCTATGTGGTCAAGTTAATGTACTTTGTGTAAAAAATGATTTTAAAATTTGCATGCTATTATTACGGCGGAATGTGTCCTGCTCTAAAACATTTTATAACATCCTGTATTTACCACATTTTATGCAAATAAATATACTTACTTACTTACTTACAAATCCAGATTCCGTGGCTACTACTGAGAAATTTCTGTTGAAAAAACCCAATAATAATTTATAATAAGAACCCAAGACCTCGTGCTCAGCAATCGCGCTTGCACAAGACAAAGAGGCCATCCATTTACAAATAAAAAAACTGATTTTATTAGCCCATTCGCAGAGGTGCATTTAACAGCTAAAGGGAAGAATCCCTTAAGCATAATATCCTATAAGCACTCTTTTCAAATTGTCACAATATTTTCAAGTAAGCGTTTACCTACACAAAAATATCAAACAATATTTGAAATTTACGGAGCTACGATATATTTCAAGTGAACGAAATTTTTGTGTATCGGTAGAAAGACCCAAATAGCGGTAGTAGGCCTTCCCCAAAATTTGATTGAATTGAATTTTCAGTCATACGAGTAGCTCTTCGTCAACCAAAATAATAAATTAGCTTCATGACTGTTTTCGGTCAAGGAAGGTCACCTGAACAGACCATTATAGCGCAAAAGTGTGTGTGCAACTGGAAACACAGGTGCTCCCTCTCATCCCTCACTTTCATAGTAGAACGGCAATCCGACACGACCGAGGAGAGATCAGGCCATTTTAGGCCCCCTGGGTGCCTAAAATGGCCTAAATAGCCTTAAAATTCTTAATTCGTAATTAAAATTCTTAAAAATAGTCTCAGTCACAGTTAATGTTGAATTATCAGTTTGTTACCATTTTACGAATTGTAACGTAATTCAATATTATTATCATTTTATGTTCTGCTAAAGTGGCCATTTTAGACCACCAGAGGCATGACTAACAGGTTAACGTACTTTCAGCGGTACGGGGGTATCATATAGCCAACTTCCATACTCTGAGCTGATACTGAGAAATTCATTGTAGAAAAATCCAGCCACACTTAGCTCTACCCGGGGATTAAATCCAAGACCCCACGCTCATCAGACACGCTTGCCACCACGTAACCAACGGGGCAGTTAAAACAAAATCAACAGATCAGCTTAACCTTTGAGCCGTAAAACAAACAAGAGGGATGATTACGTTGTAACTTCTACGTGTGAACCAAGTTTATGTGTAAACCGAGGTTTATAGACGGTAACCCACTTGGTAATTGGATAACGTACAAACCTAACGTTAAACTGAAGTCTGTTTTCTATTCCCTGGGGTTTGGCTGTTCGGGTATCACCGTGCTGTGTTGCTAGTTGATTGTGTTCGCTGAGATGGAGAATAAAGCCGGGGAACCAATTGGGTTTGCGGTTTTTGAAACAAAACCTCTTTGAATCGAAAGTTCAATGCGATTGCTTTGCGGGAAGCGAAATGTGCTGTGGAATCGAAAAGAAATCTATCTAGGCATGCTTTCTGGTGTTGATTACGTGGGACACTCAGAAAGTTTTGCGACACTAAAAAAAATTGTTCTACAGGTACATATTTTTATTAAATCTTTTCAAAGTACTCTCCACCAGCCTTTATACAAAGATTCATGCGTCTGAACCAGTTTTCAAAAACACTTTTTCCAGTCCGCCGCAAACACCTCGTTTACAGCCTGCTCGAACGCAGCCAGCGCATCTTCCGGCGACGAAAATTGTATCCCCTTGAGCTGATTTTTTATTTTTGGAAATAAAAAGAAGTCACACAGTGCTATAGCAGGGCTGTAAGGAGGGTGACCCAGGAGTTTGACTGGTGTACTGTCCAGGAAGTCCCTCGTTTTGAGCGCGGTGTGTGCAGGCGCATTGTCGTGGTGGAGCAGTAGTCCGCGGAGCCCTGTGTTTGGTCGCTTGTTGCTCACAACAGAAAAAACTTCTGGTAAACATTTGGTAGTATACCACTCGGCGTTGATGCTTCTTTGATCTCGTAAGGGAATTGAGGCCAAGTGGCCAGTCAAATTAAAAAAGCTGGCGATCAAAATCTTCCCTCCGCTTCGAGATCGCTTCACTTTGGTAGGCGTTGGTTCATTTTGAAACACCCAAACTGTCGACTGGCGCTTGGTTTCTGGATCGTATTGATAAATCCAGGACTCATCACCTGTTACGATGTCGTAAACACGCCGAGACGAGCCTGCTTCAAATTTGTTCAGCATATCACGGCACCATGACGACCCGAATGGCGCAGCGGTAGTGAGGCTGCCTTACGTTCATAGGGTTCCGGGTTCGAATCCCGGTAGGAGCAAGTGTTTGTGTGATAAGCATAGACATTTGTTACCGAGTCATGGATGTTTATATGTATGTATAATAAGTATGTATTTACAAACAAAAAAGTATCTATGTAGTATATCAACTATCTAGTGTCCACGACACAAGCCTCGTTGCTTAGTGTGGCACTAGATGGCGCTGTGTGTAATGTCCAGCGATATTATTATTATATTATATTATTACCATTCCACCCGGGCCTGCTTCTGAGTGTCGGTGAGGTAGTGCGGCACCCAGCGCGATACTATCCTCCTCACGCGAAGATGCCCGTGTAGAATCTCGTGAACGCTTCCCGATCCAATCTTTAATATGTTCTGAATCTCCTGATATGTAATTCGCCTATTATCTTGGATTAAATTTTTCACTGCTAGCACGTTTTCTTCCGTAATAGCCGTCAAAGGGCGACCGCTTCTTTCTTGATCCCCCAAGGTTGGTCGACCGCGCCTAAATTCGTTATACCAACGATACACGGTTGCCTTGGAGGGGCCTTCATCCATAAATGCCATTTGAAGTCTATCGAACGATTCATCCGGTTTCAGGCGACACTTGAAATCGTAAAAAATCATAGCTCTAAAATGTTCCCGGCGCAGATCCATTTTTCAGTAAGACACGATACTTTGAATTGGCTCGCAAAAATGTGGAGGGAAATTTTGAAAATGGAACACACATATTTTTACTTACAAGTAATCATATTTTCGAAAAAGATTCTAACTGGCCTGTCTCCCATATATAAAAACTATTTATCGCAATACTTTCTGAGTGGCCTGGTACTTTAAAAAATCTAAAATTCATCGTTCTTTGAAGGAAATCGCACTGCCTAGATAGACTGAATCTAAAAGCGTGAATTTCTGTACTAGTGTTCTTTACATCGGTAAATATGGGATAAGCGATTAAAGTTTGTTTGGTATTTCCTATTGTTTACTGAGAGGAAACCCTAGCGCACGGCTTGTTTCATAGAAAATCGCACAATTTATCATGGCTGTAATAAATTGTGCGATTTGCGATTCGTACTCCACTCAAGTACGAGTACCTAACGAATTAAAAGGAATAAAAATCCTGGGTGTAACAAGTATTTAATTTTTATTCATATTCGTTGGTTTTTATAAATATTGGTCACTAAGGGACCTCGCGCACTACACGAACACGACTTTTGGTCGCAGAAGCTTCGACCAGGAAGAAAGTTTGGTCGTACAACCGGGCGTCCAACCAGTTTTGTTGAAGTTAGATATCGGTCATGCCACTAGTCGTGGTCCTTAAAATACTTCATAAGAACAAGCGTTAACATTATCACCACATTTATAAAATGCTTCCAGTCACCCAGCTGCTAAAGTCAGTTTTAGAACTGGCCGATGGGAAGTTCAAAAACTACATCAAACGTAAGATATTATTTTGCGTTACTTGTTTTAATTTAGTCTATAATATTTTATTTTCTTTGTATATTATATTCTTTTTTATTTACCGCTTGTTTGTGAATGTGTGAACATTGTAGGCCTTATAGATTCCTAGATGATTGTTAACTTTTGTTATTTTTTTATGTTGCTCTACGTTTTTGTAGTAAGCAACGACTTGCTGTCGGGCCTACGCCACAGTATAAATATACGTAAGCACTAATGCTGTAACATAAAAAAATTGTAAAACCAAATGATTTTAAAAGAGTAACCATGGAGTTTCTTGCCGATTCTTCTCCATAGGAAAGGACCAACCGTGCACCTTTTTTTCGACGTCTTATAACTCCCATGTAGGCCTAAGTGACATAAAATATTTTGATTTTTGACTCTCCTTGATAACGCCATCAGCAAAATGCCCATTTCTCTACTTAATAATTTATTTATCTTTTCGTGTATGAAATTTTTCGGGTACCTGAAGTTTTCAGCTCGTTTACTTACACCCCTAGGGAGTATTCCGTAATTTCTTACCGTGCGTGACTTGTTTCAAAATTTCGTCATCGATTCGCCTCGCCGAAGTTTTGTCTTTATTTTTGACTACAAAAAACCTTTGAGTCTAAAAATGGTATCCAAAGCTAAAGGTCATAGAAGCTGTATAATGTATATATTAACTACATATTTCTCTGTCTTCTCAGTAGAACGAGTTGAAAGACAGTCAGTTCTTTTATAGAACTCGGTCGAGAAAGAATTATTTTTATCATGTTTTTTTTGACGCCATTTGTATATATGGCGTCAAAAAAAACATGACTCTCTCTGCGTTGAAGAGTTCTCTCTTGAGGAGACGATCCTGGCTACTGGATCAAGTCATGTCTATTATATAAATGTATTGTCACCAGAAAAAAAAATCAGCTCAATCGGTTGGAGGACTAGTTTGAAATTCAGTTCCAAGATTTGACTAATACACACTAACTAACTAACAAAGCAAGTTAAATAAAACCTGCATCTGCCTAGACTTTTCCCAACTATGTTGGGGTCGGCTTCCAGTCTAACCGGATGCAGCTGAATACCAGTATTTTACATGGAGCGACTGCCTATCTGACCTCCACAACCCAGTTAGTACTGGGTAATACGATACTCCTTGGTTAGACTGGTTGTCTGAATTTCGGGCCACTGACCTGTAACGACTGTCAAAGATCTACAAATGACAGCCGGGACCAACGGCTTAACGTGCTTTCCGAGGCACGGAAGAGACTCGGTGTGTAATAAGTTAAATAAAAGCTTAAAATAAAAAAAAACAAGCAACAACTAGCGAAATTAAGGTGGTACTATTACGTCTCTTGCTATACCTTCGGGGATTACTGGCGTGATGTTATGTAGCGTGTAATCATATTTTCATAGTTTTTCTTTTCACTTCAAGTTTTCATCTTCATGAAGAACTCTTCAATTTAATATTTTATAAGAGTGGTGGAGGAGTGGGCGATTCGTATTTTTAGAAGCTCTTTAGTATTTTAACTTCAATACCAAGTAGGTTGGTTTTTTGACCTTTTAATTTATCTAGTACTATCTGTCTACCAGTCGTAACAAAATAAGACTGTAAATGGTCACAAGCGCGACTGCTGGGCATGGATGGGGTCATGGATTCGATTCCCGGGTGAGGCAAAGTGTTTTTGGGATGTGTCATCAAGAACTTCTCAGTAGCAGCCACGGAGTCTGGACTCGTGCCCGGTTGATGGCAATAGGCTCTCCCCTTAATACATGGGACTTTAACATAACTGGCGAAATGTGGGTCTACTATTAGGTACACCTCTGCCTTACCGTTGGGGATTACAGGCGTGGTGTTGTTTTATGTTGTGTGCTTCAGAAAGGTCAGGTGCGTAGTACTCGCAGCCGGCGTGCGTGTCTGAACTTGGAGGAAACAAAAAAAAATAACCGACTTCCAAAAAAAAACACAAAAAAAGTGGAAAATAACATTACTTTCGGAAGTCGGTGACTATGGTTTGTTTCATTGACTTTTTTGCCACCGATCGTTTTTATTTTACCCTTTTTGGTTATCGCATCACACACAAATCCTTGTCATGTATCAATTTCGCAATTTCTTTACTTGGATGACATATTTTTTCCAGCTATTTTGATTTAAAAACCAAACTACTGAACCGATTTTGATGAAATTTCTATGGGACCAATCGGAAAGCAGATCCATTCAGATAAAAGAAGAATTTTTCAAATCGGTTCATAAATGACGAAGATATGCGGTAACAAACACAAAAAAAACAGCCGGATTGAGAACCTCCTCCTTTTTTTGAAGTCGGTTAAAAAGAATTATGTGCCAACAGTAACCGATGGTTCTCTATAGTTTTGCTTACCCCCATGGAAGAAACGTACGAGTTTAACCACATATGCATGCTACATAATCATCTAACATTACAATTCATAAAACCATTAAAATATCGCAGATTGGGAACCACCGCGTGCCTGATCGACCGTTTTATGTAATGGCTCCCCTGTGGCCGATAAAATGGCCGTAATAGCCCCCGGCGGCCATGACAGGGGAATAGCGGCCTCATTTGTACTAAACTAGGACACTTAAGGACCATTCTCGTTTATTAAAAGGCTAAGTAGCCACAGATTAATCCGTGGGACACGGCTTAGACTCATGTTCAGTAGTTTTATTTAGGTAGTTGGCTATCACTTCCTTAATTTAGACCAAGACGATGGGCTCTGCTTAGGTGAGAATAGAGAAAACGATTTTTTCCAGATATGACACCTTGCTAGATCGTTTTTCCACCCCCGTAACCCTCTATATTGCAACTGTCATCGCAATCGTTAGATACGTTTTCAAGAACGTGATTACAAATATATATGTTTATACAATTATTGTTCATTTAATAGAGTACGATACGGAGCTCGTGACTAAATAATAAAAGCCGCACGGGTCGATCTTCAACGTTAAGCCGCGCTTGCTAAGGTTGGTCTGTGGATGGGTGACCGTCATTACATACTGAGTTTCCTCCTTGTCTCGGAAAGCACGTTAAGCCTTTGGTTCCGGCTGTTATTTGTAGATCTTTAACAGTCGTTACAGGTCGGTGGCCCGAAAATCAGACAACCAGTCTAACCAAAAAGCCTTAGTACTCGGAGGATATTAAAACCTTCAGTATTAGTGGCGCATAAGTCTAGGGAAAGAGAATGGGAGACAATGAGCCTTACTAGATGTGTCTTAATTTTTTTATAAAGTCCGGACTCCACCGAAACGGAGACGAGACGAGTTGAAAAGAGATGTGTTGTAAACCATCAATAGAATTTCGTTATTTACACTTCTAGTCTCCGCTTACCTTTAGTGGAAACGGTAGAGCACAGAGGAGAGGAGATAAATCTCGTCATTGTTGGCATAAGCGGCTAAGCGCACAGCGCAGTCGAGAACAAACATGATCGGTGTCCTGCGAGCGGCGTGCGGTGTGTTGTGTGCGACGTGCGGTGCACATCTCCTCTTCTATCCGCTTAGCTCGTCTCCGCACAGCTTCGGTGGATACAACCTAGCTCTTATGCATCTCCTCCCCTCTCCGCTTCGCCCATCTCTGCTCGTGTCTTTCGTCGTTCGGGCCTAATGCTTATTTTTCATCACGTATTCCGTAGTAGCGCGCCTTTTGATTAAAACGCAGTGACAGAACTGAACACACAGTCGAACAGTCGATCGATGATTCCTAATTAACAGCTTTACGACCGACTAATGACTAATAAATCCCACCACAATCATTACACATTATCTCCGGATTCTAGTGGGTATAATAGAAAGTGATAGTCCTCGTCAGTAGCTGGCAATGTTACGCAAATTGACTGATATATTGCTGAGATAATTACCCCAGTTAAGATTAATTAGTAGCTTGTAAGCGAATACCTAATCATCCTGGTGAGGTTATATGTTACATACCTCGGAGGATTTCAATTCAAAATAGAGCTTTGTTTACAGCCCATTCACACGACGACGATTCGTTTTTTTTTCCTCGTTTAATGCCTCGCCTGCAACCAAAAACAAGCAAAAAAAATATTGATCATTGCAATGAGTTATGCCCGATTCGTCACTATTCCAACTCGTCATCAAAAAACAAAAGATCACGCTACGTAGTACACGGCGTATAATATCAATATTTTAACTCGCAGCATCCTTTGATATCCGCCAGCCAATGACTATCGCATATGTTATCTGTACGAGCCAATGCTCATACAGCAAAAGTAAGTTTCTGCGCACGTAATGAATTACGCTAAACATACTTTATTCGTTATATTATAACATAAATTCAGTCGTCACTAAAACTCAGCGACAAGCGGGTCGATCAATAATAACATTGCATCAAGTGCGGCTCAGATAACTAAACAAACGTAACTAAAACGTAATTAAACTATTAAACATAACAGTGGTTTGGTGTGAACTAACAACCTTCCTACAACAACTACCGGGGTATCTGTCAACGACGAGAAAACCCCAACAGTTATCAATACTTTACAGATCAAATATCAGTTTGAATTTCCAGGTTTTAATCTGCTTGGTTGGTCCAGTGGTCGCAATCGCGACTGTTTGAACATGAGGTCCTGGGCTCGATTCCCGTGTCGCGCAAATCGGCTATTGGGTCCTTCCATGGGTATTTTCATCAGCAATTTCACAGTAGCAGCCACGGAGTCTGGATTCGTGCCCGGATGATTTCGATAGGATCGCCCCCTATTATATGGTACTTAAACATAACTGGCGAAATGTGGGTGTACTATAAGGTACACCTCTGCCTAATTCCTTCGGGGATTATAGGCGTGATGTTATGTTTATAAGGAATTAAAATTATGAATCCGGTAATAATAAAGAGGAGATAGATTAGATCTCACTTTACGTCAGTACAAAGAAGTGTCCATACCAAAAATTTTGGTACAATTCACAGGTCAGGCGAAGTTGATAGTAATCTCATCGATTAGGAATAATTAATAGAAACATAATTAATTAATATAATAATTTAATCGTCAGCAGCTGCACTGATTCTGGACTTGTGCCCGGGTTTTGCCAATAGAATTATAATAATAACCTCTGTCTCACCCTTCTAGTACCATCAATATAAATACCATTCATTGACATAGACAATAAAACAATAAGAACTAAAAAATAAAAAGCTTTTGAGTAATCGTGCATCGTCACGAGAACCAGACCTCTTTGCCGAATTTCAGCCTGATAGCTTCAGAGGAAGTGGGATAAATATTGATTCCGAATTCCGGGACGTACAAGTGAAGTTAAATACAAGCTTTTAAAAACGAGACCATCTTTTTTTTTCGGGCGAATCTATCGATATAAATCTTTGGGATCCGGTAGTAATAAAATAGGTAGGTATGTCCTGAAGCAATCGGTTAATAGGGTTAATATTTATCATTAACTTCTACCATTATCAAACATTGCAAGTCCCATTTTGTGGTTTCGTAATGTCGAATATCTCGCAGCGGTTACCAATGAACCGATTATAGGTTGACAGCTAAAATTGTAGTTCAAAACATGTGACCATGATTTATTTTGTTTCGTTCTGGATCCGTTTTTGGGTTTACGAGCCGTTTTTTGCGAGAAACGGCAAGGGTTTGTAGGGCAGTTGTGTTTTGTTTTTTGTCAGTGTAACTAAAAGGATGGTAATATTTTATAAGCATTGACAAGTACTAAGGGACGTACATGTAGCATTGGTTTTCCTACAATTGTCTTGAGCAAAAAAATATAGGTGCTTATATAGAATTTTAAGTATTTACGAGCGATAGACGGGACAATACAGAAAATCGTAATCCAATACTTGTTACTACTTTGTAATAAGTCGGCCTGTCTAGTGTCACACACCCGCTTGTCAGGTACCTAGCATTCGTGTGAAAAAATCGAAAATGTTCGGGACAAAATTTTTATACGAAAATATTCCCAATGTCCGCTCTATAAGTCTTTTAAATCTCTTTGATACGCACATACGCTAGGCTAAAGGGAAAGTTGTCAAGCAAATTGACACCCTACGTCAATTTGCCGCGTCAACTGTCAAAGAGATTGGTGCGATCATGTGCGTTTTGACTATACAGACAATTTAATTGGATAGTCAATTTACAAAATAATATTTTTTCCTGACTTCACTTCAAATCTTGTCGTGAATATGGCGATAACATAATGTCTATTTATTTATAAAACAAAAAACGTAAAAAAAACAGTAATCTCTCCTGTATCGTGGGTGCGTTTACCAGCCAGACCTAAAACAACAACATGTAGCCCATAAAAATATTTGTTCCATGTGGAAATCGAACCAGCGACACGCCGCGCAGCAGACAATCGCTCAACAACTGCGCCAACAGTGCCGTCAAATGTACATGTACTTAATTATAAAGCTAATCACACAAACAATTCATACTTAAAAGACAATAAGTCGACCAACTTCAAACTTTCCCACCACTCGTATTCTCAGATAGTTCAGCGTAAAATTAAGCCTCAGTAAAGCGCTTCAGCAGCTGCCGTCACATAAAACCCTTCAAAAGTCATCATCGTTGTCTAGGCTAACGAAGTGGTCTGTCTTTGACACCTCTCAGATCAGATGAAGGTGGTGTAGAGAGGACCAGTTAAAAATAATGAGGTACTTATTACGATAAGTGCTTTTGGCATGGAGATGAATGAACGTGAGTGGGATTGATTTCAATATTGTAGAATTGTGATGTACATCGTGGAGACTTATTGTCGTTGTTCACAATTCACATAACATAAGCTGTTTTTCGGTCAAAAAACGATTTTTCTTACTATCACGAGACAGTTTTTAATTCTATGTATTATTACTTATTAGGTAATTGGTTTTTAATTGGATTACATTTAAGTTTTATTACTGAAATCGAATTTTGTATTCACGGATCTAATTTAGGAAAGAGGCTTCTTCTGATTTAAGGATAACATTACGAGATAATCAGAGTAATAAAATCGTCATCACTCACTGAGCCAACGTGGAGAATAATGTTGCACCCCGTTTATTATATTTTCGGCAATCTGCACCTACTATCTAGCTTTATTTCTAAATCCACACATTACAGCCGAGCAAATTGCGTCTAAAAAATAAACATCCCAGAGATCCCAGCTGTGGGATTCACCTATTAAAAGAACAACAACACTTCTGGTCCACAATTTGCGTTATGTCCACACAGTCGATTGTTCTAGAAAAGTTAAATTAACACTGTCTATGTGAGCCCGGAGCAAGCAAATTGTAGTTTTCAAGAGATCGTGATTTTAAGTTTTTGAAACAACCTGTATAGTTGGCGCTTGGGTCTAGTGGAAAATTTTGGCGATTTTAAAACTTACTTCACAAATGCGACTTCTGAGATTGGGGTCTTGATTTCGACCCTGATTTCGAAAAAAGTGTTTTACCAGTTCTTTAGTTAAATTAACTAGAAGAAAACAGGCAGATGATGATATCCCAAAGGAACGTTCCTTTGTTTG
Source organism: Standfussiana lucernea (assembly GCA_964057025.1). Lineage (NCBI taxonomy): Eukaryota > Metazoa > Arthropoda > Insecta > Lepidoptera > Noctuidae > Standfussiana > Standfussiana lucernea. The sequence continues at coordinate 14,550,573 of OZ059791.1, read as the reverse complement.
CATTTATTTGATGAATTTAGCATGAGCAGGGTGAAACACATAATGCAAAATAAAGATTTAACTTTGGCCATAAAGATTGAGAGGTAACGACAGTTTAATGCGTTTCAGACTGAACTTAAAGTTTTGTTTTGCAGTACCAAACGGTTTTGAACTTCAGTCAATAAGTCGATCGGCCACTCACTGCCACCAACGGTCTCCTGAGCGTGTTCTCAGATTGGTAGGAATCCCCTCCGCTGCGCCACTGGGTAAGGATCCACACCAGCTGATTTATGAATTATTATCTCCTCATTACTAACCCTAGTTATTAATTCATCTTGTTGATACTAACGCTATGGACTCATGTCTGAAATAAAGAATTTGAATTTGAAAGGCAAATAGTCGAAGTAGCCTGAAAATTCTTTTTTTTAAGGTTTCGTGCAAATTGAGGCTCCGTATGGTTGTGTGTTGATGAAACAGTGATAGTTAATAGCTTTACTAACTTATAATTAAAGAAATCGTCAAAACATTTAGGTAAAAAAAAACATGGCCTTTTGATGAAAACATCACATGTTACTACGTCATCACTTGTTTTAAGATTATTTGTTACCCTATCAAAAAAGACGACCGACCCCAAAAAAGAGGAATTCAAATGAATTTATCTTGAGACGCCATTTTACAAAACCCATTGTCTTTTTTTACAAGATATTACCGCTAACACAAACACACAGCAAACAGCTGCTTACCTGACTTACACCTGAACCTATTAATTAACACAATTTTCATCCAATCCAATCACACAAGCTAGTAACCATCAGTACACATCACAAATACGCCCAAATATAACAAGCTCCAATTCCGTCCTCGTTAAAACCGTTCTCGTACACAGATACGTTATCACTGGATGTCTCCACACAATTTAATTGAATAGGTTTATAAAACAGTGGGGTTTAAACCGAAGCCACTTTGTTAACAAAAGTTAGATTAGTTCGCAGTGTACCATTTCTAGTACGTACCTACCCAGGATATATTGCATGCACATTTTTTAATGACAAAGTTTCCGTATCACTGGGGGATACCTAACTGGGAAATAATGGGTTTTCTTTACAATTGCTTCGGAGAGAAAAATTACGGGTTCCCCTCGCATCGGAAGAGCGTGCCTGACCTGAAAAAGTTGTTTTATTTTCATGTTTGTTTGTAAATTATGTGCTCTTTTTACGGTGAAAATGTATGAAAATTTAGTTAAGTTTTTAGTGATATTGAAGTGGAACTTTTCTTGAACTAGAACTATATTATACATGGTTAAATTTAAGTCGTTTTAATCCTCTTAAGGGGTCATTGTACTCATTATAACGAACAACACAACTTTTGCAATGGAACCAATCCTGAAATCGCGAAAAAAAATATCTGCTGTTCAGTACATTTTGACGAGTTAGGCGAACATAAATGTACTTAACAGCTGAGCTTTTTTTTAAAAAGGATTATAATATATTTATAGTTATGATGTCCATTTGCGGTGCCTAGGATAGAATATCTTTGAAGAATTTCCTTCTTTCTTTCTGCATCGATTGCCTCATTAGTCTAGTTATCGAAAGCGCGACTGCGGGGCATTGGATCCTGGGTTCGATATCCGAGTCCGGCAAAGTGTTATTAGGATTTCACATCACGAATTTCTCAGTACCAGCCACGGAGTCTGAATTTGTGCCCGGTTGATGGCAATAGGCCCGCCTGGATTTCATGAGATTTAAACATAAATGGTGAAATGGGGGTGAACTATTATTGGATACACCTCTTCTTAACCTTTCGGGGATTGTTATGTTTTATTTTCTTACTTATTATGTAGAACGTACGTTTTCCTACTGTTTATAAAAGCCACGAGGTGGACGCTAGGACTGCGAATTCGATATTTAGTTTCGGGTATCATTTAACTGACTTTAAAAGCTAAACCCAAAAACGAGATTACTATTCCGAGCAGATTACTAATAATAACACACATAAGTTTGACCTTATTTTAGTAATGTTAAATGCTTTTGAACGTGTTAATTCTGCTATTTTTCCGTGGTACAAAATTACGGAGAAAACTAAACATAACAATATATTCTTACTGCAAACCCCAATTTATCTCATTCTTTTTGCAAAAGAACACCAAAAAGCCTTCTTTTAAATTCGTCCGTTAACACGAGAAAAAAATACGATGGAAGTAATATACGAGCAGCTAAATCCATCTGGGTAAACTGAAGAGAACTGGGCAAACTTGGGCAAAGTTGTTAAGCTGTACTGTCTACCCATTTGTTTGACTTGTTCGTTGTGGAACTATTTGTGGAATACTTTTATGTTTTTGTTGATAGTGATACGGCAGCACCTTTTTGGACAAAAGTTTCTAGTACCTACATTAATAACGTCTGACTGGAGAGAAAGACCTTTGTTCGTATGAACAGACGAAGTTTTAAAACGGTTCGCCCTGCCATCTCAAACAATTTCACTCATTCATACTGAAAATAACATCTATTGTTTTACGCGGGATCTACGACGTCTGAACTCTGGCGAGCCCGCTCTGCTGAATATGAACATCGCCAGCTAAGTAATGACATCACATCAAACTATTTAAATCTTTGCCGTCAGTGAAGTTTTTCTGTGTCATTTTGTTTTCACATTGATTCAGGTCACCTAGATTAATAAGAAGCTACACTCGTGTACAGAGAAAACGGGTCAGTAAGAAAAACTAAAATTACTTATGTTGCCCAGTTTTTCGGAAACGTTGGACGACTCGCTGCACTGTAGAAAGTGACAAACCTATTGTTGTTGTTGTACTTCGCTGACTTCTGTTTTCTTCTAAAATAATAACGATTCGTGTACATTCCTCTGGTGTTAGCGGCATGATATTAATTCAATAATGATGGTGAAAGACAACAATTGTTAAACAACAGTGAAAAACAAGCAAAAGTAAAACAAACCGCGAATAGAATTAATTTCCAAATTCGAGTTTTATTTTATTTGTATTTTGGCTCTTTTTAATTACGTTATAGATCATTTAAGGTTTTATTTCAAATGGTATTAAAATTGTCTGTAACATTTTAGTTTCATGCATTTGCACCATTATTAATTTGCAAGTTGCAGGGATTTTCGTCATCGACCCGTATTATTTGACCGCGAGTGTATCTTCTGTCAAACTAAGAAACCAATGATAATGTTCATAACAAAACAATGTATTAATTGTAGCCCTAGAGAAATAATGGATATCAAAATGAGAGCCAGAATCCACAAGAGATGAGAAAAAGTTTGTTACTCGACGAGTAAAGTTATTATTTGGACTATCTTTTGATAAACAACGTTCAACTCATGAAGTCTTTTATTTTTCTTCCGCTGTTGTTTATGAAGTGAGGTAGTAGTTCAGAAAATTTATGGATAATTTTAATAAAATGTATGAATTTACGAGGAGAATTTTTGGGAGGATTTTGGGTAAACAAGACGTACCTAGTAGTAACTTGTAGTTCCTCAAAACAATTTTTTTATACAGTAACTTTTCCTAAAAATTCCAACACGATGAAATTTATAATAAATAATTTTACCTTGAAACCCGCGTTCATGATTATGTCACTGATTTTATCGGAAAATCAAGACAGAGAAAGAAAACAAAAAAAAGGGAAATAATTTTACTTTAAGTCGGTGACTATTGTGTTTCATTGCCTTTTTTGCTACCGACTTCCGAAAGTAAAGTTATTTTTTTTTGTGTTTTTTTTTTGGAATTCGGTTATTTTTGTTGTAATAAAGTTTTATTTTACCCTTTTTAGTTATTGTATCACACACAAAAAAAATGGCTGTATCAGATTGATTAAAGAATACACGCACAGACAGACAGAGATCGAGAGAAACAGAGAGTTGAGTTGAGAATTGTTCCGTACTGTTGTATTTTATTAATATAAGTTATGCTTTGTATGTTTTTTTTTTTTTTTGTTATTTTGTATGCACGTCATGTCCATCACAGATTTTTTTTAACTCTTTATACCACACGTACGAAGTCACGGGCAAAGGCTAGTAATGAAATTTTTTTTAGCATTAGTGCGGTCTCAACCCCTGAACTAGGAAAACCTGTATGACAGGGGTTGATATCTATACCTTTCTTTATGAAACATCTCGTTTCAAGCCAGATTTCTTAATCCCAAAGAACTATAATTATGTTTTCTTTAACCAATACGCAAATTCGACACACCCTACCCCACTCTAGGGCCCTTACAACTACTCCACTATATGCCATAGCGCCTGTTTATCCGATATCAGCCGGGTTCACCAAGTTCCCTCATAAATATGGATGGGTATTCATCTCCATATTTATAGTGATTGTTCAACTATAAAGTTTCGGTATGTTTTAGTAATTAGTAACACTTCAATTACAACGCGTGCTTAATGGGTTCTCGGTAAATCAGAAAATGTTGGCGTTATTAACGTTCGTAGCTTCATAATATCAAAAGCTTAGTTCATACGGAATTTTATTTGGAATATTTGCTTTGTTGTCAAGTTTATGATGTAAAAATTTGATTTTACTGTGAGGGGTTCAGTCGGACAGTTAGCTGTTTGTGGACGTACTGATTTACGTCCGTCACAGCATTATCTCAGGTCCAGTTGGTAACCAGCGTCGAGCAGTCTAGCTGTTCGGCATTTCGCTGAACTGGGTCAATTTAGCGCAGCCGTGAGACACACAATAACTATCTTTTTTTCTGTTTTTTTGTTTAGTGTTGTGTGCACTTGTAACATGTGCGAAATAAACCTATTTTCTTTCGTCTTTCCTTCTTCTTACCTTGGTTTTGTGTTTTGACATTCAAACGTGTCTGTAATGGTCTTATTGAAATAAATGTTTTGAGTTTGAGTTTGATTATTTATACTTACGGAGACGGAAAGCTTCATCCGGCTCATACCTTTCCTTAAAGTTATCAGAACACGTTGGCACGCACAATGACATGTTTGACTCGTTATCACTTTCACCGACAGCTCTTGTCCACTTCTGATGTGATCAGGCTCCATCATTCGACACGAAAACACTTTAAATGTGCTCTGCTTACACGAAAATAGCATCCCTTTTCCAAAACCGACTTCCAACAAAAGCACTACTAAAAGTGGAAAATAACTTTACTTGCGGAAGTCGATTGTTTTATATGTCAATAGTAATGTCGGCGACTTTTGTTTGTTTCATTGACTTTTTGTCAAAAAGTATTTATTTTACCCTTTTTAGTTGTGGTACCTCACACAAAACCTTGTCAAGTATCAATTTTACATTGTAACCAATATTAGCACATCATCCACATAGACAAAAAAGAAAAATACATGTTATAAAGGATAACTCATAAAGTACCAAAAGAAAATTTATATGCGACCACCGCGCAAGTTTCTTTTAACTATGTACATATATGAAAAAGGAAACACTTAAATCGAAATGGTGAAAATACATGAAAATAAAAGATGCCGGTGAAATACTTAACCTCCTCTTTTTTAGAAGTTTGTTACAAATCAGATTAAATACCATTAAATATTTATTACATTCTGACGTTTAAGCCTAATCGCGACCGCTGCCGCGCCCGCTGCTCTCCTAGCCACCACTTTGTCACCCTGGATCACCATTCGCGTATAATGGAAACGGAAAATGCGAGAAAAACCTTAACGTCTGGTCCGATGAACGTTTTATTTGTCAGCTTGGTAAAATATCAGATTATAAGGATGTCTCATTTTACGGAAGCTGGCTTGTTTGTCCAATTATGGATGATACGCAAAATTCAGGGAGTTCTGTAACAGAGGAAGCTATTTTTGTGGGGATACGAATGTGGTAATGATATAAGTTCTACTGAAAGCTTACATTGAACTGTTGTCGTAGTTTGCATGAAATATCTTCCATTGCAAGATTTTGTTATGTTTGTTAAGAATGTGAGATTTGAAACTTTTGAATTCTTGAATGACAAAACTAAAATATTTCCTCAACTGCTTACGCTATCACCGTAATAATGCAGTCACTTTTCGTGTCTGTTTGTTAGGACCGTGAATGAAGCTGGGTTAACCTTAGGTAAGTTTAATGGGATAACTTTAGGTTAGGTTATTCGATCCTTAACGCTGGCCGAGTGTGCCGCGTGGGATGACCCGCGCCGTGCCCTCGTTACAGAGGTGGGAGGAGACTTGCCGCTGCCGACCGTTGTTCGCTCGATCGGAGTTGTGAGTTCCCCAGGCCGGAGAACGTCCATTGAGGATTTACATCGTGAAAAAAAAGGTTACCCCTTCCTAGCTTCGCACGATCTCTCTGATTTATGAAATTTTGTGAATTTCATTTTTTATATTAGTTTCATTCGCGGTCCAAACAAACAGACCCGAAACTAACCAACTCCAAGTTTGTTCGCTTCACCCGATGAGGTAGTTGTTTTCGCTAAGGTATATAGTTGTATCAGTATAGATTTCCCTGAACCCCTTTAGTTTGTGTTTGCGTGTTACCTGATAATATTGACCAGGTGTACCTCCCCGCTCTAGTTTAGCCTACCACGCTACTCATTTCCCAGAACACCTAGATACTTACATACGTCATACACCGATTCTAATAATATTATTATGTGTGTGTGTGTGCTGTATTTTGAACAACATTGTTTTTCATGAAATAGTCATTCAATGGTATTGGATTAACTTTGAGGGTTGTACTGTTGATTTAAATGATTATAATTCTGTCAGTATATACGCGTATCATATTTTAATCAACAACACCTGATACTGACCTGCCAATTTGTAAAGAAAACTTGGATTTCGCGGACTGTCTGCGCTTCCTACTTCAAGTAAAATTCTAAGGTGCAAGACAAATAAAACACTAAAATAAATACGAACAATTTATTAATAAACAAATGTTAATAGTGGGCTTGTAAAAGGACGCACAGCGCCATCGTTAGCGCCCACGATGTGGAGCCGTGTGCTAGTGTGCCGCCCTGATGCAGCTCGGCAAGGCTCTCACCTGGTGGAAGAGTAGAAAGAGGTAAGCAAAGATGTCAGACGATGTTGTGTTGCAGCTTTGGGGAGGCCATGTCCAGCAGTGCACTGCAATAGGTTGAGTTGCCAGAAGCAAGGATTTTAGAATGGATTACATATTTACCGAGTTCGCGAAGGACTCAATTACATCTAAAGTTAACAGAATTGACATTGCGGAAAATTACCACTGCCTACTTAGATATAAAAATACAAAATAGTTTATTGTCACAATTAGCATAATCGTATTTAAACGTGCCTGTAGTACTTATGCTATTTGTGAGATACAAAAAATAGTGTACCCCTAACACTTATTATTATACGATGTTGTTGTCTATACTATATTTAAAACATAATTATTACCTTTGATAACGTGCAGTATGACATGCGCAGGCGGCGGCGACGGGGGCGGGGCGCGTGCGATTGCGCACGTGTAGCGCCCCGCGTCGTCACCGCGCACGCGCGCCACTCGCAAGATCGAGTTTGCGCCGTTCGACCCAAACTCGGTTCGTACACTGTGGAAGAAGATGCGGGCTATAGAACTGATCAAAGGTACTTAGTAGCACGACCATGAACGTATTCATTATATCTTTAGATGGTAATAAAATCCATCTAGTGTCAAGTATAAAAATTATACACAGGCTTATAAGCAGAAACTGTTTTTTTCTTTTCTAACAATTTACGACAATTTACCAGTAATGAAATAGGAGTACATAATGAGTAAAAATGTTTAGGCATGCTCCCGTTTCATCGACTTTTATGCCAGCTAGAATTTTAGCGTGGTCGTACTGAGAAGGAATCTTTCTAGCACGACCTGTATATCTACGATAATTAAGAGGTATACAATTTCCAATTAGTGGTATAAAATAGTATAGCTTAAAAGGATTTTATTACCATCTAAAGTTACAATGAATGCGTTCATGGTCGTGCTACTAAATACAACACGATCAAAGCAGTACCCAGGAACTGAGTTAACGAGAAACAATGCAGGTTGCCATCGACAAGACACACAATTGAACTCTAAGAGGCTTCAACTTCATCAATGTTGCCAAATTCAAGTTAAGCCAAACGATCATGATCATATCATAAATTAAAGCTTAATTCAAGAACGGGATCGGAATGGGGGATTGGAAAACCAATACATAAGGCGTGGGTACAATCATCAGTATCGTTTGAAGGAGTGTCTACTTAGTCGAGAAATAATAATCAGCCAGGATCGCGAGGATAGCGGAGACGCTATCTTGGCGATAAAAAAGAAATCCTCTCAATAGGCTTATACACGATTTTTTTAAATTAAAATTATTGTCCTTTGCAACAATTGCCTACTTCTACAGCGTACCTAATCCCTCCTCTAGTGGTGTCATCGTTCAGGAGGTCATCCTTCCGATACCATAGCAAGGACGGGCCTCCTTCCATCTTCAGACCGTTGACCTCACACCGCAGGGCGACGGTACTGCCGAGCTCGCACACTTGCTCCGACACCGCTGCGCCGGCGCCGTCCACGATACGGACTGACACTTCTGTAGGATTGACAAAAGAATTTTTAATTTTTGCCCCACACTAGGATTTTTTCCTATATCGTATGCGCGGTTAACATTTAAATTCACATACAGAAACAGCCAGATTCGGAGTAACTCATCTGTAGGCCATTCTCATGTTTAATTCGTGTGGGAACCGAAGCCAAGTCACGCAGAACAGCAGTCAATCGCTCAGCCACTGCTCCAACCGTACCGTCCCGTCCAATTATAATCTCTTTATAACTTCGGTAGAGCTAAGATGATCCAGTGGTGATGAAAGCCACAAATTACGGGTAATCGTGGTTGAGTGGGGGAGCCGACTGATAGAAACTTTAATCTACTACGCTAGTTAATTAATCAATCAAGAAAAAAAAAGTTTTGAAATATAAGAACATTTTTTTTGTTTCAAGTTTTTTGTTGTTAATCCAACCGAAGTCTTCGTTAAATAATTGTTTCAGTGGCTTTTCGTAATAACGGTTAAAAGTTTAGCAGCTTATAAATATTAAACTTTTCAATTAACCTATAAAGAAATGGAAAGCTATTGAACTCTGAAATATTATTATATGTAAGTATACATAATACGTGGGACGGTCAAAATGTATGGGAACAGCAGTTTTATTTTTTAATGCCGAAATAAAAAACTAAATAATTCTTCAGAATATGTACTGAATCCATGGTAACTGTTTTAGTGTCGGTGTGCTTTTCACCTTGTACTCGTATATGAAATATCTCCGTAATATAATCCTCCAAAAAAACCACTCAACCGAATTTAGTGAAATTTTGTGAATGTGTATACGAGTATATGTGGTATAATTGGTTCCAGCTTGAAAGATAGTTTTGCAGCTATCGCTAGTATTATAAAGCGTGGAACGGATATCGACAACCAAAAAAACGATTACCACATTTATTAAAAAAAAACAGCTGTTTCATAAATTTTGACCGTGTAGATATTGCACTTTTGTAGGAAACAGCCGTTTTTTTTTAAATACCCGCAGAAAAATGTCTATATGAAGTTCGGAGCAATGTGTTGAATACGTGGTAACCATTTGTGCGATGATGTCCCTTCCACCCCGTATATATGTATAAGAGGCATCGCATTTGCACTGCTGTTCACGAGACAAATCATGAACGTCTCACGTGCCTGAAATAAAATTGGCATATAATACACAGTCACTGACGTGATTGTGTATTTTAAAATATCTTCCGTGATTATCAATTATTGCGAGATCCCGATGATCCATATTTCGGATCATTCTCACTAGATCCACCAGCAATTAGTTCCATGCAACTAGTGAGATTTTTTTTTCTCAGTAGTTCCATGCACTTTGATAATGGAACAAATGAAACAAAACTTAATCGAACTCGTCTCACTAGTTCCACCGTAGTTGTTGCATGGAACTAGTGAGATTTTTTCCCTCAATAGTTCCACTCTCTAAAAAAATATCATCTTTTAAAACATCTTTTTTCTTTTTTTTTCTTTTTTTTTTAGGCATAATTTTTACAAAAAAATTAGGCCAACGACAAGATTTCAAGCACTTAATCATTTAAACAGGCTCATTTTTTGAACATATTACGATACATACGGTAATATTTTCTTTGGTACATTTTTATTAATATTATGGTGCCAAAACTGATTTTATGAAACTGTGGTGTGTGTTTAGTGAACGACACCGTAACACAAACGCTGTGGAAGGATGGCATTGGATTGGATTATGGATGGATTGCGGGATAAATGGAGAATATCCCGTAAATGACAGTGTAAGTTTAGTTATAAACCGTGAAAGCTTAAAACAGTGTTTGGCATCTAAAACCTGTAACCCGGAGTAGCCTTTAAGTAGTAATCCGTCTCCGGATGAAATCCTCAAACAACTCTAAATTTGTTGACCCTTAAGCTCCTGTCAATTACTCCTTTCAACCATCCGTCAACTAACCAGGCACACGGAGCGTCATCCTTGCCGTGCGAGGAGGGTGGGCAGACAGCTGACAGTCGTAGTGCGCCGCGTCTGTAGGACGCACTTCCCGTATCTCTAGCCTCCAAATGTCTGGAGGGATGAAGCGGGCTGAGTACCTGGGAAGAACAAAATTACATGTAACTTTTGACATGATATAACATGATACCAGTCATTTTAGTTACATCTAGTAGAGGAAAACCTATTGTCATCAACTCACTCAGAGGGTGCTAATGATATGCCTTTTAAAAATGAATCAATTCAAGATGAAAATATCTTGGTCAATGGTATTCTTTCTTAATAAATTTGTCGACGCAATGCTGTTGAAAATAAATAATGTTAATGACATGGACTATTGCCGTAGTTTAAAAGACATGGACTATTGCTGTTATTGTACGCAAAAGATCAATCAAAGACGATTTTGTCAATCGTACCGCAGTCTACCACAAAACAAAACCTTTTCTAAGTTTTACCGTCAAAATTATGAATAGCACTCAACACTGTTTAAATATTTCCCCACGTAGCTTCGATCATTTACAAACTTTTCCTTATACCAAATAAACAAAGTTCCAAAAGAATTCTCAAGGAGCGCTCTAAAATTCTTCATCATACATAATTTCACACAGTTTGAAAAGTATACGAAACTCTGCTTATCCTGTAGGACGGAAGACTCAGCGCTTATTTATATTTTCTTTACCCCAACTTTGTACGGAGTTTATTCAAGAGCAATATATTAAAAAGTTTCAGGAACCCGTCGAGATAATTGAGTGCAATAAGTAAGTGTTTTTGTTTTATTAAGTTTGTGAAGTTTTACCTGTCGTCCGCTGTGTATTGTTGTGTGCCGGTCGTAAGCAGCTCCATCGGCGTTTCATCGTTTTTCCGCCGCACCCATGACACCTGAACAACATTAATCATGTGCAGAAAAAGATAATATACCACTAAAGAAAACCAGCAAATTATAAAATGATAGATGATGAAATAAAGAAAAGAACGGAAAGAAATAAAAACAATAATGGAAGCGACTGAAACGTAACAAGAAACATACTTATTACCAGTTTATCATGGAGGGCATCAACTTTGCAGTCTAAGTGAGCTGTGGAGCCAACGAGAGCCTCGATCTCGGGCGCGGCTGCCGCATAAATGCTGTTCCCATTCCCGACCCTGATTAAACAGAAATTGTTTGTAATTAATACCATCTTAAGCCCAAATATTCACTCGAAGAAATCCAAAAGTTACTCTCGGAAACATCAAAGGTGTTTTGAAACTTCTTAACTTTGAACTGTTTACCTTTAAATCCGTTTGCGAAATGATTAAATAATTTGAAATGCCGCAAAAATTTGCCATCTACATCATGAAAGACAAATAGAAAGAAATTATGTTCGACGAAGTTTTTCTTTCAACGAAAACAATTTTGAGGATTCAGTCGTTATTTTTATTCGTAAAGTTGAATTTGGGTCTTTAAAATTTTATGGAATTCATCATTACAGTTTTGCTCTTCCTAAGTCCGGAATTGAATTAATTTCGGCACGGCAGTTCCGCCAAACCATTACGCGTGGGGAAACAGGGTTTTGTTCTAAATGTCGACCAAACAATAATGTTGGTTCATCAATTCTATTGTAATCATATTGTATTGTCGATAAAGTACTTAATACAATGTTTTGTTTAAACTTTGGAGATTCTAAATCCGTGAAATACACTTTTGGTATTACCATATTAAATTGTTGACTGTTAACAAATGTTGCCTCACCAGTTAGTAGGCTGTTTGCGTTACCAAGGTGAACTAATTTGATGTGTTGGTTCAGGTCCGTAAATGTTTTGGGCTCAAATAACAATCTAAAATTACACATTTCAGTAAAATCAATTACGCCTTAATCTAGTACGGCCTAGAGAAAATGTTGTTGCTTAGCGTGTGTGTTCTAAGGACCGTACCAAAAAGAAAAGGTGAATCTTTCACTTACTTCTCGTTTCTATGTTGATGTGTATTTGAATACGTATCGAATATGTAATTCAGCAGCGGGGCACTGGAACCAGTCTCCCCTGGTTTCCTTCTCTTCTCCATTATCGACGGTGAATGGCTCGACAGCAACGAAATTGCAGTCGCTTCGATATATCTTCTCGTATCACTACTTGCAGTCACCTCTATGAATGTCCTAACCACATTCACAACTCTTCTCTTTCTATTCTTCTTATTTTCTGTTGCTGATTCTTCATTGATTTTGTCTAGGAATACTTTAGCACCCTCATTAGATATACTAACATTGCTTTCACCAACCTGATCAACATTCAGGCAACACTCAACGTGATTCTTATCTACACTCGTCGGATACTTAAGATTGTTATATATGAAACTATGTGTTAGGTTAACACTAGAGTAATTAAAGTTCTCGCCAAGTTTGCTTTGATTATGTAGGTCGGAGTTTGTGTGTAACATCTGATAGAGTTTGTTTATAGTTGGTAGGGAGCCGGTCTCCTGAAAATTGTTGGTTTCGTTCAATATCCTTGAGACGACGTCAGCATCGGTGCCTGAAAATGGAATGTAAATATTAGATTTGACAAACAATTAACTATTTCGGCCTATATGGGCACAGTCACGAACAGTATTGTTGAACACTATTGTATTGTCTGTAATTTTATAACATACTAAATCAGAGTATTTTCCGATGGGGGTTAGGCAGAATAACAGAACACCAGCTGTTCCTTTTTTCGTTATTACTTAATGTGTGTTCGTGGTGTCGAACATATTATTTTCGCCTTTATCCAATACTATTAGGAAATAGGTCTTATCTCAAAGTTGCAATGGTCCACATGAAAATCCTTTTTGAATTTTTAAATAATGTACTAGCTAGCTCCTGCCCGCGTCGTTCGCGTGGACGAAGTTTCATACAAACGTTCAACCCCTTACGGGATGAATTTATAAAAATACTGCACACTTACGTCATTTAAGGCACGTTTGTGCAAAATTTCAGGCCAGCGTTTCAGCTGTGCGTTGATCGATCAGTCGGTTAATAAGTCAGCCAGTCAGTTCCTTACTTTATTTATATGTGTATAGATGGATATGGATAAGTGCTCGTGCCTGTACACTTCAACCTTTTCGTTGATAAGTAAACATGAAGTTTCTTAGTAAGTCGCAGCAAGTTTAGGTTTTGTTTGCATTTACACAATATTGAACAAAAGGTGTTACAAACATGGTTTAATCGTGCATGAAATTGTTTGTAAGGTCAGCATGTTAAAAACAAACTTGGAACAGGACCATAGTGTGGGTAATTCAACGGAATTAATTTATTTCAATCATAGTTCCGTTGTCGCTTCATTTCGATTTTAAGAAAATCAAACTGAGCTCGATGAAGTATTAAACTAACAATCTTTGTTATTTTACTAAGGAGTTCCTCTTACCAACAAATCATAGAATACAAAGATAATTATAAAAGCTGGAGTAACCTTCATCTTCTAAATCACATCATATCATCCAACATACGAAATCACATAACAGCTTGCTTTTAAAAACTCAAGCAATTTCCCCTCAAAGAGACTTCCGCACAGTTTATTTAAAATCCCTCTAGAATTGAAATATAATAAGGGTACTTAAGAATACAAGTTGAAAGGTCCCGAGAATTTGCAATTTAATTTGCCAGACGACGCGTAAAGGAAATAATTTTTAAATGGTCCACAGCTTACGAAACGGGACCCTTTTGAACATGCTGCCTACAAAATAAACAATTTTGGACAGCGATGAATTTGTAATGCTCTCGAGGGTCATTTGGAATACCTGTGAAGTACCATTGAGGAGGATGAAATAAGAGAAAACAAAAGACGAAACGGAATGATTCAATTTGTGGATTTTTTTTTCACTAGCCTGCTCTATCCCATTACTGACCAAAGGCTTCCCTCCACTCCTTCCACTTCTCGCGAACCTGCGCGTCCTCCTTCCAGTTCAGACGGAACCTGTCCAGTTCGTCCCGCCGTCTCCTTCGTGGCCTGCCGCGACCCCGCCTCACTGTGTCAGGGCATCAGTTTCCTGCTATTTTGGCCCACAGTTTGTCCGGCATGCGGCAGACATGTCCTGCCCAGTGTCAACACACATGTCCATAAGCTTGTGTTTCAGTGCCATAGGCAACTCACCCTTGAATAATTCCTTCATGGACCAGTAGCTCTTCCAGGCGTTTTCTGTTCGTCTTGCGACTTCTTTGTCTTGCCTTGCCTGGAAAGAGACTACTTGGCCCAAGTAAAGATATTCTTGGACATGTTGTATGGTGTCCCCATTTACTTTTAGGTGTTGTATTTTAGGTATTTTTAGGTGGAAATATTGTATGTAAATTAGGAAATGGCAGGTGTCGATCAAGTGAAGACTTTTGGGGAAAGTATTGAGAGATAGAAATAACATTCCAGTTCAAGAAACACGAAGGCTATTTTAGGAATTATTGACATTGTAACAAGTCGATACGAAAACAATAAACTCCTTTCAGAAACTCAAAAAGAGAAACAATGTATGTAAAAACCAATAACTGTCTCGTTAACGGTACAAACGTGTCAAAACCCGTCATTTGCTATAGCGAGAAACAACTCTTATCTACAAGATGATTCGCAAAAGGAGAGGAGAGGAGATGTCTTATATTTGTTTAGGCCAGCTTTTACACTCGGTGGCAGCGCACAGCGGACACGAGAAAAGTCGTGAGCAGCATGCGGTGAGTGGTGTGCGGCAGTCGGTAAACTGGGCTTGAGCGGCCTGTTCACAAATCTCTAGCTAGTACGGACAGCTTCGTTGGTTTCATCCTAGCTCCTAAAGCATCTATTCTACTTTGCACTTTGCAAATCTCCGCACGTCGCCGCTTTGGTGGAGTCCGAACCTAAAGCGTCGTTCTCGGCAGGCCTCGACAAGCGCGGGTGTCACCTGTCCGTCCGTCGGTCGCGTACCGGTGACTCGTGGCACGCTCGAAATAACTTATTTCATATGTTTGCTGGCTAAGTACGCAATAAGTGACTACGGGGTTAGTCATAGCAGTGAAAACATTATAGATTATTATCTTCTTCTAAGCGTGTCGATGGCAAACTAAATTGTGTGGGCCCAGAATTGAGCATCTAGTTTGGCGCTTTCAGTTAGCGTCCATCAGTTCCTGTAATGAACAAACAACAGGACACGCAAGACACGATATTAAGTGCCCCATCGTTTGTGAAACAGCACTACATAATTTACACTCCATGTCAGAGTCATTAACGATTGTCCACCTTAGTACGTTTTGCTTGATAGATTATAATAATGTTTACGCTTTTTAAAAATAAAATAAAATGCGAAATTACCTCGGCAGGGCAGTGCAGTAAGAGCGGCGAGCAGCAGCGCCGCTGTGGCCGGCGCGCACATCGCTGCTACATCATCATTGTCTCTGTAACAAACAAACACATCAATAACATTTGTATGACAACATTCTTCTTCTTATTGGGTGGTAAAAGTTTATGTGCTGTTAAAAGGTGTCGTAGAAAACGAAACTCTATTGCTCGATTGTTCTATAATTATAAATGCGAAAGTTTGTGAGGATGGATGTTTACTCTTTCACACAAAAACTACCAAACGGATTTGGATGACAGGCAGATAGTCTATAACCTGGATTAACACATAGGACTTTTATCAGGGTAGTATGATCCCGTGGGACGATTAACAAACTCCACGTGGTTAAAGCCGCGGTCTTAAACTAGTCTACAATACCAAAGACACAGCATTGCGCGTTGTCGTCTCAGATACAAAGCAGAAATGTTGGCTCGCCTTCATACCGGTGCTAACAAAACTACAGCAATGCTGCCTGGCTGCTAGAATAGGAATGTTGGTCGTCTGTCTTCCTCGGTGGAGCACCTCTTCGTAAAGAGCTCTACTTTAATACAAAGGTATCTTCAGAGAGTTTGTTAGCTTTTCTTTAGCTAGTCTACATCACTTAGATACTACGAAATAAGTAGTACCCATAAGTAGTTCAGAAATTTGGTGCCTATAAAATAACATAATATAGCGTATCATATAATTATATTGTTATGTCTGTGACCTCCGAAGAGGGATCTCTTCTGAGTGTACTGTACATTGAACACCCACATTTCGCCAGTTACTTAATAAAGATAGTAATTTCATTGATACAAGTTTATGTTCAAAATAACGAAAAAAACTCAGCAATATCCCAACTTTTCTTTCATACCTTATAATTATTATTCACAAGTACATCCGACTTACACGTTCCTGCTTCCCAAAAAAACGCTTGCTGAATAATTTATTAGCTATAGCTACGAGATTCAATACATTTTAACTTTTACGTAAACAAGCGGGGTTTAGGGAGATCCCAAAGGATTTTCTGGGTATACGTTTTGTTTGGGTACACGTATCGACGGTGTTGAACAACCTCCGTGGTAATACAAATACGAAGTTTAGGTTTATTTTTGTCGTCGTATCACGTAACGCATGATTCGTTTTTTTTTTTTTTTTTAATTTTACCTACGAGTGACAAAAAGAGGAAGAAACTAGGCCACCGTAGCTTTACTGAATAAAATAAATTAAAAAAAAATAAAAATTGAAATCAGTAAATTATCTCATGTAGTTTTGTAATTATGAGCATAACATTGATTTGAGGCGATGCCTTTAAGCATACGCTTATACATGTCGGAGAAAGCGATAACTTTTAAACATCAAGTTGCTGATTTGACCATTGTAGTAGGGGTAAACGCCGTAACGTCAGATGTTGTTTTAATGGCGGCACGTGGACAGAGTCGTTTTGTAGAGTGGGGATTGTCCCGAGATCACTTTTGCTCGGAACTCCAACCAAGTCACTCCTTCAGAACGAAACTGTCGGTTTGCCCATTTTGTGGAGATTATTTGTTAGTGTTATTTAATGTAAATTTGTGTTAAATAATAAACTGTGATTTTTGTGTACCGAAACCGAAACTATTATTTTAACATTCCATCATGAACCCGGTACCACCGAACCCTAATGACAACGGCGCTATCGCTCAGCCATCGCTTACGCCGTCATCAGAATTGGGATCTGGACTCGATTCCCACTGGCGTGCTATATTCGAGATGCAGCAGAAGAACATGATGCAGCTGATCGAAGCCATCAGGACACCAACAGTGGCACCTCAGATCATGCTGCCAGAAATTAATCCGGAGCTACCAGATACCGATCCACGTGCTTGGTGCGATACTATCGATATTTGCCTCGACGAACGTCCACTGGAGGGTGCATCGCTTATTATAGCTCTGAGCAAAGCCCTGAAAGGTAATGCGTCATCGTGGCTGTCGCAGATTTCGCATGCAGGCATGACGTGGCAGCATTTCCGCGACTTATTCCTTGCGCGTTATGCATTCACTGAAACTCTTGCTGCATCGCTTGTTAACATCCACAACGGCCGGCCGAAGGAGGGCGAATGTCTCGCAGCGTACGCCAGCCGCCTAATGACTACCCTGTTGGCTCGATGGAAGAATCGAAGCCATGAAGAAATAGCCACGTCGTATGTGCTCGCTCATGTCTCTCAGTTCGACTCTCGGCTTAATCGCTTGGCGTTTACTAGCGAAATAACGTCACGCAACAAGTTACTGCAGGAGATTAAGGCGAGTGCAAGTCTGAAGCGGAAGTTCGATCGCAGTACCGGTGATGGCGCCACTGATGCAAAGCGTTTAAAGCCACAAATTTCCACTATGTTCACGTGCCATAAGTGCGGAAAACCGGGACACAAAGCGGTGAACTGTCGTTCGAAGTTTACGCAGCCTGCTGGAGCTAACGCCCAGAAAACTACACCGGCGGCGACTTCATCGGGTTCCAGCAAAAGAATAACGTGTTTCCGTTGTGGAGAAGCCGGACACATCTCTACGAACTGCCAACGCGGCAGTGCGGGTGGCGCGTCATCGTCGGCGGGCAGCGCTGCCAACGCAACGGCGGAGCGACGCGTCGATAGCTGCGAAATAGCAGGTGTTTGCGGGCAATTGGAACAATCCGGTGAGTCGTTTTCATTTTGTTTTGATTCCGGCGCCGAGTGTTCTCTCGTTAAACAAAGTGTAGCTTATAAATTCTCGGGCAAACGTTCACTTTCAACCGTGCAAGTAATTGGTATCTGTAATAATTCGAATGTTTTTAGCACTGAACAAATTCTTAGCGATGTTGTGGTCGACAATAACGAACTGTCAATTTTATTTTACGTACTACCCGACGATTGTATGAAATACGATGTTATGATCGGACGCGATATTTTGACAATTGGCTATACGGTACATTTAACTGAATCTACCCTACGTATTTCGAAAGTCACAAATGTAGGTTGTTGCAATTTACCTCCCGTAATTGATCTTTACAATGTTGATTCTGATATTTCAAACGAAAACAAGGACCGGTTGACGTCCCTTTTGAATGAGTATTCGAATGCTTTTATCAATGGTTTACCGTTAACTCGAGTGACTACGGGTGAATTAAACATTCGATTAGTGGATCCAGCACGTACGGTACAACGTCGCCCACATAGGCTTAGTCTCCATGAGCAGCCAGCACTATTAAAGCTTTGAAATCCAGCGTTGCTTTATTTGGCTCTCCTAGTCGTATAATCGCCGACCAAGGTCGTTCCTTTGCCAACAAAGTGTTGAAGAAGTTTTGCGATTCACACAACATTTCCTTGCATTTAATTGCTACGCGATCTAGTCGCGCGAATGGTCAAGTCGAAAGGGAGATGGGTTTGTTAAAGGGTATGCTAACCGCGGTAGAGACGTCGGAAAGGTCGTGGCAGGATGCTTTGGACGATGTACAGTTGGCTATCAACTGCACAATGAACCGTGTTACGAAATCAAGCCCCTTAGAGCTTTTGATAGGAAAAGTTGCTAGGCCTCTAACGCTAATGGCTTATAATGACCATGATGAAACCGGAATTGACCTAACAGAAGCGAGAGAACACGCGGTGGACGGTATTAAGAAGAGTGCGGCTTATGAAAAAGCCCATTTTGACAAAAATAAGGCCGAAGTAGTTAATTTCAGTGTTGGTGATTTGGTTTTAATTCAAAATGAAGAACGGAATCAGACTAAATTAGACCCCAAATATAAGGGACCGTTTAAAGTTGTAGAAGTACTTGACGGTGATCGTTATCTTTTAAAATCTTTGAATGGTAATAGAACCTACAAGTACGCTCACGATCGTATACGAAAGATGCCTCTAAGTAGTGTTCCTAATGAGTTAAACGTAGAGGACGGTGATGAAAGTACCTCCACCGAGTAGTAGACACATACCATGGCTATTTGGTCGCACCGTACGCACTAGTCTGTAGTCGTAACTGCAGCTCACTTGTGAGCTGTTCAGGGGGCGATGGGCAGCTGGTGGTACGGCGGGGACCTGGGTCTCAATGGAGACTATTGTTGTTTTGGTCTTGTACTGACCTGGGAGTCGCAGACTCTATGTGATGTGTGTGGTCGTATCACATGAGGTGATGATGATATGGGTGGCATAAGTGTCACTAGCTGCTGCGGCAGCTGGGCCATGAGCGTTGTATGTGATCGAAGTTGATTTAGTTGCTGAGTAAATATGATTGAGACTTAGAGGAACCTTTTGTTTGACAACTGTTATTTTCAAGTTATGCTTTTCCATAAAGTTGTGGTCAGGTTGACCGAGCCTGTACTGTTGCTCCAAATTTGACTGTTTGGTTACAGGTACTCACGAGGACGTGTAACTTGTCAGGCTGGCCGTGTCGGAGAAAGCGATAACTTTTAAACATCAAGTTGCTGATTTGACCATTGTAGTAGGGGTAAACGCCGTAACGTCAGATGTTGTTTTAATGGCGGCACGTGGACAGAGTCGTTTTGTAGAGTGGGGATTGTGCCGAGATCACTTTTGCTCGGAACTCCAACCAAGTCACTCCTTCAGAACGAAACTGTCGGTTTGCCCATTTTGTGGAGATTATTTGTTAGTGTTATTTAATGTAAATTTGTGTTAAATAATAAACTGTGATTTTTGTGTACCGAAACCGAAACTATTATTTTAACATTCCATCATGAACCCGGTACCACCGAACCCTAATGACAACGGCGCTATCGCTCAGCCATCGCTTACGCCGTCATACATATAAACATTACTTGGGATGAAAATCCGAAACGCTTTTTTTGGATTTTTCTTTTAAAACAAAGCAATATTGAATAAGAAGAATTTGACCTTTTACAGTGAATTTTGCGAATAATAATTTCTTTGAAACGATTCCCTTTATTATGAAAACTTTAGACCTTTGCCCTTTTCCTAACTTATTGTTTTAGGATTTTAGGAGAAATTTTCTCATACCCGTTTAATTCAACAGTATAATATATTATATTTCGCGAACAATAGACTCTTTGTCACAAAAACTAATTATTTTTAATTATAATTTTGCTTTGTTTACATGAAAAACAGTTCACAGAAGAAAATGAAAAACAATGTTAAATTCAGTAGGTACCCTCCTTTTGGACTCTGCCGCAGTCGGGTAATAAACTTCAGCTAGGGCCAAACAAGTGGCAGATTGGTTTCCTAAACAAGAAACAAGAAAAACAAAACATAAAACAAGAAGAACAGGTGGCAGGGACGACTTGGATGAGAAAAGCAAGAAAGAGATTGATGCTTGTGCAGAACACTTGGGGAAGCCTACTCTTCAAAGCAAGACAATCAAGGAACCAGTGTCTTTTTAGATCAGACAACTATCAGAGGGAAAAAAAGATAGACGGCAAAACAGTTTATTGTTCCCTATGCTTTGTATTTTCAATCAATATTAACATCGTTTCGAAAAAAAAAAACACTTATAATTTTTTAAATTTATGAAAGTTGTTTTCGCAAAAGTAAGATTTGACTGAATTTCCCGAGGCACGTCATTCGCAATATATTATGTTTATTCTCGTATTAAGATTTCTAAAAAGTTTGTTTAATTCGGTAAGTAGATGGGTAAAGGTCGATTAGGCGGGATCTCAGTTATACCAAAAAGTGTAATGTTGGACGACTCGTATTGCTATCTTGCCGTCACCACATGACTCTGGCAGAAAAGTCGACATTGCATCTGCTACGTTGCCAAAAAATCAAAAAATAGGGGCTACTGGTGTTCTAAATATTAAATTCATTGACGCGTCACAATTTTTACTTTGGCTCACACAGACACCGTTGTAAATTGTAATATCTCTAAAACGACGAATAAAATAACTTATTCATAACTTAAAATACCAAAATGTTAAAACATAAATATTATATTCAAATCCTTCAACACTCCACAACATTAATTAAAACATCACTCCATCAACCGCAACAAATAATTAACTCGTTAAGAAAATAATAGCACGGACAAGTACCAACAAACTTTCTTCTCATTAAATGGCGCGAAGTGTTAATTAAATGCCACCAGTACTTTAAAGCTTGGTCGGCACTGGACCACACTTGTCCAAATTGGCCCAGCTTAGCCCAACTTTAGTCCCTCCAAAAGTTCTCGAAAGTTCGCCACTGACAGTTAAGAATTTGAATACAATATGAGCCGTGAAGACTTAGAATGTTAAATTAAATTGTGTAGATACATGATTTAGTTACAATAGAACTCTAGTCTTGGACGGTAATTAATTACGAAACAGGTAGACTCGAATTTAATTTAAGGCTTTGTTCGCACAAGCGATTGTAAAGCCTCTTGTAATTACTTCTAATTCAGAAAGTGGCATGAATGCGAAAGCTATTTGGATTTATATTTCTCATGAAAAGGAATTATTATACCTTGTAACATGATAGGTACACTTGGAAAACTAGTTGATTAAAGTGCTTACCAAAACTATCTACAATTGTACAGTCTCTTTACAGTTTAAGTGACCCAACTTAATAGCTAGCGGTAAATAAATTGTAACGATAGCACTTCATAGTGCGCTGTTTTTTTGTATTTCAGATCTTTGCTCAAACGACAGCTCACAATTATTCGAAATCGAACTCATTTGTTTTATATTTGAAATCATCGCGAATTCACAACTCGACTTCGTTCGAATTTCAAATCTATCTAGGACACAATAAAAAGGTTGCCAGTAATACTCGTAGATAGAATAACACTACTGAGCCTTGAGACTTGTACACGAAATAATATTTTTACGTCTTTTGATACATTTGTTGCCAACGGCTGACATTCGATTAAACTTATCTTTTCACCTCCAGTGCCTTTTTGTTTCTTTTTTATTGTTATTAGATCTCGAAAGAAAGTTAGAAATTTTTCTAACCTCTACTGTTAAAAAAATAGTTTGTGTCTTTGTGCTCTAGTTGTGATCGATAGTACTCGTACCTCAGGGACCAGATTCAATTCCAAGATAAAAAGCTTCTAGGTAGTGATCTGGGCAGGATTATTTACAGTGAAGTCTACATAGAAAGCGTAGGTATTGTATTTTATTCAGATACTGCAGTAAAGTCCTTGAGGGACTCGAGAATAAACGAAAGTCGCTTGGATTCCTTAGGTGAGGTTAAGTTATGCCTTTTAATCTCAGTTCTAATAATAATTCATTTATATTATAATATTATCAATCTTGATGTTTTTGCTCAACAAGAACAAGAAGTAACAAGACATGAAATCAACTAAATATTTTTTTTATCCATGCACGTTATATAAAACTTACGTATACGTTGCAGTTGCAAACTACATTAATTACATTATGCTTGTTGTTGTCATCGTTAACCTCAACAGTAAACACGGATTTAATTACGGATATATCAGTAAATTTACGCGATTTTGAAATTGAAAATACGTGTTTCCCATTACTGACTGACTGTTGACTTAGTTTGACAACTTGTGTTTACCGAAATAAAATATCCAATATGCTATAGGTACGATTGTTGTATTTTTGACTTAATAAAATCATTCTTTACAATTCTAAACGTTGCGCGTAACAAAAAACGATCCTCATATTTTCATAAATAAAACATTCCCACAATATTCGATACCCAACTCAAAGAAGTTTTAAAATTCATCAAAGTTCAAGTGAACGTAAAAACGAAAGCGTATACAGAAATTACGTTTAAACAACGCGGCAAGACCGAAGGAGACGACAAAAAATGCGATTACCATAAATAAATTATTCAAAACATAATTCTGTTCCATAAACTTTAGTGCCACCTTAGACGGTTCATCTCGAAGACGCATTACACCTCACATAATCCCATCTGCTTCTGAGCATAATGAGCTTTAAAGAAGTCGCTTAGACGGTAAAGCTTGCGATGTAGGCTTATGTATTATATTATTGTTTTTTTAACTCGACTTTATGGTTTTAAATATTTTAGATTAAGCGGATTTTGTATGGTGTTGCAAGTATGAAAAAGATATTGAATAAAGTGAGTGGGTACTTACTTTTTGGTGTCTTTGTTACTTTAGAAGGTTTTTACCTAACACGGACACAATTTACTACATTACGAATCTAATATATAGTTCTGAAAATGTAAATCAGAAAATTCCCTCATAAGGCCTAAAAACTCAGAAATTCACACTAAAAACAAAAACAAATCGTGTGTGCGGGGACTTCCCCCTTTGACACCTAGTCGTACTTAAATTATTTGATATGATGCTGCAGCTGCTCTACCTGCCTATTAACCGACTTCAAAAACGGGGGTTATGAATTCGATTTATAATTATATTTATTCCTTTTTCTAGGAACAACCACACAATGAAGTAATAAAAAAAAAATCGAGTAGGTAAATATATTAAAATTCATGATCACTAGTTTTCGAACATTTTTTTGGCTTCCGCGTAATGGAACTTGTCGCCTTGCCACAGGAAAATTATTACAATACGAATAAGGAGTTACCTTTTAAAAACCTAGGACATTAGCGCGAAAGGACAGCTGACACATTTCAGTGATTTTCAAAATAAAAATCCAAGATGATCCCGGCGAAAATAATCAGATTCTCCGTTTTTTGTTTCGATAAGTAATTTTCCAATCCGCCATCTTTGATTTTAATTTTGACACCCATATTCGCTTAGAGCGCCCCACATACGGGTATTTTGCTAATCTACGCGGCCAAAAGTAGATTTTACAAACTGTAGATAATGTTGAATAAGACGACTACCTGAGCTAGGGGACAGTTCCGGGAACAATAACCCGCCCTCCCTGCTCCGCTACCTGCACTGGTCACGACGTACATTTAGTCGGAATTCGATCGTTCAACTTGTTGTTTGTGTCTGTTCTCGGCGCTCGTGAAAAAACATTAACTTTTAAGTTAAATATAAAATATATAGCATAAATTTAAGAAGTGTTTGTGATGGATCCTGATGTAGCAGGTAATTATGCTGTATTTTATTAAGTTTTTTGTTATTTTCATCATTACAAAGGTAAGATATAATAATTTGAAAGTAGCCACATGTTAAGTCGATTTTATATTGTAAATATTTTATTTCGTCGTCTATTTGTTATACTATCAAGTTAGATCCTGCCGTAATTCCTTATACAAATGAAAGTTTGAAGCTTTGAGTATTAAAAAATAAAAAAAACTGCCGCGGATAAGCGCGGATACGTTATGTTTTGATCATTTGAACTTATTTTGAGTAAAGTACAAAAAAAATTACTGTAATTCTTATAATTCTAAAATAAATGTCTCTTTGTTTTAGGTTCACGAGGTACCTCTGGAGTAAGAGCAGTGACCCGTAAACACATGTTTGATCGTGTGCAGAGCTATGATTTGCCTAACTTGGAAGAAAAACTCGATTCCTTCAGAAGCCATTGCAACTTCTAAGGACTTCAACAAGATTGATAATCAAAGAGAAATAAGTCCCGAGGCTATCAAGTTTGGACTCTCAATTTTACACGCTCGGATTCGTCTGTTCGAAAGCATTCTCCATTTGGCTTATAAATTGCCAGTAAAGAAGTATAAAGAGAGGAAGAAAACGAAAAACATTGGAACACGAAAAAAGACTCGAAATCCAGAAAAGATTTCGCGAAGAAACTGGATTACTGGTGGACATACCAAAGGCAAATTTTGGGAATACCAATGATGGTAACACAAGTAGGAGATTTTTTGAAGACCCAAATTTGGCATCTGGCATAACAGGCATAAATTATGACCCAATAAACAAACTTAAGGTCATACTAGAAACTATTTCGAGCGGCCATATAATTGATTCGAAAAAATTCGCCAAATACGCTTTGGATACTGCCCGCTTATATGTCGATTTATATCCTTGGCACCCAATGACTCCAACAATCCACAAAATTCTAATTCATGGTGCAGTAATCATAAAAAACGCTCTGTTACCTATTGGGCAGCTATCAGAAGAGGCCGCAGAAGCGCGTAATAAACATTTTAGATAATATCGCCAGGATTTTGCCCGAAAATTTGTAAGAGAAAACTGCAACAGAGATATTTTGAATCGGTTGCTTTTGACATCAGACCCTCTTATAAGTTGTATGAGAAGCTTAAAAAAAAAAGAAAAAATTAGTGCTTTTTGCAAGAAACTATCGCGCTTCTCATGCCTGGGGAACCCAATGTTGATTCTTCAGAGAGCGAGGAAGAAAACTAATAATAATGAAAAGTAAACTCGACATTTTTTTTTTTTACATAATACTTCTTGTAAATATTATTATAGTTAATATTTAGTAATAAAACCTCTTTATAAATCACAAAAAGTATTTTTTCTACTAAGCTATATCCTTTAGAAAAGATTAAGAACATAAAATAATTTTGGCCGCTTAGATTGTCAAAATACCCGTCTGTGCGCCCTCGATTGTTTTCGTGGAATGCCATCTTTGATTTTGCGATAGTAGCGAAATATGGCAAACCTTTCGTTATATAAACTAGTATACTAATAATTTTCAGTTGAGGTTAATTTAAATGTTTTTTTTTTTATATTTTCCGTGTCATTCAACATTGGCCCTTCAATAAAATCGAAGAATAACACAAATCTATTGACTGAAACTATGTATTGTATGAGAGCAAAAACCGCGAAATTTGACGTTATTATGGTAATCAGATTAAGAAAACATTTTTTTTTTGTAAAAGTGACGAGGCAATTTTGAAGACAAGAATATAACGGTAAAGGTTGGCTCGATAGATTTTGCGATTAGGTCTTTGTTGCCTTGGAATGTATACTGAAATACAACTCGGACTCGTGTTGGGCACGAGAGACCTCTTTTCAACACCTGATTTACGCAACAAGAGCGAGTTTTATGAACTTAAAAAATACGAGATTATATATAGCATATAATCAATATTTTGTTGCACTAAATATAATTACAATTCATTAATAACTTCAATAAAAAAAAAACATTATAAACTTGCACGAATATTTCGACGGGCTGTCAATCTTGCAGGACCAAGCCTTTAAGTGCCTCACGATGACTTTTAATTGTAGTTAAAAAGTAACTACATTGCCTTCCTCTCAAATGCCTTTGCTATACATGTGTACGAGATATCTGAACCGATTTAAACTGAACGTAAAACTTTTTACGGTTGGTTTTCACTTTGAAGTTTTAATCATTTTTGTACCTCAACAATTTAGAAGTTAAAACACCCGTGTAACAAAGTTCTCACCGCAAAACTTTTGCTAACTGTAGATCGATCTCTTCATAAAATATAGTTCCTAAAATTGTTCTAGTTTTATATTAAAGTTACAGCTGTCAGAACGTACATAACTAAGCCAATAATTTTATTAAGACTACTATGTGTTTTAAAGTTATTGGCCCTAATAACTTATGTAAATTTTACATAGCGTAAACTACTGACTGTATAAACTAAATTTGCAATTATTTATTTCGATATGATCAAATCTACTAGTCCCTTAAGTTTGGCAGTCGTCATTTTAATCAAGTTAGATTTTACGGACTATGGTAACAAATTAATTTGACGTAACTATACCAAATGAAATCTAGACGAGTAAATCCTCGACTGTCATAGCCTGGCTTAGACCTCGTATGTCGTTTGTAGACGTAGCTCCGTCTAATCTCGTGGAGAAGCGGGCCGTAAGTTCAAAGTGCTGTCATTAGTAGCTCCGGTCTTTAGTGTTTCAACCACAGATATAGATATATCTAGATAACGCAAGTGCACCTACATACTTACTTCGCGTGTCCGGCTTCAGTATCTTATACTTAACTTGGCCACTGTCACAGCAAGCTACTTTTTTTTTAAACAACAACGTTATAACGTTTCGTTAATTAAAATTGAAATGATTTTAATTTGATTTTTAATTTTGATTTATCTAATTTGATTGTTTGGTGTATTTAAATTTGATTAATTCCGTTGTATTTATTTGTGTGTGATTTTGTATTTATTATTGAATAATTTAAGATGTTTTCTAATATGGGTTATGTGGTACCTGAAATAAATGAATTTGAATTTGTTACAACTCAAGAAGTTCTAGACATTTAGAGAACAAAAACGTAGTCTATTTTGTATATTAACTTGTTTGTGTAGTAACTAAATAGTGCTTATGACGTCATAGTAGGTAGTAAAAGAATGGCACGCTTGGTTTTCATACGGATCGTGATACTTGCGTCATCTAGGTGAATCTGTATCTGCGGTCTCAACCATGATATGGAGAATGTCTAGCATAGTTTAGTTCGTACGGTATTTTGATAAATGAAGAGTAGTTCTGAAATTCACCAACTTTTCAAAATAAAGATTAAAAAAATAGACCAATTTCAGGTTTCGCAGGCCCTCGCAAAATGAAACCTGAAATTAAGTTGTCTGACTCGTTTTGCCGTTTGAATGTTTCCATTTTCCAGGTGATTGTAGTTTTATTTTTACTAAACATGATGTGAAATTGTAGCTTAGATAGGAAAATACTTGAGTTTTAGCTTCTAGAAAAAAAATACGACTTGCCAAGTTTTTCTGTATTGTCTTCGCAAGTCTAACGGAATGAACCCAAAAGAGCTTACTTTCAAATATTATGTGCAGTCACTGTTAGCGTATACATTTTCATTGATTATTTTCTTCAAATGGTAATATTTTTCATTTTTTATACATAAAAAAGTAGCACATCGGTCATCAGGAACAAGGATCAGGTTGCCGGTGGTCAGGACTCCAGCGAGAGGAACCTCCTCATTATGCGGGCCGGGTCCAGGAGTACCGCTTTCTGAATCAAACCCTTGATCCAGTCGCGCAATGAGAGCCTCCTAAGGTGTTGGTCGAGGCTCTTAAGTATATTTATTGATGTGCAGTGGGTTTCGTGCGTAATTCGCAAAATAGCACCACTGATTTAATATAATATAACATCACGCTTGTAATCCTCGGGTTACTCAGAGGTGTACCTAATAGTACACCCACATTTCACCAGTTTTTTTTTAGGTCCCATGTAGGGGGCGAGCCTATTGCCATCAACCGGGCTAAAGGACTATGTGGCTGCTGCTGAGAAATCCGTGATGAAAAACCCAAATAACACTTTGCCCGACTCGGGCATCTAACCCAAGGCCTCATACTCAGCAGTGCTCTGTTGTTGTTTAACGTTTCCTTGTAGTGTTCCACCTAGCACCCATTACATACCAATTAAAATCTCCCTACCGTTTGTTTTCTCTCTCATTTGTTTTAACTCCTAAACTTAACATCTACTTAAACAAACAAGTCGTGATCAAGTTTGTTTTAAGTTAGTATTTTATTGCCCCATCAAATAACTTAGTTTGCATCCTCTTGATAAACAATTAATTATCTCAAGAGGCTGTTGATGTAAATTGGATTAGTTGGATGCTCGTGTATCAACGTGTATTTACTTAATGTACTGTGTTGGAAGTTTCTTCTAGTAGTTC
Source organism: Standfussiana lucernea (assembly GCA_964057025.1). NCBI lineage: Eukaryota > Metazoa > Arthropoda > Insecta > Lepidoptera > Noctuidae > Standfussiana > Standfussiana lucernea. The sequence goes on along the minus strand of OZ059791.1, from coordinate 14,521,449 downwards.
GGGGAAGAAGGTTCCATGTTTGGTTTTGATGTGAGACCTTTGGTGGTAGAGGAGCGCGGCGCTAATAACTAATACAATTTTCTGGTTACTAGGTCTTGCCAAATTCGGTCCGTAGATGGGTGACCATCTATTACATACCGAGTTTCGCCCGTGCCTCGCAAAGCACGTTAAGCCGTTGGTCTCGGCTGTAATTTGTAGATCTTTGACAGTCGTTACGGCTCGTAAGTCTGATAACTAGTCTTACCAAGGGGTTTGTATTGCCAAGTACCAATTGGGTTATGGAGGGCAGATAGGCAGTCGCTTCATGTGAAATAGTGGTATTCAGCTGCATCCAGTTAGATTGGAACCAGACCCTATCATAGTTAGAAAAAAGCTAGGCAGATGATGATGGTGATTTCGAGACCTATGGTACTTTTATTAAGAAACCACCATCAGCTTGTACCGTTCCTATTTCTAGGACACAGGCCTCTTGTCTGTGAAAGAGAGTAGTCGCGGTTTGATAGTCGTTCCAGCTAAAATACTGGTATTCTGCTGCAGCCAGTTAGACTAGAAGTTGAATAAAGGTTAGGCAGATGAAAAGGCTCGGTGTTTAAGGAATTTTCAAAGGCCTCAATTTCGAACCAAAGACACGCACCTCTGATTTTTCGGATTCATACGAGTATTGTATAATTATCACTTGTTTCGGTGAAGGAAAAATTCGTGAGGAAACCAGCGTGACTGAAAGATATTTGTCGACAATATATAAAGCCAAGTCAGAGGCCCATGGGCGGAATAAAAACTCCACAACAACAAAACACCAGGTTAGGCCCTAAACACACGATAAAGAAGAACAAGGATTTTGCGTAGTCGTATTCTATGTACACTGATCATAAATAAAAGTCATATAAAATATGAAGTTCACAAATGGTGATTTTATCGCTTAAAGCATCGCATGAGAAATCTTATCTTCACCAGACGGCTTTGTATCAAAACTTATAAAGTTCTAATTTATTTGATCAAATAAGTTCCCTTTAATATAACAGATTCCGATCTTGAGATGAAGCGTATTATAGAGCTTGATAATTCTACTTCTAAATAAACCATTAAACAGATTTTCAATTTCCCGAAGACCGCTTATCAGCCGACATACCACTTACGAAAGCCATGAAGCGGCTTGAAAATTTTGTACAATTTTCGAAGTCGAAATCTCGACTATTTTTCGAGCCGTGCCTCGGGCGATGGGATATAAATCATAGCTAACTGTGTTAGGTAACATAACAGATGGCCGCATGTATTTCCTTTGCCATTTTGTATTTTTTTACTGTTTCCGTTTCCGTACTGTATTTGCTTTGGGAAAATTGACTGAGAGCACTTGTATTAGGTTCTATTTTCTGTTTCACGCTTTTTGATTTGTGTTGAATGTCCGAAAAACCTACAAAATGGCAATACATCGCGATAACGATTGTCAAAAAGTTCCAAATGTTGGGGATTGGGATGCGCTACAGAAATGTCACGTGGTTTTTGGACGACAAACCATTTGTTGACAGTGGCTATCGTAGATTTTTTTTATCGAGTGGATAGTTCATAACCTGATATCAGAGTTTTTATGCTGGGCCTTTGACTTGGCTCTACATACCGTCGAGAAATATCTCCCAGGCATGCTGGTTTCATCACGATGTTTTCCTTCACCGTGCTAGTGATAATCATAATATTATGTACAGTACGCATATGATTCCAAAAAATAAGAGGTGCGTGTCTTGGGTTCGAACTCGAGACCTATGACTTGGCAGTCCGACGGTCACACTACTAGGCTATCACTGCTTGGATCGCTGATAAAATATTACTTTTTTTAGGCCCTCTGAAGGACCCGTTTAATCGGTCGGAAAAAATGACTACCTCCACAAGCGAGCGCTTAGGTATGCCCATAGATGTAACTCAAAGCTACGATGTTAAAGACAGTTCGACTGTCAAGAAAGTTCTTCAACCAATCTTATCAACCAGATCTGAATATAATTTCATTCCCTAGCAATCTAAAATGTAAACCTGAATTTCCGATTCTCAACACCTCAAAAGGAGCTCATTCAATAGAATTGCCGAAGCAGTAAATAGAATAGATATCTATTAGTAATTTCGAATTGAACTTCAAACTGTGTTCCTAATGGAGAATCATTGTAAGATGTAAATCGTCGCTTTCAAGATGTTTTGTCGCATAAATTCGAGTTGAAAATTGTTTTGGGGAACCGATAAATGAGTATCGTCTTTAAATACGGTTTTCTTTGTTAGTATTGTTGATTTAAATGTGGTTGTGGAGGATATTGTGACCTTATTTTGGGAATAGAAAGTTTTATTAAGTCCCTAAGTATAATATGATTTTATATGGAACGTTTGTAAAGGAAATTGTATTCTTATCCACTACCGTTTTGCTTATTTATCTTAATTTCCATCCTACATATTACGAGGCAAAGTTGTATGAACAGTACACCTACATTTCACCATTTATGCAAATAATAATAATAGACTTCCTGACTGTTTTCGTTAACGGCGGCCAATCTCACCGGAGCAGCCATCGGCGTGGGAGATATTATGGTGCACAAGTGTGTGCGCAGGCACACAGGCACAGTACTGCACTTTCTGTTCACTAACTCTCATAACCCGATGGGACGGCAATCCGTCACTACCGGTGTGAGGTCAGGCGCAGGACCAACGAAAATTCCTAATGGAAAAACCCAATCGCACTTTTTGCCCGACCCGAGACACGAACTCAGGACTCTACGCTCAGTAGTCCCGTTTACGACTGCGAGACCAACGGGGCAGTCATTCGATTATGTAGATAATAAAGGACTAGACTAGTAGAGAGAATTAGTAAAGTGTTCATAGTATTCAGCCTTTAAAATTGTCTGAATATAATCATCTCACAATAAACAAAATGGCTAACATCAGAACAGACGAAATCAAAAAACAAATTACTAATTCGTCCCCGTCCTGCGAAACAAAGTCAATAGCGTGAAAACGTCAAAATAAATACTATGTTACGCGAAAAATCAAACAAAGTCTCGAGTGTATCACAGACATATTTGCACAGGATATTTAAACAGGAAGGAGCTAACAAACGCCCACGTCACGTCCACCGGAAGCGCTCGAAATACGGCTTGGGACGTAGCGAGCTCAGAGCTGATATTCAAATATAGAGTATGCATGAAAAATACTGCAATGCTTGTAGCTTGCAAGCGGTGACGTTCTTACAGGTTAAAGAAGAACCTCGCCTATTTTGCAGGTTATAAAATAACTAAAGATAATAATAAAAAAAAGGTAATATAATATAATATCTTGACTTGGCTCGCGAGGTTGTCGACATGTGGGAAGTGGACTCGCCGATCATTGTGCCGATAGTTGTTTCAGCCAATGGCTTAATGGCCAAGAGCCTCTACCAATACCTGAGGAGGCTCTCGTTAGACAGCTGGATCAAGGGCTTGATTCAGAAAGCGGTACTCCTGGACACAGCTCGTATTGTTAGGAGGTTCCTCTCTCTGGAGCCCTGACCGCCGGTAGCTTGGACCCTGTTCCCGATACCGGTGGGCTACTATTTTTATATTTTTAAATGTTTTTATTTTTTTTGTAAGAAATATTTAAAAATGTAACAATAAGAAGAAAAAATGAATAAAGAAAAAAAAAGGTAATAAAAAACGAAGAAAATACTCACTAATATGTCAATGGCATGGATTTATAATATCATCCTCATTCGTTAAATAATGACAGCCGGGACCAACGGCTTAACGTGCTTTCCGAGGCACGAAGGAAACTAGGCAGGTAAGCTCGTGGTAAGTGCTGATGGTTAGTGATCCGCAGACCGACCTTAGCAAGCGCGGCTTAATCTTGAAAATCGACCCGTGCGTCTGTTATTATATAGCCGCGAGCTCCTCAAACGGTGATGGAAAACATTGTGAAGAAACCATGGACGTCCATGAACGAAAAATCGAAAGGCTTGAGAGCCCGCACTGGAGCTGTGTGGTGGATTACAGCCCACTCATTCTCATAGTAAGGAGGTCCTATCCAAGTAGTGAGAACTTTTTAAAATTTACCACAAGTTCTATAATACACCCTCCTGACCCAGTCCACTGGCACGTCTGCCACAATAGAATTTTTGGAAGGGACACCGACGCGAAAACGGAAACCACATACTCAGTACATCATTCTGAATCCCCCACATAGAAAGTTTTCGTCGGTTATAAAAAAAAAAATAACCGACGCAGGTTTTGCACTTTTGTAGGAAACTGCTTTGCTGATTTTTTTTAATAAAATACAGCCCTAGCCTATTTTTGAAGGACAGGGTTGAAACTATTGTACTTATATCTAATGCTAAATTAAGAACTCTAATCTGTATACAGTGCAATGTACTTGAACTTTGTCGTAATAAAAAAAAAATATTATTATTACTTTACAGGCTGATAATGTTAATGATGAACAGTTTGCAATTTGTTTGTGGATTCAAACCTAGACATTAAAGATTGTAAAAAATAACATGTCAATGTTAATTAGGTAAGTACTATTTTAAGGCAATGCGTTTGTGTGGAGCTGGAGGCTTCCATTCACTAGCGAAACCAATGAGACTATGAATCCAAATAAAATATCATAGTTTAAAAACTAATTAACACGCTTTAGAGTGAAGATTTTAGTTAGCTATCGTATTTTTCTCAGCAAACTCTTTCATTTGATACCCTTACCATAAGAATGCATAAAAAATAACTAGTCCGCCCTCTTTGGAAGTCCGCCATATTAGATTTAGAATGAAGTCACTTAGCTAACTAAGCATTGTCATCCAAACTAAACATGTATGCAAAATTTCAGTACAATCGGAAACCGGGAAATTGGTCAAATTTAACTTCTAAGATTTTTTAAACATAGTTAGTTACAGGTGAAACTAATAAAAACGTGTTAAAATTGAACAGAATCTGCAGTGCGGTGAGCATATTGCGCAGATTTTTGATGATAACGTAGATACCTTGAATTTTGTGTACATTTGTTTAAAACGCAGATGAACCAAAACAAAAGCATATCGAATGGGCTGCCCCACAACTCGTGTAGTGCGCATACATAGGTACGGATATGAAAACTAAAATCCAGCCAAAATTAATTAAATTCATTAAGACTTGGAAGATATTCACAAAACATCTGACCAACATGAAATATGTAGGTGTTTTCATTTGAGTACTTAACTGTTTCTAGTGCATTTTAAAGCAAGACGCTATTTCCACGTCCCAATATATTCCCCGAAAACACATAAATCCGCGTCTGCACTATAAGTTCTCGATGTATTTACATATCCATACCATCTGCTTACCTAGTCTACATACAATTCCTTATTCACAACATCCTGTGTAATCTACATCACTAATTGCATCACCACCCACGCAATATCCAATCTTATACTCAAAGCAGTTAAGTCCACTATCCTAAAAAAACACGCAGCACTGACGTCATTCTCTTATTAAGTTGCTGTTTTGCGTTGCAGTAAGTCGTCTTTTACGATATGATAAAATTAAATAAGCGTTTTATGCAAGATTAGCTTGTGTTAAGCTGGAAGTTATGGTTGGAGGTAGAAAAAGTAAAAGAAAATGAGTAGTATTTATATAAGCTATAAGTTTGTTGTGCTAGAATTGCTCGTTAGAAGTTTAGCTTACTTATGGCAATCAGGTTCGCTTATGAGTTTGAAACGAGTAAGCAATTTTACGTCCGGCGCACCTTAGCCCCGCCCCGCTCCGAATCTTGCTGACTGGCTGATATTTCCAGTGAACTACTATAATTACTATATCTGAAATATTTTTCAGTAAACTGCTATTACTATTGCTGAATTATTATTACTGAAAGCATTAACCATTTGACACCGTGACTGCTACCGAGAAATCCCGTATGGATAACTCAATAACACTGCCTTACCTGGGTATCGAACCCAGGACTTCATGCTCAGCAGACGTGCTTGCGACCAGCGAGGCAGTCATATTGATTGGTCTTAATCAGGTAAATAGATCTTATCCAATAAGTGACCATGACAAAAACACATAGGATTTTTATTAAATGTAAATAAAAAATCCATTTTCATTTACTATCGTCTATCGTAAGTTCTGTGGATGGAGTGGGAGAGGAAGACCAAAAGAAAGATGAATGGATTGTGTGAGGAATTGTGGAAGACAAAGGAGTGAAGTGCAGGAGACAGTACCCCAAGTAACAAGGGACGAGGAAGAGAAAGACGGGACAAGGGGGGGGGGGGGCAGGGGGGAGAGGAAGATGATGGCAGAGAGTCGTGTTGTCGGGGAGGTTGTATCGCTACTTTTTCCTCTACTCGAGCTGTCATTTGCAACTTTGACGTTGGTCCTGGTTGTTCTGTTGATTCTGGCTTTTAGGAGTTGCAGTTGATTGGGAAAAGAGTGGCGGACTTGTCCAAAAACAAAAACTTTGGCGTTGAACATGACCGGATTTTTAAACTTCTTTCCATGTTTTTGATTTTTATTAAGTTAATATCGCTGTTTTTTAGTTTAAGAAATTTATTGAGACGATGTAGAAATAATTCTCATGATTAATTTGATGAGTGCATTTTTCAGGACCGCTCAAATAAAATAGTTATATTATGCAATTAACTTTTGTTTCATACGAAAGAATTTTATAAGTGCAGTAGAGTATTTTTCTTCATTTGGGTAACAACGTTTGGCGCCACGCCAACTGAATTCTTTAATTATTTCAACCAGTTATGCTTTTTTATTGTTTAGTTTCGTTCTAAAATGACTGTTTAAAGTATAGTTTATGTTACTTTGGGGTTTAAATATTAAACGCTGAAGAAATTATTACAAAACTAATGACCCGCACTTCGCAAATTGCTAATGAAGAAAATGTCAAAATCAATCAGACAAACCTTAGACCCTAGCACGAATTTGGACGTTAAACAATGACGAAAATACAATTTTCCTACAGCAATTTAGTTTAATTGTTTGTAACAAGCACAATCACTATCATCCTTAATTTTTAATGTTGGAATCAAATACATTTAAATGTTTATGTGCGATAGATGGGACAAGACATATGAGTAAGTATATTGATACTCATAGCGTATAGATAGTCTATACAGACTATTCAACTAATTGTAATTAGTGGTTGTCTGCAAGTTTACTGTTTCCTACAGTAACATAATTATTATATTAATCTACGTACATACTAATACTATAAAGAGGAGGGATTTGATTGTTTGTTTGTTTGCATTGAATAGGCTCCGAAACTACAAGATCGATTTGAAAAATTCTTAAAAATAATATAATAAATAATAACAAAAAAAAAAAATTAAAATAATATCCAAACTTTCTTTATAATGTACTCTTTTTTAGTAACCCGCGCAAAAAGGAGGGTGTCTGTGTGTGTTAAAATTTATAATTTTTATATATGACGGCGTAAGCGATGGCTGAGCGATAGCGCCGTTGTCATTAGGGTTCGGTGGTACCAGGTTCATGATGAAATGTTAAAATAATAGTTTCGGTTTCGGTACACAAAAATCACAGTTTATTATTTAACACAAATTTACATTAAATAACACTAACAAATAATCTCCACAAAATGGGCAAACCGACAGTTTCGTTCTGAAGGAGTGACTTGGTTGGAGTTCCGAGCAAAAGTGATCTCGGCACAATCCCCACTCTACAAAACGACTCTGTCCACGTGCCGCCATTAAAACAACTGTAGCGCTTAGGTAGTGTAGAATGATACTCCAGATGTGGTTACGAAAAGAGGTATAATCAAGACTAGGATAGCTTAGCTTAACAGAAATATGTACAGGTCTTATAGTGTAGTACATGGGCACAAGTAGTGGATTGCTTATGATATATTTACAAAGTGTAGTTCCTAAATAATACGTGTGGTGGCGCGCGGGTCGCAGTTGTAGGTCGCTGTCCTAGCGCGCTCTAAGCTGCGCCGAGTATAAATATCCCCTCTCTGTGCGCGGGGCTCCAGTACACGGTTGGCGGCGGCAGCGGACGGATGTATGACTTGACTTGCAGCTACAGTACTCCCCCCTTAGTGAAAACGTACAGGCCTCTTCACTGATCGGCCTGATCTGGTGCGGTACTCGTTGGTGTTGGCCGGGAGTAGGCTGGTGTGATCTTCGCTGGTAGCTGCAGGTGACTGGGGTGTCTCACTACTCGTGTGGTCGTGTTCTTCAGTGTCGATAGTGTATGCCGGTTTGAGTCTATCGATCGATATTGTGCTGGATCTTCCCGGTAGTTGGATTGTGAAGAACTTCTCGTTGCGCTCGATGACCTTGTACGGACCTTTGTATGGCTGTTGTAGCGGTTTGCGGACGGTGTCGTCGCGTATCAACACGTGGCTACATGTTTGTAGATCATTGTGCACGAACATACATCGCTTGTTGGAATGCGATTTGTATGTTGGTGTTAACTTCGTGATGACGTCATGTAGTTGGTCGACGAAGTTGTGATCCATTGACTTCGCTGCTGGTGATGGTGCTATGAAATCACCAGGCAGTCGCAATGCTTGGCCGTAGGTGAGCTGCGCGGCGCTGGTGTCGGTGTCCGTACGCACGGCGGCTCGTAATCCCATTAGCACTGTCGGTAGCTCGGCGATCCATTTGTTGCTATTTTGTAGGCGAGTCATAAGTGCAGTCTTCAGTGTTCGGTGCCAGCGTTCGACAATGCCGTTGCTCTGCGGGTGGTAGGCAGTGGTACGGGTTCGTTCGACTCCCAGTAGTTGTGCGAGGTCTCGAAATAGACAGCTTTCGAACTGTCGTCCTTGGTCAGTCGTTATTCTTGTAGGGCACCCGTAACGAGATATCCACGTTTCATATAGCTTTTTGGCGACGATATCGGCAGTGATTTCCCGTAAAGGTACTGCTTCGGGCCATCGTGTGCAGCGATCGATCATAGTCAACAGGTAGCGATGTCCAGACGATGAAGTGGATAGCGGACCAACGATGTCGATGTGTACGTGTTGGAATCGTTCGCTTGGTGGGAACGCTGCAACTTCACTGTGGTTGTGACGTAGAACTTTCGAGCGTTGACATGATATGCACGTTTTCGCCCAATTGCCAATGTCAGTGTTCATTGCGGGCCAGAAATAGCGTTGTTGCATGAGCTTGCGTGTAGTTCGTAACCCGGGATGACTTGGATTGTGCACGGCGTTGAATGCGATGCGACGAAAGTCAGTTGGTAGGTACGGTCGAACATGTGACGTAGACGTTTCGCAGAATATTGGCTTGTTTGTAGCGGGCATGACGATTTTCTTAAGTTGAATATTTGTTTGTTGCAATAAATTGGGTATATCGCTGTCCCTTTCTTGTGCTTGAGATACGTCATCGTAGTTAATTGGCGATGGTAAGTCGACGGTTTCGATGCGTGAGAGTGCGTCGGCGACAACATTGTTTACTCCACTCACATGACGAATGTCCGTAGTGAACTCGCTGATGAATAACAACTGCCGGGTGCGTCTTTGTGTGTCGTTATCTGACGGCGGCTTGCGAATAGCGTAGGTCAGCGGCTTGTGGTCGGTGTAAACAATGAGTTCTCTTCCTTCGAACATTTTCCTGAAGTGTTTGATCGCCATATAGATGGATAGTAATTCTCTGTCGAATGTACTGTATCGTTGTTGCGTGTCGGAGAACTTCTTTGAAAAATAGCCCAGTGGTATCCATTTCTTGTTTACAAGTTGTTGTAGTACGGCTCCTGCGCAGGTATTCGATGCGTCACACATTAGGGAGATGGCGTCGTTCGGCGATGGGGATGGATGAGCGAGCAAAGCTGCGTTTTGTATGCCGGCTTTGCACAACTCGAATGCTTGTATAGCTTCTGTGTTCCACTCGATTTTGGTTTTGTCGCGTTTCTTGGAATTATGTAGGTACGCGTTGAGTGGTGCTTGTATGTGTGCGGCATTTGGAATGCTGTCGCGATAAAAGTTTACCATTCCGATGAATCGATGTAAGTCATGAATTGTTTCTGGTTGGGGGTAGGCAGTGATTGCAGTGACCTTTTCTTGTGGTGGCTTAATTCCGTTACTTGACACTTCGTAGCCCAGGAACTTGACATTTTCTTTGCTGAAGACACATTTCGATGGATTTATTGTTATTCCATAGTCGTCTAATCTGCGTAACACTTTTTGTAGGTCTTCGATGTGGCATGTTTCATTATCTGAAGCGACGATGACGTCATCAATGAATGGGAATGCGTAGTCTAACCCGGTGAGTACTTCATTAATGAACCTCTGGAATGTCTGTCCGGCGTTTCTGAGTCCTGGACACATTCGAGGGAATTCGAATAGACCGAATGGAGTGGTGATGGCGGTCTTCTCGATGTCCGGTTCATATACAGGCAGCTGTTGATACGCACGATTCAGGTCAAGCGTAGTGAATATCTTCTTGCCGTGAAGTAGGTAGGTGAAGTCTTTGAGTCGTGGTACTGGATAGCGGTCAGGTTTAGTGACGTCATTGAGTCTGCGGTAGTCGCCACATACGCGAATGTCACCGTTTCTCTTTGGTACGACGTGTAACGGGCTGGACCATGGACTTTTGCTGGGACGACATATCCCCTGCTGCATCATCGTCTCGAACTCCTTCTTCACGGGCAGGTATCGATGTGGTGGTAATGGTCTGGTCTTGCTGTACACTGGTGGACCGGTAGTTTCAATGTGGTGTTCCACCCGGTGTTTTGGAGTGTCCTTCATACATGACGGTCGAAGGATGTCGGGGTACTTGCTGAGTAGCTGGTGATACGGCTGACCAACATCGATACTTCTCACTGTAGGCTCGGCTGAGTAGGTGATTGGTGCTCTGGCGGTGAGTTTGGTAACTTTGTCGACGAGACATCGGCCGGCTACGTCGACAAGAAGTTGATGATGAGTTAAAAAATCGGCACCAATGATGGGCTTGCTGACTGCGGCGATGATGAACTTCCACGTGTAAGGTCTACGTAGGTTGAGATCCAGTTGTAGTGTCTTCTCACCATACGTTGGAATCACTGTGTTGTTCGCGGCATACAAACAGAAATCGGTTGGTGTTGTGTTCCCGCCTTTTCTCTTCGGTATCACGGATACGTTGGCGCCAGTATCAATCAGGAAAGATAAACGTGAGTTTTTATCTGTTATGAATAGGCGGTAGGATGAGTTGCTTGCGCCGGTTCCCGCCTCGGCCAACGCAGGTGTTAGTTTTCCGAGCGGGCGCTGCTGTCTTCATAGCTACACGGCCGCGTGCACCTTCTCGCTTCTTTGCCGAACTTGCGATGGTAAAAACAGATCACTGATTGGTCGTTTCGCGCGCGATCGTGATTGGTCCGGCTCGACGAACGCGATCGTGAGGGTCGCCTGTTATACGATCTGCGTCTATAGCTGTGTTGTTGCGATTGTTTTGCCTTCAACTCAGCAATTTCTCGTGTGAGAGCGTCGATCTTCTCTTCCAGTGACGTAGATGCATGCGAGGTGGTGGGAGTGGAGCTAACTGCTGCGACACTGCCGTATGGTTGCGACTGTTCGAGGATCTTGTCAGCCATCATCGCCAGCTCGTGGATGTCTGATTTCTTGATCTGGAGGTCTTCACAAAAATAACAATCACGTCGGGGTCACCACTGTAGCGCTTAGGTAGTGTAGAATGATACTCCAGATGTGGTTACGAAAAGAGGTATAATCAAGACTAGGATAGCTTAGCTTAACAGAAATATGTACAGGTCTTATAGTGTAGTACATGGGCACAAGTAGTGGATTGCTTATGATATATTTACAAAGTGTAGTTCCTAAATAATACGTGTGGTGGCGCGCGGGTCGCAGTTGTAGGTCGCTGTCCTAGCGCGCTCTAAGCTGCGCCGAGTATAAATATCCCCTCTCTGTGCGCGGGGCTCCCCCCCACCCGACCCTTGCCCAACGAGCCAGCCCGCGTTGCTGAGCAAGTAACGTTAAATTCCCCAATTAATAATAATACGACCCAGCCTGTCCCTACTTGCTGCCCTCCCCAAAATGACGCCCTAAGCCGAGGTCCGAGCCCCACAGGGGGTGCCCTTAGCGAGCGGTCATTAATAGAATAAATTAGCTTGTAAGCCCTGGCTGGGGGCCTTAAATTCATTTGAGGTCACCACAGGATAGTCCGGTTAAGTAGTAAACCAGCCGTAGAGAGCTGGAAAACTGCGAGTGGCCATTATCAAAAAAAAAAAAAAAAAAAAAAACGCGGGGCTCCAGTACACGGTTGGCGGCGGCAGCGGACGGATGTATGACTTGACTTGCAGCTACACAACATCTGACGTCACGGCGTTTACCCCTACTACAATGGTCAAATCAGCAACTTGACGTGTAAAAGTTATCTCTTTCTCCGACATATATTTAAATGTTTTTTTTTATCGTTTTATATATGAATATTTAAAAATGTAAAAAATAAGAAAGAAAAATAAATAAAGAAAATAATAAATGATAATTTATTAATTGAATCTGGTCTCTAAAATGTAAGTACATTATTTTGATTTTTTTTTTTAATTTTTTTTGCCATATTTAAATATGGCTGAACTCTGCTAATTTATAACAACTGTTGTGTATAACCCATATTTGAAAAATAAAATTCTATTCTATCCTATCCTGTCCTGCCTTATCCTGTCCTATCCTATCCTATCCCATCCTATCCCGTCCTATCCCGTCCTATCCCGTCCTATCCCGTCCTATCCCGTCCTATCCCGTCCTATCCCGTCCTATCCCGTCCTATCCCGTCCTATCCCGTCCTATCCCGTCCTATCCCGTCCTATCCCGTCCTATCCCGTCCTATCCCGTCCTATCCCGTCCTATCCCGTCCTATCCCGTCCTATCCCGTCCTATCCCGTCCTATCCCGTCGTATCCCATCCTATCCCGTCCTATCCCGTCCTATCCCGTCCTATCCCGTCCTATCCCGTCCTATCCCGTCCTATCCCGTCCTATCCCGTCCTATCCCGTCCTATCCCGTCCTATCCCGTCCTATCCCGTCCTATCCCGTCCTATCCCGTCCGATAGGACGGGATAGATCGGAATAGGACGAGATAGACGGGATACCGTCTATCTCGTCCTATTCCGATCTATCCCGTCCTATCCCGTCCTATCCCGACCCGTCATATTTTTTTTAAATACCCGTGCGAAGCCGGGACAGGCCGCTAGTTATTAATAATCACACTTATTTACCTATTTACGTAGTTACTAACAGGAAATAGTGATCAATTCATTTAATAATAGAGAAACATCAAAGCACGAAATAACGTTACTCAAAGACTTTAATAATCTTGGAATTCATAAGAGATAAATACTCATGAATGTCTCTTCTCTGTCTTGTCATCTCTATTCAGTATATCTCGGGCCTTTCTGGTCCACTGCGAGTATCCCTGCCAGTGCGACAAGCTTTAGTTACTCGCTTTTAATTATCTAGCTTATATCCGATTATATACTGTGCAAGAATCCCTCCAACGGCATAACAAATCCTCCTCACTTTACTTAATTAACGACTCATAGAACTACTTCTAATGAACCTTGTATAATTCCTTTGAAAAATAACCTAGTAAATTGTGCATCTAAGCTCAACACTGTTTTCTAAATTATTACTCAGAAACTTGCGAGTTTTGATACCTATTCGATCGCTATACGGAAACTGGAATTTTTACTAAAATCTCAACGAGCGCCATCTTGTGAGACAAATTGGAAACTCATTTATTCAATAGAAATTGAAGTTTACTTTGAGACCGGGTAAGTGTTGCTAGTGATAAAAACTCGAACTAGGCTTACTGTGTGTGTTCAGTTGAGTTAAAAAGCAGGGTTTATATTTATAATAATTCAGTTTAATTTGCCAATTATAAAATTGTCGACTCTAATTTTCGCTTTATTGGAACAAATAAACTAATTTCGGCTTCGTGTAAGCAAAAAATACAGATGAATAAAATAGACGTTTCTTTATTTATCTCATCTTGTCTCGTCAATATGTGATTATGACTAACGCATGACATAACGCCTATAATCTCCAAAGGGTTAGGCAGAGGTGTACCTAACCCGCAATTCCCATGTAATTTCCATGCCCGCCCAGGCCAATGAACGCTAAGCGCATTCACTAATTTGTGGTGCAATTGGGTTTAGTAAACAACCAAAGTCCTCTCCGAATAACAATTCCCATCTCGTAATGCACGATTCCCTAAATTGACGGCTGTCAAACGAGTTTCAATCACTCGTTGTGTAAGCAGTGATAGCCTAGAGGAGTGACCGTTGGACTGCGAAGTCATAGGTGTCGAGTTCGAACCCTACACCCTCTGATTTTTCGGAATCATATTCGTATTGTATAAATTGACACTTGCACGGTGAAGGAAAACATCGTTAGGAAACCAGCATGCCTGAGAGATATTTCTCGACGGCATGTAAAGCCAAGTTAGAGGCCCATGGGCGGCATAAAAACTCTGTCAGTAGGCACTAACCACACGAATAAGGACAATCACTCGTTGTAAAACTCATGGGGCGCGTATTTATGAATATCAGGAAATCAGTCGTGAAAACTTGTGTTCCGATGATGCCAACTCGATTGGTGCAGGGTACACTAGACCTTTTGCGTCAAGGGACAAAAGAACAATGAGTTGAAACTGTCCATTGTCCATTCAACAGAAATAGGGTTGTATTTTCTAAAGGGCCTTATTGGTTATGTTTACTTCCTACGTTTTTTACATATGTTTTTTTTCGCATGCGATAGGCAAAATCACCTTATTTGTTTTTGTTTTGGAGAAGGTATTGGAGTTACAAAATTATGTAAATATGTACATTACAAAAAACCCTTCAAATTACCTTTTGTGTTTGGTTAATTTACTCAAATTAATCAAATTTTGTTGCTAGGCATTTACTACAAAAAGTATATATTTTTATTTCACTCTTTTCACGGCGAAGCACAATATTTAAATATTAAAGATAATGGAATCTAATAGTGGAATTTCTACCAAATAATAAAGTGGTGTTAAGGCATTTCTACGTACTCGATTTTTTTCCTATAATTGTAACCCTACAAATTATAGGCATTTTATTCGGATGAGGAAAAACTCTGGGACTAAGCCTATATATTTTTTCGTACATGAAATACATAAAACACACATGTTGTCCTTATGTACGGTTACGGCACAATATGGTCATCTGCTCTCGAAGGTCAGGACTTTATTTACGAACGTACAGAATATGGAACATTTTTGTTACAACGAGTAGGTTCGCATGGATTCGTGGAAAAAATAGGACAAGCCATTTAAAAAAACAAAATTTTCAAAATTTGAAAAAAAAAAACATGTGTTATAAAAATGCTGTTATAGTTATTTCGTGTTCTTCTTGCCTGAATCGAAATCTCTATAGGTTCATCAATTCGTAAATATAATGGAGAAGTTAGTAAGTTGGTACCAATTAAATGTAAGAAAAAAGATACTGTAATCAAGCGAAGCATAAGTTACCTACCAGTATTAACTGGTATATTCTGGAAGGAAAGTGCTATGTTCTGTAGCGGAAATAACATTAATAATTCAATCATAAGCTTCGTCGCGGTCTTGTAGAAACTACTGATGAATATTCTAATCGAAGTACTGGTATCAACCAGTTTCAATTAATTAGATTAAGTTTTCGGCCAGTATTTGAAAAAGCTATCTGAGTACGTATCAATAAAAAAAAATATAGTTTACCTATTTATTAAAAAAAAAGTTATTCCTTGAAGAACACCGATTTAAATTGCACATTTATACAATATCCAAGCGTGCTTATTGAATTTACCATGCAAAGAAATATGAAGCAGGTTCAAAGTACTTAATAGTTATCTGCCAAGCCATTGTGACACAGAATGTATTATATGGACCATACCATTCCGTACCACTAAAGTTTACCGTAAACCTATTTTAAAGGTCGACTCTAAACATTGAATCGATTAAATTCCGCAAACAGGCATTTTAAAAGTCATTGCACTAACTGCGTGGTTCCGCAGTGAGCATAAATATTTGAAACCATTACAATATATATCACGCTCGAACCCTGACAATAAAATCGTAGGAATTAACCGATCTGTAATTTGAATTACAGATCGGTTCCTGATTCATTTACCAACTAGAATCAAATTCATTTATTGTTTGTCAAAGGTGAAATTTCAGCTCTTTTGATTATTTTATTAGGGTATATTAATTTTTATTTTTATAAAATTTTTGATACATTAAAATCACGCAACAATGGTACGTATACTTATGTTGCATGAGTTGCGTAAAAAATACATCAAACCAATACGTATATTGATTTGATGTATTTTTTGGGAAACGACCTCAGTTATTTCACTTTTTTTATGAGTCCACAGTGATAGGATATCTAAATAACGATTTATTCAAGTAACTATACTATCAAAACATCAAATCTTTATTTTTTTGTTGTGTTTAAATGTGACATGACACCCATCATTATTTTTTGCCGAGTTTCGTTACCTAATTTAATTTTGAGATTATTTATCTAAAACTCATCATTATCTGCCTAGCCTTTTCCGAACTATGTTGGGGACGACATCCAGTTAACCCGGATGCAGCTGAGTACTATTTTACATGGAGTGACTGGCTGATCTGACATCCACAATCCAGTTAGTACTTACTGAGTAATATACGATACCACTTGGTAAGACTGGTTGTCAGACTTTTCGGGTAACGATTTCAATGATCTAAGACTCATTGGGCTTAATTTCCAATTACGTTTCTAGGACCGATTCCTTTTTCTTAACCTGTGGCCCTACCTTAATGCAGGAATGTTTTAATTATATTCCAGTGTGGGAAAGAGACAGAGCTATAAAGGATGTCTAGCGCCATCTCTTTCCCACACTGGAATATAACTAAAACATTCCTGCTTTAAGACGTCATGGTGAGCAACCTGGTAATTTCTAAGCAAAAAAGAAATAGAATCAACAAACCTATTTCCCTATCACACACTGTCCGCCATTGCTCCAAACTTCAGCAGTTTCGTCCAAAAAAATCGCAAAGCATACCTCGTCTGTCGTAAATTTATCGTTGTCTCGATTTTCCTATCCCGCATCCTCATGTTCAATATTGTCTGATCTAGACTGCTCTTCGACAAAGCCAACAATATCAGCGTAGGTTAAAAGTTCAAAAAATTACAAAGCCCTGCAATCTCTTTGATGACTGCCAAAATTCCTCTTTACGTAGACCCCTCTGTCATACAGAATGTATCCTGAAACGTTCGGATGTATGGAGCGCTTACGTTAAAGGGAAATTGTTCAATACATTTTTATGCTTCAATTTTTCGTGTGCCGTGGGTCCACTCACTTGAACGTTTTTGCTAAATAAATCATCCGATTACTGGCGTTTTCTTTCGTACGTCGAGTAAACGTCACCTGCCAATTTTGTATGGCTTTTAAAATGGCTCGTTTTATTTTTGTTTTAGCTTGTTGAAATGCACTACTTTGATGTGAAATAAACCAGCTTGAGCACGATCTACTGCAGACGTTTTTTGTTTTTTTAGGCTCTTAATTTTTCCATACTTTTACGATATTATTGTGGTAAGTTGAGTACTTACATGAAAATATGGTCACGTTAGATTTAGTGGCTTGGTTCAATATAGGACTGATTTCAACAACAATCCGACAACCGATCCAATTATGATTCTCCTGTCCCAATTTATTTGAGGTCGGCGCAGCATGTCTTGCATACTTCTCTATTACTCGTTTTAAAATATGATCATGTAATATTTAAGTCATTTTATGTAACCTTACTAATATCTACAGGAGTATCGTTCACCGACTTTCTTAACACCAGACAAAACCGTGATCTTTTGTCACAAAAAAAAAAAAAAACATTAAATCTTATGGCATTTAATATCCTCGAGAGGTGTCGAGATCTCTTTGAGATTGAAAAAGATTGTTAGGTCAGTATCTTTACCTTTGAATATTTTCTTAAAAGAAAGGTATTAATGTTCATTTTCACGCTTAAAACTGGATCGTGGTTTATTTGAATAAAAAAGGCTGCTTGGATTGTTGGGGTTTGCAGATTTTTCTTTTTAATTGTAGCAGTTGGCATGTAAATCCTAGTAAAATGTGGTACTTACTTTGTTTGGTAATTTTATGCATGCCTGCTAAACTAAATAAATACGCTAAATCTGCATAAAAATACAGTTCGTATATAGAAAAGCTTAAAGAATTTCATCCAAAATAAAATTAAAACACTTTCTGCTAAGTCTACACAACTGTTTGAGCTTTCGACTTTTTATCTAGCCTTCTGAAACTGTTTGATTCAAAAATTCTTTCGCTTTCGTTGAAATCTGTTTTCGCAGTGGAAATAATTTGAAAAGTGAAATTGGCATTCCTGATAGAAAAAAACAAGAGAAAATCTAGTCACTCGGGAAGGTATTATACTTTAAAATGACTGGCACGTCTTAAATCATGTAGGTAACGTCTTTTAAAAATCAGGTTTTTCAAAAAACACAGATCGTGAATTTTTTGTGATGGATTCGATCACGTAACTAATGTGAGCACCAATTAGTTTTTTTTTTTGCCGGATCGTGATAAAACTTTTGACGACACGGTTGGCGCAGTGGCTGAGCGATTGACTACTGTGCTGCATGTCGTGGGTTCGATCCCCGCACGGAACAAATATTTGTATGGCCTACAGATAGTTGTTTCGGGTCTGGTTGTTTGTGTATGTGAGTTTAAATGTTTGTAAACGCACCCACGATACAGGAGAATGTCCTAGTGTGGGGCAAGGCTTTAAAAAAAAAAAAAAAAAACACAATTCCGTATGCAATGTGAACGTCCATCTCTGTCATGACGTATCGTGTTTTATGACGGATCGTCAATGACGGAAGCTGTGTGAATGAGCCTCTGACTTGGATTTACAATGTCGGCGAGAAATATCTCTCAGGCATGCTAGTTTCCTCAGGATGTAGTATTTCGCTAAAACGGATTGAATAATAGGCTTAAAAAATGGAGTAAAATATGTAAGATAGTAGGTAATATGGTAAATGAGTATCTATATTTGTGTAAAAACTGGTAAAGATGATTTTACTAATATTTCAGTACACGTCACATTACGCTATAATACAATAGTGGTCATTGATACTTATTTTGGCATCTTATAGAAGTGTAAACCTAAAGTACATAGTACCGTTTGCACAGAATGATAAATCATTAACCAAAACAATAGTAAACAATACATAGTAACATAAATTCATTCTTGTGTCAGCTATGTTAAGACGAGGCCAACAGTGAGCGAAGAACTTCCTTACCTTTCCTCAAAGAAATTATTCAGCTTAGTTATTTTTCCTTTTGTAAACGTCTTTTCACGTGTCATTTGTAGATCTTTGACAGTCGTTACAGGTAGTCAGTGGCCCGAAAGTCTGACAACCAGTCTTATCAAGGGGTATCGTATTACCCAGTACTAACTGGTTTGTGGAGGTCAGATAGACAGTCGCTCCGTGTAAAATACTGGTATTCAACTGCATCCGGTTAGACTGGAAGCCGACCCCAACATAGTTGGGAAAAGGCTGGGCAGATGATGAACAGTTTTTTAACGTAAGTAAGTCAAAATATTTCCATTTACAACTCCGAATGAGAAGGTTTTGTGAGTAAATAATAAAGAAAAGTGTTCATTTAGGTTATTACAGGTAGGAAAGCATCAAACACGTAGGTGCGATCTAATTCCGATCGCGAAGGAGCCGAAATTATGCTAAACGAGTCGATTTTGGTATAAGGCTATGTTCAGATGTTATGTAAGAGTAATCATTACTTAATATGGAAAGCGAAAGGCAATCTCATTTAACGGTTTGACGCATTTATTTACATTAACTATATCCATTATAATAATTAAAATAAACTAACTGTAAGCTATAAAAAGGGCATCAGAAAACTCCTCCTCAACGCTGTCAGCCGGTAATGTGCCCAAGAGACTGGCGGCGTTGAATCACGGGAAGCATCAACTAGGCGTTTGGAAATTTCCTTAAAAAGGCTGTGAGCAGTCGAACCCCACGGTCCCAGAGTTTCAACCCCAAACGGTTTGAATATTCCTTTATTCATTTTTTCTTCTTATTGTTTTACTTTTTAAATAAGTAAAAAAAAAACATTTAAAATATTAGCCCTCCAGTACCGAGAACAGGGTCCGAGCTACCGGTGGTCAGGGCTCCAGAGAGAGGAACCTCCTAACAATACGAGCCGTGTCCAGAAGTACTGTTTTCTGAATCAAGCCCTTGATCCAGCCGCCAAGCGAGAGCCTCATAAATATTATTATTATCTCATTTAATTAAGTTATTACTGTCTTGCTAGGCATGAAAGGCCTACAAAAAGTGAAATTACATCAGATTGGCTGACTGCTTCCCCGCCGATCAACTGGATGGCACAATTAGCTGCTAGTACTGTAAAATTCATGTCAATTTTGTTGAAAGTCGATGTAGAGGTAGCAAGCCTTTTCAAAGCGATTGTCATTTGTCTGAGCCAACTGGTGTTAATCTTTCAAGAAGAAAATTTCTCTACAGTGGGACAAGGATTGGTAATTTTCAAGCTAAAGTTGGAAATATAAGGTTTGACCGTACGGTTTTCTAATGTTTTTTACACCTGCATCAAGTTAAATTAATAACTTCCGCCAGCATATTTATGCAACTGACAAAAATTTTGACGAAGTAAGAACCGACGATGAAAGCAAAGTTTGACAGTTCTAACTTCAAGCAATTACTAAACTACAGAATTAAAATTGTTTCTAAGTAATTACTTTTACTCAAGTAATCACTTTGACTTGTTTATAGATACGGGTGTTCGAACTCTAGATGACGTTATGGCAGTGACGTTTTGCACATAACATAGGATTACATGCATTCTCCGAAGAATTGAAAAAGGAATACATACCTTATAGCACACACAGAACAACCAGTTTTAGTTGGTTTGTAAGACTCGAATTGTCACAGACAAAATTCATATCCAGTCAAATTATGTATTTTAGCCGAAGGTAGTCTAAGGAAATAGACATCTGATCGCACCCTTACATTGAAAATAATAATAATTTCCCAGCACGTAATTTCAGAAGCGTTCACTTAGATATCAGTGAGGGGCGGTTGTGAAGTAATAATAATTGCTAGTGATGTACCCTGCGTGCGAGGGTAATATTGACACGTTTAATTTAAAATCGATTATTATATTTGCTATCGATTTTATAGCTTACAATCAGTGTGCAATATTAGTACCTATTGCTAAGTTAAACTCTAAAATGAAATAATTAGGCTGACGATAGTGACTTTACTAACCACAGTTAAAATACCTAAATAAATTGATAATTATTTTAAAGTCCTAGCTTTGGATAAAGGGATTTTCAAGGAATATTGAAAATATTAGGATGTAAGGTTGCTAGTTGTAGGGTCGTAATTAAGCCCCTTTGACTTGGTGATACGTTTATTGGCAACTTGCTTATGTAATTCTTACAGTTACAATAATTTATATCAGGTGGCAACCCTAAGTGGGGGAATGAAAGGACTGCAGGTCTATCGCCAATTAGACCTCCCCTAGCTGTCTAGTTCCTGAAGAATGCGAGGCTTTCGAAGCAGAAAATAGGCTTACTTGGGATCAGAGCTGGCTGCGTGGCACCGCGTTCAGAACCTTTAGTTAGTGAGTTCGAAGACTGCTCTGCGTGTGCACAATAAGGACATGTAGTGGTCTTTGGATGTAGTGCAGATAACTTCCACGGTGGCGCTGGTTCCGATTGTTACACACGATGGTTGTAGATGGCGTCACTTGTCTCTAAGAGTTGCTGTTTTCTATATTATTGATTCGCTCATCATAGTGCTTTGGATATGTAACACTAGATGGCACTGTGTGTTTGTTACAAGGATTAATTTGGGCTTTTAATTTTTTCAGCTATATTTATGTAGGTACCGCTGCCTATAAATTCTTTATGACTTACAGTTCTTTTTTCACCAAATCCCATAACGACGCAATTCCAAAGTTATCAAACATTAATTAATCCATGTTTACCCCGAAATCAGACACGCGGAAACACGATTAGCATTTCCATGACTATATTATAGGGGTTGGCAAAAAAATATTGACAGTCGTCCCATTTACGTGTCGTACGGGGTGGTGGAGGGGAGGGGAGGGGAGGGGAGAGATGGGAACAAAATTATGCTAAACGACTCGATCCTTCCATGTTATATGGAAATAACAATTTCGCAGCACATAAATTTGGTTGTTCCGCATGAGATCTGTCACAATTTATATGTCTTCTTCTTGGGTTTTGTGTCAAAAGCAAATGACAAGAATGTTTTATGTGAAGGTCATGTTAACACTATCTAAATTATTTTTTTAAATTAGGTAAAAATATCCTAACAATATTGCTTACGTTTATTGCTACAAATACACCTGCGTACTTTTTTTCGATATTAAACGTGCAAAAAAGAGGGTTTGAAACAATTATACATACGTCAGAGTTTGGAATAGACCAACAAACTGAACGTCTTTCTCCATGGGACCAACATCGTAATCGTGAAAAAATAAAGTCTGTAGCACGCTATTAAGGGTTGAACCTCATCTATCAGCATGGAATCGCACTTTTCCATCTTTTCCACGTTGTAGATTCCTATAGCGCCACAAGCTATTCTAAACCATGTGTGTGATAAAGAATAAAGATGACGATGTCATAATATATACAAACACCCATATCTAAATCTCTTACAAAGAACGAGGGTCTATCTTTGCTTGTATAAGTCACTTAAGTAACACCGCCTAGAAAGAAAACTTCAAAATATCGAGACTGAAGTAACTTAAACAAAATACTGCTGTGGTACTTTTACATTTTTAGAGCAAGATCCTAAATGCCTTCACAAAACCACTCTCATGTGAAAGCCCTCTCATAAATTATTCTGATTTATTAAATACGGCCCCAACTCCTAAGTAATTAGTCTCGTATTCGATTAATCGAATCCAAAAGCAGAATTCGATTAGCCCCCGTCCCTAGTAGTACGTTCGTAATAATTGCGTACGAACATGCGTAGTTACATGAACGATTCGTATTCAGCAAGCGTTCTGCTAACAACGTTTTCACATGCTCATATTGCTCATTGTTATCTTGTAACGTGTCGTAAATACCTATATTTTGATAGCAATCGATATTGGTTTGGGTTACTAAGGGTAAATGGTAGAGGAGTGTGAATTTGGGAGTCAAGATGGACGTAAAAATCATAATTGAGGACGTGGTTCGGATACGGAAACTTTCATACAGCTAAAACTAGCGGCCCTACCATGGTAGGTAATGCAGGAATATTTAAGTTCTATTTCAGTGTGGGAAACAGATGGCGCTAGACATCCTGTAAAGCTCTGTCTTTTTCGCAAACTGAAATAAAACTAAAACATTCCTGCATTAAGACGTCATGGTAGAGCCACAGAACGGACAATTGCGGAAGGGGCTTCAAATAATTTCACACAAATACTTACTGAAGTCATGTGTCCGATGTCCGCAATTGATCCGTATCAGTTTGAAAGATCCTTTACGGAGAAGAAGAATTAAATCAACGTCCCACAACGTATAGGATATATTCCACATGCATCTTTTTCTGTCTAACGTTGCTTAGGTTTGACTTTCAATTGAAATGTACAAGTAATTCACACATTTAGTGCAAACGAATTTCAGGTGCAATTCTGAATTTCTGCCAGTAGATGGAAATTCTTGGTATTATTAGAACGTTGCAAATACGTTGTTTGGGAGTTGACAGGTGTTTGTTGTCCCGAACGGTATCCCGTGAGAGCAGTTTCGAAGTTACTGCATTGACTACAAACTTCTCGAATCATTAAAAATCTCTTTTAAATGCTTGAAGAACGAGTGATTTATCCTAGAAAATCTAAATCTGTACCGACGAGATCTTGGTAATTATTGATATTGTGACGTGAGGAAACCAGCATGCCTGAGAGATATTTCTCGACGGCATGTAAAGCCAAGTCAGAGACCCATGGGCGGCATAAAAACTCTGACACCAGGTTCGGCGCTGACCACACGATAAAGGAGAAGAAGATCGAAATTGTGTGTAAAAAAGAGGAGAAAAAAGGGTAAAAAATAATGATATTAATAACCAAAGTCGTCATAATGCGTTGTGTTCATGGAACGTTTTTGGACACTAGTCGGATGTTTTATTGCTAGGGTCTTAAATGTGTTATAAGAACGTATTCCGTATGCTTTCAAAATTCTGTTTGAATATATATTTATACGAGATATAAATTTGATAGCATTTTCTACAGCTGGCTTACAGCCCTTTCACACGATGACAATTCATTTTGTTTGACGTATCATCTTTTTTCACGATTCGTCATTTTTCTAAATGACCGTGTTCACACGCATCACCAATCGTGAAAAATGACGAACACGACTTAAATCACGTATCGTCTATTAAAAATCAGGTACGTCAAAAAACACGCATCCTGTTTTTGTTTGTGACGGATTCGCTGATGCGCTCGCTTCCGAAAAATCACGGAACTAATGTGAACATCAATTCGTTTCGCCGGATCGTGATAAAACACGATTCCGTATGCAATGTGAACGTCCAACCATCATGACGTATCGTGTTTTATGACGGATCGTTAATGACGGAAGCCGTGTTGAATGAGCTCTTAGTTTGAAATTCTTGCCCTCATGTGACTAGCATATTCTCATATTTATCACAGTCGTAACATAACTCCGTTGCTAGGGTTGACAAAACGCAAACACCTTAAACCATAACTACTTTTACGCCTCTAAATATATTAGAAAATGTATTCAAACGGACACCGTTATTATTCATAGAGAGCTTATCTTCCCTTCGCAGTGTCCTGAGGAAGTCTCTTTTGCATAAACATGAAGCCAAGTCGGGCAGAGTGTTAACCTAGTTACATACGTGCAAAGTGGCTCGTGGCTAAAACGCAATAAAACTGCGGTAAAGAGCTGTGATTTGTTGCGACTTAATGGTATGAGATTAAATTAACAACGGACCCGCTAGTGTGCGTCGGGTTTTATTTTGTTGCGGTTTCTTAGTATTAATTCTACAAATATAGAGGAAACTTGAGGTGGCCTATGTCGCCAGACAGCCTGACCTGATAGTTTTTTTTTATATGTTTATTCATATAAATTTTACAAATGTTATAACACCAAACTCCAGCCAAACTGTAGAACAGTTTGTCGGCAGTATTCTCGTGAAAACACTTATTTTCTAGGATTAATTAAGGAACTTATCTGCGTATCAAATTTAAAATGGACTGACATATTTTCTGATCAGGAAGCTAATAGTGCGTTTAATAAGTTTCATGATTTACTGGTCCTATTTTTTGATTTATGCTTTCCTAAAACGTGGTAAAGTAACTAGTAGCTACAAAAGATAAAACAAAAAAATCCTTAAACAATACAAAGTAGCAATTCTTAATCATGCATACCTACCTAACGCCTTCTTTTTAAACAAATACGGGGTGGAAGGGACACCGACGCGAAAACGGAAACCACATGCTCAATCCACCTTTTAATAATTTATATTTAATAACCGATGGAAAGTTTCTATGTGGGGGGGTTGAAAATGATGTACTGAGTATGTGGTTTCTGATTTCACGTCGGTGTCCCTTCCACCCCGTATGTCAGGCACTTGTTGATTTTACCATGCTAACACGCGCAGTGTCACACGTAGGCCCCGTCCCGCGTCGAAAAGAGACAGAACATTTTTATATATACCCCCTCGCATCCCGACACGAGACAGCGCGCGCGCAGGCAAACGCGTAGGTACATATCGCCGCTGTACCTACGCGTTTACTTCCTCTAATAAGACGAACGAATAAAACGAAACATATTGTATTGATACAGTTTTAAATAATTATAATTTAATTTTAGATGAGTGTCGTTCCTTTTTAATTGTTATTCTAAATCACTAAATATTGTGTATACGTAGAGTAAGAGTCAGAGTACTTAATTAATAAAGGCATTTTTTTTATTCATATGTCATGTTAGTTTTGCTCAACTCTCCAGTTATAACATTAAAAACTTGTGAAAAAGTTGGAACTTTGACCGCAAATATCTCCGTGACGAAAAGGTTTCCAAGTATGGTCCAGAACTGACGGGGTCCATTAGGACCGATGCCTGCCAGGGTTGCGGATTTGTTCGAAAGAGTTACCGTGGCCCTTGGCACCTTGGCACAGGCAAGTGAAGGAACACGATTGGGTTTTAGTCAGTAAGAGTCTGACACGCCCTCCCGCTCCATCCAAACCGGGAGAGGTCATTTGATGATTTCCCACATAAAAAAAAGAAGGTATTTTCCAGAATAAAAAAAAATCTCAATGACAGAGAGAACAAGGACCATTCGGATTCGTTGAGGGTATTTTTACAGTCATTGTATTTGGGTCGGCTCAACTACCTAGTTCTAAAGTCGACCACGATAGGATTGACCGCAATCTCACCTTCTTCACAACGGAATTACTGGGAAATGCCGATATCCTGAGCTTAAATCCTTTCAGGTTTCCGACTGTCTGCGAGAACTGTTGAATATTTATTTGCATGACAATCGGGGCTGGCGACTCTGCTTGCTTTCTGTGGTATAGAATCTTGATGTATAAAGTTTCATCTAGAGGTCGCCACGTAAAGCCAGACGAAAATGTTCCTTTTTTATTTCACTAACAGCTTTTAATTGCTACAGGTGATAAAGTAAAGCTGGATTTCCAAGTATGGATATTATTGATAACGCCCGGAAATTAATAGGATTTTTTCGTTTGACTTTTTTCAGTTCATGTTTACGGTACATAATATTATACTTAATGCGACTTTTCAAGTAGTTGCTTTTTAGTAAGTACCAAAGTTCCTGTTCCAATGGGCTAGAATTTTACGTGTGTACATAGATGTTAACCCGAATTCCCTCTATTTTCCCGTGACACAGGTTAATCAAGTGTCAAAGCTGGTATAGATTTTGATACTGATTGGTTCGGCAGGAGATTGATTTTCAATTTGTCGACGTTGCTACATGACGTCATGTCATGTTAGATATGACAGCCTTCAACAACACATGTACGTACGTATTAGTGTATGAAATATTCACTGATTTTATTTGGTCAAAGAAACAGCATTGCCATCCAACGTGGCAATTTCTTAACGCCCTGTAATTCATTTCCCAGTTTGATACTCGTACATGTTTTATTATTATTTAAGACTAGCCTTTGCCCGCGACTTCGTACGTGTGGTATTAAGAAAAAAAAAAAAAAGATCATTTCTGTGGTAGAATTTTAAGTTTGGCATCTAGCAGTAGAGTGGTGAAAACTGCGTTCAAATCCATGCAGTAGTTTTTGCGTGATGCGCATACAAACATACAGACAGAAAGACAGAGAGACAGACAAAAATTTTAAAAAACTATTGTGTTGGCTTGTGTTGCTCTAATAAAGACCCCCCCCCCACATAATTTTTTTCAATATCTCCAATGTACAGAAATATCGGCTTGTTACAATTTTATTATAAGTACAGATCTATTAGTAATGTACATACTCTTATCAAATAAATATTTATGGCGATATATTTCAAAAAAAGTTATTTAAGTTATAATTTTAAAAACTAACATAATTATATGTAAATACAGATACATTGACGCAAATAAATATACAGATACATGGATGTTATGGGCGCATATTCAAATGACGAAAGATGAGGATAAATGACGAAACTTATGCCACTGTCTTGTTTTATGGAATACAATTTTACAAAACAATTTGACAAATTTTTACCAACAAAGCTCAACGTCAACATCATTCAATAACCAAAAGATTCTAGAAGGTTGCAGCAAAGTACAGACTTTGATTTCTTTCTAATAATGTTCAATGTTATTCCTACCTTTTATTTTCTATGCTTACAAATAAATATAATTGAAGTGTCTGTTTGTAATTTCAAAGCTTTTTACTGAATGCGTAACTTGTGTATTTTTTGTAATTTTCTCTGCCTGTTTGTTTCGGCTAATCTCCGAAACGGCTAGACCGATTTTGACGGGACTTTTACTTATGCTACTTTTATATCAGAAAAGGATTAGGGTTCCCTGCAAATAACGGTGAAGTTCGCGGGCATCATCTAGTTTTAAATAAAAACGGGTAGTAAATACAAAATAATCAATTTAAAAGCAGGATGATTTTAAAACATGTTTCGTTCTCATCAACACAACTATCCCCAACACGTTAGGAAACATTGTATCTTACCTTGATTCTGGGTGTCTCCATGGTTATACTAAACGAGGTATAACACAGCGTTTCCAGTTGACAGTACTGTGTAGTACAGGCGTCAACCGGTTAAGCGAGATCTAAATAACAAGGCATGTTGTTCGCTTGACATGGGTCAACAATGTACTCAGGTTGAATTTAGATGTTATGGACACAGAACAGAGCCAGTGGACGGTTTCTAAAAAGGCCATGGAATAGAATATTGAACGATGATATAACCATTTAAAAGAGTCGAGCTTTTGGACGCTAAACAAAGATCTGTGGAGTATCGATGCAAAATGACATATTTAAATAAAAAACTAAATGGTTCTGATTATTTTTCCACGACAACTTTCATCATGAGTGTTACTTGCCTGACAGGCAAGGTACCAGTTCAGTTTTCAGGCCATGTCAGTTTCCAGTGAGTGACGACGAACCAAAGAATTTTAATTGGCGACGCGCCATGTGATGGGAAACCTACAAAACTGCTGACCTAGTCTCATGTAGGTAGTTCGTACAAAAGTATACATTTTGACAACTAACATTTCTAAATAACTTGATATTCCCTGCCGTCATAGTAATCAAACAGCGACCGGAACAGATGGCCATAAACGCTAGCTCATATATTATTCATTGGCCGTTTCACCCACTTTTTATACCGTTTCAGAATGACGCCAGTGACGGGAACCTTAAATATTGTATGGGACGCTTGTTACTGTTGTACGAGTGATTGCGCGCGTGTAAGACGATTTTGAAGGTAGAGGTCAGATTGTTACATTGCCCTTAGTGATTTAGGGTGAATTTTCAGGGTACTTACAAATAGGGTTTTTTTCAACTGGCGGATACCCGGCGTGTGCCACTACTAAGCTAAAAAAGAAATACATTCTACAAATTTACGTATAGGAAAAGTCGAAAATCGACTTCATGAATGGACCGATTATGCCTAATGCATTGTTCTAAAACCATTTTCGCATTAATGCCTTTCTAATGAAACCAGTTTGGGGCACATCGGTTGGACGGTTTCAAAGTCTATAACGGACATAAGTAGAAATATTTTTGTGTTTTATATAGACAAATGGATGTAAGTTCCCTAAAAATTCACATACGACAGCAATATCAGTAGTTGTACTGGTGTGTACAACAATGGCATAGCAGAACTTGAATTGTGAAAAATTCAGGTAAAACCCAAAAATAAAATATAGGTCACACGTGTTACCAGAGCCACCTGACACTAGTATTCTGTTTCGACATAAACCTTCCTGTAAATACAACAGTCGTTACCTGAGCCTAAAAAAAGCCTGAACAAATATTACAATAGGAACACGTCCTAAATACTTTTTCTATTCGTCCTTGATACATAAAATGTTAAATAAAAAGGAGTTTATTAGCACAAACTACTGTGTTATAATAAGTATTATTTGTTCTTGAGAAACAACGACACGCGGATCGCTGTTGTTATGTATCGTAATTTCTCGATTATGTTATATGTTATTTTTCGACAAAATACAAACACATAACAATACGCCTGTAATCCCTGAAGGGCTAGGCAGAGGTATACCTGATATTACACCCACAGTTCGCCAGTTATGTTTAAGTCCCATGTAATAGGGGGGCAGACTTTTGCTATCAACCAGGCACAAATCCAGACTCCGTGGCTGCTACTGAGAAATTCCTGATGTAAAAACCCAATAACACTTTGACCGACCTACGAGGCAGTCAGTAATTTTCGACAAATCTTAGTTATGTATTATTTTGGTGTGTTTTTTTTTACAATAGTTATATTATGTTATTATTTTTTATTCATTTACTTATTTTTCTTTCTTATTTTTTACATTTTTAAATATTCCCATATAAAATAACTAGCTGATTCGCGCAACTTCGTCTGCATAACATTTTTATTGATGTTCCACTCCTATTGGTCGCAGCGTGTTATATAGCTTATAGCCTTCCTCGATAAATGGGCTATCCAACACTAAAAGATTTTTTCAGTTCGAACCAGTAGTTCCTGAGATTAGCGCGTTCAACCAAACAAACAAACTCTTCAGCTTTATAATATTATATGTATATAAAATAATTAAAAAAAAACATTTAAAATATAAAACTAGTAGCCCACCGGTATCGGGAACAGGTTATTATTATGAGCCTTATGGGTCCCACTGCGGGGCAAAGGCCTCCCTTCCCTCTTTCCACTTTTCTCTATCTTGGGCTATTTGGGCCCAATCCAGCGTCAAAGAGTCCAGCTCGTCACGCCACCTCCTTATGGGCCTACCGCGTCGCCGGGTTCTGTTGCTTGGAACCCAATCTGTTGCCAGTTTGGCCCAACTTCGATGCGACATGCGGCAGATGTGGCCTGCACAGTTCCATTTTAATTTGGCGGCTGTGTTGTAAACGTCTGCGATTTGGGTCTTGGACCGAAGTTTACTGTTCTTTACACGGTCAGAAATTTTGACCCCTAGTATACTTTGCTCCATGGCTCGCTGTCAGAGCCCGAGTGCGGACTTTTGACGCGTTTGCGCTCCATAGGCGTAATAGTTATATGTATGTCAATAAAATATATGTTAATATAGTACATGCTTTATGTATGATTATATTATATTTATATAATGTAAAAATGGTACACCATAGACTACTCGTACCTGCAGTATTGTCTCTCCGTCTTCCTGTAATCCAACCAAAGCTGGTCTTGAAAAGATCGCTTTTAGCGATAAGAGCGCCCATTGTGTCACCTTATGTAAAAAGTCTTATTTTATACTAGCCTTTGCCCGCGACTTCTACTTAGAATAAAAAAGATCATTTCTGTGGTAAAATGTAGCTTATATTTTAAGTTAGGCATCTAGCAGTAAAGCGATGAAAACTGCGTTCAAATCCATGCAGCAGTTTTTGCGTGATGCGGGTACAAACATACAGACAGACAGACAACAATTCAAAAAACTGTTTGGCTTCTGTTGCTCTAATAAAGGCCCCCCATATTTTTTTTCAATATCTTCAATGTACAGACATCAGCCTGTTACAATTTTATTATAAATGTATAGATATGTTATTTATATGGTGTATATAATAAAGAACATTTACATTGCCATTCTATGTTCTATCAAACGTTTGTTTTATGTTTTCAGCTGAAAAGTTAAAATTATCTTAAGTACAGATTTTTTTTTTAGACTTTCACTTTTATTTGGAAGCAAGAAAAAACAAGTAGCGTTCTTTCACCAAGACCCTTATAAACAGCACTTGAAACAATGCAAAAAGTACATTTACCTTTACACCGCGTGTGCGATATTACTTTTCCCGTAAAAACAAACATTTATAGGACCTTAAGTATGGAAATAAAAACCACCTGCAGAGAAATTCTACCAGGTATAACTAACATAACATTCGTTTATTTTCAGGCAACTTTGGCCCATAGATTTAACCTTACATACACAACACAGAACACACAACACATAGGACATCACAGGAGCTGATGGCCGCTACGCCTCATATAATTTTAAAAAAGAAGACGTGTAAAAGTGTTTGTAAAAACCTATTTGCAAAATAAACATCAGTTATCATTTATCACTGAAAGTGTCAAACTCGTCGCCAAATATAATTGGGCTGACTCAATTTGAATTACTAAGAAGAGACTAATATAAATATGATAACAATACAATTTATGTTAGTAAATAGAACCTTAAAACTACATAATATGTTAGTAACACTTCGCCTGTACACTACATACTTGCAAAAATTGATTTAAAATACTCGAGTTTTTTCTCCAGCAAAAAGAAGAAAAATAGTTATTAATTGTAGTAAACGTGACACATAAAAAATCAAGAACATAAGTTATTAAAAGACAAGACTACGTTATAAATTATACCTTGTAGGTACTTGCCTCTACATAAATCTACTTTATATTACTTCATTCGTTCGGTCTGCCGCCTATACATACGAGTTCCTAAGCGTAAAAAGTCTATTCAAATTATAATCGGCCGTACAAGGTAAAACCATCAATAGAATTAACTTCCTATATAAAACCACCCAACTTTTCTAACCACAATAGAAACGTAAACTTCTGACACGTGTAAGAACACACCCACGTAAAACCAAAGATTTTAATCGTTTGATGAGCTCTCAGTGTACGCGGGAAAAAATGTTTCTTTGAAAATCTTTTTCCAGAGTAGAAGTAGAAATTTCCTTTAGAAGAGTGAGCTCGCATGTTTCGCATGGAACAATAGATGCGATTTATAGCATGAGTGAGCGAGACAATGCTATTAAAATATCAAAGACAAGCAAACTAAAACGAACGTGAAAATTCTTTTAAAAAACGCTTCACGCGGGACAAATACATTCTAGTACAAGAAGTTTTTGAAATTGCATTAATTGAACTGAAAACTCTTGAAGAAGCACTTTCCAGACGTAACACAAGTAACCGCTTATAATTTTTCAATAAAGTTTATTCTCATTCCTCTTAAACCAGTTTCGGTAAAGGGCTAATCCACCAATTTAAATCTTTGCCCAAAATACACACATAGACAAATTCTCCCACGTGCCCACAAATACAGGTATTCGCCACATCAAGGAACGTTTGGAAACAACACAGATAACCACAGAGCCACATAACTGGCCCTCCAACTAGTTCACACCTGTCTAACTTGTCGATAAGTTAGATACCGCTATTCAAACCTTTTTAACTCGAACAGTCGAGCCCCAGTGGACGATACCTCGATTATATAAACGGTTTGTAGCCCGTGAAATGTTTCGAATAAGAATGAGATTTCTAGGATTTCCGAAAAGGAAAAAAGAAAAATATAATTAAATTAAAATAATATAAAATATAACTAAATCTAAAAATGCTTCTACTTTGCATTCCATGTAATTCATGTGTATTTGGTTGGACTGACCCACAGGGAACAATTAAAAGACCTATTGAACCAAGGTCATATCTTTGACCAATACACGGTTCAGACATTGGGTAGTGGAGATTAAAAGTCAGCCACTTCATGCAAAATAATATCTTATATATCGATCGTCATATCCATCATGTCACTCATTTCTTTTATCTTCTGTTAAGCCGCGCTTGCCAATGTCGGTCTGTGTATGGGCGACCATCATTGCATAGGTACTGAGTTTCCTCCGTGCTTCGGAAAGCACGTTAAGCCGTTGGTCCCGGCTGTAAATAGTAGATCTTTGACAGTCGTTACAGGTAGGCAGTGGCCCGAAAGTCTGACGCCCAGTCTTACCAAACAGTACCGTATTACCCAGTAGATACTAACTAGGTTGTGAAAGTCAGATAGGCAGTCGCTCCATGTAAAATACTGTTATGCTGCATAGCTGCATCTGGTAAGACTAGAAGCCGACCCCAATAAAGTTGGGAAAAAAGGCTAGGCAGATGAGGATGACTTATTTCTTTTATGTCTGTGAACTCCAGATTAATTTGTTCTGCGAACCCGGACGTCGCAGAACAAATTAAAACCGACCATCGCGTGTTCGCGTGTTGGTCACTTGTGTTAGGGCTCCTCCTTCAAATGGAAGTCGGTACAATAGTACTATTCGACGACTACTAAATATTCGCACCTTTTATCTTCTAGTATTTAATAATACCTTAGATAAAATTAAAATAGCTAACCTTGAAGAAAACGGTAACGAAAATAGCCCCAGGCAGTCAAAGACGTGGAAAAGTACAAAATTGACGATTAATTAAACCATTAAAAGAAATCATTTTCTATTTGTAGACTTCCGAGCGGAAGGTCGAAGGGACGGTATTTAGTTATAAATTAAAGAAAAGAGGCAAATGCTAATAAAAAAAGGAAAATTTGTTTTTCTATAAACTGTCTTTTCATTGGGTCATTATAAATTCGTTTTTTCGTCGAAAATAAAGCTGGTCACAGATGGTTTGAATAAAAGGGATAGCAAAAAGAATTAATGCGCTTGGTCGAGCGTAAAAGGTGCAACTAGCTTAAGGGCCAAGGAAGGTAAAAGGCGAGTGGTTCCGTAGCAAAAAAAGTGGACCGGAAAACCTTTTCTCCAGATGAGTATATGGGACCTAGTTACTTAGTAAACGTACTATTGAAGTTTCTATGTATAAGGTAGATATTCCACACGGTAGCAATTGTATTACTTGCTATCCGTGAGAAAAGGTTCGGATATGCCACTAGTTTTTGTAAATTATAAAGTAACGTAAACAGAAAAAGTGTAGAATTCCTTTTTTCTATCTATTCAATATAGAGTTAGACTGCTTCGTTTGTCTAGCGGTGGCAATCGCGACTGCTAAGCACGAACTTCTGGGTTCGATTCCCAGCTTGGGCAAATAGTCATTGCAATTTTCAATCAGGAATTTCTCAATAACAGCTACGGAGTCTGGATTTGTGCCCGGTTGATGGCAATAGGCTCACCCCCTATTACATGAGACGTAAAACAAAACTGGCGAAAAGTGGGTGTCCGATTAGGTACACCTCCGTGATGTTATATGTTGTATCTAAATATAGCAAATCTGACCTTTTAACAAGAGTGGTTCAATAACATTTACAGAATAATACAGGGGTCAGGCAATAAGGGGTAATATGGGGGTTAGGTCGGTAGGTATTGTAATTTCTACCCACACACCCATGCCCCACACAAAAAAAAACTTAATTATGTTCATCATTTAAAATTAAAAACATTAAGCCGTTGGTCCTGGCTGTCAGTTTAAGATCTTTGACAGTCGTCACAGGTAGTCAGTGACCCGAAAGTCTGACAACCAGTCTTACCAAGGGGTATCGAATTACCCAGTACGAACTGGGTTATGGAGGTCAGATAGGCAGTCGCTCCATGTAAAATACTGGTATTCAGCTGCATCCGGTTAGACTGGAAGCCGACCCCAACCTAGTTGGGAAAAAGGCTAGGCAGATGATGATTTAAAAATAAAAATATCAAACACCAAATTCTACGAACAGTTTTTTTTTAACACTGAAAGGAAGTTTACACCTGAAAAAATACACTGAAACATATTCCTGGACTCTGGTTCACCGAAATTCATTAATTCTGCCCTTATTATCAAACTCTGACAAATTCAATGCTCCTCCTAAATGTTTTGTTCGGAAAAGCTTTCTATATAAATGAAAATTACTTTTGTGTTTTCATTTTGTACCCATCTTTTTTATTTGGTTCGTATATCTGCCAATGGATCGTTAGCGCCCAATAAGAGATTATAAAATAATATTTGTTGCTACCCTAAAGTCTGTTTTGTTTAATATTTTTAGGCTAGGTACATTATTTGTTTCAAATTGTTTACATAAAAAATATTTCCGTCTTTAAGATAGACTAATGATTGTTAACATTAGGTATATATATTCATCATTGGCAATAGAATCGCTATATGTTATCATCATCTGTCTAGCCTTTTTCCAACTATGTTGGGGTCGGCTTCCAGTCTAACAGGATGCAGCTGAATACCAGTATTTTACATGAAGCGACTGCCTATTGCACCTCCACAACCCAGTTAGTACTAGGTAATACGATACCCCTTGGTAAGACTGTTGTCAGACTTTCGGGTCACTAACTACCTGTAACGACTGTCAAAAATCTACAATTGACAGCCGGGACCAACGGTTTAACTCGCTCCGAGGCACGGCGGAATCTCGGTATGTATGGGTGGTCACCCATCCACGGACCAACCCAGGCAAGCGCGGCTTAACCTGACGATGGACCCGAGCGGCTGTTATTACATAGCCACGAGCTCCTCCCTATATGTTATATGAGACTTAAAACATTACTGGCGAAATGTGGGTGTACTAATAAGGTACACTTCTGCCTATACCCTTCGGAATTACAGGCGTTATGCTGTGTTATGTACTCATTGTTATAGCTACACCAAAATTGTTTGTTCTGTTGTGATATGTACTTACTGGTTTTTTACTTTACAAAATAAGTATTACGAGAGCCCTATGGTTTGAAGTTAATCATTGAAATATGTATGAGCGCAACAAAACGACTATCTGTGATCCCTTAAAAGAAGCATATTATAATTCACAAAGAATTAGCTCGCAATGAGAGGAAATGGTACAAAATTCCACCAATAAACAAAACATGATTCCATCAAAAAACGTATAAAGGACATGGCTACGATCTAATTCCGCAGGGTTCACAAACAGTCATAATATGTTAAAAGGGTAACTGAAGCACTTCAACCCGTTCAATTTTCAATATATTCCGTTGTTATTATTATTCATGATTTCCGAGCACATAATGGAAAACTTTATCGAGTTACAGTTCATGGAATACAGAAGCTTCGTAAATAAACTGTACCTACCTACCTTCCTGAACAAAACAGATGAGTATGGGGGATTCAAAAATAAGAGGTATCTATTCCATTTATGATAGATAGGATAATAAGCTTTATTGTACACCGACATTAATTTATTTAACATTTCAAGCACCAAGTACAGCGGCGGACTTAATGCCATAGACATGACACATTAATATAGCCCCACATTTCTCACTCTCTCTCCTCGAAATATAACTAAAACGAATATTTTAGATATACCACGATCCCTTAATGCAGGAATCTGCAATAAGAGATCATGGAAACCCCACTGATACGAAGAAAAAGAAGAACCGTGTCCTGAATAATAGTAACAAGTGACAGTTTCGAAGTCGATGTTACATCGTAAATAGTCAAATCGATAACCGCCTACTTCTATACCCATTAAAAACGCATCCACGTCCTCAAATGTTACATTATTCGGAACAAACGCCCACTCATACAATATTTACATCATATAACACCTTTTATACTCGACATATTTACCACAAACACCTGTAATACCGCAATAAACTTGAAACACTGTTTGGAACAATGTACTAGGTACTTAAGGGCACGTATTTTGAGGTTACCGCAAAACTTTGAAATTAAACCGAAATGGGCTATGTGTAGATTCAAACAGTGTGTAAAAAGTAAAAAAATATCTATCTCTGAGGTGATGAGAAAATGTACTATTTATTTTATTAAGCTTCACCAGTCTTACCAAGGGGTATCGTATTACCCAGTGCGAACTGGGTTGTGGAGGTCAGATAGCCAGTCGCTCCATGTAAAATACTGGTATTTCGCTGCAACTGGTTAGACTGGAAGCCGACCCCAACGTAGTGGGGAAAAAAGCTAAGCAGATGACTATATTAGGCTTCGCACTTCTGATTGTATCAACTTTAATAACAGTGTTTTCTGCTCAGTAGGTACCTACAGTCTTTGAGCTGAGTTTCAATAGGGTGTAACATGCGACATCGATAAAAGCGAAGTAGGTTCTTAATTTAGTCTCCGATCTGCATAAGTAACTGTCAAAAGTCATGATCACTGGGTACAATGTTTAGAGGTTGGAATAAAAAGAACATCACTTGAAATAAAACAAAAGTTAAATTGATTAACTCCGGTAGATATTTTCATGAAACCGCACCTTTGCGTGGGAAACTACTGCGGTTATAAACCTTTGACGAGTTTGCGGCTTCACAAACTTATGATTGACTAATATTTAAGCCCGGTTTCGCTAACCGCCTTGTTAACAAAACTTTGTTCTGATTCGTTGGAATTTCAGGAGTTTCGCTCCGCAAAGTTTTCAGGGAAAACAATTTTCTGTAAGTAATAAGGTATACAAAAACTGTTAAATAGATAAATAAAACTAAGCCTAAGGCATACTTGTAATTATGATAAGTTTGAAAGAAAACTTTTTATTCTGCTTAAATAAGGCGCACATTATAATAATACCAGCCTTTTACTGTGCTGTCCAGATTTGAACAACCTCGTAGATTAGAAGCGAGGCCATCACGACATTTTTCTCGTTGTAAAATACACACACCGATCTCGAGTAGCCCGTTGCCAAAATTTGTCAAATCAAAAATAGCCGCGTCATTTTGTAGTTTGAAAAACATCAAATGATGGTTACAGTTGATTTATTCGTTGGAGTGAAAAAAACACTTGTAGCAAACCCATGCTTCTTGTTAATAAATTCACACCCCAGAAAATATACAAAACTGTATCAGAGAGCTTTACCAAAGCCCATTATTTTACAGCACTGTAAAGTTTCATAGCTTACAACCAACCTTAAATTAGGCAGGCTGCTTTTAACTGCATTCGGATTCTCAAAGGATTTTGAATTAAAAGTAATTTAGGATAATATAATAAAGGTTTTTTGTCATGTCACGAGTGTCAATTTGAATTTTATACTTATGAAAGTGTGTTTCATTTTCTAAAATTTTATATAGTTAGCTATATAAAAGTTAGTATTTTAAATTTAAACTAAAAGCCCTTTTATTTAAAATGCTAACTCGGTTACCGTTATAACCGCGGACAGCATAATGCTTAGGCATATTAACAATCCACGCACGTCACAATTTAATATCATTCCACTAAACTAATTGTTAGTAACAACAACTATGAACAACTGTGGACGTGGCGTGTAGTTTCAACTCGTCCCACTAATCACCCAAATTGGTAGAGTACACCAGTAATTAGTGCCATTTAGTGGCCTTAATGACTAGGGACACGTTTTTAGTTTATTGAAGTGGTTGAATAACTAGAATTTGGTATACCTAGCGCGAGTATTAAGTAACTAAGTACTCTGCATGATTGTGACCAGCGTGTGGTGAAAATTACAGAAGTGTCTCGCTGATGGTGGCGCGTGTGTCGGAACATTGACTTCCCTTCTAAATGTTTGAACTGAATGGTGGTGATCCATGCGTCATGTTTGTAAACGGGCGCCGTCGGAAGGAACGGGTCATGTCTTAACTGCCGTCTTTGAATTGTTGATCAAATTTTTTGTTGCTCTATATGCTTCAAATGTGCTTATTTTTCTACACCATTTTCACATAAATATAACATCACATCACGCCTGTAAGCCCCAAAGGATTAGGCAGAGGTGTACCTAATATCACACCCACATTACGCCAGTTTTATTTAAGCCCCATGGAATAGGGGTCAAATCCAGACACTGTTAGCAGCTACTGGGAAATTCCTGATGGAAAACTCAATAACACTTTGGCCGACTTGGGAATCGAACCCAGGACTTAATGCTCAGCAGTCGTGCTTGCGGCCACTAGATCAACGAGATAGACACGTCCTTTTGAATTCAAAAACTTTACTATAATTGTTAATATCAGTGCAGTGGCCTAACTTATTACAAAAGTTAACAATAATCGATTTTCCAGAAACTTGAAATTTTTATTAATAAAAGTACTTTACGAATTCGAGTTCTTGGCGTCCACAATAACTTTCTTGATTTCTCATAATTTTGGCCCGGGTCTAATGAGCTAACTTACAAATTATCCTTTGACGGCAACAGTTGCAGCAAGAAACTATTTTATTTACGTCAAAAGATATCTGTTTCAGTTTCGAAGTAGCACTCGTGGTAGTTACAAAACTTTTGTCATTATTCGCATAGTTTCTTTAAGAACAAAAAGTGGACATTGCTAAGTACTCGTTATTAAAACTTCGTGATGGAATTAAAAAGTAAGCAAGTAAGTAATCGTAAGGATTTTATATGTTAATTACTTTTGTAGAGTTATAATTATGTTTTTGATTTGGTTTTCTTTGTCAGGTGGTTATCAAAAGACGCGCGTCTGCGCTTTCATACGGTGAAGTGGATCTAACATCGCATTGGCTTGTATGAAATCCGCTGATGGTTAACACACGGACACCGTCCGAACGCGCGGACGAGGCGGCGCAATCCTCTTCGCCGCGCCGCCCGCCCGCGTGATCGTGCGGTGTATACGTGAGATTCGCCTTAAGTAAATGTGAGATTGAACGGCGGATAACGTTGTTATAATGTTGAACAAATAATAGTCTTGCTCGCCGTTTTTGGAAGTCAATCTTAGCGGAGACTGGGAAAGCTATGTCTTGTCACTGGAGAATGGGGATAGATTGTATCTCGATTTTGTCTCATACCGTACTTGTATGTAATGGTACCAGCTATTGAATAATGTGGCTGCTATTTTGAAAATAAAATAAAATAGCGGAAGATAGGCAGGCCACCCTTTATACTAAATTATTCAAACCTGTTGAGACATTTCCAGCAACAATTTCATCAATTGTTAAAACTCGAATCCGAGTGCACCTAATAGATTACGAGAAAATACAGGACATTTTCTATCAGGCCCTGTTACTTTCAGGGTCTTGTCAAACGATCAATTATCAAGCACAAATGTTAATTTTTGAGGAGCTCGTGGCTAAATTATAACAGCCGCTCGGGTCGATCGTCAGGTTAAGCGGCGCTTGCCTGGGTTGGTCCGTGGATAGGGGACCACCCATAACATACCGAGTTTCCTCCGTGCCTCGGAAAGCACGTTAAGCCGTTCGTCCCGGCTGTCATTTGTAGATCTTTGACAATCGTTACAGGTAGTCAGTGGACCGAAAATCTGACAACCAGTCTTACCAAGGGGTATCGTATTACCCAGTACGAACTGGGTTGTGGAGGTCAGATAGGCCATCGCTCCATGTAAAATACTGGTATTCAGCTGCATCCGGTTAGACTGAAGCCGACCCCAAGATAGTTGGGAAAAGGCTAGGCGAACTCATCTGCTGATGGAGTTATTTTTAAAGACATAGATGATTTTGTCATAATTTATGATAATCATTAGCCAACTACCAAAATACTTATGATATTATAACTTAAACGGCCTTGTCAGTAAATAAATCTCCAAGAATGACGACACCTCAGTGAACCTACATAGGTGGTCACTCATGATTACGATGAATCCTAATTATCTACCCAATGATAAACTAACCAATGATATCGCTTCTTTTTCTCAGCTTTGGCTAAGCTATAGCTATGTGATTGGTT
This sequence comes from Standfussiana lucernea, assembly GCA_964057025.1. Classification (NCBI taxonomy): domain Eukaryota; kingdom Metazoa; phylum Arthropoda; class Insecta; order Lepidoptera; family Noctuidae; genus Standfussiana; species Standfussiana lucernea. The sequence goes on along the minus strand of OZ059791.1, from coordinate 14,480,519 downwards.
ACTTTTACGCAAACCCCGCGCTGCACATTTGTGGTAGAAACAGAGCGTAAATCGGCGGTATGACTGATGCTCACATACGTGATCAAATCAACCTTTCCGGGGTAAAATGTTCGGTTTGAGTGTATCTCTAGGGTAAACTAGAAACTGTTTAGCTACGAGTATGTTAACCGTTGACGAAATTTTAGTTACAAGTTGTTTAAGAGGTTGTTGGTACAAGCTGGGGTCTATTACGGTAATTAGTTTACGCAAGTGTGTCAAGGGATGTGTGGGACAGGAGCTCGTGGTTAAATAATGATAGCCGCATGGGTCGATCTTTAAGGTTAAGCAGCGCTTGCCAAAGTCGGTCTGTTGATGGGAGACCATTAATTTACCATAACTAGTTTTGAGATGGTTGCTTTCTATGTTCCTAAATAAACCCGTCGTACATCATGAACGTATGAACGTGGACGAGGTAAATGGTAAAGTTATGTAAGGATCGTATCAGGTGGCATTCTGTGTTTCTGCCTACCCTCGTCGAAAAAGGCGTGGTTTTTGTATGTATGTAATATTTATTTCTTTCCTTAACTATACGGCTGTAAAATTCATCCTACAATATAATCCAGCTACGAGTACACTCAACCAAGTACACGCCCACACAATAATTACAATGTAGCATGTCTAATGGGGCTATTTAAACCCATGAAATAGAGACCTGGCCCCCAGGGGGGTGCTACCACCTCTTATAATAGCAATACCACTTCAATATTACTTCACTATGATGGCGCTAAAAACACAATTCACGAAGCCAAGAGGCACTTGTTCCTCCCGCCATTGCGATCATTTTTTTGTTCTGGTCCATACCTGTGAACATTCTAGTTACTGAAGTTAGTGATGGTCAAAGTTTCAATTTTTTCACGCGTTTTTTATTAATCCACGGCTTAAATTTTAAAATTATTTTACTTCAAATACCTCCATGATCCCTGTAATATTCAATGCATATTTTTATCAGCACAATGTTTTGAGTGCGTTACAGTGAACAGTAATTATTCCCACCAAAAAAAAATATCGCGAAGTGTTACTGACTTTGATGTACAGAATGATTAACGGCTTCGTGACGGGTCCGTTTACAGCCTGTATGTCTTGTGTAGCGCCATCTCTTTCTCACGCTGAAAAACAATTGAAATAATACTGTCAATAGCGGTTGTGGTACCTCATATGAGTAGTTATAAAATTTGAATAATAACTGTGTTTTGCTACAGTTAATACGTTTGTTATTGTATAAGTTTGCATACTTTATTATGAAATGGAATAGAAAAGCTATTAACGTATTCAATAATGCACACAATAATGTGTGGAAATGGATCGTTCTGTTGACCAATCAAAACTGCCAGATGAATTGATAGATAGAATATTCTTTACTATGTACACCATACAAATAAAAAATTAACGCCATCAACATCTGCCTAGCCTTTTCCCAACTATCTTGGGGTCGGCTTCAGTCTAACCGGATGCAGCTGAATATCAGTATTTTACATGGAGCGACTGCCTATCTGACCTCCACAACCCAGTTCGTACTGGATAATACGATACCCCTAATTAAAACTGGTTGTCAGACTTTCGGACCACTGACTACCTGCAACGACTGTCAAAGATCTACAAATGATAGCCGGGACCAAGGGCTTAACGTGCTTTCCGAGGCACGGAGCAAACTCGGTATGTTATGGGTGGTCACCCAATTAACGAAGAAGCCATTAATGTTTTTAAAACATCGTCGGTTAGATGCTAACAGTATGTCTGGCTATCGCCTACCAAAAACAGAATAGATATTACACATAGTGATACAGTACTTTACCAAGAAATTACTAGTTATAATGTAATGTAAACATATTTCATAATGTAAACTTGAGTTTACATTGTACAGTCTAGACAAAAGTTAGTATCTCCTTGTTTACCATGTAAAATGTGTAAACTTATAATATGTCGTGACATTGTTTAAGTGTAAACGTTTAACTTTAGTCTGTGGTAAGTTGAAACGTTCTTTTTAACCGACTTCAAAAAAAGGAGGAGGTTCTCAATTCGGTTGTATGTTTTTTTTTTTTTTTGTTTTTTTTTTTTTTTGTGTTTGTTACCTCATATCTCCGTCATTTATGAACCGATTTGAAAAATTCTTCTTTTATCTGAATGGATCTACTTCCCGATTGGTCCCATAGAAATTTCATCAAAATCGGTTCAGCAGTTTGGTTTTGAAATCAAAATAACTGGAAAAAATTTCATCCAAGCCAAGTAAAAGAAATTGCGAAATTGATACTTGACAAGGATTTGTATGTGATACGATAACTAAAAAGGGTAAAATAAAAACTTTTTTGCAAAAAAAAAACCGACTTCCAAAAAAAAACACTAAAAAAGTGGAAAATAACTTTACTTTCGGAAGTCGGTGGCAAAAAAGTCAATGAAACAAACAATAGTCACCGACTTCCGAAAGTAAAGTTATTTTCCACTTTTTTAGTGTTTTTTTTTGGAAGTCGGTTTTTTTTTTGCAAAAAAGTTTTTATACATGAGAAATTAAAACTTCATTACAGAATATTAATTATGTCCGCAAAAGTTAATGAAAATGTAAGGTATTTATTTAAACTGTCTTCTCAGTGAGTTTTAATTTATTCATAGTATAGGAAAGTCTTAAAAATCTATCAACGTTCTTTAATTAGTATATTTTTTTAACAAAACTTCAGAATGATAATACCCTACCTAATTTATGGACTAAAATGGGACTGGGCAGGCCAAGTCTGGCCGGAAGCCCAGCACAAATACACAGCTGTGGGCCCGAATATCGCAAGACTTGAAGCCCTGAGACAGCCAGATGGAGACTCGGCAGGCCAAGGATAAGATGGCGGGACGCCTTGGATAGCTTCCTAGCGAATTGGTGAAGAAGCACACCATCGAGGAAAGTGGAAGGAATGGGGGACGCCTTTGCCCAGGAGTGGGAGAATACAGGATGTTTTATTTTTGACATGGACTGTAAACATTAAACGATGTCAGGTACTCTTTTTGTAAAAAATAAAAATGAATAAAAGCTTATAAAAACAGAGTTTTTATCCGTTCAGCAATAGATTTTACTGTTACTTAATTTTTAACCGACTTCAAAAAAAGGAGGAGGTTCTCAATTCGGTTGTATGTTTTTTTTTTGTGTTTGTTACCTCATATCTCCGTCATTTATGAACCGATTTGAAAAATTCTTCTTTTATCTGAATGGATTTTCTTCCCGATTGGTCCCATAGAAATTTCATCAAAATCGGTTCAGCAGTTTGGTTTTGAAATCAAAATAACTGGAAAAAATGTCATCCAAGTAAAAGAAATTGCGAAATTGATACTTGACAAGGATTTGTGTATGACACGATAACTAAAAAGGGTAAAATAAAAACATTTTTGCAAAAAAAAACCGACTTCCAAAAAAAACACTAAAAATGTGGAAAATAACTTTACTTTCGGAAGTCGGTGGCAAAAAAGTCAATGAAACAAACAATAGTCACCGACTTCCGAAAGTAAAGTTATTTTCCACTTTTTTAGTGTTTTTTTGGGAAGTCGGTTTTTTTTTTGTTAGAAGAGCACTTCGTGCGTCGATAGTACTACAATAGTTAATAAATGAAACCATGTTATTCAAGTGCTCGATCAATGTTACACTCCCATGTTAATTGATTACCCACTGAGGGTTAACGATAAACACATTTAAATTGACTGCCAACTTTACCGAGCGAATCAAAACAGGTAGATCTGTTTACGTATTCAAGTTAAACATAAATAGGCAATTAAATTTAAATTATATCAGTCTTAAGAGTATTTCACGTTATTTCTTTTCAGAGAGTACTTTCAAAAGGTAAACAGTCTCAATAGAGAAACATTTCATTTCAATGGATTGAAAATCTTGATACTTTAGTAAAATAGTATCTCGTTCTCTACTTTCAAAGATTTTATAAAAAGCCACTTCACGGGAGGTTCTAGAGTTCCTTTCAACCGTGTTTTGAGGTAATTAAATATTAATTGATTCTTAATCTAAACCTCCACCTGTATTTCAAGATTTTATCATTTTATATTACTTAATTAAATAATGTCGTCTTCTTACTTTTTCGTGTTTGAGGTTAGGTTAGGTTAGGCCTCTGACATGGCTCTACCTGCCGTCGAGAAATATCTCTCAGACATGCTGATTTGGTTTCCTCACGATGTTTTCCTTCATCGAAGCTAGTGATAATTTTACACAAAGCACATGAATCCAAAAATAAGAGGTTCGTGTTTTGGGTTCGAACTCAAGACCTATGACTTGGCAGTCCGACGGCCACAACACTAGGCTATAACTACCATTAAATTATGTAATTAATAATGTCGTATTGGCACTTTTTAAAACTACTCTCTAAATCTATATCCAAACATACCATTTTGTCAAATAAGTACCGGGAAACGATCAATAATAGACAAAATGTTAGTTATTCATCTAAAGTTATTTTATCACCTTCAAAGTATGCTCCTTCAGATACACTAACGCCAACGAACAATCCAATCATTAAAATATTTTTAAACGGCTTTTCCGGAATTGAGTTCAGTTCTCGCCGCAAATTCTCCTTTATGTCTTCTACCGAATTAAAACGGGTGCCACGAAGTGGTATTTGAGTTTAGGAAAAAGAAAGAAATCGGCTGGAGCCATGTCTGGTGAATACGGTAGTTGCTCGATGATATTTGTTGAGTTTTTTCAAAAATTCATCCACTGTGATGGCCTTGTGCAAACGCATTTTCGTGGTGTAAAAACCAAGATTTTTTTCCACAAATCTGGCCTTTTTCGTCGAATTTGCTCTCTTAAACGCCGTATAACGCTCAAATAATATTCTTTATTCACGATTGACCTTCCGGCAAGAATTCAGAGTGCACAACACCGCGATAGTCAAAGAAAACGGTCAACATGACTTTGACTTTTGATCGACTTTGGCGTGGTTTCGGTTCAGTTGGAAGGCGCCACTCCGAAGCTCGTTGACTAGTTTGCATTTCAAACTCGTAAACCCACGTCTCGTCACCAGTAACAGTTCAATGCGTTTCATAAATGCTGGGTCGGAATTGACTGGTTTTAGCATGTCCTCAGTGACTCTTATGCGATTGAGTTTTTGGAGAAAATTCAGGTCTTTTGGGACTAGCCGAGCGGCAACATGTTTCATACATAAGTGATTATTTAAAATGGTACGAATTGACTCGTGAGACACAGAAAGTTCAGCGGCTATCTCTCTCAAACTTGAATGAGGATTTTCAGTCACAATTTCCTTCACTTTTACGATGTTAACTTCGGTTGAAGACGTTGATGGCCTACCAGAGCGAGGCAAATGTTCCATTACATATCAACCGCTTTTGAACGCTATGTTCATAAGCACGTATTTTTAAGACAAACTCTTTGTTCGATGTTTTTGTCCATTATGAAATTCGCAATACACACTATCTAACTAAAAACAGCAATGTATTTAATTTAAATAACAGATGCAACTCAAACTCCGCGCCAAAATGGAAAACAGTTTTGCCAATCTAACAACAAAAATTTGAATTTGGAACCATAAACAAATCATTCATTCCCGATACTTTTTTGACTGAATGTATAATAAAATTGTTACAGGCCGATGTCTGTGTGAAGATATTGAAAAAAAAAATGGGGAGCCTTTATTAGAGCAACAGAAGCCAAAACATCAGTTTTTAGAATTTTTGTATGTCTGTCTGTCTGTGTGTTAGTACGCGCATCACGCAAATACTACTGCATGAATTTGAACGCAGTTTTCACCGCTCTACTGTTAGATGCCTAACTTACAATACAGGTTATATTTTACCCCAGGAAATGATCTTTTTTTTATTCTAAGTCGTGGGCAAAAGCTAGTAATTGAATAAGTTTTTCTGGCATAATCAAGCTTAAACAGTCTTTAACGTTCCTACTGTAAGAACACAGGTCTCCTCATTTTCAATGGGTGTTGACCGTAACCCAGCACGCGGTCGCGTCATTCAATTTGGTAACTTCAAATCTATGCCTAGTAAACACATCAACATGGTTTAAAATAATGTTTTCGAAGAAAAATTGACCATCAATAATGAGAAACAGGCTACCAGAGTCATAAAATTAAAATTAATTAAAATTAACGATTCAATTTATCAAGACAATTAATTCAAATATTATTCTTGAGGGCCCTCAATTAGTTTAAAGTAATATTCTTTGATTATATAATGTCTAGATAGAGCGTCGCCCTACAATCGTATCAAAGAAAACGAGTCAACATTTTCAAGTATGTGTGCGTGCAGGCGGCGTTTTACACTATGCGTCTATGTCTTTGTGTGCGTAAATAATGATACCAGCTACTACAATTCTCCCATAAATCACATTAAAAAAATAGACATATAAGTTTTAGGTGTATGTATGTAGTGTTATTCAGTTTTAGTGTTTTTTTATTCAGTTGTTACTTTTTTATTCAGATTTCAGTTGTTAATTTTTGCTGATTATTGAAAAGTCAGATAACTTTTATCCGAGGAATAAAAATGGAGGTTAAATCTATGATTTAAAATGTACTAATCAGTGCCACTTGTTAATAATTACTAAAATGTGAACAAGAAGTTGGTACCAGGTAAATTATTTACCTAGCTAATAAAACAATACACAACAATTTTTACTTTGCACCGACTTCAAAATCATGTAAAGAAAGAATTAATAAATTAGGTACTCTAGGCACTTTTGAAATCGGTTTAATATACCCAAAGCAAATATAATCATTAAAATGGGCTCATAAACAAAAAGTATATTATATACGAACATTATGTTATTTATTATAAAAACAAATCATTTAAAAAATAAAAAACCCGACTGCGTTAAAAGTAACTTTAAATAAGAATTATATGTATATATAATTAAAGTCAAGACATTAGAAAAAAATGTCTTGAACAGGAAAAGCTATTATCAACGATTTAAAAATTAACATTGTAAAAAAAATGTTTTAGTTCGGCACCCTTTGCACGCGAGTTCGATTCGCACTTGGCCAGTTTTTTTTTTAAAGTACAAGAACGAAATTGTATAAACGTAACTATAAACCAACTAATATGTACCCACAAAAATGACGTTAAGTTGGGAGAGTAAAAAAAAGAAACTGGCAACACTTATAAAATATGGCGTGATTTGATAATCATAAAAACAAAAAATAATTATGTAGTTTCTTGGTTACTTACCGATGGTAGGTGATGTGTTTGTTATTTTTTATCCTTCCTTTATAATTCCGGCACAATTTAATAGCACATACCGTCATTTTATCGCTGATATTTGTTTTTTACTTGGCGCGCGTAATACGTAGTGACAGTAAAGCGACACGATCTGCACTGATTGGCGGGCAAGCACTTGTGAACCAATTGTTGGTTGACACTTTTTGACACGTTTGCGCGCACTTGTCGCTCCATCTAGACATTATATAATCAAAGGTAATATTATAATTAATAATAAAGAAGAGGAAGTTATAATTTACGAATAGAATAACTATGCAATACTTTGGTGTGAATGTTACTATTAAATGACTTTACGAGATACGCTTTATCGACAGGTTTTTATCCATTTTAACACAAAAATACGGTAACTTGACGTGACGAAGTGCAACAGCGTGAAAGCAATTATTTTTGACATTATTAAAAGTTACACCCTATCCTATTTGGAAAAAGGCTAGGCATTATGATAACCCCCTACCCTGTTTACTCCTGTTTAGTTAATATCATTTGCATATTTATCATAAGATGAACATTTTTTAAATAATAAAGTAGCAACATCCAGTTGTCATTAAAAAAACATATTAAAATTACATCACAAAGTACAACAGCGTGTCAAGTGATATTGTAGTTCATGAAAAAACTATTCAACATGATTAATTTTACAACGTGAAATTAACTCAAACTCAAAGCATTTATTTCAATTAAACCATTACAGGCACTTTTGAATGTCAAAACACAAAAAATAAACTAAGCCACAGTCCCAGTCACAGGGCATAATAACTTGTGAAAGTACTGTAGTTATTAAAAGAAAGTATTAAAAGAAAACAATACAATTTACAACACATCTCTCTGTTATAAATATTAACATAACGCCAATAGCGTGACACGTGATAGTATTGTTCGTAATTATTTTTAAACTGAACTGAGACATTTATTTTTGAACGTCAAAATGTACGAAAACAGTACAATAACAAAAACAGATCGCTCTGTTAAATTAACAGTAACATGACGTCAGCAAGTGCAAAGGCGTGACAACGTTATTTGTGTGACGTGACGTGCGCGTCCGCAACGCTCCGCGCCGTGCCTAATAAATGACGTGCGGTTCCAGGCTGCAGTGTTCCGTAAATATTTGTAAGTCTTTGTGTGACTTGATGTAGAATTAACGGCTTCTGTTGCATATTTAGTTCACGTGGTGTATTGGAATCGTGAAATTCTTGGAGCATTTTGAAGTAATGTCAATGAATGTTCGAGTTTTATTTTATTGTGCGACCAACAAGCCGAGGAAGAGTGATCACCGCAACTTATAAACATCTGCTATAATATCAGAAGCCAATGCTTCTAGCTGCAATCAACTACATATAAACGTAGATGCGTAACTGCCCTGAGATAAATCTGAATATTTCGTTGCCTCACAGAGGACAGAAAGGCAACACTGCTTAACAGCAACAAGAATTGTGTTAGGAGCACCCCAAACAAATTAAATCACAAAAAGCTCTTCTACTTTTGTGTAAGCACCATATGACGACAAAGTAATATTGGAAATCTTTGTCCATTATATCATTTATACAGCGTGATTATGAACATTTTGCACACCAGCGCGACAGTTTTTATTTTGTGACGTGACTCACGTCGTCGGCAGCACCTTATAGATAGGCTGATAAACGATTTAAGAGAGGGAAATGTTAAACAGCTATTTATAATAGCGCAAAGATATTTCCTAATACAAGGTGGGGGAATTTTTCGACTTTTCCTGTAAGTATTTTTAATAAGACGCTACGTTTTATGCCTAGCCATGAGATTTCTTTGTTGTTAAAAAACTGAGACTGACCGGCTGACTGACTGAATGACTGACAGGAACTGAGTGTGAGCGCACAAATAACAGCACGTTCACACTACGACGATTCGTTTTTTTGTGTATTTTGTCCCCACTGCCAAGTTCCCCCCCACTTGTGGGGGACAACGGGAATAGTCAAAAATGTCGTTTCGTTGTTTGTCTCTACTAGGCGAAAAATGAAAGAATGAAACAAACCCTAATGATGTCAGTGGGGATACCGAGACAGACGACTCACTTTATTTTCTGTAACAGTTGCTACTTTCAAAATTCCTCTAATAAACTCATTCTTTACTTAGTCCGTGCCTACCACTCCAAACATCTTTTTCAACATTCTCATCTCCGTTACATGCAATCGTTTTTCTTCCATCTCTTCACGCCCAGCATTTGTAACACCACTCACCTTTTTAAGTCACTGTTAACGAAAAAGAACACCATTTATAAATATTGGTTCAATAACCCAAGTAAAAATTTGCGCAAATTCGCATCTGGAAATACAATTTATGGAACGAATTTAGCAAAGGTTTTGAAGTAGCGAGTTGGCAACATATGTTTAGTGTTTTTACCGATGCAATGCGGGGATCGTTAACCTGTCAGTGCTAGCCTTTAAATCTACATCACGTAGAAAATGCTGAAAATGTGAAATAATGTCCTGTGACAAAACTACTAGATCATTTAATTGATTAAAATTTTGTATGCAAACTGGGAACGTCATTAGGTATACGCAGTTTAATTTATTGTCGTATTGTCGGCGTCACCCTGTATATGGCACACATGTCTCTCAAAAAGTACCAAGCTGACATGAGTCTAAGGTGGTATGTATTTTGTAATTTTGGGTGGGTACGGTCTTCTGTGTGGAGATTAGAAACCGCACCCTGATAAAAAATACCCAGTATCTTAAAATCTTAACCCAGGTCATGAGCTGTGTGTGCGCAAAATTTCATCAAAATCCGTTCTGACGTTATGGCGTGTAAACGTAACAGAAAGAGAGATAGGCAGAGTAATACTTTTGTATTTATTATATTAGCATGGTAAGCCCCTAACCAAGCTATAATTTACGAACTTACACTGTTAGTTAAATTTCAAGAAGCTGTTTCTCCAAAATAACTTAATAATTGTTTTCAAAGAACATAGTAGTTAAGTTATGAAAGCGAAAGACTATTAATATTTATTAGGTATGCTAAGTTAATACATCTACATCTGAGAAGAAATTAATTCTATAACTTTGTAATGGTATTATTTCACGGACTTTGTAATATTTTAACTACTCGAGACTTAAAATTACCCATCTAACTACGTAAATCAATTTATTTATTAATAACTAGCTTATGCCCGCGGCTTTGCCCGCGTGGAGTTCGGTTATTGTCCCACGGGATCGTACTACAGGGATAAAAAGTATCCTATATGTTAATCCAGGTTATAAACTCTCTGAGTACCAAATTTCATGCAAATCCGTGCAGTAGTTTTTGCGTGAAAGAGTAACAAACATCCATACATAGAAACTTTCGCGTTGCGTAGTAAGGATTCGTCTTCATACAAGATTGTTAACAATAGTCTGAAAAATTCTTAGTCATGAAAAGATCTGTTCTCTCTCAACTTTAACGTTTACTTATTTTATAATGATTCTCATATTGTTATTATTATGAACCTTACGTGTCTCAGTGCAGGACAAAGGAAAAACTTCCTCTTTCCATTTATTTCTCTCTTGGAATATTTGAGCACGATCCTTTTTGGAAGAGTCCAACTCGTCACTGATTCTCATATATCACCTACCTATTTAATGGGCCCCAGAATGTCTAGTACCTACTCAACACACCAACCACGTACCTTTTTGGTACAACAAATTAACAATACTTTTATTACATAATATAATCATAAACCTATAATTTAATGTGTAGAAACCGCTGGTAAAATTCTAAGCCTAAAAATAGACCAGTCGACCGTACGCCCCCGGAAGTGCCCTAGTTTGGAAGTGCCCGAGGTAGGTCTACACACGAGTATCTGCCATAGCTACCGAAATTTTTGCTAAAAAGGAATAACAGCCTACATTTTATTATAAAAACAGAGGGATACTTAATAATAGCAACCATATTGTGTAAGCTTTGGATACTTCGGTATTCTTAATTTCCATTTGAAAGAATGAATAATTCATTCACATTTGCAAATAAAGCGTTCTATTCTATTCATTCGACATTCTTAAATCAAATTATGATAAAAGAGTATGTAATGATTGATTTGGAACAATATTAAGGTAAGAAAAGAAGATGAAGGTAAGAAGGTTAAGGCTGCCTGTCCATTGATCCGGAGCGAGGCTGCGGAGCGGAGAAACGGAGAAATATTAACCAATAGGATTGCATACACTGGAGCGGAGCGGAGATTTATGCCATCCTATTGGTTAATATTATAATATTGTGTGAGTACTATGTACTTGAAAGCTATCAGTCACAGGAAACCTACTTTTTTACTTTTTCTCGACTTGAATGTGCCCTGGCGGTTAAGAGTATGTCATGCTCACTCAAATGTCTCGCTGATGGTGGCGTGTGTGTCGGGTCATTTAGTTCCCTTCAAAATGGTTGAGTTGAATGATGGCTGATCCATGCGTCATGTTCGTGAACGGGCGCTGTCAGTTGTGACTGGTCATCTCTTGGTTGCCACGGTTTATTTGAACTAATTATTTTGTTTTTTTAATTGCCTCTTTTTTTGTACTGTGGACACTTTTAACGTGCACGTCTTGCTACATCGTTCTCACATAATGTACCATCTCTACAAGAATGATGTATCCAAGATTTTTTGTAAAAACATTATGATTTAAAAGAGTGTCCATGGAGTTTCTTGCCCATTCTTCTCCATAGAGATCTACGCTTTGGAATGGGCAACTACAGTACTTTCACAGTTATTATGTCTTGTGACTGGGACTGTAGCTTCATTTTTTATTGCTGTCTTTGTTTCGACAATTCAAAAGTGCCTGTAATTGGCCTACTTGAAATAAATGCTTTGATTTTGATTTTGATTTTGATTTTACATACTCGTATGTATTTATTTAAACGTTTTTTCAATATGGTGGGGACCACATAGAATTTGAAAATAAATGTTGCAGGCCATTTTTGCAATACCTGTGACGACGCAGGCTATATCGAGCATAAAACCTGTATGCGACAAAGACTATAAATTGTGTCTGACCTGGCACTTGGCAACCTCTTCGCTGTACCGTTCTATCTCTATAGCTAGACCTGCATTGTATTTCTTTTCGCCTGTTTTACACTTTAAAGTCGTCACTTTAAAATCGTTCGAGCTCACATATACATATGTTTAATCTCGACATGAATGATGTAACCGAGACTCTGTAACAACATAATGATTTAAAAGAGTGTCCATGAAGTTTCTTGCCCATTCTTCTCCATAGAGATCTACGCTTTCGAATGTTACACAAGTTATTATGCCCTGTGACTGGGACTGTAACTTCATTTTTTTTTGTGTTTCGACATTCAAAAGTGCCTGTAATGGTCTAATTGAAATAAATGCTTTGAGTTTGAGTTGAGTTTGAAAGAAATTTTTATAATTTGAGCAGTTATGGCAACGGCCCCAACGTACGTGACGTACGTCGTAGGTTCGATTATTGACATGCCTGTAATCCCCGAAGGGTTAGGCAGGGAAGTACCCAAAACTACACCCACATTTCACCAATTAAGTTTAAGTCCCAGTGTAATAGGAAAGCGAGCCTATTGCCATCAACTAGGCATAAATTAAGGCTCCGTGACTGCTGCTGAGAAATTCCCGATGGAAAAACCCAATAACACTTTGCCCGAGCTGGGAATCTAGCCCTGGACTCCATGCTCATCAGCCGCGTTTGTGACCACAAGGCAATATCGTCGTGAGTTTAAAACATTAATACGCTTGTAAAAGTAAATCCTGAACTAATTCCCAACAATATGATACAATACAACGTTCAAACAAAATAAATTAAATACCCACAACTTGATGTTAACAGTTAAATAACTAAAAACATTAAGACTAACGACATAACTTCTCCATTGTATCTAGGTACTAAGTAATCCGTTGAATAAGTTTATAATAAGCTAACAGACTTAAGTTTTGTATGGCGAGTTTATCTTTGAGCCTATTATTATTTTCTGTTTGGTTCTATGCAGGGTTGCAAAAAGCCATTCTTTTAATATTAATTAGCTTCTACCCTCGTCCACGTCCGCATGAAATTATTAAAAAAATATTACTTTCCCATTTTGAATCGGATTATGTTAACAATTTCATGGGTTTTAATTTTTTGCACGGAACCCTAATGCTTTTTCTTAAATAAAACTAGCCTAAGTTATTCCTTATATCATTATTTGTCTGCCTGTGAATGTCCTGTCAAAATCGGTCCAGCTGTTTCAGAGATTTTAATAGGCTACTTTTATTAAAAAAAGTCGAGTTATTAAAAAATATCACTACATATTATAAAACAAAATCGCTTCCCGCTGTCTGTCTGTCCCTATGTATGCTTAGATCTTTAAAACTACGCAACGGATTTTGATGCGGTTTTTTTAATAGATAGAGTGATTCAAGAGGAAGGTTTATGTGTATATTTAGTATCAGCATTGCACCCGTACGAAGCCGGGGCGGGTCGCTAGTTTTTTTTTTTAAATTCAACGCGGACAAAGTTGCGAGTAATAGCTAGTTTATTTACATATAAGGGTATGTATGTTCAGCATAGGCTTCCTATTGTCATTTTGGTCAACCGATCGTATCATCTTTACGTATCTCTACGTAAAGTTGATGCCTGAATCCTGATGTGATGTTGGTGCCTGAATCTTCTGGCACCTCTTCCAGCCTTTTCTCAAATGTGTTAGGGCCTGCTTCCTGTCTAAACGGATACAGCTGACTTCAACGCGGGCAAACCCGCGGTCAAGAGCAAGTAATAAGAAAGCCTATTAAAATACGGTCATAATCCGAATGTAGATATCAACATAATTTATTCCGAAGATACCACCTTTTATTGAAGTCGATAAAAAGAGATTCAAGGTTACGTCCACAGTGGCCGATAAAAAGAATCTATATTATATATAGAATTATTCTTTTATACGTAGGAAATTCCTAACATCAATACCTAATGGTTTATTTATGAAATATGGATATATTCGGTATTCATTGCTGCTGAAACGTCGTTATCTAATTATTTTTGTGAACACGAAGAATGTTTTTTTTTTTCGATAAAGAAATATTTATATTTTAGGTTCCTATTCCTATATTTTCTATTTATTAGGTTTCTTTGAATGTGTGATGTTTATTACTTGAGATTAGGTGTTGTTATTTCAATATGTTGTGTCTTTTTTAAGCTTTTTATATGACACACTTTAAGTTACTTTATTATAGTAACCGAATAATATATTATATTAGGTACGGAGTATTTGCAGGTGGAGTATTTAGATACACGACTGATTTTCATACAGTTTTTTTTTTAACTTTGCCCCCAGCCAGGCCAGGAATTTATCGGTTTAGTCACCAACTCGACACGAAAAACTGAACACACATGTGTCCAGTCGGTGAAATTCGAAATTAGTATCACTTATTATTTTGTCATCCGGACACGTATCGTGGGTGCGTTTACAAAAATGTAAACTCACATACACAGATTCACATAACAGCCAGACCCGGATCAACTACCTGTATTTATATGTCCGTACAAATATTTGTTCCGAGCGAGAATCAAACTCGCGACCTGCAATCGCTCAACCACTGCGCCAACCGTGCCGCTTTATCCCAACGGCAACAGGCGGCAATGTCATAACATAACATCACGCCAGTAATCCCCGAAGGGTTAGGCAGAGGTGTACCTAATACTACACCCACATTTCGTTAGTTATGTTCAAGCCCCATGTAATAGGGGGGCAGCTATTGTCATCAATGGGGCACTAATCCAGACTCTGTGACTATGGAATTCGTGATGGAAAAACCTAATATCAATTTGCCCGACCTCAGTACCTCATGCTTAGCAGTCACGCTTGCGACCGGCAGGCGGCAATTAAAAAGTGTTTTCATAGACTTACATAAGTGGGATCAAAGGACCCTCGCCGAGTGACGTATCTACTGAGCCACTGGGTAGTCAGCGAGTACCCACGCTGCCTGGCTAATCTATTCACCACGATGGCAATCCAAAGTCCACTTATAAATAGTGGCTCAGTTCTGGGCCGACACAATTTAGATTGCCATCGACACGCTAAGAACAAAAACTTTTTTGCAAAAAAAAAAACCGACTTCCAAAGAAAACACTAAAAAAGTGGAAAATAACTTTACTTTCGGAAGTCGGTGACTATTGTTTGTTTCATTGACTTTTTTGCCACCGACTTCCGAAAGTAAAGTTATTTTCCACTTTTTTAGTGTTTTCTTTGGAAGTCGGTTTTTTTTTTTGCAAAAAAGTTTTTATTTTACTCTTTTTAGTTATCGCATCACACACAAATCCTTGTCAAGTATCAATTTCGCAATTTCTTTTACTTGGATGACATTTTGTTTCCAGCTATTTTGATTTCAAAACCAAACTACTGAACCGATTTCGATGAAATTTCTATGGGACCAATCGGGAAGTAGATCCATTCAGATAAAAGAAGAATTTTTCAAATCGGTTCATAAATGACGAAGATATGAGGTAACAAACACAAAAATTTCCAGCTATTTTCATTTCAAAACCAAACTGCTGAACCGATTTTGATGAAATTTCTATGGGACCAATCGGGAAGTAGATCCATTCAGATAAAAGAAGAATTTTTCAAATCGGTTCATAAATGACGGAGATATGAGGTAACAAACACAAAAAAAAAAAAAAAAAACAAAAAAAAAAAAAACATACAACCGAATTGAGAACCTCCTCCTTTTTTAGAAGTCGGTTAAAAAAGATAGACTTACACAGCAACCGGGGTTTGTCCGTGCAGCTTGCGGGTGTGATTGTGTGTTTGCGATTGCAAACATTGTACCTTCAATATGCCAACGATTTCAATATTAACAACATCTAAACATGAACTTGGCTACAGAAAACAAAACAAAGAATCGTTTCCGTAATAACTGAAGGAAAAAAAATATGTTTTAACGTAACTGTTTTGTCAGTAAAAAGTTTCAAAGTCCATTTAAAAACAATAATGACTATCAAACGGAGTACCTACCCTACATATAATCTGTTGAATTGGATCGTTACACCCTCCAAGTCAAGAAAAGTTAATGAAATTCACCTTTTTATAACAACTGCCATTTTGAAAGATGAAAAGAATGACAGTTCTAAATTGGAACAGTTTTAAATTCAGACTTTTATACTTTTATTTTAAGAATGGCATGCTTAAAATTGTGTGCTGGTAATAACTTCCTTAAGATAATGACGTCAATTTTTGTATTTTATTTCTTTTGTCGATTGAATATTGATCAGACCTCATTATTTGTTTTTTTTTTCTGACGCCTTTTAATAAAAACTTATAATCAAATGAAATACAAAAATTGACGTCATTACCTAATATTTATATACTTAAATAATATATGGAAAGAAAGAATGAAATTGGTATATGGTAATGGTATATGGTTTAATATCTTAAACCTTTCTCAATGTAGGGTCTATTGAGTGTTGTATTTACTATTTGGTAACTAAGTAAGGGACATAGATATAGGTACACACTTATTTGGTAAATTTAAACAGAGGTCACACACACACCCACCAGCAATCAAAGTGAAACTCTGATTATTTTGCTCACTGAAAAAAAAACAAGGACAGAGGAAGAATAAAGATAGGAATTTTAGAGTCTATCCTAAAAATGAACAAATTCTCCCACTGGGAACTCTCGCAAATTGAATTCGGTCACCGAAGGTTTTTCGGCACTAGTTTTAGTTGCGGTTTTGTTGCGCATGTAGGTCCTAGCGCAGTGTTGGGTATTTTGAATAAAACCTTTTTAGGGAAGGAATTGGAAAACTTCAATATACGAAATGTTTGTGATGCTTGGTGTAAAGTTGGTGTAATTAGTAGGTTTTCAAAAAAGAAACGATAACACTTTTGGAAAAATTTTAACAATTTTTTTTTATTAACCCTAGATAGATAACCATATTTCACTGCACACTAAAGATAACCATACGTCGACTCGACGTGCGAATGTTTGAGTGAGCATATTTTGGATAATGTATATACTAGGTTTATGAATTTGATATTATGTCTTAATGTATGTAATTTTATTGTGATTCAATGAAAAACATTAGAGTTTATTAATATTTTTATTAGAAAAAAATAATTAAAGAACAAAGCAAGGTACTTCTTACTTTACAAAACTTAAGCATTTAGGAAACTCTCCGTCAGTCTTATGATTTACTATGTAAACTTTTCAAAATCAACTTTTTGTAATCTCTATAATATAAAAAACCCAAGTAAATAACAGTTTTTATTCATTTTGGCCTCAAAGGCACTTAGGACAGGCGCTGGACTTGTGCTCTCCACAAATGGGATTTTTGCAGCTGTCGCACATTGTCTTTGTCATCCTTCTAATTTTTGATGGACAAAAGGCACAATATTTTCTTTTCTTTGGCTCAGGTACACCTTCACGTTGTGTGGGAGGTTCGGCTTGTCTTTTAGGCAGTATACCACTAATTTTTTCTTTTATATTCGTCGGCAAAGTAAGCATTTGTTGCCTTGTCTCCATCCACGGGGTCATCAAACTATTGCTGAGTTTCTTCATGAAATCTCTACGTGCGAGGGGTTTTTCTTTCTTGGATAGGGCATTATCACAGTAAATAATGTATGCGTTTATAAATGACATATTCATAATCCCATAAAACATAGCCATGGGCCACCTGTTTGTTTTGCGGCTGCACGACATCGACGAGCACATTTGGTCGAAAGTGTCGACTCCCCCTTTTGTTTCATTATAAAAATGAATCATATTTGGCTTGCTGGTCGTAGGATGAACAGTGCCCTCTTCATCACACGATGATAGAACAAACACCATTTTGCTCGGTTTTGGTTTGTACGACACTAACGTCAAGGGCCCATCATAACAGAACATCGATGTTCCTACTCTTCTGGATCGCATCTTTTTCAGCTCGTCAGGTATTTCTCGTTTGTTTGACCTAATAGTGCCGACCAAGGTCAAGTTGTATGGCTGCCGTAGCAAGTTTTTTGCTAATGGAACTGATGTGAACCAATTATCGCATGTGACATTTCTATTACTGCCATGAACTGCTTTTGTAAGTTCTTTTACATAAAATTCACCGAGTGGCAAGCCATTGGTTTGAGTGCATTTGCCTAGATATGGCATAGCGTCAATCATGTATCGTGTAGCACTGTCACATGTCATTACAATTTTTATTCCGTATTTATTAGGTTTGTTGGGAATGTACATCCGAAAAGGGCACCGACCCCGGAAACCCAAAAGCTGTTCGTCGATGGTTACATAAGGTCCGGGGATGTAATTGGATCGGCAGTGGTTTATGAAGATCTCCCATATTTTTCTAATTGGTACAAATGTATCAGTAGCCCTTAGTTCTGGCCGCAAAGATTTGTCGTCCATTCTCAAACACCTTATCAGAAAATCGAATCTATCTCTACTCATGGCAGCAACATATCTGTTTCCTGAATACGAACAATCAAATAGCTCATCCGTGGTCAAATGGTTGTCCTTCATAGCAGCTGTTAGAGTCAGTATGCCGAAAAGAGCCCGAATTTCTTGACAAGTTGTAGTTTTAAAGGTGGCTTTTACATCAGGCCTTTGAATCTTCAGCTGGATTTCAGCGTTGGTCCATTTTGTTATCTCCTCCACAATATCATCAGTAATAAATATACTGAAACATTCTAAAGGCTCATAAAGGCATTTATTCATCCGAGTGGGACCCCTAGATGTCCGTATAATATTAGCAGATGATACTCTGCCACTTGTTCTGCCTTTAGTGGCCGTCCAACGATGATCGTTTTTGCCTCTAAGAATTTGACGCTGTGGCATGACAATACAACTCGGCATACTTGGCGAAGCACTTTCAGGAGTTTCAGGGTCATTTTCAGACACATCTTCAGTATCCAATGAGTTTACCACAGGTGGAGCACTCACCTCATAGTCTTCGGCATCACTCTGTACTTCATCTTCTAATAAATTGTCTTCAGTTTCACTGTCCGACCCTTGAATTTCTTCATCGCTTATTTCATGCAACAACCGACTGATTTCTGCATCGTCTGCACGATTTCGTGACGTCATTATGTTATTTTATCGTGGCCTATAACAAGTAAAAAAACTAATAAAAAACATGTACATTTTTTCTCAAAAAAGAAAATAACACTTTTTCCCAAAAGTCTAAAAACTGACACTAAAGATAACCATACGTCACTTCGACGTACGGTAGGTAAATATTGACGAAAGTATTGCACTTACCGGAGCGATACGGGTGTGTCCTGCAAGCTCCGACGGCCGACTGAGTTGGCGGGAACGGGCAGTTTAGTGACGCGAAAAACAAACGAGTTATATCAATTTTTCAAAATCGATTACGTCGTTTCGACGTAGGTTATCTATCTAGGGTTAAAAACTTGTGCTTTTATTTTTTGTTAATCGCATCGATTCAAAAGAATACTCACCTAAAATGACAACATTATTTTTTCAAATCCTAAAAAAACATAATTCAACCGCGACTTTCTACATTCCTTTTTCAAACTTTTGATTTCGAAACAAAAAAAAAATACAATTAGCACACTGACAGATTTTCACCAAAACACATGCAATAGGCAGAATGACTACGTGCCACAGCCAGTTTTCAGTCTGGATTAAATTAATAACAAATTTTAGAGATAAACTACTTTATGTAGAATATTATTAATAGACAGAACCTTAATGCTCATTTATCTTTGCTTATTTGCCCTTATTAAATGTCTATGTTCATGTACAACAATATTGAATACTAAATAAATCACGTTAACTTAAAGAATTTTTAAAATCTATATATATTTGTGTTTTGATGTTACTAATATTTCTAATAACTGGATATTTGAATTAGTCAAGTTGTTACATCAGTAGAGAAGCCATTTGTGGATAGCGAAGTGATGCGGAGTATACTTATGTAAGTAAGTATGTAAAAAAACTAATTATTTGCTTGCTACATTCGTAAACGGGTATAAAGTTTCAGTTCAAATATTGCTTATTTATTCTTAAATTTAATGTTGTTATTTGCATCATCATGGTAATAAAATTAAAACAGTTTTTATGTTGTGGTTAAACAAAAACGAAAACAGAACTTTTATAATTCTTTATTGAACAACATCTAAACATCAATTTTGTTGCTAAGACAAGTGTCAACTTACATCTAAGATATTTTAGGCCAACTAGTTTGAACCGTAGCTAGTTAGTTACTAGGTATATCTATGAAAATGTGGTGCAAAATACGCCAACAAATAATATTAACAACGCGAGCGTGAACTTTTATTTGCCAAAAGCTAACTTATTGCATGAAGCAATTAATGAGGATCTCCTAATGGGTGCTGATGGCTAACTGTTTATGTTCAGCACTTTTTCACAACAACAACACCACACAACAACAATTTATTGTTTAAAATACCAAAATATTAAATAAAATGATTAAATTGTAATGCAATTATTATGTTACTCATATAGAGACATATTATTGTAGGTATTAAGTACATTCCAAGCTTTATTTTTGCAGTATATTCTATTTGAATTGGATTATTTTTAACCAGAACAATTAAATTTTTTATAAGTTTCCTTTCCGGTGATTGTGATCCTAAAAAAATAAACATTTGTTAAAAATTGCTGCGTTTTATAAATTTATGGTAATCCCTATGACTGACATAGTAGAAGCCGCGTGATTGCATTCAAATAACATTACATTGCTGTTGGATAAATAGTATTTCAATACAGGGTGATGGGTGGGTGGGTTGGTAATTGGGTGCAGTCCTTGAAATGAGTGATACTAGAGCTAATTTGCAACATTAGCTATTAGCATGTAGCATTAGCTGTTTTATTGAATAACATAAAAGTTCCATGTTAAGGTTTAAACTTTATCAAAAGGTTGAAGAAATCCCTGACTTTTAAGACTTACTGACTTTTACCTGTTAGTGTTGTTATAAGTATGGACATATTGGTAAAATATAAGCAAAATCGAAACATGTGTTCACTTACTTATCGACAAAATACTGTACAATTTCGATAGTCTTCTATGTATTTCTGAACTTTCGTTCAGGAGATTTTGACCAGCCTTCATGAGGAAATATGTATAAATAATTGACCAAACCGTAAAATGTGTGACTAGAATATTGCTAACCCCAATGTTAATACTCTGTAAACACAAACAAAAGTAAAGTTAAAGACAACGAATTAGAGAAGAGGTAATTAAAACCTAATAATTATAATATATTTTCAGCCAATGGCTTAATTGCCAAGAGCCTCGACCAATACCTGAGGAGGCTCTCGTTAGGCAGCTGGAACAAGGGCTTGATTCAGAAAGCGGTACTCTTGGACATTGTTAGGAGGTTCCTCTCTCAAGAGCCCTGACCGCCGGTAACTTGGACCCTGTTCCTGATACCGGTGGGTTACTATTCTTTATATTTTTAAATGTTTTTTTTTTTTTTTATTTTGAATTTTATATAGGAATATTTAAAAATGTAATCAATAAGTTCGAAAAAGAATTATAGGAAATAATATGATTGTATATTTACATTTTTTATACACGCATTGAATAACCCATACGACGTTGCAATGTAGATAATTGAAGACAAGGCCAAAGAATACAACATCTGCAAAAAAAAATGCGCGAAGTCAGAAAGTAAAAAAAAAGCATTTTGGAACAATACTTTTTCCAGATCACAAATATTAATCTTAAAAAGTATTTTTTTTAGAGAAAAGAAAAGTATTATACCTGAGAATTAAAGCAAATGGATAGATTTCTGCTGCAAGTCAATAAGCACTTGAAATGTGTAGCCCACTGTTCAATTTGTTCAACTGTAAGAAGATAATCCCACTCCCTACTATCTTCAGAGCATAATCTCGTTTCGGCCTCATTGAACTTTATTTGAATATCAAATATACTATTGTTCACACATTGCATTAAGTTTTTCAAAATTGTTATGTAAACGTACATTATTGTATGTTCAAAGATAAGGCGCTCTTGAATAAATATATCAGACACTATTAACATGACAACGTTTATTTTGAGCGGCTCATTTTTCACGTAAACTTTTGTAACCAATTTAACTGTTAAAAGTAATACACCTGAAATAGACGAAACCACTGAGGTGATGATCATAATCATATAAAGTTTTTTTGAACATTTGATGTAAGTTGGTTCATTCTGGAAGTCATGGTGTACGGGCATGAAGTTGTCAATGAACAGTTTGTAAGAACGTGAGCTTAGAATACCACCTATCATAATAATTGGACTAGAAAGGAAGTTCACAATGTAATATGTCTTCACCATTTTGATAACTCGTTCGTTAGTATTTTCAGAAGCGGCGTATAAGTTATTAATTAAAATAACTATAAATATCATTATTTCAAGAGCTATACGTATTTTGATTAAAATTTTACGTAATTTTGATAGAAAAACGTAATTTCTGTAAACACCTCCTAAATTTTCAGCTTTAGTTAAGGTTTTTAAAATTTTTCCTGCCACCATTTTGAAGCTCAATATGTGCGGTTACAAAACGTATACTTAAGTAATGAATGAACGAATGTGTGCCTAATACATCCAAAAGCATTAGAATGTACTTATATTACAAGGAGCTATTACGTTATTAGGCCAGAGATAATCGTTGTGCCACAATTAATGATAACCTGTCATACTATTCTGTCAAGAAAGTACCAGGAAACGATCAATAATACACAAAATATTAGTTATTCATCTAAAGTTATTTTATCGCCTTCAAAGTATGCTCCTTCGGAAACGATACACTTACGCCAACAAATAATCCAATCATTAAAACATTTTTAAACGCGTTTTCCGGAATTGAGTACAGTTCTCGCCGCGAATTCTCTTTTATGTCTTCTACCGAATGAAAACGGGTGCCACGAAGTGGTAATTTGAGTTTAGGAAAAAGAAAAAAGTCGGCTGGAGCCATGTCTGGTGAATAAGGTGGTTGCTCGATGGTATTTGTTGAGTTTTTACAAAAATTCGTTCACTATGATGGCCTTGTGCGAAGGAGCATTTTCGTGGTGCAAAATCAAATAATTTTCTTTCCACAAATCTGGCCTTTTTCGTCGAATTTGGTCTCTTAAACGCCGCATAACACTCGAAAAATATTCTTTATTTACTGTTTGACCTTCCGGCAAGAATTTCGAGTGCACAACATCGCGATAGTCAAAGAAAGCGGTCAACATGACTTTGACTTTTGATAGACTTTGTCGTGGTTTCGGTTCAGTTAGAAGTCGCCACTCCGAAGCTTGGTGACTAGTTTGCTTGTCAAACTCATAAACCCACGTCTCGTCACCAGTAACAATGCGTTTCTTGAATGTTGGGTCGGAATTGACTCGTTCTAGAATGTCCTCAGCAACTCTTATGCGATTGAGTTTTGGAGAAAATTCAGGTCTTTGGATCTAGCCGAGCGGCAACATGTTTCATACCCAAGTGATTATTTAAAATGGTACGGATTGACTCGTGAGACACAGAAAGTTCAGCGGCTACCTCTCTCAAACTTGAATGAGGATTTTCAGTCACTATTTCTTTCACTTTTACGATGTTAACTTCAGTTCAAGACGTTGATGGCCTACCAGAGCGAGGCATATCTTCCATGACACCTAAACCGCTTTTGAACGCTTTGTACCACAAAGCAAGCACACACAAGCACAAGCACGTGTTTTTGATAAATTCGATTCACCGTAAGCCTTCTGTAATATTTTCAGGGACTCCAAATACGAAATTCTAGTGGCGATGCAAAATTTAAGACAAACTCTTTATTCGATGTTTTTGTCCATTATGGAATTCGCAATACACGCTAGATATGATTTAACTGAAAACAGCACTGTATTTAATCTACATAACATATGCAACTCAAACTCCGCACCAAAATGGAAAACAGTTGTGCCAATCATACAAAAAATTTAATTTTGAACCATAAACAAATCTTTAATTCCCGATACTTTTTTAACTGAATGTATAGCATGTAGTATAGTAGTGGCTATTAAAGGAATAGCTACGAACAGACAAAAAATCGAGAATTTTCTTGAAACATTGTGATCAACAAACAAACAAACAGGGATTAGGACTAAATGCACAATAATATTAAATGCCCAATGAAAGTGGCACTGAAGCTAAATTGAAGTGAATCCTAAATATTTTCTAACATTAAAAATCTGTAAGTTTACCAAAACCAGTTCAGAAAATATATTCACGAAATGAAATTACTATAGAGATAAAATAGAATCAAATAATTATTTATACTACTTCCGAAATTTATTATACTACTTCGTAAAGTTATTTTCCATTTTTTTGTGTTTTTTGGGAAGTCGGTTATTTTTTTCTAATGTAATCTTAATCAATGTTGATCTTAAATATTTTTTCACTTAAAAATTGAAAATTTAACTAAAGAAAATTTAGAATGATTCACAAGATGAAATGACTATAGGGATTAAAATATAAACCACTTTAGTAAAATAAAGTATTTAATGACGTCTAGAAATCGAACAAATTAAATACTAACAACGTTTTGTGCGAAATACACAAGTTATATACCTAAATTGTGGGTGCCATGATTTTCGTCACACTAAACATCTAATCAAGAGCTCTTAATGCCCTGTAACACTCTTATTAATAAACAGCTCTTTTTTTTTATTCTCTACCAAAGCTTGAAATTGTTAACAAGATTAATTTGTGGGTTTCTTATAGGTTAAATTTCTAATTAATTGACTGATCACATTTTAACAGCCAATCATTGAAATACATCATCCCTATGACAAGCACTAAGAGAAGCCTTAGTATTGTTGACATTATTGTAATAATGTGCAAAAACTTTTAATTGTAAATCACATAACACATGATCAAATATACCTACTTATTTCATTTTTGAAACGCAATTTTTAAATAAAATGATTAAATTGCAATGCAATTATTATAGAAGTGGTATAGAGACTTAGTGTTACGGGTATTATATACATTCCCAGCTTTATTTTCGATGCATAATGTATTTGTACAGGATTTTTTTTAACCAAAAGATTTAGATTTCTTATACTCTTAGTTTTCGGCGATTGTGGATCTAAAAAAAAAACACAAAGATACAAAAACATTTGCAAAAACAGCGCCGCTTTTTTTGGAAAGAGGGAAGATTGACGGCTACGTTTTTTAAAGAGGTTATTTTTGCAGTAATATTATGAAGTCACTATAGATATTCTTTGAAATTATATTTCTACATATAAAAATGGTGTTCACTTACGTATTGATAAGGTGCTGTATAGTTTCGATAGGCTTTTATTTACTCTCGAACTTTCATTAATTAAATTTTGACCAGCAACCGTAAGGAAATATGTATAACATATTGAACATACCGTGTAATGCAAAATGAGCATAATGTTGATAAGTATTCGAGAATCCTGTAAACAGAAACAAAACAGTTGCAGGCAATATAAATACGGAAAATAATTATAAAACATAACAAAATATTTACGTTTTGTATAAACATATTGAACAGTCCGTACGACATTGTAATATAAAGAACTGGATACAGGGCCAATGAATATAACATCTGTAACAAAATGCACAAAGTTACCACCGTCGATGGAAAAAAAATCACACTGTTAATCTAATAGGATTAAAATCACCAAAATTACTATTAAGATTTATTGAAATATTCATATTTGATTGCAAATCTGTTTTCTAGGTTCTGTCTTATTCTTTGTAAATGAAAGGGATGTTGTCACATTTTCAAAATTTTACCTGAACATTAAAGGAACCCGATAGATTTCTGCTGCAATTCAATAAGCATTTATACTGTGTAGTCCACTGGTCCACTTGTTCAACCGTAAGAAGATCATTCAACTCACTGTTATCTGAACGTAACGCCTTTTCGGTGTCATTATACATAACTTGAATATTTAATATACTATTAATCAGACATTTCAACAAATTCTTCATCATTGTAATATAAGTGCACATAACCGCATGTTCAAAAATAAGGCGTTCTTCTAATATTAAATTTGACATTAAAAACACAATGACTTTTGTTGTGAGCTCCTGGTTTTGTATGAAAACCTTACAAAATAGTTTTATTATAAATGATAATATAGTTGAAACAGAAAAC
The DNA here is from genome assembly GCA_964057025.1 of Standfussiana lucernea. Classification (NCBI taxonomy): domain Eukaryota; kingdom Metazoa; phylum Arthropoda; class Insecta; order Lepidoptera; family Noctuidae; genus Standfussiana; species Standfussiana lucernea. The sequence goes on along the minus strand of OZ059791.1, from coordinate 14,454,219 downwards.
ACTGCTGTAGTGATCACAAAAGTTTTTTTCAACTTTTTTGAACTTTTGATGTAAGTCGGTTCGTCCTGGTAGTAATGGTGCACGGACATGAAGTTTTCTATGAACAGTTTGTAAGAATGTGAGCTTAGAATCCCGTTTATTAAAATAACTGGACTACCAAGGAAAATCGTAGTCTGATATAATTGTACCATTGTGAACACTCGTTCATTTGTTAGTTGAGAAACAATTTTTGAATTACTATATAGAATTACCGCAAATAGCACAATTTCTAATATAATGCGTATTGTGCTTAAAATTTTAAAATATTTCGATAGGTAAACATAATTTCTGTAAACACCTCTAAAATTTTCAGCTTTTATCAACATTTTTACTATTTTTCTCGCCACCATTGGGAAGCAGGTTGTTAACCGTTATGTTAGTAGTGTATTAAGTATCTAGTGTGATTGATTACATTAAAAGGAGCTATTACTTTTTTCGATTACAATTTATCACAATATCATCCATTAGATAACAACCCAATCAACTACACCTGTCAATAGTTTTAAATTTGAGTGTTCATAATTATATCATTTCGTTTTAACTACTCTCATTTTAGAAATATAAAATAAGACAAAACACGATGCTTATATTTATCGCTGAATATTGTATTCACTTGAGAATTTACTATTTTCTATTAAAAGCAAGTCGATGTAAGCCTTAAATAGTTCGTCACATGGAAATCGGTTAGTTTTACCGAGGCCGGTTAAGATTTAAATTCACAAGATGACATTACTTTAGAAAATAAAACCAACTTTATGAAATAATTATTTATTAAGAACACCCAAAAATCCAATACAGTTCTACCTTACTTCTTCCACACTAACACTTAATTAAGAGCTCCAAGGTTCGTATTAATAAACGGCTCTTATTTCAAATCTCCAAAACTATGACAAAATCAAACACGTGCTATAAAGAACGTTTTCAAATGAAACTAAAACAACAAATCAAATACATATAACTTGTACAAATACCAGTTATAAGAAGTATCGACTAAGATAAACCTGAGTATTGGTGACATTATTACATATTAATCTTATTATTATTTTGATATTTTAAACACAACTTTCACAGTCACTTCAGAAAACCGAATAACACACAACCCCATTTAATTTCTAAAATTATATCTTTAGTTCTTATAAGTTTTTAAACTGGCATGGTCACTAACAATATGGTTAACACTTAAAACGGGAACAGGATTTGTCTGCTCATACACACCCACCCGCAATAACTTTAGCGTATCCGTGACCATGGTGCTTGCAACAGCGCCGAAATATCGGCAACTCAAAAAAACTTTTTTGCAAAAAAAAAACCGACTTCCAAAAAAAACACTAAAAAAGTGGAAAATAACTTTACTTCGAAGTCGGTGACTATTGTTTGTTTCATTGACTTTTTTGCCACCGACTTCCGAAAGTAAAGTTATTTTCCACTTTTTATTGTTTTTTTTGAAAGTCAGTTTTTTTTTTGCAAAAAAGTTTTTATTTTACCCTTTTTAGTTATCGTATCACACACAAATCCTTGTCAAGTATCAATTTCGCAATTTCTTTTACTTGGATGACATTTTTTCCAGTTATTTGATTTCAAAACCAAACTGCTGAACCGCTTTTGATGAAATTTCTATGGGACCAATCGGGAAGTAAATCCTTTCAGATAAAATAAGAATTTTTCAAATCGGTTCATAAATGACGGAGATCTGCGGTAACAAACACAAAAAAAAAACACACAACCGAATTGAGAACCTCCTCCTTTTTTTGAAGTCGGTTAAAAAGGATTGTTAACATGGTAATTATCCTGTTTTATGTGTTAACCATAATAGTCTTTAGTTCTTTATATAAAATGACTAAATTGCAATGCAATTATCATGTAAGTTATATAGAGAGTTAGTATTACAGGTACTAAGTACATTCCCAGTTTCAATTTCGATGTGAAATCAATTTGTATAGGATTCTTTTTAACCCAAAGATTTAGATTTCTTATAGTTTTGGTTTCTGGCGATTGTGGAGCTAAAACAAAATCACGAAGATATAATAAAAATGTCAGACAACCTATAAGTTTTATCGGAGATGTGGAAAATACCATGTTTTGACATGTCAAGGTGGGCTATGTTTTTTAAAACCATTAGCCAGGCTTCATTACAAATATCGTCTTAATTTATTGTTGTTGTAATGAATAACACACGATACATAAAAATTCAGTTCACTTACATATCGACAAAGCGCTGTATAGTTTCGATAGTCTTCTATTTGCTGTCGAACTTTCATTGATGAGATTTTGAGCGGCAACCATTAGGAAATAAGTATAAAAGATTGCATATGCCGTAAAATGTAAAATTAGCACGATGCTAAAGAGCCATCGAGAATCCTGTTGACAGAAACAAAGCTAACTAAAGTTGCAGGCATTATAATTATATACGAAAAAATAAAAGCGTTATTAAATATTTACATCATTTACAAACACATTGGACAGTCTGAATGACGCTGTAATATAAAGAACTGAAGACAGGACCAGTGAATATAACATCTGCAACAAAATAAGTAAAGTTACCTTATTCGGTAGAAAGAACTGAAAAAACTGGTTATTTATTAGAATTATAATTACTAAAGTTTAAATTAAAATTTATTGAAATATTCGTTTTCTAGGTTCGGATTTTTAAGGCTACTAAAAGGAAAGGTCGTTTAGCAATACTTTTACCTGAGCATTAAAGCAAGCCGATAGATTTCTGCTGCAATTCAATAAGCATTTAAACTGTGTAGCCCACTGTTCTGTTTGTTCGACCTTAAGAAGATCATTCCACTCTCTGCTATCTGAGGAAAAACTCTTTTCGGTAGCATTGTACCTTTCTTGAATATCAAATATACAATTGTTTACGCATCTCAGCAAGTTTTTAATCATTGTAATGTAAGTGTACATTACTGCATGTTCCAATATAAGGCGTTCTTCTAATATAATGTGTAATGTTATGAACATTATGACTTTCATTGTTAGCTCCTGATTTTGTATGAAAACCTTAGTAAGCAATTTTATTATAAATGCTAATATTATTGAAACAGAAGACATTACTGTTGTGATCACAAAAATATATTTCAATTTTTTTGACAATTTGATGTAAGTCGGTTCATTCTGGAAGTAATGGTGCACGGGCATGAAGTTGTCTATGAACAGTTTGTAAGAATGTGAGTTTAGAATACTACTTATTACAAAAACTGGACTACTAACGTATAACGTTATCTGAAATATTTCTTCCATTCCGAAAATTCGTGCATTTGTAACTTGAATAATATCGTTTATATTACTATTTAAAATTGCCGTATATGCTGCAATATCAAATATAATATGTATAGCACTCAAAAGTTTTAGATATTTCGGTAGAAACACATAATTTCTGTAAACACCTCTTAAATTCTCAGCTTTTATCAACGTTTCTATAACTGTTCTTGCCACCATCCTTGAGCGTGTGTGCTTATGGAACGTTCATATTTGAATGAATTGGGCATCTATTATATATATTCTTCCTTCCTTCTATTATATTACTAGGATTAATGATCGAGTTTCAGTTGACAGCTTAGTGATAACCTGTCAAATAGTTTAATGGCTACGTCTACAACCAATTCGAATTGAGTACTTTCTCTAACAGTTGTGACATTGTCTTGGAAATAATAACACATGATTTTTTGCTTTTGTAGCGTCAGCTGAAGCGCATTGTAAATGAAAATTTACATTTTGTAAATGTTTAAAACTAAACTGCAGTGTAGATACATAAATGTGAATTCATGGTTTTTCTATTAAGGCCAGATAAGTAATAAACTTATTTTAAATATGAGATTAATGAAGATATTAAAATAAACCCTTTTAGTCAAATATTTATTTATAGAGGAACAATTTAGGTGACAATAATAGAAAACAGGTGTCATAAAATTTAACATTTCATGACTTGACTTTTTTTTTGCTAAACACATCAAGTATAAACCTCAATATGCATGAATGTGTAGTGCTTTACATCACAAGCTCTTTGCATTTACCACTTAATCAAGAGCTCTTAATGCGCTCCAAGACTCGTATTACCAAAAACTTCTTATTTGAAAGCGTTAACAAAACATGAAAATATATAAAAGCGTGGTTTTGTTGGTTATTTTTTTTTTGTATTTTGTTTCTTTTTTATCAAATAATTTGATTTTAAGTGCTAAAATTTCTTATTTTTAAGCATACTTCGTAATTTTTCAGCTTTGATATTTTTTCTTGAAGCTTAATAAGTATTTGAATTTGTGTGCGTGGGAGACAGAAATAACTGGGGCACTTTGTGTGACAACAGGAAAAGGATCTGATCAAGTCATAAGATTATTATAGTTAATACAACGATAAGATCATAATTACAGGAAAAAAAAGCACGAGTTGGAGTTTTGGTACCTAAACGACGTAACCTCAGTATGGTTTTAAATGGAATATGGCGTACCACAAGGGTCAATATTAGGTACGTTATCGATATTTCCAACTTGGTATCTAATGCGCCATCACAAAATGTACAGTGCCTCCCGGCCATGTAATTGGTTGATTCGTCAGCGCCATGTCATCGTATGCATTTTGCACTTTGACATTATAATGTAGTTATATGTTTCTTTTTTTATATCTTTAGATATTTTGAACCATCACGTAAGTCAGCTGTTAGGTATGTTAAACTTTTAGTTTTCGATATTCTAATAGCTTATGTACCCTCATGATTACTTTGTGACTGGCTAAGAAGATTTATTATAAATTGATACTATTCAGGTTAAATGTGATTTTTCCAAAAGAAAAATGTTTAAATGATTAAATATCATGTGAAACTTTGTAAAGAGAAGCATTTGTCAAATGGATGTTTGTAAAGCGATTTTTCATAAAATAAAATATTTGCGAACTAAAGTTTTAAGTTGTTTGTGAAATAAACAGTATCTGAAACGTTGGTTGTAAACTAAAAATTTGTGAAAGGTTTTTTTGTGAAACATTAGTGAACCGTTTTTTCACATTGGTTCATTTACACTAAAAGCATTTTAAAACAGTTTTTTAATCGAGATAATTATATAAAAGCATTATATTTTACTTCACTATATTTCTAAAAACAATGACAAGTTACACTTTTGAATGAAATACTGATTTTTGTGCAAATCACTCACTAATTTTATAATTTTCACATTAGATGATATTTTAAATGAATGTATTTTATATTTTGCATGCCAAAAACTAAAATATTATGGAAGTACTAAGACTGTAATGAGTTATTGACAATTGTATACATATTTTCAAATAAATATTTTTGAAACTGAAAATTAGTTTCCATCAAAAGTTCGTACGCAATGCACAAAGGACTTAATGAAGAGCTCTCAATGCGCCCTGAGGCCTATTGACTAACAGCACTTATTTTAAAGCTCCGGTTTGATAAAATTTGATAAAGAAATAATTGAGCTTAGCATCACAACATTTCTGTGAATATCTTAATCTGATACAAATTTCTTGTCGCCTATAAAACCACTTTGTATTTGTTAACCTGCTAACACACAAAAACAACATATAAAACGAAAATTTTAAATAAAATTGTTAAATTGCATTGCAATTATTATATAATAGATATATAGAGATAGAATTACAGGTATTAGGTACATTCCCAGCTTAATTTTATGAGTATACCGTATTTGAATAGGATTCTTTTTCACCAGGACGATTAAATTTCTTATACTCTTCGTTTCTGGTGATTGTAGATCTAAAACAAAAATATAAATAAAATAAATGACCCATGTAAGTGCAATAGTGACTATTCAATTCATTATTTATGTAGTTTCTAAGTATATTTTGGGCATAACTGAGATCTGTGAAGGAAAAAATTGTGAGGAAATCGATACTTAAAATTAATGTAAATTTAAAATCGCCAACCCGTATTGAGCAAGCGTGGTGATCATTGCTCGTGCTACCTCTATTTGAGAAGAGGCCTTTGCCCAGCTGTGGGACAAACGGACTGGATTATTATTATTTAAAATAAATGACAGAGATACCGGCGGAACGTTTAACACTGGATATTTTTGGACAATGAGGCCCTCCTTGAAGAATTTTGAATTTCGCTCATGGGCAAGTTAACTACATTAGACAACCTCTAGCTACAAAGGTGTTAGAAAAGGAGGCCGAATGAATCACGGGGCCATGCATGAGAGGTCAATGGATAAGACGTCACAGACTGGAACGAATGATAAAAACATTGGTCAAGGGGACGGTGATGATTGACAGAAAGGCATCGTTCTATTGGCTGAAGTATAATACTAACATATCGACTATGTTGGGTTTCGTTTTGCAAGACCATTTTTACCTATGGCCTAGCTAAGTGGATGGCTATTATGTTGGTTGGAAAAAAAACCTAAATGTGTGCAGTTACTTATTTTAGTGACTGGGTTTAAGGTCTTGTAATGAAAACGATGAGTATTTCACATTCCACAATATTAGCACCAAGTTAACAATGAGTTTTACTAATCGTGTGGTAGTAAAAGAAAAGCGTAATCTAAAATGATATTCACTTACTTATTGCCAAACTGTTGTATAATTTAGATAGTCTTCTATTCAACGTTGAAACTTCATTGAGGAGATTTTGGCCAGCAATCATTAGAAAATATGTATAAATAATGGAACATACCATAAAATGTAATATGAGCATAATGCTTAAGAGATGTTCCGGATCCTGTAATCAAAAACCAAACCGGAGTGAAAAACTACAGAACAAACAAAAAAAATAAGCATAATTATGTATTTTTAGTTAATATTTACATTCTTTAAAAACCCCATAAATATTCCATACGACGATGCGATATAAATAGCTGAAGACAGTACCAATGAATAAAACATCTGCAAACGAAAGCACAAAATTCGTATTCAGGAAACATCATCATCATCATCTACAGCTAATTTGATGTTTTTTTTAACACAATGGACACCATACAACGATGATCCGTTTAAAGAATTTACCTGAACATTAAAGCATGGTGATAGATTTCTGCTGCAACTCAATAAGCATTTAAACTGTGTAGCCCACTCTTCCACTTGTTCAACTGTAAGAAGATCATTCCACTCCCTGCTATCAGAGCATAACCTCTTTTCGATATCATTGCACTTTACTTGTATATCTAACATACTATTGTTCAAACATCTCAGCAAATTTTTAATCATTGCTATGTAAGTGTACATTACTGCATGCTCGAAAATAAGGCGTTCTTGTAGCAGTAAATGTGAGAATATTAAAATCACGGCATTAATTTTGATTTCCTCATGTCTTACGAAGACCTTTGTTAGTAATTTTACTGAAAGAAGTAATACCAGGGAAATAAAAGTCGTTATTGACGTCACCGTAAAAGTAATTTTCAACTTTTTGGAACTTTTGATGTAAGTCGGTTCGTCCTGGTAGTAATGATGCACGGACATGAAGTTGTCTACGAACAGTTTAAAGGAACGGGAACTTAGAATACCGCTTATTATAATAACTGGACCACCTAAGAATTTCACTAGTTCAAATATTTGTATCATTTTAGAAATTCGTTCACTAGTGTGCTGAGGAATACAACTTAAATTGTTAGCTAAAATGGCTGAATGAAGCACTATTTCAAAAAGTATACGTATTTTACTCAGAATTTTAGAAGATTTCGATTGGAAAATGTAATTTCTGTAAACACCTCTCAAATTTTCAGTTTTTATTAAATTGTTTAAAATTTTTCTGGCCACCATCTTGAAATTACATGTGCGTACTAAGCAAGCGTTCAGGTATAATGGAAATGAATTGGAAATTTAGTTGATTACATTAAAAGGTGCTTTTATAGTAACAGGTATACGTACTTGTTGTAAGTATTTAACTTTAATTACTGCCTCTACAGGCTGATTCACAGTTTGAGCACTGTTAAAATATCTTTACATACAACATACACAAGTTTTTATTCCTCATCAGTAGTGATGTCCCTCCAACCCTGTATACAAATATGTATGTACATATTTTTATTATTATTTTAGAGAATAATGAGTGTAATTAATAAATACAATTAAATTAAATTTCTTCACCCTATTTTTCCTTTTTTTATATTTGCAATATTTATTGACATAATTAAGTTGAAAACTTTCCTAGTCGCCATCTTTAAACAAAGAAAACGCGTTTTTCATAGCTTCCAGTTTAGAAACAAATAACTGTGCACTTGAGTTACCTGTCATATTAAAAGAAAGTACTTGCATAGTTTCAATTCGAAATTATGATAAGGTATTTATTTTTCTTTTAAAAAGGCCAATGATAAAATCAACAATGGCCTTGTCACAAATGATTGATAGATATAAGTTTATCACATAATTGTTGAAGGTCAAATCAAAAACTAACTAAACCAGCTCTTTCTTTCTTAATCGTGTGGTTGTGGCCTATTCTGGCGTCAGAGTTTTTATGCCGCCCATGGGCCGCTGACTAAAACAGCTATATTGCTAAAAAGTGGTATTTATTAATTTCTACTTGAGAGAAAATAAATTAAACACAATAAAACATATAATTTCCGCTCTCTGGGATCTCGTCCAGACAAATTTGGAATGAACCGTGTAAAGTATGAAGTATATAATAAGTTATAAACGTCCAATTTAATCAGTTCATAATATTACAAGCGACCCGCCCTTTGTCCCCACAAGACCATCCCTAGTTTCTGTGTCAAATAAAATATTAGTTTACAATTAAACCATAAAGAATAAATCTTCTGAATTATGGTGAAGACCATCTGAAAATCCATAAAGCCATTTGGAAGAGCTAAGTGGTCATAGACAGGAGGTGACTGCTGAGATGACGAGTAATAGTGAAGTATGGAAGAAGAAGACATGCTGCGCCGACCCCAAATAAATTGGGATAAGGGCAGGAGAATAATGTTGGTGGTCATAGAAACAGTCAAATAAAAGCAAGTTTGTTTAATGCTGCTAAGTACTAGCGGTCTGATCCTGCTTCGCGCGGTTCTTACGACTTGATAACATCAAGATCTGTGCTAAATCTTATTTAAATGTGTATGGATTTTACACATCAAATTTTTGGAAGCAACGCTCAAAATTCTATAGTTTAAAAGATCTAAATGGTCACACAGCAGAAAGGCAAACTGATTTGGCTTTATACTATGTGTAGTTATGGATGTGATAAATTCAGTATCTATGTTCAGAAGAAAAAGAAGCAAAGAGCGTCAAACGAAACGTTGGGAAGATGGCCTCAAAAAAGTGGCTGGTCCAGAATGGACGAGAACAGCGAGAGGCAGGCAGAAATGGAAAACTTTAGAAGCCTTTGTCGAAGGACAAGCTGTTGATTAAAACCGATCATCTAAAATTAATAAATAATTATGTGTAACATTGTAAAACAGTAATGAAGGCTTATTTTATGTCCGTTTGAAAGAGTGGAGAGAGGACTTTGTCCAAGAGTGGAACAGAGATGGATGAAAAAAAAATTACCGTTACACTATGCCTAAAATGTTACAAAATGACTAGTAATAATAATTTTGATAATTATATGTTTAGTGTAAATGAAATTCAACGCAATCAGCATTTTATCGAAGCCGCGTCCAAGAGCCATCAGTGACAATATTCAATAGCAATGATGACCCTGACAACTTCAAAAGAATTTAGCTGTTCTGTGTCCTTGATGAAATTCGCCCTTAGGTATATCCGTGTATGTCTCAATTAATTGTTTATAATTACTTAATTAATGTGTACCTATGGGACAATCGCGTGCGGTTTCTAGGTGTGTTTGTTCAACTGTGACTTCACTAATTAACGTCTAATTGTCATACGAATGTTTGCCGAGCCAATTATGTTGTTCATTTCATTATTTTTAAAATAGGCCAGAATAATTAAACTTATATATATATATATTTTAAATTAGTATCTGCCGCAAAAGTAAAGGATTTCCATAAACGAACGACTGATTTCGTAACTAATTTTGTTTAAATAAATTAAAAATATCTCATAAATACATACTGATTTAGGCTACTTTTAACTTAAAAGTTCGCTGAAATAAAAGTTTAATTCATAATCAACCCACGATTGCAATACACACTCAACCTATTAATTCGACATTAGATTTATAAACTATTCAATGAAAATATTGTTAAGTAAAAAAAAAAACTACATCTAATCACTTACCGCTAAATATAACAACAATAATTCGTTCACAAAACACTAAACAACACTGAAATCTTTCCCGCGCACAACTTTCCCACGACCCGGCTACGAGACTACGCCGCTACGAAGCTACGTGTAGCGCGCTACGCCACCAGAAGTCGACTGAGTGCTACGCATGATATTCGCTACGCCGTAACCGATGACTGATACTTAGCGAAACTATAATAACTTGAATATTAGATCTAATATTTTATACTTTATGAAAGACCAAGTTTCATCTTATCTGGTTTCTTGATATGAAACTTTATACATTAAGAAGAATTTTCTTTGGGGAAAAATAATTAAACTTGCGTCATAATGGTTGAATATGTGGTTATTATGACAGTACTTTGTTATGGTTACTTTGTTAAGTAATGTAGCGTGAAAAAGATTTTGTTTTGGTAATTCTGACACGATTTTATTGGATTTCGTAGAATATGTACTTCATCGTCGCCGTTCTGTGTTGGTAACAACAGAATAGTGAAAAAGTTTTATATTGACGAATGTAAACCTAGCTGTAACTTCAAACGTTTTCAAATTTTTACTAACTAGAATAAAATCAATTAAAATTGGCTGAGAACATAATCTTAGCCTTTGGAAATCAAATTCATCTATGAGTTAAAATAAGCGGTATTAAATGAGCTATAGTTTCCCTATGTTGAGATAGACCATTTACTAATTCAGAATTAAATCAAACTTATAGTAAAAAACATAATAAAAAAAAAAGTTTTTTCTTCTCAGCAAAGCCTTTTAATTTAATTGATACCCATATCATGGGGGTGCACAAAAAATAACAATTCCGCCATCTTTGGGAGTCCGCCATGTTGGATTTAGAATGACGTCACTAAGCTAACTAAATAACTGTTTTAAAATTCAGTTGCATGATTTGATCTAGGCAAACATACAAAGTAAAGTAGTTCATTGCAAGTTAAATGAAGGCTTGTAAAAATACAATTTAGTTTTCAGCCAACCCCGTTTGACTGCAAACACATTTTTTGACATCAATATTTAATTAACTAGACTTGACTGACTTTGGTCTTGTGTTCCCAAGCGCGACTGCTGAGTATAAAGTCTTGGGTTTGATTCCCGGGTCGGGCTAAATGTTATAGGGTTTTTCTATCAGGATTTTTTCAGTAGCAGCCACGGAGTCTGGATTTGTGTACGGTTGATGGCAATAGGCTCCTCCCCCTATTAGATGGAACTTAAACATAACTGGCGAAATGTGGGTGGAGTATTAGCTTTACCTCTGCCTAACCCTTCGAGAATGACAGGCATAATGTTATGTTTTATTCAATTAACTTTTAAAACACAAAATGAACACACCATGTATATTTTGCTAATAAATACACAAGTGTAATCAAATTTCAGAGAAAAATGTAACTACGTATGTAACTAGTTTGTTAAAACTAAACCACAAATTCACAGTACGTCGCTTCGCAAAATTAATAACAAATATTTAATTGTGGTCATCAAAGCGTTCCGTTTAATTAGTAACTCGCCAACAATATCCATCTGTTTTCGTCCCACTGTGCACTGCAGGTCAAAAGCACAAAATAGTACAGAAGATTTCACAAAGCGACTGAAAACGGACGCACTCTGTGTACGTGTGTGCACCCGCCTAGCATTAGACCGAAGGAGGGTTAAGAATTTGACAGGTGTCAAAGTGTCATTGAGTTTCCATCAAGAATTTCTCAGTAGCAGCCACGGACTCTGGTGTCAAGCACGGTTGATTAAAGCCCTATGAAAATACAAGGTGGAAGGGACACCGACACTCGTATCTATAAACAAGTCAAAGTGTTTACTTGAGTAAATGTCATTTTTTAAGAAACGATTTTTATTAGGTAGTTTATTAATTGCTTAAAGTTAGAACTGTAAAAAGTTAGCATTCTTAGCTTTGAATTCTTTGACGGTTTTTACTTCGCCTAAATTCTTGTCTATTGCATAAAACATTTTGCACAAGTAATTACTTTTACTTGACTATAGAGGGATACGGGTGTAAAACGGGCACCACGTATTCGATACCTACATTATTCTAAAAAAAATCTGCTGTTTCCTACAAAACTGCAACACCTATAACTCGGTCAAAATCAAAATGTATGGAACAGCTGTTTTTTTTTTTTCAAGTATCGACGAAAAATTTCCATGTGTATTCAACGGATGTATTTATTGAACGGGGGGTTCAGAATGACGTACTGAGTACGTGGTCTCACTCTGTATTTATGCGATTATTATTTAGTATCGAGCAATTTCGTATTCTGGCCAGGCGAGTTGAGCGACGATCTCCGCTGGATGGCTGGATGAGAGGTGTCGAGAATCGAGATGAGTGGCGTGCGATTGGAGAGGCGCGTGTCCAGCAGTTGACTGCTGTAGCCTGATTATAATGAAATCGGTTAGTAATAATCTTCTGTTTTGTGGCAAAACAAAAGCTTCTTTTCCAGGTAAACCGATTCATGTGGGAGTTTTATAAATATTTCGACCTGCACTGCAATGTTTTTTTTTTTATAAAAGAACAATTTGTATACGTTTCCTGACACCCACGCGCAGAAGTATTTTAGTAAACATAACAATATGTCACGCCAGTATTCCCCGGGGGGTAGGCAGAGTTATATATATACGTATAATACACCCACATTTCGGAGTGATATTAAAACAAACAACCTATACTTACTAATATTATAAATTCGACACTTTTGTCTGTCTGTAAACTTAGGCTGAAGGGATTTGAATGAAATTTGGCATTTAGATCAAGACCTAGGTTTCTTTTTATCCTGGTAGAACCTTCTTGTGGGACAATATTCGACATTCACGAGGTAAGCCGTGGGCTGATACTAGTGTAAACTAATGTTTTCATATAGTTCTATTTATGTGTTTACGGAAATATAATAATGATGTTGCCAGATTAAATAAAAGACTTGTGTATCAAGTTAGTGAGTTATTAATTATTTATTTAGATAAAAGAACAAAGTTACGGACAATGGCGTTGTGGAAGAGTAGTAGATGATCGATTAACTGTTGTTATTTCATTATTTTCTTCGGGGAATTGATGTTATTGTTAGGATGATTATAGTTGCGAATATGTTTTTTTAAGCCTACACTGTCCCACTGCTGGGCAAAGGCCTCCCCCATGGCTTTCCAAGTTTGTTTGCAATTAGCCTTTTCCGACCAATCGGTTGAGAACAAAGACATTCAAATATTTACTAGCGATAGACGGGACAAGACGAAGAAAATCTTAATCCAAAAACTTTTTACCACTTAGTAACAAATCGTTCTGTCTTGTGTCATACGCCCGCTTGTCAGGTAGCATTCGTGTGTCAAAATCGAAAATGTTCGGGATCAAAATTTTTGTATGAAAAAATTACCAATGTCCGCTCTATTAGTTTTTTAAATCTCTTTGGTTGAGAATGAGTCCAGATCGTCACGCCGGCGTTTTTTGGGCCTGTCTCGGTTGCGACGGCCGTCTTCAGGCAACTGTGTGACTATGGTCGCCCATCTGTCCGACTTATAGCCAACATCGGCGATGCCTGTCTTAGACCGTATTATGGTGTTGAGCATTCGATCGGAGAGTATAATATTGAGAATGATACGTTCCGTCGCTCTTTAGCAAACGTTGAGTTTGGACTTCTGAGCTTCAGTCAAAGACCAAGTCTGTTTGTTTGTGATAGTAAAAGTATTTCTGAGGTTTTTTTTTTAAAGCAGTCTATACTGTGTGGAATTTTGAGATGAGGCAGTAAGGATAGCTAATATCATGGGTACAATCACGTGTCTAATTATCGGTCACTAATTACTAGTCACTCTATACAGGTTATTAAAAAAAAAATCTGCTGTTCAGTACATTTTGACATGTAGTGTATTGCTTTGTGTGTGTTGTGTGTGTATATGCAGTTTTGTAGGAAACAGCTTTTTTTTTTATAACCGACGAAAAATTTCAATGGGTTCAAAATTATGTACTAAATACGTGGTAACCAGCTTCACGTCGCTGTCCCTTCCACCCTGTATACATACAACGACGACAATAGGACACTTAAGCGTCAAAGTACTCCTCCTCCGTATCGCTGTCATCCGGGAACCGGCCCAGTTCCCACTCGTTGGAACGTTGACCCCCAATTATCAGGGAGATAATAACTAACGATAATAAAAAAACTAGAAGGTTCCCAGGTATGTTCTAGAATAAAAAAAAACGATCGCAATGACGGGGATAAACAGTGCCTTTCGGCTTAGTTACGGGTATTTTTACACCATTATACTGAACGGTCCTTGGTGAAACATTGTCTCATGACGTCCCTGACACGGTGTGTAAATATTGTTGTTTAGTGACCAAGTTAAAAACTCTTTACGTTTAAGCGAGGTGAACCCTTTCGCAAATCGCACACCCTTATTACGTGCCCCGGGTAACCTCACTGCTTTAAGTTCGCACCAGGTTTATATAAACCCAACATTTAGGGGGTACCCTACTCTCATCCCATCATTTTATACAAATTATATTGTACCGCAAAAAAAAAGTCAAAGTAAACATTTTTGTTTTGAAAAACACTGAATTAATGCTGCTGAAGTTGAAAGATGGACATCTGTATTCTGATATCGCATAAGTAAGAATATTCTGTAATCTAGAAAAATAAATAAAAAATAGTATGACATTACTTTGAGCCTTAAAGTAGTAATTGATTAAGTAGTTACTTTTGTATTATATGAGCCCCACATTAGGACGAAATCTATACTTAATATTATAAAGAAAATTTGTTTGTAAGTTTGTATATATGGGGTAATCTTCGGAACTACTGACCCGATTCAGAAAATTCTTTCATTAACGGGAAGCAAGATTACTCCCAAGTGGCATGGACCACATTTTAAACGTTCTCGTGGGTTCATTTCCAAACATAGATAACGCTATGAAGCCATAAACTAAACGAAAATAAGTACCTACCTATTGAAAGAAACTTCAAAGTAGCTACTGTAGAGACCTAAACCTTTGTGGTCATTCATAGAAATTAATTCTGGCACGATGTAAAGAAAAAAGACATAAACAATAAAGTTAAAATTAGAATATATTCCTAATTGTAATGTATTCCTAATTTTAATTTTAATTATGTATTTAGAGCACATGCTCTAGATGTATGATGTATTATCGAGTACACATGTACTCGATAATGTGCAAGCTGTGGTTACCTATAATTGAGTGTGCGTTACAGGACAACGTATTCTGTAGTAGTTTTAATTAAATGAATGATAATGTAATGTAACTCGTTGGTAATCCAAAATAAATAAATAAATGGAAAAAGAAAATTTGAGACGGCCAAACGTGACGTGCGTAAAAACTGCACAATGTAAAAATAGGTTTCTATTCAATAATTATTCATGTTTTATCGTCTAAACGCCTTTTATTAAGTACACTAAATCAATACATTCACACAACAAACAGCCGATTCCTACAGTTTCGCCCTCTTTAATATTTTGTTCCCAAGAAAACACATCACCTTATTAACCCTACGAACGCGACCACCCATTGGGGCAAACAAAAGGAAAAAGTTAACAAGTCCATGAGAAATTAAATTACCCGAATGTTGTTTTCTCAGTAGAGATGGGTTTAGTGCCGCTCGCATCGTAATGGCAATGTTCGATGGTGCTTATTAAGGGTACCTTGTAGATACAGAGGTTGAAGAGTTTTTGGAGATCCCTTTCACGTTTTAGGTTCACTTGTGCGCAATGTAAATTCAATGGATCGCGATTTTTATTGAGTTTAAAAAAACTTTAAAGAGAAAAATCTGCTTTGCTGATAAGAGGTTAAAAGGTAGTGCTAGTGTGTTTTATAAACCCTCTTGATATTTGCAACTGGATGAGATTACATAATATCACGCTTGTAATCCCTAAATGATAAGGCAGAGGTGTACCTAGTAATACACCCACATTTCACCAGTAATGTGTCAGTCCCATGTAATAGGGGGTTAGCCTATTGCCATCAACATGGCCGAAATACAGACTCCGCGGCTGCTACTGAGAAATTCCTGATGGAAAACCTCAATAATAATTTGCCCGACCCGGGAATCGAATCCAGGACTTCATGCTCAGCAGACGCGTTTATAATGTTTATATGTGTTTCTCAAAGCTGCGCCACAACACCTTTCCTCCACCTTTTGCATCCAATCTAAGCCAGACTACTTTTGTAAAATGTATTTTTTTTTCTGAATTATATATTTTATTTATTTACTTTTAATGTGACAGATCTTACTGTTTTTCATTAATTCGTCTGCAAAATATCTTTACTTTATTAAAACATTACAAAACAGACAGCAAATACTTAAAAAGTTTCCTGAAACTTTCGGTAGTGTTTGCCTTCTTTTATCGATGATTGGAATAGAAATAGGTTGATTAAGAGCCCTTAGTTTTATAGGGTATCTATCTAGTATTTGAACCCACTACCTCCCACTCGATAAGAGCTCACTATTTAGGTATAAAAAACTTACTTACAAGAACTTAGATTACAGATACTTTATTGGTTCTCTTTTTATCGAAAGTTGTTCAACGATGTATTCTATTCTATTTTCAAATCATTGTCAAGACTTTTAAAGTTTATCTGTCTATTTCTTAATTCTACGTATTAAAAATTTGTTATAAAATATTTCGACGTTTAAAAACACTTAGACCATGCTTTCAAAGATGGTCGAAACCGCATCCAAATCTATTGAGTAGTTTAGATAATTTAAGCCATAGGTTCCCAACGAGGTCGGTACTGCCCCCTAGTGGGTGCTAGAGCTTTTCAT
This sequence comes from Standfussiana lucernea, assembly GCA_964057025.1. Taxonomy (NCBI): domain Eukaryota; kingdom Metazoa; phylum Arthropoda; class Insecta; order Lepidoptera; family Noctuidae; genus Standfussiana; species Standfussiana lucernea. Next base: position 14,437,264 of record OZ059791.1, on the reverse strand, counting down.
GGGGGTAGTAGCGGGTCCAAAGGCAAATGGGGGGGCGTTATAAAATACCTCTATTTGCATGATAAAACATTTTATCTAGCCATCTAAAATGTTTATCTTACAAGTATTTTGTAAAAGGAGTTGAAAATTCTTTTCTCGTAAAATTGACGGTAGTCCATATAGGTAAGGTTGGGAACCTATGATTTTAGCGGTAACCCAGACAAAGATGAAAAACGACTTTGTACTTTGCGATGTGCTTTTCAAAATCTTAGATTATAATCAAATCTATACTGTTAAAATCAAATAACGTAACAAGCAAATCTGTAATAATTTAATTTTCCATGTCCAACATGGTACTAACATCAACATTGTATTCCTAAATCCATCTAGATATAGATTCAGAAATACATGTTCTAGCTACACCTGACACACAGGTTAGTTAGTTAATCGAATTGGGGGTCGAATAAACACGACACGATCTTAGTTGACCGCAGTCCATTCAGTAACGGGCTCAGGTGTCCAGCTTCGGGTGTTCATAGATATTGTACGTTTGGTTAGTCTATAAAGCAAGTTCCATCCTTACTCTATCCATTACCTCACTTGTTCATCTCCGTAGCCTTTTCCCAACTATGTTGAGATCGGCTTCCAGTCTAACCGGATGCAACTGATTACCAGTATTTTACATGGACCGACTGCCTATCTGACCTCCGCAATCCAGTTAGTACTGGGTAATACTGGTAAGACAACCAGTCTATCGGACCACTGACTACCTAACCACTGTCAAAGATGAAGATCTACAATTGACAGCCGGGACAAACGGCCTAACGTGCTTTCTAAGGCACGGAGGAAACTCGGTATGTAGTGGGTGGTCACCCATCTACGAACCAACCTAGGCATGCGCTGTTTAACCTGAAGATCGACCCGAGTGTCTCTTATTATTTAGCCACTACCTCCTCGAGCTCCTCTTCCACTGATAATTGCAATAAGCATATTAATTATTTTTCATTCATAAATAAACTCACGTCTTGGTCCCATGTGGCAGGCAGAAACTACAGAACGACACCTGCTAAGATCCTTACATATCTATCGCATCGTCCACGTTCACACATCTAGCCATGCACACATGCCAGTTGCGAGTACTACGCACCTGTCCATTTTTTTCCTTTTTAACTGAAAAGAGATGGCATTTGAATTATTAAATGTCACATAACATAAAATGACTTATTAAATAGCGTTTATTTGTAATTGGTTTCAGAAGTATATATTTTATAAACTGATATTACACGTCCTTACTAAATATAAACTCAGGTTTTAATTTTAGCGCCACTCCTTTTATAGTACCGTAGCATCGTCTAGACGCAATTTTAGTATTGAAGTTTAAAATTGCAGTTAATGTGCTAAATTATGAGTTGACTACTCTATTTAAAGTTTTGATTAGATGGAATTTTCATCCCTTTTTTAATAGAGATAGTGTTTTAAGTGGCCATTTTGGTCTATGAATATTATTTTTATTGGATATTTTTTGGTCTTGGATATGTCGGACATTTACAACAATTGGATTTGGATTTGTTTTTACGACACGATATTAATTAATGTGAAAGTCTTTAATATGTTTTATAGTTTACCAAAAAAGACATTAAAGACCATGCCTTATGTACAATTATGTGCTGTTTGCAACTCCATAACGCTAATCTTATATCGGCTGCTAACACCATTAATTTGAATAGATACACCAACCTTTTCCACACAACCACTCATAACTGTTTTCAATCCCAAATGCACGAGCATGAGGTGTCGGGTTCGTTTTCCTGGTTAGACAAAGTGTTATTGGGTTTATCCATCAGAAAATTCTCAGTAGCAGTCAAAGAGTATGGATTTGTGCCTGGTTGATGGCAATAGGCTCGCCCCATTACATGACACTTAAACATAACTGGCGAAAAGTGCGTGTAAAATACACCTCTCCCAAACGCTTCGAATGATAATAGGCGTGGTGAAATTAAAATGATATTCTATCCATGTCACTGCTCCAGAATATCCACTGATTCCCTTTAAATATTCCACTATTTTTCCCAAAACTTTCCTAACAGCTCAACTGCGTAACCATGACCTACAAGCCCACGAGGAAACTGGTCACACCCGTTGTCCGAGGCTGTTTCCAACGTCGCTCTCATGTCATTCGCTTATGGGGCTCATATATCAACCGACCCGCGAACCCTTATCTAAAAGCTACCCATGAAAAATACTTCATAACCTTGACATTATAAAGAGTTTTTGTCGGAAGACGAGATTGAAATATGGGTTGGATGGACAGATTACGAGGAACCTGTTTTTTTTTACATTTAAATACTCTTTTTCAACTTAGTGGGGATAGGCTAGACAGATGATTGTGATTATTGAAAATAGTGAATTAATTAATTATTATAAAAATGCCTCAACCCAATTCAATCTTTGAGAATAATTTTGGGGTTGGCACGGTACGTCTTTTCATGTCCTGACACCTGCGCACTTGACGATGTTTTGGCTGTGGTTTTGGGCCAAATATGATTTTCATATGATTTAACGAATGTCTGAACTTTAAAAGAGACAGTGACAGTGAGTTTGTTTCGGCTGTTTCTTCTCAGAGTAGTCAGATACGAAACACCGGTCCCGTCTAGGTTTAAAACATAACATGATGTGACGTGCAAAAGTGTTATTTAAAATACATTTGCCGAAATAAATATGATTTATTTAAATATATATCTTCTTAATCACGTTCAACTGACTCAAAGATAACTTATCACAACGGTTTGACGATTTTCATGATAAGACACCTACTATTAACAACCTCAAAAGGCTTTGTAATAATTAAATTACTTGTATCAAATGTAGATCCTTTATATTTCACAGTAAATAGAACTTGACAAGACCCCGACAGATTCCAGACAAAATATTACCTACACGCAAAGGTTTGACCTCTTCGGGAAATTGATTTCAGAAGGTCGCCATTCGACTGGCGATCGTCGGTTGTTTTATATTTGTAGCCTTCAATACAACGTTCTTGTGGTTATAGATAAGCTGAAGCTGTAGTGCTTCAGTGGTTTTAGTACGCATACTAAAGAATGATTTATGAATCCTTTTTATGAAAAAAATCTTCTTTGGATCTGTAGTAGCTCAATATTTGGAGATAAATGACGGAGTGAAAGTTTTAAGTATTAAATAATATAGGTAGACCAAGGGAGAATGTGGAAACACGATGTAAAAATGGCAGATCTTTCATGAAAATGGCAGGTTGTTTGAAAAACACTTTCGTCAGAAAGAAGAAGGGGGTTTTCTAACGAAAGTTTTTTTTTAACTCTGACGGTTGATGCAGACACGTAGAAGGAAACATGCTGCGTCGAACCTTAAGCTATACCTTAACGGTACACAAAAGGAGGTACTAACCTTATAATTCAACGTATACAGACACAAAGGGACGTACACAGGGGTATATCCCATATCTTACAAGCGTTAAGCATGCTAGTCTCAATACGTCTAATAAACCAGCTTTTTTATATTGCTTAGGAGATGAGCAAGTGAGATTAGGGTTTTAATTACAGGAATAAGCCTCCAGATGCCACCAATGCTGCAATGTCAGTTGATAATGATAGTTCAGACTTCACGTCAAAGATAGGGGTCAGGGTTCCGACTTTAGGCCACCAACATTGACACAAAATCACCACAAATTCCCGGCTCAAACAACAGCAACTTCCACAACTCATCTTCAAGATACGGTCTCAAAAACTGTTGAATCACTCTCAAAACTTCCCAAAGTCAAGGAAAATTAATACTCAAGAAAATTAGCAGGTCATTTAGTATTACGTAGCATAGAATTATACCGAGCTGCCAATACTTATTGTTCACACAAAATTTAGTGGCCATATATCAGAAACACAAAAGGCCTTGGTACAATAAACCTCTGCAAAGTTTCGAAGTTGTGTTACGAGTTGCAGCCCTTATTTTGGTGGCATGTTTTTGGGTATTTGACTTAAGGCGGTTCAGATTATGGAAATGCGTACGACAAATGTTTTTTTTGGAATTTGTTTTCTTATGAATTTAACCCTACTGATCAAAGACTAGGCTAGATCGACGACCTGAAAAAAAGGTGGTAGGAATAGTCTGGGTGCGGAAGGTGGAAAACAGGGTGTTATGCTGCAGCTGCGGAGAGGCTTATGCCCAGCGGTAGGCTAAGAGCTCATTTACGGAGATGCCTTATCACACGCGGAAACACAAACATTATGACAATGTACGATGTTGTTTACAGAGCCGCGTGCTCCGTCACCGTCTCCGTGGTTAGGTACTCCATCAGAGACTACTTCTTTTTCAAATCCTGATTTTTCAGCGGTTAGTTACTTGATTTTTATAAAACCTCAAAACTTTAATTAGGTATATTTTTAACCGACTTCAAAAAAAGGAGGAGGTTCTCAATTCGGTTGTATGTTTTTTTTTGTGTTTGTTACCTCATATCTTCGTCATTTATGAACCGATTTGAAAAATTCTTCTTTTATCTGAATGGATCGACTTCCCGATTGGTCCCATAGAAATTTAATCGAAATCGGTTCAGCAGTTTAGTTTTGAAATCAAAATAGCTGGAAAAAATATGTCATCCAAGTAAAATAAATTGTGAAATTGATACTTGACAAGGATTTGTATGTGATGCGATAACTAAAAAGGGTAAAATAAAAACTTTTTTGCAAAAAAAACCGACTTCCAAAAAAAAACACAAAAAATGTGGAAAATAACTTTACTTTCGGATGTCGGTCGCAAAAAAGTCAATGAAACAAACAATAGTCACCGACTTCCGAAAGTAAAGTTATTTTCCACATTTTTTGTGTTTTTTTTTGGAAGTCGGTTTTTTTTTGGAAAAATGTTTTTTTTTATTATAATATTCTTCAATGTGATCGAGCGTCTTATTGTTTCAAATTAAGGCAAAGCTTTCAAAGGTACTTGTGAAGGTTTCTTTGATGGATTGACGTGATCGCACGTCCTCGTTTATAACGAATTTTATCTCTCAATGACCCCATTTCGGGATTACATGTAAAGCCCACCAGATCCTCGGGTATTTTATGAATATTTATTTAAAAGCTTTAGTTGTATAAATGCTTAGTCTTGTTTGATTCTAAGGATTTTTTGTTTTGGCGTCTTTGTAGATTTGCAACATGTATTAGAAAGGCGTGGTAATATTTAAGGATGTAACTGAACAAATTTCTCTATGGGACCATCATCAAAATATTAAGTTGTCCCATACAAAATTTCAATATCTACTCTGCGCAAATTTATGGGACAGCTGTTTATTCTTTGCTGTTCTATTATACCACATCCTTACACAAGATCACCACAAGATATCCACACGTTACTTACTTCGTTGAAGTTTAGGCAAATAAGCTCTACCTATTCCGATCTCTGATGATCACACTATTTTGATACTTGCTGTATATATTCAGGGCCGGCGAAGTGTATTTAAGTTTTGTTACTCACTTATTATACAGGGTGGCGCCGACAATACAACCATAAATTAAACTGCGTATACCTCATGATGTTCCCAGTCTGCATACAAAAATTAATTCGAATATATCCAGTAGTTTTGTCTCAGCACATTATTTTTCATATTCAGAATTTTCTACATGATGTAGATTAATAGGTTAGCACTGACAGGTTAACGACCCCCGCATCAGTATAAACACTAAACACATGTTGCCAACTCGCTATTTCAAAAACCTTTGCCAAATACGTTCCGTAAATGTATTTTCCAGACGCGAATTAGTGACGTTTATACCTAAGTTTAGTAAACCAATATTTATAATTGGTGTAGTATTTCGTTAACAGTTTTATGCTATTTAGCTTGTTTGAAAAAAAAAAAATTCGATGCCACAATTTTTTTTGATAGTTTAAAAATATTCCTATAAACTAGTATTACCAGTGTTTTCATTTATTGTCGTATTGTCGGCGCCACCCTGTATAATAAAACATTTTCTTTTGTTATGTGTGAAACTGTGTTCGAAGTATTGTGTAGTATGAATACCAAAACCTACACAATGAAAGAACACAGAATAAAAATACACCAAACGTTATTATCAAAAACAAACAAGTATGTTTACACGTTTTCCATGTGTAAACTTTGCTCCTCTTTTTCGCACATGGCCAGCAGCAAGATTGCTTTCAAGCTCTTTGCACATACATAAAAAAATAATAATTTTATATTCATAGCTATTACAAAAAGAGGTTTACAGCCTACAAAGGGTTTACTGTTTACAGGACGTGAGGTTGTACCCGAGTAGCGGATATAAACCAATGTATCATTGTTTGTAATCGTAAACTCAGTTCACGTAATAATAATATGATTTATACAGTTGAGCCGCTTAAGGGTTAAAATTTTATTTTCGCAATGGTGTTGTTATTGTCTTTCATTTCGATTACTGTAACTATTAATGTTGACCCTTTATTTTGAATACTATACACACACACAACACTATAACTGCCTGAGGTTTGTTATCGGACTGTCATGTCGGGTTGTTGTCGAGTCCCCCATACCGAAATCTTGTAGATAACACAGTTAACGCCATGCAGGAGTTAATGTTACGTTGGTTATGATACGTCGTTCGTATGTGGTTTTGAATGTTAATACAAGGTGTAGTTTTGCGACTTCGTCAAAATTCAGGAGGTTGTCATAGAAGACGTAAATAATATAAATTACGGTACCTGGTCAATAATAATAAAAGCTGCTTTTTTTAGTTGTTTTAATTTGACACTATTTCACTTCTGAAAAGAAGGAAGCTCTTTTCAAAAGAGGAGAATCACTCGTTTATCGAATAAATGTCTGCGTTTGTTTGTGTGTGTGAAAGCGTGGTTATGGGGCTAATATTAGACGGGCCGCGTTTTAATCCGGGTGGTGTACACTTATCGCTTTCCGATATTAAAAAAAAAAAGTAAAATATTACCTACCCATTTTATTATTGATTCGGGTCGAGAATCATTATCATAGCTACCTCCTTGAATTTGACGAAGATGCAAAGCAACACCTTATATAATACTTGGCCACTACTAACGCATGACATATAATAACATAACATCACGCCTTATGTAGTACACCCACATTACGCCGGCTATGTTTAATTTATTGTTTTTGTCCCATGTAATAGGGGCGAGCCTATTGCCATCAACTGAACACAAATCAAGACTCCGTGGCTGCTACTGAGAAAATCCTGATAGAAAAACCCAATATCACTTTACCTGACCCGGGAACTGAGCCCAAAATCTCATGCTCAGCAGTCCTGATTGCGACCACTTATAGACCAACAAGACATGCACTACTAATACAATCATTATAAGGAAAACAAAAAATTTAATTTATTTTCAAACAATATTTGCCATCAACACAAGAAGAAGAACAGCGCCGTGAGTCAATTCTGTTCAAAATAAAAATATACTACGACCACTAATCTTTCAAATGAATTCCGATACACGTTTACTAAAATTGCGCGTAACAAAATCTCCCACACTACACACATACGCCCGTACCGACGACGGTGAAAATTGTAACGGACGTAAGGAACATTGAGCGTGCTGTTGAATTTTCAACTTTCAGTGCTGATCTGAATGTTGCAAAACCAACAGCGCGGTCTATATAATAATATGGCAATACTTCGGAATAGTATATTAGCAGTGTCGCTGTCAAACTAAGCGAGGATTAGCGCGATTTTGCGCTGCGCTGTTTCAGTCCGCGATAATCTTGTCGTGACGTTATACAGGATGGTAGGGACACAGCGAAAACGGTTACACATTATTTAGCTTAACCGCGTATACAAAGGTTGAACAGGTTTTAAAGATTGAACAGCTTGTATTTTGATCAAAGTGTGATTCACGATCGTAACGAATATTTTTATTTATTTAAATTGAAATAATGAATACAATTCCTTAATTAAGAATTTGCCTCAAATACCATTCTTTCATAATATTTTATTTTATAGTTATTATTTAAGTACCGATATTAAAATATATGTAAACAGGAGTGTCACCATTCTTTTTAAAGGTTTTTGTTACATCTTATGAAAACAATAAATACTCTGACATGAATCAAATAAAAAGTACCTTAAAAACAGTAAAAATAAATCCAGTAAAAGAAAAACTTTTCAACAATGAATTTAATATACTAAATTAATTTAATTTGTTGTTTTTCTGTGGAAATATGAATAATTTAACAATTAACTTTTTGGACGGGAGTCGAATGAATTATAAGTTAGTCCGTTCACGTAGGGCCGTCGTCGAGGGTTCGTCGCTCCTTAATGCCCTCGTTACGTGATGTGTAATAATCGCTTTTTGAATTATATTAAAAAATAATTTTGAGCAACATTCACCGGAGACAGCAATTCTCCTTTCTGATATGTTTATAGAATTATAATTTATATTGTAGTTATATTTTGTAGTTGAGTTTAGAATAGGTTAAGGTATGATGAGGCTAGCCAGCCTTTGAGGATAAAAGTCTCCAATAAAATATAAGAATAAAAAAAGAAAAGAAAGAATTAAAAAAATGAACTCGCGTTACGTTTAAACTGGTATTTAATCTTGGGACCATTCGGGACATTGTCGAAATTGGTCGTCAGGTGGGGAGTGTCAGACATTGTTTAAGGGGTATAGACGTAATATTTGCGGTTTTGGCGAATTGTGGTGTTAAATGGAATTATTAATCTGGAGTTTGTTTTAACATTTCGCTTCAAGCGATCACAAAAAAAAAACATTCTTCTTTTTGCACTAAGAAAAAAATTGTTTTCAATCGAAAATGTTTACTTACTTTTTCAGGTTCAAGGATCATGGTTTGTTAGCGTGATTAAATGTGTTTTCGTCTTTTTTCAATGGAATGATTTCACTATAAGGTTAAGTACCAAAGTCCTTTAATCATAAACCCCGAACTGGTTACATAAGGGATCATTCACACGGCTTCCGTCATTGTCGATCCGTCATAAAACACGATACGTCATGACGGATGCACGTTTACATTGCATACGGAATCGTGTTCTATCACGATCCAGCAAAAAAAACGAATTGATGTTCACATTAGTTTCGTGTTTTTTCGGGAGCAAGCGCATCAGCGAATCATAAAAAATCTAGATTCGTGTTTTTTTACGTACGTGACTTTTATAAGACGATACGTGATTTAAGATGTGTCCGTCATTTTTCACACGGGCATTTAAAAAGCATTGACGCCGTCAAAAAAACTGACGGATCGTGAAAAAAGACGATACGTCAAAAAAAACGAATCGTTCTCGTGTGAACGGGCTGTAATGTAAATTTAAATTTTCCATAATATGACAGAAATTTAAACAAAATGTCCTGTTATCCCCATATTCCTTGCATAATTATACAAGCTTAACGAATTGACAAAATTAAAATGTCCGCAAAATCCTTCGTATTTCATTCGTTATCTTTTTAACAATACGGCTATATCTTAACGAGTACCTTAAGCATTACAGAGGGTCGACTGTGGTACCAAGTGTCAGCAAAAAATCAATTAAATTACATGATTATGTATTTAACGGAGGGGTAATCACGCAGAGGTTTGATTGTCAGTACCTTAAACATTACTGTATGGTTCATTATTGAGCAATCGAAATAGTGTTTATTGTTTAAAGTGTATACATTTAAGTTGATGATCCTTTGCTGGGTAAAATAAATGCTTGTATTCTATTATATGTGCTGTTGTGAACTTTAAAATATTTCCTCATTTCCCTATCACCCTTAACACAATATACATAAAGTCGTTACTATTGAAAGTCGGGACAAAGACGAAGATGTATGGTACGCAATGGATCAATAGAGCAATATTGGCTTGGAATATAAAAGAGCGCTGTGGTTCGTATTCAGACGGCGTCCGGACAAAATATGAAATACGTTGGACTAGTCTTTGAATATATCATTCAGGTTACTGTAAGCTACGTTGGCGTTGGCAGGTTTTACGGATGAAAGGAAAGTGGCTATACTGACCGAGTGTTTCTTTTTCAGATTTATTTTTCCTACTATTTATCTTTCTGGAAACGAAAAATATGGTTATGACCAACCTTAACGTATCATAATATAAATTAAATCGCTCGTTGTGTTTGTCTGACATCATATGCCTAGCCTTTTCTAGTCCTAGTCTAACCGGACTGCCTATCTGATAAAATGAAAAATCAGCTGTTTCCTACAAAAGTACAATACCTACACTGTAAAAATGTATGAAAAAGCTAATTTTTGTTTAATAACGGACGAAAAATTTTTATGTGGGGGGGTTCAGAATGATGTACTGAGTATATGGTTTCCGTTTTCGCGTCGGTGTCCCTTCCACCCCGTATTATAATTTTTTTTTCAGAACGAAAGAACATGTGACAGCTTTTTTGTATAACTGTCTATGATTGGTTAAAACTACAAGTCCCACCTTCAACGAACACGTCACGACTTGAATGTCAGCATTAAAAATCAGCATCGATTGTTGCGGATGCTGATGCTGATATAAAAGACAAAGCTGATAATCCGCGGATGCTGATATTCGCAACAACCCTGTGTGAAACAACGCTTTTAAAGTTAAGAAAAAAAAATTACTCGTACCTACTCTGTAGGTACACTCGATCAAAGGACGTACACAACCAAAAATATTATTTTTCCATTAGATACACTTATTATTCAAACTACAAACACATTCATTTTAATTTGTTAATTTTATATGCGTAAGTAATATATTTTTATGCCTAAGATACATTAATAACAGCAAGTAATTTAAAAGATTCGGCTACTAGACACATTTAAAAAAAATAAGAAGATGCAAGTTACGTTGTTGTATACGAATTTAAAACATCTATTTAATTATTCTATTTTTGCCAATATTTTGAAGCTCTATGATCGACTGTACAGGTGTTGTAGGATATCTAGACGCCTAGTCACCTTGCGTTGTCATGTGAATTAGACCCCTAGCACGCCATAGAAACAAGGTTTAAATTAACGAAACAGAAGTCGTACATCAATGTTATTGGTTTTTCTATTCCGTCATTTATCTTTTTTTAATAATTTATACCTTAATTGCTAAAACGTCTGCCATCAAATGATAGGTACTTATAATAATTTGTACCGTTTCACTTTTGATGAAGTGTATAGTAAGTCCTATTGCTCCATCAGACGTTAAAATTGTTCCTCCAAAAGCCATTGGATATAATTTCTCCAAAATGGAACAAAATGATCTTATAAACATGTTAGTCATCACTGAAAATATAATGGGCATGTACAGAAACTTCTCTTTCCTTCCAAAAAGACGTCGAATTGTGATTATAATGCGTATAGTTGTGGAAATAATCGTCACCATTTCTTTGTACTGTAACCGAGTGTATCATATGATTAAGGATCTTGATGAGGGCGTTAAACATATGCCATACATCATGATAATGTTCCACTTCTTCGTTCTAGTCTGTGGTTGTTTCATCATACTATGTGGCATCCAAAGCTCGCGAAATTATAAAATCTTTATAACAAAATACATTAGCGTTCAATCTTGCTACCGTCATGAACCGACGTACACCAAATGCTTGAAAAGGCTGAAGAAATTTTATATAATAGCTTCATCAGTTTTCTTTCTTACGTGCACAGGGAATTTAATATTGAAAGTAACGACTAAATACTACTTGCAAAAGGATAAGTTTCTACTATCTTATTTCTTGTTGATGATCGTAGAACTGATGCATGAAATACGATTTATGTTAGAACATGTCGTTCTATACATTTACATAAGCATGGTACAGTCCTGTTTGAAATGTTTGAATCTGATCATATCGCAGACTCAAAAGAAATATGACTACATTGAGAAGAGTTTATACAAAGAAAGAATACAGAAAAATGAGATTTTAACTGTCGAAGAAGTGGAACTTTGGGCTAGAAAATATGAATGTTTGGTGTTCTGCAGCAAGAACCTTTCTATGTGCTTTAATAATCAGGTCAATATCTAAAGATATTCTTATCCTAAATTACATTAATAAATACCTCTAGAGAAATAATAACGGAGTGATGGACGACGGGCTAATCAAGACTCGTTTATATACAGTCTATTTTTTAACCTCTTTCATCATCATCTGCCTAGCCTTTTCCCAACTATGTTGGGGTCGGCTTCCAGTATATCCGGATGCAGCTGAAAACCAGTATTTGAGATAGAGCGACTGCCTATCTGACCTCCACAACCCAGTTAGTAGCGGGTAATACGATACCCCTTGGAAAAACTTGTTGTCAGACTTTCGGGCCACTGACTACCTGTGACGACTGTCAAAAATCTACAAATGACAGCCGGGACCAACGGCTTACGCTTCTTTCATCTCTTTTACCCCAGCCAGCCATAAGCGGGCGGTCAACCTCATCCTAAACGGTTGGTCAACCCGACGTAAGCTGATTTCGAACCGAGGAAAGAATTCTGAACGATTTAGGTGTTGCTGATCACGAGGTCTCTGGATCGGTACTTATTAATCATATAAAAGTCAGCGTTGGCCTTTAATGTCTAATTCTGTTTCAGATGAGATTTTCGTTTGTCATTGCGTCGGTACACTATGTTACTTCGGTTTTCGGGATATTCTGCATAATTTTAACACATGTAAGTAGTCTGTCTCCTTCGTTAATAAACCCTCTTGAAAAGGGGAAGAGGTGATGTAAAGTCACGCAAAGCATTGTCTGTATCTATTGTAGCTACACTAGAAAAAGTACTACAGCAACAGAGTAAAGAAGTACTACAGCGCCATCTATGCCACAAATTAAACATCAATCATCCTAAATGGCGTGGTTAAAGTTCTCCACAACTTAACACGATATAGAAAATCCCGACAACAACCGTCGGGTAGTAGCCCACCAGACATAACACCCGTCTTCTGTCTGGCCTGAGGATCCTCCCTTTTCTATGGGGGATGAAGATTTTTACACCCTGTTCTTCGTATCCCTATACTATAAGCCAAAAATCTACATTTTATTTTTTTACAATATATTGAAATACATTTATATTTTCGCAGAACGTAGACCAGTATGTCGGAGGTGTCAACATAACCTATGTTTTGTTATTTTCTGTGTTTTGTACATATTTCGTTGTTTACGCTGGTCAAAATATTGTCAACGATTGGTCAAAGACACGGAGACATCTTTCAAAGTTATACAGCACATTGTCAATAGGTTTGTATTTTTAGTTGGAGTCATAAATGAAAAATTGTCTATTTGATTGATGTTGTTCTGTGTTAGTGTTTCTGATCAGAAACCATAAACATAATTAACTTTTTACATGATAAAAAGCTTCTGGGTACTTTTTTCTTTTCCGAAAAAAAAGTGTAAAAATATTTATTTAATATGATTGTTTTTCATGATTGCTGAAAATCAGCGTCAGGTGGTATACCTTGTGTTGCCATCTGGCATTATGCTGACTTGAGGCCCTTTTGGCATTAATAGTTTTGTTTATTGTTTTTTATTTTTATTTGAAGGTGTTTCTGTTTTTTTATAATGCCAATAAACCCAATTTACTTTCTTTTTATTTCAGAACCATCAGCGCCGGAAACGAAGAGTGTGAAAAATTTGAATCTACTTGTGCAAGTAAATCCTATTAAAATAGAATATACGAATAAAATATATATTGGTATGTACCTGATACCGATCGTTCTGTCGCTTTCTTTATCTTATGTGATAACGGCTTTGCAGTTAAATCATATTATTTGAATTTTCGTGTACCTATACGTGTGAATCTATTTATCTTCAATTAAAAGTTTTAAAATGTTATTTTTTAATCATTTTTGTCCTTTTGTCAATCATATTGTACAGAGGCGGAATTAATGCCAATGGCATTCTCTAAAATTTAACCTTTGGGTGATGCAGAGACAAACTGTGGTAGGTGGTTATAGATGAGAACATTGCGAATTTTATATTTATGTATTATTAAGATAACAACAATAAATATCTAGCAGTAAAGCTTCTGGACACGGCTCGTATTGTTAGGAGGTTCCTCTTTCAAGAGCCCTGACCACCGGTAGCTCGGACCCTGTTCTTGGTACCGGTGGGCTACTATTTTTTTTATATTTTTAATTTTTTTTTTAATATTTAAAAATGTAAAACAATAAGAAGAAAAAATGAATAAAAAAATATTTAATAACAACTTCCTTCACCTCCTTTCATAATTTGTGCATCAACTTTTAGGCCAACAAGAGCTTTGAATCCATTATTTAGGATGTTTTTAAAAATAACCGTAGTAAACAGAACGACACAAACACATACCTATGTATAGTCTCCATTAGTGGTGAATTGTAGTTGCGAGTGAAACAGTGAAACAAAACTGGGTTTGGTGTGGAAAGAATAATGAACAACATGTGAACTTCTTTATGGCAATTTTTTTGCAGTTTTTGAATTTCATTCATTTATTTTCAGGCAATTTCGGCCCATAGATATATACCTTACAGACTAACATACATATGATAAAATATACATAGAACATTAAAACTATACAAGGTGTAGTTTTGCATCCACGTCAAAATTCAGGAGGTTGTCATAGAAGACGTAAATAATCAATATAAATTACGGTACCTCGTCAGTAATAATAAACGTTGCTTTTTTTAGTTGTTCTAATTTGACACTATTACAGAATGAAGCCCTTCTCAAAAGAGGAGAATCACCCGTTTATCGAAATAAACGTCTGCGTTTGTTTGTGTGTGTGAAAGTGCAGTTATAGGGCTAGAATTAGACGGGCCGCGTTTTAATACGGGTGGTGTACACTTTCTGATTTCCGATATTAAGAAAAAAAAAAACAAAAAACTACCCATTTTATTATTGATTCGGGTCGAGAATAGTAACCTCCTTGAATTTGACGAGGATGCAAAACTATACCTTGTATATGTTAGTAACACTTCACTTGTGCACTATGTCACTGCACACCACTCCCTGCTGCCAAAAAACTAAAACTAAAAAAAGGCGATTTCATCAATATACAGAAGGTCTCGACCTTTACAGTACCTAATTTTACTACATTAAGGTACCTAACAACATAATGAGATTATTCTTTTCGCTCCAAATTAACATACAGTTATTAGGCACATCAAGACTCAGGTATCGCATTCGAATATTTGGCCATCTTTGTATTGAGTTGAATTGCTGTTTCTACAGTTGCAGTCATTATGCCACATAAATGCTGTCCTGTGACTTAACTCTAAAAGGCAAGAGCACACTTAGCGCATTACACGGTAATTTTGCATAATTTCTGTGCACGTTGACATCGATTTGGGGTTTAAACTATCAATCTATACAAATAAATAAAATTGTAGTGGCCGTTTGTAATTTCAAAGTAACAGCATTTTACTAAATGCATAATTATGAAAGTATATACGGTACTTGTAACAAAAACACATTTTTGTTATATGTGGTTGCTCCGGTTAATCTCAGAAATGGCTGGACCGATTTTGACTGGACTTTGCTGGCAGATAGAGGATGTTATAACTTAAAATTGTTAACAAAATCCGATTCAAATAGGGAAGTAATATTATTATAATAATTTCACTCGGATCAAGCTAGTCGAAAGTAAAAGAATAAGTTTAATAATCTCTTTATTTATTTTACGGAGCCAGGTTTAACTATAATTAACTCTATTAACTTAAATTTATTTCTGTTAGCCTGAAACTAGCTGAAACTAGAGTGGTGAATGGTTTTCCTTCGATCCATGGCTAATATTGACCACTGGTCGTTAGTTTTCTTCATCTCGTCCCGTTAATTTTATCCAAGTCATCTACTAATGAGGCGTAAATTTCTGTTCTATGGGCTTTACAAGACGCTGGTATACGCCCCTTTAAATAATCACCTAAAATCTCTCAGTGTAACCTCAGCTTTAATTCCACTTTTCTCTTAATGGAAGATGCACGTTGTAAAACGCTGACTGCGCTGCCGAAAAAGGGTTTTTTTATGACACTGAGACATGGCACCTGGATGTGAGACGCAGGGTAATGGTAACAAAGAGCCATCAAAGAATGGATGAAAAATATTAGAGCGAGTTTAAAAAAAAAAATTAATGCTCATGACTGTACCTACGAAAAAAAAATGTATACAGGGTGGAAGAGGTACCGACACACAAACAGTTACTACGTATTCAGTATATAATTCTGAGTACCATCGAAATTTTTGATCGGTTATTTAAACAAAACAATCAACTTTTCCATAAATATTGAACGTGTAGGTATTGCACTTTTGTAGGAAACAGCAGATTTTTTTTTTTTAAATTCAGTTTTCTATGATTATTTTTTTTATTCTTTAATAATTAGGGGTTTTTATCCACACGGATACGTCAATCCCATTGTACCTTATACTATATTTACACAGAACTATACAAATATTACTATCATTTTTATGAATCTAAGTATGTACATATAAACCATGACATAGGCATATGTGTGATTATTGCCTAGGCCTCTGAATTTAGCCCCAAATTATGCGTTAATCCTTTTTGATTTAGGGTATGCCTATATATTTTGGATAAGTCCAACCTCCCACATGTTTAATTTGAACTCCCTAGCCAAAGACCCTTTCATCTCTATTCTTAGCACATTCCATCAACAAATGTTGCACATCTTCAATTTTGTTGCATCTCTAGCAATTAGGCGATGCAGCCTTTCGCATTAAGAAAGCAAACTTTGCTGATGGAAATTGACCAGAACAGTTCTCTATGATGATAACATCATACGTATTCAGTATAAACTGGTAACCGTTACGTGGTAAGCGTTTGTGCGGCGGTGTCCGTTCCACCCCGTAAACAAGACTGACAGTCGCGTACCGCGTCCGGAAGTCGAAAGTTGTAAGTCAATCGTTTATCAATCGTTTCAATCGTTTATTTTATAAAAAGGTGCACAGTTACAATAAAATATCACAACAATTAAAATAGAGCACAGTTGCTTATTTGCCTGAACTAGGTTGAACCTGTGTCTCAGGCTACAAAGTGCAAGTAGACATCTACTTAAAATAAATAAAATTAACATTAAGTGAAAAGTAAAGTACTAAAATTAAAACTTACATAAAAATAAAAACAGCGTGTTCGCGGATTATTTACAGACATCAAGTAAATAGTAAGTACATTCTAACCTTGTCATTTTCATCAAATTCTTATGCAACCAAAGTTTAATAAAAAGATCATAATCTGTTTACAAAAGCGAAATGGTTACTTTCGACTTATACAAGTGTAAAATGTTAAACGCAATCTTGTAATTTCGATATTGGGCCTCACCGAGACAAATCACATTTATCTACGATATTTCATCTGTTAGCGTGTAAAATCTCTTTGTTTGGAACTGATATCATGTCCTATACATTTTGTAATAAGGTTAACAGAATGGTTAATGCATGCAGCATTAACAATTCCCTTAACCTATTACATAATGCATGTATATTAATTGTAATTAAGTTATGATAATGAAGGCCCATTAAGAACCCTCATTAAGATTTGACCGATTAATTGAATTAAATACGACATCTCAAGGTAATTATGTAGATGCTTTTGATTCTCGATCACTTTGTAACGTAAAGTAAAAGACTGTAAATATGTACGAGGAAACGATAAATTAATCATTGGGCGATTGTTAAGCGCAATGAACGTTACGGGAACAAAGAAATAAATCATTTATTTTATTTTTATGACACTTTTATAAATTAATAAACATATATTATTAATTTAATAAATTCTTGAATTAAGTAAGTGAAGTGTTTAGTTCAAGTTTGTTCTAAGAAATTTACACAACAACTTTTTTTACATCGTAGCCGCAATGAGCCAAAACAATAAATTATAAAAAAAATCTTTATTTACACAGAAACCTTCAACATGGCTTAAATAATAGGTCGTAATAATTCAGTTAAATGGTCGGGTTTTACTCCATCGGTATGACCTTCATACCGATGGAGTAAAACCCGACCCCAAACTAGGAGACACTGTGACTTAGGAGTGTCCCCCTAAGTTCTGTTCACGTTCTGTTCTGCTGTCACTATGATATCACAAACTCAATTCAACTCAACTCAACTTAAAGCATTTATTTTAATTAGACCATTACAGGCACCTTTGAAACACAAAAAAAAACTAAGCTACAGTCCCAGTCACAGTCAAACCTTTTACGTATTTTTTTTTTATGTATCGACAAACAAAATCTTGGCAAAAAAACAGGCCAAGAATGAAAAAGAACAAGCAACAGGTAAAATGTAATTTTTGCCCATTGGTCCTCCAACATGCGGCAGATATGGCCAGCCCAGTTCCACGTCAACCTAGCTGCTTAGGACTATCCTACAATTGCGTCATATCTAGAAAAGCGGAAAGAAGAAAGAGATGCCTTTGTTCTGCAACGGGATATAGGTTTATACCTTGTTTACTTTTATCAACAGGACACTAGCAATCTTAGGGAAATGTCTACTTCATCTTCATCATCATCGTCTGCAGCCTCAATTCCCCCACTGCTGGGTATAGGCCACTCTTTTCTTGTGCCTATCTCCACGATCCTTCTTCTTAGCGAGTCGATTGCAATCTAAATTGTGTCGGCCCAGAATTGAGCCACTAGTTTGGCGCCTTCAGTAGCGTCCATCAGTTCCTGTAGCGAACAACCATCAGGACACGCAGGGCACGATATTAAGTCCCCCATTGTTTGTGGAACAGCACCACATTTACAGTCAAGGGCAGAGTCATTAATAAATCTCCCCCTGAGCAGGTTTTCCTTGCTGCGACCAACCTGGGTCCGGAGTCTATTTAAAGACTTCCAGGTCCTGTGCCAGCCTCATCCAATGTCTACTTAAGTACCCGGATTAAAGTAATCTTATTTGTGGATCTAGTATAGGGCTTTGGTACCTAAGGGCGACCGGAGTAAAGCTATAAATGGTAGGCTTTTATAATATCACCGTGTTCATTTCAAAACAAACAAACAAGCTGATTTTAGACTCCATTTGATACATCAAACGATGTCTAGTGTTCCGACAGCATCCTGCATCCAGGCCTGGATCTTTTTCGCGGAATTAAAACTAAATATTTTGTATAACGTTTAACAAAAAAGAACACCAGGAACAAAAACATCTACTTTTACGGTTTTTGCTCAAAAACTTTTAGTTCCATAACCTGATGACGTTTTTGCAGTTCTCGCTGAATGTTAATGACCTGTCCAGAGTAACACCGAGATATTTTGGGAAGAAAATGAAAAGTAGTGCGATTAAACATCATAGTAATTTGGTTGATGCCAACTGCCATAATTACTTAAACTAGAACATAACATCACACTTGTAAGGTTTAGAGGTTTACCTAATAGTACACCCACATTTCGCCAGTTATGTTTAAGTCCCTTTGATAGGGGACGAGCCTATTGTCATCATCCGTGCACATATCCAGACTCCGTGCCTGCTATTGAGAAATTCTTGAAGGAAAAACCCAATAACACTTTGCTCGACCCGGGAATCGAACCCAGAATCTCATTCTCAGCACTAAACCAATGAGGCAGCCTACACTAAAAATTGACGGGAAAAGCTCCAGAAACAACTCATTTATAAAAGTATTTTTATGAAAATTAATACTTTTCAATAAACCACATCCGATTAAAAAGTGGGGTGCTTCGCCTTACGTCATGCGGAATACTGGGCTTGTGCTATCATTCTCTGCGAGTGAATTTGCGTGTCCCGTGCGGAGTCGCTCAGCCCATGCAAAGTTAGTGGATACAGCTCTGAATGAAACGTGCTGGATTATTACTGGTTGCCTCAAACCGACCCGGGTATAGATGCTGTATGGCAGGCAGGCAGCGCCACCAAAAGTTCGCAGAGCCGTGGCAAGCTCCAGTGAACGAACCAAAATGGGTTCCGACGCTAGACACCGTTTACACAACAACATACCCGTGCCGCAGAGGCTGAAAAGCCTTAATAGCTTTTTAAAGTGTGTGTCCCCGCTCGCTGGCGCACGTTCTAAGAAAACACCGAAGCTGTGCCGGGAAAGTGTTTCCCTACCCAACCCCTTTGTACCACTTGCTGAAAATCTCCCACCTGGACACGAGTTGCCATGGCTGACCTGGAAGACTTTAAATAGACTACGGCCACAGGTTGGCCGAAGCAAGGAAAACCTGTTCAGGTGGAGATTCATAGATGACTCTGCCCTAGAGTGTAAATGTGGTGTTGCCCCAAAAATGATGGGGCACTTGATATCTTGTCTTGCCTATCCTGTTGTCTACACATACAAGAGCTGATGGACGCTACTGAAAGTTCCAAACTCGTCGCCAAATTTTGGGCTGACCCAATTTGATTTGTCATCGACACGCTAAGCAGAGAAAAATTCCAATCGCGGGTAAACTCGCCCTTGGACTGTAACAGTATACAAGATTATAATTTCAGCCGAGAGACGCTGCTAAACATATCGCTCCGTTCTGAGCTTGCTTGTTCGTATTACCCAATAAAGAAAAGGCTAGGCAGATGTTAACCATTTATTTTATTTTATTTTTATTTTATCAAGTTGGAACAACAAACAGCTACATTATGCGATATTAAGAACATGATAACATAAGTAATTTAAATAATAATGTAGCCCACAGCGCTGTTCACAGATTACCATTAACAATTTAAAAATAATGCCAGTATAACTCAAAATTATTATATTCAATTAAATGCAAACCAATCTATATAAATATAATTAGATGTTTGGAAACTAAATGGCAAAGATTTAGTTTCCAAGCATCTCAACAAATATAATTATTGTGTTCTTGCAAATCCCTCTTTAAATCTTTACATAAAGTTCAGCTTGCGGGACAACTTAAACATTTTCTGACTGTTTAAGTAGAACCATTTTGAAAACAACTTAAATTACACTCACATAAAGCTGATATTCGTTTATGTGATGAAGAACAATTGGAAACAAGGACATGAATAGAGTTAGTACTTAATTTATAACGATATATTCTATTAAATCAATTGTGGATTAAATACATTATGTACATGTGTATTTAACCATTGTTCATTATATGTAAGTGATTTCACTAAATAACACAGAATCTCTAAATTTATTAATAAGTTTACAAACCAGAGGCCCTAGTAGATATTAAATTTCATTCTGTGCACAAAAAGTATTCCACATTGTGCACATACGGTTTTAGTGGTAATTAGAGAGTGCATTGACGATTGAAAAACATCGATAAAAGTGTTATTTTTTGCAGGGAGAAACGCTTACATCGCCCTTTTGGTGAATCTCCAACAAGAAGTATTAGGCTTGCATATATTCATGGTTGTATTTATTTATCACACATAGACTATATCAAACACATATGACTAAGCAGGTATTATGTCGGACCGAGTATTTTCTACTTAATCATCGATCGAACTCACATGACTTTTCATTTGCGCATTCGTGCTAAGCCCATAGACACCACACTAGTGTATTTTTTTTTACAAAAACCTAGTTAAATGACATGATTAAATTGCAGTGCAACTATGATATAGCTGATAGACAAGGAAAAAACTATCGGAATTAAATACGTTCCCTGAACCACTCTACCAGTGTATTCTATCTTTATTGGATTAGCTTTTATGAGGAAAGATAACTTCTTGATAGTCTTAGTTGTCGGGGTTGGATCTGAAAATAAATTAATATTTTATATTGAAATGATTCAGCCGCATTACAGTTTATCGTGAATATTTCAAATCTGAGCATTGCTAGACTCCTCAAACCAAAGAGAAATCATAACCTTATGAAATATATCATGCCTTAAATGCCACGATGCACCGAATTTTTATGTTTATATAACTTCTTAATGTATATGTCAGTATAAATGTTTTAGTATTATTATATATCAAAATAATCGTAAAATTACGTAAGAAATTTGTTTCTAGCAAACACGACTAATTTTTGCGTCGCGTCGCCAAGTTTTTCAACATGTGAAGCGATGTATTAGGAATTGTGTTATGCAACTACCCCGCCGGGGTTCGAAACTCATTGTTTAAAATGACGAAATACTTACATATTGATAATGTGTTGTTTAATTTCAACAAACTTGTCCTTGTCTTAGCGGCTTCGTTAATGAGCTTCTGTCCCGCAACAAGTACTAAATGGGTACAACATATTATAAATACCAGCATAAATATTGT
This sequence comes from Standfussiana lucernea, assembly GCA_964057025.1. Classification (NCBI taxonomy): domain Eukaryota; kingdom Metazoa; phylum Arthropoda; class Insecta; order Lepidoptera; family Noctuidae; genus Standfussiana; species Standfussiana lucernea. The sequence continues at coordinate 14,415,181 of OZ059791.1, read as the reverse complement.
TTGGATAGCTTCAAAATATTTGTATGGTTTCTGAAAAAAGGTGTATAATGCGAATATATCAAAAACATAAATGTAGAATGTTACAAGCCTACCGTTTAATTGAGAACGTGCCTTGGGTAGCTGCTTGGTGCAGGAGGCATGTTGACGCCTGTCAGCAGGCGTATGACTGAGTAAAGTGAGAGCCAACCCCTCCCGCCCTGTGCAGCTACCTCAGGCACAGATTCTGTTAAACGGTAGACAGATCTGAATTTTTTTATATTTACATTTAAAAGGAATACTTCAAATACTATGTATGATGAACAAATGTATTGCATCGTCGATAGGCCCAGTGAAAATATCATCTGTAACATAAAAAAAACTGTCATAAATTGGGAAGAAGTTACGTTTGTTTTTCTTTGAGTTTCATTATATGTTTAAAACATTCATCGACATTTAAGATGCAGTAGCCCTACCATGATGCGTTGGGAGAAATGGCGATAGACAGCTGTCTAGCCCTATCTCTCTCTGTCTCTCTCTCGAAATAAAAATAAAACGTTCCTGCATTAACGCGTCATGGTAACCTCCCAGTTCAAAATTATTTCATTGTACTGTTTGTTTATCCCATTTTATTTTGGGTTGGCGCAACATGTTTGCATTCTTTTACCATACTTCAGATATATTTCTAAAGAAGAATGTAATTATTGTATTTTGTCGCCTTCGCAATTGTACGTTTACCTGAAAACTGAAGCAAGCCGTTAGTTCCTTGCTGCAACCAACTAATAACATGTAGTTGGTAGCCCATTCTTCCACCCGTTCTTCTGTCAGAGGACAATTTACTTCCCTCCTCCCAACACGAGTCTCTCTTTCTTGCTCATCATAATAGCGTTGAAGATCCGATACATAACCGTTCAAACCTTTCAATAAACAACGAACCAAACTTATGTAAACATAAAATATAACATGTTCAATAGAAAAACGCAGTTCAGAAAATATTCTTGATGTGATTAGCACAACTAAGCTCATAGTGAGATGCCTCTTTTGAACAAGAATTCTATACAAGATCCTTATAGGTAAAATAATTATTCCACAGAAGCACAATACTGCAGTTGTGGTAATGAAAAAGTTCTTTAATTTTCTTGAATGTTTTTTTGTCAATTCTGTATCTAGGCTTTGGTGTACGGTTAACAAGTTTTTAACGAATATAGTGTATGAACCCGAACGTAGAATAGCACAAATCATTATAGTACAACTACTAAAGAAATCCAAGTAATGAAATATGAAAATAGAAAATGCCGTCCTATGATCGGGATGTGATATTGAAGCTATATAAGTTCTATTTAGTAATATTATTCCAGAAATTAGTATTTCTAAAACGACCCTTATAATTCTTGTTTTACGATAGTTCATTTGAGAACTGTAATTTCTGTAAACACCCATTATATTTTCGGCTTTTATTAACATTTCTAACACTGTGTATTTCATTTTGTCGTTAAGAGGATTTACGTTCGAAGTCTGAGCAGGATTTCCAGTGACTGAGTTGATTTTTCAATCCACATAATAAAGAAAATTGACAAGTAATTGAATTGAAGAAACAAGATCAATATTATGATTGATTACCCTTTTTTTTTGGGTGGGAAATCATCAAATGACCTCTCCCGCTCTGGGTGGAGCGGGAGGGCGTGTCAGACTCTAACTGACTAAAACCCACCCATGTTCCTTCACTTGCCTGTGCCAAGGTGCCAAGGGTCACGGTAACTCTTTCAAACAAAATCCGCAACCCTGGCAGGCATCGGTCCTAATGGACCCCGTCAGTTTGTGCTGACATCTCGCGCGCGTGGAACACAACGCGCCATCGACCCGGGCCTGGTCCTTACCGGAAGGCGAGCTACCCATTGCTCGCCGTCCGCAAACCCGCGCCTACGGTGGCCGGGAATCTGCTTGGGATTCCCGACGCCCGGGGCGTCTCCTGCGGCGGCTAGGGTCGTGAGGGCGCAGAGATTGCCTCTCCCTCACGCGTTCCGCCTCCTCCTTCGCGAGCATTACTGCTTCGCAGAAGGAGGTAACAGCTTCCCATGCCCTCTCGCTCCGTACCATGGCCTGGACCAGGGCCGGACGCGAGAGATCGCCACCGCCGATCGCCTGCACGAGGACACGGCGGTGCTCCGCCCAAGCTGGGCAGACCTCCACCATATGCTCCACCATGTCCTCCGGGCGATCCGCGCAATGGTGACACCTGGGCGTTTCCTCCCGCTTTATCCGAAACAGGAACCTCCCGAAACAACCGTGTCCGGTGAGGACCTGCGTCAGGCGGAAAGTGAGGACGCCGTGGCACTTCTCCAGCCATTCCTCAAAGCGGGGACTTATCGCCGTAATTTTGGCGTGCCCAGCGCTGGGTTGCAACAGTCGCACTCTCCATGTCGCCATGAGATCCCGCCGGAGCTCTGTCCGCTGTGCCGTGATTTCTCGCGGCAGCGGAGTAATGCCCCGGCGTTTCGCCTCCTCGCACCACTCCCAAATGTGCGCGAGGACTTTTGCCTCCAAGTCCCATGGCGCTCATTCGGCAAGGAGGCTCGCCGCCTCACCGGAGACCGTGCGGTATCCTCGGACCAACCCGATGGCCATGACTCTTTGGGACGCGTTCAACCGGTGAACTGGTCGCTGCCTCAAGGAACGCGCCCACACCGGTGCCCCGTAAAGGGCCATGGACCGCACGACCCCTGCGTAGAGCCTCCGGCAGGAGGCGTTTGGACCTCCTAGATTGGGCAGGAGCCTCTTCAAGGCAGCTCCGGCTCGCTCCAGTCTGGGAGCCAAACGTCGAAAATGCTCCACGAAGTTCCACCGGCTATCGAGGACGAGTCCCAGGTCTTCATCGTCGACTCGACGCCGATGTGAACCCCTCCCACCGTTATTTGGGAACTTGACAGTGGCCCGTTCCGAGGAACATGAAAACAAATGGCCTCGGACCTGTGAAATGCCACCTCAAGTCCCAATTGCCGAATCCTCTCAACGATTGTCGCAACCCCGCGTGTCGCTAGTTCGGCCGCCGCCTAGTACGACCTCCCCTGCGCCAAAACCAGCGTGTCGTCAGCGTAACATACCACGCTGACGCCGTTAGGGAGGTCAGCGCGCAACACCCAGTCGTACCCGATGTCCCACAGATGCGGCCCCAGGACCGATCCCTGTGGGACACCGCACGACATCTCTCGCCGGTTCCACTGTCCTTGGTGACCGGGGTAGATGACTGCCCTGTCCGTCAAATGACCTGTGGGTCATCAATCATCTGATTGATGACCCTGAATGTCAACGATTTGATTGATTTTGTAACTGCAAGAGTAAGATCATCAACATGTCACAGATATAGAAAAATGATGGTGAGTGGTTACAAAAGCCAAGACGTATTGATAAAGAATTATATTATAAGAATTAAATTATATTATTGAATGAATATTTTCTGCTACCATTCCGGAATTTATGGAGCTGTAGGCTCGCACCCTGGCTGCGGTAACATAATAGTATCCGAATATACTATTGGGAGTAAAAGTACAATATCCGGATAGTACAGGCTAATAATGCTATCCCTAATTGCTTCTCAAAGTCTTCACTATTCGAATATTAGCACATGAAGAACTAAAATAACTTGATTAAATTGCAAGGCAACAACCACGTAGGTGTCACAGTAATTTAAATGACTAGGAGCGAGGTATAATTCTCAGGTTGTTTTCCTTGTTCTGCTGTCTTTATAATCGGATGTGTTTTAATGGAAAGTATTACTTTTTACAAGAAGGCTTTTTTAAATCAGTTATTTTCTGAGCGCTTTTCATGTTCATTTCTAGTTGAGGCTGCCTAATTGGTAGCGACTGCTGAGCCTGAGCTCCTGGATTCGATTCCCAGTCTCGGGCAAAATGTTATTGGGTTTTTCCATCAAGAATTTCTCAATAGCAAGCACAGAGTCTGAGTCTGTGCCTGGTTGATGGCAATGGGAATGAGACATAACTGGCGAAATGTGGGTGTACTATTAGGTGCACGTCTAAACCTTCGGGGATTACAAGCGTGATGTTATGATCTAGTTTAGGTAATTACGGCAGTTGTCGTCATCAGAACTACTACGGTGTTTGATATCACTACCTTTCATTTTCCAATCGCGGTTCAAGTCGCCCTTGGACTGTAACAGTATACAAGTTCATCACTTCAGCCAAAACACGTCCACTGCTAGACATATCACCCCGTACTGAGCTTTTCAGATCTTGCGGCTTGGGAGGTCTCCCAACGTCAAAGTCTGATAACCAGTTTGACCAAGGGGTATCAAATTACCCAGTAAAGAAAGGCTAGGCAGATTTAAACTATTAAAAAATAATGCCAGTATAACTCGAAGTTATTATTATATTCAATTAAATGCAAACAAATCTATATTTATAAATATAACTAGATATTTGGAAACTAAATGGCAAAGATTTCGTTTCCAAGCATCTAAAGAAATATATTGTGTTCTTGCAAATCCCTCTTTAAAACCTTTACATAAAGTTCAGCTTGCGGTACAACTTAAACATTTTCTGACTGTTTAAGTGGAGCTATTTTGAAAACGACTTAAATTACACTCGCATAAAGCTGATATTCGTTTATGTGATGAAAAACAATTTGGAAACAAGGACTTGAATAGAGATAGTACTTCATTTAGAATGATATATTATATTAAATCAATTATGGATTAAATACATTATGTACATGTGTATTTAACCATTGTTCATTAAATGTAAATAATTTCACTAAATAACACAGAATCTCTCATTTTTTAATAAATTCACCAATCAGAGGCCCTGGTACGAACCAGATATTTCATTCTGTGCACACAAAAATGTCTACAAAATGTATTCCACAATGTGCACATACGGTATTAGTGGTAATAAACATGAACGTATTATTTTTTGCAGGGAGAAACGCTAACATCGCCTTTTGGTGAATCCCCAACAAAAAGTATTAGGCTTGCATATATTCATAGTTGTATTTATTTACCACACACAGACAATACCAAAAACTTATGACTAAGCAAGTATTATGTCGAACCAAGTGTTTTCTACTTAATCATCGATCGAATTCACGTGACTTTTCATTTGCGCATTCGTGCTAAGCCCATAGACAAAACATCAATGTACATTATTTTTTTAAATTTTGTTTTTTTTTGTAGAAACTTAGTTAAATGACATGATTCAATTGCAGTGCAACTAAGATATAGCTGATAGACAAGGAAAAAACTATCGGAATTAAATATGTTCCCTGAACCACTCTACCAGTGTATTCTATCTTTATTGGATTCGCTTTTATGAGGAAAGATAACTTCTTGATAGTCTTAGTTGTCGGGGTTGGATCTGAAAATAAATTAATATTTTATATTGAAGTGTTTCAGCCGCGTTACAGTTTTTCGTGAATAATTCAAATCTGAGCAATGCTAGACTGCTCAAACCAAAGAGAAATCATAACGTTATGAAATACATATGTCATGCCTTAAATACTACGATGCCGCATATAAAATAATTTCTTAATGTTTATATTAGTATAAATGTTTTGTTATCATTATAATTATCAAAATAATCGTAAAGTTACGTAAGAAATTTGTTTCTGGCGAACACAATAAATTGTTCCATCGCCAAGTTTTTCAACATGTGAAGCGATGTATTAAGAATTGTGTTATGCAATTACCCTCTAGTTCGAAACTCAGTGTTTAAAATGACGAAATACTTACATATCGATAATGTGTTGTTTAATTTCAACAAACTTTTCCCTGTCTTAGCGGCTTCGTTAATGAGTTTCTGTCCCGCAACAAGTACTAAATGGGTACTAAATATTATAAATACCAGCATAAATATTGTTTGGAAAGCTTCAAAATGTTTGTATGGTTTCTGAAAAAAAGGTGCATAATGCGATATATCAAAAACATATGTAGAATGTTACAGGTCTACCGTTTAATTGAGATGGTGCCTTGGGTAGCTGCTTGGTGCAGGAGGCGTGTTGACACCTGTCAGCAGGCGTATGACTGAGTAAAGTGAGAGCCAGCCCCTCCCGCCCTGTGCAGCTACCTCAGGCACAGATTCTGTTAAACGGTAGACAGATCTGAATGTTTTTATATTTACATTTAAAAGGAATACTTCAAATACTATGTATGATGAACATATGTATTGAACCAACGATAGGCCCAGTGAAAATATCATCTGTAACATAAAAAAGCGGTCATAAATTGGGAAGAAATTACGTTTATTATTCTTTGAGTTTTATTATACATTTTAAATATTCATAGACAGAGGCATTTAAGGTACAGAAGCCCTACCATGATGCGAAGGGAGAAATGGCGCTAGACAGCTGCCTAACGCCATCTCTCTCTCTCTCTCTCGAAATAGAACTAAAACGATCCTGCATTAACGCGTCATGGTAACCCCCCAGTTCAAAATTATTTCATTGTACTGCCCTCATCCCATTTTATTTGGGGTCGGCGCAACATGTTTATCTTATTTTACCATACTTCAGGTATATTTCTGAAGAAGATTGCAATTATTGTATTTGTCGCCTTCGCAATAAAATTGTACGTTTACCTGAAAACTGAAGCAAGCCGTTAGTTCCTTGCTGCAACCAACTAATAACATGTAGTTGGTAGCCCATTCTTCCACCCGTTCTTCTGTCAGAGGACAATTCACTTCCCTCCTCCCAACAAGAGGCTCTCTTTCTTGCTCATCATAATAGCGTTGAAAATCCGATACATAATCGTTCAAACGTTTCAATAAACAATGAACCATACTAATGTCAACGTAAAATATAACATGTTCAATAGAAAAACGCAGTTCAGAAAATATTCCTGTTGTGAGTAGCACAACTAAGCTCGTATTGAGATGCCTCTTTTGAACAAGAATTCTATAAAAGATCCTTATAGGTAAAGCAATTATTCCACAGAAGCACAATACTGCAGTTGTGGTAATGAAAAAGTTCTTTAATTTTCTTGAATCTTTTTTTGTCAATTCTGTATCCAAGCTTTGGTGTACGGTTAACAAGTTTTTAACGAATATAGTGTATGAACTCGAACGTAGAATAGCACAAATCATTATAATACAACTACTAAAGAAATCCAAGTAATGAAATATGAAAATTAAAAATGCTGTCCTACGATTGGAATGTGATATTGAAGCTATATAAGTGCTATTTAGTAATATTATTCCAGAAATTAGTATTTCTAAAACGACCCTTATAATTCGTGTTTTACGACAGTTCGTTTGAGAACTGTAATTTCTGTAAACACCCATTATATTTTCGGCTTTTAATAACATTTCTAACACTGTGTATTTCATTTTGTCGTTATGAGAATTTACGTTCGAAGTCTGGGCAAGATTTCCAGTGAGTGAGTTGATTTTTCAATCCACATAATAAAGAAAATTTATAATTATTTGAATTAAAGAAACGAGATCAATGATATGATTGATGACCCTGAATGTCAAACATATGATTGATTTTGTAACTTCAAGGGTAAGATCATCAACATGTCACAGATACAGAAAAATGATTAGTGGTTACAAAAGTCAAGCCTTTTTGATAAAGAATAATTATATTATTGAATGAATATTTTCTGCTGCAATTCCGGAATATATGGAGCTATAGGCTCGCACCCTGGCTGTGGTAACATAATAGTATCCGAATATACTATCGAGAGTAAAAGTATAATATCCGGATAGTACAGGCTGAATTTTTTACTATTCGAATAGTAGCACATGAAAAACTAAAATAACTTGATTAAATTGCAAGGCAACAACCACGTAGGTGTCACAGTAATTAAAATGACTAGGAACGAGGTATAATCCTCAGGTTATTTCCTTGTTCTGCTGTCTTTATAATCGAATGAGTTTTAATGGAAAGTATTACTTTTTACAAGAAGGCTTTTTTAAATCAGTTATTTTCTGAGTGCTTTTCATGTTCATTTCTATGTTCTGTCGAGTGGTCGCAAGCGCGACTGCTCAGCATGAGCTCCTGGGTTCGAATCCCGGGTCGAGCAAAATGTTATTGGGTTTTTCCATCAAGAATTTCTCAATAGCAAGCACGAAGTCTGGATTTGTGCCTGGTTGATGACAATAGGCTCGCCCCCTATTCCATGGGAATGAGACATAACTAGCGAAATGTGGGTGCACTATTAGGATTACAAGCGTGATGTTATGTTCTAGTTTAGGTAATTATGGCAGTTGTCGTCAATAGAACTACTGCGGTGTTTGATATCACTACCTTTCATTTTCCAATCGCGGTTCAAGTCGCCCTTGGACTGTAACAGTATACAAGTTCATCACTTCAGCCAAAACACGTCCACTGCTAGACATATCACCCCGTACTGAGCTTTTCCGATCTTGCGGCTTGGGAGGTCTCCCAACGTCAAAGTCTGATAACCAGTTTGACCAAGGGGTATCAAATTACCCAGTAAAGAAAGGCTAGGCAGATTTAAACTATTAAAAAATAATGCCAGTATAACTCGAAGTTATTATTATATTCAATTAAATGCAAACAAATCTATATTTATAAATATAACTAGATATTTGGAAACTAAATGGCAAAGATTTCGTTTCCAAGCATCTAAAGAAATATATTGTGTTCTTGCAAATCCCTCTTTAAAACCTTTACATAAAGTTCAGCTTGCGGTACAACTTGAACATTTTCTGACTGTTTAAGTGGAGCTATTTTGAAAACGACTTAAATTACACTCGCATAAAGCTGATATTCGTTTATGTGATGAAAAACAATTTGCAAACAAGGACTTGAATAGAGATAGTACTTCATTTAGAATGATATATTATATTAAATCAATTATGGATTAGATACATTATGTACATGTGTATTTAACCATTGTTCATTAAATGTAAATAATTTCACTAAATAACACAGAATCTCTCATTTTTTAATAAATTCACCAACCAGAGGCCCTGGTACGAACCAGATATTTCATTCTGTGCACACAAAAATGCCTACAAAATGTATTCCACAATGTGCACATACGGTATTAGTGGTAATAAACATGAACGTATTATTTTTTGCAGGGAGAAACGCTAACATCGCCTTTTGGTGAATCCCCAACAAAAAGTATTAGGCTTGCATATATTCATAGTTGTATTTATTTACCACACACAGACAATACCAAAAACTTATGACTAAGCAAGTATTATGTCGAACCAAGTATTTTCTACTTAATCATCGATCGAATTCACGTGACTTTTCATTTGCGCATTCGTGCTAAGCCCATAGACAAAACATCAATGTACATTATTTTTTTAAATTTTGTTTTTTTTTGTAGAAACTTAGTTAAATGACATGATTCAATTGCAGTGCAACTAAGATATAGCTGATAGACAAGGAAAAAACTATCGGAATTAAATATGTTCCCTGAACCACTCTACCAGTGTATTATATCTTTATTGGATTCGCTTTTATGAGGAAAGATAACTTCTTGATAGTCTTAGTTGTCGGGGTTGGATCTGAAAATAAATTAATATTTTATATTGAAGTGTTTCAGCCGCGTTACAGTTTTTCGTGAATAATTCAAATCTGAGCAATGCTAGACTGCTCAAACCAAAGAGAAATCATAACGTTATGAAATATGTCATGCCTTAAATACTACGATGCCGCATATAAAATAATTTCTTAATGTTTATATTAGTATAAATGTTTTGTTATCATTATAATTATCAAAATAATCGTAAAGTTACGTAAGAAATTTGTTTCTGGCGAACACAATAAATTGTTCCATCGCCAAGTTTTTCAACATGTGAAGCGATGTATTAAGAATTGTGTTATGCAATTACCCCCTAGTTCGAAACTCAGTGTTTAAAATGACGAAATACTTACATATCGATAATGTGTTGTTTAATTTCAACAAACTTTTCCCTGTCTTAGCGGCTTCGTTAATGAGTTTCTGTCCCGCAACAAGTACTAAATGGGTACTACATATTATAAATACCAGCATAAATATTGTTTGGAAAGCTTCAAAATGTTTGTATGGTTTCTGAAAAAAAGGTGCATAATGCGATATATCAAAAACATATGTAGAATGTTACAGGTCTACCGTTTAATTGAGATGGTGCCTTGGGTAGCTGCTTGGTGCAGGAGGCGTGTTGACACCTGTCAGCAGGCGTATGACTGAGTAAAGTGAGAGCCAGCCCCTCCCGCCCTGTGCAGCTACCTCAGGCACAGATTCTGTTAAACGGTAGACAGATCTGAATGTTTTTATATTTACATTTAAAAGGAATACTTCAAATACTATGTATGATGAACAATGTATTGAACCAACGATAGGCCCAGTGAAAATATCATCTGTAACATAAAAAAGCGGTCATAAATTGGGAAGAAATTACGTTTATTATTCTTTGAGTTTTATTATACATTTTAAATATTCATAGACAGAGGCATTTAAGGTACAGAAGCCCTACCATGATGCGAAGGGAGAAATGGCGCTAGACAGCTGCCTAACGCCATCTCTCTCTCGAAATAGAACTAAAACGTTCCTGCATTAACGCGTTATGGTAACCCCCCAGTTCAAAATTATTTCATTGTACTGCCCTTATCCCATTTTATTTGGGGTCGGCGCAACATGTTTGTCTTATTTTACCATACTTCAGGTATATTTCTAAAGAAGATTGCAATTATTGTATTTGTCGCCTTCGCAATAAAATTGTACGTTTACCTGAAAACTGAAGCAAGCCGTTAGTTCCTTGCTGCAACGAACTAATAACATGTAGTTGGTAGCCCATTCTTCCACCCGTTCTTCTGTCAGAGGACAATTTACTTCCCTCCTTCCAACACGAGACCCTCTTTCTTGCTCATCATAATAGCGTTGAAGTTCCGATACATAATCATTCAAACGTTTCAATAAACAATGAACCATACTAATGTAAACGTAAAATATAACATGTTCAATAGAAAAACGCAGTTCAGAAAATATTCCTGTTGTGAGTAGCACAACTAAGCTCGTATTGAGATGCCTCTTTTGAACAATAATTCTATAAAAGATCCTTATAGGTAAAGTAATTATTCCACAGAAGCACAATACTGCAGTTGTGGTAATAAAAAAGTTCTTTAATTTTCTTGAATCTTTTTTTGTCACTTCTGTATCTAAGCTTTGGTGTACGGTTAACAAGTTTTTAACGAATATAGTGTATGAACCCGAACGTAGAATAGCACAAATCATTATAGTACAACTACTAAAGAAATCCAAGTAATGAAATATGAAAATACAAAATGCTCCTATGATCTCGATGTGATATTAAAGCTATATAAGTGCTATTTAGTAAAATTATTCCAGAAATTAGTATTTCTAAAACAACCCTTATAATTCGTGTTTTACGATGGTTCATTTGAGAACTGTAATTTCTGTAAACACCCATTATATTTTCTGCTTTTAGTAACATTTCTAACACTGTGTATTTCATTTTGTCGTTAAGAGGATTTACGTTCGAAGTCTGAGCAGGATTTCCAGTGAGTGAGTTGATTTTTCAATCCACATAATAAAGAAAATTGACAAGTAATTGAATTGAAGAAACAAGATCAATATTATGATTGATTACCCTTTTTTTTTGGGTGGGAAATCATCAAATGACCTCTCCTGCTCTGGGTGGAGCGGGAGGGCGTGTCAGACTCTTACTGACTAAAACCCACCCGTGTTCCTTCACTTGCCTGTGCCAAGGTGCCAAGGGTCACGGTAACTCTTTCGAACAAATCCGCAACCCTGGCAGGCATCGGTCCTAATGGACCCCGTCGGTTTGTGCTGACATCTCGCGCGCGTGGAACACAACGCGCCATCGACCCGGGCCTGGTCCTTACCGGAAGGCGAGCTACCCATTGCTCGCCGTCCGCAAACCCGCGCCTACGGTGGCCGGGAATCTGCTTGGGATTCCCGACGCCCGGGGCGTCTCCTGCGGCGGCTAGGGGCGTGAGGGCGCAGAGATTGCCTCTCCCTCACGCGTTCCGCCTCCTCCTTCGCGAGCATTACTGCTTCGCAGAAGGAGGTAACAGCTTCCCATGCATTCTCGCTCCGTACCATGGCCTGGACCAGGGCCGGACGCGAGAGATCGCCACCGCCGATCGCCTGCACGAGGACACGGCGGTGCTCCGCCCAAGCTGGGCAGACCTCCACCGTATGCTCCACCGTGTCCTCCTGAAACAACCGTGTCCGGTGAAGACCTGCGTCAGGTGGAAAGTGAGGACGCCGTGGCACCTCTCCAGCCATTCCTCAAAGCGGGGAATTATCGGCGCAATTTTGGCGTGCCCAGCGCTGGGTTGCAACAGTCGCACTCTCCATGTCGCCATGAGATCCCGCCGGAGCTCTGTCCGCTGTGCCGTGATTTCTCGCGGCAGCGGAGTAATGCCCTGGCGTTTCGCCTCCTCGCACCACTCCCAAATGTGCGCGAGGACTTTTGCCTCCAAGTCCCATGGCGGTAATCCGGCAAGGAGGCTCGCCGCCTCACCGGAGACCGTGCGGTATCCTCGGACCAACCGGATGGCCATGACCCTTTGGGACGCGTTCAACCAGCGAACTGGTCGCTGCCTCAAGGAACGCGCCCACACCGGTGCCCCGTAAAGGGCCATGGACCGCACGACCCCCGCGTAGAGCCTCCGGCAGGAGGCGTTAGGACCTCCTAGATTGGGCAGGAGCCTCTTCAAGGCAGCTCCGGCTCGCTCCAGTCTGGGAGCCAAACGTCGAAAATGCTCCACGAAGTTCCACCGGCTATCGAGGACGAGTCCCAGGTACTTCATCATCCAGGCAATTCATCGACTCGACGCCGATGTGAACCCCTCCCACCGTTATTTGGGAACCTGACAGTGGCCCGTTCCGAGGAACATGAAAACACATGGCCTCGGACTTGTGAAATGCCACCTCAAGTCCCAATTGCCGAATCCTCTCAACGATTGTCGCAACCCCGCGTGTCGCTAGTTCGGCCGCCGCCTAGTGCGACCTCCCGTGCGCCAAAACCAGCGTGTCGTCAGCGTAACATACCACGCTGACGCCCTTAGGGAGGTCAGCGCGCAAGACCCAGTCGTACCCGATGTCCCACAGATGTGGCCCCAGGACCGATCCCTGTGGGACACCGCACGACATCTCTCGCCGGTTCCACTGTCCTTGGTGACCGGGGTAGATGACTGCCCTGTCCGTCAAATAGATGATTGATGACCCTGAATGTCAACGATTTGATTGATTTTGTAACTGCAAGAGTAAGATCATCAACATGTCACAGATATAGAAAAATGATAGTGAGTGGTTACAAAAGCCAAGACGTATTGATAAAGAATTATATTATAAGAATTAAATTATATTATTGAATGAATATTTTCTGCTGCCATTCCGGAATTTATGGAGCTGTAGGCTCGCACCCTGGCTGTGGTAACATAATAGTATCCGAATATACTATCGAGAGTAAAAGTACAATATCCGGATAGTACAGGCTAATAATGCTATCCCTAATCGCTTCTCAAAGTCTTCACTATTCGAATATTAGCAAATGAAGAACTAAAATAACTTGATTAAATTGCAGGAACAACCACGTAGGTGTCACAGTGATTAAAACCACTAGGAACGAGGTATAATCCTCAGGTTATTTCCTTGTTCTGCTGTCTTTATAATCGAATGTGTTTGAATGGAAAGTATTACTTTTTACAAGAAGGCTTTTTTAATCAGTTATTTTCTGAGCGCTTTTCATGTTCATTTCTAGTTGAGGCTGCCTAATTGGTAGCGACTGCTGAGCCTGAGCTCCTGGATTCGATTCCCAGTCTCGGGCAAAATGTTATTGGGTTTTTCCATCAAGAATTTCTCAATAGCAAGCACAGAGTCTGAGTCTGTGCCTGGTTGATGGCAATGGGAATGAGACATAACTGGCGAAATGTGGGTGTACTATTAGGTGCACGTCTAAACCTTCGGGGATTACAAGCGTGATGTTATGTTCTAGTTTAGGTAATTATGGCAGTTGTCGTCAATAGAACTACTACGGTGTTTGATATCACTACCTTTCATTTTCCAATCGCAGTTCAAGTCGCCCTTGGACTGTAACAGTATACAAGTTCATCACTTCAGCCAAAACACGTCCACTGCTAGACATATCACCCCGTTCTGAGCTTTTCAGATCTTGCGGCTTCTCTTCCACATTATGGGAGGCCTCGCAACGTCAAAGTCAGATAACCAGTTTGACCAAGTGGTATCAAATTACCCAGTAAAGAAAAGGCTAGGCAGATTTAAACTATTAAAAAATAATGCCAGTATAATTCGAAATTATTATATTTAATTAAATGCAAACAAATCTACATATATAATAATTATAATTAGATGTTTGGAAACTAAATGGAAAAGATTTAGTTTCCAAGCATCTCAACAAATATAATTATTGTGTTGCAAATCCCTCTTTAAAACTTATACATAAAGTTAAGCTTGCGGGAACATTTTCTGACTATTTAAGTAGAACCATTTTGAAAACAACTTAAATTACACTCACATAAAGCTGACATTCGTTTATGTGATGAAGAACAATTTGGAAACAAGGACTTGAAAAGAGTTAGTACTTCATTTAGAATGATATATTCTATTAAATCAATTGTGGATTAAATACATTATGTACATGTGTATTTAACCATTGTTCATTATATGTAAGTGATTTCACTAAATAACACAGAATCTCTCAATTTATTAATAAATTCACAAACCAGAGGCCCTAGTACGAACCAGGTATTTCATTCTGTGCACACAAAAATGCCCACAAAAATTATTCCACATTGTGCACATACGGTTTTAGTGGTAATTTGAGAGTGCATTGACGATTGAAAAACATCGATAAAAGTGTTATTTTTTGCAGAGAGAAACGCTAACACCGCCTCTTTGATGAATCCCCAACAAAAATAAATAAATAAATAAATAAATATCGCTAGACATTACACACAGCGCCATCTAGTGCCACACTAAGCAACGAGGCTTGTGTCGTGGACACTAGATAGTTGATATACTACATAGATACTTTTTGTTTGTAAATACATACTTATTATACATATAAACATCCATGACTCGGTAACAAATGTCCATGCTTAATCACACAAACACTTGCTCCTACCGGGATTCGAACCCGGAACCCTATGAACGTAAGGCAGCCTCACTACCGCTGCGCCATTCAGGTCGTCAAAAGTATTAGGCTTGCATAATTATATTCATGGTTGTATTTATTTACCACACATAGACTATACCAAAAATATATGACTAAGCAAGTATAATGTCGAACTGAGTATTTTCTACTTAATCATCGATCGAATTCACGTGATTTTTCATTTGCGCATTCGTGCTAAGCCCATAGACACCACACTAGTGCATTTTTTTATTTTTTTTTATTTAGAAAAACCTAGTTAAATGACATGATTAAATTGCAGTGCAACTATGATATAGCTGATAGACAAGGAAAAAACTATCGGAATTAAATACGTTCCCTGAACCACTCTACCAGTGTATTCTATCTTTATTGGATTAGCTTTTATGAGAAAAGATAACTTCTTGATAGTCTTAGTCGTCAGGGTTGGATCTGAAAATAAATTTATATTTTATATTGAAGTATTTTAGCCGCGATATAGTTTTTCGTGAATAATTCAAATCTGAGCATTGCTAGACTGCTCAAACGAAAGAGAAATCATAACCTTATGAAATATGTCATGCCCTAAATGCCACAATGCCGAACAGGAATGCACCGAATTTTTATGTTTATATAACTTCTTAATGTATATGTTAGTATAAATGTTTTGTTATTATTATATATCAAAATAATCGTAAAATTACGTAAGAAATTTGTTTCTGGCAAACACAATTTATTGTTGCGTCGCCAAGTTTTTCAACATGTGAAGCGATGTATTAGGAATTGTGTTATGCAATTACCCCGCCGGGGTTCGAAAATCATTGTTTAAAATGACGAAATACTTACATATTGATAATGTGTTGTTTAATTTCAACAAACTTGTCCTTGTCTTAGCGGCTTCGTTAATGAGCTTCTGTCCCGCAACAAGTACTAAATGGGTACAACATATTATAAATACCAGCATAAATATTGTTTGGATAGCTTCAAAATATTTGTATGGTTTCTGAAAAAACGTTTATAATGCGAATATATCAAAAACATAAATGTAGAATGTTACAAGCCTACCGTTTAATTGAGAACGTGCCTTGGGTAGCTGCTTGGTGCAGGAGGCGTGTTGACACCTGTCAGCAGGCGTATGACTGAGTAAAGTGAGAGCCAACCCCTCCCGCCCTGTGCAGCTACCTCAGGCACAGATTCTGTTAAACGGTAGACAGATCTGATTTTTTTTATATTTACGTTTAAAAGGAATACTTCAAATACTATGTATGATGAACAAATGTATTGAACCAACGATAGGCCCAGTGAAAATATCATCTGTAACATAAAAAAAGCGGTCATAAATTGGGAAGAAATTAAGTTTATTATTATTTGAGTTTCATTATACATTTTAAATATGACATAGACAGAGGCATTTAAGGTACAGAAGCCCTACCATGATGCGAAGGGAGAAATGGCGCTAGACAGCTGCCTAACGCCATCTCTCTCTCTCTCTCTCTCTCTCGAAATAGAACTAAAACGATCCTGCATTAACGCGTCATGGTAACCCCCCAGTTCAAAATTATTTCATTGTACTGCCCTTATCCCATTTTATTTGGGGTCGGCGCAACATGTTTGTCTTATTTTACCATACTTCAGGTATATTTCTAAAGAAGATTGCAATTATTGTATTTGTCGCCTTCGCAATAATTGTACGTTTCCCTGAAAACTGAAGCAAGCCGTTAGTTCCTTGCTGCAACCAACTAATAACATGTAGTTGGTAGCCCATTCTTCCACCCGTTCTTCTGTCAGAGGACAATTTACTTCCCTCCTCCCAACACGAGTCTCTATTTCTTGCTCATCATAATAGCGTTGAAGATCCGATACATAATCGTTCAAACGTTTCAATAAACAATGAACTAAACTTATGTAAACATAAAATATAACATGTTCAATAGAAAAACGCAGTTCCGAAAATATTCTTGTTGTGAGTAGCACAACTAAGGTCATAGTGATATACGTCTTTTGATCAAGAATTCTATAAAAGATCCGTATAGGTAAAGCAACTATTCCACAGAAGCACAATATTGTAGTTGTGGTAATAAAAAAGTTCTTCATTTTTCTTGAATATTTTTTTGTCGATTCTGTATCTAAGCTTTGGTGTACGGTTAACAAGTTTTTAACGAATTTAGTGTATGAACCCGAACGTAGAATAGCACAAATCATTATAGTACAACTACTAAAGAAATCCAAGAACTGAAATATGAAAATATAAAATGCCGTCCTATGATCGGGATGTGATATTGAAGCTATATAAGTGTTATTTAGTAATATTATTCCAGAAATTAGTATTTCTATAACGACCCTTATAATTCGTGTTTTACGATAGTTCATTTGAGAACTGTAATTTCTGTAAACACCCATTATATTTTCTGCTTTTATTAACATTTCTAACACTATGTGTTTCATTTTGTCGTTATGAGGATTTACGTTCGAATTCTGAGCAAGATTTTCAGTGACGGAGTTGATTTTTCACTGCACATAATAAAGAAAATTGACAAGTAATTGAATTGAAGAAACAAGATAACTATTTTGATTGATGACCCTGAATGTCAACGATTTGATTAATTTTGTAACTTCAAGAGTAAGATCATCAACATGTCACAGATATAGAAAAATGATGGGGAGTGGTTACAAAAGCCAAGTCTTTTTGATAAAGAATAATTATATTATTGAATGAATATTTTCTGCTGCCATTCCGGAATTTATGGAGCTGTAGGCTCGCACCCTGGCTGCGGTAACATAATAGTATCCGAATACACTATCGGGAGTAAAAGTATAAAATCCGGACCGGATAGTACAGGCTGATAATGCTATCCCTAATTGCTTCTCGAATTTTTTACTATTCGAATAGTAGCACATGAAAAACTAAAATAACTTGATTAAATTGCAAGGCAACAACCACGTAGGTGTCACAGTAATTAAAATGACTAGGAACGAGGTATAATCCTCAGGTTATTTCCTTGTTCTGCTGTCTTTATAATCGAATGAGTTTTAATGGAAAGTATTACTTTTTACAAGAAGGCTTTTTTAAATCAGTTATTTTCTGAGCGCTTTTCATGTTCATTTCTATGTTCTGTCGAGTGGTCGCAAGCGCGACTGCTCAGCATGAGCTACTGGGTTCGATTCCCGGGTCGAGCAAAATGTTATTGGGTTTTTCCATCAAGAATTTCTCAATAGCAAGCACGAAGTCTGGATTTGTGCCTGGTTGATGACAATAGGCTCGCCCCCTATTCCATGGGAATGAGACATAACTGGCGAAATGTGGGTGCACTATTAGGATTACAAGCGTGATGTTATGTTCTAGTTTAGGTAATTACGGCAGTTGTCGTCATCAGAACTACTACGGTGTTTGATATCACTACCTTTCATTTTCCAATCGCGGTTCAAGTCGCCCTTGGACTGTAACAGTATACAAGTTCATCACTTCAGCCAAAACACGTCCACTGCTAGACATATCACCCCGTACTGAGCTTTTCAGATCTTGCGGCTTGGGAGGTCTCCCAACGTCAAAGTCTGATAACCAGTTTGACCAAGGGGTATCAAATTACCCAGTAAAGAAAGGCTAGGCAGATTTAAACTATTAAAAAATAATGCCAGTATAACTCGAAGTTATTATTATATTCAATTAAATGCAAACAAATCTATATTTATAAATATAACTAGATATTTGGAAACTAAATGGTAAAGATTTCGTTTCCAAGCATCTAAACAAATATAATTATTGTGTTCTTGCAAATCCCTCTTTAAAACCTTTACATAAAGTTCAGCTTGCGGTACAACTTAAACATTTTCTGACTGTTTCAGTGGAGCTATTTTGAAAACGACTTAAATTACACTCACATAAAGCTGATATTCGTTTATGTGATGAAAAACAATTTGGAAACAAGGACTTGAATAGAGATAGTACTTCATTTAGAATGATATATTATATTAAATCAATTATGGATTAGATACATTATGTACATGTGTATTTAACCATTGTTCATTAAATGTAAATAATTTCACTAAATAACACAGAATCTCTCATTTTTTAATAAATTCACCAACCAGAGGCCCTGGTACGAACCAGATATTTCATTCTGTGCACACAAAAATGCCTACAAAATGTATTCCACAATGTGCACATACGGTATTAGTGGTAATAAACATGAACGTATTATTTTTTGCAGGGAGAAACGCTAACATCGCCTTTTGGTGAATCCCTAACAAAAAGTATTAGGCTTGTATATATTCATAGTTGTATTTATTTACCACACACAGACAATACCAAAAACTTATGACTAAGCAAGTATTATGTCGAACCAAGTGTTTTCTACTTAATCATCGATCGAATTCACGTGACTTTTCATTTGCGCATTCGTGCTAAGCCCATAGACAAAACATCAATGTACATTATTTTTTTAAATTTTGTTTTTTTTTGTAGAAACTTAGTTAAATGACATGATTCAATTGCAGTGCAACTAAGATATAGCTGATAGACAAGGAAAAAACTATCGGAATTAAATATGTTCCCTGAACCACTCTACCAGTGTATTCTATCTTTATTGGATTCGCTTTTATGAGGAAAGATAACTTCTTGATAGTCTTAGTTGTCGGGGTTGGATCTGAAAATAAATTAATATTTTATATTGAAGTGTTTCAGCCGCGTTACAGTTTTTCGTGAATAATTCAAATCTGAGCAATGCTAGACTGCTCAAACCAAAGAGAAATCATAACGTTATGAAATATGTCATGCCTTAAATACTACGATGCCGCATATAAAATAATTTCTTAATGTTTATATTAGTATAAATGTTTTGTTATCATTATAATTATCAAAATAATCGTAAAGTTACGTAAGAAATTTGTTTCTGGCGAACACAATAAATTGTTCCATCGCCAAGTTTTTCAACATGTGAAGCGATGTATTAAGAATTGTGTTATGCAATTACCCCCTAGTTCGAAACTCAGTGTTTAAAATGACGAAATACTTACATATCGATAATGTGTTGTTTAATTTCAACAAACTTTTCCCTGTCTTAGCGGCTTCGTTAATGAGTTTCTGTCCCGCAACAAGTACTAAATGGGTACTAAATATTATAAATACCAGCATAAATATTGTTTGGAAAGCTTCAAAATGTTTGTATGGTTTCTGAAAAAAAGGTGCATAATGCGATATATCAAAAACATATGTAGAATGTTACAGGTCTACCGTTTAATTGAGATGGTGCCTTGGGTAGCTGCTTGGTGCAGGAGGCGTGTTGACACCTGTCAGCAGGCGTATGACTGAGTAAAGTGAGAGCCAGCCCCTCCCGCCCTGTGCAGCTACCTCAGGCACAGATTCTGTTAAACGGTAGACAGATCTGAATGTTTTTATATTTACATTTAAAAGGAATACTTCAAATACTATGTATGATGAACATATGTATTGAACCAACGATAGGCCCAGTGAAAATATCATCTGTAACATAAAAAAGCGGTCATAAATTGGGAAGAAATTACGTTTATTATTCTTTGAGTTTTATTATACATTTTAAATATTCATAGACAGAGGCATTTAAGGTACAGAAGCCCTACCATGATGCGAAGGGAGAAATGGCGCTAGACAGCTGCCTAACGCCATCTCTCTCTCTCTCGAAATAGAACTAAAACGATCCTGCATTAACGCGTCATGGTAACCCCCCAGTTCAAAATTATTTCATTGTACTGCCCTCATCCCATTTTATTTGGGGTCGGCGCAACATGTTTATCTTATTTTACCATACTTCAGGTATATTTCTAAAGAAGATTGCAATTATTGTATTTGTCGCCTTCGCAATAAAATTGTACGTTTACCTGAAAACTGAAGCAAGCCGTTAGTTCCTTGCTGCAACCAACTAATAACATGTAGTTGGTAGCCCATTCTTCCACCCGTTCTTCTGTCAGAGGACAATTCACTTCCCTCCTCCCAACAAGAGGCTCTCTTTCTTGCTCATCATAATAGCGTTGAAAATCCGATACATAATCGTTCAAACGTTTCAATAAACAATGAACCATACTAATGTAAACGTAAAATATAACATGTTCAATAGAAAAACGCAGTTCAGAAAATATTCCTGTTGTGAGTAGCACAACTAAGCTCGTATTGAGATGCCTCTTTTGAACAAGAATTCTATAAAAGATCCTTATAGGTAAAGCAATTATTCCACAGAAGCACAATACTGCAGTTGTGGTAATGAAAAAGTTCTTTAATTTTCTTGAATCTTTTTTTGTCAATTCTGTATCCAAGCTTTGGTGTACGGTTAACAAGTTTTTAACGAATATAGTGTATGAACTCGAACATAGAATAGCACAAATCATTATAGTACAACTACTAAAGAAATCCAAGTAATGAAATATGAAAATTAAAAATGCTGTCCTACGATTGGAATGTGATATTGAAGCTATATAAGTGCTATTTAGTAATATTATTCCATAAATTAGTATTTCTAAAACAACCCTTATAATTCGTGTTTTACGATTGTCCGTTTGAGAACTGTAATTTCTGTAAACACCCATTATATTTTCGGCTTTTAATAACATTTCTAACACTGTGTATTTCATTTTGTCGTTATGAGAATTTACGTTCGAAGTCTGGGCAAGATTTCCAGTGACTGAGTTGATTTTTCAATCCACGTAATAAAGAAAATTTATAATTATTTGAATTAAAGAAACGAGATCAATGATATGATTGATGACCCTGAATGTCAAACATTTGATTGATTTTGTAACTTCAAGGGTGAGATCATCAACATGTCACAGATACAGAAAAATGATTAGTGGTTACAAAAGTCAAGCCTTTTTGATAAAGAATAATTATATTATTGAATGAATATTTTCTGCTACCATTCCGGAATTTATGGAGCTGTAGGCTCGCACCCTGGCTGTGGTAACATAATAGTATCCGAATATACTATCGAGAGTAAAAGTATAATATCCGGATAGTACAGGCTGATAATGCTATCCCTAATTGCTTCTCGAATTTTTTACTATTCGAATAGTAGCACATGAAAAACTAAAATAACTTGATTAAATTGCAAGGCAACAACCACGTAGGTGTCACAGTAATTAAAATGACTAGGAACGAGGTATAATCCTCAGGTTATTTCCTTGTTCTGCTGTCTTTATAATCGAATGAGTTTTAATGGAAAGTATTACTTTTTACAAGAAGGCTTTTTTAAATCAGTTATTTTCTGAGCGCTTTTCATGTTCATTTCTATGTTCTGTCGAGTGGTCGCAAGCGCGACTGCTCAGCATGAGCTACTGGGTTCGATTCCCGGGTTGGACAAAATGTTATTGGGTTTTTCCATCAAGAATTTCTCAATAGCAAGCACGAAGTCTGGATTTGTGCCTGGTTGATGACAATAGGCTCGCCCCCTATTCGATTGGACTTAAACATAGCTGACGAAATGTGGGTGTAATATTTATTTATTTAATTATTCAAACTTTATGCACAAGTATAAATAACACTACAAAGGCAGACTTTGCCTTGGGCATTTTCTACCAGCCTACCTTAGGGTGATGCAGAGAGAAAACATAGTAGGTGCAGCATAAAAGAAAATGTCACGAAAACATTTTATAAAGAAAATATAACAATAAATACATACATACCAACAAAATAAAACAAATTAAAGAGAGAGGAAAACTAATAACAATTTAATTTTGATGACGAGTCTGCCAGCTGCTTCAGTAAGTGTTCGCAAGCTTTTACTTTAAATGTGAACCGACTGGTGGCCATCCTGATATTCAGAGGGAGCGCATTCCAGAGGAAGACCGCCTGGACTAATAAAGAAGATTTAAGAAAACCAGAGCATAGAGAAGGACATCGCAGAAGACGGTTATTGGAGGAACGAAGATTTTTGCACTTTTGTTTTTTACTATTAGGTGCACGTCTAAACCTTCGGGGATTACAAGCGTGATGTTATGTTCTAGTTTAGGTAATTATGGCAGTTGTCGTCAATAGAACTACTGCGCTGTTTGATATCACTACCTTTCATTTTCCAATCAAGGTTCAAGTCGCCCTTGGACTGTAACAGTATACAAGTTCATCATTTCAGCCAAAACACGTCCACTGCTAGACATATCACCCCTTGCTGAGCTTTTCAGATCTTGCGGCTTCTCTTCCACATTATGGGAGGCCTCGCAACGTCAAAGTCTGATAATCAGTTTTACCAAGTGGTATCAAATTTACCAGTAAAGAAAAGGCAAGGCAGATTTAAACTTTAAAAAATAATGCCAGTATAACTCGAAGTTAATATATTCAATTAAATGCAAACAAAACTATATAAATATAATTAGATGTTTGGAAACTAAATGCCAAAGATTTAGTTTCCAAGCATCTCAACAAATATAATTATTGTGTTCTTGCAAATCCCTCTTTAAAACCTTTACATAAAGTTCAGCTTGCGGGATAACTTAAACATTTTCTGACTGTTTAAGTAGAACCATTTTGAAAACAACTTAAATTACACTCACATAAAGCTGATATTAGTTTATGTGATGAAGAACAATTGGAAACAAGGACTTGAATAGAGTGAGTACTTCATTTAGAATTGTAATATAATTCTCATTGAAAATATGTATATTCATAAATAATTCTAAACCACAATGGATTTAATAGAATATAATATATTCTATGTGAATTAAATACATTATGTACATGTATTTAACCATTGTTCATTATATTATGTAAGTGATTTCACTAAATAACACAGAATCTCTCAATTTATTAATACATTCACAATCCAGAGGCCCTAATACGAATCAGATATTTCATTCTGTACATACAAAAATGCCCACAAAAAGTATTCCACATTGTGCATATACGGTTTTAGTGGTAATTAGAGAGTGCATTGACTATTGAAAAACATCGATAAAAGTGTTATTTTTTGCAGGGAGAAACGCTAACATCGCTTTTTTGATGAATCCCCAACAAAAAGTATTAGGCTTGCATATATTCATGGTTGTATTTATTTACCACACATAGACTATACCAAAAACTTATGACTAAGCAAGTATTATGTCGAACCGAGTATTTTCTACTTAATCATCGATCGAATTTACGTGACTTTTCATTTGCGCATTCGTGCTAAGCCCATAGACACCACACCAGTGTATATATATATATATATATTTTTCGTTTTTTTTTTTTGTAAAAACGTAGTTAAATGACATGATTAAATTGCAGTGCAACTATGATATAGCTGATAGACAAGGAAAAAACTATCGGAATTAAATATGTTCCCTGAACCACTCTACCAGTGTATTCTATCTTTATTGGATTCGCTTTTATGAGGAAAGATAACTTCTGGATAGTCTTAGTTGTCGGGGACGGATCTGAAAATAAATAAATATTTTATATTGAAGTGATTCAGCCGCGTTACAGTTTTTCGTGAACAATTCAAATCTGAGCATTGCTAGACTGCTCAAACCAAAGAGAAATCATAACCTTATGAAATATGTTATGCCTTAAATGCTACGATGCCGTACAGGAATGCACTGAATTGTTATGTTTATGTAATTTCTTAATGTTTATGTTAGTTTAAATGTTTCCTTATTATTATATATCGAAATAATCGTAAAGTTACGTAAGAAATTTGTTTCTGGCAAACACAACTAATTGTTGCGTCGAACTAAGTTTTTCAACATGTGAAACGATGGAGGAATTATGCAATTACCCCGCCGGGGTTCGAAACTCATTGTTTAAAATGACGAAATACTTACATATTGATAATGTGTTGTTTAATTTCAACAAACTTGTCCTTGTCTTAGCAGCTTCGTTAATGAGTTTCTGTCCCGCAATAAGTACCAAATGGGTACTACATATTATAAATACCAGCATTAAAATTGTTTGGAAAGCTCCAATATATTTGTATGGTTTCTGAAAAAAAACGGTGTTTCATTCGCATGTATTTAAAAAAAACATATTGGAATGCCACAGGCCTACCGTTTAATTGAGAAGGTGCCTTGGGTAGCTGCTTGGAGGCGTGTTGACACCTGTCAGCAGGCGTATGACTGAGTTGAGTGACAGCAACCCCCTCCCACCCTGCGCAGCTACCTCAGGCACAGATTCTGTTAGACGGTAGGTAGATCTGCATTTTCAATATATATTTACATTTAAAAGGAATACTTCAAATACTATGTATGAAGAACAAATGTATTGCATCGACGATAGGCCCAGTGAAAATATCATCTGTAACATAAAAAAAAACGGTCATAAATTGGGCAGAAGTTAAGTTTATTTTTCTTTGAGTTTCATTATATATTTTAAACATTCATAGACAGAGACATTTAAGGAAAAGTAGCCCTACCATGATGCATTGGGAGAAATGGCGCTAGACAGCTGCCTAACGCCATCTCTCTTTCTCTCGAAATAGAACTAAAACGTTCCTGCATTAACGCGTCATGGTAACCCCCCAGTTCGAAATTATTTCATTGTACTGCCGTTATCCCATTTTATTAGGGGTCGGCGCAACATGCATACTTCTTCTGCCATACTTCAGATACAGTTCTAAAGATGATTGCTATGATTATATTACGTCGTATGAGTACTTTTACCTGAAAACTGAAGCAAGCCGTTAGTTCCTTGCTGCAACCAACTAATAACATGTAGTTGGTAGCCCATTCTTCCACCCGTTCTTCTGTCAGAGGACAATTCACTTCCCTCCTCCCAACAAGAGTCTCTCTTTCTTGCTCATCATAATAGCGTTGAAGATCCGATACGTAATCGTTCAAACGTTTCAATAAACAATGAACTATACTTATGTAAACATAAAATATAACATGTTCAATAGAAAAACGCAGTTCAGAAAATATTCCTGTTGTGAGTAGCATTACTAAGCTCGTAGTGAGATGAATCTTTTGAACAAGAATTCTATAAAAGATCCGTATGGGTAAAATAATTATTCCACAGAAGCACAACACTGCAGTTGTGGTA
This sequence comes from Standfussiana lucernea, assembly GCA_964057025.1. Lineage (NCBI taxonomy): Eukaryota > Metazoa > Arthropoda > Insecta > Lepidoptera > Noctuidae > Standfussiana > Standfussiana lucernea. The sequence goes on along the minus strand of OZ059791.1, from coordinate 14,389,126 downwards.
ATGAAAAAGTTCTTCATTTTTCTTGAATATTTTTTTGTCGATTCTGTATCTAAGCTTTGGTGTACGGTTAACAAGTTTTTAACGAATATAGTGTATGAACTCGAACGTTGAATAGCACAAATCATTATAATACAACTACTAAAGAAATCCAAGTAATGAAATATGAAAATTAAAAATGCTGTCCTACGATTGGAATGTGATATTGAAGCTATATAAGTGCTATTTAATAATATTATTCCAGAAATTAGTATTTCTAAAACGACCCTTATAATTCGTGTTTTACGACAGTTCGTTTGAGAACTGTAATTTCTGTAAACACCCATTATATTTTCTGCTTTTATTAACATTTCTATCACTGTGTATTTCATTTTGTCGTTATGAGGATTTACGTTCGAAGTCTGAGCAAGATTTCCAGTGACTGAGTTGATTTTTCAATCCACATAATAAAGAAAATTTATAATTATTTGAATTAAAGAAACAAGATCAATAATATGATGCCCTACCCTGAATGTCAACCATATGATTGATTTTGTAACTTCAAGAGTAAGATCATCAACATGTCACAGATACAGAAAAATGATTAGTGGTTACAAAAGGCAAGCCGATTTGATAAAGCATAATTATATTATTGAATGAATATTTTCTGCTGCCATTCCGGAATTTATGGAGCTGTAGGCTCGCACCCTGGCAGCGGTAACATAATAGTATCCGAATACACTATCGGGAGTAAAAGTATAAAATCCGGACCGGATAGTACAGGCTGATAATGCTATCCCTAATTGCTTCTCGAAATTGTTAGTATTTGAATAGTGGCCCATGAAAAACTAAAATAACTTGATTAAATTGCAAGGCAACAACCACGTAGGTGTCACAGTAATTAAAATGACTAGGAACGAGGTATAATCCTCAGGTTATTTCCTTGTTCTGCTGTCTTTATAATCGAATGAGTTTTAATGGAAAGTATTACTTTTTACAAGAAGGCTTTTTTAAATCAGTTATTTTCTGAGCGCTTTTCATGTTCATTTCTATGTTCTGTCGAGTGGTCGCAAGCGCGACTGCTCAGCATGAGCTACTGGGTTCGATTCCCGGGTTGGACAAAATGTTATTGGGTTTTTCCATCAAGAATTTCTCAATAGCAAGCACGAAGTCTGGATTTGTGCCTGGTTGATGACAATAGGCTCGCCCCCTATTCGATTGGACTTAAACATAGCTGACGAAATGTGGGTGTAATATTTATTTATTTAATTATTCAAACTTTATGCACAAGTATAAATAACACTACAAAGGCGGACTTAATTCCTTGGGCATTTTCTACCAGTCTACCTTAGGGTGATGCAGAGAGAAAACATAGTAGGTGCAGCATAAAAGAAAATGTCACGAAAACATTTTATAAAGAAAATATGACAATAAATACATACATACCAACAAAATAAAACAAATTAAAGAGAGAGGAAAACTAACAACAATTTAATTTTGTCGACGAGTCTGCCAGCTTCTTCAGTAAGTGTTCGCAAGCTTTTACTTTAAATGTGAACCGACTGGTGGCCATCCTGATATTCAGAGGGAGCGCATTCCAGAGGAAGACCGCCTGGACTAATAAAGAAGATTTAAGAAAACCAGAGCATAGAGAAGGACATCGCAGAAGACGGTTATTGGAGGAACGAAGATTTTTGCAATTTTGTTTTTTACTATTAGGCGCACGTCTAAACCTTCGGGGATTACAAGCGTGATGTTATGTTCTAGTTTAGGTAATTATGGCAGTTGTCGTCAATAGAACTACTGCGCAGTTTGATATCACTACCTTTCATTTTCCAATCAAGGTTCAAGTCGCCCTTGGACTGTAACAGTATACAAGTTCATCACTTCAGCCAAAACACGTCCACTGCTAGACATATCACCCCGTTCTGAGCTTTTCAGATCTTGCGGATTCTCTTCCACATTATGGGAGGCCTCGCAACGTCAAAGTCAGATAACCAGTTTGACCAAGTGGTATCAAATAACCCAGTAAAGAAAAGGCTAGGCAGATTTAAACTATTAAAAAATAATACCAGTATAATTCGAAATTATTATATTTAATTAAATGCAAACAAATCTACATATATAATAATTATAATTAGATGTTTGGAAACTAAATGGAAAAGATTTAGTTTCCAAGCGTCTCAACAAATATAATTATTGTGTTGCAAATCCCTCTTTAAAACTTATACATAAAGTTAAGCTTGCGGAAACATTTTCTGACTATTTAAGTAGAACCATTTTGAAAACAACTTAAATTACACTCACATAAAGCTGACATTCGTTTATGTGATGAAGAACAATTGGAAACAAGGACTTGAATAGAGTTAGTACTTCATTTAGAATGATATATTCTATTAAATCAATTGTGGATTAAATACATTATGTACATGTGTATTTAACCATTGTTCATTATATGTAAGTGATTTCACTAAATAACACAGAATCTCTCAATTTATTAATAAATTCACAAACCAGAGGCCCTAGTACGAACCAGATATTTCATTCTGTGCACACAAAAATGCCCACAAAAATTATTCCACATTGTGCACATACGGTTTTAGTGGTAATTAGAGAGTGCATTGACGATTGAAAAACATCGATAAAAGTGTTATTTTTTGCAGGGAGAAACGCTAACACCGCCTCTTTGATGAATCCCCAACAAAAAGTATTAGGCTTGCATAATTATATTCATGGTTGTATTTATTTACCACACATAGACTATACCAAAAATACATGACTAAGCAAGTATAATGTCGAACTGATTATTTTCTACTTAATCATCGATCGAATTCACGTGATTTTTCATTTGCGCATTCGTGCTAAGCCCATAGACACCACACTAGTGCATTTTTTTTAATTTTTTTTTTTTTTAGAAAAACCTAGTTAAATGACATGATTAAATTGCAGTGCAACTATGATATAGCTGATAGACAAGGAAAAAACTATCGGAATTAAATACGTTCCCTGAACCACTCTACCAGTGTATTCTATCTTTATTGGATTAGCTTTTATGAGGAAAGATAACTTCTTGATAGTCTTGGTCGTTGGGGTTGGATCTGAAAATAAATTTAAATTTTATATTGAAGTATTTTAGCCGCGATAGTTTTTCGTGAATAATTCAAATCTGAGCATTGCTAGACTGCTCAAACGAAAGAGAAATCATAACCTTATGAAATATGTCATGCCCTAAATGCCACAATGCCGAACAGGAATGCACCGAATTTTTATGTTTATATAACTTCTTAATGTATATGTCAGTATACATGTTTTAGTATTTTTTTAATACCCCGCCGGGGTTCGAAACTCATTGTTTAAAATGACGAAATACTTACATATTGATAATGTGTTGTTTAATTTCAACAAACTTGTCCTGGTCTTAGCGGCTTCGTTAATGAGTTTCTGTCCCGCAACAAGTACTAAATGGGTACTACATATTATAAATACTAGCATAAATATTGTTTGGAAAGCTTCAAAATATTTGTATGGTTTCTGAAAAAAAGGTGTATAATGCGAATATATCAAAAACATATGTAGAATGTTACAGGCCTACCGTTTAATTGAGAACGTGCCTTGGGTAGCTGCTTGGTGCAGGAGGCGTGTTGACACCTGTCAGCAGGCGTATGACTGAGTAAAGTGAGAGCCAACCCTTCCCGCCCTGTGCAGCTACCTCAGGCACAGATTCTGTTAAACGGTAGACAGATCTAAAATTTTTTCATATTTACATTTAAAAGGAATACTTCAAATACTATGTATGATGAACAAATGTATTGAACCAACGATAGGCCCAGTGAAAATATCATCTGTAACATAAAAAAGCGGTCATAAATTGGGAAGAAATTAAGTTTATTATTCTTTGAGTTTCATTATACATTTTAAATATTCATAGACAGAGGCATTTAAGGTACAGTAGCCCTACCATGATGTGAAGGGAGAAATGGCGCTAGACAGCTGCCTAACGCCATCTCTCTCTCTCTCTCTCTCTCTCTCTCGAAATAGAACTAAAACGTTCCTGCATTAACGCGTCATGGTAACCCCCCAGTTCAAAATTATTTCATTGTACTGCCCTTATCCCATTTTATTTGGGGTGCGCGCAACATGTTTGTCTTATTTTACCATACTTCAGGTATATTTCTAAAGAAGATTGCAATTACTGTATTTGTCGCCTTGGCAATAAAATTGTACGTTTACCTGAAAACTGAAGCAAGCCGTTAGTTCCTTGCTGCAACCAACTAATAACATGTAGTTCGTAGCCCATTCTTCCACCCGTTCTTCTGTCAGAGGACAATTTTCTTCCCTCCTCCCAACACGAGTCTCTATTTCTTGCTCATCATAATAGCGTTGAAGATCCGATACATAACCGTTCAAACGTTTCAATAAACAATGAACCAAACTTATGTAAACGTAAAATATAACATGTTCAATAGAAAAACGCAGTTCAGAAAATATTCTTGATGTGAGTTGCACAACTAAGGTCATAGTGATATACGTCTTTTGATAAAGAATTCTATAAAAGATCCGTATAGGTAAAGCAACTATTCCACAGAAGCACAATACTGTAGTTGTGGTTATAAAAAAGTTCTTCATTTTTCTTGAATATTTTTTTGTCGATTCTGTATCTAAGCTTTGGTGTACGGTTAACAAGTTTTTAATGAATATAGTGTATGAACCCGAACGTTGAATAGCACAAATCATTGTAGTACAACTACTAAAGAAATCCAAGTAATGAAATATGAAAATACAAAATGCCGTCCTATGATCTCGATGTGATATTGAAGCTATATAAGTGCTATTTAGTAATATTATTCCAGAAATTAGTATTTCTAAAACGACCCTTATAATTCGTGTTTTACGATAGTTCATTTGAGAACTGTAATTTCTGTAAACACCCATTATATTTTCTGCTTTTATTAACATTTCTAACACTGTGTATTTCATTTTGTCGTTATGAGGATTTACGTTCGAAGTCTGAGCAGGATTTCCAGTGAGTGAGTTGATTTTTCAATCCACATAATGATGAAAATTTTTAATTAATTGAATATAAAAAAACCAACACTATTATTGGTAGTTCATTCTTGCTGAATACTTGATTAATGATTTTGAATGTCAGCCATTTGATTGATTTTGTAACTTCATGAGTTTGTACACCAACATAGATAGCTAAAGTAATATGATTTATGGTTACAAAACTCTTACCTTTTTATAGATATTGGATTTGTATACAGGGTGTGACGTAAATAGTGGTCCACCGTTAAGGATTCGATGAACTAGATAATTAATTATAACAATTAAAAATTTTAACCATTTTTAGGCAAGGGTTCCGAAACTATTTCCTTTTTGTCTTTTATTTACGAAATTTCTACCTTTTATTACAAATTTGGTTTTAGTTTCAAAAAAACCCATTATTTTTTCATTTTGATTTCTGTTAATTACGGCTGAATACTAGAGCTATCATGAGACATAATGTTTTTTTTTATGTAAATTCAGATGTTTTGAAGTAAAAGAACTGAGTTTAGTTCTCGTGATTATTTGGCCCGCTTCACGGAGCGCATCGACTTCCTGAAGCAGAAGATCTGCGTATGGGCAAGCAGTATTCGTCGGGACATGCGGCGAGTGGGGCGATACAATCATAATCGCACGTTCCAAAGCGATGCAAGGTGGGTATATCGGGCTTGGGAACGACCGCACCAAGGTGTGACTGACACTCGTCTGCCGGATGATGACGCCATGTGCTCGTTCTGGCGCAGCATTTGGTCGGTGAGGGCGATTGGACCCAGGAGGTAGATCAAGCGTGTGATCCAATACCAGAAATAGGGGCAATCATCATCAGCCCCCAAGATGTAGCTCGTGTAGTCCGTCCTTTGCCTAACTGGAAATCTCCAGGGCCGGACGGCCTGGACAGCTTCTGGATCAAGTGGTTCCAAAGATCGCAAGCTCGCTTGGCGTTCCAGTTTCAAACAGCCTTAGAGTCAGGGAGAGACCTTGACTCTATGACAATATGTCTGCTGCAGCATTGCCAGATATAAGGGCAATCCAGTCTGTTGGCAATCATCGCTTGGACGTTAAGTCTTTAGATTAGCGATATCACTTCAAAACATTACCATATTTCTTCTACGCCGACAATGCCATTAGAATAGTATTATCCTGCTCACTCACTTGAAAATCATTTCATGGTTCTGTGTTACATTTGCAAGCTCACTTTTCCGTCGGGTTGATATTTTTAAATAAATTATAACATTACTAATTAACAAAGTTAAGTCAAGAGTTGTGTAATTTTAAGAGCGTTTACGTCTATCGCGCGAAGTCAAGTTTAGGTAATTCAATGCATTTTTTACACACACAGAAGCGCGCGTGCCTGTGTGTATAGCGCTGGCGCGCTCTCGCGCGCTATAGTCAAACTAACCCACTATGATCCGTTCGAGTGCAATTGTTGTAGTAAAATTTAATTTGAATTTGAATTTGAACGTACACGGATTACTAAAGTACGAGTGCATAAAATAAGTATTCAATAATATATTGCAAGTATAGCTATAATTATGATTAATATTAAAGTCGTTTTTTAGTTATTCAAACATGATTTTGTTGATCTAAACTTTAGAAAGAAACCGAACTTCGTTAATATTATTGATTTGTGACTAATTAATAAATATTTCTTATTCTATTCAAATAAATCACTTTATACGGATTTACTTACGTTTATTTTATATTATATTTTAACCTGACGCGATGTTCATCTTAGTGACACCTCTTATGAGGGAAATACAATAGGTTGGCGTTAACTTTAAAAACAATTTATGTTCTTATTTACAAAAAAAATAAGTAAAAGTTTTTATAAATAAAATTCGTATGTAAAAAAATTGGGTAGAAATTGGTTGTCACTAAAAATATTGTCAGTCATCAAAAATAATAATAAAAAAATTTAATCATCAAAGTACCAAGATTTTTTAATCACACTATAAACGTCCGCTATCCTTCCAAGTACGACTAAGGTCAACTCGGGTCAGGCAGAGCGCCGAGCGACATGTCCTCTCTCTAGAAAGCCTCGCGGCGGTCTGATTTGAAATTGCTCGCGCGCAGTGATTTATAGTAGTTTTCAAATATTTATAGAAAAATAATCACTGTAAATTATTTAAAATTTTAAATTGGATGTTTTAAAGCATATGTTCTTCTATTATATTATGCTATTATTATATTAAATCAAGTAAGATATATCGGTGAAAAAATCATTTTAATTCCTTAATATTTCACATTGTTTGAACTTTAATTTCTTATATAAAGAAACCTAAATCAAAAAATTTTCTTCTCCAACTATATTCCTTAGGATCTTAGCAATAGGTAAAAAAAAAATCTAATTAGGTTTGCCAGTGGTTTCCTATAATTAGAGCGTCGAAACTGACGCTAAAAGGGAAATTAAGAAAACCTCTGTTGAGTTATCTTGATACAATTTACCAATACTCTATTAATTGAAATATTTTTCTCTCCAACTATTGAGACAACGAAATTTCCTAAAGTTATTAGTAATTATCATTTTTGTAAAATAAAGGGTTGATGGTATTAAAGGGTTTGAAAAGTACTGTTTTGGAGTCAAACAGCGCATGGACGGCGTAAACGCTCTTAAGTATTTTGCCAAAAACACTTATATGACATGATTAATTTGCAACGCAACAATTACGTAAGTGACGGCAAAAGATAAAATCACTGGAATTAGGTACAGTCCTAATGTTATCTTTTTAGTATACTGTATTTTTATTGGATGCACTTTTACGAAGACAATCAAATTCTTTAAATGAATTGTTTCTGGAGCTTCCATATCTGAAAAATATGTAAATTTAGAGCTTTATATAACAAAACATTGACGATACAATTTTACTGTTAAAACAATATTTAGATATTATCTATTGCACTTTGGGGGAAGACATTAAAGAAAGAAAGAAAAAACGTTTATTGGCACACGCCACAAGTACACAATACAAAATATAAAAAAGCAAAATATAAAATGAAATTTAAAACTAACCAAGAAATATTGTGTGACTCACGGCCGCGCCAAATAGGCCCAGTTCAGCAAAATGCCGGACAACTAGTGCCCGACGCTGGTTTTCCACTGAACCTATATGGTGAGTGTGCGGATGTCAATAGGTTTCAATAATTATAAATAAATATTGTGAAAGATATCATAATAACAAATAAAAATAAAATAAAATGGTGGTAACGGCGGAATAACAACTACAAGACAACAAACACACACACACACAGGCTACATTACGAGTTATCAATGAGAAGATTCTACCACTATGTATCTTAACACGTTTTAAAATAACATAACATCACGCCTGTAATCACAGAAAAGTTAGGCAGAGATGTACAGTCATGAGCACCAATATGTATACACTTTCCTAAATTTAAAAGCAATTTTCGATTTCCTAAATTTAAAAGCAGCTATCTCTTTCATAAAAACAGTAGTTTCACAATGTTATGTTCGTAACAACATGAATTTTTTTATTAGAACAGTGGGGGAATATCACGTTCAAAAGTTGCTAAGTGTTTACATATTGGTGCTCGTGACTGTACCCGATTATAGTTCTCCCACATTTGGCCCGTTATGTTTAAGTACCATGATCATATGGTACTTAAACGTAACCTATTGCCATTGCTGGGGAGGAAGCCTATTGCCCGACCCGGGAACCGAAGACTTCACACTCAGTAGCCACGCTTGCAAACACTCGACCAACAAGGCATTGCAACAAAAACAAAAATTTCTCGAAAAAAAACTTACTTGTTGAACATAAGGTGTATAATTTCGTCAGACCTCTTCTGAATGTCTCTCCCTCATGAAAAAGATTCTGACCCGTTTTGAAGATGTAATACGACGAAAACCAAGAAAATATTACACCTTGTATCGTTAACAAGCCACTGAGGTAAAAATTGTGCTCCTGCGCAAAAGAAAATCTGTGTGTGTGTATATCATCATAACATCATGCCTGTAATCCTCGAATGGTTAGGCAGAGGTGTACTTAAGAGTACACCCACATTTCGCCAGTTATAATAGGTTGGGCAAAAAGTTTCTTCGCATTTTTTAAGAAAATTCAAAACATTTTTAATATAGTTTATTTACATTTAACTAAAGTATGTAGGCACCATTTTGTGCGATAACTTTTTGCCATCTCGTAGGTAGTGACATGATCTCATTGCTATAGAAATTTTGGGACTTCTGATCAAAATACCGCGACAAGTGGTTTTGGCAGTCCTCTCGTGATGTTAACCTGACACTGCCTAAAGAATTCTGAAGAGACCGAAACAGGTGGAAATCTGAAGGTGCAAGGTCAGGAATATACGGCGGGTGCATTAACACCTCGCAGCCAAATTCTCTTAATTTTTGCTGGGTGGCTAAAGATGTGTGAGGTCTAGCGTTATCATGATGAAAAACCACACCCCTTCTGTTGATTAATTCCGGCCGCTTTCTCTCAACTTCTTGCTTTAATCTCATCAGTTGTTTGCAGTAGAGTTCAGAATCGATGGTCCTGCCTGGTGGTAACAGCTCATAATGAATAATGCCCTTCCAATCCCACCACACACACAGCATCACCTTGTTGCGAGTTAACCCGTGTTTCGCCACAGTCTGTGAAGCCAGACCGGCCTTTGACCACGACCTTTTTCACACGTTCTTGTCGCACGTGATCCACTTTTCATCACCAGTTATCAGCTTCTTCAAAAATGGTTCGGTTTCATTACGTCTTCTTCTTACGTTTCTTTCAGTGAGCTCGTGAGGTACCCAAATATCGAGCTTTTTTGTGTACCGAGTTTTTTACAAATGCGCCAAAACTGTTTTGTGGTCAATTCCCAGTTCTTCAGCTATGTCGTAACTACTGATACGATCTTGCTCCACTTTTTCAAAAATAGCATCCATTTTATCCGTAATAGGGCGACCAGAGCGACGTGCATCTTTGACATCAAAATTTCCGGATTGAAAACGCTTAAACCAAATTTGTGCTACTCTCACAGACACTGCACTAGGTCCATAAACATTGCAATTTTTCGCGGCTTGCGTTGCATTTTTACCTTTTTTGTCGTAAAATTTTAAAATGTATCGAATTTCCTCATTAGATTTACTCATCTTGACGGTACGAAAATCAAATGAAAATCACACATTTTCCTCATTTGAATTTAGAATTATGTTCTTTAAAATTTAAACTTTCAATGATACCAAAACCAGCCAGATACAAATAGTATAGCCAAAGAGATTTTATTACAAGTTCATACATACTATAATGCGAAAAGGCTTTTTCCCCAACCTAATATTTAAGTCCATGTAAGGCGAAAAAAAAGAAAAAGCATGGTGAAGAAAAGGCATGGAAGGCGAGCCTATTGCCATCAACCGGGCACACATCCAGACTCTGCGGCTGCTACTGAGAAATTTCTGATGGAAAATCCAATAACAATCAATAGGAATTGAACCCACGAATTCATGCTTAGCAGTCGCGCTTTCTACCACCAACCAAAAACAACAGCACCCTACTAGAAAGCAACTAACAATTCATAATAAGAAACCCAACATCAATATACTGGACCCAAAAATCAAACCCAGGAATTGAACACCGAGATGATAACCTGGTAAAAGACAAAGAAAATAACATATACCTATGTACTTACACGTAATATAAATATTTTGAAAATCCCGTACGTGGATAGGGTATAGTTTACTGATGACGAAGCCATTGAAAACAACATCTGAAAAACGATAGGCTGAGTTAGTACAGGTGACATTTGTACATTAGTAACGAGTCACGTTTTATTTCAATTTAAAGTTGACGTGTAAAGATCCAGCCAGCTAAAAAAAGGCTGGGCTAATTTATATTTACCTGGCTACTGAAGCATTCGCACAATTTATCGCGGCAACTGACTAATCTTTGGTACTTGATCGCCCAGTCTTCAACTTGGTCCACGGTCAGAATATTACTGTCTTGATTTACATGTAAGGATTCTGTTCTTACTTGTACCTTAAATTTCTCTTTAATATCGCAAATACTCGTGTTCATAACTCTCGTATAATATTCCAACATTGAAATGTACGTATATGCCACAGTATTTTCTAAAAGGATTCGTACTTCAATATACAGGTCTATCACTAATAAAAGTAAATTAGAATAACGATGGTGTATCATCAAATACTTGACTCGAAACATTAACATGATAACGCTTAAAATGCAATAAACTGAAGCCGTTATTGTGAAAATCTTTTTAAATTTTTTGATATATTTTTTGCATATTTCGACGTCCCCAAAGCAATTATGAACTTCCATGAAGTCATTTTCAAATAATTGGTAAGGACGCGAACTTTTTACAGCGCATACCATGGTGATAAAACCATTTAAAAGAAAAGGAACATGATATAATGCCATCATTGGCATTGCATCCTCGCGCAATCCAAAATTTGGAGAAAAAACGAAAAAGCTTTCAACATAAATCACGAAAAAAGTAACAGTTTCAAAAATAATACGAATTAAAATAAGAATTTTCCGATATTTTCCACCTAAACTATAATTTCTGTGAACACCCATTATGTTTTCAGCGGTAGTTATTACTTTGTTTTTAAACATTTTTCCGTGACGCAAACTTTCGTGCCTGGTCAGAATAAGGAAATGAACAATTATTTTATGAAGTAGCCTACTAACAAATTTTTTAACATTTTATCCAAAACGTTTACAATAACTTTACCGTAATCAGTCTTTTGATTGTTATCTTGATTGACAACATTTATGTTAAGTTGATAACAGAACGGTGATAGTGGTTAGTTTTGTTATTTTTATACTGAAAAGTTTTTCTTTTTAACCGACTTCAAAAAAAAAGGAGAAGGTTCTCAATTCGGTTGTATGTTTTTTTTTTTTTTGTTTGTTACCTCCTATCTTCGTCTTTATGAACCGATTTGAAAAAATCTTCTTTTATCTGAATGGATCTACTTCCCGATTGGTCCCATAGAAATTTCATAGAAATCGGTTCAGCAGTTTGGTTTTGAAATCAAAATAGCTGGAAAAAATATGTCATCCAAGTAAAAGAATTGTTAAGTAAGATTTGTGTGTGATGCGATAACTAATAAAAAGGGTAAAATAAAAACTTTTTGCAAAAAAGTTTTTCTGGTCCGCTTTATGAACCTTTACAAACTTACATCACCATCATCATTCTCCTGCCCCTATCCCAATTTACTTGGGGTCGGCGCAGCATGTCTTCTTCTTCCATACTTCTCTATAACCTGTCATCTCATCAGACACCACTTTTCTTGCCATATCGGCTTTCACACAGTTCATCCATCGTTTCTTTGGTCTTCCTCTACTCTTATAACTTTTACAAACATACGTAGTAGTATAAATATGGCTTGATGAAAAATTACTTTCTGGTGATTAATGGATTATTGTACCTTTTACTATGTACTTTTGTTCCAGGTGATGTCTGACTGAAGTCAAATAACATTGAAACATCGCTACTATTTCGTTAACTAGACTACGGCTCTTGTAAATTTGTCATCGTGGGTCATTGTTTTTCACTTATTACCTTAGTATTGAAAAGTAACAACAGCGTGTTAATCTTTATATAAGAATAGGGGTATAAAGGACAGGTTGTAAAGTGCTTCATCCCCCATAGAAAAGGGGGGATCCTCCGAGCAGACGGGTGTTGTGTCTGGTGGGCTATGGCCCCACAGTTGTCGTCGGATTTTTCTACATAGTCATACTACAACTTTAACTGCGTGATTTAGAATTTTGATTTTCTTCATTTGTGTCATACATGGCTATCGTACTTTTTGTCCTATGCTGCTTTAGTACTTTTGTATTGCCACTACATACACATTTGGGTCGAGTAGGTATTGAAATTTTGTACGGGGCAGCTGATTATGAGGGTGAAGTGTACTTAGTCACTTATTATTTCAGGAAATTATGGGAATGACAGGAAACCTATTAGAAAGGCTATTTATTGTCCGTAAAATAAATATTATTCTGTTTAGTGTAATCCTTTATTTTAACCCAACACGCAAAGTGCAAAAATACAAACAATTATAGTAACAAATCACAATTTGTGTAGATGAAATAATATTAGGACAATGACGACGGATCTTAGATTTAATCTGAGTTAGCTATTAAATATAAAGAAACTTAAAATAACCGACACCTAGACTTAAATATTATTATTAGATTTTGTTTGTATAATATCTAATAACGCATTTTTGTACAGGTGTAAAAATATCCGTCACGAAGCCGTCAACCAAGCATTCTGTACATAAAACTAACACCCTTATCTACATATAGTCAAGTTAAAGTAATTACTTGAGGTTAGGTAATTACTTGAGCTTTAGTAATTACTTAAATTCTTGTCTATTGCAATTTTTTTTTATGCAATAGACAAGAATTTAAACGAAGTAAGAACCGTCAAAGAAAGCAAAGCGAAGAATTATAACTTTTTACAGTTCTATCATCAAGCAAATACTAAACTACATAAATCGTATCTTAAATAATGACATTTACTCAAGTAAACACTTTGACTTGTTTATAGGTACGGGTGCAAGTATACCTACGAAAAAATTATTGCTGGGAAACGACTTTTTCTTTTTGAGTTGAAAAATCACGTTTTTCGGTAAAACTTCTTGTATAGCACTCAAAACATATTGCTGATGTGAATGCATTGCATAGAAAATGGAATTTAAAGTCAAGTTATAACCTGGTTAAAAAACTAGGTTTCTTTTTAAATATTCGAAAAAGTCGGAACTTTGACCTCCAATACCTCCGTAACTAGAAGGTTTCAAGATCCAGTGCTTGTCGGCTTCGTTAAGGGTATTTCTACACCCATTATGGGCAATCGTTTACATGTCGCGAATATTGACTACTTACTGACTAAAAACGAGCAAAAAACGAAAAAAAAAAAATTACATAGTACAATAATAAAAATGTCTCTTTATATAACATGATTTACTTGCAAACCAACTATGACATAAGTAGCAGAAATAGATAAAAGTATGGGTATAAGGTACATTCCTAGGATGATTTTATTGGTATATTCTATTTGAATGGGGTTTACTTGTACCAAGATATTTAGTTTTCTTAACCGTTTGGTTTCTGGGGCTGATGGATCTGAAATTATAAAAATGCTTTTAAATGAACATTACATTGGCTTGTACAACTTATGTCGTTACAAGTACTCAGTGGCCCGAAAGTCTGACAACCAGTCTTACCAAGGGGTATCGTAATACCCGGTATTAACTGGGTTTTGGAGGTATTCAGCTGCATCCGGTTAGACTGGAAGCCGACGTAAATATAGACGCGAATTGACGCGTGTACCAGAAAGGTGTGGTCAAATGCAGGATGGTTCCAAAAAAAATTTACATTCCTCAGGCCCCGGGGTATCTAGTCTATAGCTTTCAACTTATAGCTTTTTGAAAATAGTATCTATGGGAACCGTTTCACACACATACATACCTACACAATTTGTAAATTAAACACTTACATATCGACCACGTGCTATATATATGCGATAAACCCTTTTTAATCAATGAACTTTCTGTTAGAAGATGTTGACCGGCGATGATGACAAAATATGCACAAAATATTGTATAGAGCAGGACATACATCACGATGATTGCAAAAACAAAATTTTGTGCTATCTGTAAAAAAAATACGTTTATATCAGAACTAGCTGACCCTCGCAACTTCGTCTGCGTCACACGAGAGAGAGAGAGAGAGAGAGCTCCTATTGGCCGTAGCGTGTTGTTATATAGCCTTTAGCCTTCCTCGATAAATGGGCTATCCAACACTCCACCCAATCGTTTCCTCCACATGTCTGCACAGATAGACAGATAGCTTTTTCGCATCTCATCTCCTCTTCGCTTCGCACATCTCCGCTCGTCTCAGCTTTGGTAGAGTCCGGGCCTTAGGCATTAACGGACTTCATACAAGCCATTGCAACATGAGATCCGCTTTACCGCCTGACCGCGCGGAAGAACGGTGTCGTTTGATAACCGCGTTATATTAGGAGAAGAAAGTACAAAGACAACCGAATTAAATTAGTGATTAGAAGCAGATACTTACGCCTACTATAAATGCACTGAACACCCCGTAAACTGAAATAACCAACTGTATGGATGACAGGGCCAACGAAAATAACATCTGAAAGAAGAATAAATGACATTAAAATAATATACCATACATCACGCCTGTTACCCCCGAATGGTTAGGCAAAGGTGTACCTAACAGTACACCCACATTTCATCAATTATTTTTACGTCCCGTGTAATTGAGGGCGAGCCTATTGCCATCAAGTCCCAAAACTAAACTCCGTGGCTGCTACTGAGAAATTCTTGATGGAAAAACCCAATAACAATTTGCCCGACCAACCCAGGACCACATGCTCAACAGTCGCGCAAAGCTGAATTTTAGGCCACACATGTTTGGAACGATACGCCATTGAAGAAGCAAGTTAATAAAGGAATAGAATACACAAAGACGACATTTCAAATAGGGTAACGCAGGGGACGGTCTTCTCGCTCACAGCGATCTGTTCAAGATAAACTTCGGATGAATTACAGGAAGAGAGAGACAATACTGCAAATAATGTGTGGTGTATCATTTGCATAATAATAAACTTACATACATAAGCCGTAATTATACTAATCTGTACCTGTATGTGTGTGTGTACGAGTATGTGTCTGTATTTAGATACGCATATTTATTAGACTGAGGAAAGTTTTGAGAATGAGTGTGGATGGGTATAAAAGTAGAGGAAGATCAAAGAAACGATGGATGGACTGTGTGAAGGATGATATGGCTAGAAAGGAAGTTACCGCTGAGATAACGAGTAATAGAGAAATATGGAAGAAGAAGACTTGCTGTGCCGACCCCAAATAAATTGGGTTATGGGTTGGAGAATGATGATGATGGCATATAATCATCATATTGTAAAAAGAGCAAAGAACCATGTATAGTGATATTTTCAAGGAAGGAGATAGTGGTTCATGACCATATTTTTAAAAGAGGTCACGTTTTCAACAATATATTAGGTAGGTCCTATATTGTTGCTCTTTCTTTTGGGTGAAAAGTTTGCGAAACCATTAACATTATATTTACCTGACTACTGAAGCAAGCAGACAGTTTCTTGTTGCATCTGATCAAGTACCGATATTTCGTAGCGCACTCATCCAGGTCCTCAACAGTTACAATTTGATCATTCCTCTGTATTCCATCCATAAACAATTTCTTCTCTATTTCATCATCTCTCTTCATAATATCCGATATGCAATCATTGATAGTTTTCAAAAAATAATGTAACATTGTAATGTAAGTGTATAATACAATATTTTCTAAAATATGGCGTATTTCAACGTATATTTCCAACGTTACAAACAATAAGTAGTTTAATGTCAATCCTGTGGCTTCCAAATACATCTTATTAAGCGTTTTCGTCGCAAAAATAGCTGTGCTACCAAACAGATGTAAAGCAGTTGTGATTAAAAGAACAGTTTTCAATTTCTTCACATATCTGTTGTAATATGTTGATTCTCCTTTGAATGAATGGTGCATGGCCTTAATGTCGGTAATGAAGATTTTAAAAGATTGCGAACTTAACACACCACATATCATGATAATGAAACCGCTTATGAAATTAAACATGTAAAATATCCCCATCACTGTAGGAGGCACTATTTTACAAGATAACGTAAACGATCTAAACGTATCTTCATTAATTTTAAATACATACACATATACGACCACTTCAAAAACTACGCGAATTACTACAAGAGTTTTTTTAAACTTTCCAAGAGAATCAAAGTTTCTGTAAACACCCATAATATTTTCAGCTGTTATTAACATGTTTATCATTTTGATAGGAAACGAACCAGAACGTGTCCACCCCTAAAATAGTTGATAGTTATTGATGATAATATACAATTATTTAAATTAAAACGAAGTCAAAAAGTTCCATTACTATGATAATATCATCGATTCGTAGATCGTCGATTCGGAGATCGTATCTTCTGTTGACAGACATTTTGTTATTATTCGTATATCGTGGAAAAGTAATAGCATTAATTTATATGAATAATTTAGAGGTTGACTGACCTATTTAGGTATGAAGAAGTATGTTACACAAATAAGTACAAATAGCAATTACTTATTGCAATTAATAATATTTTTCGAGGTTATTTAAAGCCAAAAAATGACACTATCATCATAATGACTATGGATAGGTCAAAAATGTATTGGCTAAAGAAAAGCATATATCAATCTTGTTAAAAGAAGATACGTAATTGTAGAAACACGAAACGCTTTTAAAGCAATATCCGCTTGACGATGCCTGTTTTAGAGACAGCTTAATGACAGCCAAATCCACGTTCACTACACTACAAAAACGAACACTATGCTTAACATACTTATACTTAAACAATAATTAGATTATATAACATGGTTGAATTGCAACATAACAACAATGTATGTCGCAGACAAAGATAACATCATAGGAAACAAGTACATGCCCAGCGAAAAAGTGCCGAATTTTATGACAATAGGATTGGTCGTAACCAAACGATTTAAATCTTTTAGTTGTCTCGTTTCGGATTTTGCACGATCTGAAAATGAACATTATATAAAGTATTTGTACTTTTTTATTCTGCAAAGGGATATTTGATCTGGTGGCCTACCATGACATTTTAAAGCAGGAATGTGTTAGTATTATTCCAGTGCGGGAAAGAGACAGAGCTATTCAGGATGTCTAGCGCCATCTCTTTCCCATTCGACATTAAAACATTCCTGCTTTAAGACCTCCTGTTAGGCCACCTGATCTAATGTTCATAAATAATGAAAAAATAATGCTATCCTATTTGACCCAAAGGTTGACTGGTAGAGAATGCCTTGTGGCATTAAGTCCGCCTATGTACATCTCTTGCACATGAAGTTTAAATAAATAAAGAAATGTCGACAACGGCATAATCTCTTACCATCGGGAGACAGTGAAACATTAGCCAAAATGAAGTTAAAGTTTACTGGTTAATTTATATTCGCTCATGGATTGATCGCCTGGCTTTGACTTGTCTACTCATGCCATCGTTAAACTGTGAATTTCTTAAGAAAATTTAAACGCTAAGAAATATATTCTTTTATTATTTCTTTATCTTAAGGTTAGTGCCTAACCTGGTTGGTTGGTGGTTCTTATATTCATAACGAAAAAAAACTTACGAGAGGACACTTCACAAGCAAGCATTGCTAAAGCCTTGTTGAAAGTATTGAATTCATTTTGCAACTTCTGACCAGCGACTAAAAGGATAAACGTAGCTGACATGTGGAATATTAAAGCATACACAACATTTGTTGGTCCGAAACTTCTTTCTGAGGCCTGAAAATAATATAGCATGTTACTCTCTATTTTTCGATTATATCGGCGTTCTTGATTCGCAAGCAATGTACAGACAAATGGTTTTAACTAGGCAAAACAAGTGAATATATCGTTCACCGATATTTATCGTTAACCGTATTGAGTGTCAATAAATATCATATCTCACGCATATTATAGATAATACAGGACCTGTTTATTATGGCACGCGGCGATCACACGCTTGATATTATATTTATGATGTTTTTAAACACTCGGTAAACTAAATATTTCTAAGGACAGGCTTGAGTAATTATGTGTCATATCATCCTTATAATAAAATTATCAATGCTAAAAATAATGTTATTTCGTGTACCTTGTACTAACTACGGTAGAATTAATAATTTAATACGTTACCTTTTTAATAATCGCGTTAAAAATTCCATACATAGAATAAATACACTGCACCATGGCCACACCGAGTGAGAATAATAGCTGAAAACAAAAGTTAGTTTAGTATAACAATTCATTGTTTTCAATTAAGTCTGATATTTTTATTTATGTAATGATTTTAAACATTGCTTGATTGTAACGATTGAGACATCAATGTCTCAATCGTTACAATCGAGCGAGATTTTCCTGAAACAATTTGAAAGCGTTTCATCGTAAAAGTAATTCGTAAAGATCCAAGTATGCTCCCTTGGAGAACTCTAGTCCGTTTTCTAACATGTGCGGCTGATATTTGTCCATGACATCATTGCTACTGTTATAAATTGGTATTAAGAGCAATACACATGGTTCATTGGCTTTATGGGACAGCTTTTATAGTGTGTAATGTACCGTAGATAGAAGTGCCTTTCACGCACACCTTATCGAAAGTCTTACTTAGATCAACGGAAGCTCACATCAGAGCAATTTGAGTTTCTAGAACTCCGCTGATGTTTCATAGCGTGGAAATCACGTCCGACGAAAATATCTGCGTGGATTACCTGTTTATGATTCGGACTGTACCTTCGTCTCATCTCATCTCATCTGCCTCACACTCCAACTTACTGGAAGGTGAGGCAGATAAGCTCAGTCTCATTTGTAACGTTAATTAAAATAACTTCATCTTCTTATTGTGACAAGTGCATTTGAAATTGTGTCGGCCTAAAACTTGGCTACCGTTTTAGCGCCGAAAGAATCATCAACAAAATACTTTACCAGTTCTTGATAACACAGAGATATATTTTTACAGCAAGCCATAATATGTTGATACTTTTCCGTCCAGCTGTTCACTTTTTCAGGCAAATTAATGAATTCCTCATTCGCATCTAGGCTGATTTCATTGGTTTCTTGCTCATTGTACTTCTTCAGTATATCACTTACAGCATTGTTCAGACATTTTAGGTAATCGTAAGTGCATGTAATTGCGCAATACACTACTAGATGTTCTAGCGTGTAGCGAATGTCTACCCATAGTTCGTAGACGAGTAGTACTACCATTTCTCTCAAAAGATATGTCTCCACGAAATACCAGTCGACAAGCCTTACCATCAGAAGTATGATGGCCATTACAGTGAATACCACGAAACCGATACAACATTTGACCTTCAGTCTTTTCTCTGAATTTTTGTAATAGACTTCCTCCTTGAAAAAGCTATGTAGCTTTCGAAGGTTCTCATAGAATTTGCTGAACGATTCGCAATTAACAATTCCACCAATAATAATTACAAGGCATTTTAAAAGAATCAGTAATTGGAACAGGTCTTGCACTAACTTATCCTTATCGCTGTAGTCCAAATTGAGTAAATTCGACAAAATTACATTGTTCACGGAGAGGGCCAAAGAAAGAGAAAGTTCGACGACGATACGCGTTATTGCTATAATCTTTTGACTCTTGTTTAAACTCATGTAGTTTCTATAGACACACATAAAGTTTTCGCCATAGATTAAAGTGTAGAATAAATTCATTTTGGCGACTAGAGTGACACACGTTCTAGAAAGATACGTCGAAACGAATGATGGAACTTGCTACCTGCGACCTCGTTAAACTAATGTACATTTTCTTAATCATATTAGATGTTTGTCTTTATGAAAAACATGACTTGGACGTCGTTACTGCTAATAAAATAGGTAAATATGAATACACCTAGGTGACACTTCAAGGTTAGGCAGGTGAAGAATGATACTATATTTTACGAAGCATAAAATAAGTTCTTTATAGATTGGAAGCTGTTTATTAATTAAAGATACAAAGATATAATTATTTGCGGCTAGCTTGACCACCGAAATTTTAATTAATTAATCTTTTTTTTCTAGTCACCAAGCAAAGTCAAAACGGTCAGTTGATCATTTGTAAATTTAAGACCTGCCTAGCGTTATTGTAAAATCTTGGCACTGGGTGAACAAGCTCTTGAACGACGTTTAGGGGTGCA
This sequence comes from Standfussiana lucernea, assembly GCA_964057025.1. Classification (NCBI taxonomy): domain Eukaryota; kingdom Metazoa; phylum Arthropoda; class Insecta; order Lepidoptera; family Noctuidae; genus Standfussiana; species Standfussiana lucernea. Next base: position 14,368,355 of record OZ059791.1, on the reverse strand, counting down.
CACTGGTACACATTTGGTCGACGCGTTTAGTCGACATATATATGTAATTCTGTCAATAGTAGACTTTGATGTCAAAAGTAGTATCTGTGAAATGTCGACTAAACGATCCCTGCTCGTTTCGAATTTCAAACTCTGTACGGAATCCACCAACGCTGATTCATGTTCGAGTCTGCTCGTCACAATTTGAACTAAGCCGAGAGAATTTTTCCTAATTATTATGTATATATCATAGCGGGCTTAGTGGACGTTCGCGGGTCACGTCGGCCGTATGCACGATGACCGCTGTGCAAAAGTCTCCACACAATGGGTGCTAAGAGATGGACAGCGCAGCCGAGGGCGGCACAGAAAGCGGTGGCGAGACGACCTAAATGCGTACCGTGAAGGCTGCATCTAAGTGGCACGAGAAAATTAGTGGAAGGAATTGGGGGGAGCCTGTGCCCAACAGTGCGACAGTATAGGCAGTCATCATTCTCCTGCCCTTATCCCAATTTATTTGGGGTCGGCGCAGCTTGTCTTCTTTTTCCATACTTCTCCATTACCCGTTAACTCAGCAGTCACCTCCTTTCTAGCCACAATATCATCCTTCACACAGTCCATTAATTGTTTCTTTGATCTTCCTCTACTTTTATACCCATCCACATTCATACTTAAAACTTTCCTCACAACATTTTTGGGACAGCATACGCAGTATAAATAATAAAAAATGGTGTATCAACAAAAACGTAGGGTGTGCTGGTCACACCCTGCGTTTGAAATCATTGGTGATTAGTGATTATTGAAATCATTGGTGATTAGTGATTATTGAAATCATTGGTGATTAGTGATTATTGAAATCGTTGGTGATTAGTGATTATCATTGGTGAAATTAGCCATAAGTGTTGAATTTTATCCGTTTTATTATTTATATTTAGAACTGTCCCTATTTCGAAGAACTCGAAGGAAATTAGTTTTGGACCGTATTTCCTTTTCTTCAATCAAGACGTTTGATACGTCTTAAAGAGTGTGATTTATTTATTTTCAGCCGCATAAATTCTTATTTTATAGGTCGGAAAGAAGATCTTTTCTTACACTGTTTTCTTAAAGTGTTTTAGGACAATTGGATTTTTAGGCCCTACTTTCACTGTACATATATATGGGTGTCATTGAATGTAACCGATTACAGTGAAGTGGGCACAATGCAAAAAAAATATAATCCTTAATACTCAGCACGTCTTAGAAGCAATAGAACTACACGTAAATCAGATAGTTTAACATTGTACAGTCAGTTGCAATTATAGCATACACAAATTCAATTCAACCCTTGTATCATTCTTAATTTGATATCGTGTTAAGATTCATCCATTCTGAGTTTCACAACATTCCCAAAACAAAGTATTTTTGTCTTTCTTTATCATGTGGTTATTGCATAACCTGGTGTCAGAGTTTTATGCCGCCCTGGGGCCTCTGACTTGGCTTTACATGCCGTCGAGAACTATCTCTCAGGCGTGCTGGTTTCTTCACGATGTTTTCCTTCACCGAAGCAAGTAATAATTATACAAAACGCACGCCATTCTGAAATATCAGAGGTGCGTGTCTTGGGTTCGAACTCGAGACCTATGACTTGGCAATCCAACGGTCACAGCACTAGGCTATCACTGCTTCCTGTTTACTGGTATTTTTGTAAAACTTATACTGTCAAACCTTACTATTGATCTCCTTACTATACTAGTATAAATACGTAAGTTTGTAAGGTTGGATGGATGGACAGATATTTGTTTTTCTTTTACCTCGATCTCCTTCTTTTACCCTCCGGGTAAACCCTGCACTTTGAGGGACCTATCCGAAGCCACCACCAACGCCATCGAAGGAGCAGAGTTCTGGTCAAATCAATTTGATCAAAAAAGGGGAATCATCTACACGACGAAGACGAAGACCCCGGTTGAGGAATTTGAAATTCTTTTCTTGATAGTTTACGTCACAAAATGATCTATCTACTACTAATATCCAAATTTTGGGTCCCAACCCTGATTTATGCGATGATGCGTAGCTCAGGACACTTAACTATTTATACAGGGTGAATTTTTCAAGTGGGCGTGGATGGCCAAATTCAAAACTATGAGGAATAGCGAAGAATACTCAAAAGAGTCTCGGGCCCGAATGTGATGAAAACTAAAACTGCATGAATTTTGAATAATCAATTTATTACTAGCCAGAAATTGAATCCGTTGATTTTGGAAAAATAACACACACTGTAATATTACACTATTCAATAGTGTCTTTATTAAAGATCAAATACTGGGAGATAATGACATACATGTCTAGACATACGTATAGATGTTAAAACAAGACAAGTTATACAATTAAATTAAATTGTTAAACTGCAGCATGACAATTATATTGTTGATATTCAACGTGAGCATAACTGGCACTATATACATCCCAGCAGGAATGTTGGACAACAACTTGATCTGTAGTGGATTCCTCTTTATCAAACGTATGAAATCCTTTATTAATTTCACTTCTGCTGCACGTGACTCTGAAATGATGTCGTAAAATCGTAGAATAAATGAAGTTCATTAAAAAAAAAAGTATTATGAAAGCTAGATGAGGTCTCGTATTTCCTATCCGACTACTTTGAGAAGACACCCTTCACGCAGCCGTCAACCAAGCATTTGGTACATCAAACTAAGTAGCCCCACGCGAAAATTATTGCTGGGAAAAATAGTTTTTTTTTTCTTTTTTGGGGTTAAAATTCACGGTTTATCTCAATGTGCACACAAAACATTGTGCCTATGGATGCATTGTATAGTAAACGGGTCATGGAGGTAAAGTAATAAGTATAACCTTAAAAACAGTATCTTTGAACCCCAATATCTCCGTAATTAGAAGGTATGGTCCAGAAAAAAAAAAACGGAATGAAGGGGAGAAGTGCCTTTTGACTTCGTTAAGGGTCTTGTAACACCTTTATAAAATGAACTCTTCATTGATTTTGTTGGCTGGTCGACCAATCGGGTCGCAACGAATCGGCAGCGTATCGTGCTTGATTCATTCACACCCCATGGAGGGGCAAAACACGTGTTTAGTATAGGTTTGGCTTGCATATTGCATTATAACCAATTGCATTTTTTTGCAGCATTTTGCTTGCAAGCAGCCAGACTTGGACTCAACATGCAACTAAAAATCCTTACTAATATTAGAAACGCGAAAGTTTGTATGTATGGATGTATGGATGTTTGTTACTCTTTCACGCAAAAACTACTGAACGGATTTGGATGAAATTTAGTACGCAGATAGTTTATAAGCTGGATTAACATATGCAATACTTTTTATCTCTGTAGTACGATCCCGTGGGACAGTAACCGAACTCCACGCGGGCGAAGCCGTGGCCATAAGTTAGTATGCAATATTTTTACACTAAATATTAAAATCGCATGACATTTTACTGTCATTTCCGCAAAGTAGCGCCTTAATCTAGAACTTAAGCTGTAAGCGACAGGATAGGCCGCATAATTTTAATTTCCTTACGTTTTTTTTGCCATTTGCGGGTAAAGGCCGGGTTATATGTTGATTACAATATGATTTGCGATCGTAACAAATATGGCTTTACATAGATAATCATTAAAATAATCAACATATGGGATTAAATGAACTTAGAGGGTTGTATTGACCATTTGCATTATTATAATTCTATAAATACATACGCGTTACGGTCGCAAATTATATATTGATAAACATACAGACTTACAGTGTCCTACAAATTACAAAAAACCAAAGAAACTTTGAATAACGCAAGCTACCTTGGCGCTTCCTCGCTAATATGTTTTATTTAGACTTGTTCTCACCTTTAATAACCATTTTGTTATAAATCCGAGCCTGCAGCCTGTGGAACTTCACCCCTTGGTTAGAAATCAATTGTGCAGCAACAATTAGCAATATCGTTAATATTATATGAATCAATAAAAGAATCATCAGTTTCTTGTCTTCTGTCTGTAATCCGTTAAATGATATTAATATTTACCAATGAAATCATAATGTGAAGGACTAAAACTGTATTAAGAAAATGAATTAAAAAGATCGCAACAAGAAAAATATTTATATCCAAAATCTTATCACATGCTGCTGTGCCCTGGTGGGTTCATCATGACATACCATTAGATCATGGTAACCCTAACGTTAAGTTCGAAGAAAAAACCCAATAAAATGCTTTTTTTTCTTATCGTAAAACACACACACAAACAACATTACATTGAATGATAAACGTAATAAAAACATCATGCTGTCGCTATCAGCTTCAAACGATTTCCAGAAATAAAACGTAGATTTCATTTTTTTTTGCGTGAGAAGTGTTTAATGATTTGTGGTGCAAACGGTCCTTAAGCATGCGTTGATACTTACGTTAAGAACACATATTTTGTACACCCGATAAACGTAGTATAGAGTTGAAATTATCATAGAAAAAAAAAACTGGAACAAGAAATATGATCAAAATCAGAATCAGTACTTTATTTGCTTTGAATGTAGGTACAGGTATAAGATGTTGTACATAAATTAATGGGATCAGCTACAGTCTACCTTACGGCATGCAAATTATTATAAATATTAAAATAAACAAAATAATGTCACAAAACAAAATAGAAATTAAAGTAAACGTACATAAGCCTTAAATGGTCAAATATATATGTACACAATCACAATCTGGTCAAATTTATAAGTAATTATCACTATCATATTCTGGATAAACTCATATCATTTAAAAAGTCTTTTACTGAGTAATAAGATTTTCCTAAAAGTTGTGCAGTTATCTTAGATTTAAAAATGTTTAAAGAGCAATGATATTACTATGATTATTTATTTAATTAATTTCAAAAGACAGGTAGATTCGAACCTGGCGTCCAAAGCTAACCGACACTTTTTCACAGCAATTTGCTAAATCTCGATACAGTTCAACCCATTCTTGTATCTGCTCCCTTGTGATTTCACACTGCTCATCCGAACTAATATCACAGCTCCCTACTCTCTCCTGTGCGGCTGATACCAACGAAGTCAAGCATTTGGCAAAATAAAGTACTGGCACAACAACAGCAGAGAAAATAATTCTCTGATAAAGTATACTAGTTCTTCTAATGGCTTGTGATACCCGTATAGGAACTAAAATAAATACATGAGTTTTTTGTCCATTCTTGAAAAAAATAAAATCTTTGGAGAATGAGAAACCGGCAGTGGTTGTAATGAAAGCAATGCTAAACAGGAACACTGTCTTCAGGCAGGTTTTTAGTTTTTTATCATCTTTCTTAAACCATTCACAGAGATTATTGACGCTTCTATAATAAGATATGAAGGCGCGGCTGTAACAAATACCATTTATAACGACTGAAGAATAGTTTACAAAAGTAATAACAATAAAAGCATAAGAGACACAATTAGCGATTTGAGTGTAGTTGCCACTTTGTTCCATTATACTTAATTCGCAAATTACAGCAAACAAATGAAAGATAGCCTGGACAAATATTTGGAAAATAATCAAATATTTCTTCGCGTTACTCTGGCTACAATAATTCCTGTTTATGCTAAAAACGTAACGTTCTATAACAAATAAAAAGTTCAACCACTTTATTGAAGACATTTCTGTCTGTTACATGTGTCTCAGTAAGGAAACAGAAATAGTTTGAATGTACAAAACATTTCCATTTAATAACCAAAACACATTATAACGTAATAAACTTAAACGAAAGTGTCAATATAAAAACATTCGGTCAAGTGCGAGTCGGACTCACACACAAAGAGCTCCGTAGCACCAAACAATAATTATAATAACAATATTTTTAAAACTCATTCATAGGTCAATAATTTAAGTAAGTTGTAATAGCAATAGGCCGGCCATATCAGCCGTAGAACCGATGACCGTTGGGTAGACGTGTTCTCGAGTGGAGACCGCCAATTGGCAAGCGTAAGGTAAACGCCCTAAGGTTTGGTGGAGCGAATATCTTTAAAATTAAATTTGTTTTACCTATAAAAAACGCATTTAATTTAATTATCATCATCATTTTCATTATCATACTATTATGATCATGAAGAACAAAGTTACTACTGCAGTTTCACGAAAAAGTTGCATAATCTCAAAAGCTAAATATCAAATCCTATTCAAACCAATTTTCGTCAAAAGTTATTTTTACGTTCTACAAACCTACGTTTTACTAATTACCCAATACTTACGGCTTTACAAGCAAATATCTTAACAAACATTGACTTAAGACAAAAAATATTTGAGGAAACCTCGATACCATTTTTAAGAACTATCCACCACCCCTATTTTTTTATTGGAACTTACTTTCTAATCACTTTTGTGTTTATAGACGACACCTGCTTTCCAAATATAAAGTGTGAGGTGCCACAGTTTCGGCGTAAAATGGCTGTTATATACAGACGGGACGGGTTGTTAGATACAAAGGACGAATCAATAAGAGTTCCGTTTTTTGGCAACGGAACCCTAAGAAGACAATGTTTAATTAGTATTGATAACATAGAATGATTAGGCATACAATTTACTAAAGAAAATAGAACATTTTAAAGGTGCATATTTTGTGATCTTTATGGCTCGCTTTCACGAGGTTGTCTGTTTGGCACGATAGTGCTTCCCTACCCACCCATTTAGTTCTGGAACCTGGAAGATTGCTGACAGGCGCTGGACACAGGTTGCTACGGTGGATAATTGTAGATAAATCTAGCCTAGATTGCAAATGTGGTGCTGTTCCACAAACAATTGGAGACCTTAAATTGAGTCCTGCGTGTCCTGAACTCCTGATGCACTACAAGATTCGATGTATAGTGCCAACTCGTACCTAAGTTCTGGGCTAACTCAATATATATAGATTGCCATTAACTTGCTTAGAAGAACAAGAGGTTGTCTTAAAGAAAAATAGAGATCCAAAAAGTGGCGTGCCTAAGGGCTAATGATACGGCAAGCCAATCAGGCAAGCAGACAGTTCAAAAACCTTGACATCATATGGAGTAGTAGGTTATTAGAGCAAGCCAAGCTTTAGGCTTGCATGAAAATAGCGCTAGCTCTTCAAGAACTACTCAACTAGTAACAAACTTATTGTTGTCTTAGACCACAAGTCACTAAATGCAATTACCGCTAAACGTAGTCTAAGCCTCGTTCTGTCTCTGACAATCGTTCGAAGATGACAGAGGCAAAATGATGTTTTAAATAAACGCATTTAGGCTGCGAATGCACTGACAGGTGGGTTGTTTAGTGCCTAGAGCTTAGTGAGTCGCCTTGCGTGTGAAATACGAAACGAAAATTCTAGAACCTTCACAGCCGGCAGCACTGTGTGCTCCGCTCCTTCGTTAGCCGCCTGGCGTGTATCACTTAACATAACAGTGGTGTTATACTATTAAGTACACTTCTGCCTAACCTAGGTCTGGTTAGGCAGAGGTCTACTCATTAGCTACACCCATATTTCGTCAGTCATGTTTAAGTCCTATGTAATAGGGGGCGAGCCTGTTACTATCAATCGGGCCTAAATTCAGACTCAAATTCTTGATAGAAAAACACACATTGTCCCATTTGGAAATTGAACCCAGGGCCTCCTGCTCAGCAGTCGCTCTCGGGACTACTAGACCATCAAGGCAGTCGCATGTATCAAAAGTAGAGTAAAATTACCTTTGCATAACAGTTCCTTAGCTTTAAATAATGATTGTGTTAACGCTTTGGACTGTATGTAATAAAACTACAAAATATTAGGTTCACAATATTTAATGTTAAACAACCTCACTTATTTTTGCCTATAACTCGTACATAGAACATAACTAGCAAAATATAGAAAACCACTCATACTTTAAGAAACTGTTTTATTTAAATTTTTAATTTAAGATATCTTAACTTTACTAAAATAATTAAACCTAAATAAATATATTGCAAAAAGTTACATTATGATTATAATATGGATAACTATACCAATATATTCTACAGAATTAATTAATAATATTATATGTTAAGCAACTCTTGCCAAGGTTTGGAAACGAATGGGTTACCTTCCCGGTTCATGTTAAGCAACTCTTGCCAAAGTTTGGACAAAGATGAGTTCCCTTACCGGTCCAGTTTAAGCAACTCTTGCCAAGGTTTGGACAAAGATGGGTTACCCTAACGGTCCAAGTTAAGCAACTCTTGCCAAGGTTTGGAAACGGATGGGTAACCTTCCCGGTTCAGGTTAAGCAAGTCTTGCCAAGGTTTGGAAACGAATGGGTTTCCTTACCGAACAAGGTTAAGCAACTTTTGCCAAGGGTTGGAAACGAATGGGTTAGATACCTTACCGATCCAGGTTAAGCAACTCTTGCCAAGGTTTAGAAACGGATGGGTAACCTTACCGGTTCAGGTTAAGCAAGTCTTGCCTAGGTTTGGAAACGGATGGGTTTCCTTAAATATTCATATCATGCGTATTAGCCGAGGTATCACAATTTTTGCGGACGAAGTCGCGGGCGAAGAGCTGGTAGGTTATATTACATGATTGAATTGCAGCAAAACAATGACATAGTTGACAGTTAGCGTGAGTATAACAGGCAGAATGTACATTCCAGCAGGAATATTAGACAATAGCTTGATCTCCAGTGGATTCTTCTTTATCAGACGAATAAACTCCTTCATCAATTTCACTTCAGCTTCGCTTGAATCTGAAACAGAGTACTAGCAGGTAAAGTAGCAGACATGGAGTCTAGATTTGTGCCCAGTTGACAGCAATAGGCTGGTCTCCTATTGCATAGGACTTAATCATAACTGGCGACATGTGGGTGTACTATTAGGTACACCTCTGCCTAACCCTTTGGGGATTACAGGCGTTATGTTATGTGTCTTTTTTTTGTATTTTTCAAACCCTGTCTTGGAAAATTTACTTGAAAAAACTGAAAACCTCGAAGAGAGCTTAATATTATGAAATTTAAATGAAAAAATACTGCTGCATACATTTTTGTGCACTTTACTCGACAAATTGTAACAAAAACCTGTTTTTTTTCGTAGCAAGCCAAAAAGCAGTATCTCACACAGTCGAAAATTCGGTTTTTATTGCATCAACAGTTTGAAACATCATCAGATGGCCTTATTAAAATAACTTTTTTTAGGACATTAAAAACCCAGCAAGAAAAGAAGGCTATTCTGATGGGATTATTTGTTTTTGTGTGCATTCCATTCAAAAACCAACAACAACAACATCAACAATTTCATTATTTATAATTTTATTTTTTAAAGCAACAATTTTTAATGAAATTTTCATAACAGGAACTATGGAGCACTTAATTTCCAAAGGTGACCTCTACCTTTTCGAAACATTAATTTCGATAGATTCATTTGTTCAATAGCTACCAGAAAACTATCAATTGATGATCCTGAACGCCGTAATTTTCTCACAATCAGCAGTTTATGATGGAGAGGTGGAACAACACAAAAAAAAGCTTAAAAGTTCGATTCACCGAAACAAGCCGGTTTGGACCCCAAGGTATCGCGTCAAAATTGTTGAAAATTAAGTCTTATATCACCCATTTCAAGGAACGCACCAAATTATAATCACTCTGTAGACGTAGCTGAATAAGGCAAATACATTCTTACATATATATTCCCAAAAACTGCTTACGTAGGTCTAGCGGTGGCAAACGCGACTGCTGAGCATGAGGTTTTTTGGGTTCGATTCCCGGGTCGGGCAAAGTGTTATTGTGTTTTCCCATCTGGAATTTCTCAGTAGCAGCCAGGGAATCTGAATTTGTGGCCGGTTGGCTCGCCCCCTATTAATGGGACATGGGACTTAAACATAACTGGCAAATTGTATACTATTAGGTACGCTTCTGCCTAACAATTCGGGGGTTACTGGCGTGATGTTATGATGATATGTTTATATTCCTAAAAAAAGATTTGTTGCGTTACCACTTTTTGGCGTATGCCTTTACAGTAAACATTCTCGGAAATAACCTTACCAATTACTATAATTTCATTATAAAGTCGAGCCAGAACTCTGCGGAATTTCCTGCCTTGGTTTCTAGCCAATTGTCCGGCACCTATTGGCAACAGCATTATCAAGGTGTAAGTAAATATAGCCATTATCTCTTTTTTCAACTCAGGGGTGTATAATCCCTTCTGAAATAAAAAATATTTATATACAGAAATGTTAAGACTTAAAACTTGTAAGCCGGTACATAGGAGGTAAACCCCGAAACTAATAATCAACTGATTTCAAAAAATCTTTCACCAATTTTTAGGAAGGGCGTTTATGATGAAATTATTGCCTGATTTCAATATACATTTATACGTAGATGACAGCTAAATAAATACCAAAATAAAAGCCGTTTGGATTTTCATCGCTCGGCTCGACGCCGAGAATGGAAAGTACAATAGTAGTACTAGAATACTATTTCTTGGTTGACCTTAATTTTGTACCAAAATGCACTTTATTATTACTAGATCTTAGCTTTCAATTTTCCACAGAATTCCAAAACCATGTAACATACTCACATTTACACCGATCTGGTAACAAATTTGATAAATCATCAAGATGTTGTTTGGCATTGACAAAACTAGCGAATAGAAATACTGAAACACAAAAATTCGTTTAAATAAACCCACCACAAGAACATAATCGACATAATTTAAGGGTACCTACTGTAGAGATGAAATCCAAACACGGAACAAATATTTGTGTGACTTACTGATAGTTGTTCCCGGTTCGGCTGTTTGTGTATGTGAGTTTAAATATTCTTAAACGCACCCACGACACAGGTGAAATTCCTAGCACACTAGGAACCCCACAGGGAACAAAAACAAAAATAGACTGCCAACAGACTTCAATAGACTTTAAAATGTAAAAAGATGATTCAAGTCAATAGTAACTATTTTAATTCTAGTTTTAGTTATATTAGTTTTCTTCTTAAAATTGTTGCCCCACAGAACCGACCGATGGAATTTTAATTTATTTATTTCCAAACACAAATAGGTGAAAAAACCTACCTGGCGACCGAAGCATATCGTAACTTTTTCGCAGCTATTTGCTAAATCTCGATACAATTCAACCCATTCTTGTATCTGCTCCCTTGTGACACCACATTGCTCATCCGAACTTATATCACAGCTCCCTACTTTCGTCTGAATGGACGATACCAACGAAATTAATCTTTTGAACAAACAAACTACTATCATAATCACAAAAAACAACATTATTTGCTGATTAATAATCGTAAGTCTAATAATCGTTTGTACTGAAAAAATCATAACAATAAGAAACTCATTCATTTGTGGGAACTTTTTCAAAACCTCCAAAGATCTGATGATAACGAAAACGATAAATAATAAAGTGAAGATTATGGTGAACCAGTAAACTTTCTTCAAAGATTTTAGGAATTTTGTGTCATCTTTAAACCAATCAGAGAGACGACTGATGCTTCTATAATATGACTGAAAGGCGCGGCTGTGGCAGATACTGTTCAAGACGGAAGACATAGAATTTACGTACGCTGAAGCAGAAAAAGCACAATAAATTATATTCACTTGAACAGGCTCAAGTCTTCCTAACAAATAATATATTTTTATAGCAATAACCGAGGAGTACAACATAGTCTGTAATATAATTTTGAATATTATAAAATATTTTGTTTTCTGATTCTGGTTCCAATAATTCCGATATATGCCTAGGAAATTCTCCAAGAACAGTAAATTGTTCAACCACTTTATTGCAGACATTTTTTGTATAAACGATATTATCTGTTTCGCCGGCAACGATAAAGTAATGGTTTTAGTGGTCGGAAGTAAAACATTATGTTAATTACATTTTGTCAGTAGGTTAATATTGACTGTCAATAATTTCGACGACATGACGTTATTACGTGATCGTTTTCATTTTCTTTTTGATCTACGCTGCCCAGTAACCAGTAACATGTGTCTGTGGCATGTGCCAAATTAATAAATGTATTTTCTTTCTTTCTTCATAACACTACTGTTAAGAAAGAAACTATTACTTCCTTTATTTTTGTAAGTTTAGCTATCTTTCGATAATGCTTTTTCATCATTTGTTTGTTGTTACACTGGTTCGTAATCAGCTTTGAGCTTTTGACTAACGCGAGCTTCAAAATAATCATTAACTACATGGATATCTTCGAGAAAACCTTCTTCAGGATTTATTCTTGAATCTCGTAAGTTCAAAATACCAAATCCTAAAACGGCGCCACCGTTTTTTTTTAGGATTTGGTCTCAAAACAAAGGCTATCCTAATTTTATTTAATTAGGCTTTTTATTAATGTTTTGAGTGTCAATTACGTGAAGAAAGTCGTGGAAATCCACCAATGTTTTGTATTTCTTGATTTTTCATAATAATATATATACAGCATAAGCCATAAACAAAGAAAGAAACCGACCAACGAAAAAATTCTATCCTAAGTTTGGTGGTCTAGAATCAAATATTGAATTCTTGGTAAGTTTGCGTCTGGACGTGGTGTGTAACACCGTGTGTATAAATAATATAACATACATAATTATGTAAAGTACTTCATCTTTTATCACGTGTATCAATATAACGCCATAACAATAGCCGTTGGTTTTGTAAGATCAATTTCAACAGGTTAAATTAAAAAGCAATAATTATACTCTACAATTCGTTTATTAACAAATCGATTTCAATAAATTAACCTACATCAAAAGCAGATACACCATAACATACGTACATTAAAAATCATTAACATTTTTTGAATAACTGTGTTACAAACATCCAGACACGTTTGCAAGCTCAAGCATGTGTAATAATAAATGTAGAATTAAATAAAATGGTTAAACTGCAACATAACGATTATGTAGTTGACAACCAACGACAGTAGAACTGGCAGCATGTACATCCCAGCAGCAATCTTCGGAAGGAACTTGATCTCTATCGGATTCTTCTTTATCAGACGTATGAAGTCTTTTATCAATTTCACTTCAGCTTCATGGGAATCTAAAATAAATTAATATAAAATATTAAAATATAATATTGCGTTATATTTAATTTACAAAAACTTGATTGTTACCAATAATCCTTGTATTATAAAGTCGAGCCAATATTCGGTGAAACTTCACCCCTTGGTTACGAGCTAATTGTCCAGCAACGATTGGCATCAGCATTAATAAGAAGTAAGCACATGTAATAAGTCCTGTTTTCCTGAACTCGTTGGTATCCCCAGACTAAAATGATTAAATTCATATTACAAAACTGATAGCATAAGTAAGATCAATATTTAAAATCAGTTTCCAGTCTAAAATATCAAAAACTTACTTTCATTATAATCGTGTAAGACGTTTCATACATATTTAATACATGGAACGATGATGAAATCGTTAGAGTGAAGAAAAACTGAAACAAATTAATATTTACAAACAAAATTAAATTAGAATACTTAAAACTTGATAGTATTCATTACATTCCAGAGACAAGTACCTGTCGTCCAAAGCAAAGCGATACTTTTTCACAGCAGTTTGCTAAATCTCGGTACAGGTCAACCCATTCGTGAATCTGCTCACTTGTGATATCACATTGCTCATCCGAACTAATATCACAATTCCCAATCCTCTCCTGAGCGGCTGATACCAACGAAGTTAAAGATTTGAACGAATGCACCACCAACATAATAACAATAAACAACATTAGGTACTGAAATACTATGTTAAATCTCATAATTAAATGAGATATCAACAAGGTTGCCAAAAACAACGGATTTGCATGGGAGAACATTATTAGAACTCTCACAGTATTGTAGGTAACAAAAGCTATATAATTCAAAACCAAAATAATGCTGAACCAGTTTATTTTTTTTAGAGTCTTAATTAATTTCGTGTCACCGTTGAAACTTTCGTAGACGCGACTGATGCTTCTATAATATGACTTGAAGTCGCGGCTGTAACAGATGGCGGTCACGACGGATGACACAGAGTTTAAACGAGAAATGGCATGGAAGCAACCAAAAATACAATTAATTTGATTATATTTATCTTCTCCTAACAAAAAACTAATTTCACCAATCGCGACAATGAAGTGCAATATAATTAGGGAGAACGCTTGGGAGATAATAAAACGTTTCTTAATTTTTGTCTGTTCACAATAATTCCTGTATATTCCTAAGAGGTTTTCTATAAACAGTAAATTGTTAAACCACTTTATAGGAGACATTTTGGTTATTGTCATAAAATGTAGGTAAACCTTAGCTACATGCACTCAGTAGGGTAGGAAATATAAGTCTTCGTAGTTTTAATTTACTAAGAAAGAGTTATCTGTTAATTAAAGTGAGTGTCTGTCAAAATTGTGATTCATGATCGAGGTTGCTATGCGTGTCTAATAAAATAAAGATGGGTTACTGCACTCAGCCACAAAGTAGCCACTAAGTTAAAGTTCTTTTTCCATAACGTTGATTAGAGTCGTAATATTTGTTTGTATTTTTGTATGGCGCCTACTGTGCATAATAAAATTTCTAACAATATTAAAGAGCAACCATGTAGAATATTTAAAAAGCGATTTACCACACTACTGTTAGATAAATGTTATTATTCTGTAACACTGTTTTTAGCCGATAAGACACTTTAATTAAGAAATAATTTAGAAATTTACTTAATTTTATTTTATGCCTTAGCCATGACTTTTTTCATGTACCAAATATTCGTGACACCTGAACTGTAAATTTACCTACATTCTATGCAAATAAAGCATTCTATTCTATTCTAAATAATAATGGGTGTAAAAATACCCTTAACGAAGCCACAGTGCATTTTGTTCTCACAGTCATTGTGGCCCTTGTTTTGTTCTAGACCATACCTGGGAACCTTCTGATTACGGAGTTACTGGAGGTCAAAGTTTCGATTATTTTTAAATAGGTACAAGTTTTTAATGTTTTTGTTGTTATATTGTTTGTTATGTGTTTGTTTTGTTGTTGTTTGTTATGTTATGTTTTTTTTTTGTTTGTTATATTTTTGTTATGTTATGTTTGTTGTTATTATGGTTTTTGTGTTTGTTTTACTTTACTTTAAATAACTCCATGACCCCTGTAGTACTCAAAGCACAATGTTTTGAGTGCGTTACAATGAATCCTGCCGTAAAACGTAATTTAACACAAAATAAGTCGTTTCCCAGCAATAATTTTTGCGTACAGTGACTTAGTTTGATGTACAGAATGCTTGGTTGACGGCTTCGTGGCAAGGCTCCGTTTACACCTTGTATGTTATGTTAACTGAAATAAATAAAAATGTTTTTTCTCTCTATCTCTCTCTCTCCTCTGGTCTTGGCGTTCTAAGACAAAGGTGAAAACATCCCTAACACTAAAAATCTGAGGGCGAAACTAGCAAAATTTAATCTAACTAAACACGACGAATGCACTGACAGGAGGCAAATCTTTGCAACCGGCCGCACTGGGTGCTTATACGATTCACGGTAGGTGACTAGCGAAGGCGCCAAGCGCGCAGTGCGTCAAGTTGCGAAGATTTCACAACATTAATTTGACTTCGTTTCTCGCTAAGCAAGACAGCTGCCAATGCATTCATAGCCTCATGCTGCTGGAATCGACTGCGCAAAAAGCTAAATGCCGGCATTTTGCAGAGCTGGGCCTATTTAGCGCAGTCGTGAGACACACAATCATTTTCTCTTTTTTTGTTAAGATTTAAGTATTAATTGTTTGTGTTTTTGTTTTTACTTTTGTTTAATGTTCTGTGCACTTGTTGCATGTGCCAAATAAACCTATTTTCTTTATTTCTAAATCCACAAAAGTATCAAGATACTTATAAAGCAACAAAAATAATGTTTTAAATAGTTAAAACATTATTTTTGTTGCTTTAAATTATTACGTAATTACTAAAGATGAAGAGTAGAGTAGAATAGTTCAGTAAATGTAAACAAACATTTGAGCCTTTCGTTGCTATTTTAAAACTGTTACTGTCAGCCTGTCTCATCCCACTGTTGGGCAAAGGCCTCTCCTCACAACTTCCAAATCCTTGAATCCAAGGCTAAGGTGGACCACTGGTAGTTGGTTCTGTCCAGCTCATCCCGCCATCTCCTGCGAGGTCTACCGCGCCGCCTTCTGGCTGTGTCAGGGCTCCACATCGTGGTTATTTTGGCCCACAGCTCGTCGGGCATACGGCAGACATGGCCAGCCCAGTCCCACTTCAGCTTAGCGGCTTTTTGAGCAACGTCAGTAATTTGTGTTTTGGAGCACAGTGTCGTGTTGCGTATACGGTCGGTAAGTTTGACGCCTAGGATAATGCGCTCCATTGCACGTTGGCAGACCTTGAGTCTGGACTTTTGAATGTTTGTCAAAGGCCAAGTCTGGGATCCATAGGTCAAAATGGGAAGAATGCATATGTCCATGGTGGTATAAGTACAAAGATTTTGAAAATAGTCGCCTATTTTCAATATCTGCTCTTCTACTTGCAATTACAAATCTTTTCATTTCTATTTTAAAAACAGGTATATTTCCCCGACGGCTTCTGCCGCTCTTATATAATACTGTTATATAAAAAAACCCGACCACGATTTTAAATTTAAAAAAGTTGGAAGCAGGTGGGACCCAATTGAGTTTGAAAATATAAAAATGGAATGGCTCCCGACTCCTTCCAACTTTTTTAAATTTAAAATGTGTTTGTTCTTAGCTTTTTAATGTTTTTTAACTTGAGTTTTTTACCGCAGTCGGGTTTTTTAGTTTTTTTAATTACTTTTTTTTTATTTATTTTAGTTCACAAATGAGAAAAATTTCGCAGACGATTAGCCAAATAAAAATACAAAAATGTACATCACAAGAGAAAAAAATAATAAAGGAGACAAATACAATCAAAGAAGTTCCATTCAAACTTTTACATAGTTGACTTTATTGAGTTAATGACATTTAGATGATCAAAAATGTTAAATTAGATAACATGATTAAACTGTAAGATGACAACAATAAGATTGCTGACAGCTAAAGTAAGCATAACGGGCAGCATGTACATCCCAGAGGTAATGTTGGATAATATCTTGATCTCTATTGGATTCTTCTTGATAAGACGTATGAAATCCTTTACAGATTTTGCTTCACATGCGCCTGTGTCTGTAAAAAATATTTGAGGTTTAACCAAAGAATCATGTCTGAAAAACGTAACTAGAAATGAAATGAAATGATATTTATTTTTATAAGTACGTCATTGAAATACGTCGGTATCTGACTACTCTGAGAAGAAACATCCGAAACCAACTCAAAGATCCAGTGTTCTTAAAAGAGACAGTTCTCTTTTAAAGTCTGGTCATTGGTTTGGTCAGATCGTGTGAGGACTGAGGACCGTGCAGGTTCTCGTCTAAAACGGTATTTTGAAGAAAGAAGTACACAGGTTTGAGTAGATCTGCATATACAGTGCAAGCATAAGCCAGTAAAGGTGTCGAATAAGATGAAGTCTTACGAGTAATCATTGTATTGTAAAGTCGAACCAACGTCCGGCGGAACTTCAATCCTTGGTTACTTGCCATTTAACCAGCAGCTAATGGTGCTATTATTAAAATTGTATAAATAAATAAAATAAATACAATTTTCTTATACTCGTCAGTGTCTCCTTCCTGCAACTTTTAATATACATGAATTACCATTTGATTCAGAAATATTTTTTGTTTATTTTTTACCTAGCTGAGAAATTGCAATATCCTCTTTGTTAGCCTGTAATTGAACTTCAGCAAAAACCAAACACTTGAAACGAGATACATGTATCATACTTACATAAACAGAATTCCAGTAGCAGAACTGTAACGTCAATAGAATGAAGTGCAGTAAGAGTAAAAGTGCCAAGAAGAAAAACTGAAACAAGAAAAAAATATCAAAAATTAAAAAAAAGAGGAAAAATAGTCTGCAGCGCCAAACAAATCAACATTTTCACGTATCACAGTACCTGACGTCCAAAGCATAGCGTCAATTTTTCACAACAGTTAGCTAAATCCCGATAAAGTTCAACCCATTCTTGTATCTGCTCCCTCGTGATATCACATTGCTCATCCGAACTATTATCACATCTCTCTACTCTCTCCTGAGCAGCTGATACCAACGAATTCAAAGATTTGATCAAGAAGACCACTATCATATTAACAACAAAAAACATAATGTACTGAAATACTATTATTATTCTGAAAGTTATATGTACTACCAAAACGGGAATCAAAACTACGGGATGGGTATGAGCCAATTTTACGAGAACCTCCACGAATCTAAGGACCCCGACGGCAGTGACATATGTAAATACCATTGATGTGCTGAACCAGTATATTTTCTTAAGGAAACTATTCAATTTCATGTCATATTTAAACCTTTCAGAGACCCGGCTGATGCTTCTATAATAAGACATGAAGGCACGGCTGTTACAGATACTAGTCATGACGGCTGACACAGTGGTAACATACGTAGAAACAGAATAACCACTATAAATATAATTAATTTCATTATGACCATCGCCTATTACCAAATATCCCTCGCCGAAAATGATAATAGTTTGCAAAATAGTTTGGATGACTATATGTAAAATAATGAAACATTTCTTAATATTCTTCTGGCTACAATAATTCCTGTATATGCCTAGAAGATTCTCCAAAAACAGAAACTTGTTCAACCATATTAATGAAGACATGTTGCTGACACTGTTGCGTGTCTCGACAACGACGACTGAGTAACAGTTAAAAAGGACGTTTGAATTGTGTAATTATAATAAATTATATTGTACTTTTGTTAGTTATCAAATAGTCAATCATTCTAATGAAACAACAATATTATATACGGTGTAATGGGACGTAGGTCAGAAACTTTTAAGAAGAACATGTACATTTTTCAAAATACCTCAGAAGTAAAATTTTTGTCGGTTTTTTTTTAAATTTAAAACTAGCTTTATCCCGCTCAGTGACAAACAACATTGTTACTTCCCGCTAGACAAAGATTTTACGGAATTGGATGAGTAGTGTCGAAGATACCTACTAAATTCAAGCTTGCAAACTTTACCCCCTTTTAATATTTTCATTAGTATTGATCAGCGCCAAAAATATACTACCTGCACGATCAAAATGTATGAAGCATATTCTTCGGCTTAAATGTCTATTTTAAAAGATTCATTTTCAAAACTTCTTGCTAGGTGTTCATCAATGTTATAAAAGGAATTCTTGTTAAAATATCAGCCTTATAGAGCCAGTGGATCGGCCTGCTAGTACTTTAACTGATATTAGGGGAATTAGTGATTGATTAACGTTTTTATCAGCAGATTTATTTTGAAGTTTCTGTAAGTTCAATACAGGTTTGTCAAAGTAATTTTATTTAACTCATCTCTTATTAACACCTTTGTGCTCTTTTGTCTGTATGTATTTTTCCTGCAATATGTTGTGTATGTACATAATAAATAAATGACAACAATAAACAGTTTCACTTTTTTATTTCACTAATTACGATACTCAATATTGTATAATTCATATTTTTTTACAACTTCACAAATAATGATTAAAAGACAACATGGAATCATTTAAAGAAGTTAAGTGAAATTATGAAATTTTAAACAATATTACTAAACTGCAACATAACGATGATATAGTTGACTGTCGACATGAGTATAACCGGCAGTAAATACGTCCCAGTAAGAATGTTGGACAATAACTTGATCTCTATTGGATTCTTCTTTATCAGACGTATGAAGTCCTTGATCAATTTCGCTTCAGCTTTCTTTGACTCTGAAATTGCATATGTTTATTTTTCTAATTCAACCTATAGGCTAAATTACATCTCGAGATCTCAGTGAGACGCTTCACTGAGGTCATGGGACTATTAGTAAAGGCGGTGGATAGTAAGCCGCTGCGTTGTTGTTTTCGCTTATATTTCACTAGCTGTTGATGACATTTTGATGTTCAAATTTGACATAAAAATTTGACAGTTTAAAAGTTTTATGTTCTACATAAATATTTTTGTTTAGTGACATATTTTGGCATTTATACCAAAATATGTCACAAAAGGAAATTACTTCTTTCATGGGCCAAAAGACTTCCCAGGCATTCTAGTTGCATAAGTAACTTTATAAAGTAACTTTTTGGCCACCCTTATTTATTTAAAATATTGTTCACACCAATTTCAATGACTTAAATCATTTAAACTTTATAAATTTCCTTACCAAAAATAGTCATTTTATTATAAAGTCGAGCCAATACTCGGTGGAACTTCACTCCTTGATTATGAGCTAACTGACCAGCAACGATTGGCAAGATCGTCAATAAAACATAAGATAATATTACAATCGCTATTTTCTGGTCTTGGATCTGTAATTTATTGAAAAACATTTTAACACAAAAGAATTGCCCAATTGCCCCTTAAATGTTCTGAGATAATTTTAAACAAGTGAGTTGCGAGTGCTTTAGGGCTCGCAGCGTATATGACCGGATGTATGTATGAACGAGGACGAGGCGAAATCACTTTAAATCGGATCGTAACAGGTCGCGTTTCTTCGCGTACCTTCATGAGAGAAAGTGTAAGTTTATTATTTAAATCCAACTTAACTTGAACCGAGTCTTAATGTACTTACGTCGACGTAAACGCTCAAGTAGCACATTTGGTAAGTCAGCAAGATGTAGTACGTCACTGACATTATCAAAGAAAAGTAAAACTGAAACACAAAATCAGCATTACTAAACAATATAAGACGCTTTTGTATCCAAAGACTTCATCTTCTTAAATATAACATAAATATTTAGAGCACGCATAATAATATCAATGTTCAAATAACTACCTGGCGCCCAAAGCATAATGACACTTTGTTACAACTATTTGCTAAATCCCGGTATAGTTCAACCCATTCTTGAATCTGTTCCTTAGTGATATCACATTGTTCATCCGAGCTAATATCACAACACCCTACCCTCCGTTGAACAGATGATGTCATCGAATTGAAGCATTTGTATAAATTAACAACTATCATAATTAAAACAAACAACACTAGTTTTTCAAATAATACAGTAAATCTTAATAAAAATTGTGATATAAACACGGGCACTAAAAGTGCTACATACGTTTCGTAGTCTTTTGCTTTGAAATTAAGTATAATATCCAAAGTTCTGAAAGCAGAGAATGCAAGAGATAGTAAAATAAAAACTATACTAAACCAGTATATATTGTTTAAAGAGTTATTGTATTTTTTATCTTTTTCAAACCATTTATAGACACGAGTCATGCTTTGGATGTACGATGCAAAAGCTTGACTATTAGTGATGCCGGTCACAACGGATAACATAGCCGTGATAAAAGCAGAAATTAGAAAATCACAAAAAATATAATCAGGTTTATCTTCTATTAACAATAAATATAGTTGACCGGCCACTATTATAGAGTGCAATATAGTCTGGACGAAAATTTGGGACATAATATAACATTTCTTAGTTTTATCCTCGTTCCAATAATTTCTGTATATGCCTAAGGCATTCTCAATTAACAATAAATTATGCAACCGCTTTAATACAGTCATTTTTGTTTGTAACGGTGTGTCTTGGTAACAACAGTGACGATGAAATTAACTAGTTTTAATGGACGTCTGGAGGTCACCCCACATTTTGATATGTCAATTTAATAGTAACTAGTTTCTATTGGTAATGAACTGACAATCATTTTGATAGAATTTTCGAATATTTATTGAAAAGCCTGTCATTATAATAACAGTTTACTTTAATAAATTGACGTTTGGGTAATCATAGATCTTGCCAAGGCTTTCAACACCATATATCAAATCAATGCCTAACAAATAATATGCAATAACTGTACTCACAACTGTACTAGACGAGCAGTTTTCAACTGATTTAGTACCTTACTGCCTTACAACTAACAGTGGGTAAAAGTTGATGATCAACTAAGGGATGTACTTAGCATGTCATTTGGAGTGCCACTGAGACGTTTGCTTGGCCCCCTTCACTCTTTACAATATTAACATTGAGAATATTTTCATCTACGTTTCTCTAGCTGTATCTTATCGAGAAAGTTATTATCAACTAAGTTATTACATCCTTCAATGTTAAAACAACACAGTGTATAATATTTTAACTTGGCACTAAATTGATGTTATGTTAAACTTAAGGCCGTGGTTAAAAAGCCATTAACATTGGGATATCAGACGTGTATCGAGACACAAAAAATAATATAAAGGCTAAACTCTTATCCTTAAACACTTGAACACTGACTGGCGTTTACAAATCATACATAGATGCCAGTCTGTCCTTAGGGCCTACATAACTGGAAATCTACTGCGACTTAACATGACGGTGCGTGCCCAAAGGGAAGAAATTTTTCGTCGGGAATTTAAAAAAATCCGCTGTTTCATTTACCTACACGGTCAAAATTTATGGAACAGCTGATTTTGTTTTAATTTACCGATGAAAAATTTCCATGTCACGTGTTCAGTACGTGTTTCGAATCGTGGGGGGGGGGCACACGTACTGAACACGTGGTAACCGTTTGTGTGTCGATGTCTCTTCCACTCTGAATAAATCTTTTTGACATTTTGATTTCTACCGCTCAGAAAAAGAATGTCATTTTGTCTAAGCATGACATATTGTCCTTCATGGGAATGAAGTCAAAATGCAACAATTAAAACACAATTTGAATATTGTACTTTACACATTAATGACTTAAAATAAACAGTAAAATTATATTGTATTTTTTTATTTGAAGTCAAAATCTAAAGAATATTATCGAACTGCAACATAACGATGATATAGTTGACTGTTGACATTAGTATAACCGGCAGTAAATACGTCCCAGTAGGAATGTTGGACAAAAACTTAATCTCCAATGGATTCATCTTTATAAAACGAATAAATCCTTTTATCAATTTCACTTCAGCTACCTTTGAATCTGAAATCATTTGTGGTATTATTTACTTCTTTCTGATTGACTCTATGAAGGTGCTTGTGGATCGTAGCAAATAGAATGGGTTTTGACGCAGGAAAAAATGTCAATACCTCAGAGGCAGTACAAAATGCCTTTGAAGAGTTAGTTGCCTCCCGGCTTCTACAAGAAACAAAGAAAGAAAAAACCAACAGCCACAGAGATGCATGGATAGCACGGTTGCATACTTTGATTAAAAGAAAAAAAATATGTAAACAAAACGGCAACTTCATAGCTGTTCTTATTACGAAGTTAGTGATCATCTCCTTTTAGCTATACTGTGCCATTTGATTTTTAAATGACCATAGAGGTCTACAAGACCCACTGCATTTTGGGCCAATTATTTTTTCACGATTTCGATGGTGGTCCCGTGGACAAAGTTGTTAAGTTTGATTATCTGTATGACACCCTTAAATATGACTACACTTTTGTGTTACATGTGCCATGTGTGTGTATCTTTTTTTGAGCCACCCGCAAACTCAGCTACACTTAAAGACCCCTCGCGTATTTGCTTGGTTATCTCCCCATAACTCATCCGAAATACGAATGCATTTTAATCAATATAATGCAAAGTTTACTTACCAATAATAATCATTTTATTATAAAGTTGAGCCAACACTCGCTGGAATTTCACCCCTTGGTTAAGAAGAGACTGCGCAGCAATAATTGGAAATACCGTCATAATTACGTAAATTAGTATTGCAATCGCTATTTTCTTGTCTAGAATCTAAAACAAACATAGTATTACAAGAGCCAATACTCCGGAGTAGTCATTAGTTTAGTAACAAAAAAAATCGTAATAATTATGCTTACATTAAAAAAGTTCGAATAACACATTTGGTACGTCAGCAAAATGAAGTACCATACTGTCATTATTAACGAACAGGGAAACTGAAAAACAAGGGGAAAAACTATAGATAATCAAGACAAAAATTTAATACCTTCAAGACACTAAGGCACACAATTACTTAAATATATAAGTGGGTCAAGTACCTGGCGACCAAAGCATAGCCTTACTTTTCCACAAGAGTTTGCTAAATCCCGATACAGTTCAACCCATCCTTGAATCTGCTCCCTTGTGATATCACACTGCTCATCCGAACTAATATCACAGCTCCCTACTCTCTCCCGAACGGCTGATACCAACGAAGTCAAGTATTTAGACAAAATAATGATTATCATAATGACAACAAAAAACACAAGGTTTTGAAACAATATAGTGAATCTTATCAAAACTTGTGCTAAAAAAATGAAAAAACCGCAATACACATATGTATCAGAGTCTATTTGATCATAATTCTTAACAATATAAAAAGACCTGTAAACAGCAAAGGTAAGAGATAATAAAATTAAAGTTATGCTGAACCAGTACAATTTCTTTAAAGAAGTAATCAACTTTTTATGGTCTTCAAATCTTTCTGAGACACGAGTGATGCTTTCATAATATGACATGAAATCGCGGCTGTAACTGACGCCAATCACGACTGATAAAATAAAGAAGAAATAAGATGAAATACTAAAGATGCTGTAAATACGGGTTATCCGCTTAGAGTGATCTACTATTAGCAACACATAAATTTCAAGTATAACCGATCCTGTGTGCAACATAATCTGAACGAACATATTGAAAATGATGAAGCCTTTCTTAATCTTATTCTGGCTACAGTAGTTCCTGTTGATGCCAATGAGATTCTCAATAAAAACGAAATTTTTCAACCACTCTATTGAAGTCATCTTTAGCTTTAACCCTCTGTGCTTTGACGGCGATAAAGTAATAGTGAGAATAAAAATTCTGACCACAGAATTTAATTTATTCACCATGACACTAGTCATGGTCATAAATAAATTAATTTTAAAAATAATAAGTGGTTTTTTGAAAGTATGTATGTAGTTGCTCGGTAACGACATGTTCGTTTACATAGTTTGTCTGATCAAAGATGAGACGTTATTTTTTAGGTAAAGCTCATTTCACTCAAGCAAGTTTAGTTTTTTTATTTCTTTGTTTGGAACAATCCAAACAACCAATTCTTTCCTATAATCTGCTCCGTTGTGATATCACATTGCTCATCTGAACTAATTTCACAACTCGCAACTCTCTGCTGAACTATTTTAATTGGGATGTCAATATTATACGCCATCATTCATCATCACCTTCCTGCCCTTGTCCCATACTACTTGGGGTCGACGCAACACGTTTTCTTCTTCCAGTCTCCCCTGTCAGATTATACACCATCATTAAGAAGACAAATATTACATGAAGCCCACTCTAATTCCTTAACACTGGTTGACTGACGTTTACACATCTTGCATAGATTCATGACTCTTCTTAGGCCAACGACAAGAGGCCATCGTTTTCAAAGAATTTCGTATTTCTTCAACGACTTCCAATATGATTGGCATAACATTTTTGGTAGCATCATCGATACGACCATCTGCCTTGCCATTCTCCAATGTTATCCAATCCGATCTAATGTAACCGGCTGCAGCTGATGACCAGTATTTTACAATACATCTGACTTCCAAAATCCAGTTCCTGGGTAATACGATACCTCTCTGTAAGACTGGTTTGCAGACGTTTTTCAATCCGATGATATACATAAGTATTTTTTGACGTTATCATTACTGTTATCGCTGATAATTTGTTATTTTGTCTAGGCTGTCTTGTGAGAATGAAATTTTAAGAAATTCTAATTTAATTTAAGTTTCATTTTAAACGTCCATAATAAAATTATATTAAAACACTTAATAACTTAAACGTGAAGTCAGACATAGATGTTGAAAGTATGACTGTTTCTTTTTTGACAAAAAACTAAAGAATATTGTTGAACTGCAACATAACGATGATATAGTTGACAGTGGTCATGAGCATCACTGGTAAAAAGTACGTCCCAGCAGGAATGTTAGACAATAACTTGATCTCTAATGGTTTCTTCTTTATAAGACGAATAAAATCTTTTATTAATTTCACTTCCGCTTTGTTTGAATCTGAAATCATTTTCATTTTTTTATTTATTTGTGAATCTCTCTCTCTCTCTGTATCTCGCTGTAAAATCTCTTGTAAACATACTCCCCGAATATACAAACCCGTTCACTTGCTTCACACCCCTATCATTTATTTTCACATCACACACCGATACATCCTGTCCTCTTTCAAACACCATAACGTCTATCTAGTCGTCTAGTTCCCTTAACATTCATCGATTTTCTCTAAGGTTCATTTATTACAGTTACCATGCCTTGCAACTGTTACACTGACGTTGCAAGAAGATCATCTTCGTGAAGAAGGCAATACGTTCACTTACCAATAATAACCATTTTATAATAGAGTTGAGCCAAAACTCGATGGAAATGCAGCCCTTGGTTAATAACGAAGTGTGCAGCAATAATGACAAGCACCGCCATTAAAACATAATTTAGAATAACAATCGCTATTTTCTTATCTTGGATCTGAAATTGGACAAAAATAAAGAAATGCCGCAGTTTTTCATCTTATTTAGAAAAAAAAATACTTTAATGTACTCACGTTCATAAAGCTCAAATAACACATTTGGTAGATCAGCAAAATGTAGTACGATGCTGTCACCATTAACGAACAGAAAAACTGAAAAATAAGAGAAAAAAACGATAACCATAGACATAAATTGAATTGTTTAAAGAGTTTGAGACTTTAATCTACTTGATTTTTAATTCTTCAAGTACCTGGCGTCCAAAGCTTAGCGATACTTTTGCACAAGAGTTGGCTACATCTCGATACAGTTCAACCCATCCTTGTATCTGCTCACTTGTGATATGTGATATCACATTGCTCATCCGAACTAATATCGCAACACCCAACGCGGAGAGCGTTAGTAACGGCGGCTAATATCAACGCAGTCAAGCATTTCGACAATAGGACGACTATCGTAATTACAACCAAAAACATAAGCTTCTGAAATATAGTGAATCTTACTAAAGCTTGTGATAAAAAAAAATGACGTACGAAAATACAAAAATGTGTCATAGTCTATTTAAATCGAAACTCATGATAACGTCCAAAGATCTGTAAACCGCTGTTTAACGTAAAAATTAATGAAACAAAAATAATGCTGAACCAGGACAATTTCTTTAAAGAAATAATTAAGTTTTTATCGTCTTTAAATCGTTCTGAGACACGACTTATGCTTTCATAATATGACATGAAGTCGCGGCTGTAACAGATGCCGAAATAGACTCATATAATAAAGTAGAAATAAGATGAAATACTTAAGATGCAAGAAATATGGTTTATCTGTTTAAAAAGTTTGGTTTTGTATAACACGTATACTTCAACTATGGTCATTAGAGTGTGCAATATAGTTTCAACGATAATATGGAAAATTATGAAGCATTTCTTTGTCTTGTTCTGGGTATAATAATTCCTGTATATGGCAATGAGATTCTCAATGAACACGAAATTGTTCAACCACTTTATCGGAGCCATTTTGTGTAGTGATACTGTGTGCTTCTGAACCAGTAAAATAATAGTGTGAATAAAAAATGTAGTCTCATTTTCATATAATATTTATTTAAGTTATAATTAGTGTTCAAAAGTAAAAGATAAGGTAAGGTAAAAGATGTATGTCGTTGCTAGGTACTGTCAATTTTCGTTTACTTTGTCTGGCGGACCAAAAATGGAAAACATTGGAATTTGATCACTATTAATGTAAAAATAACATTCTTGTTAATGTGAAACTCATTCCACGTTCAGTTTATTTCGTTGTTCTGTAATATTGAAGACTAATAATTCTTTGCTTCCAATAAGTATGAAGATGGCTTTAAAAAACTTTTTTGCAAAAAATAACCGACTACCAAAAAAAAAATGGAAAATATCTTTACTTTCACAAGTCGGTGGCAAAAAAGTAAATGAAACAAGCAATAGTCACACACAAAAAAAGTTTTTATTTTACCCTTTTTAGTTATCGTATCACACACAAAGCCTCGTCAAGTATCAATTTCGCAATTTCTTTTACTTGGATTACATATTTTTATCAGATATTTTGATTTAAAAATCAAACTAATGAATCGATTTTGATAAAATTTCTATGGGACCAATCGAGAAGTATATACTTTCAGATAAAAGAAGAATTTTTCAAATCGGTTCATAAATGACGAAGATATGAGGTTAAAACCACACAAAAAAAAATACAACCGAATTGAGAACCTCCTCCTTTTTTTGAGGTCGGTTAAAAAGGGAGCTATACGAAAGACAGATAAATCGAGTCAAATTAATAAAGGTAGTGTAACTTTGAAGAATCGCATAAGTCTCCACATATATGTATAGTAGAATCATTTTTAACAAGCAAATAATTCAATGCGATCTTGTACAAAACGCTCACAATTGTAAACGATAGCTATCGCTGCCCGTACTAATTGTCGCTAAATATCATATCTAACGCGTATTATAATACAGGTCGTATGTATTTACAATTGGGAGTTTTTGGTACCAGTTCACATTAATTCTTTTTTGCCTAATTAGAGCGAGTTGTCACTCCAACTAGCTTGGGAAGACTCTTCAACAAATATGGCCGCCCCTCTGCCACTTCAGCTTGCCAACCCTGCAAGCTACGAGTATGTCGGAGACTATTTACAAATAATATCAATGCTGATATTATATTAATAAATAAAAGCCCAGACAAAGCTTGTTTCATCCACATCCGAGCATGATAAAACAAAAAAAAAATACGGTTTTCGAACAGATTAACAACATTCGCGGTTGGAATGCTTTGGTTGATTATTACTATTCAAATCTGCCGCCACTGGTTTCATGACCTCAGCTTTGTAAAAAATATACATACCATAACATCACGCCTGTAATCCCCGAAAGCTTAGGCAGAGGTACCTAATAGTAAGTAACCTACGTAGTACGTAGTAGTAGTACCTAGTAGTAGTAAGTGCCTGTAATGGTCTAATTGAAATAAATGCTTTGAGTTGAGTTTGAGTTTGAATACACGCACATTTCGCCAGTTATGTTTAAGTCCCATGTTATAGGGGGCAAGCCTATTGCCATCAACCGGGCACAAATCCAGACTCCGTGTCAGCTACTGAGTAATTCCTGATGGAAAAACCGAATAATATTTTGCCCGACCCGGGTATCGAACCAGGACCTCATGCTCAGCAGTCGCGATTATGACCACAAAAAAATATGCGTATTTAGGTAATTAAAATCTTCCTTTTTATAGTATTAAACCTATGCATAATGAACGAAGCGGTCCTTAGTTAGAACATACATGTGTAGCTACACACATAAAAAAATTGTGGAGGGTAATTCTTTTTCTCTTAAATCCCGTAATATACCGTGGGAAGCTTTGAAGAAGCATCGTCATTATTCAGTCAAGGGACGCATTTAGACTCAGCTTCTTGTGCCTCTGTAAGTCCTACTTTATTACGTCTTATATTTAGTCTTCCTGACCATTTTTGCGAATATTAGCGATCGACGCGGCAGATATTATAGTGCACAAGTGTGTGCGCAGACAAAGATGTGAACATGAGAGTCAAGGAACAGAGATGTTCCCTCACTCTCACTGTCCGATGTGACGGCAATCCGACACTACCGGAGGGAGATCAGGAGCAGAACCAAAGGCTTCACGTGCTTTCCGAGGCACGGGGGTATCAAACCGCCAACTTCCAAACTCCGGGATACTATTCTGATGCCCTATACAATCCTGTCCTATCCTCGTCAAATTCAAGGAGGTATCTATGCTAATGATTCTCGATCCAAATCAATAATAAAATGGGTAGGTATTTTTTTTTTTTAATATCTGAAATCGGTAAGTGTACACCACCCGTATTAAAACGCGGTCCGTCTAATACTAGCTCTATAACCACGCTTTCACACACACAAACAAACGCAGACGTCAATTCGATAAACGAGTGATTCTCGTCTTCTGAGAAGGGCTTCATTCTCAAATAGTGTCAAATTTATACAACTAAAACAAACAGCGTTTATTATTATTGAACAGGTACCGTAATTTAAATTTATTGTTTAGCTATTTTATGACAACCTCCTGAATTTTGACGAGGATGCAAAACTACATCTTGTATAATGATTGTTTAAAATAAAAACCCCTTTTTAATCTTGATTATTATTTTATTTTCTTCTTTAAAAATAAAAGAATAACTTTCATTGAAACCAAATTTCAATGAAAGTTATTTTTAATGCATGCCATGATGGCAGAAAATTACACAACTACTGGATTCTACAAATGAAAATTACCTTTAATTACACATTTTTTTTTTAATTTTTAATTATTATGTTTCTCTGTAATTACACAATTTCTAAACATCAAATCATTTCTGAATTAATATTACTATTCGCATCTATGTATGTATGTATGAACTCTTACGTCTAAGAAACTACACAGTGGGTTTTGCTGCAGTTTTTAACGTCATTTAGAACGACAAGTTGACAAAATATCGAGAGATTTTTTATAAATTTTTGATTTACATAACAAATCTCTATATTTAGTCAACTTGTAAGAACTGTGGGTTCAGGTTACTAATGTAATAAAAACTAAAGGTTTAGAAAACAATATGATATTTACTATATTAACATAACATAACGTAACGCCTGTAATTCTTGAAGGGTTAGGCAGGGGTGTACTTAATAGTACACCCACATCTCGCCTCTCATTTTTTTTAAGTCCCAGGGCGAGCCCATTGCCGTTAACCGGCCACAAATCCAAATTCCATGGCTGCTACTGAGAAAATGCTGGAAAAAACTAATAACACTTTGCCCGAGCCGGGAATCGACCCCAGAACCCCATGCTCAGCAGTTGCGCTTGTGACCTCCCAACCAACGCGGTAGTACACTACATTAGTTACTTTATTAAATTAAACAATATTGTTGAACTGCAACATGATAATGATATAGTTGGCAGTCGACATGATTATAACTGGCAGCATGTACATCCCTGCAGGTACGTTGGATATTAACTTGATCTCTAGCGGATTTTTCTTTATGACACGGATAAAGTCTTTTACCAATTTCGTTTCTGCTTTATGGGAATCTGAAATTAAATATTATTTATAGTTCTTATATGCCAGTGCCTTACAATAGGTACCTAAACATGTAAACGATTAGCTATAGCCCACGACTTCGTTTGCGTGTTTTCTGTTTGTCTGTCCGTCCGTATGTCACAGCTATTTTACTCCGAGACCATTGGTACCATGCAGTTGCAATTTGGAGAGTAGGCAGGTGGTTCATTACCATACTATACAAAAATAAATTTAATTTTGCTGTTGAGTGCAAATTGACAGTCTAAGGGGCCATCCATAAATTACGTCAAACGAATTTCATGATTATTTGACCCCCCTGTCCTTGTCACAGCTGGTCACATTTGTGAAACTCCCCCTCCCTAGTGTAACGTCACTTAATTTGCAATTTTGCATGTTCATACAGATGGAGTTGGAAATATTTTCAAGTTTTTTAATAGTTCAAATTTAGTTTTTTAATACTTAGATTTTTAAATGTGACGTCACGAAATTTGGTACCCACCTACCTCTTGTCACACAGTGTCACACTTCGTCGATCCCCTCCCTCCCCCTTAACGTGTGACGTAATTTATGGATGGCCCCTAACCGGGTGAAGCGAAATACCAGAATATTACATGGAACCAATGCCCATCTGACCTTCACGACCCAGTTTCATTTAATTTCTTCAAATGACAGCAAGCTTTACGTGCTCTCCGAAGCATGGAGGGAACTCGGAATTTTATGGTTGTTCACCATCCACGGACCGACCTGTCCAAGCACAGTTTAACCTTGAACACGGATCCATGCGGCTGATATTATTTAACCACGAGCCTCTAAGCACATAATACCAGGAAGTCAGGATCTATCTATGTATATCGTGTTGTTAGTGCCTACCCTGGTGTCAGAGTTTTTATGCCGCCAATGGGCCTCTGACTTGGCTTTACACGCCGTCGAGAAATATCTCTCAGGCATGCTGGTTTCTGGTGGAAGTATGGATAATAGTAACAGATGAACATATAAAATGATCTTACCTGTTATTATAATTGTATTATAAAGTCGAGCCAAGTGTCTCTGGCACTTCATCCCTTGGTTACAAGTTAATTGTCCAGCTGCAATTGGCATCATTATCAACGAAACATAACTGCATACAGCAAACACCACTTTTGTTACTGTCTTCTGAAATTAAAATAAATTAAATACTTACTCGAATAATCGTTAGAACCTTTTTAGTCGAAAATTACGATTTTTTTTTATGGAAGTAGTTTAGAAGAGAAGAAGATTTGAAATCAGAAACACAAATGAAAAATATCTCTTAGATACTCGTACTTACATTTAAAAAACCTGTTCTGCACAAATGCTGGATGAGCAAAGTGTAATACGATGCTGACATTATTAACGAAAAGATAAACTGAAACATAAGATTAACATTTAAGCTGGTACAATATATATCCTAAATAATTTAAATATGGAACACTAACTAACAAATACCTGGCTTCCAAAGACTAGTGTTATTTTTTCACAGCAGTTTGTTAAATGCCGATATAGTACAACCCATTCTTGAATTTGCTCGCTTGTGATATCACTTTGCTCATCCGAACTAATACCACGTCTCCCTATTTTCTCCTGAACGGCTGATATCAATGAATTCAAGCATTTAATCAAATAATACAAAATCATTATAACCACAAACAACATGAGTTTCTGAATTACTATAGTAGTTCTTATAAAAGCTTGAGAAATGAAACCAGGAACCAGAGACAGAGCCGTAGAATCGTCTTTTCGCAATTGATTTGTTAAAACATCCGCTGATCTGTAGATAGAAAAACTGGTGGATAATGTAACAAAACTTATGCAGAACCAGTATATTTTCTTAAGAGATGTATTTAATTTTTTATCTTCTTTAAAACTTTCATAAACACAACTGATACTTTTTAAATATGATATGAAATTGCGGCTGCAACAGATGCCCGTCACGACGGATGACAAAGAGATGATAAAATACAAAACAATAAAATAACCAAACATGAAATTAACGTGAGTCAAGTCATCACTTCCTAAAATACAGACTTCATTGATAACGATTACAGAATGCAACAAAGTCTGGACGAATATTTGAAATATAATAAGACATTTCTTCATCTTCTGCTGGTTACAATAATTTCTGTATGTTCCAAAGATATTTTCCACAAACAGTAAATTGTTTAACCACTTTATTGGGAACATTTTTGAACTATAATGTTGTGTGTCTCAGTAACGACGCTGAAGGTTTAATGGATTTTTCATATTAATTTCATGGTAAATATTTCATTGTTCCAGTTTATGTGACTTTTAATATTATGTCATTACATCATTACGTCAGCTTAGCAATTATGTTCACTACTTTACACGTTTACTCGAGATTCTATCAGTAAATTAATATTTATTGATTAGTTTGGGTTGGGGAACTATCGTTTTCTTTAACATTTTCGACAAATTTTCGAGAAAACGGGTTACGTCTCCTCTAAAAAAAAAATAACGCTTCAAACAGACTTAACACAATATTCGAAGTATTTTTGAAAAATATTTTTTTTCCAGCCTGCTCTGAGCCACTCCTTGTTTAGGCCTCCCTCCACTCCTTCCACTTTTCGCGAACCCCGTGCGTCACCCTTTCAGTTCTGACGGGAGCTATCCAGTTCATCCCACCATCTCCTTCGTGCCTGCCGCGGCCTCGCTTAACAACCTACTCGAGGCTCGTACCCCATAGGGGGTGACCATAGAGTGTAGTCGCTTAGTTTGTAAGTTTAGTTTTAAGCCACTGTCCGGTTAAGCAGACGACGACCTCCTAGGCCCATCGTACTATAGCTTAGAGGTATAGTTAACCGTTAAAGCATAAGACAGTGTATTCCCGCTGTCCCCTGTCTGTCCGCTGTCTAATTGAACCACTATCATGATAACAAAGAAAAATACGATTTTCTGTAATACTATTCTAAATCTCATTAACGTTTGTAACATAAATCCGGAAACCAGAGTAAACATATCCTCCCACATCCACCCATTTGTAAGTAATTTATAAAAATCTGCGTAGATCTGTACAGAGAAAACCCTAGGGTACAAACTGTAGTGGTTATGCTGAAGAAGTATGTTTTCTTGAGACCATGAATAAACCTGTCATCTCGAAAACATTGGAAGACACAACTGATGCGTCTAATTAAAGACACAAAGGCGCCGTTGTAACAGATGCCGATCATGACGGATAACAACGATTTTACAAAAGTTACAGCAGAAAAACCACCATGAATTACATTAATTCGATCGAATTCCTTTCCTCCTATTAAAAATACTCTTCATTAATAAGGCTGAAAGTGTGCAGCATAAACTGAACGAACATTTGTAACCGACATTTGTGATACAACATTTCTTCATCTTCTTCTGACTATAATAATCCCAGTTTATTTCCATGAATTTGTACAGAATCAATAAATTCTTCGACCACTTTCAACGGAACAGATGGTGCCTGCGACGTTAAACTATTAATGAATGGAAACTTTGTTTTTTTTAATGTTGGTAAGTGGTTTTTCAAAGTAAATTAAGCAACACCAACCATATATGTGTACTACTTCGTACCTGTTAGAGGTTGCAAACCTATAAGTTTAATATAAACTACATCTTGTCTACTGCTGTGTGTGTCCTAGCAACCGTTGTAACATTAGTCTAAAATAAAAATAATATATACCTTTTCTGTTGTACTACAAATAAGTATTTTCTTCCTGCAACCGTATCCCATTCTCTAATATGGTAGCAGAGCGTGAGGAAACAGAACGCGTATGATATAATAAATTATATTATCACGTAATAATTACGAAATCGCGAAAATGAGTAACCAATCCGTCGGAATTGAAAAACTCTCCGGAGTAAATAATTACACCACCTGGAAATTTCAAATGAAGATGTTGCTTATTCATGAAGACTTGTTTGAATGTGTCAACGAGGTCGATAAGAAAAATAAACCAGAATGCGAAGACAAGAAGAAACAGGAAAAAGCGCTAGCACGAATCTGCCTCAGTGTTCAGCCATCTGTTTACTCCGTTGTCAGGAATTGCAATACTGCGTTTGACGCCTGGAAGAATATACAGAATTCGTTCGAGGACAAAGGTCTGTGTAGAAGATTAGGTATCCTCAGAATGCTATTTAACTCAAAATTAGAGCAGTTTGAGAGTATGGAGGCGTATGTTACAAGAATTCTAGATACAGCCCAACAACTGCAAGACATAAATGCTTCTCTGGAAGACGAGTTCGTTGCTATAATAATGCTCAGCGGGCTCCCTAAGCAGTTTGACCCACTCATTATGACGTTAGAGCATAGTAGTCTTTCTCTCTCAAGTGAACTGGTGAAAACTAAACTACTCCAGGAGGCACAGAGGCGAGGTGATGCAGAAGGTACGGAACAGAATGCCCTAACGACTTCGACTTCGATCTCGAAGCGTCCCAAGTGCTTTCGATGCAAAAAATTAGGTCATTACGCTAGAGATTGCAGACAGAAAGCTCCGCATAAAGATAAGCCATCTAGTTCCAGTTGTCAAAAGGAGGAGAAGGTTCAGAAAACTCTTGGTAGGACGACTATGTTGTCGGCTCTGACGGTAAAGCTGGATCGAGATGTGTGGTATGTCGACAGTGGTGCAACTTGCCACATGACCAATAATAGAGACATTTTGTATGATTTTGTGTGTGATACGCCAAAAGAAATAAGCGTTGCGAACGGTGAAAAACTTTTTACAACGGGTCGTGGTAATGTGAAACTCTTTTTACATAACCAATGGATAACTGTCAGTAATGTAGTTTTTATACCGAACTTGTCATGTAATCTGTTATCTGTCAGTATTTTGACTCAAAAATGCTTTGAAGTAAAATTTATATCGATTTTTTGTAAAATTTATGAAAACGGAAAGGTAATAGCTGTAGCAAAACGGGATGCATGCGGTCTTTATAAATTAGAAACCGGGGATGCGCCTATAAATTCCGTTTCGTGCGAACACAGTATGCCATTAAGCGTCTCCTTGAGTACCCAGGTAGAGGTTCAATCTCAGGGTTTATGGCATCGTCGGCTTGGACATCTGAATAGTCGCAGCATGAACCTACTCAAGAGTGGTATGGCGGCTGGTATCGACTATGATGTATCCACATACGAGCAATGTATCGCTTGTATTGAAGGTAAGGTTACTAATTTACCTTTCCCTAAGAAATCTTTTTCACGTGCAAGTGATATGTTAGGACTGATTCACACGGACGTGTGCGGCCCTATGCCAGTGAAATCTATAGGCGGTGCGAGATATCTGCTAACATTTATTGACGATTTTTCTAGGAAGACATTTTGTTATTCAATAGAATCGAAAGACAAAGTTTTTGAGTGTTTTTTTGATTTTTAAAGCTCTTGTAGAGAACGAGACTAATAAAAAGATAAAAATCCTGAGAAGCGACAATGGTGGCGAGTACATCAATACGAGATTTAAGCAGTATTTGAGTAAGTGTGGAATCCGGCATCATACTACAGTTCCTCACTGTCCACAGCAAAATGCAGTTGCCGAACGCGCGAACCGAACGATTATGGAGGCGGTGCGCTGTATGCTTCTGGAAGCAGGTTTGGATCATCGGTTCTGGGCTGAGGCTGCTAACACTGCGGTGTACATTAAAAATCGCTCACCTACAAAGGCAGTTAGAGGTGCAACTCCAGAAGAAATTTACACTGGACATAAGGTAAACTTAGATAACTTACGAGTGTTTGGTTGTTTAGCATATGCTGTACAAAATAATCGTAATAAACTGGATCGCAAATCTAAACCTTACATATTCGCGGGATATTGTGAGAACACAAAAGGATACAGGCTCTTGGATGTTGAGAGCTATAAGCTAACAATAGCGAGAAATGTTAAGTTCATAGAGAATCAATTCCTCAAGCATCTGAACTTCACTAAAGTAGAATCAGATGTGGTTATAGAACTTAAGACTCCTTGTGTATCCGAGAATAGAACAGAGTCAGGACAAACTTCTGTGACTACTGATGATGCTAATGATAGCGAGGCTTTGACCAGTAGCTTGGTCACTGATCATCACTCAGATGCTACTTATGTTCCAGATGTTTCATTTGAGACAGATGACTCGAGAGCAGAATACGTGGAAGCTGATGAGAACTCCTTCTTATGTAGTTTTTTGACGGGGGAAGCGTGTGGCAGTGATGATCCAAGAACAGTTGAAGAAGCGTTGAATAGTCCTGAAGCCAGGCAGTGGCAAGCTGCTATGAAAGACGAGTATCAGTCCTTTTTGGACAATAAGTGCGTTACCTTAACCGATTTGCCGAAAGGTGCAAAGCCAATAAAAACCAAATGGATATTTAAGAAGAAAAGAGGGCTTAACGGTGAACTATTATTATTACGTAAAAACAGCCTTCCTAAACGGTGATTTAAAAGAAACCATTTTCATGGAAATACCAGAAGGTTTTGAAAAAGGTAGAGGCAATAATAAGGTGTATCGACTACACAAAGCTGTGTATGGTCTAAAACAAGCGCCTAAATCATGGAATGAAAAGATCAATCATATTCTTGTCAACAAACTCAAGTTTAAGAGATTGGTCTCTGAACCATGTGTATACATAAAGCGAAATGGCGACAAGTTTGTGATTATCGCATTGTATGTTGATGATTTAGTAATTTTTAGCAATTGTAATGCGGAAAAAAACTAAAACTAAATCATTGCTGATGAAAGAATTCGTGATGAAAGATCTTGGTCCTGTAGAAAGAGTTCTAGGATTAAGAATCAGGAAAAAGAATGGCAAGATCACTCTAGATCAAAGTGACTATATTAAAAAGATATTAGAAAAATACAAAATGCAAGACTGCAAATCTGTTGAAACTCCAATGCAGTGCCAAAAATTGAACAAAGCTGAAGAAAAAGATGACAGTTTGGAGTATCGAGAATTGATTGGTTGTCTTATGTATGTAGCGGTCTGTTCGCGCCCTGATATTTGTCACGCTGTAAGCGTATTAAGCCAATTCAATAACTGTTTTTCCGATGTCCACTGGAAAGCAGCTAAACGCGTGTTGCGTTATCTTAAAGGTACAGTAGATTACTGTATTACCTATGAGAAAACTGACTTATCTGTGACGGGTTTTGCTGATGCAGATTGGGCTTCTAATGAAATAGATAGACGTTCTTATACGGGATATGTTTTCAAAATTGGGAATTCTATTACTTGTTGGGAAAGTAGGAAACAGCGTACCGTTGCGTTATCGAGTACTGAGGCGGAGTACATGTCACTCTCCGATGCTTGTAAAGAAGCACTGTTTATAAAAACTTTCTTGCACGAATGTATAGGTAGTAATATTGAAATAACTATTTTCAATGATAATCAGTCGGCCTTGAAATTGACTGAAAGTAGTGTGTTTCATGGTAGGTCAAAACATATAGACATACGTCATCATTTCGTCCGGGAGGCGGTCAGCAATGGTGCAGTAAAAATAAATTTCATGCCAACGTCCAAAATGACGGCGGATGTCTTAACGAAACCTTTGTCGGTAGAGAAACATAAGTATTTTGTAAACGAGTTAGGTTTGGCTATCGATGTATGTTTGCAAGATAAGTTTAAGGGGCGGTGTTAGAGGTTGCAAACCTATAAGTTTAATATAAACTACATCTTGTCTACTGCTGTGTGTGTCCTAGCAACCGTTGTAACATTAGTCTAAAATAAAAATAATATATACCTTTTCTGTTGTACTACAAATAAGTATTTTCTTCCTGCAACCGTATCCCATTCTCTAATAGTACCAATAATGAATCAGCTATAAAGAGATGGCATAATCTGTTTAAAATATATCATGAAATACAATCAGAAATAACAAATATCATGTCACTCAATAGGAAAGGAAATTAAAAAATATATCACAATATCCACGTAATTTAATACAGTCTAAACTCAGAAGCTAAAGAACACACTTACGAAAACTGAATTAAATAACATTATTAAATTGCAAAATAACAATGACATAGTTGGTAGTCAAGGATAGTATAACTGGCAGTAAATACATTCCAGCAGGAATGTTGGATAACAACTTGATTTCAATTGGATTCTTCTTTATCAGACGAATAAGATCCTTTACCGATTTCGCTTCAGCTTCGTTCGAATCTGAAATATACGTCTTGTTTGTGCAGACTAAACAGTTAATACAGGCTGGACACCTACGCTAAAACGGTCACCACGTATTCAGTACATCATTTTGAACCCCTCCACATAGAAAATTTTGTCAGTTATTAAATTAACAAACTGTTTCCTACAAAACTGCAATACCTACACGGTCCGAATGTATGGAACAGCTGATTTGATTTAAATGACCGATGAAAAATCTCTAGGTGGTGGTTCAAAATGATGTACCGTACTGAATTCGTTGTATCCATTTTAGCGTCGGTGTCCCTTCCAGTGTGTATTTCTTTCTAAATAAGGATACAGTTGCCAGTAACTTAAACAACTGATTTTGATCCTATTATCAATAATATTATCTCACCAATAATTATCATTGTATTATAAAGTCGAGCCAAGAGTATGTGGAACTTCACCCCTTGATTTCGCATCATTTGACCAGCATAAATCGGCAGTATCGTTATTGCTACAAAGCTCCATATTATAAACATTGTTTTCATGTCTACTGTCTGAAATGTATTAAAAATAAAGTAGTTAGTCATCATGGTCTTCCTGCCTTTGTCCCATTCATGTCCGACGTGAGAGCGTCCATTACCACCAGGAAGAGGTAAGGGCTAAGAGCCGACCCTTGGTGCAAGCCGGCCGCCGCATTGAAGCTACCGGTAGTGCCCGCTGTAAACCGTACTTGGGTACTGCATCGACTGTACATCGCACGGATCAACTGCACATACTTGCCAGACACACCTCTCTCCTTAAGAGCCCGCCACAGAACCTTACGGGGTACCCGGTCGTATGCCTTTTCGAGATCGATAAACACCATGTAAATTTTTATATGTATTTCTCGCACAGCTGGTGGATAGCGAAAATGGCATCCGTCGTTCCCTGACCAGGCATGAAACCTAATTGGTTCTGCGAAATTTCGCTCTCTTCTCTAAGTCGCCTTTCAATAACTTTCTCCCAAACTTTCATACTGTATGACATTAGCTTTATCCTTCTATAATTGTTGCACCCCAGCACATCACCTTTGTTCTTAAAAATGGGCACCAGTAAACTGTTACACCATTCGTCAGATATGGCTTCTGCCAGCAACACTTTATTGAAGAATAAAGCTAACCACGTTCATCCGTTCATCCTCAATAACTTCCATACTTCAACCGGTATTCCGTCCGGTCCTAGTGCCTTACCATTCTTCATTCCAATTACTGCAATCCTCACTACATCCACGCTAACCTTTCTCACTAGTCCCTCATTCACTGGTTTATTTTCAAGCACACCACTCCAGTCATTCTCCTCATTCATCAGTCTTTCAAAGTAACCCTTCTACCTATCCTTAATTTTCTCATCATCCGAAATAACCGTTCCAGCTTCGTCTTTTACACATTTTACCTGACCAACATCCTTCGCCTTTCTCTCTCTAGCTCTAGCAAGTCGGTATAGGTGTTTTTGGCCTGCTGGACTATTCAGTCTATCATAGAGCTTATTCTGGGCGTTAGGTCTCGCTATAGCCACAGCTCTCTTGGCTTTTTTCTTGAGAGCATCATACTCACTCTTCTTTACAGCTTTCAAACTAGCACTCTCATTTCCAACACTCTGCCATTCTTTAAACATCTTCTTTTTTTTGTTAAGCACATTCTGTATATCTGTCGACCACCACCATGTTTCCCTGTGTATCGTGCCCCTTCTTTTCGTCTCTCCCAAAATACCGTTTGCTGCGCTCCTAATGCACCGAGCCATCTCATTCCAACATTCATTTACACTTTGACCTTTCATATCACCCATCTCTATCATTTTATTCACCAATCGTTCTATTAATTTCTTCGCACAATCAGATTTCTCTAGCATATTATTTTAGGGGGAGGTCACTCTTTTTCTTTAAGAAGCCTTATTTGTACGACTATTTCCATAACCAGAAGTCTATGTTGTGAGGCCAAGTCTTCTCCCGGTAGCACCTTGCAGTCTTTGATGTGCTTTAAGTTGTTGCGTCTGACGAGAAAGTAGTCGATTTGCGTGTTATGCGTTCCACTTTTGTATGTTATAAGGTGTCCATCGGCTTTTTGGAAACAAGTGTTGGCCACTGCCAGATCGAATGCAGTAGCCGATTGTTAAATTATCAATAGAGTTTCCCCCTCAGTGTTGCGATTAACAAATCCCCATCACCCCTGTACTATTCATAACTTCCTCTCATTCTTCCCATATGTCCATTAAAATCACCTCCAATTATCAATTCTTCATGCACGGGGTGGTTATCAAAACCGTATCAAAATCCTCCCAAAACTTCTCTTTCACTCTTTCTTCATATTCTACAGTTAGTCATTTTAGTCAAAATCATTGTA
Organism: Standfussiana lucernea; assembly: GCA_964057025.1. Lineage (NCBI taxonomy): Eukaryota > Metazoa > Arthropoda > Insecta > Lepidoptera > Noctuidae > Standfussiana > Standfussiana lucernea. The sequence continues at coordinate 14,327,000 of OZ059791.1, read as the reverse complement.
GGGTTAGCGAGAAATAGGTAGGTAAAGAAAACATGAAGTAGCAGGGCGACAGATCTTCGCATTATCAATACGTGCTCGAGCTCATCCAAACCATGATGAACTACACTCTGTGTGTTATTCTGCTTTGATATAGTTTCTTTTACTGTAGAAAAACCTCCATCCTTATTATAAACAATAAAAAACAAGTCATGATTCACTTACATTCGAAACATTCTTGTTGCACATATGATTCATCAACAGCATGTAATATATCATTGATAGTATTAACGAAAATGTGAACTGAAACACAATAATAACATTACAATGTATTAAAAGCAAGGAACTGAATACCGGGATAAAAAATAAATTAACATAACTCTTCTAACTAAGAGGCTTAAAGCATGGCAAAATGTACCTGTCGTCCGAAGCACAGCGTCAATTTTTCACTGCAGTTTGCTAAATGCTGGTACATTTGAAGCCATCCTTGAATCTTCTCCCTTGTGATATCACATTGCTCATCTGGATTATTAACGCACCTGCCTACACTGCTCTGAACGGCAGATATCATTGAATTCATGCATTTGGTCAAATTAACCACTACCATAATACGAACAAACAAGATGACTTTCTGAAATACTATTGTGATTATAATAAAAGCTTGCGACACGAAAATGGAAATAAAAAACATTATATCTGTATCACCGTCATCTTTCACATAATTTGTAAAAGTCTCAGCAGCTCTGTAGACACTAAATACGATAGCTAATGTTATAAAAACAATGCTGAAACGGTTCATTTTCTTAAGAGCTCGATCAAATTCGTCATCTATAAAACAATTAAAGATATAAGTGACGCTTCCTAAATATGACAAAAAGGCGCGATTGTAACAGATCCCAGTTACAACAGATGAGACAGAGTTTAAATAACTTAATACAGAAAAACAAGTATGAATGAATTTAGCTTTAGCACTATCATGTCCTTTTCGCAAGAAATAGGCTTCACTGAAAAGGATTATAAAGTGAAACATATTCTGAACTAATAATTGGAAAATTATCAAACGCTTCTTAAGCTTCTTCTGGCTGCAATAGTTCCTGTAGATTCCCAAGATATTCTCCATAAATAGTAAATGATTCAACCACTTTATTGGAGACATTTTAATTTGTAATGTTGTTCGTCTCGGTGTCGACGGTAAAACTATAATTTTGACGGATGGAAACATTTTGGTTATTTTAATTTAGTAATAAGTAGTTTAAGTAATCATAAGACACTATCTAACTACGAGTATGTACGTCTACGTATAACCATTACTAAAAACGAATCAATTATTTATGAGCCATCTAATACATATAAACTGCAGTATAACAATGACCCAGTTTACAGCCAACGTGAGTATAACTAGCAGCAGGATTTTTTCAGTAGCAGCGGCGACTGGACTTGTACCCGGTTGATGGCAATAGGCTCGCTCCTATAACATAAGACTTAAACATTAATATTGAAATGTGGGTATAATATTAGGTACATCTCTGCCTAACCCTTCGGAGATTACAGGTGTGATTATTAAATCATAAAGAGAAAAAAGAAAAAATCTTTATAATTAACAATAATATTACATTAGTAATGTTATTCATTAACTATTGTATTCCTCTTTATTTGTCTATAATATAACTTGAATCTTTTGAATAGCGTAGTGTGATGAAATGTAGTTGACTACTTTTGGCGACAACAATAGAAGTACCAACATTGTAATATAATGTTGGGCCAACTCTTCGAATGAATTTCAACCCGAGGCTATCAATCCATAAATAATTGGTATATAATATAGATCTATACATAAAAAATCCTACTCTCTACTCATTATTCTACCAATTATAATATTAAATATAACAAAATTATCGAACTGTTGAATTTTTCCAATTTAATCAAAGCTTTTGACTTAGTTACTCATGATCCTAAAAATGTTACGCATGTAGAACATGTAAATTAACGCAAAGTCCTCTCGAAAATACGCAACAATAACAAATTGGAAAAATCAAATCGTTCAGGAGCGAGATTACAAAGTCAAGTGGAAATCAGAACTGATCAAAGTATTAAAGAGTTGGAGTTTCACAAGGCAGTATTTTGGGATCACTTTTATTTCTACTCTAAGTTAAGGTCTGTTAGTAGTATCAGTGTGTTAGTGTCTGTATACATTTAAACTATTCTTCGTAAACAAATGTTTCACCAGGAAAACGTTGTGCTACATTGACATTCATATAAAGTGTCAATTTTATTAAACTTTGGAATTTATTGAACAATATAGAAATACAATTAATATAGCCTAACTACTGTAGATTAAACCGTAACAAAAACAATTCAAAACTTTGAATATTTGAAAGAATGTGCGACTCGATGATGTTTTTTTACTGAACAAAGTGTATAATAAAAAAATAATACTTTATTTGATTTTAAATTCTTACCTGGCGACTACAGCTAAGCGTTGCTTTTACACATCAGTTTGCTGAATCCCGATACAGTTTAATCCATCCTCGAATCTGCTCCAGTGTGATATTACATTGCTCATTCGCCCTGATATGATTACTACTTGGACTTGTCGGAACTGCTGCTATCAACGTAGTTAAGCTTTCGGAAAATTGAACTATTATTATGATAATGACATACAACATAATGTGCTGAAATACCATGGTCATTCCTATGAAAGCTTGTGATATAAAAATGGGAATTACAAAATACGGATCCGTAACATGGTTCCTTTGAAAAATTGTTATAATGATGTCCAAGCATCTGTAGGTAATAAAAGCGAATAAAAAGAATACAAAGAAGCGGTAAGCTGGTAAATTTTCTGAAATGAAATAATTAACAGAAACAGAAATCATTTATTTGCTAATAATGTAGGTATACAAATATGATGGTTATTTTGAAGAGAGTCCCGATACATTTTACCTTACGGCATGCAAAATTATTTAATTTTATTTTGAGACACAATGATCATAAACAGTCTGACGACCATAAATTAACAATACAAAAAGACAACAAAAAAAGGATTCCATTAGGCTATTAAGCAACATTAGGTTCTATCATTATTAAAAATACTCATATTATTCAAAAATATTCAGATTTAGGAATTAAATACGAGTGTAAAAAATCCCTTAACGAAGTCAAAAGACATCACATATTCTTTCCGGCATTACGGTTTTTTTTCTACATGTTTTATTAGGTGCATTGAGTCTTTGTGTACGTTTTATTGTGCACTACAGATAATAGTGGTTTATCACACACCATCAAAAGGTATTTACTATCGACCATTTTGCTCAATGTTACATATTATTTGTAAAGGATGCGAAGATTTTCGATGTATATTACATACGTCCTGCAGTCACAAAGTATCACGAACCACAGCAACGGGTCATGTAAAAGATAAATGAAAATAACTACCAACTCAGGTCACCTAAGTATGATGAAAGGTACCTGTCGTCCGAAGCATAGAGTAACTTTTTCAGAGCAGTTTGCCAAATCACGATACAGTTCAACCCATCCTTGTATCTACTCCCTTGTGATATCACATGGCTCATCCGGACCAATATTTAAACTCTGTACTCTTTCCTGAGCGGCTGATATTGTTGATTTCAAGCATTTGACCAATTGAACCATTATCATGATAACAAAGAACAATACGATTTTATGTAATACTAATCTCACTAATTCTTGTGACATAAATCCGGAAACCAGAGTAAACATATCCTTATCTCCACCCATTTGTAGGTTATTTATAAAAATCTGCGTAGATCTGTACAGAGAAATCCCTAGGGTACAAACTGTAGTAGTCATGCTGAAGAAGTATGTTTTCTTGAGACCATGAATAAACTTGTCATCTCGAAAACATTCGAAGACACAACTGATGCGTCTAATAAAAGACACAAAGGCGCCGTTGGAACAGATGCCGATCATGACGGATAACAACGAGTTTACAAAAGTTACAGCAGAAAAACCACCATGAATTACATTTTATAGATCGAATTCCTTTCCTCCCAATAAAAATACTCTTCATTAATAAGGCTGAAAGTGTGCAGCATAAACTGAACGACAATTTGTAAAATGATGAAACATTTCTTCATCTTCTTCTGACTATAATAATCTCTGTTTATTCCTAAGAGTTTTTCCAGAATCAAAAAATTATTCAACCACTTCAACGGAGACACATTGTCGCATGCTACGTTAAACTATTAATGAATGGAAACTTTATCTTTTTTTTTGATGTTGGTAAGAGGTTTTTCAAAGTTAATTAAGCAACACCAACTCTATTATTGGTGTACTACTTCGTACCAATAATTAAACAGCTACAAAGAGATGGCTTATTCTATTTAAAAATATCATGTCACTGAATAGGAAAGGAAATTAAAAAATATATCACAATATCCACGTAATTTAATACAGTCTAAACTCAGAAGCTAAAGAACACACTTACGAAAACTGAATTAAATAACATTATTAAATTGCAAAATAACAATGACATAGTTGGTAGTCAAGGATAGTATAACTGGCAGTAAATACATTCCAGCAGGAATGTTGGACAACAACTTGATTCCAATTGGATTCTTCTTTATCAGACGAATGAGATCTTTTATCGATTTCGCTTCAGCTTCGTTCGAATCTGAAATATTAGTTTACTAAACAGTTAATACGTGGTGGATGAAACAGTTACGCTAAAACAGTTACCACGTATTTAGTTCATCATTTTGACCCCCTCCACATAGAAAATTTCGTCAGTTATTAAAAAAAACAAACTGTTTCCTACAAAACTGCAATACCTTCACGGTCAAAATGTATGGAACAGCTGATTTTATTTAAATGACCGATGAAAAATCTCTAGGTGGTGGTTCAAAATGATGTACCGTACTGAATTCGTTGTAACCAGTTTCTTTCCAAATAAGGATACATTTGCCAGTAACTTAAACAACTGATTTTGATCCTATTATCAATAATATTATCTCACCAATAATTATCATTGTATTATAAAGTCGAGCCAAGAGTATGTGGAACTTCACCCCTTGATTTCGCATCATTTGACCAGCATAAATCGGCAGTATCGTTATTGCTACAAAGCTCCATATTATAAAAATTGTTTTAGTTTCTACTGTCTGAAATGTATTAAAAATAAAGTAGTTAGTCATCATGATCTTCCTGCCTTTGTCCCATTCATGTCCGACGTGAGAGCGTCCATTACCACCAGGAAGAGGTAAGGGCTAAGAGCCGACCCTTGGTGCAAGCCGGCCGCCGCATTGAAGCTACCGGTAGTGCCCGCTGTAAACCGTACTTGGGTACTGCATCGACTGTACATCGCACGGATCAACTGCACATACTTCCCAGACACACCTTTCTCCTTAAGAGCCCACCACAGAACCTCACGGGGTACCCGGTCGTATGCCTTTTCGAGGTCGATAAATACCATGTGCAAGTTTTTATCTGCACCTCTGTATTCCTCGCACAGCTGGTGGATAGCGAAAATGTCATCCGTCGTTCCCCGACCAGGCATGAAATCTAATTGGTTCTGTGAAATTTCGCTCTCTTCTCTAAGTCGCTTTTCAACAACTTTCTCCCAAACTTTCATACTATGTGACATTAGCTTTATCTTTGTATAATTGTTGCACTCCAGCACATCACCTTTGTTTTTAAAAATGGGCACCAGTGAACTGTTACACCATTCGTCAGATATGGCTTCTGCCAGCAACACTTTATTGAAGAATAAAGCTAACCACGTTCATCCGTTCATCCGTTCATCCTCAATAACTTCCATACTTCAACCGGTATTCCGTCCGGTCCTAGTGCCTTACCATTCTTCATTCCAATTACTGCAATCCTCACTACATCCACGCTAACCTTTCTCACTAGTCCCTCATTCACTGGTTTATTTTCAAGCACACCACTCCAGTCATTCTCCTCATTCATCAGTCTTTCAAAGTAACCCTTCTACCTATCCTTAATTTTCTCATCATCCGAAATAACCGTTCCAGCTTCGTCTTTTACACATTTTACCTGACCAACATCCTTCGCCTTTCTCTCTCTAGCTCTAGCAAGTCGGTATAGGTGTTTTTGGCCTGCTGGACTATTCAGTCTGTCATAGAGCTTATTCTGGGCGTTAGGTCTCGCTAAAGCCACAGCTCTCTTGGCTTTTTTCTTGAGAGCATCATACTCACTCTTCTTTACAGCTTTCAAACTAGCACTCTCATTTCCAACACTCTGCCATTCTTTAAACATCTTCTTTTTTTTGTTAAGCACATTCTGTATATCTGTCGACCACCACCATGTTTCCCTGTGTATCGTGCCCCTTCTGTTCGTCTCTCCCAAAATACCGTTTGCTGCGCTCCTAATGCACCGAGCCATCTCATTCCAACATTCATTTACACTTTGACCTTTCATATCACCCATCTCTATCATTTTATTCACCAATCGTTCTATTAATTTCTTCGCACAATCAGATTTCTCTAGCATATTATTTTAGGGGGAGGTCACTCTTTTTCTTTAAGAAGCCTTATTTGTACGACTATTTCCATAACCAGAAGTCTATGTTGTGAGGCCAAGTCTTCTACCGGTAGCACCTTGCAGTCTTTGATGTGCTTTAAGTTGTTGCGTCTGACGAGAAAGTAGTCGATTTGCGTGTTATGCGTTCCACTTTTGTATGTTATAAGGTGTCCATCGGCTTTTTGGAAACAAGTGTTGGCCACTGCCAGATCGAATGCAGTAGCCGATTGTTAAATTATCAATAGAGTTTCCCCCTAAGTGTTGCGATTAACAAATCCCCATCACCCCTGTACTATTTCATAACTTCCTCTCATTCTTCCCATATGTCCATTTAAATCACCTCCAATTATCAATTCTTCATGCACGGGGTGGTTATTAAAACCGTATCAAAATCCTCCCAAAACTTCTCTTTCACTCTTTCTTCATATTCTACAGTTAGTCATTTTAGTCAAAATCATTGTAGGGTTAGCGAGAAATAGGTAGGTGAAGAAAACATAAAGTAGCAGGGCGACAGATCTTCGCATTATCAATACGTGCTCGAGCTCATCCAAACCATGATGAACTACACTCTGTGTGTTATTCTGCTTTGATATAGTTTCTTTTACTGTAGAAAAACCTCTATCCTTCTTATAAACAATAAAAAACAAGTCATGATTCACTTACATTCGAAACATTCTTGTTGCACATATGATTCATCAACAGCATGTAATATATCATTGATAGTATTAACGAAAATGTGAACTGAAACACAATAATAACATTACGATGTATTAAAAGCAAGGAACTGAATACCGGGATAAAAAATAAATTAACATAACTCTTCTAACTAAGAGGCTTAAGCATGGCAAAATGTACCTGTCGTCCGAAGCACAGCGTCAATTTTTCACTGCAGTTTGCTAAATGCTGGTACATTTCAAGCCATCCTTGAATCTTCTCCCTTGTGATATCACATTGCTCATCTGGATTATTAACGCACCTGCCTACACTGCTCTGAACGGCAGATACCATTGAATTCATGCATTTGGTCAAATTAACCACTACCATAATACGAACAAACAAGATGACTTTCTGAAATACTATTGTGATTATAATAAAAGCTTGCGACACGAAAATGGAAATAAAAAACATTATATCTGTATCACCGTTATCTTTCACATAATTTGTAAAAATCTCAGCAGCTCTGTAGACACTAAATACGATAGCTAATGTTATAAAAACAATGCTGAAACGGTTCATTTTCTTAAGAGCTCGATCAAATTCGTCATCTTTAAAACAATTAAAGATATAAGTGACGCTTCCTAAATATGACAAAAAGGCGCGATTGTAACAGATCCCAGTTACAACAGATGAGACAGAGTTTAAATAAGTTAATGCAGAAAAACAAGTATGAATGAATTTAGCTTTAGCACTATCATGTCCTTTTCGCAAGAAATAGGCTTCACTGATAAGGATTATAAAGTGAAACATATTCTGAACTAATATTTGGAAAATTATCAAACGTTTCTTAAGCTTCTTCTGGCTGCAATAGTTCCTGTAGATTCCCAAGATATTCTCCATAAATAGTAAATGATTCAACCACTTTATTGGAGACATTTTAATTTGTATTGTTGTTCGTCTCAGTGTCGACAGTAAAACTATAATTTTAACGGATGGAAACATTTTGGTTATTTTAATTTAGTAATAAGTAGTTTAAGTAATCATGAGACACTATCTAACTACGAGTATGTACGTCTACGTATAACCATTACTAAAAACGAATCAATTATTTATGAGCCATCTAATATATATAAACTGCAGTATAACAATGACCCAGTTTACAGCCAACGTGAGTATAACTAGCAGCAGGATTTTTTCAGTAGCAGCGGCGACTGGACTTGTACCCGGTTGATGGCAATAGGCTCGCTCCTATAACATAAGACTTAAACATTAATATTGAAATGTGGGTATAATATTAGGTACATCTCTGCCTAACCCTTCGGAGATTACAGGTGTGATTAATAAATCATAAAGAGAAAAAAGAAAAAATCTTTATAATTAACAATAATATTACATTAGTAATGTTATTCATTAACATTATTCATTATTATTTTATTATTTTTTGTTTTATTTTTTATTTTTTTAATTGTTTGTTATTCATTTGTATTCCTCTTTATTTGTCTATAATTTATCTTGAATCTAAATTTGAATAGTGTAGTGCGATAATCAACTACATTTGGCGACAACAATAGAAGTACCAACATTTTAATATAATGTTGGGCCAACTCTACGAATGAATTTCGACCCGAGGCTATCAATCCATAAATAATTGGTATATAATATAGACCTATACATAAAAAATCCTGCTATCTACTCATTATTCTACCAATTATAATATCAAATATGACAAAATAAAATATCGAACTGTTGAATTTTTACAATTAATCAAAGCTTTTGACTTAGTTACTCATGATGCTAAAAATGTTACGCATGTAGAACATGTAAATTAACGCAAAGTCCCCTCGAAAATACGCAACAATAACAAATTGTAAAAATCAAATCGTTCAGGAGCGAGATTACAAAGTCAAGTGTAAGTCAGAACTGGTCAAAGTATTAAAGAGTTGGAGTTTCACAAGGCAGTATATTGGGACCACTTTTATTTCTACTCTAAGTTAACGTCTGTTACTAGTATCAGTGTGTTAGTGTCTGTATACATTTAAACTATTCTTCGTAAACAAATGTTTCACCAGGAAAACGTTGTGCTACATTGACATTCATATAAAGTGTCAATTTTATTAAACTTTGGAATTTAGTGAACAATATAGAAATACAATAATTATTAATATAGCCTAACTACTGTAGATTAAACCGTAACAAAAACAATTCAAAACTTTGAATATTTGAAAGAATGTGCGACTCGATGATGTTTTTTTACTGAACAAAGTGTATAATAAAAAAATAATACTTTATTTGATTTTAAATTCTTACCTGGCGACTACAGCTAAGCGTTGCTTTTACACATCAGTTTGCTGAATCCCGATACAGTTTAATCCATCCTCGAATCTGCTCCAGTGTGATATTACATTGCTCATTCGCCATGATATGATTACTACTTATACTTGTCGGAACTGCTGATATCAACGAAGTTAAGCTTTCGGAAAATTGAACTATTATTATGATAATGACATACAACATAATGTGCTGAAATACCATGGTCATTCCTATGAAAGCTTGTGATATAAAATGGGAATTACAAAATACGGATCCGTAACATGGTCCCTTTGAAAAATTGTTATAATGATGTCCACGCATCTGTAGGTAATAAAAGCAAATAAAAAGAAATACAAAGAAGCGGTAAGCCGGTAAATTTTCTGAAATGAAATAATTAACAGAAACAGAAATCATTTATTTGCTAATAATGTAGGTATACAAATATGATGGTTATTTTGAAGAGAGTCCCGATACATTTTACCTTACGGCATGCAAAATTATTTAATTTTATTTTGAGACACAATGATCATAAACAGTCTGACGACCATAAATTAACAATACAAAAAGACAACAAAAAAAGGATACCATTATGCTATTAAGCAACATTACTATCATTATTAAAAATACACATATTATTCAAAAATATTCGGATTTATGAATTAAATACGAGGGTAAAAAATCCCTTAACGAAGTCAAAAGACATCACATATTCTTTCCGGCATTACAGTTTTTTTTCTACATGTTTTATTAGGTGCATTGAGTCTTTGTGTACGTTTTATTGTGCACTACAGATAATAGTGGTTTATCACACACCATCAAAAGGTATTTACTATCGACCATTTTGCCCAATGTTACATATTATTTGTAAAGGATGCGAAGATTTTCGATGTGTATTACGTCCTGCAGTCATAAAGTATCACGAACCACAACAACGGGTCATGTAAAAGATAAATGAAAATAACTACTAACTCAGGTCACCTAAGTATGATGAAAGGTACCTGTCGTCCGAAGCATAGAGTAACTTTTTCACAGCAGTTTGCCAAATGCCGATACAGTTCAACCCATCATTGTATCTACTCCCTTGTGATATCACATGGCTCATCCGAACCAATATTAAAACTCTGTACTCTCTCCTGAGCGGCTGATATTGTTGATTTCAAGCATTTGACCAATTGAACCACTATCATGATAACAAAGAACAATACGATTTTCTTTAATACTAATCTCACTAATGTTTGTGACATAAATCCGGAAACCAGAGTAAACGTATCCTTATCTCCACCCATTTGTAGGTTATTTATAAAAATCTGCGTAGATCTGTACAGAGAAAACCCTAGGGTACATACTGTAGTAGTCATGCTGAAGAAGTATGTTTTCTTGAGACCATGAATAAACTTGTCATCTCGAAATCATTCAAAGACACAACTGATGCGTCTAATTAAAGACACAAAGGCGCCGTTGTAACAGATGCCGATCATGACGGATAACAACGATTTTACAAAAGTTACAGCAGAAAAACCACCATGAATTACATTAATTCGATCGAATTCCTTTTGTTTCTGATCTTAATTTTAAATTTGATCTAATTTTATTATGAATTTGCTTTTAAATTTAATTTAAATTTAATTTTACTGATTTAAATTTTGAAAAAAAAAAAAAATTTGATTTTGTTTTGAATTTAATTTTGATAATAGATTTTTATTGTATAATGTTTTTAATTTAATTTATTTTAATTTTGATTTTAATTTTCATTATCTCTATTTTGTCTACCAATAATAATAATAATTCAGGGGAGGAGCGAGACAACCCCGACACAAGTGTTATTAACCACTTACTGGGGCTGTTTCATTCAAAATTTGTTATGTAAATGTTAGAGATTTAATAAACATTTTTTTTTTATTTATTTTTTTTTTTTTCCTCCTATTAAAAATACTCTTCATTAATAAGGCTGAAAGTGTGCAGCATAAACTGAACTAACATTTGTGACCAACATTCGTGATAAAACATTTCTTCATCTTCTTCTGACTATAATAATCCCTGTTTATTTCCATGAGTTTTTACAGAATCCAAAAATTGTTCAACCACTTTCATCGAATGAAATGATGGAACAGATGGTGCCTGCGAAGTTCAACTATTAATGAATGGAAACTTTATGTTTTTTTAATGTTGGTAAGAGGTTTTTCAAAGTTAATTAAGCAACACCAACTCTATTATTGGTGTACTACTTCGTACCAATAATTAATCAGCTATAAAGAGATGGCTTATTCTGTTTAAAATATATCATTAAATACAATCAGAAATAACAAATATGTCATGTCACTCAATAGGAAAGGAAATTAAAAAATATATCACAATATCCACGTCATTTAATACAGTCTAAACTGAGAAGTTAAAGAACACACTTACGAAAAACTGAATTAAATAACATTATTAAATTGCAAAATAACAATGACATAGTTGGTAGTCAACGATAGTATAACTGGCAGTAAATACATTCCAGCAGGAATGTTGGACAACAACTTGATTCCAATTGGATTCTTCTTTATCAGACGAATAAGATCTTTTATCGATTTCGCTTCAGCTTCGTTCGAATCTGAAATATTAATTTACGAAATATTTCAAATACGTCTTGTTTGTGCAGACTAAACAGTTAATACGTGGTGGATGAAACAGTTACGCTAAAACAGTTACCACGTATTTAGTTCATCATTTTGACCCGCTCCACATAGAAAATTTTGTCAGTTATTAAAAAAAACAAACTGTTTCCTACAAAACTGCAATACCTTCACGGTCAAAATGTATGGAACAGCTGATTTTATTTAAATGACCGATGAAAAATCTCTAGGTGGTGGTTCAAAATGATGTACCGTACTGAATTCGTTGTAACCAGTTTAGCGTCGGTGTCCCTTCCACTGTGTATTTCTTTCCAAATAAGGATACAGTTGCCAGTAACTTAAACAACAGATTTTGATCCTATTATAAATAATATTATCTCACCAATAATTATCATTGTATTATAAAGTCGAGCCAAGAGTATGTGGAACTTCACCCCTTGATTTCGCATCATTTGACCAGCATAAATCGGCAGTATCGTTATTGCTACAAAGCTCCATATTATAAAAATTGTTTTAGTTTCTACTGTCTGAAATGTATTAAAAATAAAGTAGTTAGTCATCATGATCTTTCTGCCTTTGTCCCATTCATGTCCGACGTGAGAGCGTCCATTACCACCAGGAAGAGGTAAGGACTGAGAGCCGACCCTTGGTGCAAGCCGCATTGAAGCTACCGGTAGTGCCCGCTGTAAACCGTACTTGGGTACTGCATCGACTGTACATCGCACGGATCAACTGCACATACTTGCCAGACACACCTTTCTCCTTAAGAGCCCACCACAGAACCTCACGGGGTACCCGGTCGTATGCCTTTTCGAGGTCGATAAACACCATGTGCAAGTTTTTATGTGCACCTCTGTATTTCTCGCACAGCTGGTGGATAGCGAAAATGGCATCCGTCGTTCCCCGACCAGGCATGAAATCTAATTGGTTCTGTGAAATTTCGCTCTCTTCTCTAAGTCGCTTTTCAACAACTTTCTCCCAAACTTTCAAACTATGTGACATTAGCTTTATCTTTGTATAATTGTTGCACTCCAGCACATCACCTTTGTTTTTAAAAATGGGCACCAGTGAACTGTTACACCATTCTTCAGGTATGGCTTCTTCCAGCAACACTTTATTGAAGAATAAAGCTAACCACGTTCATCCGTCCATCCACAATACCTTCCATACTTCAACCGGTATTCCGTCCGGTCCTAGTGCCTTACCAATCTTCATTCCATTTACTGCAATCCTCACTTCATCCACGCTAACGTTTCTCACTAGTCCCTCATTCACTGGTTTATTTTCAAGCACACCACTCCAGTCATTCTCCTCATTCATCAGTCTTTCAAAGTAACCCTTCTACCTATCCTTAATTTTCTCATCATCCGAAATAACCGTTCCAGCTTCGTCTTTTACAAATTTTACCTGACCAACATCCTTCGCCTTTCTATCTCTAGCTCTAGCAAGTCGGTATAGGTGTTTTTGGCCTGCTGGACTATTCAATCTGTCATAGAGCTTATTCTGGGCGTTAGGTCTCGCTATAGCCACAGCTCTCTTGGCTTTTTTCTTGAGAGCATCATACTCACTCTTCTTTACAGCTTTCAAACTAGCACTCTCATTTCCAACACTCTGCCATTCTTTAAACATCTTCTTTTTTTTTTGTGAAGCAAATTCTGTATCTCTGTCGACCATCTTTCACATCACCCGTCTCTATCATTTTATCCACCACTCGTTTTATTAATTTCTTCGCACAATCAGATTTCTTTAGCATATTATTTTAGGGGGACGTCGCTCTTTTTCTTTAAGAAGCCTTATTTGTACGACTACTTTCATAACAAGAAGTCTATGTTGTGAGACCAAGTCTTCTCCCGTTAGCACCTTGCAGTCTTTGATGTGGTTTAAGTTGTTGCGTCTGACGAGGAAGTAGTCGATTTGCATGTTATGCGTTCCACTTTTGTATGTTATAAGGTGTCCATCGGCTTTTTGGAACCAAGTGTTGGCCACTGCCAGATCGAATGCAGTAGCCGATTGTTAAATTATCAATAGAGTTTCCCCCTCAGTGTTGATATTAACAAAACCCCATCCCCCGTATACTCTTTCATAACTTCCTCTTATTCTTCCCACATGTCCATTAAAATCACTTCCAATTATCAATTCTTCATGCACGGGGTGGTTATCAAAACCGTATCAAAATCCTCCCAAAACTTCTTTCACTCTTTCTTCATATTCTACAGTTAGTCATTTTAGTCAAAATCATTGTAGGTTTAGCGAGAAATAGATAGGTGAAGAAAACATAAAATAGCAGGGCGACAGATCTTCGCATTATCAATACGTGCTTGAGCTCATCCGAACCACGATAAACTACACTCTGTGTGTTATTCTGCTGTGATATCGTTTCTTTTTACTGTAGAAAAACCTCCATCCTTATTATAAACAATAAAAAAACAAGTCATGATACACTTACATTTGAAACATTCTTGTTGCAAATATGATTCATATACAGCATATAATATATCATTGATAGTATTAACGAAAATGTGAACTGAAACACAATAATAACATTACAATGTATTAAAAGCCAGGAACTGAATACCGTGATAAAAATTAAATTAACTTAACTCTACTAACTAAGAGGCTTAAGCATGGCAAAATGTACCTGTCGTCCGAAGCACAGCGTCAATTTTTCACTGCAGTTTGCTAAATGCTGGTACATTTGAAGCCATCCTTGAATCTTCTCCCTTGTGATATCACATTGCTCATCTGGACTATTAACGCACCTGCCTACCCTGCTCTGAACGGCAGATATCTTTGAATTCATGCATTTCGTCAAATTAACCACTACCATAATACGAACAAACAAGATGACTTTCTGACATACTATGGTGATTTTAATAAAAGCTTGCGATACGAAAATGGAAATATAAAACATTATATCTGTATCATCGTCATCTTTAACATAATTTGTAAAAGTCTCAGCAGCTCTGTAGACACTAAATACGATAACGAATGTTATAAAAACAATGCTGAAACGGTTCGTTTTCTTAAGAGCTCGATCAAATTCGTCATCTTTAAAACAATTAAAGATATAAGTGACGCTTCCTAAATATGACAAAAAGGCGCGATTGTAACAGATACCAGTTACAACAGATGAGACAGAGTTTAAATAAGTTAATGCATAAAAACAAGTATGAATGAATTTAGCTTTAGCACTATCATGTCCTTTTCGCAAGAAATAGGCTTCACCGAAAAGGATTATAAAGTGAAACATATTCTGAACCAATAATTGGAAAATTATCAAACGTTTCTTAAGCTTCTTCTGGCTGCAATAGTTCCTGTAGATTCCCAAGATATTCTCCATAAATAGTAAATGATTCAACCACTTTATTGGAGACATTTTAATTTGTATTGTTGTTCGTCTAGGTGTCGACGGTAAAACTATAATTTTGACGGATGGAAACATTTTGTTATTTTAATTTAGTAATAAGTAGTTTAAGTAATCATGAGACACTATCTAACTACGAGTATGTACGTCTACGTATAATCATTACTAAAAACGAATTAATTATTTATGAGCTATCTAATATGATTAAACTGCAGTATAACAATGACTCAGTTTACAGCGAACTTGAATATAACTAGCAGCAGGATTTTTTTCAGTGGCAGCGGCGACTGGATTTGTACCCGGTTGATGGCAATAGGCTCGCCCGTATAACATGGGACTTAAACATTACTATTGAAATATGGGTGTAATATTAGGTACATTTCTGCCTAACCCTTCGGAGATTACAAGTGTGATTATTAAATCATAAAGAGAAAAAAGAAAAAATCTTATACACTTATACATTAAAACTATTCTTCGTAAACAAATGGTTCACCAGCAAAACGTTGTGCTACATTGACATTCGTATAAAATGACAATTTTATTATACTTTGGAATTTAGTGAACAATATAGAAATACAATTTATGTAGCCTAACTATTTTACAATAAACCGGAACAAAAACAATTCAAATCATCGGAATATTTGCAAGAATGTGCGACTCGATGATGTTTTTTTTACTGAACAAAGTGTATAATATAAAAATAATCCTTTATTTGATTTTAAATTCTTACCTGGCGACTACAGCTAAGCGTTGCTTTTACACATCAGTTTGCTAAATCCCGATACAGTTTAATCCATCCTCGAATCTGATCCAGTGTGATATTACACATTCGCCCTGATATGATAACTACTTAGACTTGTCGGAACTGCTGATATCAACGAAGTTAAGCGTTTGGACAATTGAACTATTATTATGATAATGACATACAACATAATGTGCTGAAATACCATGGTCATTCTTATGAAAGCTTGTGATTAAAAAATGGAAATTATAAAATATGGATCCGTAACATGGTCCCTTTGAAAAATTGTTATAATGATGTCCACGAATCTGTAGGTAATAAAAGCGAATAAAAATGAAATATTCCGAGACTCGGCTGATACTTCTATTATATGACATGAAGGCGCGGCTGTAACTGATGCAGGCCACGACAGAAGACAAATACATAATATAAGCTATAACAGAAAACACCCCATAAATAACATTAATTTGTATGTAGTAATGTTTGTCTAACAAGAACTGTATTACAACATTTTGAATCTTATTCAATCTTACTCACACAACAGAAAGCAGATTTTAGAAATAACACGAATATATCGAACTGAAACGAATAATCGTTCCCACGCACTGGAAACAAAAGGAGATACAGATCCAGTAGTAGAATAATTAAATACAGAGTCCCACAAGGCAGTGTGTTAGGACCAACACTGTTCTTAACACGTTGAACGCCATGGGGGTCACCGGTGACCTCATCTGGTTTACTTTATTGCGCCATGGGGGGCAGCGGTGACCACAAGGGTTTTTTTTTTGTTATATTTACGGAACCCTACGGCAGATTCTTATGAAAAACAGTATACATACATTTCTTGATAAAATACATAAATTGCAAGAATTTCTATGATGGCGTTTAATGTGTTAACTTATACATATAAATAATATGCCTAGAGAAATAAAGCATCCTATGGTGCTATTTGCTGACGACAGCACGGTAGTAGTAAAATGTGACGATCCCAATACATACGAAGCAGAGATAAATTTGACATTGAATAAAATAATTACTTGGCTAAATAATAATTATCTTGTCATAAATCTAGAAAAGACTAAAATAATGCATTTTCTCAAAGGATTCCTAATATAAACCATTTAATGATGAATGAATTATTATAAATTAATTTACTTAACTAGCAAAAGGCTCTCATAAATGTTAATTTGTACGCCAAATGGCAAAATATAGAGAAACTGATTTATGACAATTAACATCTTGTACACTAATGTAACCTATGTTTACAAATAAAGAATATTGATTGATTGATTGATAAAACATCGCAAAAAAATAAGTAAAAAATGTGTATTGGTGTCTCACATTTTAGGAATTAATTTGTATGCCTATTTGTTATGCCTGTAAAAAATATGTTTTAATGTCATTATGCGTAAATAAATTTATGCTTTAGAATGTCATGCTTAAACATTATTGTGATTAGACAAATAAAGCTTAAAAAAATACACGTAAGCGTGTATGCGTAAATCTAAATATCATTAGGATAAAACAAAACTATGGCATGTTATATTATGTCTTAAAATTTTATTCAAATTGATAGGGAACCTTAAAATAAATCTTAAAACTTGATATTAATCGACCAATTGAAACAAAAAGTATCTCAGTAGACTATGATACATTGAATATTTAAGTTTCATTGGAACGTTTTAACTCATAATTACAAGACGAAGTAACAAATGGACACATGACAGACTCACTACAACAGACGCAAATACCGCTACCGACAAATTCATTGAAATGCCGACGTCAACCATAGCTGAAAACACTGTGGTTAAAAAAGTTGCTGCAAAACGGAAGATTCTTAAACCCTGGATAACTCCCGGCTTGTTACGGTGCATGAGAAACCGAGATGGCATGCATAGAAACCTTAAACAGTCTCCAGATAACAATAAATTAAACATAACCATCTAAAAATCATCATCTAAAATTCTTAAAAAGGCGAAGAGGCTCTTCGATGCGGAAGAACTTTCGGGCTATTGTTTGCTTTTCTGGCAAACAATAGCCCGAAATCGCTCTGGGATACCATAAAACGAATAACTAACACCACAAAAACTACACACTAATCCACGCAATTGCTATCCTTATCACCCACACCCACACAGTCATGTAACAGTGTGAATTCTTTTTTGTCAATATTGGCAAGAAACTTGCAGAAACGATATTAAAACAAAGCCCACTCAACAACCACCTACCCCACAAAACCAGTTCTAACGGGACCTATCCAGTTCGTCCCACCATCTCCTTCGTGCCTGCCGCGACCTCGCTTAACAAACTACTCGAGGCTCGTATCCCATAGGGGGTGACCTTAGAGTGTAGTCACTTAGTTTGTAAGTTTAGTTTTAAGCCACTGGTTGGAGGCCACAGGATAGTCCGGTTAAGCAGACGACGACCTCCTAGACCCAACGTACTATAGCTTAGAGGTACAGTTAACCGCTAAAGCATAAGACTGTCCTTACCACCCATGTACCCACTGGTGGGGACAGCGTAAATTGATTATAAGAATTAAAAGTTGTTCCCGCTGTCCCCACCGCTCAGTCTCCGTTAGTTTTATCGTCGTTCCGTTAGTTGTTGTCGTTGGAGTAATAAAATAATACTCAAAAACTGTAAAAAGGTGAGTGTGGTTGGGCTGTGAAGAAGATAAAAATAAAATTATGAAAATAACTTTAGCTTCAGAAGTCGGTGACTTTTGCTTGTTTATTTCAGTTTTTTAACCGACTTCAAAAAAAGGAGGAGGTTCTCAATTCGCTTGTATGTTTTTTTTTTTGTTTTTTTATTTTTTTATTTTTTGTGTTTGTTACCTCATATCTCCGTCATTTATGAACCGATTTGAAAAATTCTTCTTTTATCTGAATGGATTAACTTCCCGATTGGTCCCATAGAAATGTCATCAAAATCGGTTCAGCAGTTTGGTTTTGAAATCGAAATAGCTGGAAAAATGTCATCCAAGTAAAAGAAATTGCGAAATTGATACTTGACAAGGATTTGTGTGTGATACTACACACATCAAAAGTATCTAGGGATCAACATATATTTTTGCAATAACTTTTCTCCTGATTGATATTAATTAAAATTTTCTTTAAGGATTCATCAAATAAAGTGTTTTCGTTTGTCACAGTAACGATAAACCAAGTCACCTTTGCATTAATAAAGAAATTTGCCATTTTCCTAATAAAGGGATTTTTGACATTTGAACCACTAACATTAAAGTTCGAAAAAAAGACTGAAATAACAGTTTTCTTTAAAATTTTATTGGGTAACTTAAACAATTAATAATCCGTGTTACTACCGCGAACACTAACAACACAAGAACATCGGTTTGGCATACTCAAAATGAGTTCATCCAAATCACGCTGTGGAATGGCCGCCCATGTTCGTTGCAACAACAAAAAAAGGTCTTCTTGCGACTGGATACCCTCCATATTCGGCAGAGCTCTTCTCTGTAGCATATCCCATGCATGCTCAATCGGGTTCAAGTCTGGCGACTGAGCAGGCCAGGGCAGGACATTGATGTTAGCTGCGGCGAGAGTCTGTCTTACAACTCTTGCGGTGTGCGGTCGTGCATTATCATGCATTAACTGAAATAAGGGACCGATTTGCACTTGTAGAGGAACGATGACGTCTGATACAATCGTCTCAGCATAAATTTGAGCGTTGAGGTTGCCTCTGATCCAAATCAACTCAGTTCTTCCGCCGATCCAAATACCCGCCCATACCATGATGGTTCCACCACTATAAGGATGGACTTCCTGGCAGGATTTTAATCGCTGTTGGCGTCCAGGGGTTCTCCAGTGTCGTATACGTCTTGTATCCGGTCTCATACCAAAACGAGACTCATCAGAAAAGCACACGAAACGCCATTGTTCTTCTGCCCAATTTCTGTGTTCAAGAGCCCATTGATATCGAATCCTACGATTGTGCATTGCTATAGGTGGTACCCGTAGCGGTCTTCGGGAATGAAGGTTCACTTCATGCAAGCGGTTTCTGACTGTTTGGTCGCTAATTAAGTTCCCTGAAGAGTGATGAAGCCTCACGGCTAACATCATGGCGGTTATTGTTGGAGCTCTTCGAGTTAAGATTTGAATGTATCGGTCTTGTCTCCGTGTGGTGCAGCGATACCGTCCTCCATGGCGCTCAGCCACGGTACCAGTGCTTCGGTAACGTGTCCAAAGTCGACTGATAACACTCTGACTTGTATTCAGAGCTAAAGCCACAGTACGTTGCCGGGAACCAGCTTCTATCATTCCCACGGCTCTGAGCATTTCTTCCCTGCTTAAATGACGTCGCCGCTCCATAATAACGTTGGTTTTAATCAGTAGTAGGGAAACAGTAGCACTAATAATGTCTTCAATGCGTTGTATGTTTTTATAGGGAAAATATTGACAGCTTATTTTCATCTTTTACTCGAATTTGATTGAGAGTTCCTGATTCAAATTATGAAATGCACCAAAAAGGATCCATATAAATTTATAAAATCATAAATTTATTACAAAGCCACATCTCAATCTCAAGAAATCCGCATAAAAATGCTTGATCCCTAGGCACTTTTGATGTGTGTATAACTAAAAAGGGTAAAATAAAAACTCTTTTGCAAAAAAAAACCGACTTCCAAAAAAACACTAAAAAAGTGGAAAATAACTTTACTTTCGGAAGTCGGTGGCAAAAAAGTCAGTGAAACAAACAATAGTCACCGACTTTCGAAAGTAAAGTTATTTTCCACTTTTTTAGTGTTTTTTTGGAAGTCGGTTTTTTTTTGCAAAAGAGTTTTTTTTGGCACCATCTTCTGATGCTAAAAGTTATTTTTCACTATATAATGTTTTTGGAAGTCGATTTTATTTTTTGCATTTTTTTTTCTATTTTTAGTTGTAATATCCAATAAAAAATTTTTGTATGCATTCATTTTACATTGTTAACAATATGCATATGTCATGGTTATATGCCTAGCCCCAATAAAATGGAACTTAACAATAAACTAAATCGCACTACCGCTAAATACCGACTGTTACAGAAAAAGTAAAGGGAGTCGTCTGTCTGGTATGAACATGTGATGAGGAGCGATGAAACAAATGAAAATAAAAGAGCGATGAATATGAATTCTCACTGACATCATTAAGGTTTGCTTCATTCAATTTTTTGGTCCTTCGTGCCACCTCACCACTAAAATAGAAATCTCCCACTACCAAATCTATACTTCGATTAGTGGGGCGAGGCAGTGGGGACAACGAAACGACGGTTTTTATTATTCCCGTTGTCCCTACCAGTGGGGACAGCGGGCATACACCCCATAAGACTAGTGTAAAATTATATAAACTAAGCTGTTTTTTTAAACACTTGCCATTCGTGTAGACATTACAATCATTATTTATATGCTTATATTATGGCTTTTTGTTGTACCTACTCAAAGTCAATTCAACCATTAACAGCCTTTTGATTAATTGTCAAAGAGTCGATTAGTTAGTTAGAATGTTGAAGCTAGTTGCCCGAACTGCATGATATATGGCGGGCAAAATTCCAGACCCCGCATCGAATACAGTTCTCATGCTTACAAAAAAATAAATCTTAAGAATAAACGAGAGAGTCACACAAAATGAAAGGCAATGACAAAATTAGGTTATTTCATTATTTGTAATTGCGTTAAACATAAAATCCTAAACTTACATCAACATTAATTTACGAAAAACAAAACAATCAAATAACACACATGACATAACAGCACGTCTTTAATCTCCCAAGGGATAGGCAGACGTGTACCTAATAGTAATAGTACCCACACTTCGCCAGTTATGTTTAAGCCCATATAAAAGGGGCCGAGCCTATTGCTATCAACAGGGCACAAATCCAGAATTCGTGGCTGCTACTGAGAAAGTCCTGATGGAAAACACCACCAATATTTTGCGCGACCTGCGATTCGAACCCAAGACCTCAAGTACAACATTAGCGCTTGCTGCCACTAGACCAACGCAGCAATTAAATAACATTATTAAACTGCATTATTACAATGATATAGTTGACAGCGAACATCAGTACAACTGGCAGCATGTACATACCAGCAGGTATGTTTGATAATAATTTGATCTCTATCGGATTGTTCTTTGTCAGACGAATTAAGTCCTTTATCAATTTCGCTTCGGCTTGTCTTGAATCTGAAATTAATATCGAAAAATTGTACAAACAATGTTACGTACAAAATGCATTCGTCATAAATCTGCTCTATTTTCACGACACTATAAAATCTGCTTTACACACTGACTATAATCTTATGCACCGTATTGTCGTAGCTTATCATCTTCACCCTGAGTCATATAGGTGTCTCCCAGAAGTAGCGTCGTTGAACTGTCTTATTTTTCCGCAACTTTCACCATGTCTTCCAGTACGTAGTTGTCCTCCACTTTGTTCCCAACTATGTTTTCGTCTTTTTTTGGTTTGGTTTTTTTTTTTGGTTGTGTGTACTGTTCCACTGCTGAGCGAAGACCTCTCCCGATTCCTTCCGAAAGCTCTTTTCCCACCCCGAACCAACCGTCGCAGTACGCGTCCATGTCGCCGCGCCAACTATGTTCTATATGCAAATCATTAGAAATTGTCTCACCAATTA
This sequence comes from Standfussiana lucernea, assembly GCA_964057025.1. Classification (NCBI taxonomy): domain Eukaryota; kingdom Metazoa; phylum Arthropoda; class Insecta; order Lepidoptera; family Noctuidae; genus Standfussiana; species Standfussiana lucernea. Next base: position 14,304,192 of record OZ059791.1, on the reverse strand, counting down.
CTATCATTGTATTATAAAGACGAGCCAACACTCTATGGAATTTGATCCCTTGGTTACGAGCCAATTGTGCAGCATTGATTGGCAGCATCATTATTGATATGAAAGTCAATGCAATAAATACTGTTCTACTGTCTCCTTTCTGAAAAATTAAATAAAAAAGTAGTCAAGTCGACTACACAAAATTGTCCTTGATTATAAAGCGATGAACTTAATCATCTAAACGGTTATAGATCTTGGCAGCCTATAAACAGAGATTATAAGCCTTGTTCAGCATAAACAGAGACAGAACAGACAACAGAGACTCCCTGCAAAGCCCTGACTAGACCGTATGTTATTTGGCTACAGCACGCCTCAAATCCGCCAAGGATCTGGCAGAGGTGTACGCAATGTTCACCCACATTTCGCCAGTTATGTTTTAAGCCCAGTAGCCAATGGTTTATATGCCTTCTTCTCATTACAAAATGCGCTTTTAGACTAAAAACAAGTCATAACATTCTTACATTGGAAACATTCTTGCTGCACATATGGTTCGTCAGCAGCATATAGTACGACGTAGACATTACACATGAAAAGATAAACTGAAACATAAGAACACAATTACAAAGAAATACGTATTGGATACGAGTGTAAAAAATCCCTTAACGAAGTCAAAAGAGTCACATATTCTTTCCGGCATTACGGTTTTTTTTTTACATGTTTTATTAGGTGCATTGAGTCTTTGTGTACGTTCTATTGTGCACTACAGATAATAGTGGTTTATCACACACCATCTAAAGGTATTTACTATCGACCATTTTGCTCAATGTTACATAGTATATTGTAAAGGATGCGAAAACTTTCGATGTGTATTACGTCGGGTCATGTAAAAGATAAATGAAAATAACTACTAACTCAGGTCACCTTAGTATGATGAAAGGCACCTGTCTTCCGAAGCATAGAGTAACTTTTTCACAGCAGTTTGCCGAATCCCGATACAGTTCAACCCATCCTTGTATCTACCCCCTTGTGATGTCACATGGCTCATCCGTACCAATAACAAAACTCCCTACTCTCTCCAGAGCGGCTGATATTGTTGATTTCAAGCATTTGACCAATTGAATTCAAAGTTGATTAAGCAACACCAACTCTATTATTGGTGTAATACTTCGTACCAATAAAATCAGCTATAAAGAGATGGCTTATTTTGTTTAAAATATTATCGTGAAATAGAATCAAAAATATCAAATATCATGTCACTCAATAGGAAAGGAAATTAAGAAATATATCACAATATCCACGTAATTTATTACAGTCTAAACTCAAAAGCTAAAGAACAAACTTACAAAAAACTGACTTAAATAACATTATTAAATTGCAAAATAACAATGACATAATTGACAGCCAAGGATAGTATAACTGGCAGTAAATACATTCCAGCAGGAAAGTTGGATAACAACTTGATTTCAATTGGTTTCTTCTTTATCAGACGAATAAGATCCTTTATCGATTTCGCTTCAGCTTCGTTTGAATCTGAAATTTTTATTGACGAAATATTTCAAATACGTCTTGTTTGTGCAGACTAAACAGTTAATACAGGGTGGACACTTACGCTAACACGGTCACCACGTATTCAGTACATCATTTTGAAAAAAAAAAACAGCAGTTTCCTACAAAACTGCAATACCTACAAAGCAGAGTCAAAATGTATGGAACAGCTGATTTTTATTTAAATGACTGATGAAAAATTTCTAGGTGTGGGTTCAAAATGATGTACTGAATACGTTGTAATGGGTTTAGTATTTCTTTCTAAATAAGGATACAGTTGCCAGTAACTTAAACAACTAATTTTGATCCTAATGTATAATGTTATCTCACCAATAATTATCATTGTGTTATAAAGTCGAGCCAAGAGCATGTGGAATTTCACCCCTTGGTTTCGCAACAATTGACCAGCATAAATGGGCAGAATTGTTATTACTATAAAGCTCAATACAATAAACACTGTTTTCGTGTCTCCTTTCTGTAATGAAAAAAAATATAGTAGTTAGTCACTTTAGTCAAAATCTTGTTAGGGTTAGCGAGAAATAGACGAATACGCTTACATTAGGAACATTCTTGTTGCACATATGATTCGTCAATAGCATGTAATATATCATCGATAGTATTAACGAAAATATGAACTGAAACACAATAATAACATAACAATATAGTCAAAGCCAGGAACTTGTAAGTAGTAACCAGAACTAGGAGGCTTAGGTAATGGCAAAATGTACCTGTCGTCCGAAGCACAGCGTCAAGTTTTCACTGCAGTTTGCTAAATGCTCGTACATTTCAACCCATCCCTGAATCTTCTCCCTTGTGATATCACATTGCTCATCTGGACTATTAACGCACCTGCCTACCCTGCTCTCAACAGCAGATATCATTGAATTCATGCATTTGGTCAAATTAACCACTACCATGATACGAACAAACAAGATGACTTTCTGAAATACTATTGTGATTCTAATAAAAGCTTGCGACACGAAAATGAAAATAAAAATCAATATATCTGTATCACCGTCATCTTTCACATAATTTATTAAAATCTCAGCAGCTCTGTAGACACTAAAAACGATAACTAATGTTATAAAAACAATGCTGAAACGGTTCATTTTCTTAAGAGATCGATGAAACTCATCATCTTTAAAACAATTAAAGATATAAGTGACGCTTCCTAAATATGACAAAAAGGCGCGATTGTAACAGATCCCAGTTACAACAGATGAGACAGAGTTTAAATAAGTTAATGCAGAAAAACAAGTATGAATGAATTTAGCTTTAGCACTATCATGTCCTGTCAGCAAGAAATAGGCTTCAGTGATAAGAATTATAAAGTGAAACATATTCTGAACTAATAATTGGAAAATTATCAAACGCTTCTTAAACTTCTTCTGGCTGCAATAGTTCCTGTAGATTCCCAAGATATTCTCCATAAATAGCAAATGATTCAACCACTTTATTGGAGACATTTTTACTGTTGTTCGTCTCGATGTCGACGGTGAAACTATAATTTTGATGGATGAAAGTATTTTGTTTTTTATTAATTTAGTAATAAGTAGTTTAAGTAATCACTAGACACGATCCAACTACGAGTATGTACGTTCACGAATAATCATTACTAAAAGCGAATAAATTATTTAAGAGCTAACTAATATGATTAAACTGCTGTATAACAATGACCTAGTTTACAGCCAACGTAAGTATAACTAGCAGCAGGAATTCTTCAGTAGCTTCGGCGCGCGGCGCTTGGATTTATATCCGGTTAATGGCATAGCCCCTATAACATGGGACTTAAACATAACTATTGAAATGTGGATGTAATATTAAGTACATCTGTGTCTGGGTAAGGGGATTACAGGTGTGATGTTATATTGGATTCTTCTATATTTCTCTATTATTTTTCGCTTGAATCTATGTTTGAATAGCGTAGTATGATAAAATGTAGTTGACTACTTTTGGTGACAACAATAGTCAAGTACCAATATTGAATTTTAATGTTGTACCACCTCTGCGAATATATTTCGACCCGTGACCACCAATCCATAAATATTTGGTATCATCGACAAGAATAAAACACACAATAAAAACTCTATCCTCTGGTCATTATTCTAGCAAGTATAAAATAAAAGTTATCCTAATTTTTGAACTGTTGAATCTTTTCGATTTAAGAAAAGCATTTGACTTAGTTACTCATAAGTCCAAAAATTTAAAACATGTACATGAACGCAAAGTACCCTCGAAAATCTGCAACAATAACAAATTGGAAAAACAACAATGTTCAAGATCAAGATAACAAAGTCATGTATAAGTCAGAATTGTACAAAGTATTAGTTTATTTATTTATAAAGACTTGGAGTGTCACAAGGCAGTATATTGGGCATACTCTTATTTCTACTCTACGTTAACGATTTGCTTATAATCAGTGAAACTTAAATCAGCCTGTTAGATACATACAGTTAAACTATTCATCGTAAACAAATGGTTCACCAGCAAATCCTAGTACGACATTGACATTCAAATAAATTGACAATTTTATTGTACTTTGGAATTTAATGAACAACGTAGAAAGATTGATATTATTTTAGCCTAGGTACTGTAACATTAAACCAAGTAGCATTGAACAAAAACAATTCAAATTGGAACTTTTTAAGAATGTGTGACTCAATGATGTTTAGAGTTTTCTTTTACTGAACTAAGAGTAGGTATGATAAACAATAATCCATTATTTGATTTCAAATTCTTACCTGGCGACTACAGCTAAGCGTAGTTTTTACACAGCAGTTTGCCAAATCCCGATACAGTTCAATCCATCCTTGAATCTGCTCCAGTGTGATATTACATTGCTCATTCGACCTAATGTGATAACTACTTAGACTTGTCGGAACTGCTGATATCAACGAAGTTAAGCTTTTGGACAATTGAACTATTATCATGATAATAACATACAACATAATGTGCTGAAATACCATGGTCATTCTTATGAAAGCTTGTGATATAAAAACGGGAACTAGAAAGTATGGATCCGTAACATGGTTCTTTTGAAAAATTGTTACTATGATGTCCACGGATCTGTAGGTGATAAAAGCGAATAAAAATAAATAGAAAGAAGCGGTAACCCGGTAAATTTTCTTAAATGAAATAATTAACATCTTGTCATCTTTGAAATATTCCGAGACTCGGCTGATACTTCTATTATATGACATGAAGGCGCTGCTGTAACTGATGCAGGCCACGACAGAAGACAAATACATAATATAAGCGATAACAGAAAACACCCCATAAATAACATTCATTTCAATGTAGTAATGTTCGCTTAACAAGAACTGTATTTCAAGATTAACGAAAGCGGCGTGTATAATTGTCTGGACAAAAACTTGGAAAACAATAAAACATTTATTCATTTTCTTCTGGCAACAGTAATTTCTGTATAAGCCTAAGAGATTTTCCATGAACAGCAAATTTTGAAACCACTTTAATAGAGACATTTTTGTTTGTAATGTGTGCCTCGGCACCGATGAAAAAGTAATAGTAGATTGAATGATCGGAGTATGAAGTAATATAATAAAGTAATGAACTGCTAACAATGTCTGAGTCACACTAGCAGAGTCCGTGACTACTTATAAGTGTATGTTGGAAAATATTAAACACCTCCATAGTATATTATCGTTAATCATGAGTATCTTAATATGACACACCATGTACCTATTTATTTAACCTTTTGACCGCCACGGTCGGCTATAGCCGACAGATGAAAACTACTTGAAAAATGTCGTTTTCTTAGCCGACAGTGGCGGTCAAAAGGTTAATAGCCTTGAATGTCTCACTACTGACCAAAAGCCTTATTTTTCAGCCACTCTCTTTACAGTGTATCTAATAATTTTATACGTGTATTCTGAAAACCAACACAATGTCGAAATCTTTCTTTGAATGGGACTGGAATATGGTCTCATAAAATCTGGTCTGGTATTAAACTTAATCTTATAACTTGGTATTAATCGATCAATTGAAACAAAAAGTATCTTTGTAGACGAGTACATTAGATATTTAAGTTTCAGTGGAACTTTTTAATTTACAATTACGAGACGAAGTAACAAACAGATAAATGACAGACTATTGAATAGCAGATGGACATGAATAAAAAATGTACTAACATTTAATTAAGTTGTTATATAATATTATAGTAACATTAGTTAAAATTATTTCAACATGTAAAAGCATAGGTTTCACTTATTTACTTAGTGACTTTTTGAAATCTGGCATAATGTAGTGCGATCCGCGCTCGAACACGGACGTGTTTCCACTGTGCATGGAACGAATTTAATTCGCGTGATGCGCAGCCCTAGCCGCTGCCCGTAAACACTGAGTTCCAAACAACTCATAGTCAATGAATTGCTGGCGTTCCTAGTCCATGCTATTGACTACATGGACGAGGTGAGCATCCTGCAGTTATGCCGTTCCAATTTCAAGGAGGACGACATCAGCAGTGGTAAACTGCTACTGTTCCAGTCACATGGTAAACTGGACTAGAGATGGAAGAGACAAGCATTAAAGATATTATTGGTATATTGAAGAAAACAGACCCGGACGACGTGCCAGATTTCGTGGTGAGGGAGCTGAGTAAACTGACCCCCGTCACGTTCGACTACGTCGATGTTACACGGCTGCTCAAGGACATCACTACCTTGAAAACGGAGATGACCAAGATGCAGTCCAGTATAGAGATTTCAGAAAAATCCAATGCTGAATTACGTGCAGAAATAGCTTTACTGCGCAACGTCGGTTCAGTAATTGGGTCACCAGAGGCCTCAATGGAGAACACTCGTCGAGGGGCACAGAATGCATCAATCGGCAGGTTTGAATCGGCGAACACAAATGTGTCACCAGCTGCCAATAATGCTGACCAAGAGCCGCCACCGTCGCCTGCACCGCAACGCATTCATTAAAGTGGAAAAGAAAAAGAAGAAGCCCTGTTCCCGTAATCAGTGCGGTACCGCACCGAGTGGACCCAGCATGCTGCTGCGTCCTGGTGTACCTAAGACGCAGCTGTACACTTCGCGTCTGCATTACTCCACGAAGATTGAGGAAGTCGTTAAGTATTTGAGAGTGAAGACCAACTGGACTCTGAGGGTCGAGTGGTAGAAATCGCGCCACCACATCTACTTTATGTCGTTCGTGGTACGAGTACAGACCCACCAGCTACAGACCTTCTTGAAAGACGATTTTGGCCGAAGGGTGTCGTGTCTCGACGTTTCCGAGGTCGGTTACGCGACACCACATAGCGAAACACGACGCAAACAACGTTACTTGTATAGTTATTAAATGGTTTAAGATTTTATATTTTACATGTATTAGTTTATTATTTTATAAGATTATTTTGTGTATTTTTTCTTTGGGCCTCAGTAGCCTGAAAATAAATTGATTATTATTATAATACAAAGTAGTAAAAAAACATTTGCAATAATACATATACTATAGAAGAAATAAATATAGGTAGAAAATAGGTTTATTTGACACATGCCACAAGTGCACACAACATTAAACAAAGAAAACAAGAAAACTGAAACTACTAAAACAAAAGAAAATTAAAAATGGCAACTAACTATTGTATCTCACGGCTGCTCCAAATAGGCGCAGTTCAGCAAATTTCCGGACAACTAGTGCCCGACGCTGGTTTTCAACCGAAGCTGAGACAGTGATGTGACGGACGTAAAACAGTTTCATACTTTGTGTCAAAGTGTATAATGTGAACAGGTTCTTAAACAAAATAAAACTGTGTTCAGCAATAATAATAACAAATAAATTGGTTTGATCAAGGGTCTGATTCAGAAGGCAGTACTCTTCGATACGGCCGGTATTGTAAGGAAGTTCCTGTCTCTGGAGCCCTAACCGCTGGTAGGTTGGATCCTGCTGCCGACCAATATTTTAATGTTTTTCTAAAAGATACATGTAAAAAGTGAGATGTATGAATGAATAAAGGAATAATAACAAATAAACTACATAATAGTGCTGAGATAAGTTCAAAATAAAACAAAAAGGTAAAAACAAATAGGAGAAGAAGCTCCATTCCACATGCAGTTATTGATTTATTTTATCTAGAAGGTATTAAGAGCAACAATAACACGTACTAAGTGTTAATAATAAGTCTCTATTATATATCTGAGGGTATTTGAGAGCATCGCTATCGAAACCGCCGTGAAGTGTGAGTTGCACCGTCCATTCATGATCATATTATTCGGGCTTGTGATGAACCACTCGTCGTCTTTACCTTCTCTCGTTTGATTCTTTTCAATTTTTTCAGTTCTTTTCAAGTCTAAGAAACATCCTTCGGAAGTTTGGAACTGCATGAGTTTTTTGAGCCAAAACTTCCTGAAAAACTGAGCGTGTCCAAGTAGACCGCAGAGAGCAACTAAAACAGTTTAAAGAATTTCGGTTAACATCATTAAAATTGAGAAGTAGCACCAAAACCTGTTGTAGTGTAACCTTTCCTAAATTTTTCACATTTTCTCAAATATTATTCTACTTCACATCTACGCCTTAAATAAAAAGTATTCGTATTTTTTTAAATCCAAGAGTGGCCAGCGGACAATCTGCGCTAGATTGTCCGCTGGCCACTCTCAGCATAATAAGTGTGAAGCGTACAGATAGCCAGGTAGCGTTAGAAACACCGCTCTGCGTTCCATGTTCCATAATTCAGGTTGCAGATGTCGGAGAAAAAACGGCCAACCTAAAGTGGGAGTGGTCTGGCGACGTAGCGCGAATGCACCCGGTGAGTTGGACATCGTCATCGTCACTCACTGGACACTTGACGGAGGAATCGCCGTCGAAGTAGACCGCGGCGAAGGTGGTGTCTATCCCAGATATCGCATAAGATAGAGAATTTTGGAAGGAGAGGCTCACAAAAAAAAACACTCACTATTTTCACTCATGAGGTCAGGCAGTTGAAAGTTATTTAAGGCAATGTACCGCGACTCGGTAAAACACTTCCTGCAATACCTATCCGTTTGGTGTCTGTCATCTTTTTCGGAGAACACGATACATTGTCGTGAAAAACGAGCCATTATCAAAAATAAAACCCTGGAAAAATACGTTATTTTTGTTACTGCATGTTAAGTAGGTGTAGTTTGTGAGAACCAACTGCAGTGTGCCCCTGCGTAAAAACCTAAGCTTGAAATTTTCCGATTCATTTGGCTTGCAAGCTAGTAATGAATTAACCTTCAATTTTTTTCCTGTCCAATTTTTCATTTGAATATGACTAAAGAAATAGATTGACAGCTTTTTATGGTGATGTCGCAGTATTTTCACCTTTTTTGTATTTTTTTTTACAAGTGATAAATAATTTTACGAAATGATACTAATAAAAGTGATGAACTTGCATTTTATTTCGCTACCCTAACTCACTAAGAGTAGCTACAGCTTAATAGAAAATAATACCTAGACTTACTTGTGAGACAAACAGTAGCCGAAATCGGTACCTTCTGCCACCGACTTTTTGCAGTGAGAAGGGATACGACAGTATGCCGGAGATGAAGGTGAATTCCCGGCCAAGATTTGAAGACATTTATCTAAAATGAAGAGGGAGGCTGATGTAGAAAGGGGTCCTCATAATGGAACCTACACAGCATGACGGCATGTTGGCAACTTTCGTACGTGTTCAATTAATATGTATGGCTTTGGTGTGTAGGCTCTATAAAGGAATTTCGAAATTCTCAAAAGTTCGCAAGTTACACCGTGCGGCGCCGCGAGCACCGTGCGGAACTGCTTCATGTAAAGGATTAGACAGAGGTGTACCTAACAAGTACACCCACATTTCGCCAGTTATGTTTAAATCCCATGTAATTGGAGGCGAGCCTATAGCCAACAACCGGGCACAAATCCAGACTGCGTGGCTGCTACTGAGAAATTCCTGATGGAAAGACCCAATAACAATTTGCCCGACTCGGGAATCGATCCCAGAACCTCATGCTCAGCAGCATGCTTGTGACCACTAGACTAGCGAGGCAGTCCTACCCTCACGTCCTTGCATACAATCTACTCTAAAATCAGGTTGTATTCTACACTATACGGGCAGTTTATCGATACTGGTGGTCTACCATGATCTCTTTTAATAGTATTGATTTAATTTTACCTCAGTGTGGAAAAGAGATGAAGCTAGACTGGCTTTATAGCTCCATCTTTATCTCACACTAAAATGACATTTAAGTACACACACACAGTACACACAGCAGCAGGTGCAGGTGTACAAGTGTACTGTAGTAGGTGGGACTTCGATCACCACACGGGACAAATATGTGTATGACCTACAGGTAGTTGTTCCGGGTCCGGCTGTTTGTGTATGTGAGTTTAAATGTTTATAAACGCACCCACGGTAAAGGAGAAATTCCTAAACTAGGGCAACGTTTTAACAAAAAAAACTAAGAAAAATCAAAATACACTTTACCCGATTCTTCAGGCGAGGGTGTAAATTCTTCAGGTTTTTCAACATCACGTAAATAGTCCTCCCATTTGCCATAAATTTTCTTCATTTTTTCTGGACTATAGAACGTCGTTCGTTTCAACAGATCTTTATTGAATTTATCGGGATTCTTTGGCCACGTCGTTCTGTTATAAAACAGTTCCGAGACTGACCAAAAAATAAATTGTTTCTTAGGATAATAATATATGTAAGTCCAGACTCCGCGGCTGCTACTGAGAAATTCCTAATAGAAAAACCCAATAACACTCACTCCACTTATTTCTGTCCGAAGCCGCAAAGCCGTAGGCAGGAGTTTTTGGGGATTCAAACCTCTCGAAATCTCGGACAAGCCACCAGATTCGCTTCGATAAGCGTGCATCGTGATTATCAGCGCCGAGCGTAGCGTGCAAAGATTACACTTACACCGCCCGGGTTTTTATGGAGAAACGAACCTATCCGAGCCGAAATGCAAAAATTTCCGAGCTCGCTCCGCTCACACAGGATGAATTTTGAAAAATCAACAAGTAGTCGTGGATGGCCAAAACCGAAACTATGAGGACTATGCAAATTTTTGTACTAATAGGCCAAAGAAAACCTATGAAATTCGAGTTGGGTTCTATTAGTTCAACCCAGTACGTTCGCCCTTAAGTTCTTCATTTTGTCAACATACGATTTAAAGGCGAGCGTAGCGAGCTCTGTTTCTAGGCTCTGTGAAGTCAATCCAACCAGAGATGGTTGTCCAGCGATTCTTATTTGGTTAGCCCATTCGTTGACACCCACCCCGCCCCTGCTGATCTGCTTTTTTTACTGAAGATAAACCTCACCACCCCCCGTAATTATATCCTGACTACGGCCATGTAAAGCCGTTCTTCGCCAACCTAATATTACAACGTAATGGACACAATAATATATCTTACGTTTTATATCCTGGCTATATTTCCTCACATCTTTAATTTTTTGGACCATATCGTGGAAATAGTAAATCAATACATCAACCTTTAACAACAGTTTTTCCAATCGGGAACGTATTTTTACAGGGATATCATAATGTAGTTTTAGTTGCAAATAACTTCTCAAATTTACTGCAAAAAAAAAGTATAGTTCAGTGTTTTTTTAATAATGTTAGTAGGTGAAATATAAAGAACTTGTTTTTTTTATTTACTTGAAGTGCTAGCAAAGAAAGAAATGTTAGAAACAAACTACACGTCCCAGGTATTATTTAAAAAGAAAAAAGTTATGCGTGTGACCATAATGTTAGCACCAATGTGTCGCTCGTCTAGTGGTCGCTGAGTCATTAGTGAAGTCCTTCTACACACTACCAGTACTTTTTATTTTAAAAGCCATACATACATACATAACATCACGCCTATAATCCCCGACGGGTTAGGCAGAAGTGTACCTAATAGTACACCCACATTTCGCCAGTTATGTTTAAGTCCCATGTAAAAGAGGGCCTATTGCCATCAATCGTGCACAAATCCAGACTCCGTGGCTGCTGCTGAGGAATTCCTGATAGAAAAACCCAATAACACTTCGCCCGGCCCGTTAATCGAATCCAGCGCCTCATGCTCTGCAGTCGCGCTTGCTTTACTCGACCAACGAATCAGTCGTTATGTAAAGAATTATAATTGACTCATGATTGGTCGATATAATCAATTCGTTCATGATAAAACATCTATAACTGCTAACGGCTTGTACTTTTTCCTCGTCAACAACGGATGGATTTCATCCGCAATAAAACATTTTTTGCTGATTCATTTCATTGCTCTTTTAATTATGTCCACTTTAAAACAAGTTTAAACTTTGTATTAGTGTCAATTTAGTTTATTTCAGAATGACTAGTTACAATCTCGCGGCTAACTTTTAAAGGTTACAGGCTTAATGAATATTGGTCATCCTAATGATACACAGCCTACTAATTGAAGAGACTTTTAAAATATTTTTATGAAGAACAGAATTTATGTAGCAGTGTTAGCGTCAATCCGGGACATAAATATGTACATATTGGTCACGAACTAAAATTCTAATATCTACATTTTTGGTATCAGTCTTGTCGTCACATAACGTTACTACATATTACTTTTTTTGGTTAATATTCAATGTATTTTTTAATTTAGGACACACATGAATGTTAATTTGTTCATTAAATTGTTAATTTTATAAATAATTATGTTTATTTATGACATTCTATTCATAAACACAATTTAAATATTCATAAAATATTAAGGCTTAAAAACATGCGCCTCTTTACTTAGATGAAAAAAAAACTATCACCGGCTATAGGAATTGAACAATTGTTTATTGTTATCTGTGGAAATAAAACACTAGTTGAAATAAATGAAAAAAATCCACGAGTGTGAAATACATTGCATTTTAAACCTGAGTAGTGCGATAAGAGTCAGTTTTCGAGGAAGTGTATTGAAATAGTACATTTTGATATAAGTGGGGAAAGTTTGTTATTGCGGCCGAGGAGAAATACACACACGAGCCGCAGGCGAGGGTATTATAGAGCCGAGGACTGCAGTAACAAATGCCCACGTGTATACGTGTATACTTTTAGTTTTTTTGGTTTTAGTTTTTAGTCCAAATTTGTTCAAAGTCCAAATTAATTCACTGGAATAGAAAAAATAAATAAAAATGACTCTGGGGGCGAGCCGCCTCACCACTTGGCTGTGGAATTTTTATTTTTATGAATATTTATTTTATATAAGAAGAAAACCACGAGAGTGAAATCCATAGCATGTTGAACCTAATCGTAGTGCGATAAGAGTTAGTTTTCGAGGAAGTGTATTGAAAAAATATTATCTTATGTATGTACAATCTTACCGTCAACCATAAACAACCCGAACGCCGAGTTCAAATCCACGTAAAGTTTATGTCTTGTGTAAAAATCGACCGACTTTTCCAATGAATTTAAATAAAAATTAAAATCCGTTTCCGCTGGTAAATCATCAATGATCTTGTCATTATTACGAAGAGCAGTGATACTGTTCACAGGAAAAAATAAAGTCGTTAAAAAAAACAACAAGGAAATCGATTTTAAGTCGTTCATGGCGGGACTAATCAAAACTACGAAGACGTGATAACGGCTATGTTCAAATGAGAACTGACTGCGATTTGCTTCAGTGCTATGTTACTGTATTTATCTAGAGACTAGCTGTTGCCCGCGACGTCGTTCGCGTGGACGAAGATTCATACAAACTTTCAACCCCTATTTTAACCCCCTTGGGGATAAATTTCCAAAAATCCCTTCTTAGTGCACACTTACGTCATTCAAGAAACGTTTGTGAAAATTTTCATGCTTCTACGAGTAGACCCTGCGGTTTCAGCTGTGCGTTGATTGATCAGTCAGTGTATCTGTCAGTCAGTCAGTCAGTTTCTTAATCTATTTATTTACTAGAGATAAGAATGTGAAGTGACGGAAACATTAGGTACGGCTGCTGCACACCGAGACATCCCAACAATATTTGTAGTCAAAGTAAAGCATTGTTACGTATCGAATAATGGCGGTGGGTTGTTAAATAAAACGGTTGATTTAATAAAAGGTGATTTATGTATTATAAATATCCCGAGACCTAACTAAATTAAACCTAACTACAACTAAGAGGGCGCCACGCGCCGGGGGGGTTTTTGAGTTTTTGGTGTTAAGCGCATGGAACAGCCGGCTGGCGTGGGTTCTTAACCACCAACGTTATACCTTACGCTCTCCTGAGCGGTTGATACCAACGAATTCAGGCATTTAAACAAATATACCACAGTCATAATAGCAGTAAACAACATGAAGTACTGAAATATAACAGTTATTCGTACAATGGTATGGGCCATCAGAACGAGTATAAAAAATAACGGTAACATACGGTTTTGGTAGTTTTTAATACACCTCCGTCGATCTGAAGATAGTCAAAGAGAGCATGAATAAAATAAACCTCTAGAGCCCCGTCGTAGAGCTTCGTCTTAAACGATTTTAAGACTTATTTTTACTACAAATAGAGTTTTAATTCGGTCGGGGTTTGGTGGAACATTTTTGTGCCAGCGGCGCTCTAGCGGCCAGGACAGTTTCTTTAAAGAATTAATTATTTTTTTGTCGTCTTTAAATAAGATGATACAGAAAAAATGACTATAAATATAACTTATTTCTATAAAGACCCTTCCCCCGAGCAACCATAACTGTTCACGAATTATCATAAACATTGTCTGGACGAATATTTGGGAAACGATACAATGTTTCTTAATCTTCTTCTGGGTACAGTAATTCCTGTATATGCCAAAAATAACAAGTGGTTCAGCCATTTATTTGGAAACATTTTGCTTGTTATGTTGTAACTCGACGACGATCCTAAAGTAATAGCCAGGTTTTTGGTAAACATTTTTGGATTAAGAAATTGACTAAAGTAATTGCTCGTACCAATCAATGTATTTTTGATGAGCCGATATTTTCAAACATTTTAAAATTATAGTCTCGGTCATACATTTACATTGATGATGATCCTCCACAGCCTGAATTCCCTCACTGCTGGGTATAGGCCTCTCTTTTCTTGTGCCAATCTCCACTCCTGCTCATCTCGCTGCCGGACGACCCACATTTCTTTTCCCTGTTCTTGGACGCCAATCGTTGACAGCCTTAGTCCACCTGTCATCACCGCGCCTTGCTAGGTATCCTGCCCAACTACATTTGAGTTCCGTAACGCGATTTTCTTTATACGTCTTCGGATTTCGACATTAAGAACTCGATCTATCAGCTGTACATATGCCGAGCATGGAACGCTCCATGGCTCTTTGTGCAACTCTAAGTCTGTACACAGCCTCCTGCGTGAGCATCCATGTTTCAGCACCGCACCACACCGTTGTGGGCAGAACACACTGGTTATAGAGGCGGCACTTTAGACATGCGGAATTTTTGGGTGATCTCACATCGATTATAATAACATGCTACTAATAATTATGACCAAAAGGCCAGTAAAAAAGCCCACCCCGTGATACAACAAGTATTCATTTAATTCAATGCACTTTATTACATACGTTAGCTATAAAAATACGTTCTAAAAGTCTGTTGCTGTTCAAGATTAACGATTACTTCGATGTATCGTACCGACCTGACCTCACGGGCGAAGCTTTTGGGGCAGTAATGAATCTTGAAATTCCCTTTTTTACTTTCTAGAACCAATAATAGACATCCTTTCCGTTGTGATTTTTGTATTTTAAGTTAGTTTAATGTGTAAATCGGTTTTTTAACATGTTATGTTTTATTTTTTGGCAGATAATTTGACTTAAAAACAAATTGACCCCAAAAGATTTAGAGGAGACCCCAAGAGAAAAGAAAGAAGAAAGAGGTAAAATTTTGATAGAATAATTAAATAGAGGAGTGGAGTAGTGGTTAACCAGTGCTCTGACGTTACGTGCTTAGGCCGTGAGTTCAAAGCCAAGCACAAAGACACACGCGGAAAACATCGTGAGAAAACTGGTGTGAAAATTCGAAAGCAGGGTTATAACCATTCATCCGCACTGGGCTCCCATGATAGTTCAGGGGTATGAACTTATGAAGTACAGGTTGTTAAGTTCGTCATACCCCATAGAGAAGCGATAATTATGTCTGGATCTACTCGTTTATAATCCGGATTTTCTATATGCTCTTATCCGCGGATAACTTTAATATCGCGATTCAGAATTTTGACATTACTTCCTCATTTGCACTATAGATGTCGCTTGCGTTCTTTTTGTCAACTTAATGATGTCCGTTACAGTAGATTATAAATTTATTAGTCACTCAGTCACAGAGAGGCCTGTGTTTTAGACAAATTTTAATGATTCAAGTAGCTTTCATGGAAAAGGACCTATTAAAATCAGACAAAGTGTTTGAGAAAAGATAACCTATTACAACCAGTAAAAGAAAGCGAAATGAATTAGGAACGATCTCAACTATATTGAGTTTTATTTTATAAGAACTCTCCGGGCGCGTTCAAACGATTATTGTAAAGATATCAAATTCGATGTAACGTTTATTGCTATCGGTTCAAATTGACTGAGGATCCAAATTATTTGTAATTTTGTTTGTGTGTAGAACGTTCAGTTTGACTGCCTCGTTGATCGAGCCGCAAGCGGGACCGCTGAGATCGCCGGGTTCGATTCCAGGTTCGGGCAGTGTTACTAGGGCTTTTCAGTTTGAACTCGAACTTCATGGGACTTTAACATAACTGGAGAAATATAATGTACCATTAGGTACGCCTCTACCTAACCTTTCGTGTGTTACAGGTGTGATGTCATGTATGCATGACGTAATACGTATAATAAAAGACCAGCAACATAATACAACGCTTTGTGAACGTAGACTAAGGTACATATCTTGGCTAAGTCTATCGTCAAATATATTTAATGGAAGCACACAGTTTAGTTGTTAGAGCATGTTGTACGAGGCTTAACAACCTCGCTGTAGAAGGCAGCATATTATCTGGATGATAAAGTGCAATAAAAGCGAAGTAACAAGCTCACTTGAGTGGAGCTTCTTGAGCCGCCATTTTGTAACTAGAAAGGTAATGTTTTATACTGAAACTGAGACTTCATTGTTTATGTTTAGTGCTTATTTTTCTTGTTTGTAATGTTGTGTTGTTTTTTTAGGACGTAATTTCTTGTTGTAAAAGTTTTTTTACGTCTTATGTTTATTTTTTTTACGGTGGTAAATGTATGTTGATAGAGCTCTTTAGTGTCAGTTGTTTTAAGGTATTCGTTATAATATTTAATTATTGTTGTTTCAGGATAATTATAGTTATAATATTTCATACAAACTTCTCCCTCGAGATAATCAACTAAATCATAAAACATATACTAAGGCACTCGGAAATAGTGTAGCTTTGTGCAAGAATCAGTGCAAGAATGTATCTTGTAGTTTCGGAGATTACCTAGCTCCTATCTTACACCCAAACTTCATTTTTATAATATTAGTGTAAACGTGAAAGGGTTTGCCTACCCAACCCTTTTGTTCCACTTGCTAAAAATCTCCCACCTGGAAACGAGTTGCCATGGCCGACCTGGAAGTCTCTAAATAGACTCCGGACACAGGTTGGCCGAAGCAAGGAAAACCTGTTCAGCTGGAGATTCATAGATAACTCTGCCCTGGAGTGTAAATGTGGTGTTGCCCCACAAACGATGGGACACTTGATATCGTGTCTTGCCTGTCCTGTTGTTTGCACATCACAGGAGCTGATGGACTAGCGTCCATCAGGTCCTGTGATGTGTGTGATTTGGCGACGAGTTTGGCACTTTCAGTAGCCTGAAAGTGCCAAACTCGTCGCCAAATATTGGGCTGACTCAATATAAATTGTCATCGACACGGTAAGAAGAGAAGAGTGTAAACTGAGATATAAAATTATTATGCTTGGTTGACGCCTTCGTGAAGGGTCCGTTTACACCTTGTATGTGTATATTTTACTCCTTTTGCTAAAATGCCTAAAAAACATTCCGCACGAATTTCAA
Source organism: Standfussiana lucernea (assembly GCA_964057025.1). Taxonomy (NCBI): domain Eukaryota; kingdom Metazoa; phylum Arthropoda; class Insecta; order Lepidoptera; family Noctuidae; genus Standfussiana; species Standfussiana lucernea. The sequence continues at coordinate 14,286,752 of OZ059791.1, read as the reverse complement.
AAAAAAAGAAAAAATATCGGAACATTTATAAGCGGCTCAAGTGCAAACAAGCGGGCCTACGCAATCTCGACGTCTACGTACCAAAGTGTGATTTCCTGAACACTTACAATGTTAAGGCCTTCGCGTCGACGAGAGCATTTTAGCAAATTAATTAAGTCTCAAGTTATCCCTCCCTCGGAGGGAAGAAGACGGATTGCCCTCTGTCTTCATATAAATTGTTGGAACGCACCAACCACTTAATATATTGCCGAAAATTTCATAATAAGGCGATGTTGCGGAAACTGGTGGAAAATATAGCAACGTTTTCAGTGTTTAGCATAAGTGAAAAAGTTTTGTAATACAGAGCGTTTCTCATGAAAACCTTTTAACCTGGTGCGAGTAGTTGTCGGGACTCAGAGGTTTCTGAATACGCTTCTCGAACACCCAATTGTATATTCTACTTCGTCTTCTTCGACCTTTGGCCACCAAATCGTGAGTATAGGCTTCTCCAATCTCTACACTTTTTGCGGTTTTGTGTCATGGCTTTCCAGTTTTTTCCGGCCACTTTAATGAGATCGTCTGTCCACCTAGTCGACTGTCTTCCAACATTCCCCCTACCCGTCTGTGGTGCCCAATGCACCACTTTCTTCCCCTATCTCCAATCCAGTCTACGGCGTATATGGCCCGCCCACTTCCAATTTTTTTTTGCTATCGCTTTTTATATTCTGCTTAATCCTGGTCCTGGACTCCTAAAGTGTGTCTTCAAATTCCTCTACTTAAATGGTAAGTGGCCACCAGCGTTTAAAGACATCTGCAACGTTAAGTATCGCAGCAACGTCGCAATCCCATCTAAGAGATAATGCTGAAATACATAATTGCGTAATTTGCCTGTAATCATACCCTCAAACCAGAATACGGCAACGCTGGCTGGCGGTAGATTCCCGGACGAGTTACTATTACGCAAAGAACTGTACTTACTCATTCTATCTTTCAACATCATTTTGACTACCTAAAAGTATAAAATAAGTATTAAAAACTACAAAAGTACAATTTCGGAATAAGGACATTCGCTGAAACTCTTCGGAGACATTACGCAAGTCTTAAAACGCTGTTCAGGATTCAAGCATCCTTAACAGGAATTGTTTGAGAGGGGTCGATTAATAAAACTCCAATTGACCTCCCTAGTTATTTTTATTACTGTCACAGTCCTGTTTCTGTAATAGGACTGTTGTTTTTGTTGCTATTTGGTGTAAAATGTCGTCTTGTTTGTCTTAAGAAAGATCAGGGTTCGAAATTAACAAGACAATTATAATAATTGGTAACTATCTGATAATTATCAAAGTGTTATCAAAGCTGATAGCTGGATCTGTTTAATTTTTGACTCAATCGAAACAGGGTCTTTATTTTAGCGTATTTTCGTAACTATGTAGATAATTATGATTCTGGTCCTAGGTACATAGTGCAATAGTAACAAACAAATTAAACACAGTAAAATATGAATAAACACATTTTTTGGGATAGTTTTTTTTTCAAGTTAACAATTAACGCATTTAAATACGCGCAGAAGCGGCAAATCGTGTTTGGATACACGTAATGTGACATTGATGATAAATTGATAATATTTGTAACTATGAAATTATTTCGGGTAATTATCCCTACGAACCCTGGTAAAGATAAAATGATACTTAATTTCTTTTTTTTTTTTTTTAATTCACACATTCGGCCAAACTGTTCCAACGACACGAAGTAACAATAATACCGACAAATAAAACCGCAACAAAAAGCGGTCATTTATTACTCTATTAAGGACTCAGTTCAAAATCGTCGAAGTATAAGCTGAACTGCGATTTCAAGCCTATAAATCAAGACAAGTCCTCAATTTTTTTGGGCTAGCTTTCGCGATTTACTGCTGAATCGCCACCAGCAATAATTTCATTAAGCGTTTACGCTAGCCAGAGATTTTTAAACGTAAAAAATGACTGTAGAACGCTTACCTTAACATTTTCCGGTTGATAATTTTTTGGGGTATCGTGAAATTCATCTGTACTGTATAATTATCTCGTACTCATATTTTATTTGCCTTCATTTTTATCTCCATGCGTAATTCCATCTCTATGCGTGGATTATGCTTGCTTGCTTTTAAATATCAACGTTTTCAGGGCTCACCCAAACCTAAACAGAAACCTAAAAACTAAACGAAATTAACTCACATACACAATGTACACTCACACTATAATTAAAGGCCCTACAGACTCGCGCCGAGAACCCCCGAGAAGCGTGAATGTGATTGGTTTCTCACCATCTCGTTCTCGCGCTCGCCTGGCCTTTCCGACCGGTGTCGGTTTTTTTGTTCGCTTCAAAGGGTTTCTCAGAGAACGGTATCAAATGTCGCATGACTGTAGAGACCTTCTCGATTCTCGCGCTATGTCGCGAACGTGTGTCCAGTCTTTCATGTCGAGTTGATGAATAACCCACAGTTATGACATCGAGATTTTTAACCACACAGTTTTTATATAGTACTAGGGATACTGATTAATTTTGTTCATAACGAGGCGTTGCCCTCATTAGTAGTTAATGAGGGACACAACGGGTACTATATTTGTTTTTGCGTCAAAATGGACATAGAAGGATTAATTAACTACACCGTTGTATGGTTGGGTATCAAAAATAATTAAACAATCCTTAGCAACAAGCATAAATAACAATCGTGTAAAATTGTATGTACCTAATCATCTGCCTAACCTTTTCCCAACTATGTTGTGGTCTACTTTCAGTCTAACCGGATGCAGCTGAATAGCAGTTATTTTACATACAGCGACTGCCTATCTGACCTCCTCAACCCAGTTAGTACTGGGTAATACGATGGCCCTTGGTAACACTGGTTGGACTGACCACCTGCAACGACTGTCAAAGATCCACAAATTATAGACCATCTAAATAAATTAAGTACTAAATAATATTATAACTTACGGTACGGTATAATTAAGTACTAAATAAAATTTTAACATACTTTAACAATCTTAAGTTAGTTAATTTTCTCTAACTAACTTAAGATTGTTTTGATTGAAATTATTTGATTTTAGGTACATTCTCCAAACACCATGCTTACTTCTCTATTATAGATAGGACCGTTTGTGAGGATGGATGGATGGATGTTTTTACTCTTTCACGCAAAAACTACTGAAAAGGTTTGAATGAAATTTGGCACACACACAGATGTCTTTGATGAGTTTCACATCTTTTAAAACATTCAACCTAAGTACCTACATAATTACAAGGTGTAAAAAGACACTTCTCGAAGCCGTACACCAAGAATTCTGTACCTACATCAAAAGTAACACTGCGCAAAAAATATGACTGGGAAAGATTTGTTGGGTGAAAAATTAACGGGTTATGGTAAGACTAAATGTAACGCACTCAAAAAATTGACCTGGTGATTGCGTTGAATAGTACAAGGTCATGGAGGTATTTCATTTAAAGTTATAACGTTTCAAACTTGTATTTTAGAAAAACTTGGCAACTTTGATCTTCGATACCTCGGTAACGAGAAGGTACCCAGGTGTCCAGTCAAAAAAAAAATCCGTCATTGCGATATTTTTTATAGTGCGTTTCGGCTTCGTTAGGGATTTTTTTACACCTTTCTTATTGAATGTTATGAAAAATATGACTAATTAGGTACTTACTTACATAACTATGATGAAGTATAGAGAACACTAATACAAGAAGCTGTAGAGTTGTATTTCCAGTAGCGGTCTTCACTTAGTACCAACCAACCAAATAGGCACTAATGCATCCCTCACACGTGAGTGAACCTAAATGATTAGCTAACAATACCTTATATAATAGGTACTATGTTATAATATCATGGACGGCTGATTGCCAGAATACCTTTGAAGCTGTATCAATTACATCGGCACCATTATACTGAATACCAATTATATTGCCACAATACAGCAGCTATTGAAATTACATGCTGGTCACTAGGCAATGTACCCAATTGTTAATAATTGATACGGTGTATTCTGTTCTGAGAAGTGGTGGCTTAGTAGTATCGGCGCCGACGAACGAGTGGTACGTTGAGGGTTCGAACCCAAGTAGGCACTTTTCTTTTTGTTGTTTATTTCATCAGCAACTCGTGGCTTAATCATAACAGCCACACGGGTTGCTCTTCAAGGTTAAGCCGCGCTTGCCAAGCTCGGTCTGTAGATGGGTGACCACCCATTACATACCGAGTTCCCTCCCTGCCTCGGAAAACAAGTTAAGCAATTGGTCCCGGCTGCCATTTGTAGATCTTTGACAGTCGTTACAAGTAGTCAGTGGCCCGAAAGTCTGACAAACGGTCTTACCAAGGGGTATCGTATTACCCAGTACTGAGTTGTGGAGGTCAAATAGGCTGTCGCTCCATGTAAAATACTGGTATTCAGCTGCATCCGGTAAGACTGGAAGCCGACCCCGCCCCAAAAAACTTGGGAAAAAGACTAGGCAGATAATTTATATCATCACCACTGCTCCCAAAATGGTGAAGAGAAGCATCGGAAGGGAACCGAATGTTCTAGAACCAAAAAATTCAAAGACAGTGTTAGACTTCACCCCACTCCGTCTCCAAGTATCCCAATTGTGGGAACATTATAGACATGATATGCTACAAAAAGTATAAACCACAATAAAAGGAAATAAGTAGACATTCCACATTATGCTAACACTACGCTCCAAGAGGATCCAATTCGGCATAACAACGCCAAACCGTCGAAGCCATTCAAAAGGAAATAGACAAAATAAAAAAAATAAAACGAAATATGATGAGATATTCAAATGTTATGTAAGTTCGGTGAACAACATTAGGGAAATCGGTCCCCACGGACTTAGGATCACAAAACAGGTAGATACAGAAGGCCACAAACCTGACTATCAGCGAGAATAGTGCGGAAAAAGTCGAAAATGCATAGTTGAAAAGCTTACGTCTACCTCATTGGCCTTGTGGCTCGTAAGTGCGACTGCTGAGCATGAGGGCAGTGTTATTGGGTTTTTTAATATTTCTGAGTATGCGAGTCCGACTCGCACTTGGCCGGTGTTTTCACAATAAAATTTTCACGAAACAACGTCATTCAGGCGCGAAAATGTCAATGTAGCTCTATGGTCCGTGTAGTGTCCGACGTACTGTCCGACGACACTGTGCTGCAAAATCAGGGGTAAAAAAATTCAAGGGCAGTACGCTTGCTGTCGTTATTATATAGTCCTTCTGACCGTTTTCGGTCACTGCGGCCAATCTCAGCGGAGATAAGTCATCGGTGCGGGAGTTATTATCTGTGATCGGAATAGGTAGAGCTAATGTACCTAAAGTTCAAGGAACAGAAACGAAAAGTGGGGACTTCCTCTACCTATTCCGATCACTGGTCATTATAGTGCACAAATGTGAATATAATATAGACAATCCCACACGGCCGGTGAGAGATTAGGCGCAGGACCAACGGCTTAACGTGTTCTCCGAGGCACGGTGGTATCATACCGCCATCTTCCAAGCACCGGACGGGGCTGGTACTAAGAAATTCCTTTCATCCAGACCCGGTAATTGAACCCAAGACCTCAGCAGGTACGGTTGCGAACGCGAGACTAACGTAGCAGTTATTAATAAGTAAACCTGTGTTTATGAGTTGTGTATTTTCACTTATTGTACGGATCCGAGCTTCTGCGAGCCTCTTCGTTGTGTAGGATCCGTCGTCTCGAGATACTAGGTGGAAATAGCCGGGCGTGGGAACTGGACGTTAGACTTGGACGCAAAGTATCCCAGTCGCTCATGTGTGGACGTCACAACGAGTTCAATCGAATGGAAAAGCTTTTCAGATAATATTGGTGGTTTATTCTATATGATTTGAGTTGGAAGTGTTGATTCGGTTTTGGAGAAATAATATACCTTTTTACCAGTCTTACCAAGGGGTATCGTATTACCCAGTGTTAACTGGGTTGTGGAGGTCAGATAGGCAGCTGCATCCTATTAGACTGGAAGGCGACCCCAACATAGTTGGGAAAAAGCTAGGCAGATGATGATGAATTATATACCTTTTTACATGTTTGATATAAGAAATATTCTCATTCATTTATTTTTTAAACATATTGTTTTAGATTTTTACTGTTATGGATATATCTTAATGTTACTATTATAAATGCAAATCTTTTGATGGAAGGGTGGATGTTTGTTACTCGACCACGCCAGAACGGCTGTACGGATCTGGATGATGGATGATTTGGCACAGAGGTAGACAATAGTCTAGAATAGCACATATGCTACTTTTAATTCTGGAAGTACGATCCCGTGGGCAATTCCCGAACTCAATGCGGGCGAACCGCGGGTATAAGCTAGTTCTACGAGAGTTTGTGAATGGATGGATGGATATTTGTTATTTTTTCACGCAAGTACTACTGAACGGAATTGGATGAAATTTGGCACACAGATAGTTTATAACCTCGATTAATACATAGGATACTTTTTGTCCCGGTAGTACGACTCCGCGTTACTTCCGTGGGACATTAAGCTAGTAGCTACTCTACCTGAGACGGTTGGACAGCACAACATAACGTTTACCACGAACTCGATGTTTCCCCGAAAACACGTACCTAGGTAAGTGGAATCGAATATATTTATATACCTACTGGGAAGTGTCGCCCGGCGTGGCTCCAATACTCGTATATGTACATAAGAATGAGTTTTATTTACATTTAAATAGCCCCGCTTGTGAGGCCGCAGCTTAAGTTTACACGGTATGTCTGCGCCAACCTTTATGTATGAGTTGATTCGATTATGTATAAAGAAATGTTTATTAATAAGGCAGGGACAATACGAAAGAAGAGTTCGTAAACAATTGTTTTTGCTTGAAAAGTATGGTTGTGAGTGAGGCAGCATGGTGTGAGATTTTTAGTGGATAGATATTAATTAATGTTTGTCTTTTTCAAGCTGATTGAAGGCCTTTTCTTGAATTATAGTTTAACCGTGAAAATTCACTGAAATGACTAAATTAAATGTTTAGTAGACAAACTCAGTAAATTACTTCCACAATTATAATTGTAGCATACAATAGAAAATAGTAAGGAAGCTTAGCTGCACAGAAAAGCGAACAAATAATTCAATTCAACGCTGTCATCTTTGAATAAAGAATAAAAGAAGGATTTGACACATTCATAAATTTTATCACCGCACACCAGAAGAGGCAAAAGGAAGTCCGTTTAGGGATTAAAAAATCAAAGCGGACTTTCTTGGTTCTTAAGTTTATTTATTTCCCAGAATAACTAACCGATAATCAGCTTCAATATTCCTACTTATGGGAAACAGAGGGGTTACCATGATCTTTTAGTGCAGGAATGTTTTAGGACTATTCCGAGAGTGACAGCTGTCTAGCGCCATCACTACCCCCCAAGGGTCTCCATGAGAGAGACCGGGCCGTATTCCACCTCACGGTCCAGTGCAGATTGGTAGATGTAATAGTATTGTGGTATGTGTAGTCTTCGATTTTTGGTTCGAGGACATGTCGGTTTCCTCACGATGTTTCTCTTTACCATTTTAAAAGAAACGGTTCTGGAAAAAAAAACATCCTTACTAATATAATATCCTAAACGCGGAAGTTTTTATGTATGATAAATAATGATAAATGAATGATAAATGATATTTAATGTTACTTTTATCCCGGTAGTACAATCCCGTGGGACAATAACCGAACTCCACGCGGGCGAAGTCGCGATACCTAATAGTAAACGCCGGGTAGTCTATTTCATGAAAAAGTCGTTACAATGGGATTAACGTTACATATGTATTTGTTACGATCGCCAATCGTATTTTAATCAAGAAACAACCTGACTTTGACCTGCAAATTGAATTACGCGTACTACCTTAGTACATCTTCCTCAAATATTTATCGTAGTCCACAGCAATATTATTTTGTAACTTAGTTAATCCAAGCATGTAAATAAAGTTTTGTTAATAAAGTTTTTGTTAATAAAGTTTTGAGCACATATACAAAACGTTTGGAAGTTATGTGTTTCCACCTCACAAGTTATTTGTTGTTCGTGTAGTCAAACAGTACTACTAACATCATACAAGGTGAAAACAGACCGTGACGTTATGTTACCTACATTATTATGTATTTCTTACACTGGTTTACACTAATACAAGGCGGAAACTAAAATAAAACGAGTGTCTAAATACAAGGTGTAGTTTTGCATCCTCGTCAAATTCAGAGAGGTAACTATGCTAGTGATTCTCGACCCGAATCAACAAAGAAATGTCTAGGTATTTTTTTTTATTTTTTTCTTAATATCTGAAATCGGTAAGTGTACATCACCCGTATTAAAACGCGGCCCGTCTAATACTAGCCCCATAACCGCGCTTTCACACACACAAACAAACGCAGACGTTTATTCGATAAACGGATGATTCTCCTCTTTTGAGAAGGGCTTCATACTGAAATAGTGTCAAATTAAAACAACTAAAAAAAAACAACATTCATTATTATTGACCAGGTACCGTAATTTATATTGATTATTTACGTCTTGTATGACACCCTCCTGAATTTTGACGAGGATGCAAAACTACACCTAGTATAAGCGTGCTGCATTGTCAACTTTCGAGGCGACAGGGCTGAAGATGGAAGGTAGGTGGCCCCATTGTCTACAGGGAGACGCCGCATATGCACTTGAGATCGGAGCCTATAAGTTTTTAACCTGAATTAGATATTCGGAAAATGGTCATTATAATCTTACTGTATGAGGTGTAAACGTAGTTAATAATGTATATATAAAAAATAAGCACAATGCTGCGTGGTTCTTTTGGCATAAATGACTGAAAACGAAGGGCGCTGATGTTGAAAATTCGTTATTACAAAATATGTATTGTCTGTCGAAATATTATTGAAAACGAGATGGCAACGTTTGTTCCGATTAAGACCACGCGCCAAAAGGTCCTTATGCGACTACATTTCAAATCAGTATCCAGGCCACAACAGTTACAACTTTTAAAACTATAAATCTATGACTTTTGTAGCTGCCATATACCAAATTGCATTACGACCTACATGTTATTACGCTGCTCTACCCAGTTCTCGTAAATGTGACTCGAATCTCCTCTTGTTCCCAAGAGAAAACTGTGCATTTCCTACATAGGTAATGTACTAACGGCAAAAAGGATGGGTAGGTAATTGGTATGCAGGTTCTTAAAATTTTTCTTATCATTTAAAACAGAGGTGAGTCGCAGCGGAGAATGTTGCACCTCTACTTTTTAACCCCCGACCAAAAACACCAGTGGTGTTATAAGCTTGAAGAGTCTAATTCAAATTTAAAAAAAAAATATATATTAGCCTAATTTCAATGAATGAACTGATTTTGATTGTTAAGGTGTTTGCGACTACTGTCTGTTCAGATCACACGAACACGGAACGTAATGTTAACAAGATGATACACAAGATTGACTTTAGTTTCTTGGTTCAATCCTCAGCTGCAGCAAATAAACATTGCTTTTGTTCCCTCAGGGATTTCTCAGTAGTAGCCGCCATGATTAGTGACTGTTTGATATAAATTAGGCTCGCCTCCTATTCCATGAGATTTAAACTAACGAAATGTGGATGCACTTTTAACTGTATCTATTAGGTACAGACGTAAACATGTGTTTTATGTATATAATTTGTTACTATTATCACGAAATACCTGAATACCAAACAGCTTCACCGTGTGTACAACGTCACTTTGAATGTATTTCGTTGCAAAAGCGAGCTCGTTGCGGCGCGCCCTGAGGTAAAGTTGTACACAAATGTTGCAATTCAGTTTAATTTGTGTGTGACAGCCCTAAGTGGATGTGTTTAACGATCCTATATTGTAGAAACAGCTTAACGTATTCTCATTTGGTTTGGATTAAAAACTGCTAAGAAAATTGACAAAGCTTTTTCAGTTGTCACTGGCAATCATCATCTTCCTGTCCTTGTCCCATTCTACTTGGTTCGGCGCTACACGTTTTCTTTTTCCATTCTCCCCTGTCAGACGTCACGGCATAATCTTTTCTCTTTCATATCATTCCTCACACAATACATCCAACTTTTCTTGTCAGTTGTCAGTGGTAATATAAAATTTATAGAGCCAAGTGGCACAGCTGTCAAAACGGTGAAGGAAAACATCGTGAGGATATATCCTCATCATCACCATCGTGACGTGCCGCTAGGCCCGCTGTGAATTACGGCTATCTCTCTCTCATATAGAGAGGAGCTCTGTGTACCAGCAATGGACACGTTTATCATATCTTAGAACCGAAAATTCAAAGGCACAGCCCACTCACTCGCTTAAAGAAGAGGCTTGTGTCCGAGCATTGCGTATTACATGCTAATTATAATTTTGCTTCAGAGTTAAACTGTCATATCTAGTTTTGCGTTTTTTGTCTTAAGATTTTGAATGAGGTTGTTTGATGAAGGCTTGAAGAACAAATGAAGTAATGATGGTCTTGCCACAGGTCACCGTGACCGGACCTTGCGACTCGACGAAACTTATGCAAAAGAAACAAGTGACGAACGTGTGTCGCTCGACGCATGTTTGGGCCCTTAGCACGAGCGCGCGCTGTAAAAGTAAAGTAAATACGTCGATATTTTTATCGAAAATACAATAATTATTCTATAGCATTTTAGTTCAATTGTTTGCAACAAGCACAATCCATAGATAAGAATAAATTATGATATGTATTATACTAAATAGGCTTGCGTTTGGCTGCCACTCGCCTGATGTGAAGCGATTACGCGGCCTAGTGTGGAGCACGCTTGCCTAGAAGAAACCGATTCACTCGAACCTTGAAGAGTTCTAGATTATAATGATCAGGGAGGAGTGAAGCCGGCAGTGAATTCTACAGACTGGCGTTTCCCACACATATTATATGTGAAGCGAGTATTTTTAACGTCGAGCTAAGACCTCGGAGGTCGAATGGTTACTACACAAAAAAGTCCCGTTCAATCTGGCGACATCACATCAGTCTCCCAATGTTTTCCTTGTTACTGAAGCTATAGCGCATTTGTTCCCGGGGCACGTCGTCCCGGCCTTGTCCCGGGATCGTCCCCTCCCTCATGCATCAAGTGTGACGGGAACTACTTGCGATGTTGCTTTCCGACTCTATTTTGGTTAGAAGTTTTGGTTTACCTGTCCTAGTAATAGTTAGAAGTTTCGAGTTAAGTTGTTCTGGTTAAGGAGAGAATCTATGGCAATATTATGTTATCAAAGTTTGGAACATTGTTTACTATGTAGGAACACCTAATGACTTGGTTTTTTTTGAGGCACCTTGTTATATTAAAAATCACCATTATTAAAATATCTGATTGTGCCATGTATGTCCACTGTGGTTTATTATGATAATTTGTTATTTACCAGAATCATCAAAGCCTTATCTATAAAAATACCTTGGAAAAGTAGCACATTTATTATTACACACCTATAAACAAGAATACGAAATAAAAACCACAGACAGTTTTTGTAAAACTGCCCGGCTACAGTACAACTACTAAAAACATCTCTCACGCTTACAGAAACTAATTACAGCAGCCATTTTGTTTTACACGTCATGAAAACATGATATGGCACAACGAGTAGAGTGTTCAACAGAGACCATACTACAACACATAAAGTCACACTACTGTATCGGGGGGCACACCTGATAGTGGATCAGGTGTGCAAAATCAAATCAAATGTTCAGCATGGTGATACTGTACTTGTTGAGGTAAGTCTGCAGATGGGAGTGCTGTCTGTTCTTTGAACTGCAAAATGGGCATCCAGTTGCCTGTAAGATATTAGACTTAAGGCCATGTTGGGCTGACAACTGGTATACCAGTAGAAGAGCATTCATGACAGTCCCTCCATTGATGATCAAGATTCAAGATCATTTAGCAGCAATGACATGCTCCACTTTGCTGACTGGGCTAGAACCAAATGTTCAAAAACGTGTGGAATTTCACCAAGTCGCACTGGGCCTGGGGTTATGGCTTACTCCCTTTCACAGAAGGCGGCTTGTGTATCTACAGTAGCAAGATTTTAGATTAGGTTGATTGTGGATAGTGCATAATCTGATAAAGTTTCTGCCGATGAAAAGAAACATTTAGTTAAACTGGAACAGACCAGTAACTAGGCAGTTGCTTAAATTCTTGGTCAATGATGGTGAGGCCTTTATGTTCAGACAAGTTCGGTCTCTGTTGACTATCTTCTCCTGGCATAGCGTCGTATGACGAATTATGATAGCCGACACGTCTACCATAATATCGCTCGGAATTATTATTAGTCTACCAATATTAATGAAGCCAAACTACGGCGAGTTTAATACATTCTCTGATGTATTAGTGTTGCTAATTCAGTTAGTATTGACTGGATAGTGTCTAGCCGTTTTTGTGTGTACTTGGAAGCAAACTTTTGTATTGCTGGTTACTATACTGTATATTAATTACTAGCTGTTTCCCGCGACTTCGTTCGCGTGGACGAAGTTTCTTACGAACTTTCAACCCCGATTTTAGCCTTCAATAGCCGTAATTTCATACTTGTAGACCCAGCGGTTTCAGCTGTGCGTTGATTGATCAGCCAGTCAGTTTCTTACTTTATATTTTTTTAATGAAAAATGTTTATTGGTCCCAAAAGCAGTACATGGATTATATATAAGACATCCCCAGTAAGTAATTGATAATACTTGTGTTGGGGCTATCTCGCTCTTCCCTTAGTTATTAACAGTATTGAGACTATATATGTACTCGTATATAGACAGTGTACCTACTAATGTAGGCCAAAGCAGCCGATCATGCTATGAAAATGTTCGCAATGTAGTTACGGCATCGATAGTCTAATTTAAATAGCACGTTTCAATGCTGTTTTTTTATAAATTAACGATGTAAAATTTATATGTACCCCCACATATAAATTTGTGTGATTGTTGTTAATGCCGTACAGAGAACATGGGAACCGTTTGTGCATTGGTGTCCGTTCCACCCTGTTAAATAACATAGTATAAATAATTATGTATATAAAATATAATAACCTGGTGCCCGGGTCCTAGCAAAACTGACACTCTATCAGCGACAACAGTGATGGATAAGTCAAAAATATGTTTAATGTATCATATAAGGTACCGAACAGCTTATATCAATCCGGTTGAAATTCGTAATAGAAATACGACTCACTTTGAAAGGGTTTGCTACTTGTCTAGGACTTAAGAGGAACTCTCCTCCTGGAAAAAATGTCATCCAAGTAAAAGAAATTGTGAAATTGATACTTGACAAGGATTTGTGTGTGATGCGATAACTAATAAAAAAGGTAACTATTGTTTGTTTCATTGACTTTTTTGCCACCGACTTCCCAAAGTAAAGTTATTTTCCACTTTTTTTGTGTTTTTCTGGAAGTCGGTTTTTTTTGCAAAAAAGTTTTATTTTATTTTTTGTTCCATAAATATTATTAAAAATATTAAAATGTCTGAAATTGCTTAGTTACGTTGGCCGTTTTAAAACCTCCAGTTAAAGACTATACTGTTATGACTTTGAAGTATATTAACAAAAAGGAAAATATAGCGTTGCTAAAAACATTCTTGTATTATAGTTGAAAAAATTTAAAAAATCGAGCCAGTTTTGTAAGAGAAAACAGGGGAATACAAAACGTTGGTTACGCCTTTTTTACGCGGACAAAATCACGAGCACGAGAGATAATCTATTCCGTCAAATACCTGTTCTTCAAATTCCATGGAGCTGGCGTATCCTCGCGATGCTCTCATCCATGTAAGCAAGGTACCTTTTCAACATTCAAATCTTTCCACTTCAATATACCAATCACGCGATTTTCAACATGTACAACTGAAAATTTAAATATTCAACATCCCTTTGTTATTTCAACGAGTTCAATTCAAACTAGATTATTTGTATTGTCTAGATTTGTTCACCTATTGTTTTGACTCCTTTTGTCAAATTGAAAACAGCGTGGAATTTTAATTATGTGCTCCCATTCTGATTTCTGAATGCAAATAAAATTTATGAAACAAACAATGAAGAGAGATTTAATAACTGCGTTTCGAAATTAACCTTAAAATACGGCATTTTCGTTTACGAATAAAAGGAAACATTTTATGGTAAGTAAATTATTTAATTAATTCCGTAATGAAATTAAGTATGCAAACGAAGCCCTAAAAATTTTTAATTAACCTTACCTACTTATTCCTCTTGTTTAAAACGTTGATGCAATTATTTGGAAAATCATCATGTAATTTGGGTATTCAAATGTAAATGATTAAGTAAATAAAAGAAAGAAAAATACATATTAAATTACGTATTAAGTAAACGAAACAAACAAACAATTTAACCTAACCAAATAAGCAAAATGAAAGCCAGACTCAAAGAAATTCAGCGAAAAAGCGACGCTCAATAAAAAACTGAACATTCCACCTTCAAAAAAATATACATAAACATCAAAGGCCAAAGAAAACATTATTGCCAATATAGATATCCTCTTGAGTGATGCTTTATAAGAAAAAAAAACTTTAAGCACTCTACACAGGTCGTTGGGACAAGAGGAGAATCGATTGCCCAACCCGTCCATGCAAATCCCAACCCTGAGACGACAAAAATAGAGTACAATTTTCCTTGTCAGGATGAGACCATAAGCAATTGTGATTTTTTTAATATCAGCGTCCGAAGCTAGTAACAATGAGACAGACAAAGCGCGGCAGGCCGCATCAATCTCCTGCTATACCTAATATTGTTGGACTGAACGACATTGACTGATGGTGGCTGAAGGATCCGAAGCCAATATTAAATATCGCGGCAACCGTCTTCATTTAATTACAATGTAATGAATAGCAAGAGGATTTTGTTGCTCGTTGTACAAGGGAGAGTTGAATAACGATGTTGGTGTTATAGTAGCTTTTCTTTGAGGATATACTGTTTATTTCTTCAGTTTTCTAGCGTTTTCCGATCTTTGTTAATTTTGATTGAATATGTAAAATTTTACAGGCAGGCAGCATTAGATAGGAGTAGTTTGGCAATAGTTGCACCTCACACACAAATTATAGACATTTGCTTTTTGGATTCACAAAGAAGTTTGCTCTTTTTAAACGAACTTTTATGGAAGCCTTACTACACAAAAATAAAAAGAAAACAACCACTATTTTCAAACAAAACTCAGTATTCCAAATTCAAACGTCTACGACAAAAAAAAAAATACAGGCTGAATATCGTGCTAACCTATTATTGCCAGTCTATTGTAGAAACGACAAAGCTTTCTAACCATTACCTAGAATAAAAGAAGAAAATAAGGCCAAGCCACCTTTGTCACACTTGTATCAAAGATGAGACAAATTGAATAAAAAGTCTTGCCCTTTGTCGACTGAAATCTCGAAAACAAGGCGAAGTCGTAATGTAAGCGTGTTGTTTTTCTTTTTTGTGCGACAAATGAGCTGATAGTTGAAAAGTGAAGGAAATAGATGTCAGGATTTTGTTTTAGGGAAATCAATGTTCACGGGTATTGGAATATATTGCTGTAAGAACTTGTGGAAAAGGTGTTGATTGTTGCTTACTATTCGTTTTCATAGAAAACCTTTTTTTGCAGTAATTTGGAGTGAAATATTGTTAAACCCAGTAGTGGGTGAATTCCGGCTCTTCATTTTGACGTGAAATGAAGAGTTTTTTCAACATTTTGTTATTAAAATTGTGACAATGGAATCGAAATCGTCAAAAAAGATGTCTACAGACATGTATGAATGTCGTTGTGAAACACTCAAATATAGGTAAGTTTAAACCAAAAACTCCAGATCCACATAACAAAAACACAACTTTTCATTACCCCCTGGAGTACCAACTTCACTTTCCCCCTCACCCAACTAAAAACCGCAATTTATGGTTATTTCAGCCGACGATAATAACATCGATAATCTAATCTCGATTACGGTCACGGAATTAGAATAGTTTGTAGAATGGAAGGGGTTAAATGATCCAGTTAAACTTTCCCGTTCAGTTTCAGCCGACGCTACCAGTGAAACAAGTTCGAAACGACTTTTGTAACACTTGTGTTATAAAACTGCAATTAACTACAGTCCCCGCTGTTTTCTAATTAAATTCTTATAGATATTGGATTAATTTTGCTTTGGAGTTTGTTGAATTAATTAGCTGTGGAAAGAATATTCTTTTTTTTGTAATTAATTCTTCTTCGTCTTGCCTAACGCTCTGTGGGTTAGTTTAATCAAGAGTTTTAATAAATATTAAGGACCTGTTGTACAATCCATGCTAAAATTATAAAGCTAAAGAGTTTGTTTGGTTGAACGAGCTAATCTCAAGAACTACTGGTTCGAATTGAAAAATTATTTTAGTGTAGCCCATTAATCGAGGAAGGCTATAAACACATTCACGTTGCGACCAATAGGAGCGGAGCATTAATCAAAAATGTTACTGCTAATGTCATGTGCTAATGTCAGCTAGTCTTAAGATATACCTAGCTATAGCTCTGGAACGCGCTACCCATTGCCATTAAAAAAGCTGAAAACAAATTCACTTTTAAAAGAAAAGTTCGGAACCACTATCTAAGTCAGACTAAATAGCTCTCAATTACCCAGAAGTCTTGTCATAGTAATTATTATCAGGTTTATCGTTTTTTATTTTAGTATTTGTTAAAATATTTATTAGTTTATTTTAATTGTATATGTGTATTAGTATCTATAAAAGTATATTCCTACATTTTCGAAAGTAGTATTCTTATTTTTATTTTATTTTTTTTGTACCCTATCACAATTTTGTCCATTTTAACCCAAAGGTTGACTGGTAGAGAATGCCTTGTGGCATTAAGTCCGCCTATGTACCACTATTGTACATGAAGTTTAAATAAATAAATAAATAAATACCTACATAGGACAACAAATTTCTAATTGAAGTTCTCTTTTTATGAAATTATCTAACACATTAGTAAGCTGGAATTTATCCGGAAGTAGTCAAAATAATATTAAATCATACAGTTTCTAATCAAATTCCAAAAAAGCCTGAAATCAGGTTGTTATTAAATATGCAATAACGGCATAATCAATTTTAGGCTCACAAAATATTGCAAAGCTTGCAACGTCGAGCTAATTACATAGAATATTAAAACCACTAATACTGCATGCATTATATTCGCTAAAATTCCACAGCGTTTGAAATGGGAATTCAATATATGGGGTAGGTAACTGAGTAAACGCGGGTTATTTTTGAAAAAACATTTTTTTTTTAATTTGGAACGATAATCAAATACATTATACATATTAATTATCGATCCACTTAAAAAAAAATAGGACAGTACCGACCTAACCTAACGCCTGTAATCCCCGAAGGGTGAGGCAGAGATGTGCCCATTATTACACCCACATTTTGCCATTATTGACCTTTTTTTTCACGATGTGGAAATCGTCAATGGACGTCCTTTGCCCTGGGGACAGCGGAGGGGTCTGTCAGACTCGTACTGACTAAAACCACACCGGTGTTCCCTCGTACACTTGCGTCGGGACTGCGTACCAACTACCGCTGCGCCATTATTGACCTACTTCAACATAAACACGTAATCAGCGATTAATGTTTCCTTTACTGAAACTTGCATCTCTTTCTTGTAAGAGCAAATCTGCTGTTCCCATCCATCCGTCTATGTTGGGATCGGCTTCAAGTCTAACCGGATGCAGCCGAATACCAGTATTTTACATGAAGCGTCTGCCTATCTGACCTCCACAACCCAGTTAGTTAGCAATGCGATACCCTGTAGCGGAACTACAAATAAGTACTTCAACAACATTGAACAAAAAGTAATACAGCGCCATCTATGACAAATATGAAAAACTAACATCCAATTCCTACATCGCGCAAGCAAAATTATCCGCGACTTAAGACTACAATTATAGAAAAACCTGACAACAACTGTTGGGCAGCTGTAGCCCACCAGACACAGCATCACGTCTGGTCGGAGGATCAACCCTTTTCTGTAGAGTATTGAGGAACTTTACACCCTGTACCACATACCCCTAAAACCCCGTTGACAGACCGTATGTCAGACTTTCTAGCTTCTAAATATCTGCAACTGACTGTCAAAGCTCTTGAAATGATAAACGGGACTAACTGCTTAACGTGATTTCCGAGAGAACGCATGCATGCATGTACTCTCAGATCTTACGTTTTTAGTGTTAGAAATATAATCTGAGAGAACTATAGCTGGGCAAATGGAAGCATTTTCCCTAAAGTATGCCAGAAACAAGACTGGCTGGTCCCTACCAGGTGCGGACGTCTTGATGATATCCGTTATTACAATTTTTATTCCAATATCTGGGAAACATATGTTCTCGAGTTTAATTAATGAAAGCGTTTGTACCCTGTGAGCTGTGCAGATTACTAGAGAATCAAAAGTATTTTTGTGGTGTTTTCTAGCGGTAGCTCTCTGTTAAGGAACCAAATTGAAATATATATTATAACCAGTAGCATATTAGAACCAGTTGGGGATTCCAAGTGGTGGAACATTTCGGCCTTAAAAGTCTTAACCTATTCGCGTCTTTACGGATTCGTCTGAGCCAATGTTATTGCGTATGAGGACTCAAAAAGCTGACTAATGAGAATTTAGACTGCCATACGCACACTCGCTATTAAATTGTGACGTTAAGATTTTGGAGGGAAAAATACATTAAACTTTGTTTACCGTACGTTTTTCTTTTTCTTCGATTTTGCGAATTTTTCTAGCATAGTGCTCAATTTTTGATTACGCTCTCTTTTTTGTCATGTTGCTTGAAGTCCGCGTGCGATAGTTACCGCGCATGAAAAAGCAATGAACTAAACGTCAGTGTCACCACAGAGGCGCAGACGTACCGGAACTACGTCACTTCACCGTATTAAAATTAAAATCTTTAAAATATTCGATGTTACCAAATAAATAAAGATAAATACGGTGTTATAATCATATCTGAAATATGAAGCAACGAGCTTTAATTAATCGATATTTTTTTTACTTTTCTGAAGATATTCAACTTTGCAAGAATATTGGGGAGCAACGCAATTTTCTAGACAATTCTAAAACAAGGCTTATGTGACTTATGCAAAAGCTAAAATTGTATAGCTTGATCGGCGAAGCACCTGTCTTTTCCTTAAGGTGTAAAACTGTCTCAGTCACACCAGATGACATTTATTATCTGTGGGAATAACAAGGAGTACTGTGCACATCTGGGTCGTGTCTATGGTATGACGTCTATTGTATTAGACAGCTCAGTGTGGAGGGAAAAATAATAGGTACAGAAATAAATGTGTGCCAACAATTACTTTATTCATTTTTGTTTTGTTTGGGAAAAATACATCAAAATAAGTCTTTTCCGTGAAGTTTTTCCATAGAGGAAAAATTCGTTTAACTCAGTGGCTCTTTTTTCTTTTTTTAAGCATTGAACACATCATCTTTGCCAATACGAAGTAATAGTGAAATCTTTGATTATACACATGGGTGAAATTAAGTTTGCTATGGACATTGTGCTTCTACAGTTCAGGAAAAATAAAAGTCCAGAAAACCAAACTTAGTTAGTTGGCACAAACTAAGTTCAGTTTCCTGGAATTTTACAGACTGTAGCTTCTCAGAAAACAAATATTTTTTATCACTTCAGCTGTAAAATATTTTATGATTGAATGTAAACATCGGGTGTTGACTATAGTCGACACTAATTCCGGTTTTTATCACTTACGTAATCGGATATTCTGATAAAACCAATTCTAATAAAAATCTTTATGTGTTTTTTACTAAATGGGATTGCGTTTGGCCGCAATTCGCCTGATGTGAAGCGATGATGCGGCCTAGGGTGGAGCACACTTGCCTAGAAGAAACCGATTCACTCGAATTCTAAATAGATCCAGATTATAATGATCAGGGAACAGAGACGCCGGCAGTAAATTCCACAGACTGTTTCGAATACTGACTGTTTTCACACAGGTACGGTTACATTGGAAAACATTTCTAGATTAATTTGTTTATTAGCCCCGAATATTATTTTACGAATAAGTCATTTTGTATAAACTGCGACATTCTGTGTTGATGAATTTGCGAGACAAAGGAATGCATTGCGGTAGCGGCCTGCCCAGAATCAAAGCCCTTGCAATTCTACTGCACTATTTCGTATCGTCCTAAACATTGAAAAACGTCATGAGATCTGATTGCCCCCTAATCCATTTGTTAATTAATCCTTCGAAACAATCAGTTTGTAATGTCATATCGCAAAAATAAAATTGATAAAACGCGTTCACTTTCCGTACCAAAACAATTTCGTTTCTAATAACAAAACTTGTCAATTTTGTCTATTTATTGGCATCCATATAATAAGGACATTAAATACACCACACCTTTTTGCTGCCGATATCTTTTACGACGCCATAAATGGCCGTGAAAGGTTCCTAGTTGGTCTAAACGTACGATCATGGGCGCTCGATGGTAGCCTATTAAAGGTAACGGGCAGGTGTATACCGAAATATATTTAATTAGCTATAGAGATAAGTTTTTATGTGGGGTTATTGATTTCTTATATTGAATCGGTTTTTGTTAACTAGGTTAACAGGTTATTTTTTGTTTGTTCTGGTTCATACATGGGAACCTTCTAGTTACTGAGTTATTGGAGGTCAAAGTTCCGACTTTTTCACACGGTTAAAAAACATACAAGTTTTCAATGTTTTAACTTTCCTTTTAATACCTCCATAATCCCTGTACTATTCAATGCATCCATCAGCACAATGTTTTGAGTGCGTTACATTAAATCCTACCGTAAAACATAATTTTTCACTCCAAAAAAAGGTGAATTCAACAATAATTTTTGTGTAGGGTTACTTAGTTTGATGTACATAATAATTGATTGACGGCTTCGTGAGGGATCGGTTTACACCTTGTAATCTAATGTACAGTTAGGATCAACTTTATAACTATTTAAAATTCAATTTCGAATTTGAAATGGAGCGACTCTGTCTATCGTTGTCGGATAGGCAGTCTTCATTAAAAAGTTAATCTGATTTCGCGAAAACGGTGAAAAATCGATCACAAGATTGGACGTAAGTTATTGTGATGGATGAGAAACTAAACGAAAAAATACTGCGTTTTTAGCGGAAACCCGATGGGTAACAGCCCATAAAAAGCCCATGGGAACCATTCTACCGTCGCTCGCTCCATTACTCTTTTGAACCCTCATGCAAGCTAATTCACCAAGGAGAATCGTGTCTTGTTTAAATTGTATTTAATCAGAGACGATTAAAGGACCCACTTAAGGGCGAATACTACCAATTAAACTAAAAATCTAAGCTGCGTTCTAGAGCTCTTGAACGCGGTTTATAATCGTTCTTCAGTTTTTGGTCAAGTTCGCCTTATCATGCGGGCCCAGTATAGATTGGTGGACTTCTCTGAACGTTTTCCTTCACCGTTTTATGAGCTGTGGTTATGAATATATGGTTCGAACCTATGACATGTAATCGTAGAAACATACTACTGTGTCGTGTTGTATTGTGTCTCGTCAGAAGCATTTGAGTTTCAATTTTGTATCGTGTGTATACAATTCAATATTGTGTTTCTAACCATGCTAAATGCAAGAAACCGATATGCTTCTAACGGGACACCACACAGTAAGTGTGTGTTCTACCTTTAGCCGTTAGCACTGCGCCAGTACTGCTCGCTTTTAGACCCTCAGTCCGTAATACCTTACCTCGGAAATAATACACTACCGAATCGAACTATGTCTATAGCAATAAACTCTAAAAAACTTCCAATATCTCACTTTAAATGGTACGAAAAATAATGAAGTCAACCGTGAAGTAACCTGAAAATATTGGGTTCCGTAACTGGTGAGTCGCTCGAATTTCATTGTGACGTCACACTAGGCTGGGCGAATTTACGGGTGCGCCTTCAATATGCACAAGCCCCTTTGATATATCTATCATTACGCCTTTTATTTGAGAGGCTTTAGGTCCTCGTGTTAGTGAGTTGGTGATTTTAGTATTTTTTTGTTGTTTACTTGCTAGAGAATGCAACTGATTAAGTAAGAATAGATTGTCTTAAGTTGGGCTGCAAACATTCACAGCATCTTGTTTCTACTCTGATTTTCTTCTTATAGTTTACCACATTACGCAACAAAGTTCATAACTGCATGAAAAATCATTTTTTTTTAATACTAGACTTGTGACATGGCTTTTATGAAAGACAAACGAGTAGAAGCTCCGTTCAAATGTAAAAGTTTTATTCCGCTGCAAATTCACAAGAGAAGAATAAAAGTAATACGCACCACAAACATACGAAAACTAGACATTTATACGTTTACAGTGGGTGTTAAAACCAGCATACATTATATCCAGCCCGTATGCTTTTGTAGTTTTAAAAGCTGGCATATATTTCCCGGCGCAATTTGCGAAGCGACGCTCCTCTTGATTTATATACCTAGAGAGTCGGACACCTCACGGTTTTTTATACATAAATACGTGTTACTGAAACAGGGATATGCAAACGAACAGATTTTTATAAATTTGATTTTTAAAAGCTCCATTTTTACGGTAGTGCCGAGTTTTCGGCGGTGGAAAATGGCAATATCTATGTACGTAACGTTTTCGTGAATAGTGTTGTGGCGATTTGTTTGGGAAGTGAGTCTGCTGAATTAACCTACGTTTTTGAACTTTTATGCTTATTCACTTAAACTGCCTTTTTTATCCATGACTTTGGTCAGTTTAACATCTATATTTGAGGCAGCAACAAACAATACATATTTCTAGCATCCTATCATACAACCCAAGACCCTTGACGATGGAGTGGCTGGAGATGGCATGGGACTCTCACTTTCCGGCTGATACAGGTGCTCTCCGGGCATGGGTGCTGAGGAAAGTACCTTTGCCGTATACGTCGGGAACCGACCCCCTGTTATCACCACTGCGGTCGTTACCGTCGCCTTCTTTTGCGAAGAAGTGAGGTCGCCATGCCGTCTCTCCAGCCACTCCATCGACACGGGTCTCACCGTGCCCTGTCCAAACTAAGACCTAATTTTAGAATTACAGTTTGAAAAAAAAAAAACAAATGATTAATGTTTATTATAAGTTACCTACTATGTTGAGATTGTGGTGTTGATGTTTTAAATGTTGAGATTATGATTGTTGATCATATGTACCAATCCCCTTTGCCCGACCCGATAATCGTACCCAAAACCTCCTACTCAGCAGTAAATCTTACAACCACTAGAACAACGCAACACAATTAAATCTGTCGTTTAGAATAATACCGTCATTTCAACTTCTCAATTCTATTTTATTGACTCACAAAATCAAATGATTGAATAAAACAGAATTGGTTGCAAAAAATATAACTAGTCAAGTCTGACAACGTCACTACATCCGCCAGCCATCCTACGCAAATTGGTAAAGTTAACAAACTAGATGAAATACGCGTGGGTAGCTTTTAGATTATTTCTTGCATAATAATGTCTATTTTCATTAGAACTGACTAGCTATGCCCGCCGTTTCACCCGAATAGAAAGTTCATATTTTTTTGTAGATGTGTATAAAACACAAAAACTGTTTCTACCTAGGTATGTCAGTTAGAGACTTTGTACAATCCAAACAAAGTGCTCTGAACCGTCATATACGACAGCCAAATAAACAAATGAACAGTCTATTTTTTGTGAAGCAAACTCGTTCCATATCATCAATAGTTTAGTTTATTAATAGTTTTGTTTTATAGTTTGTTTATCAATAGTTTTCCTTCAATATTCCTACATTAGAAACCACAGACTAAAATCAAAATCAAAATATTTTATTTCACAAAGGCCTACTTGGGCACTTATAAAACGCCGAGCACGGTTCGCGTTGATCGTTTCCAAGGAGAAGAACCGGCAGAAAACTCCATGGTTACTCTTTTAAAATCATTTTGTTTTACAATATTTTTATGTTACAGCATTAGTAGGTACTTAAGTATGGGAAGACATCGTAGGCCCGACAATAAGTCGTTGCTTACTACAAAAACGTAGAACAAGATAAATTTGCAAAAGTTAACAATCATCTAGGAATCTATAAGGCCTACAATGTTCACATATTCACAAACAAGCGGTAAATAAAAAAGAATATATACACTACTTAATATTAGGTACACTAACAGTAGCTAAACACACTAAACTCGTAACAATAGACCACACGACACGACACAACAGCCAGAGACATTCCCACAGACATCTAACAAGTGACAGTCGTAAGACAAATAAATTAGCCTTGTCGAGACATGTCGTGAGTCGACAAATATTGGCCCGAATGTTTGTGACACGTGAAACTTCCGACTAAACAGGTAAATGAACATGTTTGAATGTTAATAAATAATATCTGGGGATTTTCAGTCGCTACAATGACATTGAAATCTGTTTTTTTTTCGAATTATTTTAATATGGGAATTTTCCTAAAAACTGAAACAAATAAAAACTGGAAAGGAATAAATGATTTGATTTGATTTGATTTATACAACATGCCTCATTATTACGAATATAAATCATGTACATGTTATTTATAACATGTATAATAAACATGTATGATAAACATATATAATAAACATGTATATAACATAAACATGTACAATTTGAAAGTAATTTGGATGTGTATGATAGTGCCTAAAACACTAATTTAAAAATCGAGCTCAAATTGGCAGTCTCATAGTATTAAGTAATTACATTCGTAAATTTGAAGTTGTTTGTTACATTGTTGATTTTTTTAAATATTTGTTTTTGTTCTTTTTTAACCCCTACTGTTTTTCTTATGTTTGGAATCTGGAACGCTGTCGTCTCCCTCTTGGAGGTGGGCGTTAATAGCTGCGACACAATTTTGTAACTAATGTAGCAATTTACGTACGCAATCAATTTGTAAAATGTGTTTTTGTTCCAATAAAGATTATGAGATTATAATGATTACTTTTACTTTAACTATTTCTAATATTTATGAAAGTAGATGAAACAGTGCCTGTGGGCCTAACCTACCCATATAGAAAGCTATTGAATCCCCTACCAATTAAAAACAGAACGTTTAAAATTATTCCCTTTTAAACTTTCACTGTCGCTTACGGGATATCTTCCGTGTTTAGAGTCTATTTTGAGCTCCCGCTATTTCGACGCTGTTGCAAGCGCCATGATCACGAGATGAGTGGAGAAGACTCTAATCACGGAAGATATCCCGTAAGTGACAGTGAAAGTTTAGTTACAAACCGTGAAAGCTTGAAACAGTATTCCCTTTAGATCCAATTTTAACAAAATCAGTTTTATTCAACACAAAAAATTAATATTCAGACGCATTTACAAATTCTATTGTTAGTAGAGATAACACGGTTTTTTTTCAGACGAATAAAGAAATTAAACAGCTTCGGTCTCACTGAAACCTTCACCCTTTTAAGACCTACTTTACAACATAAAACCTACTTCTTTGTTGTTGTTTTTTTTTCTTGAAAGACACTGTAGACGGCCATAATCCAATCTGACGAGTCACTTGGCTGTAATAAACGAGGGAATATTTCACAAGAACTAGCACTGCGGCAGCTACGCTCGGTAATGGGGTCTTGTTTTCATTATATATATTTACTTGAGATATATTAAAAGTTCTTTGTTTATTACTATTGCAGCTTGTTTTCTTAAAGGAAAGGGGGAGATTATCTTTGCGAGTATCGCCATGACACGATGAACCGGGCTCTAAAACAACATTTGAAATTGGAACAATAAACCATCGAGTTAAATTCGAAATTGGAATTGGTCTTTTAGCGATAATGGAATTGGTTTGATTTTACTTTTCTTTTAATAGTGATCCTATTATTGTTTTAAAAGCCAGTGATGCCTTTACTTTGTTTTTTTAATAGCTGATACTAAAACTACGTTTTTTTTTTTTGTAATTTGACTTTAGAAAAACATTACAATGCGTATCTCAGTTCAGGTGGGTTACCATGATCTGTTAGTACTATTCCAAGAGTGGGTAAGAGTGGTAAGTGTTTCCCACTCTCGGAATATTTCTAGAACATTCCTGCACTAACAGATCATGGTAACACCCCCTGTGTCAGGTTATTTAAGAAAATTTGTGAAAGATGTGAAAAAGCTACTAAAAATGTGAATTAACATTCGTGTTGATAATTGCCATCCCTTCTTGATTTCCAGTTCCTTTTTCAAGAACACATTTTTAAAACAAGTCGAAATTTACATCTAAAGTAAGTAGAAAGTTTGAAAATGCAAAGATTTATGACAGAAAAGTAACTGTTATACATTTCACGGGACGCTTCGAGACGGAACCGTTCAAAACTATTTTCTTCGTTCTACTACTTCTGAATGCTAAATATTGCTCGTTGTTTAAACTTCGAATGACAGTATACACATGCATAGACAATGAAACATAGTGAATTCAATGTGCATTACTCTTCTTTATTCAATAACTTTTCTTCTTGTACATATTTGTATTATTATTATTAATTTATTTCTAATAAATAGACTTTAAATATTTATGTTCTTTTAATTTATTACTTTTCGTTGTGTGGTGATTATTTTTTTCATCCTTTTGTGTTTGACTAATTGGAACTTTACTTTGACCGTTCAAAAGCCTGCCCCGTTATCTTTAATTTATATAAACCATTTGAGGTTGAGCTTTTTATAAGGTTTTTCTTCGAAATAATTGATCAAAAGACCAACGAAATCAAGCGGTTATTTTTACAATTTTTTATCAACAACACACTTTTCGAAATGATTATAACTTATGCCTTTCATTCTTACCTACAATAAAAACTTTTTTGCAAAAAAAAACCGACTTCCAAAGAAAACACTAAAAAAGTGGAAAATAACTTTACTTTCGGAAGTCGGTGACTATTGTTTGTTTCATTGACTTTTTTGCCACCGACTTCCGAAAGTAAAGTTATTTTCCACTTTTTTAGTGTTTTCTTTGGAAGTCGGTTTTTTTTTGCAAAAAAGTTTTTATTTTACCCTTTTTAGTTATCGCATCACACACAAATCCTTGTCAAATATCAATTTCGCAATTTCTTTTACTTGGATGACATATTGTTTTCAGCTATTTTGATTTCAAAACCAAACTACTGAACCGATTTCGATGAAATTTCTATGGGACCAATCGGGAAGTAGATCCATTCAGATAAAAGAAGAATTTTTCAAATCGGTTCATAAATGACGGAGATATGAGGTAACAAACACAAAAAAAAAAAAAAAAACAAAAAAAAAAACATACAACCGAATTGAGAACCTCCTCCTTTTTTAGAAGTCGGTTAAAAATAAAGGTATTAGATACAAATAAAACGAAACAATCATGACTAATTATTATTATTTCATTCTGTGATTCTAACTATCCATAAACCATTTGTAGTCAAAATTAAAACTTATCTGCAGATCTCTTGTATGTTAATACTTAAAAATCGTCACTGTACAAAACTAGAACAATCCAGAACATTTTAGATTTGTTGGGACAACACACGCTCGGGACAATTCCCCGCTCGATGTACTCTGGGCTAGCCGCTGTATATCATTGAGGTCACTCGATAAAGGGGATCTTCCATTGTTATTTATATTATATTAGGGGTTAAAATATGAAATTGCCTGCATGATTTATTTAATCAAAATATTTACCCTCATTATCTATACATTGCTGCCATCTAATCGGAAGTTCAATGCCTTTGCGATAGAACTCTGGGGATCTAGATTCGTCAAACTGTGTGAAAGCATTTTGTACTGCCTCCTGGGAAGATTTTTTTTTTACCACGTAGAAAATTGTCCAAATCACGAAAAAAATGGTAGTCAGTTGGAGCAAGGTCGGGCGAGTACGGAGGATAACGTATGGTTTCAAACTGCAGCTCCTGTAGAGTTCCAACGATGTCCCATGCAGTGTGAGGTCTTGCGTTCTCATGGAGCAATAATGGTGAAGATCGATTCACGAGTCGGGGCTGCTTCACTGTCAGTTTCGCCATCATTGTTCGAAGTTCGGCACATTAAACATCTGCTGATATTGCTTGACCAGTCCTGAGAAAGCTATAGTGAATAACACCATGAAGAGACCGCCAAACAGTTACCATTACCTTTTTATTGGTAAGCTTTGCTTTAGGGCACTGTTGCGGCGGGGTCAACCATTGCATTTTTCGTAGGTACAATGTAAAAAAAAACACTCGAATATCTCACACCATCATCTGTCTAGCCTTTTCCCAACTAGGTTGGGGTCGGCTTCCAGTCCAACCGGATGCAGCTGAATACCAGTATTTTACATGGAGCGACAGCCTATCTGACCTCCACAACCCAGTTAGTACTGGGTAATACGATACCCCTTGGTATGACTGTCACTGACTATCTGTAACGACTGTCAAAGATCTTAAATTGACAGCCGGGACCAAAGGCTTACATACGTACGTTCCGTTACGTGCTTTCCGAGGCAAGGAGGAAACTCGGTATGAATGAGTGGTCACCCATCCACGGACCAACCCAGGCAAGCGCGGCTTTACCTGACGATCGACCCGAGCGGCTGTTATTATTTAGCCACGAGCTCCTCGAATATCTCACACCATGAAGGTTTAATGTTAATTCAAAGTATCTATTACTATAAAACGGCAACTTCATACTTTACCCCCTTTTATTTTTCTTATTTTGTCTCTGTTTTTGGCAATGGTTTCCTTGGACTATTAAGTAAAGCTCTACAAGGATGTCATCGAACTTGAGTTGGTCAATAGTTGAGGATTTATGTGTGAAAAACAAGATGGTCACTTTTAGTACCTACTCCAAGGGGTCATACTGTACAACTTGACGTGAGCGCGTCAAAGTAACTTATTATATATGTACGAAGTACGTACTAAAAGTAACTTCTGTCAAATGCGTACATTTAATTTTTTCCAGGTAGTACTTAATAGTTCCGTGCTTTTACATCATTCGTTTGCACCTAGGCCCTCAATTTTTGACGCGACCACTTTGTGGTTATCGATTCCTCATCATCAATACAGCCTTATAGCGAATAAGGCTGTATTGATGATGAGGAATCTTTACAACAACAACAAAAAAACAATCTAAATTATATAGGAAGGTAACCCTCAAATAATTAATTATTATCTATGAATAAACAAATTACGAAGCTAACCGATTTCTGCAACAAATTTTGCCGATTTATCGTAATTATATTGATAAACTGCAGTAATTTACCTACATTTATTTCGCGCTCAATGTGAAACCGACCTAAAAGCCATTCCGAGCCGATTGTCCGGACAAATCACGCGGTAAGCCTCGGATTTTGAATTACGAAATTCTGAATTTGAATTGGAATTAGAGCTCTTATTGTTGTTGCAAGGGAAACGGCAGTCGATACAACGTATTGTGTTCAATACGATCGCCATAATTTGTTAAATTATTATTCTTATCCGTTATTTTGGCCAGGCCATTTTCCAGTTGGTGGGATTTAGTGGGAAATGTGATGATGAGAAATATGTCCCCTTTTTCTTATGTATCGATGGAACGTCTTGTCAATCTACCGGGCCTAGCAGTGACCATGTTAATCGCGGCGTCCGCGCCAGTAGCGTTATTTTTTTTAATCCTCTCAAGTGCAAGTATAGGGCAGGGACACTCGTTGTCAGGCAGGAAAATACAAGTACTTTACAAATGTGGTGTTCACTGGAAACACTAGTTAGGATTTAGAATAAAACCACCAAATTATCAGTAAGTAGATTAATCACTTTAAGGGTGCGAGTACTCGCTGCCCGGCTTAAGTGAGGATTGGTCGACACGGAACCTTTAAGGTCACGATACGTTTATTGGTATATCATATCTAAGTTCTATTTAAAACCAAATATCTGACAGCTGGAAAACAATGCTTCATTTCATTTTGCGTTCCGAAAACCGCGCCACAAAATGTAGCGCCCTGCATCACACCCCACTTCTCCCCTTTTTCTGAAAGAAACGTCAGGTAAGGCTACTGACTGTAACTACATACGTAGATAGCTATTACGCGAGGTCGTAAAAACATCAGTTCGCCAGCGGCCAAACGTCATGTTATCCATGAGATTATGTCTATGCTTACAGTTTGGCATGCTAGCCCTCAGGCAAGGCTCTCGAGCCTCATGGGTAATACATGGGTTGATATTGCAAACTCGTTGCTTTGCTCTGTCTCCTATCATGAACACAATCTAGTGATAACTATAACTACAATGAAAGTTGATCAGGTAGTTCTTTGTCGCTTGTTATTTTTAGCGATTTTCGAGTCTTTTTATTGATGATTTTGTCGCTTTTGCTTTTTTTCTATTTGATTTCATAATGCTGCCGATTGTAGAAATGCATTTTACACATTTACACGACAGGTGCCAGCACTAAAAGTGAAACCGACGGGACCGGTCTGGACTCCGGACACTGCGATGTAATCTAATAAAGTATCTGTCAAAGTCCGGTATCCGAAGACCCGCAATCTGTGCGTACCGGATTATAAAAGTCTTAAAATTGTGAGCGATTCACAGTCGCTTCTACAATCGGTCGGTTAAACGTCAGGACCGTTACTTATGTAACTGTTACTACAAATCAAGTGTGCTGTGTAATGGTGGCTTCAGCAACTGATCAATAGGGACTGGTTCAAATCGACTAATGGGATAAGCGACACTTGCCTATGTGCGGTTTGATTGATCAAAGCCTGAAGCAATCTCGATACGATAAATTACACACGATAATTATTACTGGTTTCCTGACGTTAGCAAGAGCATGAAGCAAGAAGCAAGTGATTATTATACAATAATTATGCACATGAATCTGAAAAACCGAACGAAGAGAACGAACCGAAGAGGTGCGTGCCTTGGGTTCGAATTCCTGACCTATGACTTGGCAGTCCAACGGTCACACCACTAAGCTATGACTGTTTAAGACCTACTGAAAAAGTTATAAGTAGTTCAAAGTAGCTAAATATAAAAAACACGTTATACCGTTGTACTTCTATCTTAAATCTTCCTTATTCATTTACTTACGTATTTCCCTCAAAACCAAAATTTAAGCCATCTTCCTCCACTCCAATAGCCATAGTATAAATAACACTTGACAGGCATTCAACAAATTAAAATCGATCAACAACAGTCCACAAATCGTTTGAAATCACGTCTAGTTAACAAACAAGTTAATTCTAAGCGACATCGGTTCATCAATTAAGTGAGGGCCGCATTAATTCGCGCGTGACATAAGCCGGCTCGCAGATGGATTTGCATTTGTACCGTTTGTACAGATAGACGAACAAATGGCCACTAATTACACGCTCCCGCGGTTTCTGCTCGCCTGGTAGTTGCACTTTAAATTGGGTGGTGATGTGGATGTCGAATGAGGAGAATTTAGTAGGTGGTACAATTTATATCCCAAGTTTTTAGGTACTTCATTCTTTTAAAAACAAATGAATTTGTTTCACATTAATAGATACGAAGCAAGCTCATTTATGTGGTCAATATAGTTTACTACAATTTAATTTAATTTAATCTATTTAAATTTACCTAAAAACATAACTACTACAGAATAAATAATAAATCAAAAAACATAATAATGCAACATCTTAATTCATATATCTTTCCTCAGCACCGGGCCCGCAGCTATGTCTGCGGGACCAGTGCATCAGAAAAGGAGTCTGGCCTCTCCACAATAACCTTCCATAATTATTATACCAACATAAACTGTATGCCAAAAACTATTATGGCAAAGTATTATTATGCCAAAATGCCAAAGTATATTTTTTGCAACCGTTTGCTAACAGTACCTTATTGGCAGTTATCCTGCGATTTCTGCTAGCCTAGTAGCTTCACGCCACTATCAATCAAAACTGAAGAGGAACATCAGGTGATACACAACGTTAAGACATTTACGTCTTGAAAGAAAACCAAGGCATTCCCTGTACATTTATTTAACTTGTCAATAACACAATAACCCTTACCACAAGGGTTCAAACTCCACACTTGAATACACTCTAGCCCTAAAAAATATCTGAAACTCATCGGTTGGAAGAAAATAAATACTAAAATACAGAAAGAACCTTAAAAGAACTGAATAAAGAACCCTTAAGAATATTAAACTTGAAGTACCTAGACTGTTAGCTTTATTGAACTTGACAAAGGGAATATCGGAAAATATTGTAAGAAAAACAGAAACCGTTTTCTAACAAGATCGCTAAAAGCTAATATTTCGTCTGACACAATTGTAAACTAATTCATATTATGGCTTTTTATCAAAGAAACGTGTACTGTACTTCTACGTCTCGTAAGTCTTTTACTGGTAGATATTGGTGGACTTCCCAAAATATTATACCGGGTGATTGAGTAAACAAGAGACATGCTTTAAGGTTGTCAGTGTACTAGAACACATGAAAATGGTCAACTTTTAATTAGGGATTGTCCGAAAAGCTAGTAGCTGTTTCCTATTTTTTTTTTGAGTTATGTTACGGTTATAATGTATGTATGAAGCATTTACTATTTTTATCACCCAGTATAGGTACTGTGCGAAAACAGGACGTAAACGTTATGTAAATTCGAACGATTATTCAATAGAAATTAAAACTAAAAGTTGGTTTTAAAGTTTTGCAACAATCACAATTTAGTATGAGTAACTCTTAAAACTAACTAAGTTAATATTATGTACGAAACCTAGACGTAAATTCTTTTACAACGCGCGTTTGTGTAGGCCTAGCACGAACTCGCGTTTTACAATACCGTTCAACAATACCTCCTACATATTACCCGTCTGTTTTGTTCAATAAACATAAAACAGTAAGCCCCTAACTTCAGCCATTCGCCAAGTACATAGAATGCATTCTAACAACCAATCAAACTTTACGATTGTACACCGATTCCCGGGATTTTTTCCCGCTTTCCCAAACGTCATAAAAGAGAAATTGTTTCTTCCCCATCTTCCGATAGGCGCAAGTATAAATATTTATTGGAGAAAAGATAGTAAGATGTCAGTAACCTACTTATTTCGTCGTTTATAAAACATTTCACGAAGATAATAAAGCTGGTTTTATTATTCAACAACTTTTACTACGTTTCTTTGAATATTGGAATCTTCTTTTTGTTATAAATGTCAATTTTATAATAAGTACCAAGATACTAGGTACGGTTTAAGGAAAAACTTCATGAACAAGTTAACCTCAAAATTCGGCCACCCGGTAACGGTTCACGATTCGATTTTCAAGACTAGAGAGTGTTTCGGAAAAAAAATGTGTTCAACTCCTGAAACGTCATCACTTCGAATTTAAGCTGCGTATTTACTGTCACAGTTATAAAGTAGTACTCTAACGGACAGCCTATGTACCTAAATTCAAAGTTTTATCATGATTAAAGACATCTTCGCATAATTAGCATAATATGTACCCGCTGTTAAGACACAGGGCTCTGTGAAAGAGAGTGGGTTATAAACCTCGACGCGGGCACACAACATATTGCAATAAAATATTCCTTAAAGCAAACACAGCGTAAGGGATCTCGCTCACTCACTACGCGGCTACAACCTGCACTTGTCGCATCACCGGCCGCTATTTCGCGGCAAGACGCGAGCAAACTTTCTTCCTGGTTACGTCGCTTAAAAAAAGTCGCTTCTACGGCCAAAAGTCGTGGTCGTGACAACATAGTGCGCGAGGCCCTTTATGGTGGAAGCACCAGCTTCCCAACTAATTTTTCAGATCGGTCTTGTAGTTTCGGAGCCTATTCAATGCAAACAAACTATCAAATCTTTCCTCTTTATAGTATTATATATATAAAAACTTTTTTGCAAAAAAAAACCGACTTCCAAAAAAAACACAAAAAAAGTGGGAAATAACTTTACTTTCGGAAGTCGGTTTTTTTTGCAAAAAAGTTTTTATTTTACCCTTTTTAGTTCAAATTCCATCACACACAAATCCTTGTCAAGTATCAATTTCGCAATTTCTTTTACTTGGATGACATATTGTTTCCAGCTATTTGATTTCAAAACCAAACTACTAAACCGATTTCGATGAAATTTCTATGGGACCAATCGGGAAGTAGATCCATTCAGATAAAAGAAGAATTTTTCAAATCGGTTCATAAATGACGAAGATATGAGGTAACAAACACAAAAATTTCCAGCTATTTTGATTTCAAAACCAAACTGCTGAACCGATTTTGATGAAATTTCTATGGGACCAATCTTGTTTTATCTGAATGGATCTACTTCCCGAGTAGATTCATTCAGATAAAACAAGATTTTTTCAAATCGGTTCATAAATGACGGAGATATGAGGTAACAAACACAAAAAAAATAAAAAATATACAACCGAATTGAGAACCTCCTCCTTGTTTAGAAGTCGGTTAAAAAAAATATGCGAAGCGTAAGATATGATCACGAGTCACAACGAGATCAGAATGCAGTGTGGGTCCGTCATCCCTTACCTATTTTATTGCCAGCCTTGACCCCCGGTCGAGTCTGGACCTCATATAGTAGAGCGAGTGACATGACCCTTATAAATGTACGTCCCCAAATCTTTTAGCTATGGTACTTTATTGCGGTCCGGATTTAAATAAAGAATAGCTTGGAAGGAGGTCATGTTTTTTTGTAGATTTATTCATCTTTTAGGAGTAGGGTCTTATTAATGCTTCGAATACTATCAGTATTTAATATTCAGACCAGAGCAATAATCATTTACTTTATTTTTAATAAAATTACCTATGTTAAAATTCGTATTTTTGCGGTCACTTGAGTGACTTTTACCCTATTATAACTTAACGTGGAGTCAAGTTACACCCATATGAGGTCAAAATATATCTCTTTTATCATAAATTATATGAGGATTAACTAGGTTAACCTTACGCCGTGTTTATTAATAAAAGGTTTGTTGAGTTTGAAGAGAAGAAATATCTGAAAAAAAATCAAACTTTTATAAGTATCTTTTCAATAGAAATTGTAAAGAATTGCAGATATAACGCATGGTATGTACACAACTTTCCTATATAAACCAAATCTACACTACTACTACGCACCCCATGTCATTGATTGGCTACTTCAAGTACATTTATGTAACTTTAAAGTAAGTAACTTAGCTTTAGAATTCATAATCACAGCTCCGTCTTACCAGCTTAACAACTTGAACTCAACAAAACTGCAACTTGGTAAATAATCACTGTAAACTAGAGCGGGTACGAACAAACCGCTTGTTGTATAAATAAATATTTCAGTTCATAATCAATATAAATTAAGGTACCCGGTCAAATAATAAGGAACGCTGCTTTTTTAAGTTGTTTTAATTTGACACTATTTCAGAATGAAGCCCTTTTCAAAAGAGGAGAATCACCCGTTTATCGATTAAACGTCTGCGTTTGTTTGTGTGTGTGAAAGCGCGGTTAGAGGGCTAGTATTAGACGGGCAGCGTTTTAATACGGGTGGTGTACACTTATCGATTTCCGATATTAAGAAAAAAAACTAAAAAAAATTACCTACCCATTTTAGTATTGATTCGGGTCGAGAATCAAATCATAGTTACCTCCTTAAATTTGGCGAGGATGCCAAGCAACACCTTGTAGTATTAGTATAGATGGCAGTTAGACATGGAAATCCTTAAGTTTATAAGAGTTATATGACGTAAACTGGTTAACACAAATATAGGGCTGGAAAATCCATAGAATTAATTATGTTGTACCTGCCATTGCAGACAAATATTCTTAACCAGAACCATTAATAGATTACAACGAAACTCGAACACCTCTTAATGAATTACTTGCTCAATGATCCGGCAACTAATCTGCGATTTAGACCAAAGTTCGGCGACACTTGCTCGAACCCACATTCATCATGCTTAGCATTCGATATCAGGTGGCAATAGAATGAATACCTAATTATTATTTGAGTATTTTGATAGTACTTTATCTGCTTCCCAGTTTAAGGACAATTTATAGTTTAAATGTCTTTTTAACCGACTTCAAAAAAAGGAGGAGGTTCTCAATTCGGTTGTATGTTTTTTTTTTTTTTTTGTTTTTTTTTTTGTGTTTGTTACCTCATATCTCCGTCATTTATGAACCGATTTGAAAAATTCTTCTTTTATCTGAATGGATTTACTTCCCGATTGGTCCCATAGAAATTTCATCAAAATCGGTTCAGCAGTTTGGTTTTGAAATCAAAATAACTGGAAAAAATGTCATCCAAGTAAAAGAAATTGCGAAATTGATACTTGACAAGGATTTGTGTGTGATACGATAACTAAAAAGGGTAAAATAAAAACTTTTTGCAGAAAAAACCGACTTCCAAAAAAAAACACTAAAAAAGTGGAAAATAACTTTACTTTCGGAAGTCGGTGGCAAAAAAGTCAATGAAACAAACAATAGTCACCGACTTCCGAAAGTAAAGTTATTTTCCACTTTTTTTTAGTGTTTTTTTTTGGAAGTCGGTTTTTTTTGCAAAAAAGTTTTTTTTAATACCTTAATCTTAAAATAATTTAAGTTTTATAAAAAAAATCGGTCTGTTTTTTGTCCCTCTGCTAGGCAAATGATGTTTTGTATATGGAGAAAGCCAACATTGATCTAGGCGATTTCACAATGATTAAGGTTGACTGTTTCGTTAGCCTATTGGTCGCAAGCACTATCGCCACGCTCAAGTTCAAGTTCGATTCTCGGGTCTGGCAAAGTGCTATTGGGACTCCTCGTCAGGATGTTCTCATTTACAGTCTTGAGCTCAGATTTGTTCCTTGTTGATGGCAATAGGCTCACCAACGATACGGGATCAGCTCGAGATGATTCAAAAATGATCAAAATTATAGCTAAAACATGTGTTACAGAGCATCTAATACGCTCGTATAGTAAAACTGAGCCTATTTCCTATTTTCACATCGTTTTTTTTTTATATAAATGTCCTGATAAGTATTTTATGAGTACATAAATAAATACCTACATAAAATAAATCCAACCAACATACTACAAACAAACAATCAAAACATATTCCCACACAAAACAAAATCCACCATTTCACAATAAAAATCTATCAGCACCATGAAAATCCGAGATTAAATTCTTTATTACAGATTTGGCCAATAATTTGGCACAGAGGACGCCTAACCAAATAATGACGGTCATCAATAAGGCCAGCGCTGCTCCACCCCATTTGTTATTAGGGATTTTTCATCCTCCTCTAAGGAAATGAACAAAGGATATAGATAGCTTAAGGGGGATTTCGGTGAATGCGAAGAAAAATTACGACTGATTTTTGAACGGAAAGGGACGGACACTAAAAAAGTTGTTTTTTGATTGATTTTGAAATTTCTTTATTTTAACATAAACAACACAGATAAATGACATTCAGATCTTATTCTAAAAGCATTAAACTAACTGATAAGGTCTAAAGTAGACATCTATGATTTATAAAAGTGTCAAATAACTGTATAAATATGGTAATTTTTTTAAAAGCATCTCCAAAATATACCCACTAGGGTGTGTTTTAAATAAAACGTTAACATAAACTAACTCATTCCAAACTCAATAGATTGTAAATCAACTAATGTTTGGCAATGGGTGTTATTTACCTGAAATAAATGAA
Organism: Standfussiana lucernea; assembly: GCA_964057025.1. Lineage (NCBI taxonomy): Eukaryota > Metazoa > Arthropoda > Insecta > Lepidoptera > Noctuidae > Standfussiana > Standfussiana lucernea. Next base: position 14,249,281 of record OZ059791.1, on the reverse strand, counting down.
TTTATGCATGAGCACAAAAAAACTGAGAAGCAAACGATACATATTTTAAATTAAACACGTTCCAAACATATTCGCGCAGTGAAACGAACCTCTAATAGTTTGCCAAATCGATTCCTTAAGAAGTCTCTCCAATATAATATGCTCTATACTCTATACGGTAAGACACTGCCATATATTACGTCGCTGAGCCACCTAACTCATTGACTAAACTCTGGGTCAATGACTCATGAAGTGATTTGTCCTCTAGTTGAAATCGGTCGCCGTAAGTGGTTGATTAATTCTCGATTGTATATCGAGGTGTTGTTTACGTCAATGCCTTCATTTTAGCAGTTATAGCCTAGTGATGTGACCGTCGGGATGCCAAGTCAAAGGTCTCGAGTACGAATCGGATTCTTGTGCGTATTGTGTAATTATCACTTGCTTCGGTGAAGGAAAACACCGTGAGGAAACCAAACTAATACTTGAGAGATATTTCTCGACGGCATGTAAAGCCAAGTCACAAGCCCGAGGGCGGCATAAAAACTCTTGCCCGACCCGAGAATCGAATCCAGGACCACATGCTCAGCAGCCGCGTTTGCGACTGCTGAGCCAAAGAGACCGTCATTCACAACACATTTGAACGGCGTTAAGAAACAACGAATCAAGAGGACAACTTAAAATGGAGTTTTGAATGCTAGTCGCATAATTTTAAAGCTCAATTTCCATTCTTATAAAACTGTCGCGTGATTCCTTATTTCTTAACGCCATGCATTTATAAATTTAGAGCACTGAGCACAGAATCTTGGGACTATTTTCTAATGTTCTTTTACTGGGATAAATAGGTACTGCCCTGGGCTATGTTCTTTATTGGACACCATAGATGTCGCACGCAGTCTCCGGCGCATGGTGATGAATATGCACAGAAGAAAAGAAAGATAATCATGCACAGAAGAGACAGAGCTTATTCCATGCACAGTAATTATTCATTTTTAGGAAATCAACAAATTATGCTGCAACTTTCACAGTTACTTTAGTTCTGACAAAAGGAACCAAATAGCAATGTTATTGTAATGGTCACTGTTTGTATATCTGTGGTTTGCAGGATGGAAGGGACATTGATGCACAGACGATTACCATGTATTCACTACATCATTCTGAACCCTGAGGAGGTGTAGACGCTTTTCACCGGTAATTAAAAAAAAACAGCTTGTTTCGACTTTGCTACATTTTTTTTTTTGTTTTATTACTAATATTCAATTTAAAGAATATAAATATGTGTAAGGCTTTGTCACCCTCTTCCAAAAAAAATATTGACCTGCGAAGCCCAACCTCTACAGTAAATTATTTCATACTCATTCTGTTCTATATTTTAATATTATCAATTAGTATTAGTGCCGTTTCGGACAATAAAACAGGGCCGAAAACCTTTGCAAACCACAATCCTGGTTTAAAATTGCGACATGTATTACCCCAGTGCGGAAGCTGCTAATATATCGTCGTGAGGTAACAGTGCCATAACGACCCAGCATTTGCCAGGCAGAGCAATTTGGACAATTTGGCCTATCCAATCCATTTGGCTTGGATTTGATCGCTGCGAACGATAGTGATTCGATTGCCAGTACGCTGTTGTTACTGCATACAGAGAATAAATACTATTGAACTTTCTACTGACATAACGATGACTTTTACTACCTCATCCTAGGGTTGCCAAGCGTACTCTAATATGGAGTTTTGAACTCTGTTTTGCGTTCCGGCCACTGCAGCTAACCATAACAGCGAGATTAACTAAAAGAGTATTTTCGGCAGGGTCAACCTTCCATCCAACCAACCATCGTCCCAACCAATTGCTGGACATCATCCTCTCCAAAGTTGCGTCACAGGACCCTGATCTCCACCTTCCACACCTCGTCCATCCCAGGTACTTTTTTAAGGTCGTTGGTCCATCTAGCTGGAGGATGTCCCATACTACGCCTGCCGTCAGAAATGACTGACACCAATCTATAATCAAGTCAAAGTGATTACTTGAGTAAAAGTAATGTAGTTTAGCAATTGCTTTAAGTTAGAACTGAAAAACTTAGAATTCTTAACTTTGCTTTCTTTTACGGTTATCACTTCGTTCAAATTCTTGTCTATTGCATTAAAATGGTTGCATAAGTAATGACTTAGACTCAAGTAATTAATTTAACTTGACTATAGAAACAAGTGTAAATGACTGAAGCCAAACTTTAAACTTTTCAATAACAAACAAGCATACAAAAGGAAATAAAACTTTGAAGTCCACCGTCTCTCTGGTCTCAATGCCGGAAAAGATACGAGTAAATATCTTCGTTTCAATCTCGTATAGGATCGAGAGTAAATGATGATTTATACTGAATCGTACAGTGTTGAAATATCCTTGTTTAGGATCCCGTATCCCCGGTGAAATATGAACCTGCCTGCTCTGAGGCTGAGATCTATAAACGTTATTTAGCGCGAGCTTTGTTCCCATGTTCCCGTTTCCGTCTTGCACTCTTTGTTTGTTTGTCAATTATGCGATTCAAGATTAAAGATTTTTTGTTTGAATTAAATATGGAACATAATGGTCTTACAGATAAAAAGGTTAACATTTTTCTGACTTAATTCAGCGTGCAAACCAAAATTAAATTAAAATAAATAAAACGATGTACTCGTAATTTAGGTACTTACAAGTCTTATAAAACTCTTAAGAAAAATTAAATATTATCCTTGACAGTTTCAGGAATGTCGCTTAGCCAAAGTTCGTGCTAAGTACAGCTAATACAACCTTAGTTTTTGTTTACCATAAACCTCTTAGGTCATTGTGCTCATCATTATAAACAACCTATACTATGGGACCAACCCTAAAATTGTTTTAAAAAAAAGGCACCTGCCCCATTCATTTATGTTAGACGCCTGAATTTTTTCACGATTTTCGAATTCGTTTCATAACAAAAGTGGTTGAGATTAAACAAAAACTAAGCTCTCGTATCTCGTCCTCAGTTCTGTGATCGAGGAGTCGATTCACCATCGAAACAAACATTGGTTCAGTCCGCAGATGTTTGTTTCATGTCTGAATGTTTGCCTGCGTAGTTTGTGTGACCGCTGCATTCTGTGTGCCTGGTTTGTAGTTGCGACTGTTTGCAATCGTAACTTCTCACTTCGTCTTGCAGTCGAGACTTTGATTTTGTTTATTCAACAACTACAATAATGGGAATGTAGATTGAAATTTTGTATCTTAATATTCCAACAAAATGTTTTTTTTTATAGTTTTATGGAATAACCATCAAGATATATGGCTAACTAGAGAGCGTTTTTGGTGTCCCCAGAATTTTATATTTTTTATCCTTGCAACACTGCGTGATGTTGTCAATTTTGTCTGTCATTAAAGACTTGAATTTACTCTCCAAAAAGGAAAACACGTGTTTTATTCGCCACAAGCGGTCTCCCTGACTTTACCAGCCCCACAGCTGCTACAAACTAGAACATGGTCCTTCGAGCCAATGGTGGATCCACACAGCCCGGCGGCACTGCCGCCGGCAGACGCGACAAGCGCGGCTGTGAATCGTACCTACAAGTCATATTTCAATATTGTTTTGCTTACCGTGGTTGATGCGAATTGTAACTTTTTATACGTAGATATCGGTTGCCAAAGGAGCATATCTGATGGTGTAGTCCTACGTAACACTGTTTCAAATGATACGAGTTGAATCTGCACACTTGCCACAAACTTTAGAAGGAAGAAATACGCCAGTGCCTCTTTATTTCATCGGTGATGACACGATCCCCATCAAAGAATACGAAACGACACCACTCTCATCGAAAGCCGTGATCGAACTGTTCCCCTGCAGGCCGCGCCACTGTGTGGATCCACCATAAGAGAGGAGCCCGCGCGTTCAAAAGTCGTGTGCATAATCAAAGGCAAAAATTGCTTTTAATAAAGTGGTTTGTATTTCTACAACTAAGCATAATTAGCCCAGAATATTCCTACAGCTAGGACCCAGGCTTTCTCTTTGAGTGGAAATGGGCGGTAATAACCACGCGGGCCCAGTGCGGGTTGATACATGTCACAAGTGTCAAAGTAACCCCGTCTGCCTGGGTTCGAATCTACGGCTCGGAAATCGCGGTGTTTACCACACAACGATGTACGCAATGTGTAGAACACTGTTATTTTAGATCCTGAATCTCGTAAAACAGTTTTGTACACAGTACGTATGTTTTCGTATATTGAATGTTCTAAATATAGAAAGGTCACAGCCCTCAGGGCCGGTTTATTATATTTGATGAACGAAAGCTCACTGTAATAATAGAGAAAAAAAAAACTCTTTCCATAACTATCAAGTAAAATAACTTACGTTATGCAAAATACCGCACAAAGCATTCACTTTGTGGAGGTTCCATAATAACATGCAAATGCTTCAAGATGAGTTTGAAACGCAGTCCAAAATAGTGAAATGAAAATGACTAAAGACTTTGAACCATCCAAAGGATTACGTGCTTACTCAAAGACTTTGAACTTTAAAATTGGAAGCTTTACTTGAGGATGTTTTCACAAGAAATGCTGTTGTGCTTCCAAGGTGTTCAAAGATCCTTCGCCTAGACTCAAGAGTAATTACTTTTAGGAAAGGCCACAACTCGATTTAGGGAGAGACAATTACCGCCGTAACCTGATGAACACTTTAATTTCAAGTTTATCACAGAAGCGAATTAATCACTGATTTGGAACCTAAAGACTGTTAGAATTTGGAACTATAAATACTGAGAACTCATCTCAGTGGTTGAATTTACCAAAACTCTTTCTTAGCTTTCTGTATGCCAAATTTTAGCCTGATCCGTGCAATGGTCTAAGCTGTGCGTCGATAATCACTTAGGACAAACACTTTGACTTATCAAAGTGTATAGATCTTATATAGATTAGGTTAGAATTAATTATTCTATATAGTGATTTATAGAAAAAGTATTATTATAAGCAATAACGTCAAAAGGAAAAATCATTATTTTTTAAACACTGAGATGAGTTTGGGCTCCAGAAACATTTTTTGCAAGAAATACTATCTTCAATGCAATTAACAGTAACTACATACAACCCAGTAGTTGTGGAGGTCAGGCATTCAATCCATCTGAAAAACTGGCATTCAGCTGCATCTAGTGAGACTAGAAGCTGGCCAGACATAGCCAGGCAAAGGCTAAGCTTTATGGCAGCTCCTCTTATTCAAAACCCAAACACATGCAAATTAATTAGTACCTACACCTATCCATGATTCGAGGTGTAACGCCCGCAACAGAAACCGTTATGGCATATATCCACGCTAACCGTGAAATTGAGTTAACTTCAAACAAAATAAATGGGCTCCTGGCATATCAACGTGAGAGGGAATTTAATGCAAATTAATATAAACGACTTTGAAAAACGATGGTCGGAGGAGTGTAATAGAATGTTCGCGGTGAACTAAGGCCTAATTGAATATCCACTTTGCATTTTTTTGTGAATTGACAAGATTGAATTACCTTGTTTTTTTTTTGTGTTTTGTGCCGTATTTTATTATGTTATTATTCATATGTCATTTTTTTTATCTGTTTGTTCCGGATAATCTCAAAAACGGCTGGACCGATTTCGACGGGACTTATGCTGGCCGATAGCCGATGTTATAAGAAGTAACTTAGGCTATTTATTTTAGAAAAAGGATTTAGATTCCGTGCAAAGAAATTAAAACCCCTGAAATGGTCAATAAAATCCGATTCAAATAGGGAAGTAATATTTTACAATACTTAATTTCACACGGACAAACGTCGCGGGAAACAGCTAGTTTATTTTTATAGTTAGAAGAATGAGGAACAGGGTTTAAAGTTTCTAGTCCTCCGGTCAGACGGGTGTCTGGTGGGCTACTGCCCGGCGGTTGTTGTCGAACTGTTGTATATGTATGTCCTATCGCGCGGATAACAGCTAACTTGCGCGATGTAGGATTTGCTTGAGGGAAATCAAGAAATAATATCGTGATAGATTAATATTATTGATTACTAGCGACCCGCCCCGGCTTTGCACGGGTGCAATTTAGATACTAATGCTTCCTCTACGATAATATGCTTATATTGCTGATACATAAAAACCTTCCTCTTGAATCACTCTATCTATTAAAAAAAACCGCATCAAAATCCGTTGCGTAGTTTTATAGATCTAAGCATACATAGGGACAGACAGTGGGAAGCAACTTTGTTTTATATTATGTAGTGAAAGTGAAGGCTGCTTCGTGCAATAGAGGATGGCAATAAAACTATTGTACTATTATTTTAGTTATATTGACAGACCGCTAACCTTTTAGGCACATATGAGGAAGTCAGTAAAAGTCAAAGTGCATTTCTCCTGTAGGTATCTTGGGTGCGTTTGTAAACATTTAAACTCACATACACAAACAGCCAGACCTGGCCTGTAAGGCCTACAAGTAATTGTTCCGGGACCGGCTGGATGGCCTACAGTGTAGGTCTTACAAATATTTGTTCCGTGCGGGCATTGAACCCGCAGCCAATTGCTCAGCCGCACAGTGGATCCATATTGAAAATTAGTGGACATGGGCAACAAAGTTCCAATATCGATTCGATATTTTTTTATGTGATTCTTCATGATATTCCAGACAACTTTTACTCTTGTGAAATTTCTTCTAAAGTTGATCGTTTGTCTGAAAAAAAATAAATTAGATTTTTTTGTATGGAGCGAATCACGTTTATTTTTTTTTCTTCAATTGTACGAATATGTTAGGTGTATGGCATGAGTATATGATAGCTGGGGTCATTCTCTATCCAGGAAAAAATATATCAGCGCCGGCCATCCGCGGCCGCGCGAGTAATCATTCGGTAAAAAAATAATATTTTCTATGATTTTTTTTGCCTTTTAAAATCAATTCAAAGTATATTTTCTGTCTCACTTGGCTGTTTTCACCTTTTTAGTTAAATATATAGTTTTAATAGCACATAGGTACTCACAACTAGTAATTCTGGCAGAGGTTAAGTTATTATTGCATGTTATCGGTGGCACCTGCATTGTGATTGATGACTCATTTGTTTGTGCGCTCGGCTAAATGCATAACAAACGAGTCACCGAAAAATAATTGTCTCTGATTGGTTGTTATTTTTTTAACTACCTGCACATTATCTACTGTTATCGGTAGCACCTGCATTGTGATTGATGACTCATTTGTTTGTGCGCTCGGCTAGAAGCGCATAACTAATGAGTCATCGAAAAATGGTCGTCTCTGATTGGCTGTTATTTTTTTTACTACCTGCACGTTATCTATTGTAAAATAAACATGTAATAAGTTTCTGGGTATACTAATTTTATCAAATATACGTGAAATAGTTTGAATTTTTACGGGCAAGACGTTGATAATCATTATCTACATAATCAAGCGTATGTAAAGTATAGTATAAGTTATCGTACGTATGATCGAAAGGAAATTGTGAAATAATTGTAGCCCTGAAAAGGGCTGTTTGTCATATTCCCAGCCCTGATGGGCTTTTGTGGGAATAGTCCATAGCCGGATCACTTTATTTCTTATTCCAGAAGTGGGTCCGGCAAATTTTCGGACTCTGCTATGAGGCATTCTTCTTCGTCCATAATCTCACTGTCACAGGGAGGCTCGGTAGTCTGTAACAACTGAATTGCTTCAGGCAACAACTCACTATGAACCTGTTTCGTTATTTTAGGCCTTATGTAGGATATGTGAGGATCAGAGCTTATTAGAAGTCCATGGAGGATGTCTTCGTTTGTTGCTATTCTGTCCGTTTTCCGAGTGTGTCTCTCTCTGACGTTTCTGAAGTCCTTATTACGGGCTTCCGAAGCTTCTTCTGATAAGGTACCTAAAAGAAATAAGTACATGCATTTTAATTTCAAAAAGCAATCGAGTCAAATTATACATCAAACTCTATTTATTTTTTACTTACCGATTGGCAAAACACCAAAGTGGTTACAGATGTCTGCACCGTGCATTAGAAGTTTATGTACACTAACTGGCATGTAGTAGCCACGAATAGTGTTGCACGTATACATCAGCTGTTTCTCTACAGTATCTTCTAAATTTTTCACAGTCAATGTTTTTGCCTGATGATATGGCTTGTAGCGAGTGGCGGCGTTCACGAAAAGATCTAGGTTGGTACAAAATCCAGCCATAGTTCTAAAGTAAATATAAAAATAAAAGTATTTCACTGTGTTCACAAATAAGCGACAAGAGCGAAACTAGAGGGACTTAGTGAATGTCTTTGTATTTATAGTCAGTGTTAATTACTCAAGTAGTGAACATATTAGCATGACTGAAAATTATTCAGCCATTCAGAGACGAGCATTTTTCGATGACTCATTAGTTATGCGCTTAGACGAGCGCACAAACAAATGAGTCATCAATCACAATGCAGGTGCCACCGATAACAATAGATAATGTGCAGGTAGTTAAAAAAATAACAGCCAATCAGAGACAATTATTTTTCGGTGACTCGTTTGTTATGCACTTAACCGAGCGCACAAACAAATATCAATCACAATGCAGGTGCCACCGATAACATGCAATAATAACTTAACCTCTTCCAGAATTACTAGTTGTGAGTACCTATGTGCTATTAAAACTATATATTTAACTAAAAAGGTGAAAACAGCCAAGTGAGACAGAAAATATGACTTTGAATTGATTTTAAAAGGCAAAAAATTTCATAGAAAATATTATTTTTTTACCGAATGATTACTCGCGCGGCCGCGGATGGCCGGCGCTGATATATTTTTTCGTGGATAGAGAATGACCCTAGCTATCATATACTCACGCCATACACCTAACATATTCGTACAATTGAAGAAAAAAAAATAAACGTGATTCGCTCCATACAAAAAAATCTAATTTATTTTTTTTCAGACAAACGATCAACTTTAGAAGAAATTTCACAAGAGTAAAAGTTGTCTGGAATATCATGAAGAATCACATAAAAAAATATCGAATCGATATTGGAACTTTGTTGCCCATTTCCACTAATTTTCAATATGGATCCACTGTGAGCCGCTGCGCCAAATGAACTGTCGTGCATTGTGCATACTTTGGGGCAACAACATCAACAACAAAACATTGCAACATTGTTTAACCCTTTTTCATATTTCTCCACATGACACCACATGAATTAATTAATATTAGGTAGGTACTTAACTAAATGATATACGTAGATATCTAAGTCCACAATTACCTGCGAAGCGAAAGTATGAAAGACGACATTTTTACCTGAAGACGTTGACAGAATCCTATGAAGTTCTAAAACTAGATTTAATTAAACAGACCCCGAAATGAAACGACGAAAAACTTTGAAAGAAGCTCTGAAATTAATGAGGTGCTCGGGAATTCAACGCCACTAAAATTTGAGGGTCGCCTTCTCACGTGACCAGAATATGTGACCCCGGCGAGGCCATTTAATCTGCTGACTTCTTCGCGAATCTTAAGTATTCGAAGTAATGGAGAGGTCTTTTTATTTTGGCTATGCAGTGTTCTGGAGGTTGTAAGCGAAAACTTAAATTAGTGACTGGAATACAGGTTTCTGAAGAGAAGGCCACGTTTTAGGGGATTTAAGTTACGGTTTTAAGATTTCGGCATATACTAGTCTCTCATTTGAATTTAAAATGGGTATTTCAGTATTTACGTCTTGTTTATTTTTTATTTTTGTTAAGCTTTTAAGTACTGCTTCGTTAGTGTAGTACTCGCAAGCGTGATTACTGAATGTTTTAGGTTAGATTCCCAAGTCAGGCAAAAATATTATTGGGATATTAGGCAATTCTATTTCAGCATCAATGCCAGTTCGATGATGGAATTTGCCGCCCCCGTTTTCATAGGAAATAATAACGTATATATCCATGATATTTAAGGGTTTTTTACCAGATATAGCTCAAGTAAAAAAACTGAAAATAACTACAAAAACCATCCAATAAAGTAACCACAAAATATGGTTGCTCTTCAACCCGAATCTTGCTCCCGATGGTAACGTTTACACGCACGTTCGCGTCAAGCCGATGACAAACAGTTGTCGGCCATTAATATGTACATGTAATAGACATGATGTACGGACTTGTGATGTTTACGTTTCGCTCAATATTGTGTTTGGCAAACATGTAATTGCTGTGTCGCTTTGTTAAGGTTTGGGTAATATTTTAGATTTATTGCGCTTTTTTGTATTACCTACATCAAAAGGATGAAACATGTTACACGTCTCATAAAGCAGAATTGTTTTTATTCAATGCTTACGGAAAATAATTGGTTCTAAAAAATGCTGCGAAAACGATTGTTTTAACCAAATAGATCATACCTGACCTTTACATACAAACGTTTATATGACCTATACCTACGCCTTTTTTCCTGTGAGAAAGACCACTAATAACAAAAAATAAATAAAAAACAATATTGTAAAACAGTTGTTTCAATTTTTGTGTACAATAAATTATATTCTTCATCCACGTAATAAACATCCATACATCCACCCATACAAAATTTCGCGTTTATAAATAATATTACTAGCTTATGTGGAGTTCGATAATTGACCGACGGGATCGTCCTACCGAGATGAAAAGTAGCCTATGTGCTATTCCAAACTATAATCTATCTTTGTGCCAAATTTCATCCAGATCCGTTCAGCCTCATACTCACCTTTATACTCGGCTCTGAAGAAGTGAAAGAGGTCACATGTAAATGTTTTAAAGCACATGCTTAGACGAGACGAGTGTTCATCCCATTATACATTATGTTAATGTATGTTACATTAACAGCTAATATACCTGCTGTAACTTGTAAATCACATTTTATCTCCCAAATGTTTATGACAGGACATTTGAGCGTTACTTGCTAGCTTGCAAGATGTAAAATAAAAATATGTAGTTGATAATAATGTTTCAGTGTCATTGGACAGTCTAATTTTCAAACTAATGTTGTTATGTACGCAAAAGTATAGGTGTGTCCAGATCTGAAGAATGCGCCCCGAATGCGTCACTCGCGAGCCACTGATGACCTGCACGCCTGCTCCTCGCATGCGGTTACTACCTACGTTTGTTGTACCTCTAACTGCACGCGCGCATATCGCAAGTGGCTCGCGAGCAGCGCATTCGCCAGATCTGGACACACCTTAACTCGGTCTGCTTACCTTTTTACGCCATACGGCGATATATCGATCAAATTGTCTAAGACACTTTTTATAGCGGCAGTACGATCTAGTAGGATTATTTCTGATCTCCACGAGGCAGATCCGCAAACAAAGGTTAATCTTGGATTTACCAAGATTAACCTTTTATGTTTTTTACACTACGACAAAAAATGACTAGGCTATTTCCACTTGTTAAGCAGTAAAGTATAATTATAATGTCCTACAGACACGGACTTGGATGTGTATTTTAGTATACTAAAAAAAACACATCCCAAAAACTAAAAACAAAAATGGTCCTTCGACCCGGATACCTGAAGATTTTTTTATTTTTTTATTTTGCGAGAAAATCAAAGCTCCTGGTGCCAACAAATTAATTCTATTACTTTCCTTTCCCATTACAGCTTTCCCAAAAAAACATGTAACACCTATACTAACAAGGGAATTTTTGTACAAAATATGACGTCATAAAGGGGAAAATGTAACACGTCATCACTCGACTTTAGATATAATCGCTTTCATGTTAAGAGTGACGTATTATTCCGGTGAAGCGCGCTTCCTTTGTTTAACTTGCAGGATGATAAGACCGCCATGTCATAGGGAAAATGGCAAAATGTCATAATATGTAGAGAGGTTTTATGTGAAAATAGCAAATGTCGAGTAACTCGTACATTTGCCGATTTGAACGATACGAATTTAGCATTTCTTAAAATCAATGACCCGTTGGCACCACCAGGACCAATTTCTTATCTCTTGTACCATTATTCAATTTTGTTACTAAATCTACACGTTATATCATTAATATTGATTGTGATTGCTAGCGCTTCAAGAACGTTTCTTCATTAGTTAAAATTTTGAACCGCAATTAGATTTGATTTGCCAAAGCACCTTCGAAAACTTTTGAGAACTGTTGCTGTGTAATTTGTAGTACCTACCTAGTTATTTTATTATACAACGTTACATATATTTATATGTATGTGTGTGCATGTATGTGGATAGGCACTATAAAATACTCTTTATTTTACAGAAAATTGTTATTGCAGCTATTTTACGAAATTGCTAACTGTATCTATACCACTGTGGCGAATTCGCACGACTTTCGATTCAATACCTACTTGAAATCATGGTTGCCAACAAAAACAAAATGCCAAGATTACCAAGCTTTCTCCATTATATCCACCATATACACCATTTTCCTTCAATTTATTTCTAAACGTAATATAAATAATGCACACACGTAGCAAACTCCTTTACAAAAACTATGTAGTTTCACTTTCCCGTAGGCGCCATGTTTTTTTATCTGTTTCTCAATTTCCTGGCACCGTGAACATCCACCCTATTTTCTGCTTACAATGTAAACAAAACAATGAAGAAAACCATCTATGAATTTTGGTAGTGTTCATACTGAAACAGTGGCCGGAAGATGTTATTTGAATTTTGAAGCGTGCGTCGGTTGTTTTTAAAACGTTGCTGCTTTCTCCTGTGTTGTCGGTGCGTTTACAAATATTTAAACTCACATGCACAGACAGCCAGACCCGGAAAAACGACCTGTAGGACATAAAAATATTTGTTGCGTGCGGGAGTCGAGCCCGCGACACGCAGCGCCAAAACCTCTCACCGACTATGTCAACCGTGTCGTAGTTATTTGTATTACAGTATCACACAATTTCTTCTTCATCATAGAGCTCTGAGGAGCGGGGTGAAAAGTTCCTTATCTTGCATAGAAAAGGGTATCGCATGTGGTGGACTACTGCCCGACGACGTTTGCTGTCGAGTTTCCGTAGATGATGTTAACCGCCCGGAAAACACTGCTTGTGCGATGAATGTTTTGCGTTATGACGATAATTATTTCGTAGTACAATTTAGATAAATTTTCTTAAAAGCTACTTATAGACTAATTAAAACTAAATATTTACAATAAAAATATTTATATTTAATTTTAATTAGTCCTTTTTATATACAGGGTGATTGGTAATTGGGTGCATTCCTTGAATTGGACCCCTAGTTATCTAATTAGCTCTAGTATCACCCATTTCTAGGACTGCACCCAATTACCAATCACCCTGTATGTAAGCAAACTAAATACGGGGTGGAAAGGACGCCAACGCTAAAACACGTATTCAATACATCGTTCTGAACCCCCACATACATATTTTTCGTCGGTTATTATAAAAAAAATCAGCAGGAATTAGTAATTAAGATAACGATTTTCACATTATTATACGACGAGAAATACATACATAACATCACGCCTGTAATCGCCGAAGGGTTAGGCAGAGGTGTAACTAAAAGCTTAGTACACCCACATTTCGCCAGTTATGTTTAATTCTCATGTAATAGGGGGCGAGCCTATTGCCGTCAATTGGCCACAAATCCAGACTCCGTGGCTGCTACTGAAAAATTCCTGATGGAAAAACCCAATAAAACTTTGCCCGACCCAGGAATCGAACCCGTACCTCATGGTCAGCAGTCGCGCTTGCACTAGACCAACGACTCAGTCCGAGGCAACGAAAAATAATTCATGAAAAATCTCCTACCATATTTCCCATCTCCCCAAAGCCCCAATAATAATTTCGCTAATAGGTTTAAAGGTCAGACTACACAAAAGTAATTCGTGATCACACTGTCAACTCATCAATCATGTACAACGACGGGCTATCATCGTATAAACAAACTAAATATAGGATAAAAGCCAACTTCTCTTGAGGGATTAAAAAATTAATTAATATTGGGATTATGATTTTTTATGAGGGTTTGGTTGGGTTCCGTTAAGACTTGAAATAAGATTTGTGTAATGATTTCCACGCTGAAAAAAGGAGGTTTTTTTGTTGTCATTTTATGAAACCGCTAAAAATTGGGTGCTTTACACCATGAACCATAATTTCCAAGACACAATTAGAACCTCTAACCCTAAATACAGAATATTACACGTGCAGGTTTCAGTAGTAACTTAAACAAAACAAAATAAACAGATAAACACCAACAATTACGAAAACTCTCCCTACTCAACGCGGAACCCTAACAAACAAAAACAGAAAAACTCCACGAGATTGGAATCCAGTTAGCAAAACAAAAAGTAGAGCTTCCAAATCGAATTCGGCGCTTCTTAATTGACTTTTGACGTTGTTTTGCAATGTCAATATATTTCCCAACTTCATAATTTTTTGAGGAAACTCGATAATAGGGAAAACCTTTAATTGTTTTTAGAAATAGGTTCAATAAATAAGAGTATGCGAACAATCGAATATAATAATAGCGGCACGCATTTGGTGCGGATTCGGAACATACGCCGCCATCTTAATTTTTCAACACGTTTCAAACAATGTCACAAATGTTTACCAACAGCTCCCCACCCTCTCGCCCAGCGCCAATGGATCCTGTTTTATACTTGCAACATGGATTGGCAGTCAGGCCAGTAAAGCTAAGGTGATTGCTGGTGCTGAAAGACAATGTTGATAAAGTTGCTACAAAGGTGCTATCCTCCTCAGGCGATCTGAGACCTTTTCTATTTTTACACTGAACATTTTGTTTTGTTAGCATAAGACGATACGTATCAATATAGCAATAAAACGATAATTGCGCAAAAAATAAAGTCGAATACACAAATATCCATGAAAGTAAACAATTACCTCTCACACCCTCCAAGATTTCGTTTTCGTAACATATTTAGTAATGAAACAGTAATAAAATTATTCTGACGAACAAACACGTAGGTACCTATCGGGCTCCTACCATATGTTACGGTAATGGTTCATATATTTACTTTAGCAGCCGTATTTCACGTTCATATGCAATGCAACGTTGCAGAATTGCACTCCGGACTGATCTATTTTGGTACCGACGGCTTTGTTCTGTCTGAAAAGTTTTTATTGTGAGTGATATCATTATTACTTGAGTTGGAAAATGTTTCAACTAATTTATATTAAAATTAACGGCATTTTTTAGATCACAAAATGTATTTATAGTTTATTAAATTGGTGTAACACCAATTACAATAATTAACATAGAAACAGAAAGTAAAACAAAACAAAAATAAAACATCCACGTTGACAAAATTCAATGGCTTAAATTAAAACGAACACGGAACAGTGGACATTCTTGCATACTTTCTCTCACAGAACACAAGACAATCGTTTGTTTGCAACAATAATGATATAACTCGAAAAATAAGGAATACAGGACAGCTTTTTTGTAAGTTCTAAAAATATTTTCAGTAAATTGCCAATATTTTTTTTTGCATAGAGAAACTTTTTTATCAAAAGATTAAAGGTACGGTATTTTACGTATTTCGTTACTTAATTTAATACTTGCTTTCTTTAATTTTATATTCAACTACAAACAACATCGAAGAATCTAAATTTTTGAGTTATGTCATCCTTGTCGCAAACTATCGATCTTCGCATTAATTTACTCCATTCTGAAGGGCGTTCAGCGTGTTAAGAGTACGACACACAGGAGATTCAGCTCTGGCGACAGTTTCGCATGACGTTGGGGCGAACAGATAGATTATAAGAATCCAACATTTCCTAATTTATATGGGATCTGCTCAGCATGTTATCTTCTTCCATACTCCTCTGTTTATAGTTGTCATCTCTGTAGTCACTCCATTTTTAGCCTAATCATGTTTCACACTTTCCAAAATCACGTCAAATCTATCTTGACGACATTTTCTTCATTCCTGCGAAATGACTGACGCAAACGAGTAAATATTTTGAATACAACCGGACCAAACAGACAGACAGACAGACCGACAAACAGGCTGACAAAGATTTTTTTTTTTGTATTATGTACCGTAAATCTATACTAATATTATAAACCTAAAGAGTTTTTTGTTTGGTTGAACGCGCTAATCTCAGAAAGTACTGGTTCGAATTGAAAAATTATTTTAGTGTTGGATAGCCCCTTTATGGAGGAACGCTATGGGCAATATAACATCACGCTGTGCGATCAATAGGAGCAGAGCATCAATAAAAAAAGGTAACGGCTTAACGAGCACGTTAAGCCGTTGGTCCCGGCTATCATTTGTAGAGCTTTGACAGTCGTTACAGGTAGTCAGTGGCCCGAAAGTATGACAACCAGTCTTACTAAGAGGGGTATTACCCAATACTAACTGGGCTGTGGAGGTCAGACAGGCAGCCGATCCATGTAAAATACGGGTATTTAGCAGCAACCGGTTAGGTTGGAAGCCGACCGACGACATACGACGACCATATACTATTATGTGGTTTGGAAAAGGCAAGGTAGTTGATGAAGATAGATTGTCACTTAACAGAATTACAGCGACAATGCGGGTGTTTATTTATCACCTAATACTAATGCGATTATAATACATAAGACAACATCACGCCTGTAAACCTCGAACAGTTTGGCAAAGGTTTACTTATACCAACATTTCGTCAGTTTTATTTAAATCCCATGTTAAAGAGAGCGAGCCTATTGCCATCAACCGGACACAAATCCAGACTCCGTGGCTGCTACAGAGAAATTTCAGATGAAAAACCCAATAACACTGTGCCCGGCCTGGGAATCATACCTCAGTCTCAGTGGCGCTTGCGACTACTAGACTTGACTAGAACAACGAAACAGTCATGTGTGATTTGAAACTCATGGTAAGGCCGCGTCGAATCAAAGATAAATAAAGAGTAATAATACGAGGTATTAGTGAAATGTGTCGCGCTTGGGCGATGCTCCGATATTTATTTAGTTAATGTATTTCGATATTCCCATGTTTATTGTGTACAATTTTTGTGTATCTGTATATACTGCACGTGGTGTATCCCACGGATATTCAGAGGCATCCTATTGGTGTGCGATTGAAAACACAGTAGTAGTAAGTACTTCGTTTTAATGTAAAAGAACTCGTTTCGCATTACTTAGAGAAATGTGAGTTCACGTTGATATATGTTTATTTTATAATTTTTGAAACTCGTGCACTTACAAAAATGTCTTTTTATAAACATATCAGTACTTACAGACAACTTCGCAGATAGCTAAACTTTTAGTACATTTCAAAAAGTTGAATACAATCAAGAAAAATTAAATTAAAAAAAAAAGAAAATGCTTTTTGACTCATCGAAGCGCAACGTCTAGATTCGGACCATCAGTTATTTAAGTACATACATAAACTCGGGCTAACTATGTCAGTACAAAAGCTACTTTTTTTCTAGATTATTCTTTTCAAAACCTACAATACTGCTTATCTCTATACTAAAGTTATTTAAATATACTTTCCATTGAGGGAACAACGCGAACAAAATAGTACTTTACTTTAAAGAGCAAACTGGTGCCTACCACGACGTCTTAAAACAGGTGTATGTTTTAATGTAGTTCCAGTGTGGGAAAGAAACAGAGCTATACAGGATGTCTAGCGCCATCTCTTTACCGCACTTGAATAGAACATTCCTGCTTTAAAACGCCACGGTAGGCCACCTGGGGGATTACCATGATCTGTTGGTGCAGGAATGTTTTAGGACTATTCCGAGAGTGGGAAAGTGACAGCGTTAGACAGCTGTCTAGCGCCATCTCTTACCCACTCTCGGAATAATACTAAAACATTCCTGCACTAACGGATCATGGTAACCCACCTGGGTATTGCTCGCTCGTCTTGTTCTCGTGTAAACTGTGAAACATGACAACTTTATGTAATTTTACTTGAAGGCGTCACTGATACATGGATCACATTTTTACAAGTTTTTATTTAACTTACAATGTTTGTGTGTTTGTTTAAGTCAAATCTTGCAACTGAATTTTACTGTATTTTTTACTACATACTGATTGAGCTGAAATTACAGGTATAAGTTTAGTTTGGAAGACAATGCATGGTTAGCTAAGTGACGACAATCTAAATCCAATATGGAGGAATCCCAAAAATGGTGGATTTGTTATTTTTTCTGTTATGTTATGGGTATAAAATTAAATTAAAAGGGTTTGCTGAAAAGAATTAGAAAAAAATACGACACACCTTTATTTTGAAATTTCTTTTTAAAAATATTGTTTTTACTATTAGCTATGACACTTCTACCCTCTATTGTATCATAAATCCCTTTGTCTCCACAGAATCATTAGAATATCTTCTCACATCAAAATCTAACAAACAAAACACCTCCCACAAAACTACGACCACGAACCGCTTCAAACCAGTTATTGCGTATATTAGTTAGCTAATTTGGAAAACAGCCAGGCAATCTTGCCATGTATCGGTGTTACAACGGCTACTTATCATGCCGCAAATGAGAACCGTGTTCTACAAGCTGTAAAGAGCAAACTTTGCCCAAGATCGTGGTAACTTTGCCCGGAAATTGGAGTTCAAATTCGTTAATTTGTATCTTTTGTTGTATATTGATAGGGATCTTTCTTGAGAGAACTGGGTTTTGAGTTAAGAAAGGACTTGGCTACAGCGGATGGCCTGTTTAGAATTTGTTTTGAACAAATCGATATCATCTTGAATTATACAAGACTAGCTGACCCACGCAACTTCGTCTGCGTAACATTTTTAATTTGATTGATGCTCTGATCCATATTGGTCGCAGCGTGATGTTACATAGTCTATAGCCTTCCTCCATAAATGGACTATCCAATACCTAAAGAATTTTTTCAATTGAAACCAGTCGTTCCAGACATTAGCACGATCAAGCAAACAAACAAATTCTTCAGCTTTATAATATTAGTATAGATAAAAAACAGACATAATTACAAGCAGACGTAGCCGCAGTTTATAATACTGCGTTTTAAAATGAAGCTTAATTCCGATTTAAAACTAGATTTAAAACACGATTCTACTAGAACTGTGAGTTCTCAGTTTTAAATAAACCTAAAACCTGCCTTGTAATATGGAAGTAGTTATCACAAAAATGCAAAAGCCGGAACCTAATAAATTGTTTAAGAATGAAAACGAAATAAAAAGATGAGAGAACCATAAACATACCTACGTACTTTTTTCACGAACTCATTTTATTCATACCTACAAAAAAAGATGAAATGAAGAGCTTTTCTTGGCTTACACAAAGAAACCGAACACGTCATGCCTTTTAACAATGTCCATCAAATGATTGAATAAACATCATAGAACCTTTTTCACGCCAATATTCTGATATAATAATACCGATGTACTTTCTACCAAAAGTTTCGCGTATAAAAGTGGTATTTGGATTGAATTATCTGGGTTTTCTGTGCCACTGCTCCTGAAGAATGTGTGCTGACCTCAAAATAATTAAAGACTGTTTTAATCACTCTTTTATATCTTTTCTGATTTTAATTATCATCATCATTCCCTGCCATCATCTCATCAGACACCTCCTTCCTTGCCATATCATCCTACACACATCCATATTTTCTATTTTTCATATGGCAGTCAGAAATGCTTTAGAAATTGCGCTATACGAATACCTATATAACTTCTATCATAATGTATAGCTGTTCGCTGTTCCTCTTTGATGTACATACTTAAAAAAAAAAACATTCATAGACAACACAAAACCATGAAGGAGAAATGGTTAACAGTAAATAAATAAAACAAAACATGATGGCCTCCGCTTAACGCTTCGGAGATTACAGGCGTAATGTAATTTGATGTTAAGACTTAATTGACGATTAATTGTACAGCTGTTATTATTAAATGAAACTACACTTTGTATTTGCTTTTAATGTGTAATGTTTTAATAAAATAAAATAGAACTCATTTTGCAAGCTGTCAATATACATACCTTTTGTTTTACTCCAGTACTTTTTTGTTACTCTTTATCTATCCTTTGACATTAAACGCAGAAATAATACATTTCCTATTAACATTTATTCTCGTATCTACATATAAACAAGTCTAACTGATTACTTTAGTAAAAGTAATTGATTATTAAAGATACGATTTTTATTCTGTAGTTTAGTAATTGCTTGAACTGTAAAAGTTACAATTCTTAGCTTTGTTTTCTTTGACGGTTCTTACGTCGTTTAAATTATTGTCTATTGCATAAAATGTTTGCATAAGTAATTATTAAAACTCCAGTAATTACTTAAACTTGGCTATAGATACGAATAAGAATCTTTATTTGTAAACATAGGTGAGTTACACGGTGTGTGAGATGTTACAATGTAATTAGCTTCTCTATGTTTTGCCGTGAAGTGTGTAAATATTGGGCACTAATAATTATCCATTACACTTGCAATAATTAGTAATAAAACGCAAAAAAAAAAACAATTTAAAAAAATAGAAACCTGTACCTAATAAATTATCAAATAATTTGAAATGAAAAAATTAAAATTAAAGATTAGATGTCATTTAATAAGAAAAAAATATTAAACAGATGTCAGTAAAAAAAAATGTAAAAGATTCAATCATGTTTCGTCATAAAAATAAACAAGTAAAAGCAAAGTACACAATTGGATGTCAACAATAAATTGCAATAATAAAAAAAAACGATTAAACAGACATGTCAATCATTAAACATTATATTATATTTTTTTCCTTCAGAAACTCATTTATATATATTATAATACACACATACACACACACAACAAAAAACACACTAAACTAACAAAATCCTAAAAAGTTTTTTAAATGTCTTTTAAATAGATGAATATTTAATATTTTAATTGATTCTGGTATATGGTGATAAATAGTTGGTTGGTACAAAACACACTAATAAGCATCAGAGCTGTTTTGGACTATCTCGAGCACAATATATTGACGTGTCGTCGACTCCGGTTAATTCTATCAGATAGATTGAGAAATAAATTGGGGTTGGTTTTAACAAATACTGCAACTTCAAATATGTACATTTAGGGTAGTGTCAGTATTTTACATTTAATAAAAAAAGGTTTACATTAATGCATTTTTTAAAATGTGCTTGTTTTTGCTGAATGTGCCTACCGATTAGTAAATAGGTACTTATCCCATTATTCAAAGACTTTTCCTACATACAAAACCCCAATCCATATACTTCCTCCTTTGATATTTCTTTCTTTGATCAAAGAAAAAGCTGAGTGATAGCTACCGGAAGGATCCTCTGACCTTCGCATAATATTCTTGTATGTACAACGTATTTATTTGCCCGCCATAGTCAGGAAAGAGATGATTGATTTCGTCTGCCGGTGTGCCTCATCTTTCACTCTTATTATTTGTGTTTTTTTTAGGTTTGTGAGTCAATTTTGGCGTAATAATGTTTGGGGCAGTTTTTGCATACTTTCCTATATTTGTCCTGTGTAGATTTATTATTGTTTTTGATGTAACGAATTACATGTAGGTATGTTTTTGAACATACGGCATTAAATGATTGAACATAGTTTTGTATCAAATCTGTATTTATTGATATAAATCTTATTTTCTTAAGTCAAACAACAGCAATGATGCACCTATTCATCCTTCCATACTATTATTAACATCATAACAATCCCCAAAGGGTTAGGCAGAGGTGTACCTAATAGTACACCCACATTTCGCCAGTAATGTGTAAGTCCCATGTAATAGGGGGCGAGGCAATTGCCATCAACCGGGCACAAATCCAGATTCGAACCCAATCCCAAAAATAGGAATCGAACCCACACTATTACTATAAATTTGAAAGTAACCCTGTATGTTACTTTTCACGCCAAAAACACAGATTCGATCGTTATATAATGGACAGATATCTTTTCATTTGAAGAAGGACAAAGGCTACTCTTTATCCTAGATTATTACATAAATTAACGTAGATATTTCATTTCCAATCTTATCTTATTTAATCTACAAAGCGACTTGTTGAACATTACCAACGCCACACTAACAATAACTTACATTTAACTCTGCTTTTAACGTCGTAAATAAATCCAAGATAAAATTGTCGGGCTTTAAAACGTGCCTGTGATTTCAAAACATTTTCTAAACTCCCTCAAGCCCGTTATCGAATAAATTATTGTAGATAAAAGAATAGCTCTGCCTCGTACTGTAAAACCATGAGATTTATAACGATAAAATAAATTCTACTGATAAAATTCCCTCTTTCGTTTCAAAGTGGAAAAAGATTGGTATTTGATTGAAGTTAGGCTTTGGGTATCTGTTCTCTTTCTTTTAAATTAAGTAATGGAATTGAAATCATCGTTATTTTAACTGTAATGATATTATTTGACTTTAAATTGAGATTTTATCCGAATGCCATTACAGGCTAGATTATTACTTAAGCGATTTGGTATCCGATGAATTGTCTCTATCAACGTAACATCACGATTGTATTCCCCGAACGGTTAGGCAGAGGTGTATGTATAGGTACCTAATAGTACACCCACATTTCGCCAGTTATGTTTCAATCCCATGTAATAAGGGGTGAACCTATTGCCATCAACCAGGCACAAATCCAAACTCTTTGGCTGCTAGTGAGAAATTCCTGATGGAAAAACCCTTTAAGAATTTGCCCGACTCGGGAATCGAACTAAAAACATCATGATCAGCATTCGCGCTTATGACCACTAAATCAACCAGGCAATTTACCTATCGTTGTATGTAACTCTATGAAAACGCCAATAGGCGGCGATGTCACAGTCACGGAACAGTTTTCATTGAAACCAGACGTGTCGCTGAGCTCTACTATCATGGTGATTTGGCGGCTTTTTAGGGGTAAGAAGAACAGGGCGTAAAGTTCCTCAATACTCATAGTTCCTCAATACTCATGAAAAGAAAGGATCCTCCGACTAGACGGTTGTGGTGTCTGGTGGGCTACTGCCCGACAGTTGTTGCCGGATTTTTCTATATGGTCTTATATGTCGCTAGTCGCACTATTAAAATTATTATCCACTCTATGATGGAAGCGCCAGGGTAGTCAGCGTAATTCAATGCAAAAAACGTAAGAAAATTTGAATTTCGGGGGCTACACTGACGCTTGTTGTTTGTTCTTCACTTTGTGTCACAGATGGCGCTATAGTACTTTTTGTAATAACGCTACAACTATGTAGCTGCGGTATGCGGTCAAATTTCAATGCTATTTTTTTTGTTCCTGTTGTTGCTGAGTAAAGGTCTTCTTGGTTGAGGTGTTGAAACCGTGCGGTGAAGCCCAAAAAGAGAATTATTAAATAGAGAATTGAAGAGGGTCGCATAAGGACAAGTTTTTATCGAAAAGCGAGCGAAGCGAGCTTGAAAAATGTTATCATTCTGAATCGCAATAAACGAAGTTATTGTTGAAGAGCGAGCGAAGTGAGCTTGAAAAAATTTGAGGTTTCTGGACCGCAAAATACGTAGGTTTTATTGAAGAGCGAGCGGAGCGAGCTCGAAAAATTGGACCGCGATGAGTAATTTTTTTATCGATTACTCATTATGAGCCTCTTATCTTATGGGCCCTTGTTACTCGGGTCCCCGTATCATTGATACGGCGGTAGCTACGCCCCTGCTATTTAGGAGATCGTACAGTACCTACGAGCACTATAATATCTAGGTATATGTTCAAGTCAAAGCTGTTAATCCGTCAAAAGCCGTTTTGACTGGTTCCAAACAAAACCATTATTGATTCGGAACGATGTAGAAACACAATATTTTTTAAAGGGTCACATAAAAAAGTAACAACCTAATTAGTTTCCAGCGATTTCCTTGTGGAATAACGTGATTGAAACTTTGAGGTAAGACCTAATTCGAAACATTATGTTAATAACAACACATAATTACAATCAATATAGAAGGAGAAAATCACAAGTACTACCTAACAGAGCTCGTAACCACGCTCGTAACATCTTAATAAAATGTTGATCATTTATAGTTTCTCACTTTAATATCGTTGCTTTTAAAATTACGTGAAAGTAAATAGCTATCTATACTAATTGTACCAATACGCGAAATTTTCGTTGGTGCTATTTGAATATAATAGTATGTATAGGTTCTAAGTACGATCAAGACTTTAAGAGTGTGTACGCCGTACGGCATTTCATACAAATTTTCAAGTCCTTATTTTTCGATATGACTGAACCGATTTTAATGAACTTCATAACCATAAGCAGGATACGTAGGTCTAAAAAGTTAGTAGAAAACATTTTCGCAAAATTGTATTACAGTTAAATTAGACCGATTTGAAATTTTCTATAGAAACAGAAACTTATCATTTTTTAAATAAGACCTTTCCAAAATGTTTTCTACTAACTTTTTAGAACTATGTATCCTGCTTATGTGTGTGAAGTTTCATTAAAATCGGTGCAGTCGTTTCGAAAAATAAGGACTTAATAATTTGTATGAAATGCCATACGGCGTACACGCTCTTAAGTATAGTCTAAGTTTTCCGACACCAATTCGCTCCCTAGTAGTGAAGTTGTCAGTCCGTAGCTACGTAGCAGCAGCTGTGTCTACACCGTCGTAGACCTCGCTACGCTTCGATTTTGTCTTGGACTTTTTGTCGAAAGCTCGTTTCTGTCCATCATTGACTTTTATCATAAGACTTACCATCTTATAATTCAAATTATAACCAGATTTATATTTATCTCGAGAAGCTAGGGAGTTTTAAAAGAGTACCTACTACCGATTTTATTATTCTTATCATTTTCTTTTTCTGTCTTTTAAAGTTATAGTTATTTTCCCTAATCGAAGCCATTTCCGGTAATTACTATGAATAGGCTAAACCGTTACAAGGGACTTAAATACCTTTAATTAAATAGATAATCACCATTTCAAACACTTGCTACAATGAGGCGGACTCTCAACCCAAGGACCTCTTTTACTTGGCTCTTTGAAAGTTGTACAACGTGTTGAAGTTTGTTTAGAACTAGACCGTAAGTTTTAATTCTTCATTAATTAGTAGGGATAAACTTTCAGCAGTTTCAGCTAGGACTTTCAGAGACGTGTTGTGTTTTGTAATGTCGGCCAACTATTCTGGACTTAAGGTCTGGTCAAAGTGGTATATCAGTGAAATGGTGACTGCCTCTTTGGTGTAGCTTGCGGTCCTGGGTTCGATTCCCGGGTCGGGCAAATTGTTTTAGGGTTTTTCCATCAGGAATTTCTAAGTAGCAGCCATGGAGTCGCGGATTAGTGCGCGGTTGATGGCAATAAGATCGCCCCCTACTACATGGGACTTAAACATTACTGGCGAAATGTGGGTGTAAGTACTATTCGGTACACCTCTGCCTATCCCTTCGGGGTGAACAGGCGTGATGTTATGTGTAAATGGTGCTAGACGGGGTCTTTTGGCATGTGGCCTTAATCGAAACTAACGCCGCCATTTACCAACAGCGCCGTACCAATATAATTCTAGGGCCAAAAGCACCATGCCGCAGTCAAAGATGCATTGACTTAAGTTACGGAAACTCAATGCTGTGGAAAGATTTGCAGAAATACGAAATGCCTTGACAGCGATTACCACTTTTCTCCAGTAGCTGCTGCAGCGCTGCACAAAAGCTTACCTTCTCATCCTAGCCACAGTTGAAAATAATCATCGGGCACTAGTTGTCCGGCATTTTGCTGATCTGGGCCTATTTGCCGCAGTCGTGAGACACACAATTATCTTTATTTTGTGTTTAGTTTTTTTTTTGTTATTTTTGTTTAATGTTGTCCGCACTTGTGGCATGTGCCAAATAAACCAATTATCTTTCATTCTAGCCATTCACCACAGTCTCTTTTTGCTGAAACTTTTTATGAGCCTATTGAGATCAAATCTGTTAGCATACTCTAAAGTACTCCTAATTATTATCAAGAAATACCATTTGATAGATGCAATATCCTAGTGATTAAAGCGACTGTCGAGGTCTTAAGTTCGAACCTTACTTGTTACGCAAGATAATAGGATTACCGACAACGAACCAGTGCAACATATACAGACTCTTTAAAATCTATTTACGTATAAGCAAAGATTTTTCCCAATAAACAAACACAAATCACATTAACGTGATTGTAGTACATTCGTACATCGTAAAACCGCATCAGTCAACGTCGAGGATCAAGAGCATCTGATCTGATTAGAGCCAAGTGATTGATGTCGCCAGGTGCCGAACTGTGGGAGCGGGACCTCATCAATAACGACAGACAATGGCATGACAACTAGCTTGTATAGTATTTTTGGAGCTGGCAACCTGATTTACAAAAACTTTGTTTTTTTTTTTCGTAAAACTATTTTGAAATTAGTCTACATGTATAAACGTGTTAAAGGGTGTATTTGGTATAAAATCTATGTATTATTTCAGCTCTAAAATAATGAGGTATACAGAAAATACCTGGGCCATAAAGAAATTTTGTAATGTTACGTTCTGATAATAACAAACATGGAACTGAATTTGATATGATTTCAGTTTGACAACGTTGAAGGTGACAGAATTACCTAACTATACTGTTTTCATGCTAGGCAGTATTAAACCTTCCTCCTATAATAAAACGTAATTAATTTACCTCCAAAACGAGACACAGCAAATCCCCCCGATGCGTTCAAAAAGATATAAGAAATAATGTTTTTGTTCACAACATCACAATGAACGCAACGTTATTATTCGCAAAATATGGCTACCTGTTACACAGTAAATTAGAACAGCCAACCGTGAAATGAGAAAATCACATCGCGCGCATACATTACCTGCGCCATTCCGGAGGCTGTTATCACAGTAACTGCACGATTTTATCACGTAAAGGAACTTTAGAAAACTCTATGTATTAATAAGGAAGTTTAACAGCGGAAGACGCGGAAAGTCGCTCGGTGGGTCTCATTAACGTTCGCCGCGCATTCCAACTTTACGCTACGGTGCACGGTGTGCACGGCGCCCATCTTAATCAAGTCGAAGTTTGCGGGCGTATTAACGAACAATGAAACTGAAACGTGTCACCATTGTTGAATGGAACTCCGGCTTATGACTGAGTGAAACTCTTAACAACGATAATTAGAACGGCGAACCGCTCCGCTGGCCTATTGTGTCGAGGAAATCATTATAACACAACCAGCGAGTTGTGACCCCCTGCTAGTTCAGATGTGACGAGTGGCAGGCGATATCTAAGGGTCAACACTCGTCGGATAAGGCAAACTGGGTAAATACCCCAAGAATTTCCTATAACGGTGCTTATTGTAACACCTTCCGTTTTGTGGAGGGAAGCGAATTCTGCCCACGGCTGTTCGTAAATTGAGGGTTTGGTGAAATAGTGAGCTGTTCTTTTCATATAACTTAAAATCGGAATTTGTCCCGCTATCTAGTGAGGTCGGACGCTGAGATTGCGTCCGCAAATTATTTTCTTGCCTAACGCGTTGCTTTATGCGTATTCTAATCTAATTGTATTTAAACCTCCTTGATATACGGAAGGAGACACTAGCTTGCTTGGTTCAAACTCAAAGCACAATTAATTCGTTAATTTCGCTAAAATTAATTCGTTACGGTCACTTTTGAGTGTCAAAAACAAGATGACGAAGCTACAGCCTGCAGTCACAAGGCATAATAACTTGTGAATATACTATAGTTGCCCATTCCAAAGCGTGGATCTCTATGGAGAAGAATGGGCAAGAAACTCCATGAACCGTCCCCAAACACCACAACTTTCCCTCGAACTCAAGAAAAAAAACAGCAATAACAATGGTAAAATCCCACCGCATCACACACAAAACGCGACCCCCGAAAAACTATTCAACACGTATGACAGTACTTGCCCACGTCACTTCGTCCACTATAACTCATGTGGTGTGCGTGATCAGCATCTTTTCCCGAACCGTTCATATGACGGGCGATTTACCCGGTCACAATGTGACTTCGACCGCCCGCAGACATAATGAAAGGTCCTTTCTCGGCTCAACGAGCAAGCCGACAGGCAGCCGCAAAAAAAGATAACATCCTTATGAAGCTCTGGCCATACTGACCTCTTGGACTCGAGCTATGCGCTGAAGTGCCGCGCGTTTTGCGACACCGACCGTGGAGAAAATAAATGAAGAACAATGAAACTTGTTTAGTGCATGCCACAAGTTCCCGCGATGTGACGCGACAGTACGAAAAAAACAATAACGAACGCACCTGTTGCTGGGCGCAACTCTCAAGTCGCGTGGCGCGAGGCCGTGACCGAGGCCTGAGGCGAATCCCGTGCGTGATTCAGGACACGACTGCATGCGTCGCCTTTTCTACTGATTAGGAAGACACTTGCTGGAAGAAAAACGCATTGTACGAGGCCGTGAACGGGGCCTGAGGCGAATTCCGCGAGGGATGTGGGACATGACTGCACGCGTCAGTTTTCTGGAAGTCATGCGACAATTCACATCAGATTGGAACAGTTACACTTGTTGTATAATCGGCGCAAGCTAATTTCTTCCCGCATCTCGCATCACCTTGAGAATCAGAGAAATGATTCCCATATAAACCGATGCCAAGTCTCCAACAATAATATAAAACCCTAGGAATAATTTCAACAAGTTTATATTTTTTGTTCTTCGAATTAAGGATGAATGAAATTAGATAACTTTGAAACTGAGCCTAATATTATTCGTATAAAAGTTAAGCATAAAATTAATTAGCTCACGCCGCAGTGGAATATTCGCCCACATTCTGGTATAATCTTATATAATTATGGCCCCAAACTTTTCTAAATTTCGGATACCCACACTGGAGGCTCTGAAATTAAATTAACCCCCACATTCGTTGGGTATAGCTTGTTGATTATTTATGTGTATAGATTTCAATTTGCAGCCAACATAAAGGAAATTACAAGGGTCAGACTAACTTTAAATCTTATTTAGGCGACACAAGGAAAGATTAACTGTGGTAGTGGTTCAATTAGGGACAGCCCGCCGACTGTTAATGGCCCCGTCGAGTTATGCCGCCATGATGGATTTTCTGTGTATGCCTCAAAACATTAACATGCCCCAACATGTTCCTGGGTCGTTAATAGATCGTTAGCAACAATGTCTATTCCAGATATAAACATAGAAGCGTCTCGCTAAATCTATACGTATACTACTTCTGTATATTTGCTGTATTTTATTTCGCATTTCATAAATATCAGTTTGTCTGTATGCTACCTTTTCGCGCCATTTGACAGCTGAACGGCCATGACCTGGGTTAGGTTAGCTAATGAAGTATACTTTTTATCCCGGTAGTCCGTATCATTGGGATAATTTTGGACCTCAACACCGGCAAAGCCGCGTGCAAAAGCTGATCTTAAATGAAGTCCCTTTACTTTTCATTTTAGTACTTCCAATATTCCAAAATGGTTCCAATTCAGTATTCATTGTATATTTTCTTTATTAGGGACTACATTATTGGGTCGTATTGTAGACCCAATTTCATCAAAATAATAACTTAGATACGCCTTTGTGCGTAAAAGATTCCTTGAACGTTGGTTATTTGTGAATCGACATTTAGCCGAAATTGTATAATGCCTTCCATTCTTATGAAAACATGTTATTTTTTATAGTACCTACTTGTTAGTAATTTCTTTGATCCTTTATCCTACTAATACCTTGTAGGCAACTCGGGTAGGAACCAACATTAGATTATATGAATGTGCTCATCACAAAATATTTTTGTAGTCAAAATTCCAAATTTTATTTAGCATCCTTATTACATATTTTAATACACATTACAGACTATAAGTTAAACAACATTCTTAATCTAAAGGCTTCAAGATCTCGGAGTAACAGTATACAGTGTTATCCAGACTACTGCTTAAGGGTGTAAAAAGAAAGACCCTTAAGGAAGCCGAAAGGTACTCGTTTTCTCGTCATCGCGATTTCTGGACCAACTTACAGACAAGTTTTAAATGTTATACCATTACTAAATACTAAATACCCCTGTACTATTTAATGCATCCATCAGCACATTTTTTTTTTTTGAGTGCGTTACATTTACTACGGAAGCGCTTAATGTGATTGAGCCCAGTTCAATTAAAACTATAATAATTTACTTATGCTGTACAGAATGCTTGGTTGACGGCTTCGTGAAGGGTCCGTCTTTATCTGTCGCACTTCCGTGACAGTTGAGTCGAAATACACTTAAACTAACCCAGGTCCCATAAGAGCTAACCTAGACGTATCCGCCCGGCATCACATCTTCCCGTGACGCACTAACACCCTGCAGGAAAGTTCGCTTGTATAGCTGTACTGTGTACAATGTTTATTTTGGCTCGTGCTCCACGACAGAATGAATGCCATCTTATTTTTTGAATAATATTTCACAAATGTTTCCTCCTGACAATATTAATCAAGCGCCAAAATATTCTTGCTCCACTTTAAGTGCACGGGCGAATCGGTCTGGCTCAGCCAGACAACGGTGACGATACAACAGTTAAGATGATGAATGGACCTCCTTTTCACAAATAAAGCCGAATTCATGGGAACACTCAACGTCGTTAAGTTTCCCGTTGTTCTTGAAGATGGAGCCACAGAATTCTTTGCCTAACGCGTTGTTTGGCTCGTTTTCTGACCATCCGCTGTAACCTGCTTCTTCTAAAGTTTGATCTGAAAATAAACGAAGTTTATTATCTATCGACTTCGTCGCCCAGTAACTGGGTGGGTCAGATAGGTAGTCGCTCCGTGTAAAGTACTGGTGTTTAGCTACGGCCGCTCGGCTGTTGCTAAGCATATGTTAATCGCAATTTCACCCGTTTTGATACAGGTCGAATAGCAAGTTCGGTAGATTTTACCAAGTTAACAAGAGAACCCCATTTGTCATAGAACTTTTTTTAGGTGTTTCTCCACATCCTCTAACATACACCATGTTTCAAAGGGTCATTTCATATTATATCACTATTACAATTACCGTACACTTTGCAATTAATGTTGTTGTTTGTTTAGAAGCCCCTTTCCACTACGTTACATAAACACAATTCAAATACTCACTAAAAATTGTTTTGAACACCAGCGTAGCATTTCCAACCGGTCTATCAGCTCTGAATCCAGCGAGGAAAAAGTAGTAGGCCCTAGATCCTTGAACCTTCTCTTCAGTGTTCGTAAGATTGAAGATAGCGTCATGTTCTGCCTCTGAGTTGATGACCAGCAAGTGGCCCCCCTCAGCCTGGCACTCGGAGTACGCCTGGCTCCACGTGAATGCGATCCGAGGGATCTTGTAGCAGCTACCAACTGATGAGTAGTATTTGTAGTCTGGAAATTCGGGCAGAAGTTTGTTAGTGATAACCGAGGTCTGTAGTGGATCCTGTTCCTAAAGTAGTAGACTGTCAGTCATCCTGCGATCATGGCGCTTGCAACAGCGTCGAAATATCGGGAGCTCACAATAATTGATAATCACGGAAGAAATCCCATAAGTGACAGTGTAAGTTTAGACTGTTAAGTTTGCAGATGGTTGATTTTTTGCATTTTATCGTCCCAGTATTAAAGTTGCCCAATCTTTTGGTTAACCACGGGTGTTAGAAGACTTCCTTTTTAAATTCATAACCCAGAATTTCATACCTACTACAAAACTTGACTCCGGAATAAATTAGGTAGTATGATATTTAATATCTTTTACTCACTTTTTCCATAAACACCACAGTGCTCGTCATATGGTGCGTCTTTAGCATCCACCTTGCAGATGAACGGCAGCTCTCGGTAGCACATCATATTTTCGATGTCCCCATTGCGCGTCGCCACATCACATCGCCCTAACGTGTCCATGAGGGCTTGGTGTGATTGTTCAATAGAGCTTGATGGGCTCACTACAATAATTATAAAGGAGTTTAAAATAGGTCCTGATAGTCTACCGTGACTTCTCACTACAGTGTTGCTTTAATCTTATTATACAAGGTGTTGCTTTGCATCCTCGTCAAAATTCAGGAGGTTGTCATAGAAGACGTAAATAATCAATATAAATTAGGGTACCTGGTCAATAATAATAAACGCTGCTTGTTTTTAGTTGTTTTAATTTGACACTATTTCAGAATGAAGCCCTTTTCAAAAGAGGAGAATCACCCGTTTATCGAATAAACGTCTATGTTTATTTGTGTGTGTGAAAGCGCGTATATAGGGCTAGTATTAGACGGGCCGCGTTTTAATACGGGTGGTGTACACTTTTCGATTTCCGATATTAAGAAAAAAAATTACCTACCGATTTTATTATTGATTCGGGTCGAGAATCATTAGCATATGTTACCTCTTTGAATTTGACGAGAATGCAAAGCAACAATTTGTATTGTGGGAAAAGAGGTTGAGCTATGTAAATGCTATAAAGGATGTCTAGCTCCATCGCTTTTCCGCATTTAAACGCACAGATCAGCATTTTCGAGTATCTCTATTTCATTCTGTCACGTAAAGGAGTCAGTTGGTGGAACGAGATGTCTGGTCGCAAGCAACTGCATTCATTCGCATCGGAAGCGCTTTAACGTGCGATGGACTTCTCGCTTTAGTGAGTCGCAATTCTAAATGGTAGAAAGAAAAAAAGATGCAAAAAAATGCTGATCTGAGCGTGTAAACGTGTTCTTTACTGGTTATAAGAGGTTATGGTTGGCCACCTGTATTGTGGATATTACAGGTCCATAAGAGAGAGAGAGGGCCGTGGGTAATCTGTGGCAATAATCCACCACGCTGGCCCAGTGAGGATTGGTAGTTGTCACATGTCTTCGAATTTTCGGTTCTAGTACATGCCAGTTTCCTCACGGGATGTTTTCCTTCACCGTAAATCAGCTTACCATGCAATATACCGTCCCACTACAGGATGAAGGTCTTATGTTTTTTCCTTCCGCATACAGCATGTATCAGGAAGGAGTGATGATATTTAAGGATATGGTATAGACCATCGAACTGAACAACTTAGTCCATGTGACCATCATCGTAATCGCGAAAAATTATTCAGCTGTACTATACAAAACTTCAATGCCTATTCGACTGATGGATTTTTCCACACGGGATTTCTATCCAAGGTCCCAGCCTTATAAATAGTTGTTTCCTTTTACATACCATGTCTGTGAACAACGCTCTTCGTAATAAGTACCAAGCCAAGCGGTAATAATTCTAATTAGGTAATTATTGCAGGCAATCAAGCATGCAAATATCTAAACATTATACGAGTGGTTACAGCCTATTAATAATTTCTCAATTATCAAAGAAACTATTCAGTAAACCGACATAATTAAGCAGTTTATCAAGTCATATCGAAGCTTTTATTTTTAGTGATCATTCATGGCTAGGCAGAGGTGTAGGTTCCTACCTAGTTGCACACCCACGTTTTGCTAGTTATTTTTAAGTCTCATATGATAGGGGGTGAGCCTAAGAAAAGATGGATGAAATTGTGTGAGGATCACACAATTCATCCATCTTTTCTTTGGCTTTTCTCTCCCTCGCCATCCATCAATATTTAGCTTAGCTTTAAGATGACTTACTTTAAAACAAGGATCTATTCAAGGTTCGAGTGAATCGGTTCTTCGAGGCAAGCGAGTTCCACCGTAGGCCGCATCATCGCTTCACATCAGCTGAGTTGCGGCCAAACGCAAGCCTATTCAGCATATAAAAACAACCTTATTTTATACTTACAATCAATAATCGGTTGCTCCTCAGCAGATTCGTGTTTCTGACCGTCATCTCCTACCCAAACATACTCCCCTAGATCTGGAAACTTCTTGAACATGGAATGCAGCTGCATGATATCATAGTCCGAGGCGGGTATCATGAGCTGGGCTCCTTCTAAAACGCACAGGTCGTTGACCTGCCAGTGCCTTGCCTTTTCTATGTGGAACTTGTAAAAGGCATCAGTTTTTTTGTTATAGACGTAATCTTTGCGGTATTGTTTGGTGATCTTCGGTGGGGCCGCTACTGTTGATGCTGCAACGTTAATGTGGATAGAGTTGACTATAAGTTTATTGATAGATGGAGTAGGTGTTCGGTTGGTATCCCAAGATATAAAGAGGCTTCTGACAGCTCCTGTTTCATTTTGATTCCTTATTTATAGGTCTATTGGTAGATACTTATAATATCTACCTTCCTACTGAGGGCTACGGAGTCTGCCAATATGAAAGCATTAAGTAATTGTGAATAAAACTTCAGACCTATACGTAATACGCCGAAGCCCTTTAAATTTAAATCCCATGTACTCATGTGCGCAATAGACTGAGGGATTCTAAGTGGAAAAACCCAATAACACTTCGGAAATCGAAAACTAAATTTCGGCATTGTCAGCAGTAGCGATCATACCTACGACCAGCAAGGCTGCCAATATGAATACAATAGATAAATCTTCCACATATTAACAAACGGACTCAAAATCTTGAACTTGACCTGTCCTGCCTGAACTTTCTATAGGTACATAGCTATAGCCTATAAAATGGTCATAAAATATAAATCACACATTGCGTTCATGACTTATTATAAAGTACTTAGTATTTTCTCCGAGACGTTATCATTTATTAATTTGTTGTGGTGTTTAATTAATACCTACCTATATTAATTATTTAGTATGTTTATTATTTAACTTGGTGACTTTCCTTGTTTAGGTAGGTACTTGTGTAGACAGTAAAATATTTATCTAATATGCCACCTACTTACTGTAGGTACCTACATATATCGCTCCAGTAATTAATTACCTGTAGGTACATTTTATTCATTCTTTATTTTCAAAATTTAAAACGGACTAGATAACGACAAACTGTACGAGATAGAAACAAATCCCTTTTCCGGTTTATACATATATTTTGAAATGCCTACTAATTCCAGCTTTCACTATTGTACATACCAGTAAACAACACCTAAATGAACGCCTAAATACCTATCATTCCTCTCTGTTGGAAAAACAACTTTCGGCGCCGAGCCAAGTATTGAAAATCAAACAGAGCGTTTTTCATTTCAGTTGCATCTGTTAGTGTTAGTGAAAACCGGAATTTGTAGGTATTTGTTTAAACGTCTTTTTTTTAGTAATTAATTATTGAAATAATAAATACTTACACAGTATAACACAGAGCACAAAAATCACGTATTTCTTCATAATTATCTTGTCAGACGGCCGCTCTCAAGATGCTCTCGGTACAAACAACAGGCCCTGACCACCGATAAGTACTTTTATTATTATATGCAAGTAATAAAGATAGTGGAGTTAACATTAATAGTTTATTTACACTTAATTATAAACTGTTACTCGGAACTTTATACAATTCCCACGCACTGTGGGTAAACAAATATGTTTCTTTTCTTAGCTGTTGTGTTTTCGGACCGTGACGTGAGTGTACGTATTTTTTTATCGGCGACTCTACTGAGCGTTGGGTCCTAGGTTCAAATCCCGGAATGGGTGGTCAATCTCGTCACAGAGGCGAATACTTAGCGTGCGGTAGATACAGGATTCGATCGCCAGATCGAGTCTTCAGTCCTCCCATACGTAATAAGTACTAACGCCACAAAACAATAACATTGTAAAACCATTTTTTTTAAGGTTAGCCATGGAGTTATTGGCCGGTTCTTCTTCATAGGAAACAAACAAACCGGACCTTGCACCTATCTTTTGACGTGTTATTGTAAGTGTCCATGTAGTATTGTATCTATACATTTTCTTCTATACATATAATAAATCTGTAGACATGACGTTTCTATACATGGAAAATATTTAGAAAAAAAAATGTAGGGGTGTTAAAGGATAACAAACAAAGCCCATTTCTACTATTTTTAGATTTTTTATCTGTTTGTCTGTATGTCTGCAGTCTGTGAATCTACAGCTATGTTTGTTTGTTTAAGTATCTCGTGAAAATTACAAAACCAATGCGGTTAATTTCAACGCACAAATATTTTGCGTTACTTAGAGAAGGTATAAGTTTTTATATCATTGCAATCCGTGCTCTTAATCAAAAGATATATGAATTTAAAGTGGTCAAGAAGCAATCATCATCATTACTTAAGATACATGCAACGACATCTATTGAACAAAAATGGTACTAATGAATAAATGTGCTCACAAGATCACTTCTAAATCGACTACCCGAGTTTTTCAAAAATTTATGATAGCAAAAGATACTCTTTATGGCGCTGCTTTGAAAATCTACATAATATAGAGTGATTGTTAGATTTTATCAGTTTTCGATATTATTATTCAGTGCTCGATAGATGGCGTTTACGCCAGTTTCTGAAGCGCGGTGTTGAGATTTTCCGTGAATGAACTACACTCGCGACAGATGTGGTCGTAAATTTTGATTGATTAATCTCCTAAATCTATACATAAACAATATTAAAATTGAATAAATTCAAATCGATGTTTCGATTTTCCGAAATGGTGCAACAACTACTGCATGTGTGCTACTGTTGAAATTTTGCACAAATATTCCTTTCTTAAAACTTTATTTTTACAAATATTCCGTTTTAGGCAACCATTTGAAAGCTTCTTAAAATAGTAGCCTATATAATCCATCACGCCATGTGCTTGAAGAGGTTCATTTTGCCCGTATTCTTCAATTGTTTGTCATTTCAGTCATGACAAGCATGAGAACGGCTATTCATATATTTATATTATAAACGGAATCGAAGCGCTTGTGAATAGCTATGCTAAAACCAGACTAATTTATTCTATTAAAATTCACCTTTCACTTCAACTCTGATACCGACACCTATACCTACCTATTAATATATTTGTCAGAAATGCAAAACAGTACCTAATGATCAAGAAGGTACCTGAAATAATACAAAATAATTGCATACAAATCTTATGACGTTGCATAATTGTTAATTCACAGAAATATACATTAGTGTATGATTAAATGAGTGTCAAAATTAGTATTTATACGAATACGGTATTAATATTATCGCATAACTACTTCTCCATCCAATTAACCATACTTATTCCCCCATTATTATATTAGATACTACTTACCTACGTGATATAAAAACGACGCTTTCGGAAATGTCTGATTGACGCACCATAAATCTTGGTCACCCTACTTCTAACTTGCATTATAGGTTTTAAGTCCTGTAGGTCGTGAAGTCCAAACATTAGGGCTTTATTCATACTGTCTACATTTTCTTCGATATCGTATCAGTGGTTAGAAAAAAAAAATGGGAGCTCTACTAAGCTCCGTTTAAGAGAACTGCGTGGCCGCACAGTTCTCCATGTTTCGACCGCGCGGCCATGGTTAATTAAAGCTTTACAACTTTCTGAATATTGGAACTACGAATTTGCGACTTTCATTGTTAGTGTTTTACAAATTCCTTCGTAATGTTGACGTAGGCGTTTTTCTTCAACGACAATGTGGCCGAGCAGTCGAAACGGACACCCAAAAATATCAGGATTTTCGATTCATAAAGCTCTTCATATTGTATGAACATTACGAGTATTATAGCCTCCTCATTACAAACGAGGTGTCTGCCAAGTCACATGTGTAATAGGGGGCGAGTTTATTCCTATCAACTGGGCACAAATTCAAAAACTGTCTGATCTGGAAATCGAACCCAAGATCGCCCAGCAGTAGCGCCGGCTTGCTTGCTAGACCAACGAGGCATTATGTCAGTTATAGTTCAGCATGGTTCTTTCAGAGCTTCAGCGACATTGTCAGGACGCCGTTGGTATGTAATATTCAGAGGTAATTGTATTGAAAAAACAATAATGTTTTTCCACATGCCTGCCATGCAGCTATACCTTATGTTATTCGAAGGGTAGTATAAGGTATAAATAAAAGTCTTGTATATAATTATGCAGTAGTTTATTGTTACACAGTGTCGCCGGCCGGTTCTCGTCTACCTGGCTCGCGAGCTACGCATACGCCACACACCACACGACTAACTACACACTAAACATTCATTTATTTAGGAATACAAAGTTATGCTAAAAGAAAACGTAAAAAAAACGACAGAAATTCCGATTATTTATGTGTAGGCAATATTTATAGAAATTTGAGCAAACAGGCGCTATTAGAAAATTACTTAAAAAAATGCAAGAGTACTTACAGAAAATAAAAGAATAATTTCAAAATTTCCATCGCTCAGTTTTCAAAGAAAACTACGTTTGTAAGGTTTTTCATTGGCATATTGTGTGTGTGACGAGTTACTGATGTGGTGTAATGGCGTATCACGCTACAAAATTATTACAATAGTTTTGGCAGTTCGCAACAATGGTAAAATGCAACTAACTCAGTACACGACAGAAACATGGTATCATTAATATTTACAATTACATTCCTGGGTCGCTGTACATGTGAACAAACTAAATCACAATACTAACGTCTGTCGTGACACGTTAACTTAAACCATTCTATACATTACAAAATGTTGGAGGACAATATCGCAAAGGAAACATCTCTACTAAGTCTTATAGTGAATGTTGTGTCTTGGGCTTTACATAAAGAGAATCGATACAGCCATTTGATATTAATCTCTAAAGTTAACTTAAACACGACTATCAGTGCACAAAGTATCTATTTACATTACAACTGGTAATAATAGTAATTTAATCAAATGTCATAACTATAAAAAAGAAGAATACAATTATTTTCTCATATTATTTTGTATTTTTTTTTTTTACTTTTTTATATATTGTGGAAATTATAATACAAAATTAATGTGGGATTACTGAACACAAACTAAGAACTGAGGCGATCTAATTGTTAACACGAAACCTAAGTCTTACCGCATTACCACTAATATTTACATGAAAACATAAAGACATGAATATCTCCGCGTGCGCGGGAGCATTCGAGTGTGTGATCACTTAAAATTAAGAGAAAAGCGTTGACTGACTGGCCGCAGTACAAAGTAGAATACAAACGTGTTTCCTACAACTAAAGATCACTTGTGTGTAAAATGAACAGTCGTGTACTTAAAACTTAAAATAATACGAGATCTCTGAAAGTCTGGAAACGCAATACGTACAATTACATAAATAAGAAGCGTGTTCGTTTAGGCGCCGCAATACTGCGTACTCGTCGCACGCCCTTGTATCCTCCGCCGGGGTGACAGCGCTCACCGTGCGGATGAAATACAACATGGTATCAAATTTTATAATCAATATAAAAAGATGGTTGCTAATTTACATCCTGGCTTTCGATATTATTTTTAATTATAAACTCCAATTTAATCGCCTCTTGTAGGATACACAAAAGAGCATGTAGTGTAGTGCCTGTATTTTTAACGAGCAGTATAGTTGGTCTAGTGCAGTGGTGGGCAAACTTTCCTTATGGGGGACCAGAAAGTTGAAACAATTTCAGAGGAGGGCCAGAATTATCGCAAAAATGCTTTATAATTTGAGATTTTTTAATCATAAAAATAAACAATACACACCATGTTATTTACTAGTTACAATTTAACTTGCGATCCGCAACACATGAACTACGCGGCTAGTATCGCTGGCTCCTTTACCTATGTATCTATTATTCTAGTTCATACTACTGGTCCGTCAAAATATAATTATAGCGGGCCATATTGTATTCATGTTGAAAGACCGTCGGCGGGCCGGATTAAATCCTTTCGCGGGCCGGAGCTGGCCCGCGGGCCGTACTTTGCCCATCACTGGTATAGTGTGTGTTACCCATAGATGGATTTTATTTGTTGACCTGTATACTTTGCTCTTTTGTGGTGTGAATCTTTGATTTGAATACTGCCAGTAGTAAACTTTCATCCACACTTCACAACTGAGCACCCCAACCTAACAATATTCGTCTACTTATCATATCCCTATTTACATACATTCAAACGTCTTTTCACATCGGAGGACACGTAGTATACAGCAGTTATATAATTAAGCAAATTTCTAATAAACCAATGACGATAATAATAATTACCTATCGAGCACTTGTATATTATATACTGTACATTGTACACGTCGAGGGGTGAGGGGTGCGGGGGAAGGTGTGTTCAAAAACTACGCGTTACGGATCACAGTGACAGTTATCTGAGTTAAGGCAAGGTGGGTCCGTCGGGGCTCGGTTACGTGGTTCTAGCTGCCGCATAGTGAAGACAAGATGTTACATGTTAACGTAACAGGTGGCGTTGGTCGTGGTCGCAGATTGCAACAGCACCAACCAATCATGAGATGAGACAACTGATTGACTGTTCAAACAGCTCAAAAATCGGGAACAAATGATTGGCTGATTGCGATACAGGATGTGATTTCCATAATTATATCGACCTCTGTCATACATTATGTCCTAGTTCAGGGGGTCGAGGCCACTCGGACCTAAAGTTTACTGAGGTTACTTGAGGTTTACTGAGTTTGAAAAATAAACGCATTAAAGAGTGTGCGGCAACTAAAACCAACGCAATATTGAGCGCTCCTCCTTTGTACCATCGAAGTCTCACACAAACCGCTGCCCGACCACATAACTATATATACAATCTTTACTACTAAACAACGCAAAAACTGTAAATATGTTACTATAATACCTGACTACCCTCTATTCACAGAAAAGGAGATACAGTTCGCGCAGCGGTCTGTAGTGAGGCCAACCTACTTGTTGTGGGCTTGCTACATCGGCTTACATCCCGTACCATACTAGACTAACATTAATACTATGCATTTATTTACAACGTTTTTTTATGTTTTATCTTTTATATAGTTTTGAACTAGTTTTAAGGCTACGACGTCTGGCGACATTCACACAAAGTCTCTCTATGCTAGATTATATGTTAGCAGCGTGATACAGTAGTACGACTACTTACAATACAAATTAAATGGAAACATCAATTTTGGATGACACTAGGTGGAAATGGTACCTAACGCTGTCTTCTGACTTGACAACAGTGAATAGAGACGTATTTTAGCCATCGTTGCTCCAATACAAGAGAGAGATAGAGTTATACGGACCGAATAGCGTCATCCCTTTTCGCCGCATCGGAAGAATGAGGGCTTTAACACTTTTTAGTATGGGGCAAAGTACCTATTCTAACAAATCTTGCTAAGGATTGATACTATTTACTGTTGTCGAGTTTAAAAGACACTAAAAGATTCCATTCCCGCTTCGTAGAGTATATTATATAAGATTATATTATCAATGCCAATAATTAGACAAAACGACATAACTCACGCACACTAACACATCCCAGTACAATAATGTCAAACCTCTAATATATAACTATTAAATGCGTGAAATACACATGTATTCATTACATTTACAAACACTTTGCTATAAAATATCTCACTACTGCAATGATAGTATGTGAATATTACTCGTACATTTATTTTTATTTACTATTTATATTCATTGCATCGAGTAAATTAGTAGTTTAATATATCTAGTACTATTCTAACCTAACTATGTAAAAATGTTCAGTCGATGTTACATACAATGGTGTTAACGATTAAGCTTAGTAATTTATAATACACAAAAATAGGCCGCCTACAGAAGACAGTTTGCAAGAGATTCGTGTTGGCACACAACTGAAATCCGTTTTAAGTATGAAACTATCATCTGTAGACGTCCCAAAAATAAGACTATAAGAGAACACAAATTATATAAATCAATAAATCCGTAGTTATTAAAAAAAAATGTCGATACGCGTTTATATAATATTGCAACATTAATCGCTTGCAACGTCCGTACGAAACACAATCAGGCACACATTGACACTACGTCACACTTACAATTACATGGAATCGCGGAGATAAATGAAACATAACCTAGTCCTACGCGAAGCGTCTCTTCTCTGAATATATCGTTCCGAGGTAGTGCGGGCGCGCGAGGTGACGCAGTAGGGGCGGGGGGGGAGGGCGTAGCGCTGTCCTTACATTTATCGTGCGCTTGCGCATTCCTGAGAGTCCGTTTCCACCAAGCGGGAACATCCTCGCTCACTTGCTTGATGTCACTGAATAAAGGACTGTATCTGTATTGCCTTTAAGTATAAAATCGTGCACTCGAGCACACGCGAGGAGACGGTTATGTTTGCGTCGCATTTTATACTGAAAAGCAATATAGATACAGTCATTTATTCAGTGACATCAAAAAAATACGCAAGGAAACGGACCCTACGCTCTGCATTCAACTCGCGCGCCTACAGTGGGTCACTGACTGTTCCTCTCCTTTATTTGCCACTCCTAACCATCATTTATCTGCTTGACATCCTCCAAAACCTTTCCTAGCTACGTCCTGCCGCGCGGGCGACGTTTCGTTGTATAAAATCTTGTTGCTATCAACATTTCTTGTCGTTTCCCGATCCTTAGCTTCCCTTATCGATTATATTCACAGTATACCAGCCAACTATGCTATTCTACACACATTCGCTACACGCTACGTTACATACAATATCAGAAATGAACAGTTTTTGGTAGTTACGACGCGAATACGCTGTTTTGCTTTTGCTTACGTCAAAAATGCGCGTTTGTGGAGATGTAACAAATGCACGTTTTGAAATTGGGTAGGTGACATGTCTTAAAATTTACAAAGATTTAGAATAAAATTGGTAGCCAAAGTACCTTAATTTAGAAAGAATTTTCTGTAATTTTATATATTATTATTTTTCCAATTCAATTAGTTTAGTTTTTACAACTAATTTCAAAATGTCATCCATTTTAGGAGTTTATATTCCCAATAGTAGTATGAGATCTCCACAAGGTATACATATAAATACAATACGCGTAAGTTTTAATGCCTTCTAGTTACAGCGATGAGGTATGGTGCGGTATCTATACAATCCAAAATTTAATACATTCACAATATTAAAGTCAAATAAAAGCAAAACAACACAGTTTGGGAGAAACCCGACTTATGTGACGTGTGGACTGCAACTGGAATTTGAACTCTGTTTTATTAAAGTAAAAGTGAATGTTGACTGTACAGACGAGAATGATTAAAGGAAAAAAGTTCAAATTCCAGTTGAGACTTATCTTCGGTGGTAAAGCGAATTCGTATGTGATTTAATATAGATTGCATTCATTAAAAGGATTCCATTTATAGCAGCTCCCCCTTAATAAAATGTCTAATTTTATAAGAAAAAGTACTACAGTCTGTGTAGTTGGTTTTAAAAATATTCACTTATTTAGAAATAGACATCACTTTTTATTCATTATTTATTGACACCTAATTGAATAATACTAATTACATTTTAAAGCGGATTGGTGAAATAAATATTTTCAAAACCAAAAATCACTTTGATTTATTTCTCAAATGACTTATTTGTTCACATTTTGCAATATTAGGTATTAAGTAGCTCATATAACAGAATCAACCATATAAAGGTGATTAAGCTACAATACATACGAATTCGCCAAACCACCAGTCCATAACCGACCTTACATTGTCGTAAATAAAGTCAAATATCGTTTATCAGAGGTGTATACAGGCGCGTAATCGCCTCAGCCAACCGTCAATCCATAATCGACCTTATTCAACTGTTCAGTCGCAAAGTCGACTATCGCACCACTGAGGTTGCTTCAACACGAGTTCGGCCAACAATCCATTATGATCCTTACAACCGTTATAATAAAGTCGGTTATCACGAATGACCGAGCCTGCTTGAACGTCCTCACTTCGGTTAGAATAGTGTTATCGCTCGCGGCGCTTGTCCGCGGCGCGCGTGGTCTCCTGTCATTCCCACTGGTGCGGCGAGGGCGGCAGCTCGGACGGGTGCGCCACTGTGGAGCTGCAGGTACAGAGTCGGACGGCGTTACTCATGTGCGCTATGTGCGGACCCACACCCACGCCACGGCCTACTGTGCTGGACTCATTTTACCAGATTATAGCGATTTGAAAGGGGAATAGTATTAATTGAACGCGCAATGAGAACTTTTTGATGGTCTCTATGTCAATTATATCAAATTGCTTCAAGTTATTTTTTAATTAAA
The DNA here is from genome assembly GCA_964057025.1 of Standfussiana lucernea. Classification (NCBI taxonomy): domain Eukaryota; kingdom Metazoa; phylum Arthropoda; class Insecta; order Lepidoptera; family Noctuidae; genus Standfussiana; species Standfussiana lucernea. The sequence continues at coordinate 14,205,610 of OZ059791.1, read as the reverse complement.
TGGTCAAAAAGGGAACACGGCATCAAAAAAAAATACTTCAAAAAGTTGCAGACTGGATTCATTCTTTTTTTTTAATTTAGTAAAGAGTCTACTATCCTTGCTTCGCCAATCTTTATCATGAGTCCAACATACGTAAACCAACATGCATTTATCATCTTTGAACAAAATCTATGATAATAAAAGAGAAATCTTATAGCAAAACTGCATCACAAATCAAACGCTACATTAACTACTGAATAAAAATTAATGAAAATTCACCACAACCATGTGCTTGGCACAGTGCTCATCTCATACTACGCATGCACTACGAGGCAACCCTAACAGAAAACAACCTCACTTCTCAATATCAACCTTACATCGAAGATATAAAGTTCACATTTGAAGACATATTTTTTTCTGCTAGGGCTGACAAAAAACCCACTAATCGTACAAAATTCAACCTCCGTACTGAAGTTTCTTCAAAATCGAAACTACTGTTTTTTGTCGATTTTGAGGAAATAAAAGCCTCATACTCGAGTTCGGTTAATAAGTGGGATAAATAACCCTTTTACGGGTAAATAAAAGACAATAAATATTACGATATTTTTATCATTGTGGTCAGTTGCAACTCTCGTTCTGATTTTTCGCTTTTATTCAGCATAATCATATGTTATTTTCAAAAGGATAATACAAAAAAACAACACAAACAGGAACCGAACTCAAGTGCGAAGCCTTCACAAACGCATGCACTGCAACCGAACCGTTAGGACGGAGCGAGCACTATCTAACGATCAACCCTTTTGAAACGAGACGACGGTCGAAGGCAACAACGCCTCTCTCACTAAAGTTAGAACTCAACAACAAAGTTATCAGATCCTCTAAGCTTGAATTGCGCGCCCCTCCACATGTGCGTGTAGTACAAGTACTTTTTGTAGAAACAATACACACAATAATCTTGCCATTATTGGCTTCTCAGACCGGGTCGATTTTATGAATGTTGAAAATTAAGAATTTAGTGAAATATATCAAATTGAAAAGCTGAATAAGGTGGATGGGCGCGTAGTTGAAGTTTAGAGCGTTCGGGCATGTTGTCTCTTGCGTCGTCCGTCGGGCGGCGACGCCGTGTGCGGGACGTCGGGGGCAACAGGGATGCGTGCGGACGCTTACTCGGCTCCACGCTATGCGGCGCACAGAAATATCACGGGCGATAGCAGTAGATATTTTGCCGCCGTCTTGAAAGGGGAACAAACTTTTGCTTTCGAACCCGCCCTAGAGCTGTCGCAAAACACACAAAAAAGCAGAATTAAAACTACCGTACGGGAGTGAACAGCGGTGCTAGTGAAGCGGGACACACCACCATTTCAAGAGGGTTGATTTTGCTCGAAAACAGCGGCGTATGTACACGGAGAGCGCTCGAGGCGCGGGGAGCGAAACGGAACGTTATGTAAGAAAAATATAAAGGTAAAACAACCCATGCACAAGTCGGGCTCTAGCAAAATCGACCCGTGTGTGAGTGTTACTGTACACAACTTTGCACAACTGTTACCTACGCGCAATGCTACAGTTGGCGGGAGAGGGGGGGAGGGATGCGACATGTTCCTGCGACCACCGGCCGGCGACACGACGCGACACCTAGCGCTATGTACACGCACTAGTACACTAGTACACGGTACTGTACACCGACACACGTGCACACACTAACAGACTCGCACCGTGCCACACTCAGTTGTGATGACTGTTTGCTTTCTCTGATTTATTATCGTAAACATCGCCTGTCGTGCGGACAACACTGGACACTTTGGAAATATCATTCAAATCTACAAAAAACTACTTAATATATAAAACGCGCAAAATAATAGCTGGAAGAAGGAAGCAACATTTTAGGGGTTACAGTGCAAGTTGCAGCGCTAAAACGACGCTTCGGGACGAATCGCGAATTTCAAGAAGAACTTGTATATGGCAGTGTTGTCTGCACGAGTTTTGGTTACAATTGGCGTGGCCCATATGGGTGCGGGTGGTCGCTAAGGCGTGTTAGGTTACGTATCGCAAAGAAATCACCTAGTGTCGGTTGGTTGCGGTTGGTTGCGGTTGGTTGATGTTGCGGCGCCTTACCTTGCGAAGCTCTTGAACGCCGCCGACTGTGGGTTGATGCACAGTGGCACCCGAGATGTCTGCAGCTGTTCCGCTATGAACTTGTGTATCTCCTCTGAAACATTTGCATGCGGGAAATGTTAAGTGAGAAAGCTGCGGGCGAAAACAATTAGGCTTTAAAAACTGATAAGTTTGCCTTTTAAAACTTAGCTTCGTGTCATAACCCTGTGTATGACAGTTAAAAAACGCAGAGCAGGGTAATGTTACACCATTACTTGCAATGCACATGATTTAGAATCGCACTTCAAATGATGTCAGCTTTTCTGGCATTTACTGTTTAATAGCAGCCATGGAAAAAAATACTGCTGAATATATTTATTGCTATTTTGTGTAAATGGCATGTGCCCTTCAAAACCCAGTTACTGGTAGCACGTTAATTTTACTTTGGTACTGTCGGGAATTCTAACCTAACATAATATTTCAACCACAGTCTGCGTTACAAGAATTGATAGACGCCATTGAAGAAGCTATTATATTTATTAATATTGGAATTGTGGGCGTCAATTTAGTTTGGTATCGGCATGGCAGTCGCAGTTCCCCCGTACCTTTAACCTGGTGCACGGAGGTGAGCTTGCGCTCCCAGGAGTCGTGGAAGGCGTGCGGCGCGCTGGGCTCGAGGTCGGGCGCGTAGTGGCGCGCGGCGGGCGGCGCGCTGTAGCAGCAGGCGCACATGCACGAGTGGTAGCGCAGCCGCCCCTCCTCCACGTACGGGTGCGCCAGCGCGTCGCCCACGCTGATGCGCTTGGCCGGGTCGAACACTAGCATCTGTACACGCACACTTGCATTATTCTCGACTGCATTCTGATATTACATGATTTTCTTCACGTAGCTATTTAAGTACCCCTACCTTTTTTATTGTCTGATGGACCTGCTCTTATCATTGCAAAGCGATAGATGAAAAAGAGCGTCTCTACAAAATACCTGTTAACTCACACTTGTTTCAAGTCTAACGGGTTGTTGCTTATCCCTTTACTTTACTTACTATGAGACAATAGTCAGTTCTGTTACCTGCGCGAGCAGATGCACGGCCTCGTGCGTGGCCTGCACGGAGAGCGTGTAGAGCGCGGCGAGCGCGGGCGGGCGCGGCGCGCGGCGCAGCATGTGTGCGCGCGCGCCGGCGCACGCGTGCCGCATGTCCTCCAGCGACGGCGTGCCCAGCAGCTCCGTTATCAACTCCAGCTGGAACATACAACCGACGTGTTATAGCACATAACGATTGAGATTGGCTGTAAGTAGCATTCAACCTTCAAAAGGTACTCTTATAAAAGGGATACGGATAAATTGCGCATGCGGCTCCGTCGCCGGACTTTGACAGATAATGTACTGAAATTTTTGACAGTGACCGATGTCCGTAGCTGGTCGAAATCCGCACATCATACCGGTTTGAACAAACTGTAACTGGTCACTGTTTTTATAAGGATGGTGTTACATCTTATGTTAGCTCTGAAATAACAACAAAAATGCTGATTTAACAAAAAAATAAATAACAGACTTCAAAAAAAAACACAAATAAAGTGGAAAATAACTTTACTTTCGGAAGTCGGTGACTATTGTTTGTTTCATAGATTTTTTTTGCCACCGACTTCCGATAATTTTCCACTTTTTTAGTGTTTTTTTTTTGGAAGTCCGTTATTTTTTTGCAAAAAAGTTTTTATTTTACCCTTTTTAGCTATCGTATCACACACAAAGCTTTGTCAAGTATCAATTTCGCAATTTCTTTTACTTGGATGACGTATTTTTTCCAGCTATTTTGATTTAAAAACCATACTACTAAACCGATTTTGATAAAATTTCTATGGGACCAATCGGGAAGTGTATCCTTTCAGATAAAATAATTTTTCAAAACGGTTCATAACTGATGAAGATATGAGGTAACAAACAAAAAAAAACGGAATTGAGAACCTCCTCTTTTTTTTGAAATCGGTTAAAAATTATGTTGAAAAGGCTTTCAGCACTTAGGATTTCAATAATACCTGGATCATCTAGGATCGATCTGACTGAAATTCCAGCAAAAGGGAAATGGGCCAACCAGTTAAATACTACCAACTGTTAGTTGATCCCATATCGATGTGAAAGGCCGAAGCTTCACAGGTAACAACTTCACCTGCTGCTTCGCACTAATAACCAACAAATTTTAGCTACACTGACAGCCAATGCCGCGTCGCTTGACTAATTAGTCATTTTGTTCTAGCTACGCTTCTCACTCAAGCGAAACTCCTGCCTTGCGACTTTGTCCTAAACAATTCGCAGAAATGGCTTTGATTATTTCGTAAATTATATAAAACACCTTTCATTATATTTGGTCGACCGCCATTCTACAAAAGTTACGTTGTCGGCAAAAAGGAGGCCAAAGAAACTCCATGGTTTTATTAAACGTGAATGCTGGCGAAATATTGCGTTTTATCAGGAAGAAATTAATTACTCCTTTATTACTTTTAATTTCGAAGCCTTTTGTAAAGGGCTTTTAAACTCAAGTAATAGGACAGTGGGGCTTCATCCTAGTTGTGTGTTGTGTAGCACAAATTCTATACAATCTTATGACCTGACTCTCACAACACAAAACAAGAGAATAATGTGAATCTGCCAACGTAAAGGCACGTAATAGATTTAATAAGCAACAGATGACGTCACAACGAGCCACTTAACATGTGAATCCGACAAAACCTTGCAAATAAATCTTCTGGTAACTTCGGCAAATGTTATTTTACTTGAGCGAATTCCATCAAGGAAACTGAAAACGATCAGCACATCTAAACACTTACACCCGTATCTATAAACAAGTCAAAGTGATTACTAAGATACGATTTTTATTACGTAGTTTAGTAATTTCTTGATGTTAGAACTTTAAAAAGTTATAATTCTTGGCTTTGCTTTCTTTGACGGTTCTTACTTCGTTTAAATTCTTCCCTATTGCAAGTAAAAAAATGCACAAGTAATTACTCAAGCTCAAGTAATTACTTTAACTTGACTATAGATACGGGTGTGAGAGTTCAGTTTAATTTGTGAAATACGTTAAACGTTTTCAGTGTAGAGGAGGAAATTAAAAAAAAAACATAGTACGAAGAAATTTTTCACTGCCTGTGTGAAGTACTACGTACCTGTTGTACCGGACTCTGCGCCTGGAAAAGGATCCTTCTGCCGAGCAACTCCCCGAATATGCAGCCCACCGACCACACGTCTACCGCAGCCGTGTAGTGATTCGCGCCCATCAGGATCTCAGGTGCTCTGGAAACAGAAACGGTTTTCATTTAGCACTTATTTACTTTTCATTGACTCACACACGGACGGTTCCCCAAAACGCCACTTTGGGAAACTGTATCATGTTGTTTTTGACGTTCCGATTTTTAGCCTAATTAGAATTTAAAAAAAAAAAATTGATTAGTAGCCTTAACGAGTGAAGACAGTTAAGTACTTCAAGCGAGCCTTGTTGTGATTGCAATGACTATTGACTATATCACGAAATGAATGATTGAATTACTTGTAGCTTAGCACTTGTGGCCTGAGAGACGAACTCCACTATGGAAAGAAAGGTTGAAGGATAAACATCTTTGATACTTCGCAGCCTTGTAATGAAGGATTATTCTAATTATCCTAACAGATTTCTGTACATTCATGCCAAATAAAGATACATTCTATTCTAGAAAAATCGTCTGCGTTAGTATATCTAATGACGTTTTACTGAAAAGGGCTGTCCCTTTTCAGTAAAACGTTGTTGCTTTTGTAAATACCGTGACTTGTTCAGTTGTTTGTCAAGTAAATATTTCAGTGATAAAATATATTAAATTCGAACAATAAATCCAACAAACATTTGCACTCGGGTTATTAAATCTGAACATTTAACAACCTTTTCCTTCTAATTAGAAGAAGGCTTTTCAAGATAATTAAAGAGATTTTCGAGGAAATTGTCTCTTTTGAAATATTTTTGGATTGTGTAAAATCCAAATCAAAATTTAAAAAAAAAACCAAATTGATAAAAAAAAACCTTTTAGGTCACTTGAATTAGATCTTGGGTTAAAATTAACTTAATCTAGGGCCGAGAGGAATTTTATTGGCAATCTTAGTTCGTTTACTACTTTAAGTTGGGGCTGTAAAGAAATCCCGAGCGTCGATGGACGTGTGTCGCGTGAGACTTAGTTATAAAAGTAGGGATATAAAGTGGATGATTTTACAAGAAACGTTCGTTTGCCGGCACAAGCGCATGAATAATAAACTGGTTGTGACACCGAGACGAGTAAACAAAGCCATTTCGTTTTAAACCACTTTATGCGTTTTCAATAAACCTAAACAAAACAAAATATTTCCAATTTAAAACTTAATCCGTACCCTGAAAACGTGACAAACAAAACCGTATCTAAAATAAGAGATGTCGGATTTATATCAATATACATAATATATTTCAGTACATTTGGTATATATTCATTTGCATGCGGTAGGACACCGCATTCATTTGATAAGCTCCAATGAAATACAAAACATAACATAGGGATCCCACGTTCACGTAAGCAAACAACGGCAAAAGAGGGTATTTATGAAAATGGTGGGTATGGGTTTGGAACTGCAATATCGAACGAGTGAAATCGCAAGCGACTGCTGAGCATGATGTCTCGGGTTTGATTCTCAGGTCGGGCAAAGTATAATTGATTTTTCCATCAAAGATTTTTTAGCAGCAGCCACGGAGTTTGGATTTGTGCTCGGTCGATGGCAATAGGCTCGTCCCCATTACATGGGCATAGTATGGTAGCATAACTGGCGAAATGTGGGTGAACTATTAGGTACACCTCTGCCTCACTCTTCGGGGAATACAGGTGTGATGTTATGGTGGGTGGGTGTTAGCGTGTGAAATGTGGGCAGCGACCGTGACTTCTGCAACTAACGTCGACTTAATATGCACGTGAACTATTTCGGCGAAACGTTGGCGAAACCGCTGCGTACCTACTGATGCTTTCGGCACAAACGCGGTTGCGGCGTCCTACTTTCAAAACTGCGGTCAACGGAGCACAGGTCATTCATTCATTCACTTTTTATCCATTCAACACTGCGAAACGCTGCGCCGCACGTTTCGAACAGTTCGTGAGTATGGAGCAAGAGTGATCGTGAACGATTGTAGAGAACAAACGCGCAACAAATATGTTGTATTGAAAAAAGGGCTCGTACGAATGATGACACTGAAGTGGGTCCGGCGAACCTTGAACAATCAGTGCCGCTACGATCATGGCTGGCGAATCTTTTCACCGCGGCACGAACACATCTCGAACAGGTAGTTTCAAGACAATCGATAATACATTAAAACCTCCTTATCTGTTGCTTTTTCATGATGTTAAACATTAAAACGCACTATTAATTCAGAATTGTTTTTATTTGTTGCTAGATTAAATTAAACAGACGTGAACAAATAACCGGATAAACGCTCCGGGAAAGGATTATCCGTGTTTCTAAGAACAGCAAGAACTCTACACGTAGCGTGTTTTAATAAAGATGAACTTGTGAAGATGTTGTATATTAAGAAGATTGTTTCACGAAACGAACCTAAGAGAAACAGTAATATGCAGAGATGTAATACGTGGAAAAATTACACTTAACGAAGCTGAAAGGCAGTTCTTCCCGTCATTGCGATCTTTTTTTTTTTGTTCTAGACCGTACCTTGGACTCTTTTAGTTACGGAGATATTGGGGGTCAAAGTCCCAAGTTCTTTACAAGACTTTAAATACTTCCACAACCCCTGTACTAGTCAATGCATACATCAGCGCGTTTTGAGTGCGTTACATTGAGTTACCTCAAACAAAAAGTCGTTTCCCAGCAATAATTTTTGCGTAGAGATGCTTATGTAGTTTGACGTACCTGGTCGACTTCTTGGTTTCCACCTTGTATAATAGAGGTGAATTGAAATATTAAGATATTTCTTTGACGATGTTGCTCAGATGAACTTGAGAAATAAAAACTGTAATTTAAAATCAATAGAAAAAAAGTACTTAACCTGAAAACTGTCCTCATTTGACAACACTCCACGGTCAACCCAAAAACGTACTTACTAATGACCGTGCTCACACAGAGATATTCAACATTTTAGTAACGGAGGGCACACCTATACATTATAACCCACGTTTTAAACTAAATAATGTTCTTTGTTAACAGGTGGTTATGTGTAAAACCTTCATACTATCTGACCTTTACAGCAACGTTTAGGGCACTGATCGGGTCTTGTTGACATTCGTTTGTTTTAGCTTGTCAAAATTTAGCCCGAGAACTTCGATGTTGTAATTAGCAAAATGCATATATGTACATAATTATGTATACTTTATCTGCTGCATCCGATTTGACTTGAAGCCGAACCCAACATACGTAGTTGGGAAAAAAAGGCTAGGCTATGATGATAGAATAGAATAGAATATACTTTATTGTACACCAAAACGATGATGATGATGTATACTTTATCTGCTTATCTATTAACCTAGATGTTTTTTTATCATCTAAAGCATAGGGTTCCCAACCTTATACGGACTACCGGAAAAAAAATCCAACGCCCCCTTTTACAAAATAATTATAAGATAAACATTTTAGAAGGCTAGATAAAATGTTTTTCATGAAAATGGAGGTATTTCATAACGCCCCCCATTTGCCTTTGGACCCGCTACCACCCCCCTGCAAAGCTCCAGCGCCCACTAGGGGGCGTATGACCTAAAGTCGAAACGAATCAGTCAAGTAATCTGTATAGTTTCCGGAAAACTTAGTTGATTACTTAGTTTTTGCATCGCGACAGATACTCAAAGACCTGTGCTGAGTAATTTTCAAATTCATTTATTGTATGTCACAGGTGAAATATCCGTTCTTATGATTATTATAAAGGATCGCTGTAACATACCTATAAAGTGCACAATAGGTGACGACACGGTCTCATATTAATTTAGTAAACTAGCTTTTACCCGCAGCTTCGCCTGCGTAAAGCCCGGAAATTATCCCACGGGATCGTAATACCCAGATATAGGTGGTATATCCGAGTGCCATATTTCATCCAAACCCGTTCAGTCATGTAACAGACTAACAGATTTCCTTTCGGATTTATAATATAACAATAGATAAATTTTGAAATGTCTTTATTGACATAATAATGCTAACACAATAGCTGTCAAATTCAGTTTATTACTTACAGTTAATTTCACTTGTACCATCGAACAATGTAAACAAACCGATTACTGTGAAATTGGACGATTATAAACAGTGTTTACCGAGTCCAGGTGAAATTGTATTGATAACTGAGTATTTGTTTGATCGTGGATTACAGTAAGTGGTTATAGTATAATGTTATTGGACAATTTCATGAATAATTCTAATTCAATGTAATTGATTGCCTCGTTGGTTTAGTCGCAAGCGAGACTGCTGAGCACGACGTCCTGGGTTCTATTCCAAGGTCGGGCAGTGGTTTTTCCTTCAGGAATTTCTCAGTAGCAGCCACAGAGCCTAGAATTATGCCCGATTGATGGCAATAGGCTCGTCCCCTATTACATGGCACTAAAACATAACTGGCGAAATATGAGTGTACTACTGCGTGATTTTATGTTATGTGTTAATCGACGGCTTATGTGGTAAACAAATACATTTTGCCGTTAGTTTATCTAATGAAAAGGATTAATTGAAATCGATTTTCTTATCCAACAGTAAATAATAAGTCACAAATATTTCTAAATTATTTAACAGTCATATATTCGCTCAGCTGCGAACGATGTGCATTCATCATTTGATGGTCGATCGTAGTATGTCTTTTAAATATATTCTGTGTAACAGGCCCTAGACACGTAGCTAGCCATCATTATCATCATCATCATTTCTGGCGAAAGACGTCTACCACCAGAAATGCGCCTCCCAAGTAGGTTACAACTAATTACCATCTGTCCGAAATTTCTCCGGACGTGTCAGGCTTTTTGGCACCACGGGCGGACGTTGTTCGACCTTGTCATACATTCAGATTTTTCGATATAAGAGTATTCTTTAACAAGGGTCAAAAAGTAAAAAGTTCGGACTTCCATTCAAGGGCCCGGCTTTTCAAGACTTTGAAATTTTTTAAACGATAACCCTACTCCCAAGTAGCCCATGCACTTCGAACCTTCTTTAAAAAGGAGTGTTTTTACCTGTAATACTGTGTAACGACTTCTTGCGTCATGTTCTTGCTGGCATCTGGCTCTTCAACCCTGGCTAGTCCGAAGTCGCAGATCTTCAGCACACAATTGCTGTTCACCAGTAAGTTGCCAGGTTTGATGTCCCGGTGGAGGATGCGAGCTGAATGCAAGTACTTCAGACCTGGGGACAATAGGGATTGTATTGTAGAATGGTATTTGTAGAAGGTATAGTGTATGATCGATGCTTGGGTGATGCAATTAAAACTACATTCTAGTAGATAAGATGTTAATAAATCACAGTTACTATAAGATAGGTAGTAATATATTATATTTTTAACGGCAGGATAACCGGGCCTGTGGTGGATAATGTGCCATTCTCTCAAAGAGCTAGGCTGTGACCCAGCAGCGTGAATGTTTAAAGCTGATATAGTCTCAACACAAGGAGTAAATGTATGTAAACACCTTGCATGAGAACTTTTATACGCCAACTGTGTAGAAACAAAATAAAGGAAACGATACAACGGAACTAGAATAAATAGCTATCAATTTCCGATACATACTGCAAAAGGAAGCTCTCTGAATTTGACTAATGCATGCCATTCTAAAACTTCACTGTTTTCAAACAACGGGGACTCAATACATATTCTCTGAACTGAATAGTTGCAAAATCATTATAAATAAGTCTTGCTCAGAAAAGGACTCGAGAATAAAATGGAAATCTCACAATTCAAAGTGCAGCATTTTGCCAACAACGAATTTTGCTACAAATATATCAAATGAATATATGAGAATATCTTGTGCTAATATTAGCGGAGTAAACAGGAATTGCAGTCGAGATACACGGCTGACTGCAATACTACTTAGTAAATTAGAAATAAACATCTAAACCAGCAATAAACAGCATAAAAGGAACAAATCCTTGACGACCTCCACTGGTTTCGACCAACCAACGACATCTTATCAGCCGTGTACGAATACCTCGCTCTCTTGTAAACATCATTGAAAATGGATTCGAGTGAAAGATCAATGAATTTATTGTCCATTGTATTGACGGCTTGTCCGAACAGCTCAAGTTGAGATCATAACTGCTAAGATCCACATTTTGGCCGCTTTGAGTTAGTTCTAATCAAAAGTTTTGCTTCTAGGGGATCCGGTTTATTCTGCTCTGGTTAGGATGTGGTCGGAGTGAACCCCTAGGTGGTTATTTTTAGGCTACCGATCATATTACTAGGTCACGTTTTGTGGCTGGCAATTATTGTTAGCAGTATCGTGCGGTTTCCGGCAAATGTAATCAAGCACATGGGTTTTGTTAAACGAATGAAGATTTACGTAAAGCGGATGGGCAGAAGTATCCTCATTCCTACTAACAACGTCAGAATGCCAATAATAGTGCTTTTATTCTCTAACTCATCTTTATTCCCCTGCGCATACGCCATTTTAGTTGAAGCAAGTGTACTTGGAACACCAAGAAGAAGTATGGAATACAGCATTCAGCTGCATCCGGTGTGAATAGAAACCGACTCCAACATATACAGATATGTGTATAGACAGTTGGGAAAAAGCTAGGCAGATGATGATGATGACTTGTCTTATATTCTATATCTATACGAATTCATCTGCGATTTCTCCTCTGCCGTTCATATCTGGCATTGAAAATCCTCTGACGCATCCAAGCTGATTTGTTTGATGATCATAAGCCCGTTGTTAGTACCTATTTGCAGATCACGTTTCACGGCGGTCAGATATGTCAAATTGTCCGATTATCACGTGACCCCGTGCGTTGTGCTTATTGACCCAAATCTAACCAGGGCTGGGAATGATAGAAAGACAAACCTACAGATGACGTATTTCGTTTTTTTTTAGATTTAAGTTGACGTAGGAAGGTTATTTCGATATCGATACGTCATTACTTAGGTCTGAAACTGACATTTAAATCTAACTGATCGGCCAATTGCGAACCGGACTTACAGACGAAGGGTTCCGTAAAAAAACGCCGAGTAAAACACATTTCTTGTATGGGGTCCCCATATAAGAAACGTGTTTTTATTTTTAATTTTTAAGTTTGTTTAATTTGTTTGTATAGCGGCCATAATAATGCAGTCTGTGAAAATATATGTATATCAAGAATACCTATAAAACCACCAGGTTAGGCACTAACCACACGATAAAGAAGAAGAAGACCTATAAAACGGTTCAAAAGATACACAGCCCTGTGGATAGACAGACGGGGGAGCCTTACGGCCGGTCTCAATACTCAACTGTAAGTCAAACTCGGTTAGCTACCAGAGCTTAACTGTTACTTCTGATCGATCGATAACTGCCGTCTCAATAACAAAATTTCCGTAACGATACCTGCAGTTAAAGATGGATAGGTCCTTTCCCTCACAAGAAATGCGTTACGTTTTGTTTCTCGTGAAAAATATTGTTTTTGCTTAAACGATATTAGCTTCAGTAAAATTGTAATTAAAAAAACCTCCTTTTATAATTTATACGAAAACGGTGGACTTATTATAATAAAATAATGATAAAATGCTTTCTAACATGATGCAATAAAACGCATTTTTGACATTTGCCAGCAAACGACGCGACGCTGTCAACCTTCGTACTCCCGCAGTCCCGCGCTTGCTCGCAATTCGTATCTGTTTTGTTTGAAGTGTTTCGACTTGTGATTTGTCTGGAAATTAATAACTTATTTGTATTTATAAAGTATATTGCAACGATTTCTTAAAATGGCTGAACAACAATATGTAAGTATTGCCTGAGTACTCATTGATTATATTTAGTTAAAAACTCTATAATGTCTGGGACAGATAAACAAAAGGCTTCCCTTGCCACCAATTCGCGCCTAAATTATAATTTACTTTCAGATTAAGGCTAAGCCGTTTGTAAAGGACAGCATAATTATACTTCTTGATATGATTATGAAACATCAAGTGATAACAACCAAAGCGACGAACGCAACAAACAATAAACTTAAAGAAGAAGCTTGGAAATCAATTGCACAGGAGTTCAGTGCTATTACGGGAGATATGCGGCGTCCTGAGCAAATTCGACTCAAGTGGGAGAATTTAAAGAAGTCTGCGAGGAAGCGTAGGTGCTTTCATAAGACAAAATAACCTTAAGGTCAGTATTTAAGGAATTTATATTATTATTATGTAGTCATGCATTTTATTGTGGTTGCTCTAAACTTTGTTTTTAATTTACAGACTGGAGGGGGGGAAGTCTTACATCCCTCCTGATGAAGTTTTAGACCGAGTAGCATCTATTTTAGGTGCTACATGCAATGGCCTAGCTGCGGAGTTTGGTGGTGATGGGGCGGATGAAGCTATTGCTAGCAAAGCCACCTGTGAAGCAATTGTAGAAGTTTTAGACTTCCAACCATTGCCAGAATTAGCTCAGGGCAGTAGCGTTGTGGTATTGGGTGGTGATTGTAGTGGTGATATTGGTGGTGGTGGTGGTGGTGGTGGTGGTGGTGGTGGCAGTAGTTACACACCAAAGAACTTTATTTTTAACACTCCAAAGAGTGCCTGTAAGTTTCATATTTTTAACTTTAGTCGCTAAAATTGATTTACAATGTTAGCCACATAGTTCAGTAATATGGGCTCCCGTTTTGAGATAATATTAAAGTACTGGTTAAAGGTTGTAAGGTGTAAACATTGTATTCATTAGTATGGTGGTAGTGGTGAAGGAATTTTGTGTAAATACTATTTAAATTTAATAAAACCCCTTTATTTTTACAGTGAATAAACGGAGGAAGCTCTCTGAAGAAGTACAGAGAGCTCAGAGAGACAAGGATCTGGGGTTGGCAGCTTACTTTCAAGCTAAGGCACAAAAAGTTGTGTTAGAAAATAAAAAAATAGAATTAGAGACTATAAAACTAGAATTAGAAATAAAATTAATGAAAGAGAAAATTAACTGTAATGAATAGTAATGTAAGTTCCCAATATTTATTAGTTTTGATTTATTACATGTTATATTGATTAGTTATAATGTTTTGTAATATGGTGTATAATTAAGGGTAATCGTGTATTGTGTTGTTTAATTAAAAATATTGTGTCATTATATTCTCTTTGTTTTTCTTATTTATATTTTATCAAAAAGATACTAAAGATTAAGGATATTGTTACGGACGTCGTAGCTCAATATGTATAAAGAATGTAAATAAATACGAAATAATGATATGTAAGGTTTAGGATTAAGTTTGACAATAAAGACTGATTTGGTAGTAGGGAAATTCATATAAATGATTAGATTAGGTTTGTTTTAATATCCCTTAGTTGTAAGTAGACAGATGTCAAAGATTGTAAGGGAGCGTAGAGCATGACTACAAGTTCCGACATGTACGGACAGGTCGAAACCTGTCGGAGGCACGCGTACGAGAACTCTGACACAGTAGGCGGAACACGATAGTCGCACTCTACGCTACCCACTACTTGCACCTAGCGAGTAAACAGATAAAAGTAGGGCCGCTTGTTGCGAATTTCGCAGTCGTCTCTCAACCATCGCACAGCAAGCTACCCTGGAAAATAAAAGAAGAAACAAGAAGTCTGAAGTTTTATTTACAAGATTCACAGTGCATTACAAAGTATACAGTCCACCCCTACAGTGCTGGTCCTTCGAGCGAGCCGGATTGCGGATTGAAGATAGTGTCTGTGTATAGTGACTCAAGATAATTTCAAAATCAAGACATGAAGACTAGAAGCATTACTGCAAGGGAAAGTGAATCGGAATCAGGCTACGATAGTCGAAGACCTAGAACATTCGAAGATCCGCCTAGGTCGCCGTCGACCATCGCGTCCGCGTTACCGCGCAATCCGTATAGTGCGCCCGCGGCTAGAACCGATTCCGCCGCACCCTCGCTCGCGATCGCACCCCCCGTCACCGCCGCGACGGGGAGAGTTGCGCCGACCATGTCCGATGGCGCGTCCGCCGCGCCGGCTCCACGCCTCGTACCGACGAGCAGAGCCACCGCGACCGCGTACGATCACGACGAATCGCCCGCCACGCCATCCGCGCCATGTTATCCATCGACTTCAGTGCTACGAACCCAGGAGTCAGCGAGAACTATGACAGCTGCGCACAACGTTTCAGTGAGAGATACAGCCAGTACGATACGTTCCAGAAGATCCTATAGTAGTGACGTAGCAAGAGTAAAGAAGGCAGAATACGAGGCACAGAAAAGAATCGCTGCAATACGAAAAGAACAATTGGAAATTGAAAAGGAACTCGTCAGCAAGCGATTCGAATATGAAGTGTCGGTAATCGAGGCAGAGGCAGAGGCAGAGGCCCGTGAAGAGGGCTCCGTGCAAAGGAGTGAAGACAGGGTGGACGAGTGGCTTCAAAATATTGACCGAAGTCACCAAGAAAATGCGGATCGGCCGCAGCGAGAGCAGCCCCCGCGCCCCGTCACCACACACGCAGCACAAGAGACTGCCGCCTATATCGAACCCGTCACTTGTGTCAACGCCGCCACGCCTACTAGGAACGACCGTCGAAGACAACGATCGGCCTCGCGGTCACCCACCAGAGGGGAACGTCGAGTGGGAAGAGGAATTGAACAGCTAGCCGATACGTTGGACAAGATGATGCGTGTACGCCCGCCGCCTCGACAAGTGACTGAGCTGCCCATATTCACGGGGGCAGCCACCGAATGGTTACCATTTAAGGCTGCGTACACAGACTCGTCGAGTGTCTACAAGTTTACAGCAATTGAAAACTTAGCAAGATTACGAAACTGCATCAAGGGTGAAGCAAGAGAAGCAGTATCAGCACTGCTATTCACCGCGTCAGACCCACAAGTGGTCATGAAGACACTCGAACAATACTACGGGAGGCCAGAGATACTCTTGGATCGAGTGATGGAAGACTTAAAGAAACTACCTCGACTCACGAGCGTGGCCAGTGATCTAAATTCGTTCGCGGTAAAACTACAAAACATAGTGTGTGTATTATCGAACATGGACATCCGCGGATACATATGGAACCCGATGTTAGTGCGTGAAGTTATAGAAAAACTAAGCCCGCACCTAAAAGCCAGATGGTGTGACTACGCCTCTGAGGCAGTGGACTCGTCGCGTGAACCGGAAATAATACTGCTATCCAGGTTCCTGATGCGGGAGGCTGACCGAGCCATGAAATACGCCTTCACAAACACAGCGACCGCGCCTGCCCCGAAGAAGGAAACAAGAAACGTTTCCCAAACTAATGCCAAGAAGAAGGCAAGCAGAGAGGTAGTCTACACGACAACGGAAAAACATGAAGAAGGAAAACAAGTATGTTTGTGTTGTAACGGTGACCACGAAGTACCCAAGTGCACGAAGTTTCTAAAGATGAGTGTCGACGAAAGATGGCAGTGGGCACGCGATGGGAAAGTATGTTTTAAGTGTGTAACGAGACGCCATCGACGCGAACAGTGCCGAGCGAAGCGATGCGGTAAGGAAACATGCAGCCGCCCACATCATGCGTTGCTGCACAAAGAGTTTAAAGAAACATCAAGCGAAAATAAAGAAAAGGCGACCGACATCGAGAATCAAGTCAAGGAATCAGTGATGACAGTCTCCGTGCCAAGCAATGCATCGCAGCGGGTGCTACTGAAGATGTGCCCCGTGACACTCAAAGGGCCTGGCGGACAAGTATCGACGTTCGCATTGATGGACGAAGGCTCGACCACATCACTCGTCGACGAAGAGCTGACACGCCGTATAAAAGTGAGTGGACCAATATCTACCTTACGAATACAAGGCGTGACGTCACAGCAACATGAAGAGTGCAGCCAAGAGGTCAAGATTCAAATATGTGGCCAGAACGGCGAATTTCAAGAACTGCGTGCAAGAACAATGAAAAACCTACAGCTTCATGGTCAAACAGTGGACAGGTCGACACTGATGGCCTACCCACACCTCCAGGACATACGAGAGGAAGCATTCTTCGAGGAAGCCACACCGAAGGTGCTGATAGGAGCCGACAATTGGCACTTGATAGTTACACGTGAACTACGCATGGGCAAGAGGAACGAACCCGCAGCTTCACATACCCAGTTGGGATGGGTGATCCACGGGACTGCGCCGCGCACCACGTTAAGGAAACAAGAGGGTCAAGTTGTGTTACATCTTCACGACGTGTCTACAGCAAGACAGACAGAAAACGTACGTCGTGTAGAGGAACTGATGAAATCACACTTCAGTATTGACGCCCTGGGAGTTTCCCTGGCCAAGAAGGTCAGACCGGAGGACAAGAAGGCGATCGACGTGGTCCAAGGAACTATGAAAAAAGTCGGTGATCACTTTGAAGTCGGACTACCATGGCGGAATGAAGATGCCTCAATGCCAAATAATTATAACTGCGCTCTCAGAAGACTGAAAATTATCGAGAAAAAGATGGACTCGTCGACACACTTCTCAGCACAATACAGCGCTCAGATAAAAAACCTATTGGACAAAGGTTACGCCAAAGAGTGCGACGGAAATGAAGACGAGAATAAGAAAGTATGGTACCTGCCACACTTCCCAGTCGTGAATCCAAACAAGCCGGGGAAGATGCGTCTAGTGTTCGACGCCGCGCATCGATACAGTGGAGTGTGCCTCAACGACTACCTACTGGAAGGGCCTGACCTCCTGAAACCGCTGCCAGGGATTTTGTTTCGATTCAGGGAGCGTCCAGTAGCCGTCACAGCAGACATTCAAGAGATGTTTCTCCAGGTGAAGATAAGAGAACGAGATCAAGCCGCACAAATGTTTCTCTGGCGAGGCGAAGAACGTGCTCAGCCGCCAAGAAGATACAAGATGACATCGATGATCTTCGGAGCGTCATGCTCGCCATTCATCGCGCACTCAGTACGAGACGCCAACGCAAGACTGTACGCGAATGAATACCCCGACGCTGTACAAGCCATAACGTCGAGCCACTACATGGACGATTACGTCGATAGTTTTGCGACTGAAGAGGAGGCGATCGAGACAGCGTGTGATGTCATGAAAATCCACAAGAACGCGCACTTTAATTTGAGAGGCTGGTGCTCGAATAGACGCAACGTAGTGACGAACATAACGCAGGAGAAGCAGGCACACGACACAGAAGTAAGACTCGGACAAAGGGAAGAGAATACAGACAAGACACTCGGACTACTGTGGCAGACAGACTCAGACGAGCTAGGTTTCAATACCAGATTAAATCGGTTGTCACCCGAGGTGAAAACGAGGAACAGAGCACCGACCAAACGAGAGGCCCTTGGAGCAGTGATGGCAGTCTACGACCCTCTAGGCCTCATCAGCCACTTCACGGTCACAGGCAAGATCCTACTTCAGAACCTATGGAGGCATGGTATAGGGTGGGACGAAGTAATCCCTGAAGAAGACATGCAGCACTTCGAAGACTGGATGCGAAGCCTGAACGAGGTGACCAAGCTACGTATACCGAGGTGCTACGGGAGGGGTCCAGACGACCTCATAGAGTTACATGTGTTCTGCGATGCAAGCGAGCAGGCCTACGCAGCGACAGCCTATTGGAGAATCCAGAAGCCAGACGGAAGAGTGGACGTCAGACTGGTCGCAGCGAAAGCACGAGTAGCCCCCCTGAAGCCGGTAACCGTTCCACGACTAGAACTACAGGCAGCGGTAATCGGCGCACGACTGGCACAGACGATATTGGACGAACACCGAGATAAACCCAGACGCGTAACGTATTGGACGGACTCACAGACCGTTCTACGTTGGATAGAAAAGGACGCAGTAAGGTACACACCGTTCGTAGCGCATCGCCTGGGAGAAATCGCCGAACTAAGCGACGCCAGCCAGTGGAGATGGGTACCGACGGAACGACTAACGGAGACGCAGCGCCCCTTCACCCACTGCGGGATCGACTACTTTGGGCCAATGTCAGTGGTCATAGGGAGAAGACATGAAAAACGCTGGGGAGCTCTGTTCACCTGCCTAGCCACAAGGGCAGTACACCTCGAGTTGGTGTCAAGTCTGTCCACCGACTCGGCACTGATGGCGATAAGAAGAATGGCTGCGCGACGAGGTTGGCCCCGAGTTATGTACTCAGACAATGGTACTAACTTCAGAGGGGCAGACACCGAGCTACGCATGGCCTACAAGGAGTGGGCCAAAGAATTCGCTCATTTTGGGCTTGAACATCGAATGAGGTGGAAATTCATACCACCTGGGGCGCCTCATATGGGGGGAGCATGGGAACGACTAGTACGCTCCGTTAAGACTGCGCTTGGGGCGACACTGCATC
Organism: Standfussiana lucernea; assembly: GCA_964057025.1. NCBI lineage: Eukaryota > Metazoa > Arthropoda > Insecta > Lepidoptera > Noctuidae > Standfussiana > Standfussiana lucernea. The sequence goes on along the minus strand of OZ059791.1, from coordinate 14,186,132 downwards.
AACGGGCGCTAAAAGAAGAAGTGCTACTGACGCTGCTGACAGAGGCCGAACACTCTATAAACTCTCGGCCTCTAACCCATGTCTCTGTCGATCCTAAGGATCCGGAGGCCCTCACGCCCAACCATTTCCTCATCGGGACCTCCTCAGGCCTTCCCCACACTGGGCCTTGTGAGGAGGCCAGCCGCAAGCAATGGAGAGCCGCCCAAGCGCTCGCCGACCACTTCTGGCGGCGCTGGGTGGACGAGTACCTGCCTACTCTGGTGCCCCGGGGGGCGTCAGATGACCAACGACGGCCTCTTCAAATTGGCGACCTGGTCATCGTCATCGACTCTACGTTACCAAGAGGGACGTGGCCACGAGGCGTCGTGGAAGCAGTCTACGGCGGCCCAGACGGCAAGGTGCGATCAGCCGACGTCAGAACCACAGCGGGCATCCTACGGCGCCCAGCAACGAAGCTCGCCGTCCTCTGCGTGGAAGATTAAGGCTACGGTAGCCCTGCGCCGGGGGGAGGATGTTACGGACGTCGTAGCTCAATATGTATAAAGAATGTAAATAAATACGAAATAATGATATGTAAGGTTTAGGATTAAGTTTGACAATAAAGACTGATTTGGTAGTAGGGAAATTCATATAAATGATTAGATTAGGTTTGTTTTAATATCCCTTAGTTGTAAGTAGACAGATGTCAAAGATTGTAAGGGAGCGTAGAGCATGACTACAAGTTCCGACATGTACGGACAGGTCGAAACCTGTCGGAGGCACGCGTACGAGAACTCTGACACAGTAGGCGGAACACGATAGTCGCACTCTACGCTACCCACTACTTGCACCTAGCGAGTAAACAGATAAAAGTAGGGCCGCTTGTTGCGAATTTCGCAGTCGTCTCTCAACCATCGCACAGCAAGCTACCCTGGAAAATAAAAGAAGAAACAAGAAGTCTGAAGTTTTATTTACAAGATTCACAGTGCATTACAAAGTATACAGTCCACCCCTACAGATATAAAAATTAAACGTTTGAATATTCTTTTTCATTTATATATAATCAGAATTTAAAATATTTTTTTACAATATTCCTTTGTTGAATCTAGCCACGAATATTCTGTGTAGATATCTGAAAAATAAAAAACATTTATACCCTTGATCATTTTCATATTATTTTCTAGAACCATAAGACTGACATCAAATTGTATGATATAGGTACACACCAACTAAAATAATTATCTATCAGATGTTGTCTAACACGATGATGTTGGTGACCCAGTCCCTCAACTAGGATAATATCAGCTTGCTCAAGCGGTATCTCAACTTCAGGTTCCACATCACTTATATTATTCAACCTACAAATGTTGTGTAACACAGATGTGGCAATAATAACTGCTTGTGTTGTTTCTAATGCGAGACGGATTTTCAACGAAAGCACTGGAAAGCGTCTTTTCCATACACCAAAACACCTGAAAAAATATTAACAATATTTAACTATTTATACTGAACACAACCTATACATATTAATATTTATGAAAACAAATAGGCAAGTGATCAATGATAATAGGTATCAACCTTTCTATGGTGTTCCTGGTCTTAATATGTGATTCATTGTAGCGAATTTCTGCAAGAGATACCGGGTTGAGCAATGGCGTCAATAGGTATGAATTACAAGGATATGCACTATCACCAATGAGCCATCTATTTTCAATGATCCCATCTTCACATTGCACTGAAAATAATTATAATAATGTTACCTATTTTATGTAGGTGATGTTATCAGATAGGTATGCTTGAAAAGTTTAATAATAGAAAATATTAAAATATTTTATTTATACTTACTTTTAATAATGGAATTGTTAAATATAGTAGCATCATGAGCAGACCCTGGCCACCGAGCAACTACATTCATAAATAGCAAGTCTGCATTACAGACTCCTTGGACATTCATTGAAAATATTCCTTTCCTATTCCTGTACTCTTCTCCTATATTAGAATCTAAAAATAAAAATCTCTTATTTATTATTTTAGATTTGAGTAAGTACAAGATTTATAAAAGGAATCAAAGCATATGACTTTTATCTGAAACATTTTAACAGTAAAAATGCCAACTCACTGGGTGATTGTATGGGTATATGTGTACAGTCAATTGCCCCAAGTACTTTAGGGAATCCTGCAATGGCATGGAAGGCATGCTGGGTGTTTTCCAAAACTTTAACGTATTCACAATACAGTCCAGCTATTGCACGAGATACATCAGACACAATTCTGCCAGCTATTGCTTTTGAAACTCCAACGAAGTCCGCAACAGATACAAGCATTGTGCCCAATGCATAAAATCTAAGTGTGAGCAACAACTGGTGTAGTGGAGATACACCATAGTTCCTGAAATATAATGTTTAATTAGTTGTAGTCATAAATAAATAAAAATATCTCATGTTTAGCTACACTAGTAGTTGGTATATTACTTTTGTTGGTTCTACTTGATAAGTTTAGGTTAAGTACTAGAAATAGGTAATTTACTCACCGGGAGGATTTTACTCTCAAATTTGGTAGCATTTTTACTAATAATTCATTTACACTAGTTTTATTTAATCTAAATCTAAATGTAAATTCCGAGTCAGAAAATTCACTTTCGTAGTTAATGCGACTGTACACTCTGCGTTCACCTGATTCTGTAGTTGTCGCAGAATCAAATACACCGGCCTCATACATCTCATTATCACTTTCATCACTGAACAAATCCATTTTATTATGAAATAAGTTGTAAATTACTATGTAAACCAGCAGTAAATCGCCCAATTTCGGGAGATTACAAATTTTGGACTGACAGTAACGAAAACAAACTAAAGTTAACTGTCAAAATGTTATTGAGACGCTCTACGTTTTTTTTCTATTGATCTACATAACTATAGTAGCGGTAAGCCCTCCCAAAGATAGTTCAAAGTTAAAGATAGATACTCCTATCTATCTTTAGTTTATTGAGACGCACAAAAGCGGCTAAACCTACAAAAGATAGGTAATTTAACAGATTGTTAAAGGTTAGTACCTACGTTATTGAGACCGGCCGTTAGTAATAGGATCCAGTTAGCACTTGGCAGCCTTTGGGTACGGAACCTTAAAAAGGATCCTAAAGCAGCCAGCCATCGTTCTATAAGCGCAGACGATAAAAAAACATCAAAGTGAAATTAGTTTTTTTTTACTGATAGCTATAAAAACACAACTTAATTAAAGTACAGCGTGACGATGACGGCTGCAGTTGAAAAAGGACAATAAATCGAAATGGAACTGGACGACAGATTGCGAATGCAGTTAATAAGTTATATCCGTGAACTGAGCGCTACCCTTTTCAAAGTTGGCAGTCGGGTTTTCGAAAAGGCATTAACTGCGAGTGTTATATTTCTCTATGTTTTTTCGAATGTTCGATTTTGAAGCATTAACCTTCTTACTTCAAAATGGCTTCTTTCAAGTTACACGACCCGAGATTTGGCCCTAAACCTTTGTATTATGGTTGTCTATGTAGTCTTCTTCTTCGTCGTGAATCTTCATTGTCATGTTGGACAATAGATGCGACGATGAGGCATAATTGATAGGGGTGCATTATAGGATAAGAGCATCTATCTGAGTGCAAGCAACCTCACGTTGGTAGTGGCACTGTGATCTTTAGCTGACTTAGCGTAGTTCGGAATTTTAACAACAGATCTTCACCCGAAAGATGACTTTTTAAATAGTGTAGCTTTTGTACGTTATCTAAAGATTCATTTTTATGGACTAATGATATAAATAGATCACGAAACGTTGTCCATTCTCCATATTTTCCAGAGAATATTGGAATGGTGATCTTTGGTAATTTTACTAATGAACATGCTGATATAAAAGAACTGTTAGAAGAACCAGTAAAGAGGCCAGTTTACACTGGCTTGTTCGTGCGACAGACCCTGGAAAATCAGCCCCGCTACGAACTTTAGGCTTAGCTATTTACCAACACAAACTATCCTTTTTTAAACTAAGGGTGAAATTCACCGATTTTGTTACAGACCGCGTTTTCAGAATCTAGATTCTGCATAAGCCAGATCTCATGTCGATATTAATTTCGGATTACTACTAACTGACTTCAAAAACTACACTTGGATCGCGTACGCGTTTTTGCATAGAACGTAATGTTGTCAAAAAAAACGCAATGCGTTTAGATTTGTAACATCCAAAAGCGACCTACTGCGACTTTAATAACGAATTATGTCAGCATCTCAAAACGCAGCTAGTTGTCAAAACTGTCTTTACAGTTGTGTCAATTTCTATTTCGTATGCGTTTGGCCGCAACTCTTCTAATTTGAAGCGATGATTCGGCCTAGGGTGGAGCACGCTTCCCTAGAAGAAACCGATTCACTCGAAACTTTGAAGAGATCTTCCTTAAGGTAAAGCAGGCGATAAGAACAGCACACCGCAACGACAAAGCTGTATTGCACGGCGTGTGCAGACCGCAGCGCCACGACTCGGTTTCTATGTAACTCCATGAATGCTACCGAAGGTGACGATGTTGCCGTTTGCGGTTGTAGTCGAAATCGTCGTCCTTCAGAATCATATTAGCTCGTGCGAACACGAGAAACTAGACGATACAAATAAGTTCTGTTCATTAATATTGTAACATAATGGACGATGAGCAAGGAGTATGTAAGAATCGTAGCAAGTGGCGATCTGTAGTTTCTGCCTGCCCCCATAGGAGAAAGACGTAAGTTTAGCTACATCTCATTAGACGCGACGTAGTTCGTTCCGCTTTAGCTTTGACATTTGAAACTTATTAGCAAGCTAACATGTGAAATTAATTAGCGTTAGTTTGGCTGAAAACATCTTATATTGTATGGTGTAGTATAGGTATGTACAGTATCTCACTAAAAAGCCGAAAATAAGCTTACATCACTAAGGTAAATCGGATTTACCTAGTCGGAAATGCCGGTATTCAGGGTAGCCTATCTCAGCAATCCCTAAGCCCCAAACGAAATTCTCATAAAAATGGAAACATATTCTTATCCAAAGATCACAATGCTTTGTTCGGTACGGTATTGTATTGAATTACTTAGCTTAGTACCAGACATATTGGAATATTTAAACATTTTATCATTTCATTTAAAGTTTCCAACTAACACCTTTGCAAGACTTGAAAGATTCATGAATGTTCATGAAATAGGAATGATCACAAGATGCAATCTGTTGCTAGTTGCTACTCACGAGAATGAAACTTTGTCCTCTCTACTATTAACTTAACGAGGCTCTATGAACAAGTACTGCTTACAAAGTCAATTACGAATGAATATCAATAAACTTAGCCACTTGACAATATTATGGTGGATCCACACAGCGGCCGGCGGCACTGCCGACGGCCTAGCTGCCGACTTTATGTGCGGCATTCGCAACAAAGCCGGCGGCATTTTCCCGGCGAGGCCGCTGCGACCTGCCGCCGGCAGCGGGGGAACAGTTCGATCACGACTTTCGATGAGAGTGGTGTCGTTTCGTATTCTTTAATGGAGAATGCGTCGTCCATCACTGATTAAATAAAAAGGCACTGGCGTATTTCTTCCTTCTAATTTTTGTAGTTGTGGTAAGTGTGCAGATGTGTGTGCGTCCTGTATCATTTGAAACAAACTAGTGTTACGTAGAACTCCACCATCAGATATGCGCCCTTGGCATCGATATCTACGTATAAAAAGTTACAATTCGCATCAACTACGGCATGCAAAACAATACTGAAATATGACTTGTACGATTCAAAGCCGTGCTTGCCGGCGGTCGGCATTTTGGCGGCTTTTGCTTGTGGTCAAGCCACCGACAGTGCCACCGGGCTGTGTGGATCCACCATAAGGAGCTCAACAAATCTAATACATCTTCAACCAAAATCCCACAATTTGACAAACTCTGTAGGAACTACCTCTTACAAGTTATCAAATCAGTTCCGAGGAACGCAACATTCGGACAATTTCTGCAGGACAGCGTCTGGGCGAGGAAGCTAGTGGCAAACCCCAGCGCTGTCTGTGCCAAAACAAATTAACGACACCTCGCCGCGTCGCAACAAGTTTAATTTCCCAGCGGGTGTACCGCAGTTTTCACGTACACGCAACTCGGCCGAGTTTTATGATAAAACCACGCAACCTGGACGAAATGAGCGAACTAACTTCGCGAAATACCGTTGCTATAATTATGAAAAACAGGCCCCGAATTTCAAACATTATCTCACGAATGCAGAGTACTAAACCACGTGATGAAACACTTAGAGCTCATTAGCAATGTATTGATGTAAGAGCTAACGGGGAATCAAAACCGATGTAATATTTTATTTATTATTTCACTCAAAGATTTGTCGTGAGACGATTTATTCATTCTCCTGCACATTTTCTTTGCAGAACAAGAGACCATGAAGATAAACCGTCCGTAACCAAACGAAGCGAAACAGCTAGCAAGGCACAATCTATAATCTACTCACATTTATGCGAGTCTGCCACAAAACCTTCATAATATAGCCTCAAAGAGGGCGTAAAAACTTGAGAGAACAAAGCAGCAATATTGAAAAGGGGCGAGAAAAGTAGCGCGTAAATGTTGTTTATTGAGATGCGAGTCCATTACTTGCAGGTCGACGGCCGCACGCGCCCGCGCAGCCGACCGCGACGTAGTCCTGACTCCCAGCGACCAGTCGGGGACAATGCTCCACCAACCACCACTGACCATCGCCATTACACTTTAATTGTAACTCCGCAATGGCACCCAATCAAAGTTTCCGCCACTCCAACATTAATGACTGCTCGTTCGCTACAGTCAATTCTTTCGCTTTCACCGCAACTATAAAGTTCGTGTAAAGGAGACCCTATTAAATATCCAATAAAAGTGTATTTATAGCGTGAAGGAATTCTCGTAAACAATGGAGGACCTAGTCTCGAGGAGTCAATGGCTTCGATTTGAGAACCGCGTTATAAATAAGGCAACGAAAATCAACGCTCCCGAAGATACAAGTACAATAGTAACAAACACTTAACAGTAAATCGCTTCACACCGCAATGTTTGTTCACGCGCGGTGACGTCGAACAAACAAGAGTTTGTGCGCGTGAGTCCCGATCTCACGCTCCCGGCTCCGGTGGCGGATGAAGATTTCTCAATTAACGCCCCAACACGACGGAACTGGTGCGCACCGTTAGGGAGCCACGTCAAAGACAAGAGGCTCATCAAAGCGCCGCGGTCGCCATCAATTATGAAACCAAATTGGAATTACGAATCTCACTTTATCAGCGCTCCGCTATTTATCACAAAAGAAAAGCGCCGTAATCTAAAAAGCCATTTCTGATGACACTAAAATGTCACTGTTATTGTTAGCTTATATAAGTTAAACATTCCGATGGAGAGTCGCTTAGGTTATCTTCTAGCCAACTACGATAAAGTAAGCTTCCTGGAAGCAAACTACTGGGATAAGTTATTGGAATAAATCACGACACAACTGCATCTAGCGAAGATAAAGAAATTTCTTGTGGTCGCTAGAAAGGTTTCTGTGGTATATTTACAGACGCACCAGGAAGAGATTACGTGTAACACTGACAAGGATGAGCACCGATACAATTATGTCAGTGTAGCCGTTTGGCTGTCCTGTGACGAATTATACGGATCACAGGACTGACACAGTGGGATTTCGGGGAACATGTATTCGGAGATTATACATGTCATGCGCATCCTGCTACAAAACCGTCCTCACATATCACAATACATTCTAATGCTACAGAGAAATAAGGCCGCAATGCTAAATGTTTTAATAACATTAATTTCCTAAGTAGTGTGTACACGTTCATACATAAAACGGTGCTTATTTTGCAGATGGCGACAAGACAGCCCGAAGTAAATTCCATTAGAGGGAGCGAACGAGACACCGGCAGGCCTTTCCACTTAGGGGTTTTTCCGCCGACCGGCGACGCCGCCTTCGGTTCCCTCATGTTCCATCAATACATTATTTTCTTGTGCCAATTCCTTTATCGTCGCAATTATTTTCGAAAATGTTTCCAAATCCAATTCTGTTCAGACATCAGACTCGGTCCAAACGTGACTTTCTTTGCAAATATAGAAATTCTATTCAAGATTTTCCGCAAGCGAGCGTCGAATGGTCAGCCGGCGTGATTGAATTTTTAAATTTATTCTTTAGAAAAGTCATTGGAGGTGGCGACAGAACGGAAGTCGGCTATTTATCAGAGCAAATCCCCGGTAGCTTACATTACAGGGGTGTGCGTGCTGATTTCCTGGAGGGAAGCGCTCGCGTATAAATAATATGAGAGTGTAGACGTAGCTCGTAGGTCGTGAGCAGCGCGGCGCATTTCCATAATTCTGCTCGTTACCGCGCGCCGAGCCCGCAGCCGCCGCTACTGATCTTATCTGTTCTTTTTCGTTGGATAAATAAAATTAATTAAACGCCTTTAAAATTGGCGCGGTTTCTTAAATTTGATACATGCAATGAAACCTAATTAGATGTGTCTTCTCAATAAACCTTCGAATATTGTTAACAAACCAAACACTTACTTCACGAACCGATTTCATAAAACTTCTGAGTCATTTTCATTACTTATGGTCATCTTAATTAGTCATCGATCACCATCCGCTCGTTTATTAATAAATACCTCATTGTTTAATGTCTTATTACGAAAACCTCGCTCACATACTCAAAATAACAAGCTGCATTACTTAATAATATTTAAAAACTGCGAATAACGATGACAGATGAGAATCCTGAGTGTAACGATGGCAATACTCGTATATAGCAGATATGAGGCTGAGCGGGGCTGTGGGCCCGTGGCACCACAATACATACATAATTAATATCGGGACAACTGGACCGGCGACCGGGCTCGCCCTATTAGCATAGCTGGCCGGTGTGCGACAGTGCGCCCTTGCACAATGGTGCATGTCCGAGACGCGCGAAATATGCACTAGTGCGCTCTATGCATTTGTTACGTATAAGTCAAACTGCATTCTGCACAATCCGACATCTCCAAGCTGCCATTAGATGAAGTACCATCTGTTTGAGTCACATTTCCTGAATAATTGACATGAGCTCAGCATAAAAACTTTTATTGCAATAAATGTGATGTTTGGGATAATGTAGAACATTATGTATTTTTTATTCACTCATTCCCCATTACTCGCAGGTTAGACGTGGGTTTCATTAAAACGCTTATCCTGTTCGTTGGACGTTGAATGACACAAAAGCGACGAGCAAGTTTAATCTAAAGAGCGCGCAGAATATTAAAACTATCCGAGTCGCGTGTCACCCCTAATCGCGATGGTTGCATTCACATACACGCACACTACCCATATTAGTAACCGTTTCCTCAGAAAATATCCTGTGATGCATTCAAATATCCTGATAAAGTATCGATTAAATTTCTCCAAGCTGTATCGTGATTAAAAGAGTTCCATTTAGTACAGGAGTGCGGTTGTCTATGTGATTTCAGTTAGAGCGGAGCCATCAAGGCGGTGCAACTATAAAGTTTTTAATTAAACGCGCCAGTCGAGGCGGTGGGGGCTTAACGACCGCATTTTTCTAGATTCCCTAAGCACGTTCTACTCCCGGGAAATCTCTTGGCACTGCACGAATAATTGCACAAATTAATAATACGAAATCGGGAGACGAGGCGACTGCTGCGAGGCGATTCTTTTCATCTCCGAAAGTGGATTACATTAGCATACATAGTGAACGGTTTTAAAAGTTGAAAAGTTTGAAATGAGCTTAATGGTGGCGGAATTAGTCGTCATAAAGTGTCTTTCGAGCGGTAGAAAGGTAATGTAGTAGTTTTTGTGGCGCCTCGCTGTTTGTCTGGAGAGCGGGGCTGTAAGTCGGTAGCACTTGGGAGTTTTAATTGATTTACGGCAGGTGGAAGTGGGCGTGTACTTGGTCGGGTTGTGAGACTCAGCGGCGGCGCTGTGTCGTTCGGGCACGAGCTGGTCTCGGAGGTGCTCACGACTCGGTTTGTTTTAAAGTCGTATTTATCGGCGCGCACAGTCCGAGCTTGGCCGCAATCAACCGCCTCTGTTTACTAAGCTGCTGGGCAAACGGTCCGACTTCATCCGCCTCCAGACTTGTTGTAGCATATTTCTATCCTTAATATAAATGAATGTGCACTGAACTAAAACAAAGTGTTTATTGTTCTATCAAGTTACACCTTGCATTAACTGGCTTAAGTACATTGGATACAACCATAGCTGGCGGTGTGCTAATGGAAAAATTTGGATACTTTGGAAGAGATATCCATTTAAGCATTCGATCATAAAACTCTATCTCGTAAAAGCATCCTGGGATAAGAAATACCTACACCGGAACGCGTGCGAAAGCTAATAAAAATAATAGCGTATTTGCTGGAGCAATGTTCTACACACTTGTGCATTAAGTTTGAAGTTAAAAGTGCAGCTCGTCAAATATTAATGTCATGTCGAAAAGCCGGTGTGCCCGCGATATTTTTCACGTTGTGACATTTTGCGACGACACCGCTAAGCCTCAAAGCGTGTAAGAGCAAAAAACATGGCGACAGATGCTACACGTATTTAAATTGGAAACTGGTTGAGACTGTTTTGATCTTCTAATCTGAATAATATGGCAATGTGTCGTTTAAATGGGCGTCAGTGTAATCGTGAACGTGATCGATGCTAATTAATGATGGATGGATATTGCAATGGATATTCGCTTTGGGTAATTAATGTTATGAATAATGTTAGCTATTTACTACATATCATTGGTCTCGCAAGTGCAACTACGCCCTGCGAGTGTTGGATGACATTCCAATTCCATATTGGCCAAAAAAATATTCTTGATTCGATGAACATCGTCGCTTTACTGCATAAAGAACAACAAGCTAGTCGGTTCCAATAGTGTTCTAACATCAACGACATCAACATACCTATAAGGGTGCTTCACGGATAATCCTATAATTTATTTTGGTAAAGATGAGATAAACACTCACCTGTTTATTTCTCCCATTCTAGGTATTTACAACAAAAAAAAAACCAACAACATCCCCGAATTCCCAATGAAACGTGAAACGAGATCTGAAATTACGAAGCCGAAAATATAATATTTAAGTATAAAAGTGACGGGCGGGGTTCGCATATTAATGAGCCATGATACAATGGCCTGAAATGTACGGTTTGTGACCACTCCTAGCATGAATCAGGCGAGCCAAATGTTATTTCTCCGTTCCGGCTGTAGCAGTAATGCGACTATCTATAAGGGCTGTCGAAAATCGCAAAAATTTAATTTTTACAACAACTCGACTACCGGTGATACAAAATCCCTCGCTCTGACGTGCCAACGGGGTGCTCTTTAAAAAAGTTCTCAAAGAAACAATTTGTATTGTTTGAAAGAGTTAGAATCTGTCGGAATTTTCCTCGTTAGGAACAACACGGATTGGGTTTCTTTCGGCCGTCCCTATTCGAATCCTGTAATTGTGAAAGTCTCAGTCAAGGGCGATATGTTTCGCAACCCCTTTCAAATGGACCATTTGGACTGTATAAGTGTACACCCTTTCACCACCATTATTACAAAAGACCATAAAAGAAATATATTCGTTTTTTGTTCGTGATACGCTATGTAAATGTTGAAATAAAAAGAGTTTAGATTTTAAATATTTGTAAACTAGGTAAATGGTAAAACGGTTTTGTGAATATTTTATGAAGTAAATATAACAGATCACTTGCCGATAGTCGCCCACGGGGTTTATTGTTGTAATAATAAAAGTCAGAAGTTGTAATTAGTTTATATTCGACTCATTTGCATTCGATTCCCATATCGATTACAGACCGTATCTCTTTGTAGTAGTGCACGAGTGAATTATCAACACGACGTGCACTTTTATACCTACATATAACTATGTAAATATGAAATGTACTGTATACATCTGTATTAGCTACTCAGCACTGAGTAAAAAAACATTACCAGCACTTAGCACCACCATTACAAAGAAGTTGTAATAATTCACAATTACCCTCATTTAAGAACGACACTAGAAGTCCCACGTGGGCGCCATTAGTGTTTAATTCGTAAATATTTGCAAGATATTTGTGTGTGCCTAATCCAAATAATAGGACGGAATGTTGTAATGAATAAAATGCAGTCAAATCCAATGTACAATATTATACCTGAAAAACTTATGTGAATAAATTTATTTGGATTTGAAATGGAGTCATCTAATTTATCGGAGTGGTTTGCTGCATCCTAGCAAATTCGTATCCCGTGGGAATAGTAAAAGGGAATGCCAAAGGAATGGACTGATTATAAAGCTCTGCCAAACTGGTACGGACTAATTGGGAACCGGTAGCGGACACAGACAAATACTTTAGTACAGTATCTCGCAATATCTGATAATTGGAAACATTACGTAACATCACGCTTGTAATCCCCGAAGGGTAAGGCAGAAGTGTACCAAATAGTACACCCACATTTCGCCAGTTATGTTTAAATCCCATGTCATAGTGTGCGAGCCTATAGCCACCATCCCGGCAACAGATCCACACTCCGTGGCTGCTACTGAGAAATTCCTGATGGAAAAACCCAATAACAATTTGCCCGACCGGAGAATCGAACCCAGGACCTCTCATCAGTCATCAGTCGCGCTTGCGATCACTAAACCAACCAGACATTTTGGAACCGCATCTGCAATTTACCTGTTTGACCAAACCTTTACAATATTATGTAAATTACCACTGGGCCGTTACGTGGTGTATAATTTCTGATATATCATGGCCGTTCACGGTAGTCAATTACTATCGTACAAGTTTAATGTGTCTGATGAGATGACAAGTAGTATGGAAGAAGAAGACATGCTGCGCCGACCCCAAGTAAATTTGGATAAGGGCAGGAGAATGATGGTGATGAAGATAAAACAGTATGAAATGAATATGAACTGTTACTCACCTCTTAATATCTGGTAGAGGAAGACTTTGATGTGGTCGGCGGAGAGATGCTGCGGTGACACGATGATCTTGTGCAAGTCGCTCTGCAGCAGTTCCGTTATCACGTAACTGATATGTGACTGGTCAAGGAAATTTTTGTATGGACACGTTGAAGACGGAAATTAAGAAGTACAGCTTTATTGCTTTTTTATAGATATACAATTATTTTTTTTTTGTAAATTCTAATATTTTATTTCACACTAGATTTTGCTCGTGGCTTCGCTCCCGTTATGTACGGAAACTAAACCACGGGAACGATTTAGATGCAGCCAATGACACTCGGGGATAATGTAGCTTCCCGTTATTGAATGATTTTTTTGGGATCGAATCAGTAGTTCCGAAGATTACCCCCTATATACAAACTTACAAACAAATTTTACCTCTATTTAATATTATAGTATAGATATACAAACATTGGGCACTTATGAAACATCGGTGTACGGTTCGAATTGGTCATTTCGTCTCTTATGGAGAAGAATCGGTAAGAAACTGTTGTTTGAAGAAGAGTTGGGGACTCGATAAAAAATATTAGGTTTTTGCAATGTCGCCATATTATAGTGTTAATACTTTAATTAAGTACAAAAGACAGTGTAGGCCTGGCGACAAGTAAGTACCAGGGTACTTAACAAAAACGTTAAATAAGATAGTAAGAAGTCAAGAAATCGAAACATTCATAAATCTACAAAAAATACAACACTACTTTAAGAAATCTGAACAAATAATATCATTTTCTTTTAAATCACACTTCAGCACAGACTTGGAATTCCACGATATTGAATTTCAGAACATAAATGAAGAAATTTTAGCCCTTAAATAAAAATTAAAAAAAAACAACAACAATCTTCTTCAAGACAAATCTGCAGATTATGTCGTCTACATAGAGACAGGGTTTAAGTAAACATTTGCGAACGAAATCCGGAAATTCCATGCGATGCCGCGTGACAAGAGCTAGGCGCTATTCAACCGCCTGAAAGGGAGGTATAGGGATGTCCTACCACCCGCATGCCGGAGGATCGTCGATTGGTCTGGTGATCCGTCCGGCCGTCTCATCCGTTATCTTTCTTATCAGCAGCACGCCCCTCTTGACCATTATCAAAATTACAAGCCGACTGAGTACGCTCCGCACACTTGTTGCGGACAAACTACATTACAACTTCAATGTTACCCGCTGGAATTTCAACGAATTGTAATTTGGGAGCGCACCCACTGAGTATAGGAATTAAACTTGAAAATGTTACTCACGTAACGTATGAATTTAAAGGCTAAATTAGATTAGATTACGACTAGTATTCCCTGATGCGACTAAAATTTTGAATATACCAATTAGCAAATTGCCGCGTAAGTTTATACAAACTCTAACGCAATTTGTTTTAGAATAACATCGGCACATAGAACAGGCTATAAAATTGTGTAAGTGGCAGTTATTTAATCCGTAGCGATGAATATTGTGGTCGTGAAGCACGAAGCGTCTTGAATAACGGCCATAAAGCCTACATTCGACCTTAGAGTTGACGCATTAACGCTGGGTTAATAGAAACTATCGTAGATATTAACTTACACGATATATACCCAGACGGCGTTGGTGGTATTATATATGCCGCTACTGAGAACAGTAATTTGAAGCTTGACGAACTTGACGAACGAGCTTGAACTACTTGACGGATTGGAATGACCTTTTCACGAATTCAGTGATGTACATATTTAGTTCTAGATAGCAAACCACTTATTCCAACCAAGTATACAATAAGTTAGAAGTAGAATACGATATTTATTAATCAACAGCCAAAATCTGACGCTGTATTTTTGTTTCCAATTAGGTACTACTATATCTTAGCCTTATTTTTGGTTAGTCTGACCTTTTAATTTTACCGTACCTCATTGAAGGTATGTTCTCCTCATAACCTATGCGGTCAACCACATGCCTCACCACAATTCGTGGCTATTTCGGCAACCGGCCTACGGTTGTACAACCGACTTTCTCTTACTATTGACTAATTCCCTTCAGTCAAGGATCTTCAATGTCAGACGTACAAAGAAGTTTACTCTCGTTAAGAAATATATTATATAGTTATCGTAACGTTGCCGCGTTGTGTGCACTGTCAGCTGGCGGTAATCTCTTGTCACTTCGTTAAGTGTTATTGTTGATCAGCTCTATCTAGCTCGTGAGTGATCAGTCGTTTGAAGATATTTCTGGCATGTTTATAATATCCTGCTGTCTTTCTGTCTTTTTACTAATCAATCTACGGAACTTACTGTTCTGTACGTTCCTAGGGACATCTACACTACTGCCCCCAAACTACTGTACTTAAAATTCTCCCTTTAACATTATTAGGAGAACAAAAAGAACACGACACGAGTTCTACCAGCGATGTCATTGACATTGTAAAGGGCACGCGATAAGATAGGTCTCTATCCAATCATACATACCGTCATGATGAAACTCCTTGATAATATATCTGTGGCATACCCTCGCGCCACGGGCTTAATGGTTATGTTATGAGTCACGTGCATGGTATCCGAGCCAGGCTTTAATATGAAAAAAGAAAAAAAAAACAAGAAAAGGCGAATGCTCACGTATTCCTATCGATCTTGTAGTAAAACCTCAGAACCGTGCGCATAATAAAAGCGTGTCAAATGTTTGCAAGGATTGACGGGAACGTGTGCACAGGTACTTTTAACTTGGAAATTGAGGTGATGTAGTATTTGCCGCCAACGTTATTCGTGAATGTATGCCACACGCGAGTATAATAAGCTTTTCAGTCGATTAAGTTTTTAAGGGAAACAAGAGGATGGGCGAATTTCCAACGTTTACTGGTATTATTAACATCACGCGATCACCAATCACCCTGCCAAGTGCTGCTATTGTGGTGTTATCTCCCCTAGGACCGGTCGTTGTAACGGTCGACGAGGGAGGCCCACACCTAGCAGTACGCATCTGTCTACATAATCGCACAAATACGAACAATATACTGAGAGAAAACAATGAAAACAAGTTTCTCTTTAAAAGTTTCGTCGTATTTCATCACAATTCCAAAGTTTTTAGCACAATGTGTTTCGTTTGCATTATTTACATTACAATGTAAACACAAATTATGGTACCTGATTAATGAATTATTTTGTAAGTTGAACTCTTTACATTTCGTTTAGAACTCGCTTTAATTGAAGCGAAATTAAACTTTTTTGTATGAATAACTTTAATTCCTTTTTATCTTGCCGTTTCTACATTACTCGCCAGCAATTATCCATTACTAAAATAGATGTTTATTTTTATTTTTATTTTCATGGAATTCCTTTTAATATCGTTAGTACGAGCTAGAAATTCGAGAGCGATATTCTCGTCCGCTATTACTAGGGGCCATAATGGCAGCCTCAATGAGGTGTGAATGAATATATGACAAATACTTGTACTTAACGTACTGGGAAGATTACCAGCGCGAAGGTAATATTGGAGGATTAAGACAAATATGGTAGCCGTTTGCGAACGGATGTAATTTAATTAATACCTGGGGCTCTTCTGGGCCTATAGAGAAGATTTCAATTACATCTTTCTAATCTTTTTGGAGTAGACTATTGTAACCAGAGCTCTTAGTTTTTCACACTTCTGTACTGCATTCCTATGCCCCTTAACCTTTTGAACGCCAGAACATAAACGCACGCGCGTGCCCTCGACGCCAAGCCACAAATTCACCGCACACATAAAAATTACCTACAAAAAGAATAGGTGTTTTAAAACTTTATCGACAAACAAAAATATTAAAAAGACAAGACAAGAGCTTAAATATTTAAGGTATACAAATCAAAACACACAAAAGTAGTGATTTAATTGTTTATTTCGTGTTATAGTGCATCGCATTTTTTGTCACATATTTGTGTCGTTGGCGTACAGGGCACGCGCTTACTTGTCACGTATATGAGACAATGGCGTTCAAAAGGTTAATATGGTGTTCCCAAAGAGATTTAAAAGACTTATAGAGCGGACATTGGGAATATTTTCATACAAAAAATTTGATCCCGAACATTTTCGATTTTTACACACGAATGCTACCCGACAGAACGAATTGTTACTAAGTTGTAACAAGTATTGGATTACAATTTTCTACATCTTGTCCAGTCTATCGCTCGAAAATATTTGAATGTCTTTGGGTGTTCCAAACTTTAAGACGATGCATCAAAAGAAAAAAAAAACACGAGTCGACGTAAAGGGAGTCGACATAGCGGGAATGATTCAATCAACTAGGTAGTTTCAACAAAGATTTTGAAATGGACCAAAGCAACGTATACCTATTCCACGTACAGACCAGCCCTATGATTGGCTCACACTTACCAGGAGCAAAATGACATTAGTTCATGTATAATAAAGAACATGATCAAAGAAATGGACCAAAAATATTTAAATGCGGGTACCTAGTTCCCGTCACGTCGCGGGCTGCGGTCGCTTGCCTAATCTGTATCTATTCGAGACCCCACCGAATCGAGTCTGCGTATTACCCTATTCTATGGTAAACGCTTTCATTTTTTTTTTTTACTAATCGAAATTCGAACGTTTAATACGCTATATGAAATATTCAAATGCGCTTTGACGTAAGTAGGATTAGAAATGCTTCCATTGTACTGTTTAAAAGCTTAAACCAAGAATAGCAGCCGTTTGAACGAATGACAATGAGATACGTGATTTGTTGATCCGTCTATATTTGGTCAAAAATTGCATTTTGACCACGAATGTTAATCTATTTCAAATAAACCAAAAAGCACTAAAAAGCACTTACAAGCAAATACAAGTGATACAACGAACAAATCACAATAAATAAAACGTCACGTCGTATACATTTTGTCTATAAATACCTACATCCTACGCAATAATGTGACGAATAGAGACAGATTATAAAACGCGTCATTTACGTTCATAATACGATAGTAGCTATCGGAATTTTATCTTAGAAACAAAAAAAAGGGTAACAAAATATTGAACTATGAATATGGACATAGAACTCAGATACGTGGCCATATTATCTAGTAAGGAAACTGAATCATTCCCTATACGTCGATCCCGCTATGTCGATTTATCAAACAAATGACATCTGTTTTAAAAAGTTTACGCTTAACCTCAACCTCGAGACTGGTCAAGTACACTTAAAACAAAAAGTTTTTTTAATTTCAAATAAATTCATATATTTTTTACACAAATTTTATCTTAGAAGGCTATTTATTTATTCTCCAAAATATTTACTGAAATCGACTTTTTGATGACCAAAAGTACTAGGCTAGCATAAAATCAAGGTGGTCTACTACATAATGGTTACACTAATTATTGAAATCTCATCTTCAATATTCATGCAAGCTTAGTAACTTCTTGTCTGTTTACTGCACAGATCTTGTGCCAAACGTGTGCGGAAAATAAAAAATAAGTCTATCAAACACATGAGCTCTCCTCTTTAATTATAATAAGAAATATTAGGTAAATTAATTTATTTCATTTATTGGTCATTTACATCCATTTCAAGGTATAGCTAATAGGAATTATAACACGAATTAGATAAAATTGAATCATATAAAGTTAACAGTATTTAATACACTTGTACTGTATAATGGGCTGGTGTCATTACTACCTAGTTGTTGTGTATAACGTTTATTAAAAAAAAAACAACTTTATTTTATATTTCTGGTGTAGCCACTTCATTTCGTCGACCAATGCGGTGTTCATCTTCTAGCAGCTCATATGGTCGTCTAATTTCGGCCACCCAATATATTACTGTTGTAAATGGAGTAGCAGAGTTCTCCGGAGTAGAATCTAACTCGGCTTTGGCTTTGATATTGGTCGGACTGAAGTTTTCTAAATGAAAGTTTTGTATCACGTAACGGTGACCACTTTTCTCCATGTTCAAAAATTCATCCATATTGAGCAAGCTGAAGGATTTGTTCTAGAAATCAAGTCCCTTAGACCATAGAGGAATTGAAGGCTGCCTTAAGTTCTGTGCGGTTACCCTAATTTTAACTAATAAAATCATCGGAATTAATGTATGGAGAGAAATTGTTTGGAGAACAATAGATTTGGAGCTCCTGGAAAAAAGCCATTGTAGATGGTATTTCACTCATAAGTTTATTAAGTATTAATATTAAAGAGTAAGTACCTACTCAGATATGCTAGCCTAGTACTTTGTTATCGATGTATTAATTAAAAATATGGTATCACCGGATGAACGAAATGACTTCATTAAAATAAAAGCGCAGCTGCATTTCGTTTTTAATGTGACTGTACCCTGTGACAGCCATTTTGAGGTGAAACAAAAGACGTTGCATCAAAAAAAAGAAAAATTACGAGTCCACGTAGCGAGAGTCGACAAAGCGGGAATGATTCAGGAAACTATGTACCTTATGTCAATCTGCACTGAGTATTATATTATATTGACAGATCTATGCAGCGCAGGCCAGAATATCTTAAATATTTCATCTTCTTTTCCTGAAATACCTAATACTGAACACGTGAAGTTATTTCGTAACGTAATTGAATTCCATTCATAGTTTTATTGAGTGGAAACAGTGGCCAATCGCTCCTTGACATAGAAAACAGCGTACAATTTGCGTAAAAGATTACACGATTTGGCATGCGTCGACCTAGATTGTGTTTGAATCAAATTATCTATTGCCAATCGCTTCTATTGAATTTTTGAGCGATTTTGGGTATCCAAAGAATATTAAATCAGGCTATCCAGAAACTTATCTTGACAAAACATCCTAGTAACGTATGCTATCCGACTGTCACAAAAACACAGGAATAATCGGGAACCTTGGCCAAATACCTCAAAATAAAAATCACTTGCGAGGAACTTCGACTGTAACGTCCAATTCTACATAACGTGGCCGAAAAATTCTCCGAGACATTACAACCAATTCACCAATTTATTGCAAGAAAAACTAAGTAGTAAGTACCTCCAGCAAATTACGTATTCGCTTGCCGTAACAATTTATTTTCGTGAGACTGTGAGTACAATAAGAATTGGCAACAACGCTGGAAGAGCCGGGCTGGCCCAGGGGCACAGTGGCTGCTCACGGACGGTTTTGGGGCTCCACCCCTGTGCCGCGCGCGATAATTATTTACTGAGGGGCTGAGATTCCACCCTCGCTCCCGCACCCCCGCCCCCCCTTAACGCCCCATCAAACACGACACGCAGGATGGCGTATATGGGAGGATACTCTTTTACGACACGGGCTTTAGTTTCGTTTCTCATGGTTAACAACTTATTTTTGTTATCTGATTGAATACGAAGCAAAATTTCTAAATAAAATTGGAGTGTGACCTTTGTACCCGAAACTTTGAACTTCAGAAAATTGAACCTGAAAAAGAACAAGTAGAAAAGTACTTACATTTTAACTGTCAGCAATAACTTTTAGTGGTTGCGATTTTTAGTTAGTTTTTTGCGCAGAGATTAGATAGCCACAGAAAGTTTCTATAGACAACGTTGTTATCGGATCAAAATAAATAGACCAGTTTATTTGCCCATTAAAATGAACCTTCTAAAAAAATTTCTGTTTACTTCCAACTGCATTATTCCGTAACAACGAATGTGGAAAGTATTTAGGGTACGCAAACAAGAAGAAACAGTGGAATACACTTGTGTTCATAAGGCGTAGGAGCATACATATACACATAAATTGTGGACTGAAAGCCCGGATGTCGTGCAGCTGTGCACCCAAACCCGACAACCGAATACGTTTGTAGACACAAAAAATCCTTCACAACACAAACTCGAGCCCTAGCAGAAAAAAATATATTAATTTATCTCAGCATCGATTAGTCAAACCACTCGTTATCGGACATCTCTGTTCGCGACTAATAAATCATTATAAGTTATTAACCCTAGGCACAACACCGAAAGGGCGTTACGGGAATACTGAAAAATTAATAAGCCGTAAAACGCTTTTGTGATCTGCGGCGAAATTACGTATTCATTCATTTGTTTTGTTAAAATCCGTATACGACATGCGTGTCACTAGCATTGATGTTTATAGCATTAAATATTAATACAATACATTAAAATGTATTATGCAATCGACCTTTTTGATAACTGTGTTCACGATTGCGCCTATTTAATGTTCTCATAGTTATTAATTTATACTGCTGCGTGCAGTTACCGTTATTATTTCAGATTAATGCATTTTTGTAATTGTTTTTTCGAGTTATATCGATCAGTCACCAAAATTGATTGCTCACGCACACTGCAGTTATAAAAGTGGTTTCTATTTTATTTTATGCGACGGAATTAACATAACTGCTGATTTCCGACGTCCAATAACCACGTTGACGAAATAAAACGTTTAAAAACTAAATGATAAAACAAGGCCGTTTGTTTAGTGAATCTTCAGCGCGGGCCATAACTCGTGGGCGTGACACGGTCTACATGAAAAATAAATTTCAACATTTTCCCCAGACAAGTTTACCTTCAAACGTTTTTTGTTCTACGACAAAAACTCGTCTCTGTTGGGTGCAGAATCAATAGAATAACTTAAAATGGAGAATAGTGCAAATACATGTGGTGCATAATAAATCGTTCGGGTAATTTGCAGAAATGGCATTCGTGTGGCAACATTACACCATCGGTGTTATACGAATGCTAATATTCACTTCTACTTAAGGGTTTCCTACTGTTTACGAGAGCGTAGAACTGGCCCGTTTTAACGCACATTACGGTTGGCGATTAGAGTATGTTTCAGCCATTGTTTCACGGCGCAGACCGGCAGGACCGTGCGTCTGTGCCCCACACAATGCACGCGCCGACACTGCACTTCGGTGTCTCACTTCCAATTTATGAATATTCTCTTCACCTTTGATTATATAATGTCCTCTTCACATGCATATTATGTGGAACAAAATTAACAGTCCTTCCGTCGCAATTTCGATATTGCCATTATATATTTTCTCACCATCCTTTTTACGAATAGAGCAAGTACAGATGTGACATTGATGGATCATCGGCAACGGTTTATTGAACGGAACCGGTTGACACTAGTTGCCCGTCATATTTGCATACAACGTACTTGAAATATGGAAAACGTTTTGTTCGTGACTAGAATTATTTTCTAAGATAGCAAGCAACATGCGATAGCATAACTGTTAGTCGTAACACAATTTCTACATTTTTGATATTGCCGCCAAAACTTTTTTTAAATTCGGGTATGAAGCGCGAATTTATCGTGAGATATTTCAAGAAAAATGTCACATTTCTGACGACTGAAATGTGTTGATGACACGGGATGGAGGAAATATAATCAGTAAACGGTCAGTGCTCTCGGAAGACACACAAGAGTGCATCACGGATATTTAAGATGCGTCGAAAGACATCCAGCAATGTCGGTGCAAATGACCATTCCGAAGACAGTACGTGGAAGGGAGACGTTGATAAATCGTTCTCAGTAATGTTTGCTGGACAAACGTACTGATCAAAATACATTTTACTCCATATGAAATGATGTGAAAGGCTTCTTTGTCAAGCTTGAATGAGTAATGAGCTCTCTCCAAACACAAATGATAAAATTCTTGGGAACTTGAATTCTTAAAACTCTGACTTAAGGCCACTGCAATGTTATTAATAAACAACTATGTTTGGTTATAACGTTTAATTAATGGGCAATTGTAATTAATGTTTACAAAACAGAAGCGGAAACACAACCTGCTAAGTCAATAACAAAGTACAGTAGATGTATGTAGATAACGTGGATAAATAAGAATAGAGATGGCTTTTCTTTTCGTTGGTGGAAACAAGAAACAGTAACAAAGAAATACATCCAAAATGGAGTCTGAATACAAAGCCGGGACAACGAATTTCCCGATAGACTCAAGAATATTTCCGAACATCGCGCCCTGAAAACATAACAAACCTGTTTTATATTTAGTTTATACTAACCAGCTGATAAATCAGTAATTCATAAAGACTCGAACTAAAAATGGGCACAAACAATTGAACATTTCAAAAAGTTTTGTAGTTAAAATCATCCACAAGCTACTGTCGGTAATCTAACTAGGGAAAACTAAAACTTTGTGAAAAACTAAAACATTGTCCACACACTTCACTACTTTTCCTTCAAATCGCTTCTATCTCTAATCTTTCCTCCACGAAATCCTACGAGGAAAACCGACCCCGTATCCCAACCCATGTTTCCACAAATCTTCCTTTACCAAGTTTTGTGTTCACACAAAAATATATAGGAACACCATAAATAAGGCAAGTTTGTGCCGTCGCTGAGTATGATTGGTGTCGGTCCTGATATTTGGGTTATTACGGTGGTAATCCGAGTGTCCAGCTATTCTCTGGGTACTTCGTCCACTATACATCTAGGAACGTTTGCACCGCGTATCGTCCGTCAACTGATACGAGTTGATCCCGTATGGGAAGCCGACAGTGGGTTTATTTGTTTTATTTTAACGTATGGCATAGATAGTGACAATAGTTTTCGTTTTAATATCACAATTGCAGCATTAGAAGTTAAGACGTAGGTATTTTACTGATATCAATTTCCGTCATACATAGTTACTAATGTTAAATTCGATATATCTAGAAATGTTTATTCTAGCAACCCTCGAGCAATGAGATATGTCAAGAATGTAGCCCCACAAACATACAACGAAATTAGAAAATACGCGGAAAAATAATACCGAAAGCCTATAATTCACTTTACCAACAAAATCATTACAGTAAAAGGAGGTCACGAAATACGAACTCACAATTAATGTTACACACGAATGTAAACGAAGAAATTCACATTATTTACATTGCGTCCCCAGCGATTGTTAATTTAAACGGAAAAAAATATAATCATATTTCTGTGTGGCTTAATTTTAAATGAATATTAAAACGCGTCGGGTAAGTTCGGGGTGAACACGCCAAGTAAACGTAAAAGCGGGCAAAGGTCGGACGTTGATGAATAGCGGCTTACGGACGGATGGACGGGCCGGACCGACGGACGCGGGCCACCGCTCCGGCGGCGCGTCTAGTTGTCGTGTGTTGTTATTTTTGCCTGGACTCTGAAAGAGGTTTTACTAATCTCTTGGGACGCTCAGAACGTTGACACTTTTATGTTCAACTTTTTGAAGAGCTTCAATCTTCGGTAATGGTTAAGATAGGAACGAGCCAACACATTAGGGACAGTCTTACGAGAAAAGGTTTTCTCACAAAGAATTTATTTGATTCTGATTGAAAGCCTTCTAGGCTATCCATTCCTTACAGAATATTTTGGTAGTAAGCTTAGATTATGTCTATTTAGTATTCTAATAAACAAGGGTGTCTACCAAAATCCTTATTTAACGCACCTTTGAAACCCGTTCTCAAATACGTATACATCTAGCTTCAGTAGCTATGCCTCTACCGAAGGCAGACGAGCGCCGGGCGTCGGATTACACGATACTATATTAAGAAAAAGCCTCCGCGCCATTAAAGTGCTAGGCTTCATATCGGCATATATGAAGCCTAGCAGTTTAGCACCCGATATTAATTTGTCATGTTCAAGCAAAATAAGCACATATAAGCACATAAAATCACAAAGCCAGAAAAGCTATGGGAACGCTCGGACTAAAAGCTGCCATAAAAACAAATGTTTTTAGTGAAACGAATGCGACTAATCCGATGAATAATAAAAACGTCAAAGCACGCGATTCCGATACGACGTGACGTCCGGTGGAACATGTTAACGTGGTAATAACACCATGATTAGTAAACAGCGTGATGCTTCCCAATTATGTATCTGCATTAGCTTATTAAGCAAAGTTTCTAACAGAATAGTCAATGAAGCACGCTCATTAACCGACGGGGAGGCGGCGCCGATCGCGGGACCCGACGAATTTCCGCCGCAGTTTCTTTATTCCCCTCTCAACGGGATTTTCCGCAGGATGCTAATCTACACAATGGAAATTAACTGGCAGAGAAAAAAGGCCCACATTACAAATCTCATTTCCGTTTATAAACACGACAGAACTTAATGTGAAAGCTTACTACAAGGTTGACCTTAAAACTTTTCAGTGCAAACTTTCGCGAATTGAACAAAATTATCAGTTGACTACGACGACGCACGGTGGATTTCTCCTCCGTCCCTGAATAGGCAATGTATTTTGGAGGACTGTGAGAAATATGTTGTATCTATGTCTAAATATTTAGAGCATAACGTTCTGGTAAAACCTACTGAGAACGTTTTCCCTAAGAGTTTCTAAGTCGTGACTTTTACAAACAATAAAAACGAAGGGAAAGTGAATTTTGGGTTTATACGCTTATGCAAATTGAGAAAACTTGGATTCTAAAATTAACAGTAATCGTTTTGAATAACAGTTGTAAGTGACTTGAATCTCTAGAGAGTAGTAATTAGATGACATGCATCACACACAGTTAACGCAGCTGAAGCAGTAAATTGGTGGCGTATGCTGTCGTTGACAAACACGCAGCGAACACGCGCTCCGCGTCCTGTGTATCAGAGCGCTCGCACTCGCACATTACGCGAACAGCGAGCTGCGCCGCCCGCAATCATTCCTAGTAACGAAATCGGCGCCACGCGCTGAAATATACCGTCCAACATTTCAAAACTTTAGGAGCGATTCCGAAATGGGCGAGGCAAAAATATAAAAAACTTGCGTTGTTTTACGAACACAGGTGGTAGGTGGAGATTGAATGCAACACGATACTCTTCATTATGGCTACATGAATACATTTGCTTTGCGAATGAGACGTCTGTTTTCTGCAAAGTACAATTTTATTTTGAATACACTTAACCGTGGCAGTGCATTTTATAATGGATTTAACCTTTCGGGCTGAAAAAAAAGATGATTTGGGGAGCCGCAATACGGTAGCGTTTATCTAAAGCTTATCGGGCAAGCTTCCAAGACGTCATCGAGACGGGGCCGCACAAGGGGCTACGCCAGCGCTGATCTCGAGCCTGCGAGCCAAGAAGCCTCTCGGTCACCCCGTGCCAAGTACCGCCGGCGCCGCGGCGTTGCGAACCCTTAGCGGTGTCTGCCTCAAATTATTCCAAAACGTAAAAGTCGAACGCTCTTTACTGACATGGATTGCAGGTGGCGTTAAAAATAATTGTAGCTACTTGGCAAAACCTTTGCTATTGAGTTGGTTTTCGAAGATAATCTAGCCTCTGCATTAAAAATATAACCTACGCTTCCTTTCCATTTGTAGGATCGCGACGGCTGCAAAGAAAATATTTGACAAGTGAACAAGATGAGAACTAATTCTGTAGCTCGATTAATCACCCAAAGGAGCACGTCAGTCGGCGAGCGCTCGTCTCCATTAATCGATAACTGATTACTGAACTGTTTTGGGATTTTCTTTGGATGTAAGAGCGGACATGGTGCGCACATGAGTACGGAAGAGGTCGGGCTCGGGGGGAATGTCGGCGTCCGCGTCGTATGAAACACTCCGAAGTTGTTGTTACTACGAGCGAAAACACGAAACCGCTCTCAGTCCCACGAGAATACGACGCGGAGCCAAAAGTAGCAGTTTTAACGTAATGTCACTGTGTAACTCGATGCATTACTGAGTCCGTTCGAAAATAAGAACATGGATGTAACATAGCGACTGCTGTAGAAAACTACTGTCAATGAGATGGACAAATGTCTAGGATATAAATTTCCAAGAGATACGATTTTCCGAACAATTTGATATTAAAATGTAGGCTCGTTAAACATTTTATAGAGAATTAGTTGTGCGAAAATTCTTGTGTAATCGAATAAAATTCCTAGCTTTTATTTAATAGTCCCAATATTTGATCACAATCCAGAATATAACGCAGCGCGGGATCATTTTGATATATGTACAGTACACACAGATACTACTTTGAACGAAGACACAGATATAGATTGGAAGATAGATTAAGCCTTGGCTTAAGCATCTATACCGGCTGAGCTGACAGGATAAGTAACAAAAAGAAATGGTAAACATAAGAGTACAAATTTAATCTAGGGTCTAGCCAGGGCTCGAGTTCCCGGGAGGGCGTTAGCGAAATTGCCAGAATACGTTAACGGGAAGGGTCGTCCCCGCCCTCAACAACCTGCAACTAAGCTACAGCACAAAATCTCTCTGAATCGCAAAATTTTGTCGCATTACGGGTTTTTATACTTTTTATCGTTCACATTCGTGCTCAAGTGTAATTAATATACTTTCTATTTTGCGTAGACAATAAGAGCGTGTATTATGACTGAGAGGCTATAACTCTCAGAGTTATATCATTGAAAGACTTAATGAAGTCGTGGAAATATCATAAAGCGGTTATTTATGGCGAGATTCCTCTACCTTAAACGACGAAGCAGTGAATAAAACCAAGGTTTAATGTTTCACGAATGCCTCCATGTTGTGTTATATGCGTAACGTCATTTTAGCATGCTTTTGTTGGCAGTGTGCATTGTTCTTTGTGTATACCCGATAAGGTTGTTACAATGTCTCACACTTGTATGATGATTTGATGAAGTAAAAAACTGTCGAATATTTTGTAACAAGACAGCCAGTAACAGTTGGCGTATCGCTACGTTAAGTGCAAACCAGTTGTTTAGAACCATGCATGTACAGAATACGCTCACCAAGATCTGAGTTCAAAAAAATGTATTTTAATTACACATTTCTAATTAGATGGCGTTGACGTCGAATTAGAAGTCGGTGTTAAGATTCTCCGCCGTTTGGTTGGGGTCCTGCCAATAGAGTCAATAAAAACTCTTTAGATCAGTACATAGTACTCGGTTGTTTTAATTTACACTCAACCTTACTTAGATAAACAATAAGATCAAAATTAATAGTACTGGGAACCTCCGCCGCGTCCGGCACTCAACATTGGTCCTACGAACCGGATAAATAACCGTTTTTTTAGTTCGCGCGCGGCCCGTTCCGCTTGCCCGTGTACTCGCAGTGGATCGCTGCGGCAAGAGTACTCGGTCCTCCGCATCGGCAGCGACAGCTCTGTCCAGTGTTGTGGACGAGCTCGGCAGCAGCGGCAGGGAAGTGGTGACCAGAGGGCGCCACTTGCAGCCAGATCAAACGGGTGGTGATCGAATACGTCACCCCCGCAGTTCAACGTGTCGTCACAAGAAGGACGACACACCCCCCAGTTCAACGTGACATCGGAAGACTGACGTCACATCCAAAAGTTCAACGTGTCGCCACCAGGGCGCGCCAGAACCATCGTGTGTGTGAGTGAAGTGCAAATTGTGAGTACATTTTTATTTCATAAACAAAGGAAGTTAAGCAAGCAATTTTGAACTTTATTTCTTCCAAGAATTTAACTTAGACATTTATTGAAGAATTTTGGACTTGTAGAATTTTAAGACTTAGAATATTTCCGCTTATGTTTTAATATTTTGTGTTGTGTGCATTTTAGTTAAGGACTTAGAATAGTTTCTTAAAAAACGACGGAACGGGGAACTTATGCCCGATTTCCGACGGATTTTAATTATATTTAAAACACTTGCAAAATTTTGCGAAACTCTTTAGGACATAGAATAGTTTCGTCAATACTGGACTTGTATTATATTTCAAATCAGGTTTGACAACAAACATTGTTTTGAAACACTTGTTAGTTTGTTAACATTTAAAGTGGTTTTATTTAAATTGTTTTCCCGTTAATAACTGTATCAAAGATGGAGGGATTAATTAACGTACTAAAAGGCTTCCAAAATGTTATTATTAAAGGATTAGCAAATTTCAAAAAAAGTCCTAAAGAAAGATTAACGATAGAATACATTGAAACTAGACAAGAATTGTTAGAAAAGGATTGGGATTCGTTTAAAGAAACCAATACTAAAATTTATCAAAACTCTAAATTTGATGATAATGTAGAGCAAAAGGTTGTTAACATGTATGATACAACCGAAGACACTTATATAATGTATAAAAGTTTGTTAAAAGCAACACTTAATAGCATTAGGCCAAGGGAACCAGTACAACCCAGTGATGGTTCTTCTAACAGTTCTTTTAAATCAGCATGTTCATTAGTAAAATTACCAAAGATCACCATTCCAATATTCTCTGGAAAATATGGAGAATGGACAACGTTTCGTGATCTATTTATATCATTAGTCCATAAAAATGAATCTTTAGATAACGTACAAAAGCTACACTATTTAAAAAGTCATCTTTCGGGTGAAGCT
Source organism: Standfussiana lucernea (assembly GCA_964057025.1). Lineage (NCBI taxonomy): Eukaryota > Metazoa > Arthropoda > Insecta > Lepidoptera > Noctuidae > Standfussiana > Standfussiana lucernea. The sequence goes on along the minus strand of OZ059791.1, from coordinate 14,157,067 downwards.
GATCAATTAATACGGAATACACCAATAACGGATGCAAATTATCGTGAATGCTGGGATTTATTAGACAAGAGGTTTAGCAACAAAAGATATCTCGCCAATTGCATATTAAAAAGGTTATTTGGTATAAAACGTATGCAAACTGAGTCAGCGACTTCATTAAAAGAACTTTTAGATACCACCAGTGATTGTTTAAATGCGTTGTCAAATTTAGGCATAAATGTGAGTACATGGGATGTTATCATTATACACATCATGACGTTTAAATTAGATGTTGAAACTCGTAAACAATGGGAAATAAGCGTCAGCGGTAGCATTTCCAATGATTTTCCTACCATTGAGCAATTCAAATTGTTTTTGGAACAACGTTTTCGAGCATTTGAGTGCATAGAACCAAATAAGGGATCAGGTCACCAGATCAACAAAAACAGTTCAAACCATACGCCTAAGACAATGCTTGCCACAAACTCATCATCACACATGAAATGCGAATTCTGTTCAGAAGGTCACAAACTTTGTTTTTGTAAACCGTTTGCAAAACAGTCGCTTGATGGTAGACGTGAATTTGTACGTAAAAACAGAATATGCTTTAACTGCTTAGGTAGCAACCACACAGTTACAAGCTGTAAAAAGGACACTAGTTGTAAAGTTTGCCAAAAGCGACACCATTCACTGTTACATATTAACCAAGACAAAGACCCTGAAGCAATGCCAGCTGCTGATAGTGCTAGTCCTTCGACTAGTGCTAATCAGATAGTGGCTTGCTTGTCAACAGGGAAGGTACCCAAACCCAAACAAGTTTTATTAGCCACTGCACTAATAAAAGCTGAGTCAAAGACGGGTGGATACCAAACAGTACGAGCCTTACTCGATCAAGGTTCGCAGGCTTGTTTCATTACAGAAGCAGCAGTTCAACTTCTCAACCTGAAAAAGATTCCAAGTCAAGGGTTTGTTTTAGGGTTAGGAGGCAATAGATCAACCATGACAAAGTACATGGTACAAATAACGATCAAATCTCGCGTCGATTTTAGTTTTAAGTTTACGCTTAATGCTTATGTTTTAAGCAAGATCACCTCTTATTTGCCAGAACGAAGCTTAAACACGGATACTTTCGGCTGGTTACAGGTCAACAATCTGTGTTTAGCAGATCCAGAATTCAACACACCCAACAAAATCGATATTCTGTTGGGTGCTGATGTTTATAGCTGTATTATTAAGGAAGGTTTAGTTAAGAGTCCTTCTGGTAGTCTTATAGCACAGAGTACTAGATTAGGTTGGGTCCTGTCAGGTGCAGCGGGTCCTGAAAGTAAAAGTACACATGAAATTAACGTAATGCATTGCAAAATACACGTAGATGATATTTTAAAGACATTTTGGGAAATTGAAGAGAATATTAGTACTAAAAAGATATTGACACCAGAGGAAAAGAAATGCGAAGAGCTTTATAGTGAGACTACTAAGAGAGATAGCGATGGTAGATATATAGTCAGATTACCTTTCCGAGAAGAAGATCCTCCTTGCAAGTCTGGAAATTCACGTGGCATAGCTAAATCGAGATATTACGCATTAGAGAGAAGATTAGCAAAGAACAAAGAGTTAAAAGAAAAATACACAGAAGTAATAAATGAATATTTACAGTTAGGTCATATGAGGCACGTGAAGAAAGATGATAGCAAAAGGGAAGAAGCAGTGTATCTACCACATCACGCAGTCATTAGGGAAGACAAGACCACGACTAAAGTTCGCGTTGTTTTCAACGCTTCTGAAAAGAACAACAAAGGAGTATCATTAAATGACACGCTCATGGTTGGTCCAAAATTGCAAGCTGATTTACGTCACACGGTTTTAAAATGGAGAGTATATACTATAGGACTTGTAGCGGATATAATTAAAATGTATCGCCAAGTCAAGGTAGCAGAAGAAGATGCAATGTTCCAAAGAATACTGTGGCGTGACAGTCCGGACAAAGATATACAAGATTACGAGCTTGTGACTGTGACTTTTGGAACAGCTTCTGCACCGTACCAAGCAGTCAAAACTTTACGTCAGATCGCTGTAGATGAAGGTGAAAACTACCCACTAGCTGCAGATAAGGTTTTAAATTGTTTCTACATGGACGACTTAATGACAGGATGCAACAGTGTAGAAGAAGGCATTGAAATATATAAGGAAATGATAGAAATCAAATTAGATAGTACAATAAAAATTTTGGGACTTACCTGGAACCGCAACGAAGATACCTTCCAGTACTCGGTGAATCTTCCTCCGCCGACGACTGCACCTGTAACTAAAAGGACAATTATTTCGGACATAGCCCGACTTTTCGACCCACTAGGTTGGTTAGCTCCTAGTGTGGTTTTAGCAAAAACATTCATCCAAAAATTATGGCTTGCAGGTGTTAGTTGGGATGAAGAACTGAACACTGAATTAATAAAAGAATGGAGTACTTACCGTGAAGAGTTGCCACTACTTAGCAAAGTTCGGATACCTCGTTGGCTTGGAACTAAGTTGCACGACGATCTTGAGCTGCATGGCTTTAGTGACGCCTCCAAAACCGCGTACTCAGCCGTGATTTACTTGCGGATAATAGATGTTGTAGGCAATGTTCATGTTTCGTTGTTGGTTGCAAAAACCAGAGTAGCCCCCGTCAAGCAAATTAGTATACCACGTTTAGAGTTGTGTGGAGCAGTTCTACTGTCAAATCTTCTAATAGAAACAGCAGATGTCCTGAATATTTCTAGGGATAAAATCAAGGCCTGGACAGATTCCACTGTCGTGTTGGCTTGGCTTAACAGCCATCCAAGCAGATGGAAGACGTTTGTGGCGAATCGCACCTCGGAAATATTGACCACGATGAAGGCATCTCAATGGTTTCATGTGAAAACCAAGGACAACCCAGCAGACTGCGCCTCACAAGGTATCTTACCTAGTGCATTGATAGACAATCGTTTATGGTTTTACGGACCATTATTTCTAACTGAGAGAACAATAGTTTATAAGAGGCCAAATGATTTGAATATCGACTTAGAGCAAACAACAAAAACACACATTGCTGTAGTGCCAGAGCTTTCAATGTTCGAGCGGTATTCGTCATTACAAAAGTTAGTTAGGGTAATCGCATATTGCAGACGTTTTTTAAGGAATAACACTTTTAAACATAGTTATTTACATAAGTTAGAGCTAGAAGCAGCGCTAGAATGTTGTATAAGACAAACACAAAAAGATATATTTACAGCAGAATATTTACAATTACAGGACAAAGGTTATTTACAATTAAAATCTAGTAAGCTAAACTCACTCTGTCCATATCTGGACAACAGAGGCCTTATCAGAGTTCGAGGTAGACTTGAGAAAGCTCCATTGAATGAAGACACAAAGCATCCGATAGTGTTACCAAACTCTTGTCATCTGACAAACCTTATAGTGGCAGATGCCCACTTAAAGACTCTGCACGGAGGTCCGCAACTAATGTCAAATTATTTGAGAACAGCTTACTGGGTTATAGGAGTCAGGAACCTAGTCAAACACTGTGTACACAAATGTGTAACATGCGCTAAACATCGCGCTAGCGTCAAGAACCAAATGATGGGTTCGCTTCCAACAGTTAGATGTTCTCCAGCGCGACCGTTTCTACACAGCGGTGTTGATTATGCTGGCCCTATTAATATTAGGACAACGAAAGGTCGTGGGCATCGTTCGTACAAGGGCTACATATGTTTGTTTGTGTGTATGTCCACCCGTGCTATACATATAGAAGTCGTCAGTAACATGAGTACACAAGCTTTTTTAGCCGCCTTCAGACGTTTTGTGTCTAGGCGAGGTCATTGCGCCAAAATATGGAGCGACAATGGCACTACATTTGTAGGTGCCTCCCGAGAATTGCAACATTTGACAACCATTCAGGCAGCAATAGCAGAACAACTTGAGGCCAACGGTACTGAGTGGCACTTCATTCCCCCACATAGCCCTAATTTCGGTGGACTTTGGGAAGCAGGTGTGAAGTCCACAAAGTTTCACCTCAAACGGGTCATTGGTGATGCTACTTTGACGTATGAGGAAATGAGCACACTCCTCAATCAAGTAGAAGCTTGTTTAAATTCACGTCCAATGAGCGTCATTAACGTTACTGATCCTGGTGAACTGATACCTTTAACTCCTGGACACTTCCTAATTGGAGAGCCAATAGTAAGTGTACCAGATAATAAACATGAGAGTATAAATGTTAGTTATTTGTCACGGTGGCAATTTATTCAAAGGATGCTGCAATCATTTTGGAAACGCTGGTCCCAGGAATATTTGTCCAATCTTATGAATCGGTACAAATGGTCTTATAAAATTCCTGAGCCAAATGTTGGAGACATTGTTTTGGTTAAGGAAAACGATTTGCCGCCAAGTCGTTGGATGTTAGGTCGCGTAGTAGAGAAACATCCCGGTGCTGATAACATCACCCGTGTAGTCACATTACGCACTAAATCCTCTACAATTAAGAGGCCAACATCTAAACTTTGTATTTTACCAGTTGCAGCAGATCACTGAATTTATGTTTTTTTTTATGTCACATTGTTATTTTAGAAGCTTAGCCAAATAAGTAGTTTAAGGTTTTCAAAATGTTAGACATTAAGAATTATTGTAGTACAAATTTAGTTCAAGAAGGACATTCCTTCAGTAATGTCCTTGGTGGGCGGTATGTTTAGAACCATGCATGTACAGAATACGCTCACCAAGATCTGAGTTCAAAAAAATGTATTTTAATTACACATTTCTAACTAGATGGCGTTGACGTCGAATTAGAAGTCGGTGTTAAGATTCTCCGCCGTTTGGTTGGGGTCCTGCCAATAGAGTCAATAAAAACTCTTTAGATCAGTACATAGTACTCGGTTGTTTTAATTTACACTCAACCTTACTTAGATAAACAATAAGATCAAAATTAATAGTACTGGGAACCTCCGCCGCGTCCGGCACTCAACACCAGTTAGTTTTTTCAATCGTCAGCCGTGAAATTATATTTAATACTTCTGGTAAACGCTTCAAAAAGCGGTTGAAAGAACCTTAAAATTCAAAGCGTCTATAAAATAAAAATGATATTGCTCGGAACACTTTTGTAATGAGGTACGCACCGAGAAAGGCTCTAACACCAGGCAACAGATTTTATTGCGCATCCTACAAGTTTTAGTGCCATTTTTATATGAACGTCAAATTTTTACGATTATCGTTCAGTGCGCCTAGGCTTCCGAGGCGTCACGGTCCTCACTGGCTCATTTTTCTCTAACCTATACCTAACGTGTTTTGAGTGCGTCTTTCAAAGGATAAATAAAGAGCAGCAAAGCTACATAAATAACGCTACCACGATGTACCATAAACATAAAACGTGTTACGGGTTAGCGTACCCTTGACGATCCGACCAGCACACGACTCGTGAACCACACAAATACCATTTCGGGGAACTAACTTTCATTTTATATTGGTACTTTTGGAATGCAAACATCCAGAAACCATTTATTTGATCAGGTACGCTTCCAAAGTCGGTAAGTGCTTAAGTTCTTTCTGTTTACTGAATATTTTATTAGGTAGATCTAAAGGATCGGGGGGGTCTACCTGAATATTGATAAGGTCATGTTCAGATTATCAATTTGTTTGATGAGGTTTGATGTTATGTTTTCTATTTATTCTGATTTGATTTATTTTGATGCTCATGGAATCAGGAAATTAATTATGAGCATTAGATTGGAAACAAGAATATTTAGAACCCAAACAAAACGATTTCATTTTAAAGAAACTTAACGATAAAAACTTTTATTACTCAGAAGATACTGACATAAAACTGGTAGTAGACACACGCCATTGTAAACCAAAGGCAATATATCCAGCAATAATGTTTACTATCGAACGTTGAACTGAACAAAAACTGATAGACATGATGGAAGCTACTAAGCATGAAGAATCCCCATAATACATTTTACATACATAACATCGCGGTAGTTATACCTAACGTGGTAAGTAAATTTATAAAGTGCTTCTTAAATCCTTGTTAGGCATAAAAGGATTGGATATTGATTAAAAGATGCCTTATATAGCGAAAAGGCCATCATATAGCTGACGTGCTACAGTAACCATTTCCCCCGACTTTTTCAATTAGCGCGGGACAATAACCAGCAGACATTCTGTTTTTCTTTTTGTGCCAAATAAGTCGCAAGTGGTAATAATTACAGATAAGAGCATTAAACATTAATTGAAAGCTGTCTAAAACACGGACATGTGCGAAACTAAAACATATGGTGAGAACATGCAAGGCGTAGTCAGTAATCCGGATGGGGAGGCCCCACGCGGCAAAATTTCCAACAAACTATGGCGCGATATTTTCTCTAGAGTTTTATACGACTTGGAATTGGCGTCGTTTGTTTGCGAGTTAAAAACTCGATGATTCTACTTCAAATAATGTGACTGAAGTGGAATTTAAAGTCTGTAACTGAGTATGTCTGGTGATTGTTTACTTCAGATAAAAACATAAATGAATGACATTCTACGTTTACAATTTAGAACAATAACTTCCGCACCAGAAGCGTAAACTAAACATACTAATATACCCTATCAACATTATAGTTGATATTTGTTAAAGAGGAAATAACATTCATTGGAAGCAACGATTTGAACTAGACTTTAGCTGCATAATCAAGCAAAATAGCTATAAAGTCTATGCTTCGGCATAGTCTTTATAGCTATGTTGACTAAAATGTATTCATGCTACTGAAATTACTTGGATTTCCGTGTACATGCTTCGCTTCCGAATTTAAAACGATACCGGTATACGATTTGCTGGCAGACATGCAACATAAGAATTTGCAATTTCAAACTGTATATGCTTAGAAGCACCATTGTGGTACAGTTAGATGATGGCAACAAAGACTCAATTATAAAGAAAATCAATGGTGCTAAGGAAAATTATTGAAAAAACCAGAGAGGAGACTCATTCATAAACATAATGCAATCAATTCTCGCCAGACACAATCTGATACAAAATCAAATGATCACAGTGACATGAATGAAATCATAAACATAACTAATAGAGTGTATTCTGCTCATAAACTATTCAATAAGACACGATGCAAACCAGATGAAGCGTAGAATTACTTGCATAACATCAGTAACGGTAATAATCGCTGACTCAACGATGGTAACGATGGCAGAGATATATCAGTACAACTCGTTTTTCACGGTGTGAGGGACATAGTGACACAAACTTACAAAGGAGTCAGTGCATGATTTTAACCCAGCATTTTTTATTTGTCGGTAATTAAAATAAATCTACTGTTAACATTTTGACCGTGCAGGTATTGCAGTTTTGTATCAAACAGCTGCCTTTTGCAGTTTGGTCTAGAATCTTGTACTGAATCCTTGGTAAACTTTGTGCCACGATGTCCCTAACATCGTTAGACTGAACAAACTACGATCCAGGTCCTAAATACACAGTGGAAGCCGTAATGATTTTCTGGACTTAAGCGCTGGCAACATAGTTTTTCTTTTTATGACTCCGTCCACAAAGGCACAGACGAATAAGCTGGGAAAAATCAACGGCACAATGAGCTCAGTGACTGCGGGATTTGAAAAGTAAGCAATCCCGAGTTTCTTCTTTTTTATTGTGGATTTGTAAATATTACAAATGACCGCCGCAACTCGTTTTACTCCACAAATAACGCGCCTGTTTTTAAACATAATTTTGCACTTCGCTTTAAAAATCACGATGTTGTCATGAATTTAAATATTGAAGGGCATGAGTATGACGGGTCTGTGTTGTCAAAGCAACGGCTTTACATTACGTCTTTTGTATGCAAAATAAAAGTTCATTAGAGCCTACATCGAAAATCTGCAGACTAAATTTTCCTACGTAAATCTAAAACAGGCTAGACTGCGGTCGACCGCAAACTGAACTCGAATAAAATTAAATTAAATCTTATCTCTTGAACAGTATCGGAGGAGGATCTAATATATTTGCGAGAAGTAAATAAACTCGAATCGATAGCCGTACATTACTAAGCATCCAGCTGTCTAAGTAAATCGATCAGCCTCTCAGAGCACAAGTTTCCGAGTGTAGCCAAACATAAATTATATTACCGTACCTGTCTACTCGATACCAGGTCTCCGTTACGAGCCCATCCACTTTGCGAGCAAACAGAATTACTACAACTGACAAGGACATCACAAATATCCATTAGGATACTGTAAGATGAAGATGAAACGGATGAAACCTTAGTAGTTTGTAGACCTATTACAGCGGGATCATAACTTATATTATGAGCAAAGAAATACATATATTCGAAACGCAAAATGCATCACCTATAACAGCGACCGCTGAAATAACACATAAATCATGCATAAAAACGCATTATGTTCGGGTATTCAGGGAAAATACTTAATTTTAAAGCTAAGACAGAAAGCGACTCCTAGACGAGATAAAGCTAGGATGATGAAGATAGAGATTTGCTAATAAAAGAAGGCTCATTCGAATGAAACACTAATATAAACAATGAACAGATTACCGACTAAATCCTGAAGAATCGCTTAGCTTAACATTAATACTGTTGGTATCTATGCAATTTAGTACGAAAATTGATCCCCGTTCGGATAACAACCTAAACTTGCTGAACTAGAAATTCAGCATTAACGCGCCATGAAAAGCTTATAAAAGGCTGGCTAATCTGCGTATTATAGGTAAACAGATGATGGCCCTGCATCGATTGGGGAGCAATTAAGCGTGCCGGCCGAGCGTTAACGGTCCACGGTGTACGAGCCCGAGTGCGACCGCCATAAACTGTGATCTGGTGATAAATTCTTAAATACTCATATAAATAATACACATGGCTGCGAAGTGCAATAAACCGTTAGTTCGGATAATATTGAGGAGATTATGGATATATTCGTATACAGAATGAGATACTAAATCATAGAGATGTAGTGTTGAAATTTCACTAAGTTGGCCATGTCTGCCTGATGTCCAATGTGCTGTGGGCCAAAATAGCCACTTTGTGGAACTCTGACACAGCCAAAAGTCATCGTGGCAGACCTCGTAGAAGATGGAGGTACGAGCTGGTCAAAACCAACGACCACCGAAAAGTCATAAGGAAACGCCTTCGCTCAGCAGTGGGATGACGCGGGCTAAAAGTAACAATGTTGTAACGAATCTTAACCCTAAATCTCTCAATTTTGCAGCAGAGCGATCAATATCGATGTTTTCGTTTCTTTTCAATTCAGCATGAAATATAACAAAATTCAAACAAAACAAGACTCGATCTAGTTCAATATATCCTCCGGTCATTGCAACGATGAACGACCACTCTGATATTAAAGCCAGAACAATAGCAAGGAAAAGCCAACGAAAACAGAATCCCGTACAGTGTACGGAACTCCCGGGCTTTAATAAGAAGTTATAGTCGACATAATGTTTGTTTAGGAAACATTAACATAGACGTGGAGGAAATAAACTCGTACAATTATTTTAAATGGCTGCAATTCTGAAGGCACTGGGAATACTGTACCTAATAAAAGTTACTGGAAATGTATGGAAAACTTTATAAATGGAGAACCTTGGCCCATAATTTATAGAAGATATAAATGTAATACAGAATGTAGGCGTAATGTGGGAAACGGTAACCACTTTAATGGTAGACGATCAGAAACAAAATGGACTAGAAGAATATTTTATCTGATAATGATATTATAACGGTTTGCGGTTATCGTGGAAATATCGATCGACGACATTGAAGAGGGACTCTTGGTCCTTTGTTACATTCAGTACAAAATTTCAAGGATATACATATAATCCTTTGGCTGAATTCTTGGTTACAATTGTGTATATTGTGTTAGAATGGGGGAATGACATAGCACGGATCTTGCCAAACTTCTGTTTCATGTTTTCTACGCACTACACTGTAAATTCTGAACAAAATGATCGTCCCACGCTCGGGCATGATTTAGTGTAAATCTTCAGATTATTAATCAATATAATTTTAAACAAGGTATTTATAATAAATTGATTACACGTGTTTAACCTACCCGACCTTTGGATATAAGTTAACTTTGAAATAAGCGCTACTGTCATATGTAATAGGCAAATCTAAATAAATTAGAAAATTAAAACCGGTGAAGTAATGCTACATCGAAGAAGGCCCTTAAGCTGGATAAACGATATCAATAAGAAATATTGCAGAAGAGAAGAAAAGTAACAACGCTTCGGTATTGGAAGTTGTGGCATTATGCAAAAAAGGCACTTAAAGTGACTCGGTCACTAGAAGCATTAATGACGCTAGGTCGACTTGCGACGACAACATAACATAACCCCCAAAGGCTTAGGCAGCGGTGTATCTATTAAGGGCCCTACAGACTCACGCCCAGAAGCCCGGAGAGGCGTGAATGTGATTGGTTTCTCGCCATCTCGTTCTCGCGCTCGCCTGTTCTCCGATCGGTGTCGGTCTTTTTGCCCGCTGCAAAGGGTGTCACGGGTCTCGGGAGAAGGTCGCATGTGTGTAGACACCTTCTCGGTTCTCGCACTATGTCCCGGCGAGCCTTCTCGCGTGAATCTGTAGGGCGTATTAGTACACCCACATTTCGCCGTTACGTTTTATGTCCCAAGTTTTAGGGGCGAGCCTATTGCTATCAACAGGGCACAAATCCAGACTCCGATGCTGATACTGAGAAATTCCTGATGGAAAAATCCAATAACACTTTACTCGACCCGGGAATCGAACCCAGCTCAGCAGTCGCGATTGCGACCACTTGACTAATGTGGCAGTGAAACGTGGCAGACGAAAACATTGTTCATTTAATTGGTATTTTGGCACTACAGGAGCATCTATGAGCATGCAGACGATCATCGTCACCCATCTGAATCGCCGAACAAACCAATACTGGACACCAACCCCTTTGCGAAGGGTCCTAATAATTGCATTATGCCATCCCCTGTGTAACTATAATCCGTTTTAGCGGTCAGTACGCCGTAGTGTAGGGAGGCTTTGATCAGCAGTGGGCTTGTGGACAGCTACTTTATTCATCGAATTCAGTACTGGAATGCAATTATGTTCAACGTGTATAAAGTGGCCAATCCAACGTGTTAAGATAATGCTTGTGAGAGAAGTCGTCAATAGCGGTTGATTTTCATTCTTGTGACGAATGATGCAGACAATGAATACGATACTGTCTTTTGTCACGGTTATGTTTTTCTTTGCGTTTAATATGCATTCCCGGAAATCTTTATTTATTATTTGAAGAATGTTAGTATCTAATCATTCATATGAAGATTTTTTATAACGCGGTGCTTTCAGAGTCCAATTTCAAAGTTAACCAAAGCCCAAGGAGTCAATAACTCACTTCATAGCGGTTTTTGCAAATTGGAACGTCCCAATTATCCAAACCAATTATAAGGCTTGGCGATAAAATATATCGATATGCAAACAATAAAAATCTAATCTTAACATTCGCACGCAATTTGGAACAAAGCAACGACACACGGTGCGCCGACACTTCGACACCGAATCCTTGGAAGTGCTGTGACGTCACGCGTGTCAATGTTTTATCATAAACACATAGCGGGAATGTACATCTGTATGTGTACAGTCACGAGCACCAATATGCATACACTTTCCTACATTAAAAAGCAATTTTCACGAGAAATAATTGGAGATAGAATCTATTTCATACAAATATAAGTTCCAAAATGCTATGTTCGTAACAACATGTATTTTTAATCAGAACATTAGGAGATAATCACTTTTAAAAGTTGTTAAGCGTTTACTTAGTGGTGCTCGTGACTGTACGTCCGTGTGTGAATCAGGGCAGACTCATGCTCCTACATCAATAAAACGGCACACGTTAAAACGCGCGACAGTTTCTCTCTAGTAACGACCCCCGGGTGACGACACAAAGAGGCTTACCTGCGTACAAATACAAACGTCTGCATTTGCAAGATAGTTTATGGAGTGCTCTAAAAACCTAGCTAGAATAATTTACAGTTGGTAGGTATACAATATTCACACAACACCATTGTTTCTGTAAATGTCAGATGTGAGATTTGTTTACGTGAAGCCCTTAGTCGTGGTTGAAAAGCAAGGACAGCAAGTCAGCGACCCAGATTTCCAATAAGAACTTGATGAAAAACGTATTAAAACCAAATAAAAAAAAAGTAAATGAAGAGAAAATAAGATCAAAAACATTACAGCTGTTCATAAAAGACCACGGACACGTATAGGATAGTAGAGGCCCTTAATTTGGGCATTCATGGCGTACGATGTGGTACGATGAAACCTTTGAAACGTGCGTCGTGTGACGAGACGTGACCTATTGACTTTCAATCAATTCTCTTTCGCCCATTTATGAGAGCGTCGACTGGCGTGCCTAATAAAGTATAATAGATAACAGGCTGACAGACGTCACTTGCGATTATTTTGGTACTCGTGTGATTTCTTTTTAACAGAATTAAAAAAAAGGAGGAGGTTCTCAATTCGGTTGTATTTTATTTTTTTATTTACAAAGCGGTACGTTTTGTGCGCGCAAATAAATCAAGAGCAAGATGAACGTGCGATGTGTTCCTATCGTAATTTATAGCACATGTCAGTCAATAGGAATAGAGAATAAAGTTGAACAAACTGAAAATGAGTAACCACGACGTGAAATTGGCTTTATGTTGGTTTTATTTTTCTCATACTTTAGATATGCGTAAACTACAACTCTCCTCTCAACGTGCAACGAAGTGAATATCAGAGGGCGGTACAACCTCAAAGCGATTATCAATTGCTACAGTACAGTCAATTATGCAAATACAGCATCCGAAATGATATGAAACCGCATCCCTATGTAGGTAAATAGGCGATGGCGTGCCTAGATAACAGTAATCTGGACAGCGATCTCAATTTATACTTCACAATACAATAAAGTGGTAGTTAGCGGGGCGATATCGGCGCGAGAGCACGGCCGGCGTGACGCGGCGAGGTTAAATCGGGCCAGGCGGCCCACGCAAAACCGCTAATTAGGAAGCGCACGCGCAAGGGCGCTGCACCGGCGCGCGTACGATGCGCAGGCGACTCCACACAACCGCTGAAACAAAGACAACCATCGCCGGACAAAAGAAACAAGCATTTGAACAAAAGAAACTGCTCATGTAACAAAAGAAATGGCCAGAGAACAAAAACAATGGCGTGGCGGAGGAAACGCGAGGAGTATGCCACCTTGTCTCCAGGCACAAAGGGTGTTGTGTGAAATTATGTTTTGTTACGAATTCTGACGTGTCCGACAACGACGAGCGCCAAGAATTGTATGTTTGCATTCTATTAGCCATAAAAAGAATTTATAGAAGAAACTTCCTTATGAGATGCCATAAATCTAACGGGACGCGTCAAGAAACTTTGACGTTGAAATTATTAAGGATAGGGAAAATGCGTCAATTCTAAACCGAGGAAGTAGAGACTAGAATATATGTTCAATAAAAACTGTTACAATAGGGAACATCCGCGCGGAGCAAGAAATACTTTGGTTCGAATCTCCGTCGCTCCGGTGCCAATTTTTTCTTTTTTTTCCATTCTTTGTTTTCGGGCTGTTGAGTTTGTACGAAACGACGTAGGAATTCATTACTTGGAGCCGTCATTCCAGCTGTCATGTCTCATTGTGATGTCAATATTCCGTCGACACTTAATGTGCGTGTGTAGATGAGGTCATTACAGGTAGCTTTATGTAAGACTTCTAAGAAGACCACATGCGAGGGGTTGACTCAGCAGCGTTAAGCCTCGCATTAAAAACCATGCGTGCTGGCGATTATCGTCATTATTTTGCCGTTGCACGCTTTATATTGCTTCTTAGTCATCTCGGGCGATCTGGATATTATTATCTAGGTATGCGGATTTCATAAATATGATATGTGGGACATGCATTACCAGTAAACTAACGCAACATTTTACCTTATTTCCATTACGCACCATTTTACCTTATTGTCCAATTACCTGGTTTAATAAAAGCGTCTGAACAAAAGCTACACCCTCTATTTCATGAAACGTACGGCACTACACCTTTGTCTGACCCTTTGGCGACTGTGAGCGTCCCCCTGTCCTAGTTTCCCAATCCTTAGGACTAATCCAAGAGTCAAAGTAAGTAATATAACCTTGCATATATCATGGATGATGCATCCGCGATGAACAAAGCACAAAGTGAGAGCGCATAACTCCACGGAAGCACTTAGTTCTATTTCGGTGATGTGAAAGCCCCCGAATATCGAGCCGCGAATATAAACATTTCAACGGTTACTCCAACGGATCCTCGTTTGTTACTACTCTACGGTTTCGGCACTTCGCTACTATCCGTTCTAAATACGGGGAGGAAATCAAACCGTTTGCTGGAAGTAAAGTTACTTCCGACTGGTTATTGCCCGCGGCTTTGATCGCAGGAAGTTCGGAAATGATCCCAAAGGAACGTACTACAGGGATTAAAAGTATCCAGGTCATGGTCTACCTGTATGCCACGTTTATTGCATCAGTATCGATAATCGAATACCTTATTGGTGAGGTTCTTCAGAAAGGTCAGTGAGTTGTGCTCGCTACAGGCGTGCGCGTGCGTGCATGACCAGGTGTATGAACGTGGACGAGGGAAAAGTAGTATGCAAGGATCGTAGCAGGTGGCGTTCTGTGGTTTCTGCGTACTACCATGAAAAGAAGCGTGAGTTTATGTATGTATCGAAAACCCTAGTTTAGCAGACATGTATTGTACCTATAAAAATTACTTCAGCACTGAGTTTTATCGGTCGATAACACCAAATAGTATGTCTACCCATTTACGTTATCAGCGAAGTCATTACCAATTGATAGCTAAATCAATCAAGGTATCTGCGGAAAAAAGGAAAAAAATACTTATATGCTGATGTCATGAAGATTAGTCAGTGGTTTTTAAACATGATTTTCCAAGAAAAAGCTAACCGACAGGTGACGTGCATTTATCGCATATTCATTAATAGATAGTTGGGAAGAGTGACCTATAATTTTACTGAATTTATTAGTAAGGATTTGCATCGTGAGGATGTCGGATGAATGTCCTGGAACCAAAAATTCGAAGACATATTTTACTACCCCGTGCTCACTGACGGTCGACCAATTTTCAACTTTATTACTCAAAGAATAAGGGTGAATAGTGGTCGACCGTCGGTGAACTCGGTAATACATCCACCGATTAGCATTATGGTATTTGAAACGTTAGTCATATTTCAGCAAATAAGATGACTTCACGATCAATAATTGTTTTATCCTCCCAAAATGATGCCATATTTTTTTCTAATATTCAATGTAAATTGCTAACAATTTTATTTTTTTCAGAAGGTAACATGATGTCAATATATGTATCTACATATAATGTATTCAGTATACATTCAATTCCTATTGACAAATCTTCAATGTGTCAGTCTTTTCAAAACTGCTGGTTTATTTATCTACCTGCTAGTAGGAACCGGGTCCGATTTTTTTATGTTAAATTCTATCATCGTATTCTCGTTTACCTTTTATAATTCGTTTTGCTACCTAACGCTTATTTAATACGGCAGCTAAAAATGAAAGAATGTTTTCCGAACTAAAGGACCAAAACCGGTGGGACCTAGATTTTTCATTTCAACGTTCTTGTCAAATATGGTATTGATTAACGAAATCATCTGAGAAAACTTTTCAGAGTATTTCTGAGATCGCAGTGGATTTGAGTTATAAGATCAGAAGCAAACAAAAGATTTTTTCCCCTTCAGCTGAACGTCGATCAAAACCAGTATTTAGTCTCCGTCACACATTCTCATGTGGTTCATCATTTCATCAAGCACGTTGGTACATTGGCATTCAATTAAACTTTACAATTCTATCAAAGGCAAATTTCTTGTATTACAACTGGTGCCGAGTGTTTTCCTTTTTACTATTGGGTTTGAGCGCGGCCGACGAACGAGAGCCATTCGAATTTCAATAAAACTTGAAGGGGAATAAATCGGTATAGGGTAGCAGCGACGCCGACGAGATATTGTGTTCCCGGCGCTTACGCCAGCTGACGCGCATACGAACCCGAAAAATAATAAACGCCATTATGCCACTAATTACACTTTCCGAACACATTTGTCAGTGTTAATTCAATACACATCTGCCAGTCAGATATTGGCTATTAAAATCAATTGAAACATCTATTAATATAATTGCCAGCCATTATTAAATAATATACGCCACCGTGAAGCTGCTGTGAGTTTATTTTCTCTCGGTTTGATGGTTAATTTGGAAATTGGCGAAAATAATGACGTTTAAATATTCATGTTCGAAACTGTCACAGGCCGTGGCCTACTAGAATTTGGCTTTAGACATGCGACTAGGTTTCATGTTCGAATTATTTTAGGTAATTTGAACATGTTAAACGGGGAAGCTTAGATCGATCCCTCAACTGCTAGATTTGGTGTTTAAATTAACTTAAATTAGAAGTGAGAGAAGCGGAGCCAATTTTTCATATTTTCATAAAGGATATCGGGCTAAAGCGGTCCAAATGGCGTCGGTAAACGAAGCCAATATTTTCTTGAAGCTGATGGAAAGAGCATCTTTTTTGTTATGGCGCCAAAAAGATTGTTCTATGTAAAAAGAAGTTATTCATCACTTAAAATGAACTATTTAATTAACGATTGCATTAACTACAAGTAGCTTCAGTGATTAAGATATGCGTCATTTTAAAGCTTGTTAAAAGACGGTTATTCTTTGTTAAGGACATAAGCAAACCGGGCACCGGGCACCGGGAGTATAAAGTTAAACGCCATAATGTACAATAACTGACAACAAAATCTTCTAATTCAAGAGATACAAGGAGCGTCGGTGATTGAAGCATACATCATTTTAGAGCTTGTTAGAAGGGCGTTTTCCTTTGTTAAGGACATAAGCAAATCGGCGCGGGGAGTAAAAAGTTAAACGCCATTATGTACTATTCCGGATTACAAAATCTTCTAATTCAAGGGATACAAGAGGCATAAGTAAATATTCATTGGTTTAACGCCCCTTGGGTTGTACGTACAACTATACTGTAAGAATACTCTCAGGCAGCCCTAACGTTTTTGCCGTGTCAAGAATTTGCTAAACGGTTCGCTTTCATCATACATCAACTAATGCGACCAATTGTGAACATGATACCGGGTACCATGAACTATGTTTGCTTTCCCTTTTAGGGATTATAGTCGTGAATGTTTTGTATCTCCAGAACTTAGCAAACAGATCGTTTTCAACTCATTAAAACCAATGCGACCAACAGTGAACTTTGGCAAAGGTACGATGAATCATGTCTGGTTACCCCTTTAAGAATTATGGATGTGAAGGTTACGCTTATGTTTATCAGTGATGAAGTGATGAAGGTTGATGCTACCTTTATTGGTCAATATCACTTGTATAATCCATCTTGTATTGCTCTTAAATAAAAGGACGAATTCGATTTACAAATGGCCTTATTTTAACCTTTTTTTAAGCGATTTCCATGAGCTTTGATAATTGAAAAAGCATGAAACACAACAAGTGATTTGAGTATCCTCAAATCAACAAAGCTTCTTGGACCACAGTCTATAGAAGTTTGCTCGATCTCCTTAGTTACGGCATAAGGCATTATATTTAATGGAGAAAATACACAACTTAGCCGTAAAGATTCCACCGAGCCATAAAAATCACAATAGAGTACGCGATATAAAATTTGAAACATAAAACCGACAGTTATTTGGTTGGATATTTATATGGCAGTTGAGAAAGATAAATTGTGGTTGTATCGACCTATGATGAAATTGGTAGTAACGCGAGACCTGCTGAAAATTGACGTCTAACACTTAGGAGATCAAACTCTCCTGTCATTCGATTTGACAGCGTGAAATTGAAGTACTCCCCAGCCGTAAAAAATGTATTATAATTAGTTGCTTTTTGGCGGAATTAGTTTCGTCACTAGTTGCTAAAAGGTTCTCAGTTGAAAAAGTTTAAAATAATAACAAAATGTCAATACAAAAAAGAAAAAAAAGTTTTTTGCAAAAAAAAACCGACTTCCAAAAAAACACTAAAAAAGTGGAAAATAACTTTACTTTCGGAAGTCGGTGACTATTGTTTGTTTCATTGATTTTTTTGCCACCGACTTCCGAAAGTAAAGTTATTTTCCACTTTTTTAGTGTTTTTTTTGGAAGTCGGTTTTTTTTTTGCAAAAAAGTTTTTATTTTACCCTTTTTAGTTATCGTATCACACACAAATCCTTGTCAAGTATCAATTTCGCAATTTCTTTTACTTGGATGACATTTTCCCAGTTATTTTGATTTCAAAACCAAACTGCTGAACCGATTTTGATGAAATTTCTATGGGACCAATCGAGAAGTAGATCCATTCAGATAAAAGAAGAATTTTTCAAATCGGTTCAGAAATGACGGAGATATGAGGTAACAAACACAAAAAAAAAAACAACCGAATTGAGAACCTCCTCCTTTTTTTGAAGTCGGTTAAAAAGGGCGTTATAAAGTAAATGAGAATCAACACCCGTTAGCATGTTTCACGCCCTTGGCACGTCGTCCGTTATCTGCACGCAAATACGAATGTCAAAACATGTCAGACGTGACAAATTACCGTAAGTAGGTACGGCACACGAAAATTCAAAACAAATAAGACAAATTCAAAACTTTCAATTCGCCACTATAAATCTTGGCAGTAGATAGAAATCCAACAAACCTAAAGTATCAAGCCGCTGCTGAAGCGCTGACAATTCAACGAGTGAAACTCAATAACGTTACAGAGAAGATAAAATATAAAACACTGGACCGTTTGTTGGGAGCTTTAGCAGTTCCGGCGATCCTAAGTAGAAATGCAATCTTGGAGGACTCACGTATGGGGTCAATGCGCCTACGTTCACCGTTAAAACGACCCCGTCATACGATCGTCTACGGCAACATTTATTTAGTAATGCTACACTATACGGTAAAAAGGATACATTTCCTGGAAGAAGTCGAGGCTAGGCGGCTGTAGGATGTCTAACGCCGATAAGACCTGCAAAGATAAAAGCATGCATTAGTTTGACGTCCAGTTCGCGACGAACGATAAGCCCTCATCAGCCGCTCGCTGCCACGTTATTAGTGATCACTGATCGTACAATCAACACTGTGGAACGGTAACTCGTTGCAATGCAAATGTATGTTTATATGAGGAGACAAACGCTCACCTACCGCAAACAATACACGTTGATCGATAAAACACAGTGAAAATGAATAAATTATGAAGAGAGCGCACACCGCGTTATAATTATTTCGTGATAATGTCCAATACATACCGTAATATCATAATAAAGAGGTTGGAGTCAGGTGAATTTATAGGTATCGGATCGTGTTATTACTACATAAATTGAAAATGTTCTTTGTATAATCACCAAAGGAGTAATTAACTAATTATAAAACGCAGGTGTGAATGTAAAAACTTCAATTAACATTAATAAAGTAAGGTCTGAGTGCGGAAGGTCTCTCTAATGAGAAAATGTAAAAAACAAACGCGTCTATAAGGTGTTCCAATTTGGTCATTGTTAATAAGTCGTCGTGGGAACAACTAGTCGAACAGAAGGCTGTTTTGAAACAAACAAGTTTATTGGAATAAGAAAACATGGTGGAGTTCTAAATGTCAAACAAAGAAATGGGAGCAATCTGGTAATTGTTTATTAATGACAGAGAATCGTTCGAGGCAAAATATTGTAATGAAAATTTTGGGCTGCCATCGAAAAGGTTTTGCGTATGTTTTTGCTATCGGGACGTGCGATTTTATTTATAGAGGAAGTGTGTGGGACTGTGGGTATTTGCGACACCGGCTCCAGCCTCCGAGTAATCTAATATCTGAATCTAGGCAGCCACACATGCTTGTCTAGATGTAGCTATATTAAGGAACTTTCCATACATCGCAGCGGTATCATAATACCGCGAAAGTCCCTAAAGGCCTGGTTTAAATATCTGAAGACTAAACTTCTAGTGTTCGTGAAATTGGTAAAATACTTGAACGCTAACTAAATTTCAACGGTTACGTGAATTCCGAGAGTTATACGTTATACGTTGATTAAATAGTTGGTTGAGCTAATATTTAATTCGAGAATCGTGATAATAATAATCGTTGCCTTTATCCTGTTTTTGCAAATAATTAAATACTAAATGATTATGATTTAGTTGGCGATCCCCAACTAATTATATATAATTAACTACGAACATAAATGTAGATTTGATTTTGGATACATTCTTAGAAGGATGACACATCAAAGCCGTGGGTCACACAAACCAAGACAATTTGCTTATGCTTTAGTGTGTCACAAAAAAATGCGTTACGCTTTAGTTTTTCCAATTACGTCAATGAATATACATTAAAACCTCTTTTGCAGTGACGTCATGCTTAAACAACTCTTCATTAATAAACGCTTACTCAATGCAAGATTCACCGATTAACTTCATTTGAAATGTAATCGAAGTTTCCTATGAAAATCTCGACTTTTCAAATAGAGGTAGTAAGTAGTCATCGTTTACGATGCGATGCCTGCGAAAACTATTTTAGGTTACCTTATTTTTTTATGGTTATTTAAATACTAAGGCACAAGTGTATGTATAATGGTACACCTCTGCCTAACCCTTCTCGGAAACGGGTCAGATGTGAAAGACTTACGTTTTCGTGTTTGAAAAAGCAGAGCATCTTGAGCTCCCGGAAGACGCGTTTGGAGGAGACGAGCGACTGGAACACATTGGGCAGTTTCTTGAGCGCCACCCGCCGGCCATCGCGAGGGTCTGTCACGGCCCTGGAACAAGAAAGAAAGAAAGAACATTGTAATATTTTGCTTATCAGCGACATCGCTTGGCATTAATATATAGTATTGGTTCGTAATTTATTAATTTAGCTTTAAGATACCTACATTAAGGAACGAAAACAAAGAAGACATGAATAAAGTATACGGTAACTAACAAAAAAGTAAAGGACGAAAGTTGAAATTGGTCCTTCGGGGCGTGATAGGATAGGTGATATGAATACAACCAACCAAAATAGTCAAATGAGAAGTTTTTCTATAATCAACAGATATGTATCAAACTGTTGGCTGGCTGCAATGATTGCTGTTAATTTAGGTTAGAAAGATAATTTAATGAAATATAAACTCTATTTAAATTAAATTAAGGATAAGGATGACATAAATATCATGGTCAACTAAAAGATAAGGAACAGCACGCATTCTCACTATGCTACACAGACGAATGTTTTGTCACTATTTTTTTACTTTAGTTTTCAAATGTTAATGAGTTGATGTCGAAATTTTGGTCTGGAAATTCAGCCACTTTAGGAGTTACCACACGTGGAATCAATCGGGTTGAGCCGGAGAAAAGGAGCTTTACGTCGGTGGCAAGTCGCGTCGCAAGATCAGTTTCAGAAGAAATTCAAGTTGACTCACGCGATTGAATACGTATTAAACTCGCATTTAACCGTACGCTTGGCAGATTGTTGGTATATACTACATCAGCTGTTGATTAATTTACAAAATACAAAGACACGTTGACAAACATTAACATTCCGAAAATGCAGCAGCTTCCTATTTTAGTTGGTCCGGTTTTCAACAATACTTGATTATCATAACAATACGGGTAACTTACAATATGAGTTTACCCAGTGGTTCGTGACATGTATTGACATAAGCATCGGAATCCAAAGTTCAGAATTAGCATAACAAAATGCTTATCCCTATAAGGTGCAACTGCCATCCGCGAAGCTATAAAGATATGAAATAAAGTGCCGTACTGTATTTATTACTCATTCTTTATTTAATATCTCACAGACTAACGGTGGTTGGATTTCATTTGCTACGTTCAAATTGAACTTTTCTATTTTAATCGAAACAACCGCAGTATTTTCGATATAATACAACAGAACCGTTCGAAAAGCTTTGGAGCTCCGAATCCGTATCAAGTATAATTACACCAAAACTTGTTTTGTCAAAAACGGCGCTTGAAAATGCAATGTATAGTTGAGGCTGAGCAACGTACCCTCGCATTACAGGGTCCCGTTAGGTCTGCCCTTGCGATTATTATCGTTCGGAACGCCAAGCCCGATAATATCCGTCGCGAGGGAAATAGGGATGCCGACCGGCCCTGAGAGCAACGACCGAACCCTGGCGAGCTAGCCCCGGGAAACATTTGGAAGATTTCAAATTACGGATGTCACTGATTTATCGCGCGCTGAAATACACCAAATAGATGAGAATACTGAATACACAAGCAATCGTTTAGTTGGACCACGGTTTAATTTGATTCCTTTTGTCCGCGCCTACACGTTTCGGTCGTTTTTCGGAATTCTATTGTAGCCATGTTATTCGCTTAAGTAGTGTGTACCTGACAATGATAAAGTGTACAGTTAGGTACTGTGTGAATTCGAGAAGTATTTCAAAGAGAACCGGGTTCATAACCTGACAATTTATATGCATTACACAAATAAAAAACCCTTTGCAACATCTTCAATAAAAACATGTTAACATTGAATAAAATAATTAAACTTCGATTTAGTATCTCATTTCACTAAAGATTCTCCGCGAAGTAATGTTCAGCATTGTTAAAGTAAAAAAAAATCACTAATCAGAGAAAATTTACGAGTGAGTTTTGCGGTTATAAAAACTTTTTTGCAAAAAAAAAACCGACTTCCAAAAAAAAACTCTAAAAAAGTGGAAAATAACTTTACTTTCGGAAGTCGGTGACTATTGTTTGTTTCATTGACTTTTTTGCCACCGACTTCGGAAAGTAAAGTTATTTTCCACTTTTTTAGTGTTTTTTTTTTTGGAAGTCGGTTTTTTTTTTGCAAAAAAGTTTTTATTTTACCCTTTTTAGTTATCGTATCACATACAAATCCTTGTCAAATATCAATTTCGCAATTTCTTTTACTTGGATGAAATTTTTTCCAGCTATTTTGATTACAAAACCAAACTGCTGTACCGATTTGGATGAAATTTCTATGGGACCAATCGGGAAGTAGATCCATTCAGATAAAAGAAGAATTTTTCAAATCGGTTCATAAATGACGGATATATGAGGTATCAAACACAAAAAAAAAAAACAAAAAAAAAAAAAACATACAACCGAATTGAGAACCTCCTCCTTTTTTTGAAGTCGTTTAAAAAGCAGTTCTATAAACAATATCATTTTGATACAGGGCGTTTTATTAATGTCGCATGACGTTAAATTCGACAAACTGAGTGCTGAACAAGCATTGCAAACAAAGGCAGGAAGTATCCTCATTGAAACACTGGCCGCGAGTAACTTACTCACTTTTTATTTATGCCATAACAGTTCTGCAAGTTCAACAACATCTATATAGGAACTTTGACATGCGAAATCAGTGGAGCGAGGATTCACATTGTGGGGGACGAGAAGAAGCTCTCTTGTGGGCAATTTTTAGAGTTATTTATTGCTCGGCGAGTGTACCAAGCTATTAACTGGAACAACATCGGTTGATACTATTTTAGAGTCTGTCAAGCACTAGTTGACCCACAACGGCGACAGCATATAGTTTTCGTATACCTTATGTATACAGGCGTGTCGTCCGATTAATTGGGTGTTTATTAGTCTCTCACACCTTTACTTTATTACACTTTCATATCCTCATACGGGCAATATAAACATTGAAAATTATGCGTTCAAATCGTAATTTTATGGTTAACAGCACGACAAACCCCACAAAGAGCAATTAAACATATAAAATATGACCCATGCAAGTCCTGGGTGTGTCGTATCGTTTTACGGTTTTTTAGCGATCATTTGAGCAGTAACAAGTAATTGTTTGTACTTGACAAGCAGACCCAGAGGCCACGCTCATGTACCAGCTACAAAACAAATAATTCAGGCCTGTTCAACCTCGGAAAATTTCAAGTATTTGGAAAAAAAAAAACGGGGAAAATGTAATGGTGAAATGTTAGGAACGAGTGGGTTTGCACAAAGGGGAGGTAGATAGGTATTCGGTAAACTAAGTAACGTCCGCCATTAATTCTGCCGTTGTTACAAGATACGTTTTGTTTTCGGAAGTCTAGGCGTTTTTACTGGGAAAATAAATTATTACAGAATTTATATTGTGGCAGAGGTAAGTAAATAAATTCAATTTTCATTAGTGTATTTCGCACATATCGAGGCGAGATGAAAAACACTTTCTAGGTATATATATTAGGTTATTCAGCTATTCGTTTACCGCTTCATTTATTTACAAAACTAAGTACATAATGAAATAATTCAGAACAAACTTAGCATAGCTCATTAAGAATTCTTTCCGGGGAACACATAATTAATTACCAAGACACAGCGTTGCTTACACAGTGGTTGTTTAAAACGAACCCTTTAACTACTTGGACGTAGGTAGCTATTATTTAACCAATAAAGGTTCGAGACTTTCTAATAGTCACATCCCTATTGACTCTATGCTTCGTTTACAGGTACTAGTTCACAACAGTAACTCGCTTCTGTTCCGCCAACTTTGACAGTAATTGAGCAAGTTGCTATTTAAAAAGTTCAGTTCGTACTAATACCGTTTGTTCGGGCTGAGTAAAAACAGATCTATAAAAGGTTATTAATTGCCACGCCAGATACGGAATGGCGGACGTTAATTCTGGCAACGCAACGGACGTAAAGAATATTCTTTATTAACGACGAATATATGTGCGTCTTTATTAGGTAAGGTGTTAATAAAAACTTGACATTTATAACGGTTGAAAGTCTTGCATGACACTAGTATGCTCTTCTTGGCAATAAAAAGAGACATCAATAGAGTTATCAAGAGTTAATTATAGACAGATACCCGTGTGGTGTGGTCGTGTGGTGTCAGACAAAGAATAGAACAAGGCATTTTCTTTTAATGGGTGTTGTCGAGGGAGACTGACATGCTTAAAGAATAAGGCTGAGGCTACATTAGGCCGCGACGCGACCTGCGACACATGAGCGATTAAAACAAGTAAATGAATGCTCATGTATATGGCTACACCGTACATCAAATATTACTAGCGATCTTTGATTTCTTTATGCGATAGGAACAACATTACTGAAATCACGGCATCGGCTACATTAACATATGAGCGAAATTGAAGCGAATTTATTAGAAAACTTCTCACTTGCACGACTAGTTCAATAGTGCTGCTAAATATGCGTGTGGCTACATTATGCGTATAGTAAACGGCGATGGATGATTTGATCGCATTCTAAGAAAACGACCGATTCAAAGGAGTCATTGTTATGATAGCGGCTACATTACAACTGTACTTCAGAGCGTAAAAAACAAATGCTCGTCAGTTATATTAAATGGCTACATTATTTGAGCGAATTTAAATGAATGAGCGATTAATTTTGCGAGAAGTTCAAAGTTACTGTTTTAGTGGGTCCGCTGTCAAGTGGCTACATAATCATGCTACGGACATCGGACGAGGTGCGGGAGACGGGGGCAATACTAGTGCACTCGGCGTTCGCTCATGACAGTGCGACACGTTCAAACCAGTTTGTTTTCATCGCTCATCTAAAGAGGTTTGTCTATGAATCTACGATGGACGTTGAGTTGTTTGTATCCGAAATTCAAGCACGTCCTGCAATATGGATGTCTAAACATGGAGCACACAAAAATAAAGTAATTATTAAACGTTTGTGGGCAGAAATAAAGGAGAAATTCCCAGAATGTACAGGTAAGTAACTATTTTATTGTTATTTAAAACAAGGGTCAGTGTCAATGTCTTAGGAGCGGAGTTAAAACAAGATTTAAACAATAACTAGTGTCCCAGTAATTGCTTGTCCCATAAATATTGATTTATTTTGTTTCTTAACAATACGGCGTTATTTGTACTTCGATTGTTGATACGGCCCGACCTCCTGACCCTTCCATATGAAGATAGATTGATGGTATAATCCCAATCAGATGGTTTTTCTTTATCAATAATAATATTATGCAATAAACAGCACGTCTTTATAATAATTTCTGCATGTCCTTTTTTCGTTTCAATAGGCTTATTTAATATTTGCCATTTCTTATAAGTTATGCCAAAAGCACATTCAATTGTTTTTCGAGCTCTAGATAAACATTTGTTAAAGTGATATTTCTGATCGTCCAAGACACTTTGTGGATACGGCCTCATCACGTACAGTTTTAGAGGGTATGCTTCATCCCCTATTAGGAAGGTGGGACAAATAGTATTAGAGGAGGGCAGACGTTGGTTTTGTGGCATATTAAATCTACCTTCACTCAGCAGTTTATTCAAATTAGAAAAGTGAAAAGTTCCGCCATCACTTTGGGATCCCCGCCCCCCCACTTCTATTGTTAAAAATCTTCTATTTGCATCTGCCACAGCTTGTAACACAATTGAAAAATAATGTTTGTAGTTATGGAAAGCAGATCCTGTTTGGGGAGGTTGTCTAATGCGACAGTGTTTCCCATCAATTGCACCCACACAATTAGGAAATTGCCACATTTTGTAATAATCATTCATTGAACTTCGCAAAATTTCTTCTGTTGGTTTTGGCATATGTATTGGTGATAGTTGATACCAAATTGCCTTGCAGGTTTCATAGACAATAGTTGATACCGTTAATCTTCCTAGGCGAAACGACTGCGCCAAAGCACGAAATGACAGCCCCGTTGATAAAAATCTGTAATTAATTTTCAGATATCGAGTTAAAAAAGAAATGGAAGAACTTAAAGGACACATATAGAAGAGAATTGCGTAAAATTCCAAATCCACGATCAGGAGCTGGAGCTGATGATGATCCAGCCACGTCAACTTGGCCCTATTATGAAATACTGAACTTTCTAAAAGATGAAGTGATTCCTGAACGGAATACCGGAAATTTGCAAGATGAAGACGAAGAAACCAATACAGGTACCACATACACCGGTCAGGAATCGGATATGTCTATGGATTCATCATCCACAACTTCATCTAAACGTAAGAACGTCCAGGACATAAGACAAGATTTCCTGGACTTGGAAAATAAGAAACTAAAAATTTTGGAGCAAAATTTAAACAAAGATATACAGGAAAGTGCCACTTATGATATGGAAGATTATCACTTTTTTCAAAGTATTTTGCCGCAAATGAAAAGTTTCACAGCCATGCAAAAAAACAGAGTTCGTCAAAAAGTTATCCAAGCCATCATGGATGAGTCCGCTGTACCCGACTCTTCATATTCATATCCATATTCAGGTTACAGTACACAACAATTGTAAATTATAATGATCATCTAGGGCGCACCACAAACCAAAGCTACAAACCATTAGATTTATCGTATTTTCACATTTATTTAGTAAACAACCCATCAAAATACGTCACACAAATGTATCAGTTACATTTATCCACATTTTATTAAATTTTATTATTATGCCGCACACATGTGTATTTGGTGTGTGGTGTGCCTAAACAATCATTACTTACATTTTTTGTTCATGTTCACCACGTAATAAAAACTTATAGTAGAATTAGTTTGATTGATTTAATTGAAATAAAAACTTATTACCTAATAATTAATATTTTATTGCTTACCTGATTGTCACAAACAATTTCTCCTCTGGTAAAATACATTTCCGAAAACTCGTATCACTCTTTGTGATATGGATTCTAATCTTTGCCAAAATATAATCAAACGTCTCAACTTTCATTCTTGTATATTCAAAGAATCTTTCTGGAAACTGACGTAGTTTTTCATACAAATGATGAAATTCTCCATATTTACTGCGCTCTTTATTTATTTCGTGAATCCAACACAATCTCTTTTTCAAAAATAGTTCGTACTTGAGGTAAGAGCTTTCAAGCAAAAATACATGGTTTGGTTTTGACAAAGCCATTGAAAATAATACACGTTACGATTACACAAAGCTACAGCAACCTTTCGACTGTGTGAATGCCGCGAACTAAACAACCTCCCCTCGCGCCCCGAGCGCGTCGCATGTGTCGCCTGTGTGTGCTCCCTCTATGTAGCCATCTTGACACGGAGTCGCCGCGAATGTTTTAAGATCATTAAAATGCGATGAACTAGCGAATTCTCAGCGAAATCGCTGTTTTTCTCTTTTTATAGTGTAGCCGCATGAATCGCTCTTGCTAATTCGTTGTTGAGCATGTGTACTGTAGCCATGTCATCGCCGAATATACGCCGGAATTTCGCTTGTAATGTAGCCATACCATGTTTTTCTCGTTTCGCTCTTCCAGTCGC
This sequence comes from Standfussiana lucernea, assembly GCA_964057025.1. NCBI lineage: Eukaryota > Metazoa > Arthropoda > Insecta > Lepidoptera > Noctuidae > Standfussiana > Standfussiana lucernea. Next base: position 14,128,869 of record OZ059791.1, on the reverse strand, counting down.
ATCGCAAATCGCTCCCTACTGTAGCCTCAGCCTGAGGATAGGCGACTGACATTATTTGTATTGATTGATAATTTCTTGCATATTTTGCCGTGATGACTCAGCAGTGAGACAGTGCAGACTAACAGTAACAGTATTGTGCCATCGGTCTCATCATTCATGCTTTTATTCTATGGTGTTTTTAATAACTCCATTATTCCGCCCTAATTAAAGCTCACTGTTCTATAGTTCCGACTAAGGACATAATGTCCCAAGTTAATTACTCTCATAAACAACAAGTTGTAATGCCCGTGTTCATAGTCATATTAGTTCTAACAACGGGAATCTATTTCTGTGACATTTGTAACATATCGTCCGAACGGATTCCGAATAGGACTGAAGTTGGACAATTACGTTGCGGTCGCCCGGTCATTCCGGAGTCACATTACTCACTACCCCTCAAATATAAGACCGTGAATTTCCCTTGTGTTATCGAACAAATGTACGGTCTACTCGTATAACGTTCACGATATCTGTATTAGGAGGTTTAACACGCTATGTCGTGACAGGTGATTTGTTGAGCTAGTCAGAAAATAGGTGACACATGTCTGTACTACTCGAAATTCGCAATGAATTTGTCAACCAATAAATTATTAATCACAAGGTGGGTGGACCATGGAAGGCCATGCTCCTTCGAAGGCCAATTATTAAAATTTCGTAGTTATTGCCATATGATGACAAATTCCTTCTATCTACATAAACATCCATCGAACTAGAAATCACAGACGCGGCGGTGAATCGCTCGCGCCACTATTTTGGCAGTACGGTCCCTTGCTTCATTGATATCGGAAATCGGCGACGTTAAAATAAGGTGGGTGTACCATAGAAGGCCACTCTAACAAATAAATAGTTATTATTCGTTTATTTACTGGATAAATGAAACTAACAAATATTTAAGTAATACTTTGTTTTATTACGTAATATATATAAACCACTTCTTTTTATTGTAGATTTAATGGCTATTTATTAACTTTTAGTGTTAAATGACTGATTTATTATAATGGCCTTCTAAGGAGCCTTGTTCCTAGCAAGGCCATTTTTAAGAGTTCAATGAAACTTAAGTTTAATCAATATTGATCAAATCTGAAATTTAAAAAAGTGGTTTATATTTTACGGAATAAAACAAAGTATTACTTAAATATTCGTTCGTTTCATTTATCCAGTATATGAACGAATAATAACTGTTTATTTATTAGAGTGGCCTTCCATGGTACACCCACCTCATATAAACTTTAGGACATCCAAGCCAAGACAACTACTGTACTCAAATCTCCCACTAGATAAACAGGAAACAATTAGCTATTTCAACAACCTTGATAGATAAACGAAGAACTTTTTACTGTAGCTGAAAGTGAACAAGTTCACAAAAACTTCCTTCCTACGTTCACTTTGCAGTACAAGAAGAAATTAAAGAGAAACTCGGCCAGTTCTTTCGTCCCTTGCAAATTGGATGTACTCCTATGCACTAAGTAATGTAGTTACGTGTTGTCGCAAAGCCCCATATCCACATACAGCGCGAAGCCATGAAGAAGATCCGAAGGACCATTCATTTTAATGTTATCGCTGTGAAAAATATGTGTTTCTACTGGATTTTATGGGGTTATCTAATAAACGCGGGGCGGAGCTAACAAATCGTTTATTGTATGTTAATTGTAGGTGTAGTGATTTTTTTTTAACATTTTACCTCATACATATACCACAAATAAAACAAATTAGAACAATATATGTTATGTTTTTCAAATAAATCTGTTATTTAGTTTTTAGTTCTAAATTGGTTCGATGCGTTCGGTTTTTGTGTTTTTTGCGTTGTCCCTTAATGAATAAATCATAACAAAATTAAGACATTACATGGGTAACGAAGAAAGTAGTTTTAAACACATATTATACTACCAGAGCTACTTACGACTAATAAGTACATACCAGCCAATAGAAAATTTAAATAGATACACCATGCCTGTAATACCCGCAAGGTTAGGCAAAATATAATATGTCCCCAAATTACATTACATCCACACTTAGCCAGTTCATGAAAGTTATCATACGATGGCTAAATGGACTTACTGCATTTCCTACTGTGCGGTCTAGCATCCGATCGTGTGTGTAACGAGATTAAGGGCCAAGCAAACAAGCTCTATAATAATTGTGCACGGCCCCTGTGCTTTCGGTTAATTAGCAAACACGGACAGTTAACCGGCCATAACCCAATAACGTGAGACTAATAGTCTGAACTGTTGTGTTAAGGACTATTCAGTTAGTAGACTATGTTTATAGATATTCAGGAAGTTCAGTCCATCATCTGGGTAGCCTTTTCCCAACTTATTTGGGGTCGGCTTCCAGTCTAACCAGATGCAACTGAATACCAGTATTTTACATGGAGCGACCGCGTACCTGACCTCTATAACCCAGTTAGTACTGGGTAATACGATACCCCTTGGTGAGGCTGGGTCGGACTTTCAGGTCACTGACTACCTGTAATTACTGTCAACTGTCAAAGATCTACAAATGACAGCCGGGACCAACGGCTTAACGTGCTTTCCGAGGCACTGAGGATAATATTAGTAGGGTATTGAATTGGGCCAGACACTAAAAACTAGAACCTCCAGCTTAAAATTACAATTCTGAAATCCAAAGAGGATAGGGTTATAGGTCTGGAACAGATAAGCAACGTATTGGCAGTTTGCCAACAACGGCAACGCGAAGAAATCAACTTTTAAACCTTTTAAATTATTATACCAAGCATTTTTCAAGTTATGCCACAGTGTAAAATACTTTGACTCTTACGACGAGTAAGAATGAGGTTGTAATGCTTTTTAGTTCTCAACTTAAGTGTGCTTAACTGCTTATGTTATGATTAATTATGTATTGCGTTTTAATATTATTATGAAGGCTGCTTAGAATAATTGTTAAGTTTACTGTGGGAATAAAATTATTTCATCAGCATTAATTCAATAGCTGGTGTTATTTTAGTTTTGCAAGGAATACGCAACATTCAAATCTTATTTTGAAATTCCGTTTTTAATATTAATTAATCATCATTCTCCTGCCCTTATACCAAGTTATTTGGGGTCGGCGCAGCATGTTTTCTTCTTCCATACTTATCTATTACTCGCCATCTCCGCAGTTACCTCATTTCTAGCCACATCATCCTTCACACAGGTCATCCATCGTTTCTTTGGTCTTCCTCTACCTTTATACCCATCGAAGTTCACACTCAAAACTTTCCTCACAACATTTTCCTCATTCCTCCGCATCACGTGTCCATACCACGACAACCGATTACCACACAACTTTTCAGTCACCGGCGCCACTTTCAGACTTCCTCTTATGTACTCATTTCTTATTTTATCCATTCGCGTAACACCGCACATCCCCCTTAACATTCTCATCTCAGCCACATGCAAATGCCTTCCATTCATCCCGTTTGTGGCCCAAAATTCTGATCTTTTCTTTTCAGTTTTTAATATTAATTGTTTATTCTAAAATGTATTACAAAATGATGATTTTTCAGGAAATTTACAATTGATGTTCAACAAATGCGATCTCTACAAGATAGTACAATATGGTATGTCTTATTGAATAATCATAAGGAACAGCACTTTATTATCTATTGTTCGGGCAATCATTATATCTATCAAGATATCAAATAATACTTTAATAGTAAAACTAAAAATGACAGTATTTTAGAAAACTGATTAACTATATCTAATACTAGCGGAAACGATAACAGCCAAATGTTTAGATAAAACCCTAAGTTCGAAGCTCACACATAAAACTTATCCTTCACCATTCTTACTACAAACAAAAAGCTTCGGAATGGCTAGTTAACATGAATATTTCCCTAACGAGCACCACACAAAGCTCGTACTCCTTTTGAAAAAGCACGTAAGGCGCCTGTCACACCGGCGGCGAAGCTACTAGCGATCGATTATTTCCTCGCTCAAGAAACGCACTAAAGATTGTAGGTTCCGCGATAAAAAGAGATATTTAAATAGCAATACTTGATCGCTGTCTGTTGACACCGCCCCAGCGAGAATACTGTCAAACAAATAAATATCTCTTTTTTAGTTGCTAGCTCTGCTGCATAAGCATTATCAGCCTATCATAATGTTCCAAATGCTGGGCACTGGCCTCCTCTCCTTGAGAGGAACAGCGGGTTGTAATCCAACAAGCTGGCTCATTGCGGGTATGGATGTCACACGTCTTCGAATTTTTGGTTCTGGTTTCCTCAAGATGTTTTCGCTCACCGTTTTGAGAGCAGTAAATCAAAAAGTAAAATAAAATACACAAAGTAATGTAACTGCTTGGGTCCGAACACACCGACCTATAACTCGTTAGGCTGTGCTGTTACCTCTGAGGAGTAGTTCCGCTAATTCGGCTGGCTTCTCGCTAATCGCCGGCAGTGGGACAGTTGCTTATATCGTGCATTTCTGTTCTATTCCAGTATTCTAATATTCAGGTGGCGACATCTGGGGGGTGTGGGCGGTTCGTATGTTTCTATTGTAATAGCGGTAATTACGAAACGGGCGGACGTCTTATCAATAAATATTGTATGTGGCGTGTTGTGTGACTGACTTTTGCCAAATAAAGAATATCTTAGTTACACAGTCACATTATTTCAGCGATATTTAAATGCTGGAGATAAAGATTGTAGGTATACGCCCGTAGAAAGCAAACTAAGTCACTCTAATATTTACAGCTGTATGTAAATTGATGCATCTACAAGAGTGTCACGTTTCGCCTGTACATACATCTTAAAACCTTCAAGAATATTTAACTACAAGTATATAAGCCACCAAATTATATGTACCCACATACTTACCACAGCATGTATAATATACGCATCGTCGAGTACGCGAAACACTTCTTCAAATATAGCAAATGTTGGGTTTTATATTCAGAGCCACGGAGCAAGGTGGCAGACAAAAAGAATGGCTGTACTGCCATACAAGTACACTGTGATAACACGGCCACAGTATTAATACTCAGTATTTCAACAAATGGTCGGCTCGGAAGCACACAGGCAAAGTATCCACCTTCATTTTTATATCTATGGTATTCACGAATTCTAAGCAATTAAGCATGCGTCAGGTAACAGGTTACTCGAATGCCCTATCTTACTCATAGTTGGGGCTGTCGCATCGAGACAAGTGTTTCATTGTATGTGTGTAGAGTTCAAACAAATAGTTTAATTGACAAACCTAAGCGTTTGATTTCACAAAAAAGAACCAGTTAGTTTACTAGTTATCTCTATACTGTGACCTGGCCGGCCACAGTCAAACAAAATCCGTAGGACAATGAGAGATGGCGCCTGCAGTGCACAAACATATTTACATACGTATAGCTTACGTGTTATTTACTTTGAAGTTTAAAAGCTACAGATTCTATTATTTAAATTGGATTACCTATATCACAGCGGTAGGTTTTGGAATTATTTATTTCGAAGAAAGTTGTGTCTTCCTTTTAGTTTCAAAGAATTTTGCTACCGAATATCAAGAACCATGTTTTGGTGAATAAAATGGAAGATTGATTTAAAATTTAACATAGAACACCACAGCAAAAGTATACACAGATATTGTTCAACATATCTATGTATACCTAAGTTGGGAGTTGATGTGTAAAACCATTTTATCGGCTGACTACGCAATAGTTATTAGAAATACTTTTTCTCATGGAAACACTTAAATAAAGAGAAAGGAAGATACAAGTATCATGGAAAGATGTATTGTGAAATTCTGTCTTAGATATCGTCCTTTCAATATTTATTTACTAAACGTTTACAATTTACATAAGAATGCTAGTAAATATTATTCAATCAAAATCTGTAGAACAATAACATTTTTACAAAATAATTATAAAAAGTGCATTATCTTAACCCTCATATCGTGTACAAAAAGACCAGATATTGAAGTTCCGCTACTGATAACTTACAATAAATATATCTAACCCTGAAAACATTTTGAAATATCGCAACCAGTCTAAGTGATGACTGAGTCTGAATGAATAATACCCGGAAATCACACATCGAAATTAAACGAGCAAATGCATTTATCTAAAATTATGAAACTCAAATAATGAACATTGGCACAAGATCTAAAATCTCAGAAACTACTGTAATGTAACAAAGACGGTTACACTGTAACACGGTTTTTCTCTGTTTACGGAGAACGTAACGAGTGCTAAGTATGGCAACAAACAGGTAGGTACCTTAAAAGTATGTTGACTATATTTATATTGGTACAGCTACCTTAATACCGTTTACCATAACGTATCTGTTCCAATAACCATAACTGATAACGTTACATAACAAACTGTTTGTCGACACTTATTTATTACAGAAATGGATGACAACTGAACTCATTCTGAAGACAGGTTTAAAGTAAACAATCCTTTATTATCTGCTCTTCAAAATGGTTTAGAGAAGTGAAAAAGAATGCCCTGATAACACAAGAAATTATACAAGTTATGTCAAAAAGATATGACGGTCTTAAAAGAGATTTGATAATGGACCCAGACTCGCTTTTAAAAATTCGGGAACTTACTTTTATATAACTACTTTCCTGCCTCTGGCTTTCGAAAGATATGGATATTATCTCTGCATTACTTTACGGTATACTTGCACGGTCTCCCTCATCCCAGATTTTCCTGGCTATTGTAAAGGGACTTTGAACAATAGCCCCAAGTAGCTTTGTTTAAAAACTGGTTAGCAGACGTGTTTTCTGGTTTTTCGAGTCGCGTGCGGTTCCTGATGAACGCACGAGCAGTTCTTTTCAACACGACCCTGGCAATAAGCCAGAAACTACATAGCAAGGGTAAAGAAGATAAAATGTGGATGCTTTGTGTCGTCACAACTAAGACCTTTTGCATAAGCCGGAAGCATCTTGTGTTACAGAAATATCTACCACGAGTCTGACCAAACTATCACTTTGTTTTTTTTTTCCTAATACATATAACTTCTCTTATACCAAGAACCGCCGGAATCCTCCTCATAATCCATATCTAACTAAACCCAAACAAAAACTGCTATAATAATTTCCACTCTCCCTCGAATTTCGAGCCCGGGCGCCGAGCGCTAAATTCTCATACACGTCGACGTTCGTTCAAATAACTACGTACATAAATACGTGTGCTGTGTAAACTGAGTACTGATATCGTCTGAACGCGTTCATTCATTTTTCTGGCGAGTAAGAATCCACGGGCGGCGGGGCGCGATAAGCCAGCGAATGGCCGCCTACGTTGCCTATAGCAACGCCATTTCATTGGAATACAATTTTGATGAAGACGAATTGAATATCACGGCGGAATTCGCTCCATTCATTTGAAAGTTTGAAACGGAGAATTTGAAGATTTCGGAACTGCAAATATCTCGTATTTTAGATGAAGCTGTGAATTGGAATCTTGATTGTCCTGGTCACTTTACTTTTGAGGTGTAGATTGTGTTTACTTCCTGTATCGATAAAAGTAATGTAATCACACTAATCACCATTAATCAAGCTTAGCTGACGTGAACGGTATCTATAAATCTGCATTTTAATGTTAGATTTTAATATGAAAATACGATAGTCTAGTACAGAATTTGAAATGGCGTGCAAGCGGACGTAGGCGTGATGGCGCCAAAACTTTCGTTTCCGCCCTGTAACTCGTCGCTTGCCCCCCTCCTACGTCGCCTGCTTAATGTCCCGCATTTGATAAACACGCCCCTTTTTATTTATGCCTAATGTTAGTATTTTAAATTTTCAAACACGTTCGTTCTGAAATTCCAATCAAATTAATGGCGAAAAATTTCATTTGAAATTCGAAGCAATTTCTTGAAGAAACAATAAACGTTAAAGGTATCAAGTATATGGAATATTGGAAACGTAACCTTCAATTACTTATTTCAGATAACAACGTAATTTGAAGTGAAATATTTATAAAACTTCCACTCCTACATTTCATGATTCTTATATCAATCAAAGATCATCATCATCTCGAGACTACGAAGTATTTATGCAATCCGTACCAAAGGACCATTTTCGTATTATTTTTCCTTAACACTACTTCAATCAAATCATCAATTCCCTCAGCGTAATATTCTCGGACGATAGTCAGACATTTTCACACACCTACTCGTAACTCAAGGATCAAAGTACACTTTTCAAGTGTTTCAAGTTCGTACTAAGACATTACTTCAACCCGTATAATGTCTTCAGAGCCCACATTAAATAAAAGTCGTTATCGTGATAGGCTTCAGGGATGTTAGAAAAACCTGCGTATCAGGACTGGAAAAAAGTAGCAAACAATTTTCTATAAGGTCGTATAAATCCACTAGGATTTGCTTTCCGTAAACCCTAGGGGTTCTTAGCCACCTATTTTACTACCCGTGCTAACATTCGTTTTTTCCGATAGGCACATTTTTGTGTATTTTATGGGAGTCATTTTGAGAATATTCTTTTCAGATGGTAGTTTGCAGAATCAGCAAGCTCAAGTGGTAATGGGCGGGTCGTCTGGCTGAAAGACTGATAGCCGTTGGAGCTAACGAGTGCTAGCGAAAACGACAAGTTGACAAAACTCGAGTAGATCCGCTATAGACCGATGACCTGGAGATGGTTTCTGAGATTGGGGATATAATATGAGAATAGTGGAGTTAGTAACGGCAGACTTTATTACACATGTGTTTAAGTTTGAAATAATCAATCTTGAAAACATGTCCAGTCAGCACATTTTTAACCGACTTCAAAAAAAGGAGGAGGTTCTCAATTCGGTTGTATTTTTTTTTGTTTGTCACCTCATAATTATCGTCGTCATTTATGAACCGATTTGAAAAATTCTTTTTTTTTTTTTAATTGAAAGGATATACTTCCCGATTGGTCGAATAGAAATTTCATCAAAATCGCTGAAAAAAATGTCATACAAGAGAGTAAAAACTTTTTTGCAACCAAATATCAGACTTTCAAAAAAAAAAACAAAAAAGTGCAAAATAACTTTACTTTCGGAAGTCGGTGTCAGAAAAGTCAATGAAACAAACAACGAATCACCAACTTCAGAAAGTAAAGTTATGTTCCACTTTTTTTTGTGTTTTTTTTTGGAAGTCGGTTATTTTTTTGCAAAAAAGTTTTTGTCTTTTATTTTCAAGTTAAATTAAAGCACCAAATTACTGCTGCGGTAACCTTAGGCGAACACAGGTAAATTACTGCCAGAAATCGCGGTAAAGCAATAAAATTTTACATTGAAAGTTGTGTTTAAGTTAAGCTATAATTCACAATGAACGTCTAAAAGCCCTGGTTGAATCTCGACATTTCATTGAAATAAAACCAGCTTTTCTTATTCCATCGATAGGATTTTTTGCGTCCATTGTAAAGGAGAAATGGTTTGTGAATCGACAATAAGAAGGTACGTCTTTTATCTCTGGGTATTTGTGCATAAAGATGAAAGCATAAATAAAGGCTAGCGTAGGGATGGGACTAGCATCTTTCATTCAATTCAATATTCAAATGATGCCATTTTTTTTTGTATAAAAGATCAGAAAACCTATTTCACTATTTAGGCATTACGTACGGTACAATTTTAAAAACCACTTAGTACTTCGGTTATTCTACTTGTCAACTAGACCGGTAAATCGTTGGCCGCCCTCAATAAAATGGCTTCGTCCAAATTGCAAAATGATCGATCGAAAATACGAATGAGGTTGGTTTCGTGTGTAAAACTTTGAAGTGCTCCTTAAAACTAAAGCAGCTGGTACTTGTAATAAAGTAAAGAGGCAATAATGATAAAGAGAATAGGGAGGACCCAATTTCCCGTGGGCGGTTTGACGATCAGGTTGCAATATTTATAGCTCCAGTAGGTACTGTACAAATATAGCCGTGCGGTACCCACATAAAATACTGGGCACACGCGAGCCACTGCTTATCACACGAAACCTTTTGCTGTTAGCCCCCAAATGTTCGATAAATGATAAACTTGTTTAGTTTTAGAGGACAAAATATGAATCAACCATTTAAATATCCGTCACCTCACCGCTACCTTGTAATAAATAAGCATTCATTTCTCACGGAAAACTTGTGATATTAATGTCAAAAGTCCAATGCCACAGACCTTAACCATACAACGCATTCATAAATACACATACAAAAAGTTTACCGCTTACAAAGTGCAAACTACAATCGAACACTCGCACTCGGTAAACGAACAAAATTAAAAAGTCATCAATCGAATGTGCCGAAAAGCGATGCAGAATAAACCGGTTATAAAAATAATAAAAAAAAATGTTTATGAAAGGGAAATTCCCGCAAAATACGACCGAAAAGCGGTTTGAAAGCGAACTGGACTAGGAGAAAATCAACAAAAACAAAATGTTGTATCGAGTGGGAGCCGGCAGGAAGTCCACGCGGGGAAGTGTGTCAATGTCAGCGTATCGGGGCTTTTTTACTCGGTCTCGGTGAATTATTGTACACCGAGCCCAGCCAATGTCGAGTAGTACAGCACTGTCAAATATGTAGGCGACACGACACGACCTCAACAAAATGGCTCATGAAGCCAAGCTCCCAAGATTTCTAGACGCAAAAACTTATGTAAAGAAACGATATTGTATTTACCAAAAGCCGCAGTAATTCCTTGACCTTATATCAATTGAGTTAAGGTAGGCTTAAATGTCCGAAAAGAAAGACCCACATTGAAGAAAATTGGAAATAAACTAGTAACTTAAAGTATATGAGCTGCGGCAGGGTCTGAAGAGGATTTACATAAGATTTCACGATTCTAAAAAAAGATGATGTAGGACCGGTCGAAAATACTGGGTAACGATGAGGTATTACGCGAAAAAGAAATGGGACGCACACCAAGGCCCTTTGCTGGGCCTGTGATCTATTTCAGTGTACAGTTATCTATACAGTGTAAGTGTATGACTAACACAAATACCAGTTTATATTTAGCTGTATACTCGAACCTGGCACCGCCCGGAAGTCGTTAGTACATCGGTGCTTGACCTATTATTCGGGAATAATTGCTGGGAAACAATGAGCCTACCAATTTCGACTGAGGTTGATCAATACAGAGGCCCTTAAATGAAAACCGTGCAGATCGGTTTTAATTGCGAAATAAGTTGTAAGCAAATAAGGAGAAAGTGAGAGCAATTTTAGTTTATGATGTTAAAATGTTGTACTGTTTGTTGTGTTCATGAACGCAGTCGTTATTTCGTGTACCTACAAATTAGTCAGTGTCAACAAAGAGTACTAAGTTCTGCGGTTTCTAGCTCTATTTCATTTTCTGGTCCTTTAGCGTTTATTATTTCAGTTTGAACGCAAGCGGATGAAAAGTACGTTTGAAACGTCGGGCATTACCTCCGTCCGTATGTCAGCTCAAATGGGTGCGGGACTCAAACGCACGCCCTCGTTCCACCTCTACGTGGGGCTTCACGATTCCAACCGACCGACATTACGCACGTAGCTGGGCTATAGCTACCTCTATATTTCTTCGTTTTATCCCTTATTCCAGGCCCCGGAGAAGCCGGTAAGTAGTGAGAACTGGGTTCAGTAATACCTGAAGTAATCTAGTCTGTAACATGTCGCAATAGAGTTCTATAGTGCATGGTAACAACAACTCTCCCACACGTGTGTGTATAATGATTGAATACCAAGGTTTGAACGGTAATGTATCTGGTTACGGTACAGACTACAAAGTTGCTTGATAAATTGTAAGGCGTGTAAGATGGGAGCTTGCCTTCGTCTAAACATGATTTTGTTGTTCGAACAACATTACTTACGAAACCTTGAGAATCTTCTTTTCTTGTATTAATCTGACAGTTTAATCAACGTCAATCAATATCAAAAGAATATTAATGGTCTAGCTTCTAGTGTGTTCAATTTTAACTTTAGATATCGCAGACAAAGAGCGAATGAAACTGCGAAATTACGGACAAAATTTAAAAACCGCTTTCGATATAAAAGTTCTACGAGGAACGTTTCCGCTGAGTACAGGGGGTGGCAAAAGTAATCGACTAATCGCTACCCTTACTCCCCATGAACCGCCTGTCTGTTGGTAACGGCTAATCTTGAGAGCCGAAAGTTTCACGCCAGCGTATAAGACGCTTAAGTGATACAGAGTAGACAGGGTCCTTCCATGGCACGGAATATGGGACACGCATAAGTATAAAGCTTATTATACCATCGGTAACGTTGCTGTCTTGCACTTGTGTAATATTGGAACGAGAGTATATAGAAGTAGCATTTAGTATACCTCTGTTAAATGGAACTCATAATATGAAAACGTGAGAGGACGTGGGGTGCTACATAGTCATATAAAATTAACGAAAAGTCTAGTTTACATAACAATAACTCTTGCTTACTAATATTCATGTGAAATTCTGTACTGTAATCAAAGTATCTTGTGCTGGAAATGGGTTTACCACAGCGAGCGATATAACTAGGCACCTATGTATGTATTTATGAATTTCAGACGGTACACCCCAGGCGGAGCGAGGAGGGCCGTTGTTAGGGCATCAGAACCGGTTTTTCCCGGTTCCAAAAGAACCGGGAATTCCCGGTTCTGAGAGACCCTGATAGAACCGGTTCTGTAAAACGAGGAACCGGTTTTTTCGGTTCTTACGGCTCTCTCTTAAAATAAATTTAGAAATAATATTATCTCTATAATACTCTTTATGCTACTCGTAAATATCAAGTTATTATCCAAATTTATTATTCAAACAGAATATATACTGATAATTCACTGTTAAATTAATAAATAACGTTATAATTTATTATTAATGATGAATCTTTAAGAAACTAACGATGTTTTTAAGGGACATTAAGGTAAATGCTCCAGGATACCCCGCGAAATTCAAATTTTTGACAGTTGTTTTGCAATTTGCAGCTCAGTCTCGGATAGTATGGTAATAAAAGTTGTATTCGCGGTAATGACACATACTATCCGATAGTGAGCTGGCAATTGTAAAAAACGTACGACTATTTGAATTTCGGTGATAACTCTAGAAGCTCTCACCTTCCTTAACAATCTCTGGTTGGCAACACTGGTAGACGCGCTGTCGCCATTTTGTTTAGTTCGACACAAACAAACGTTGTGAGTGGGTGTATTGTTTTGACGCCGATTTGACAAGTAAGTGACTTTAAATATTATTGCATATTGTTATTATTATCAATCAATTGAGAATATTTATTTTAATTGCTATTAGTTAAGTATTACGCTTTCACTCTTGTGGACGGAATAGATAAAATAATAACTTGGACAGCGACATGATAAAGTTGTTACACCTATTTATTTATTTATCTTTTCTCACATTACTTTGTTTTTTGGCATCCAATCTGATAATTATTGTGAATCATGAAAATCTCAGTTATACAACACAAGGTAGGTAATATTTCAGTTTTGGCACTTGGTAGAACACGTGGCGCATGCTACATTAAACTACTTATAAATTGCTTAGTAGATAAATATAAATTAAATAATCATAAAAAATAACATTGTTGCTCAGGCGGGACTAAATTACACTGGTTAAATGAGCAGTGTTAATATTATGTTCGTGTCAATTTTTGGTTATAAAAGAAATGCCAGTTGCCTCTCAATGTAAAAGTTGTGAAAAACTTTTGCATTAGAAGTTCGATTGCAAGCAGCTAGGCCGCCGAGTGTTCAAACATTCGACCAACTTGCTTGATGTCAATAACTTTACTAAGAAAGTTTATTGAATTTCAGACGCATCTTCCGGTTGACTGAATTCCTTAACAAACTACAAAAGAATGGATTTCGAAGAGGTGATTAATAAGGCAGGAGACAAGGCCTCTGTTTGGCACTACTTTCTGAGAAACAAAAATAAAAGTGAAGCAAAATGTAAATTATGCCAAAAGATATTAAAATCAGGCGGTGGTAGCACGAGCAGTTTACAAAAACATTTGAAAAACGTACATAAACTCAGTTTAGAAAATCCAACTACGTCAGCACAGGGTGGTGCATCTACTACAAAAGAACTTCCGAATCCCGAAAAAGAAATCTAAATTGACCCATTTTTTTGAGAGTGATGCTAATCCAAGTATGGAAGTAATGGTGTCTCGTATGGCTTCGATGGATGGAATCTCACTAAGAACATTTATATCATCTCAAGATTTAAGGTACCTTTTTGAAAAAAGCGGCAATAAATTACCCAAGACTGCGGATACCATTCGAAACAAGATTATCAAGGAAAGTGAAAAAAGAAAGCTAGAGGTGATTAGTGAGATTAAAGCGATTTTATCTCATGAAAAGAAGTTTTCAATATCATTCGACGAATGGACATCCAATCACAACAGAAGATACATAGGTCTTACTTGGCATTCACCAGATTTTGCTAGAAACGCTTTTCGAAACCTTGGTCTAATAAGAATTCATGGCTCTATGAATGCAGCAAAATGCGTTCAGTTAATTGAGTCCAAGTTGAATGAATATGGCATATCTTTAACTCAAGACATTGTTGCTCAAACCACAGATGGCTGCAGCCTTATGGTTGCATTTGGGAAGTCGCTAAAGTCTTACCATCAGTTATGTATTGCTCACGCAGTTCAACTAGCAATTGTGGACGTGATGTATAATCGCAACAAAGACATCGAGGAAGACGTAGAAGCGCCACAGATTATACTGGAGCAGTTGGACGAACTTGGCAATTATGATTATGACGAAGATTTGCCTCTATCTGAATTAGCTTTAAGACTGCGAACTGGCGAATTTAGTAACGAAACTGATGATGGTGAAAATAACAACGATGAAGACGATGGTGCTGAATTCAATAACGAATCGCCATTAGCATCTTTGCCACCACAATCGTTTAGCTATTATCAGCTCATATCTAAGGTACGAAAAGTGGTAAAAATTTTCAAAAAGTCACCGACTAAAAATGATGACGTCCTTCAAAAGTATGTTAAAGCTGATTTTGGACAGGAGTATTCTCTACTTTTAGATGGAAAGACTCGCTTGTGCAGCATGGCCACCATGTTAAGTCGTTTTCTAAAATTAAAAACATCTATCACAAAAGCACTAATAGATTTGAACATTGATATTCAGTTTACTGACGACGACTGGAGACATATATACGAGTTAAATAATATATTGGATATAATAAAAACTGTCGTGGAGGCACTATGTCGCCGTGATGCAACATTACTTACAGCTGATATTTCTCTCAAATTTGCAATAAAAAAATTGCTTGAAATGAACACTCATCTGAGCAATAAAATGGCGGCTGCATTGCGTAAACAATATGCAAAACGACGACTAGTCCAAGCAGCAATATTGCAATATTTGACCAACCCGGAGAAGTATTTTGATAACATTGAAAAAGAAGATAAAACTGTTTTTTTACGGCCTACGAGTGATGAGATGCTGCGGGAAATCGTAAACCTCATTCAACGCACAAAACAAAGTGTACCTCTTGATTGTACGCCTGATTTCAGGAGACATGATGATGATGATTTACAAGAATCTTCTTTAACAAATGAAGAAGAACTTAATAAGGAAATAAGTCAAGCTACTGCTTCTGCTCCTGAATCGACATCAAATGACATCAACACTACTATAAGGGTAGAAATGGCTTTGTTTGAGAATGGTGGTCAGAGACAGCGAGGACGATACCTATCGCTCGCTTATCAACATTTACTAACAATTCCACCCACTAGTGTGGAGCCGGAACGTATATTTTCTTCCGCCGGGATAGTCTGCAATAGACTCCGTTCGTCTTTAAGCGACAAAACTTTAGACGCACTTATTTTTTTACGTTCCTTTTATTTAGGAAAGAAGAAAGCCAATACGTAATGCTCAATTTAATCATTAATTTTTTTTGTAATTTTTATCATTTATTTACAACTTTTATGTGCTTGTTGATTTGTTTTGACTGGATTTGTAAAAGTTCCTTTAACTAGCTTGTAAGATGGTTAATTTTTTTAAGTTTAATTTTTATTATTTCACTTTTTGATCTCTGTAGTGTAGTAAATTATAAAGAACTGATTGTAACTGATTGTGAAAATACTGAATTTTAAAGAACTGATTGTTGCCAAAAATAGTTAAAAACGATGTTGTAATTTGAGTATAATTAAAAATATATATAAATATGCTTACCAATAAAGTGTGTTTTATTTAGACCCTTTTCAACTAGAATTTATGAAAAAAAAACCCGAAAGAACCGGGTACCCGGTTCCGTCTAGAATTTAGAACCGAAAGAACCGGTTCCTAAAATAGGGCCGGTTCTCGATGCCCTAGCCGTTGTCGCTTCGCACTCATAAATCTCTTCATATATTATGTAAACATTAACAGAAGCCGCTGTAATTATAAAACAGGGGCTGTCAACTGTTTAATGTTAAAAAACATAAGGATTTAATCCACGCTACGGCTTGTTATCATATGAAATGTCGCGGAACGTAATGCGGATACAAATTAGGAAGTCGGGATGGTAATTGAAAGTCCGAGGATGGATTAAAAATGTTATCTCGCTGGGTTTATGTTTTTAGAAATTTACTGCGAACTAAAAACGTGAAATGATTTGTTTCTGCAGGGAAACTTTTTTAATTTTGAACCCGTAGGTTCACTCTGCTGAAAGAAAGGACGTGAGAGCCAGAAAAGGTACCCTAAAATATATTTAAGTGAAGGAACAAAATTTTGCCTTTAATGTGGATCAGGTCCAGTGGTTGATGTCCGAAAAAGAATTTAATGTTGTGTTCCCAAATAAGTTATTTCAGAATTTCTTATTAACAAAAGATAACCCGCGAACTGCTTGTCCACAAACAAAAAAAAAAGGGCAGGCAATTAATGAATTGGCAGTCTTTCAAACCAAATTAATCACGATATCAGTAACTGCATAGCTAATGGCCTAATGGACTAATAACATCAAGAATCCTGATTTCAGACAAGTTATCGAAAACCACAACATTCATTACGTAGGCTTAACCACGTAACTAATCACATTTTTTTCCTCCGATCCATAAAAAATAATGTAGACTGGAGACTAGAGAGCGTGTGTAGATTGTCTGTAAGAATTTTGATGAAATACGTCAAGCCTCAGTATGTAGCCTGTAGGCATGGCAACGACAACACATCTTCGGTAAATACAATAAGAACTGAGTAATATCATCCGAGGGATAGATCCGTTAATGTACCACGTTCCTGAACGCGCACCAAACAAAAGAACTTGCTCTATTGTTTTTTGTTTCATCACTACCAATACTGAAACTGGCCTTCCGTATTCGCTTCGGGGAATTTCTCACAAAAATGGAATATACGCCGCTGATACAACGATATTTCGCAGTAATCCGGGTATTAAGTATTCTACGAAAGATAAACACTCCCTGTGTTTATCTTTCGTAGCAAGATGTCAACTCAAAAGAAATGGGTCACTTACTATGGTGATAGATAATGACAAGCTAGACTTTATCACTATTTTTTGGTAACTTTAAACCGTGAAAATATATATAGACTAGGTAGGAAAATAAAGATATTTTCGTGAATATTTATATGCGAAATGATCCAAGGACCAATATTTTCTCCGACTAAAGGACCAGCTGTATTCAAATTCTTTGAAAATTCCTGAATATCAAACCTTCCACAGAACCCACACGTATAAGATTCACTTCCATGTTCACCTTCTATTTAATACAGGTATCATGTAATATCTGTATGAATCCTCACGGTCCAGGAGTCAGCCAGTAACTTTATACGGCGAGTGCGGTCACAACCGCCTTGCTAACTAAGGACGACTTCTATGACGCCAGTTTATCAAGAATAGCTTTTGCCCGCGGTTTCGCCCGTTAGTTTGTTGGAAATTTTCGCAAGGGAACGTGCTACCGAGATTAAATCCTATGACCTAACCATGCCTTGCCCATAATTGTGTTCCGAATCTCACCCAGTTAATTCCCTTCAGTCGTTAAAGGTGTGAAAACTTAATTTCACATTTATAATATCATCAGGTCTCGCTGCCTAGTGGTCGCAAGCGCGACTCCTGAGCCTGAAGTCCTGGGTTGATTCCGAGTCTGTAAAAGTGTTATTGGGTTTTCCCATCGAGAATTTGTGCCCGGTTGATGGCAATATTGTATTGTATATATATATACTCGCCCCCATTGTATTGTACTGTGTACAGCGGGCTGGTGTCCGCAACTCCACGTTCAAAGCGCGTATTTTGCGTACGGAAAGGCTCGCTCCTATTACACGGGACTTAAACATAACTAACAAACTATTAGGTACACCCCTGCCTAACCTTTCGGGGATTACAGGCGTGATTTTATGTTATGTCATAGGTACTACTAGCCTGCATCAGCTTCGCCCGATGACGGCTTTTCATACAAAATTTCAGGGTTGAATTTTCCAAAATCCTTTCTGACCGGATGCCTACGCTACGTCATAAGAGCATATAATAAATCTTACCCCGACCCGTCCAGTGGTTTGGAGCTGTGTGTTGATGGTCAGGACAAATGATTTTATGAGTATAGATATAATAAGGGTAGATGGGGAGGGCACTTACAGTATCTATGTTCCACGGGTCGAACCTGTAGTTTGTTAACTTATTAATTACTAGCTTTGGCCGGTCGGTAGTATTGCTCGCGTGAAAGTTTGTAATGAACTTAAGGGGAAAACACCCCCGGGATAAAAGTATATTGTCTTATTAACTCAGGTCATGGTATATCCGTATGCCACGTGCAAATCTGTTTATTCGTTAACGAGTGAAAAGACTAATATAGAATAATTTATAATAATATTGATTTGATTAAATTGCTATTCAGCCCTCTTCCTCCCTCCTAATTTTTGCGTGCCCGACAGGGTCCATATTGATCTTTAATTTGTTTATACCATCTCTGTAACATATGGAATGCAATAAAAAGTTGAGTATTGAGACAGTACAGACATCACTTTCGCAAACGTATAATATTAGTATGGACAGATAAGAGGGTAATTTTAGTATTTTCCGAGATTCGGACCTGTACACTTATTAATTCTTCGATAAGTTTTTTAAGACTCGAATTTTGAGGAGAAGCAACATATTTTCGTGAAGGTTTGGTTTAAAATTAATTACCTACTAACTAAAATGAACTATACAATGGCTTCATTAAGGAAGCGCCCGGGTAGACCGCGAAATTCAAATTTTCTTACGTTTTTTGCAATTTGCCGGTCATTGTCAGGCTGTACATTGAACAAAATATGATTCGCGGCTATAATAGGTATTTAGTTACAGAATTATAATCATTAAAATCATCAATACAACCCTCAAAGTTCATACATGCCATTGAATGACTTTTTCATGAAATAGTTAATTTATCTTTAAAATAAATAGTTAGTTTATCTTCTGGTACAAATGTCAACAGAGATAAATATCAGCGTAGGCAAACTGCCATTCAGTAGCAATATTGAATTCAAGGCAGTTAATTATGTTACACGTTATTAATGTACCGATCCACATTGCGGCCAGAGTGCTATGCTGAAAATACTTAATTAATTTAATTAAACATATTTAATTTGCAACAGCGGCTCTGTGCGTTACAAATGTTAAAATTGAACGTTGAAGTGTGAAGTTACAACCATAAATTGCTCAATCAGACTGATTATGGCACCTGATTGCATACTGAATTTGTTTTACTGACTTTATGAGATCAACTGTTAAATGCGAAAGTAACTCCGATCCTATTAATTTTTCGCGCCTGAACGACTGAACGGATTTTGATAGCTCACAGGTAGACCATGACTCCTAGGTTAGGATATAGAAAACTTTTATTCCATTAGTACGTTCCAGAGGAATAATCTCCATTTTCCAAGCAGGCGAAGCTGCGGGCAAAAGCTAGTGCGGGAATCAACTTACCGAATTAACTGTGAATCAAATCATAGTTGTTATACAAACGTTAAAATTATTCGAAACGATAGTCAATAAATCATGTACAGACTCAAGACAGAGCATTGAACGGCTCTATTGCGATTTTATTATGATTGACAAAGCTGTAGTGGGCAAAGCGAACACGTCACAATGACGCCCGCGCCCGCCCGTCGACGTCACGCGCCAGCTGATCGCACGTCGCACCTACTCGACCGGTGTAAACAAATCATAGTAACGCTCCCACGCTCGACTCGCGACTAGGCACAGATTATAGAATAGGTCGCATTCATATTTATACGCAAATCGCGACTCCACACTGAATAATTAATAATTCTGAATTCTGATCTCGGTCTACTTCTTCTTAGCGTGCCGATGACAATTCAAATTGAGTCAGCCCAATATTTGGCGACGAGTTTGGCACTTTCAGTAGCGTCCATCAGCTCCTGTGATGTGCAAACAACAGGACAGGCAGGACGCGATATCAAGTGTCCCATTCTGATCTCGATAGTTACCAATTAGGTATGTGGAAAGTTGGCACAGTTGTGACGTATTGCGCTATCAATCAATTGTTGTCCACTTGGACATTTAATAACCAACGTGGAACATAACTTGTCGTCTCGGGTTGCTAGTTTAACTTGTCTTACATTTCGCATGCGATTATTATCTAAGCGATAGGCTCCCAAACCGGCCACGGTCATTTTATTTAGTTGGCAACAAAACAATTTCGTCATTATAGTGATTTATAACGGGGTCAACGGCTACCGGGCGTCGACATTCGCGTCACTGAGGTACAAACTAACTTATTGTTAGATATTTAGGTTAACCAGCTGGTTTGCATATGGCGGATGGTTAAGATAAACCGTATGCCAAGCAACACAATAGAGAAACCTAAACATCTTGTAACGCGTGGGTGTACTAGGTAGTTCTACGTATATCAAATTATCCAGCAAGCAAAAATGTTACCACAAAATCTTAAAGGTCATCGGTTCATTAATCTCTGAAAACGATAGATTAATGGAGTATCTTGATGTTCTAGAATGAATTAATTAAAAACATGTAATGGTATTTGGCAGCGTGTAATTAGTAGCTGAAACATGAAGCGAAAGTACCTATTAGTATTTAAAAATAGTACAGATCCAGTTAATTTGATGGCGTCCGAATCTGATATCCGTTTACAATAATGAGAATAAATTAACATTTTACTTTTTAATAAATAAACATTTAACTAAATAATAGAATTTCCATGTCGACCGGGTCGTGGTACAAAGTAAGAAGCGAACGTTAACAATTACTGCGTCGAAGCATCGTGGACCATAGTTACCCATCGTGGGCCATAGTTACCCATCATGGGCCATGATAACGATACTGACGATGCTCTCCGAACCGCGGCGCGCAGACCGTGATTCCCTCGAGCGGACGTTGTATTTGCATACAGACCGACGCGCTATTACAGGCTATTACGTACGTACCCTACCTTACCTTACAATTAATTCAGGAAAATAATACGATTCTATTAACTCACAAGTTACAGGGTAAACAGGGTGGAAGGCACACCGACGCGAAAACGGTAACCACGTGCTCAGTACATCATTCTGAACCCCACCCCCCCCCCACATACAAATTTATCATCGATAATTTAAAAAAAAAAACAGCTGTTCCATACATTTTGACCGTGTAGGTATTGCAGTTTTGTAGGAAACAGCTGTTTTTTTTTAATAACCGACGAAAAATTTCTATGTGGGTGGGTTTTAGATTGATGTACTGAGTATGTGGTTTCCGTTGTCGCGTCGGTGTCCCTTCCACCCCGTATAAGATCTTTTAGTCGAACGACGACGGCAATTCAAGACACAATTAGATTACTTCTAGAAAAAGAAAACCAATATCTAATTAGCTAACATAATTTACTACCTGGAATGTCTTCGTACATTGTAAGGCAATTTGTGCGTAAAAGTAAAGTCGCCATTTGCGATCAAATTAGTTTAATTATTGTGCCAGAGTACAGTGAATAACGAAGCTATAAAACAGTAGATAAGCGAGCGGGTAAACATGAAACAACGAGAATTGAAAAATAAACAGAGCAAATAGTGGCCGAGGACGAAGCGCACCTGCCGTTCTGGTCACCACACCCGCACACCTGCGAGTAGCGACCAACCTGCGTACTGTTGCTATAGAAAAAAATATACCATCAGCTGCATGTTTAGCAAACTGGAAGTCACTGATATAATTACAAGCAAAAAAGCGTGAAGAATGTTGTAGCATGAAAAATTTCACACTACTCTGTCGCCGTAACGGCGAATAAATTGGTAAACGCCTATCCAGAGAATGTTGCCGTCATATTTCATAATCCAAATCATATTTCAGCGGAGGCGGGCGTAGTGGCGACCGAAGAAGGCGAGACGACACGTTCCGAAGAAATATATCGCCTCGGCGGTGAGGCGGCGAGGCTGCGAACTACGCACAAGATATCTGCCATCTCCAAGCGAGGCTAGGCCTTGTGCGGTTTATCTCCCCGCCCGACTCGACGCCGCGCCGTTTGGGAAATTGCGTACACAGCAAACAAAGAATTGCACATCGAGATAAGGAACCGGAGCGTATCGCGCTTATGAACGCCCCTCGACTCCGTTCGCCACGCCTGACTGTAATAATCTAACAAACGAACACCGTTATTCCCCCTTCGATGCTCTTCATCAACTTCAAGTACCATCGTTATAACAATGTAACAAACAAACATGACATTTATGTAAAAACAGAAGGCAGGCGTAAATTATAACGTGTAATCGAACGGCTGCCGCCATTCGGGTTCGTTAGATAACACACGTGCGTGACAGGGAGCTCCATTAAGAGATTTCTCTACATACTCGCGCTAGGTCCGAATCCAACCAGCCTGTTAGTAAATGAAACATCATGTAATGGAAACCTACAGAAACAGAACATTATCGGTTTCTCGAGACATTGATGCGATGTACGTAATGCGGAAAGAAGCTCGATTTAAGTTTGATAATCCGAAAGCTGCTGCCCGTCAGAGATAGGGCAGTTTTCGACGAGGGTCGGGAGTCCGTACGGACGCTCTTTGGCATGGGACGTTTCAAAGGGAGCTTACGCCTAGTTGGCACCAAAAATAGTCGAATTTTGGGCCGACTAAAAAGCTTAAAATTTAAATGGTAACAATGTGGAGCGTGCGCGCGCTGACCACGGTCATTCGATAACCACGCCGTCCGATCCAATGAGTACTTAACTAATATTTCATCGTTTACACACGCAAACGTGCCCGAGCTGCCATTGTGTGTAAATCCAAGCACGTCGACCTAAACAGATTAATTCCAAACGTGCTGTACTTTATGTCAATCGATACCCACGCAAATAAGTATTTAAATGATTTATAAAACACGAAATTTTAAAGAAAGGATAAAAGTTCCCAAGGGTAGAAATCCGCAAATAAAATAGCAGGAGGCAAACGCAACGTCTTTCATGGCCCTCTTTCGGAAATATCACTGTGTGAGGAATTTGGGGGCTCTGAGTGTCATGACTGCCTTCGCCCGATGGCTTTTAGGGTGACGTTCTGTAGGTACTAAGTCTGGAAATGCGAAGGACCGAATATGTCGTTCGGAACTATTTCACGAATTCTGCAAAATAAGTTTAAGAAAAATACAAAGAATTTATTTCCATAAGCCCTTTCAATTTCCACATTATCTTCTGCTTCTTTGATCGTACAGCGAATTTAATGGAAGCCGGAAGTCGATATAAAAATAACATTTCGATAAATTATAACAGCGGAGATGTTGAAAGTGGATGAGAAAAATACAGTCCGCCTATAAAGTTACCGTTTTCTACTTTAACGGCTGCGTAACGTCGGACGTCAGAACTGTGATCTCGTGTTTATTGGTAGAACACCAATAGAAGTTTTGGGAACAGTTGAACTAGCTATAAGTTCGTGGTGCACGTATTCAGCCGCCGCGCGTCTCGACTCACAAAGCGGAGTCAAGTTACCAACAGAAGAACACGTCGCGGTCGTCGGGAGTGCGGGGCAGGCTGTGGTGGCAGGCGGGGGGGGGAGGGGTACACTCAGCGACGTGACATTTTCGCAAACAAGCCACGAGGAGCGAGGCAGGGGCGCCGTGAAATTTGCAACCTCGGCGCCAGCCGCCATCCAAACGGCCGCGAAGTAACGCCAGCCTAATGGGGGAAATCGATGAATAAATTCGGTGATCCGGGTCTCACTACACTCGCTGTCCGAAAGTAGATTATCGTTAAAATGTGCACATTTAGACGAAAATTTCCATTTTCATGTAGAATGATGGCGAATGTCATTACAGCAGGATTAGCGGCAGCCAAAATAAGGGTAGGGGTGACAACATTCGATCGGGTGTTGTGTTAGTGACGAAGATTTGTATCTGTTTTTCTCTACTTCATCCTTAATGCGAAATACGAACAGGGCAAAAGATAACATGATCTATTATCTATTTACATTGACAATGTTTGATAATAACGTATAATTAGCTAATCTTAAGTTTTCAAAACATACAGTTACGCACAACTACTCGCATATTTTTATCTAGCTTATAAAGTTATGGAAATGGAAAATAATCTACTAACATACTTTCCCTTGCCAAAACAAGAATAGTCACTTAGGCTTAGGTTAGGAGGTTACGACCTAACATTAATTTAAGTAAGAAGAACTCACAATGTTATTCACAGTACACAATAATAACTTATGCGCGAAACGGAAACTAAGCACTTAAGGAAAGGTAAAAAAAAAACTGATAAAGAAACCGCATTGACTTGTAGAAAACATATTAAAACCCCCAAAGGAATCATCTCAATAACTTAATCGCTAGTCGGTCACAAAAATACAGCATGCGTTTAAAAGGACCAATAAAACAATGGTATTTTTCCCCCAACGCAAAATGTCCGCCTTTATCGTGAATGGCTTACGCGGCAAGGTACCACGACGATATAAAAACACAGCGATGTTATTAACAGAAAATATTAAGGGAGCAAACCCACACCGGACAAGCTTTAATTATTACAAGGGACTTTTATAAATACACAGAATTATTTTAGAAATTTTTCGCGTTTTCTTTGTTGGTCCTAACTTCCTAAGTGCTCTGAAATCAAAAAGATTTTTTTTCTTTCATGATGATATACTATAACAAAGGCCATTACATTAGTAAGTCAACCGACATCTTAAGAGATGTCGCTCAGATGCTTAATTGTTTTATCACATCAGACGCGGCTACGCAGTGTGATAATGCAAATGACTTGAGGCTTATAAATCTTAATGAACATCAACATAAAACTAGTCGTGACAAGTTTATTTGATTTTATTAGCAGTCAATGTCAGATCATTCGGTTGCGTATTTAAGAGGAAACATTTCATTACAGATTTGAGAAGGAACTATTCTGAAATCTATACTAAAATTAAACTATCTATAAGTTACGTAACTTTATCATGAAATTCCTCGACCAGTAGTCGAGCCTCCATTTATTTTCGCGTGGGTATTGAAAGTATCGATTATGTTAATATGACGGGCAGCACCATCTTTAAATGTTTTACTACTCACTGAATTCACCAATCTCGACGCCATCCTCTTAAAATTACAAGAACAAGAAGAGAAGCACAATTTCAGATCTTCAATTGTGATTGAAATATCGATTGTTTCGAAATGAAAGGTGTTCAGATCAAAAATGTAAGTGTATGGAAAGTTGGAAACTAAAAAGAGTATGACCAAAAAACCTATCGCAATGCATACTCAAGAACGATGTTTTGCAAAACATTGGGCAATATTTCACGTAAAAGTAGCCATTAATAAGATCGAGATACGAAATGTAACCGAACACTGAGCACATCTGTTCGATTCGCTGGCGATATAAATTAGTTATTAGATTCTACTGGTTATACAGTAAATGTACTGCAACGGGTTCTTAATTACGGCATCTGACATGTTTTCCAATGACAAAATATGGGAAACAGTCTGCCATTAGAGACAGAAATAATAATGTTCATTTATAAACGGTCTGTGTTCCGTGAATTAATCACTTGTTTGGGCAAAAAACGATTCCCCCCCTTTTGCTGGCATGCTTTGAGTCTCATTTTAACTTTATTCTTATCTACCTGCTATTATTTCGTTGCCCAGGTAGTTTTATCTCAAGTTCATCTACTATTATCGCAGCGTGTTGATCTAAACAAATTAGTACCGTTTCGCAAACTACGTAACGGCTCGGCGCCAATAAAATGCAGCAAAAAATTCACTGCGAATACTTCTTGGCTGTCTTCGCGTTTCTGGAGGTCATCGGAACCCGCCACATCGCCTGAACACTAGAGGTTCTTAATTGTTTCAATATCCGCGAACAAAGAGTGACTTTTTATCAAGCTTTTTACAAGGCAGGTAAACCATTATAAAATTCGTCAAAGAAACTAAAAGCCAACTAAATGGCTGCTTCTTAAAAACACTTCCAAAGAAATAACCCTGACTGATCATTACAATTTAATCGGTTCGGATACTTTGCGGTTTCATACTTCAAATCTCTCGGAATATCAAAATAGCAAGTTAGGTGGAAAATCGAAACTCTGTCACTTGGAAAATCGCACGAATTTAAAATGTTCCCGTTATATGCGCGGTAAAAACGCAGCAGTGGAGGCGGATCGCAAGTTACGGGTTCCGTTCATGTTATCAAACTTGAGATTTCTTAAATAGCTATGTTCAATATTCATGAATGTGACATTACATATCCATCGATAAAAACTTGCGTAGCGGGAATATAACAACTAAAACAGAACAGTAATTTTTGAAACATTCAACAAACGGAACATGTAACCAGTGTTACCCATCCACACTTACAATGACGCACGCATGATATACGGAAAATGCGTCACTTAACATTCAAGCTTGGTAATAAATGGATATATTCACTTATTCAGCCAAAACAATACCGAGCATTAGAATAATTCGTACCTGAAGTCTAAAACTTCAGTATACAAACGCTACTGCATTCGAAACGAGTTTTATTCCTTGATAGATTTGGTCCTTTAGGTCGGCTTACTTGAAAATAGGCTAGTGGTCTATTATGAGTCAGGTTAACGGGCGCTTTATAGTTTCGGCGTGAGAATGAGTCACCAAACACCACAGTCGGCGTTCGTGCCTCGAGCGACATGACACCAAATGGGGATTGCATTTCATGATAGGAAAACTTGATGGGAACAAAATCGATAACATGTCTGCCAAAACGGTTGTGCCGCACTAAAAGCCTCATTAAAAAATGTCGTTAAATCCGCCGAAAATTGAGTAACTTGTATAATGCGTTTGCAAAACGATCGCAATACCAATATTTTGACAGTATGATATTTCCTCGGCACGCAAAACTGTGCTTAAATAACACATTTCACTGGGGAAACAGTCGGTACCGCTACATGTCTACTTCAACCTTATTTGCTGAAGATTGTTTAAATCTGAGTCTTATCTTGAGTGTCGTAAGTCATAGCTTGGTTTGATAAGACGGGTCTAGGTAAATGGAGTTCGGCCAGCCAAGAGGTATCGGCGGTAATGTAGGCAAATTCGCAAATCTCGATTGTGATGTGGGTGGCCGTTAGCCTCCGTGTGAACTGCTAGCCAGATATACTGCGTAAGATAGTTTACCATCACGGGATAACTGTTACCAAAATTAGCTGCGACTGGTTGTGAAATACTGGAGCCGGAGACTAATGAATTTAACATTGATATTGAAAGCACCTCGAACGGAAGACAAAACTGATAGTATGGTTAATCCCACACTAGAGCGCATGCTTCAAATAGAAGTGTTCGTTCCATTATTAATTGAACAAATATAATTGGTATCTTATTCTTCTATTCATGTAAAACAATAAACAATGAAACAAACAAGAAATTCCTAATTGAATTCCAAAAACCTTTATAATTTCGAAATATGCAACATCATTTAAGTTGATAACTGCCATAACAGGCATTTCCTTGGCAATAACAGATAATCAAGAAGGTATAGCACTATATTAAAACCATTAACAGCCGTATATAAACATAAAGTAGATAACATAAATAGTACACCATTAGACCTGCACAATAACACAAGATCGTAAGAATTTATACTGAACGCGGTACTAAATTCCTTGTTAATGCAAAAAGAATGTAAACCTGCGGTCTACGAGTTGAGATTAGGGCATCGAGAACCGGCCCTATTTTAGGAACCGGTTCTTTCGGTTCTAAATTCTAGACGGAACCGGGTACCCGGTTCTTTCGGGTTTTTTTTTCATAAATTCTAGTTGAAAAGGGTCTAAATAAAACACACTTTATTGGTAAGCATATTTATATATATTTTTAATTATACTCAAATTACAACATCGTTTTTAACTATTTTTGGCAACAATCAGTTCTTTAAAATTCAGTATTTTCACAATCAGTTACAATCAGTTCTTTATAATTTACTACACTACAGAGATCAAAAAGTGAAATAATAAAAATTAAACTTAAAAAAATTAACCATCTTACAAGCTAGTTAAAGGAACTTTTACAAATCCAGTCAAAACAAATCAACAAGCACATAAAAGTTGTAAATAAATGATAAAAATTACAAAAAAAAATAATGATTAAATTGAGCATTACGTATTGGCTTTCTTCTTTCCTAAATAAAAGGAACGTAAAAAAATAAGTGCGTCTAAAGTTTTGTCGCTTAAAGACGAACGGAGTCTATTGCAGACTATCCCGGCGGAAGAAAATATACGTTCCGGCTCCACACTAGTGGGTGGAATTGTTAGTAAATGTTGATAAGCGAGCGATAGGTATCGTCCTCGCTGTCTCTGACCACCATTCTCAAACAAAGCCATTTCTACCCTTATAGTAGTGTTGATGTCATTTGATGTCGATTCAGGAGCAGAAGCAGTAGCTTGACTTATTTCCTTATTAAGTTCTTCTTCATTTGTTAAAGAAGATTCTTGTAAATCATCATCATCATGTCTCCTGAAATCAGGCGTACAATCAAGAGGTACACTTTGTTTTGTGCGTTGAATGAGGTTTACGATTTCCCGCAGCATCTCATCACTCGTAGGCCGTAAAAAAACAGTTTTATCTTCTTTTTCAATGTTATCAAAATACTTCTCCGGGTTGGTCAAATATTGCAATATTGCTGCTTGGACTAGTCGTCGTTTTGCATATTGTTTACGCAATGCAGCCGCCATTTTATTGCTCAGATGAGTGTTCATTTCAAGCAATTTTTTTATTGCAAATTTGAGAGAAATATCAGCTGTAAGTAATGTTGCATCACGGCGACATAGTGCCTCCACGACAGTTTTTATTATATCCAATATATTATTTAACTCGTATATATGTCTCCAGTCGTCGTCAGTAAACTGAATATCAATGTTCAAATCTATTAGTGCTTTTGTGATAGATGTTTTTAATTTTAGAAAACGACTTAACATGGTGGCCATGCTGCACAAGCGAGTCTTTCCATCTAAAAGTAGAGAATACTCCTGTCCAAAATCAGCTTTAACATACTTTTGAAGGACGTCATCATTTTTAGTCGGTGACTTTTTGAAAATTTTTACCACTTTTCGTACCTTAGATATGAGCTGATAATAGCTAAACGATTGTGGTGGCAAAGATGCTAATGGCGATTCGTTATTGAATTCAGCACCATCGTCTTCATCGTTGTTATTTTCACCATCATCAGTTTCGTTACTAAATTCGCCAGTTCGCAGTCTTAAAGCTAATTCAGATAGAGGCAAATCTTCGTCATAATCATAATTGCCAAGTTCGTCCAACTGCTCCAGTATAATCTGTGGCGCTTCTACGTCTTCCTCGATGTCTTTGTTGCGATTATACATCACGTCCACAATTGCTAGTTGAACTGCGTGAGCAATACATAACTGATGGTAAGACTTTAGCGACTTCCCAAATGCAACCATAAGGCTGCAGCCATCTGTGGTTTGAGCAACAATGTCTTGAGTTAAAGATATGCCATATTCATTCAACTTGGACTCAATTAACTGAACGCATTTTGCTGCATTCATAGAGCCATGAATTCTTATTAGACCAAGGTTTCGAAAAGCGTTTCTAGCAAAATCTGGTGAATGCCAAGTAAGACCTATGTATCTTCTGTTGTGATTGGATGTCCATTCGTCGAATGATATTGAAAACTTCTTTTCATGAGATAAAATCGCTTTAATCTCACTAATCACCTCTAGCTTTCTTTTTTCACTTTCCTTGATAATCTTGTTTCGAATGGTATCCGCAGTCTTGGGTAATTTATTGCCGCTTTTTTCAAAAAGGTACCTTAAATCTTGAGATGATATAAATGTTCTTAGTGAGATTCCATCCATCGAAGCCATACGAGACACCATTACTTCCATACTTGGATTAGCATCACTCTCAAAAAAATGGGTCAATTTAGATTTCTTTTTCGGGATTCGGAAGTTCTTTTGTAGTAGATGCACCACCCTGTGCTGACGTAGTTGGATTTTCTAAACTGAGTTTATGTACGTTTTTCAAATGTTTTTGTAAACTGCTCGTGCTACCACCGCCTGATTTTAATATCTTTTGGCATAATTTACATTTTGCTTCACTTTTATTTTTGTTTCTCAGAAAGTAGTGCCAAACAGAGGCCTTGTCTCCTGCCTTATTAATCACCTCTTCGAAATCCATTCTTTTGTAGTTTGTTAAGGAATTCAGTCAACCGGAAGATGCGTCTGAAATTCAATAAACTTTCTTAGTAAAGTTATTGACATCAAGCAAGTTGGTCGAATGTTTGAACACTCGGCGGCCTAGCTGCTTGCAATCGAACTTCTAATGCAAAAGTTTTTCACAACTTTTACATTGAGAGGCAACTGGCATTTCTTTTATAACCAAAAATTGACACGAACATAATATTAACACTGCTCATTTAACCAGTGTAATTTAGTCCCGCCTGAGCAACAATGTTATTTTTTATGATTATTTAATTTATATTTATCTACTAAGCAATTTATAAGTAGTTTAATGTAGCATGCGCCACGTGTTCTACCAAGTGCCAAAACTGAAATATTACCTACCTTGTGTTGTATAACTGAGATTTTCATGATTCACAATAATTATCAGATTGGATGCCAAAAAACAAAGTAATGTGAGAAAAGATAAATAAATAAATAGGTGTAACAACTTTATCATGTCGCTGTCCAAGTTATTATTTTATCTATTCCGTCCACAAGAGTGAAAGCGTAATACTTAACTAATAGCAATTAAAATAAATATTCTCAATTGATTGATAATAATAACAATATGCAATAATATTTAAAGTCACTTACTTGTCAAATCGGCGTCAAAACAATACACCCACTCACAACGTTTGTTTGTGTCGAACTAAACAAAATGGCGACAGCGCGTCTACCAGTGTTGCCAACCAGAGATTGTTAAGGAAGGTGAGAGCTTCTAGAGTTATCACCGAAATTCAAATAGTCGTACGTTTTTTACAATTGCCAGCTCACTATCGGATAGTATGTGTCATTACCGCGAATACAACTTTTATTACCATACTATCCGAGACTGAGCTGCAAATTGCAAAACAACTGTCAAAAATTTGAATTTCGCGGGGTATCCTGGAGCATTTACCTTAATGTCCCTTAAAAACATCGTTAGTTTCTTAAAGATTCATCATTAATAATAAATTATAACGTTATTTATTAATTTAACAGTGCATTATCAGTATATATTCTGTTTGAATAATAAATTTGGATAATAACTTGATATTTACGAGTAGCATAAAGAGTATTATAGAGATAATATTATTTCTAAATTTATTTTAAGAGAGAGCCGTAAGAACCGAAAAAACCGGTTCCTCGTTTTACAGAACCGGTTCTATCAGGGTCTCTCAGAACCGGGAATTCCCGGTTCTTTTGGAACCGGGAAAAACCGGTTCTGATGCCCTAGTTGAGATGCGAACGAGTATCGATAACTATACATATCTTGTACTCGATTCTTGTCAAACAAGAAGTATCGAAACTTGGTCCAAAGACGAAACATGTTCCTGCGACATCAGTGTTTTCAGAAGGCCGTTTCTTGTTGCAACAAAAAGTTATTAATTTTAGGACTGATACTGAAGAACGTTAACGACAACGTTTCTGATAAAGACCAATGAGTGGGGAAGGTCGTCCCAAGTCCCAATCTGACCAATGAAGTCAAGCTATTTCGAAATATGAAATAACATTAAAATATTTTCAACGAATGACGATGCTTGGAGTTAACTATGCTAACACCACTGGTTTCAGATACCTTCTCCATTTATTAGTCAATTACATTTTTACTCGATGCTTAGGTAACTATACTTTGCTGGATACCCACCCTACATACAGCCTACAGGGTAGTTCTGCATCAGTAAATTGAAGCCCGTTTACACGGCAGCGGTCCGTTATTTTTGTTGGCCCGTTAATTGCATGATACGTTTTGTTTGATAGCGAATGTTTATTTGAGCGAACTGATCACACAACGTTGGCGTGTCGATTTCGCAAAGGACTTCAACCAAAATGGGCTAACCGTGAACAACCCTATTGGGAAAGAAGGAATTCATAAATAATTTAGTAATAATATTTACTGAACATTGGTCCCTATTCGGGAGTGTCAATATAAATAATATTAAAAACGAATAAAAAAGATTTTTAATTGATTTGTATTTGTATGGTGACAGTGGCGTTGAGTTAGGGTTGCCTAAAGAATAAAAACACAGAAAAAATAATATCGATATTTTTGATGTTTCGATTCGAGAGCTTCGAAAAATTCAAATGTTTTCCTGGAAGACCAAGCTTTGCTCTGGTCGTTGGAGGGTTCATCACCAGCATCACCATCATCATCTTAACCTTACATGAATAAAAAGATATACTTTACGTAGAACAACATTTTTTTTTGAGATGGTAAAATCATCCATTTATTTCTCCCGCTCTAGGGTGGAGCGGAAGGGCGTGTCAGACTTTGACTGACTAACACTGTTCAAAGAGGAGACTTACCGCCATGATTATAGCATGCCCACGTAGAACAAACGTTGAAAGTCGTTTAGCCTATATCGGGGAAAAATAGTAAGAATCGTTCGTAATTGGTAATTCGCCTTCGTTCGTTTGGGTTTTGTTCGTCGTGGTAGCGGGTATTATTAACACGTGCTTTTCTTGAAGATTCTTATTGGAATGCGGCGTGGTCCATAACCAAAAGAATTACGCAAAACAAAACAGCACAACACGATGGAATCGATTTCAAATCGAGTGTTCGACTGACAGTGCAGAGAACTGGCAACACTGACCCAGACCCGATTGTCAAATTGTCAATGTCAAAATGTCATTCGCTTATCGCTTTGCGTTTGCGCTCTTTTTCGTATCGTATTAAGAATATTATTTCGACTTTAGCTATTTTTGACGACTTGTGCTGTTCAAAATGGATTCTGATGATTTTCTAAACGACGACCCCGGCTCACTCTCGGACTCAGTACCCGCTTCAAACGTTAACCCTAGCATTTCTCCGAATAATGAACCCGCTTTACATGGACTTATTTATATTATTTAACCAATTTGATACAAAACTTCTTATATATATGTTGTCTTCCTACTGTAAGCCACTCAATAAAATCAATAATAGTGCAATATATTTATGTTCATGTTCAAGCCCAATCGCCATACAAAGTGGTGGATGTCCTTTCGAACTCGAGTCTGAAAACGAATGCAAAAAGACTAGATCAGTGTAAACTTACCAGGAAATACAGTAATAGATAGGTCAGGAAAATCGGACTATTTCTGTGTTGCACAGAGTGTATACGGGCTTTTGTCTTGTGCCTTTAAGTGCTGTTTACGCAGTACTTTCTCCGAGGATATTTACCACCGGTATGTTTACAACTTCAACAGTTTAAAACAATTACTTATATCGGCAAACAAGCGACATTACTATTATAAAAAATAATATTTATATTTTATGACAATACAATATGACAGAACTGATATGATTGACGACTTGAGGCATATTACACGACCATTCCGTTCAGCCGACAGGATATAAGTAATAACGATCCATAGAGCGGTGGCAGTGCGGCAGATGGGCAGGTGTTCGCGTGCCAGCTGTCACCGCCATTTCCTCGTCCCTCACCACACCACCTGTGGCCCTCGAGGGAAACCAACCAGTATTTTACGTGCTCATAATGTATTTCAAATATTCTCGAATTGGTACATTAAGCGAATGTTTCTTCATTTCCACAAAAGTAATCAATGTCGAAAATATCAGTGATTCTAATAAAATCATTTGATTCAATTATTATACTAGAGAATTTAACCACAATATAAATATGGACAGTATGGAAACTACCTACAAACGCTCGAAACGATACGTTCACACAAACATGTGCAACGACGAGACTCATAGGTGACCGGCGCGGGGCTCTCAGTATTGAGTGCCGGCCGCGTCAAAACGAGTGGTCACGTTAAGTTTATCTCCGCGATCTTTTTAAAAATGCCACGAACGTATTGCGTAGTATACGACTGTTTGAACTCGGCTTCATCAAAACCGGAGCTATCGTATTTTAAACTTCCTACTGATTTTGAAAGGTAAGAATGATTTATTGTTATTGTTATAATCGTTATCGAATTATAAGTCTATTATTATTAAGTCGTGTGATCGATAATAACAAATAATGAATTCGTGAACTTATTTGGAAATCCAGGATGCGGCGGTTTTGACGGTATTTAAAGCTGATAAATATAATAAAATAGCACAGTATTTTTATACAAAAGTTGTTGTTTACGGAAGGTAAAAGTCCTGAGTTGTAAAAGTGGCCACCAGCTTGAACTTTTTGTTTATTAAACAGATTGCAACACCTACAAAACTTGTAAAAGGTTACGCCGTAATGACAAGTTATGCGTTAATATTAAACTGTTTTCCGTGTTGAAACTATCGTATTTTGCCGAGATTAACCGACGCCATGAGATTACCTATTAATATTGTACATATTTGTAAGCTAGTTATTTAAATTCGATTGATTGATCACTACAGAACAAAAATGTAAAAAAAAAACAATATCAAAAACATTAAAGGTTACAACCCTATTGCTTCAATGGAGCGTAGGTAATTATGTCCCCAACTAGGCTTAGTTTTCATACTGTCCATATTTATACTGTGATTTAAATCGGCGTTCGCAGAATAATCTTAAAGGGCCCTACAGACTCACGCCGAGAACCCCCGAGAAGCGTGAATGTGATTGGTTTCTCGCCATCTCGTTCTCGCGCTCGCCTGTTTTCCGATCGGTGTCGGTCTTTTTGCCCTCTGCAAAGGGTTTCTCGAGTCTCGGGAGAAGGCGCATGAGTCTAGAGACCTTCTCGGTTCTCGCACTATGTCCCGGCGAGCCTTCTCGTCAAGACTTCTCGCGTGAGTCTGTAGGGCGTATAAGACTTGGTAATCAATTAATTAATTTTCTACTTGAAACGTGCCGTTCTAAAATGTCCAATGAATCAATGGAACGATGCATAAATATGAATGGTTTAATAGGCAATTAAACTCACGAATGGACAACTTAATATGGATGAAATGTGATCCAGAACGCGAGCTTACCTGTAACAAGAAATTAACAAAACATTAGAAGATATAAGCAAGTTTTTGCGTCACTCATTGGAATACAAAAACCACGAAGGGACAACACGTTTTTCGGTAGGTATTTAATAAGCACTTAAAAGGAATTATACGGGGTGGAAGGGACACGGACGCGAAAACGGAAACCACATTCTCAGTACATCATTCTGAACCCCTCCACATAGAAATTTATCGTCGGTTATTAAAAAAAAAAAAGTGCAATCCCTACACGGTCATAATGTATGGAACAGCAGATTTTTTAAATAACCGACGAAAAATTTCTATGTGGTGAGGGGTTCAGAATGATGTACTGAGTATGTGGTTGCCTTCCACCCCGCATACTAAAATTGTTTATCAACCAATAAATAACAAACGTTTCGGAAATATAAACGGATGACAGGTGAAGTCTTGTAACGCAGTTTAAAAAACCTAGCGTTGAAGTGTCAGTCAAACAGCTTATATGTTTGCAATTGAAAAGTGAACAGCATGTAATGTTTTTTGTTAGTCTACTGCATTCTGCAATCACTAGCCTTGTACCCACTTAGAATAATGAAATACCCAATGAAACGTATTTATTCTTCGCGAGAACAGTGGATAAACTTAGATAGTTATTATTGTTGCTAAGTATAAGCAAACTGGCTAGACCTTGATAAACATTGCGAAGATTATAAAGGCCGGCCATTAATTATTCATCTACCATTTTTTTACTGAAACGTGTTTTTGTGTATATTTTGTTTCATTCTCAGGCTATGTAGCACGGTTATAGCCTGAGAATGAAACAAAAATAATTCCACAGGGGAATAAATCTATACTAATATTAATTTAATAAATATAAAATTAAAGAGTTTGTTTGGTTGAACGCGCTAATCTCAGGAACTGCTGATTCGCATTGAAAAATTCTGTTCGTGTTGGATAGCCCATTTATCAAAGAAGGCTATAAAACATCACGCTGCAACCAATAGGAACGGAGC
This sequence comes from Standfussiana lucernea, assembly GCA_964057025.1. Taxonomy (NCBI): domain Eukaryota; kingdom Metazoa; phylum Arthropoda; class Insecta; order Lepidoptera; family Noctuidae; genus Standfussiana; species Standfussiana lucernea. The sequence goes on along the minus strand of OZ059791.1, from coordinate 14,092,489 downwards.
ATTAATCAAAAATGTTACGCTAACGAAGTTGCGCCGGTCAGCTAGTATTTTATATTATGCTTCAGAAATATAGGTATGGGATTGGTCGTTTTACCCTCATGCTTTGAAAATGTCAAAAAGGGCAAAAGGATATTCTTTTGTAGGTATTCATTTATTTAAACATCCCTTGTGTATGAGAGACAAAGTGTGGGTAGAAATGAGGTTATTGATCTTCATTCACTAAAGTATGTCAAGGTCAGCTTCCAGTCTTACAAAAAAGAGCAAGTACCTAGTTGTTCAGATGTTCTTTCTTTTTTCAGTTATAATTATAACGCATCACCTTCTTGAATTGGCCCAGAACTTAGCAACGAGCCCTATCCTTTAGCACTTAGGTTTATTTAAAACTTCCGAATCACAATTCTGGTTTTAATGCATAGAGGATAGTCATGCAAATTACAGCCGAAAATTCAGTCTGAAGAAGTGTGGCAATCAATACAAGGTAGGTATAATAGGTAAAACTCGGTAAGCGAGTGTAATGGTACGTTAATAAGCTAATTACGAGGTGGTTACTATGTTGGTCGGGTGGGTTCATTGTACCCGAGCGGAAACGGGCTGGGGGCTGGGACGCTACCAGTAGCCCTTCCATTGTGAACAAATAAAACTTCCTCTATAACGGCTGTCTGTAGTTACATAGAAACATGCTCCACATACATTTAGAGTTACTAAATGTTTACACGTATCAACTTTTATAAGAGATTTTCTTCTACGGTATTGTTAGGAACATATATTATGTACTTAATAGTAATTCGGCTAGAAAATCGTTGCAGTATTTTGCTAAGTGTACAGTTGTACACATACAAGATATAGTTTTGCATCCTCGTCAAAATTCAGGAGGTTGTCATTAAGGACGTAAATAATCAATTTTAATTACGGTACCTGGTCAATACCAATAAACGCTGCATTTTTTGGTGTTTAATTTTGATACTATTTCAAAATGAAGCCCTTCTTAAAAGAGGAGAATCACCCGTTTATCGAATAAACGTCTGCGTTTATTCGTGTGTGAAAGCGCGGTTATAGAGCTAGTATTAAGAGCGTTTACGCCGTCCATGCGCTGTTTGACTCCAAAACAGTACTTTTCAAACCCTTTATTTTACAAAAATGATAATTACTAATAACTTTAGGAAATTTCGTTGTCTCAATAGTTGTAGAAAAAAATATTTCAATTAATAGAGTATTGGTAAATACTATCAAGATAACTCAACAGAGGTTTTCTTAATTTCCCTTTCAGCGTCAGTTTCGAAGCTCTAATTATAGGAAACCACTGGCAAACCTAATTAGATTTTTTTTTTTTTTTACCTATTGCTAAGATCCTAAGGAAAATAGTTGGAGAAGAAAATTTTGTGATTTAGGTTTCTTTATATAAGAAATTAAAGTTCAAACAATGTGGAATATTAAGGAATTAAAATGATTTTTTCACCGATATATCTTACTTAATTTAATATAATAATAGCATAATATAATAGAAGAACATATGCTTTAAAAAATCCAATTTAAAATTTTAAACGGGCCGCGTTTTAATACTGGTGGTGTACACTTACCGATTTCCGATATTAAGAAAAAAAATTAAAAAATACCTACCCATTTTATTATTGATTCGGGTTGAGAATCATAAGCATAGTTACCTCCTTGAATTTGACGAGGATGCCAAGCAACAGCCTGTATTAGTGATCATGACCGTAGGCATACTCGGTCGAAAAAAAAAAATAACCCACTGTGTTTATGGACTTCGCTGAAAATCGATCATGAAAGTCCTTATTTTCGAAAAGAGTTAAAAGACTACATTATACCGAAACACAGATACTTGGGTATGGTTACCATCGGAAGTGAAAATAATTTGATTGGCAATAAAGAATAAATTGTCACGAGACATCCGAGTAACGAAATCAATGTTACTGGAATGTACGGAATATGAGAGTCCATTACAATATTAATTGTTGTTTGAAAGTCGTAAATATTACAGACTAGCTACCCGCGCAACTTCGTCTGCGTATCATTTTTGATTGATGCTCCGCTCCTATTTGACCGCAGCGTGATGTTATATAGCCTACAGCCTTCCTCGATAAATGGGCTATCCAACACTTAAAGAATAATTCAATTTGAACCATTAGTTCTTGAGATTAGCGCGTTCAACCAAACAAACAAACGCTTCAGTTTTATAATATTAGTAATTTAGTATAGATAAGATAGCGTCAACCAAATGAATGAAATCAAATACGAGGTGTGATAAGATTACTGTCTGTTTGTCTCTCACTGATTGCAAGTTGTACTCAACTCAACATTGATTGCGCCCTAAAGTGCACTATGGTTCGCGTAGACTGCTCAAACTTGAGTATTCAACTGTCTATCTATTAGTATTTAAGGGAAAGTTGGTGGCTATCAAAGTAATTCATCAATCACATTCCATAACATTATACAACTAGTCTTTTTTTCATCGTTTTTAATAACATAACATCACGCCTGGAATCCCCGTAGGATAAGGCAGAGGTGTACCTAATAATACATTCACATTTCGCCAGTATTTATGTTTAAGTCCCATGTAATATGATGGGAGCCTATTGCCATCAGACGGGTACGAATCCAGACTCCGTGCCTGTTACTGAGAAATTCCTGATGGAAAAACCCAAAAGCACTTTGCCCAACCCGAGAATCGAACCCAGAACGCCATGCTCAGCAGTCGCGCTTGTGATCACAACTACCAACGAGGCAGAGTGGGCGTTTCATAATTCATATTTTAATATAGACAAAAATACTACATTGCGTGAATCAGAAAAAAGCTCTATAATAATAATTATCCTCCCAAGTTACATTTTACTCCACGTAATACAATATTGTTGGAACAACCAAATAGTAAAACGGAACGCAAGCAGTGAAATGAAAATAATCTATGTTGGTCGTTAAAACATAACAAGAAAAACCACAAGCTAAACCCGCTCGTAAAATATTGTTAATAACTAACTACAAACTAAGCGGCCCGTTTTCAGTTATTCCTACAAGGTGTAGTTTTGCATCCTCGTCAAAATTCAGGAGGTTGTCATAGAAGACGTAAATAATCAATATAAATAACGGTACCTCTAAATAACGGTATAACGGTCAGTAAAAAAAACGTTGCTTTTTTTAGTTGTTTTAATTTGACACTATTTCAGAATGAAGCCCCTCTCAAAAGAGGAGAATCACCCGTTTATAAACGTCTGAGTTTGTTTGTGTGTGTGTGTGAAAGCGCGGTTATAGGTCAAGCATTAAACAGGCCGCGTTTTAATACGGGTGGTGTACACTTACCGATTTCCGATATTAAGAAAAAAATATGAAAAATTACTTACCCATTTTATTATTGATTCGGGTCTAGAATCATTAGCATAGTTACCTCCTTGAATTTGACGGGGATGCAAAACTACACCTTGTATAATCTAGATGTAGCACTAATAGATTCGTACTAAACATAATCAAGCTTCAGGCGACATTTTAGCCCTTAGCCAAACTTGTCATTTGTCCGGAATTCGAGTATAAATTATGTTTTTAATAATTCCAGAGCTGATAAAATATATATAATGGGATTGGGACTCTTTTGCAAATGTCCGGCTTAAAGACTGGACTTATCAAATTTCGGAATGATAACCCTCGCTGAAGTATAGTTTAAACTTGGAACTTAGCTGTACTGTAACCGTCATTATTAGTGATATTGGCGCGTATTGTTAGGAGGTCCCTCTCAAGAGTCCTGACCACAGGTAGCTCGGACCCTGTTCCCGGTGGCGGTAGGCTACTATTTTTTTTTTTAATACAATTTTATTAATAAGAATATTTAAAAATGTAAGTTATATGTATGAAAACTGAATAAAAGAAATAGTGCATAAAGGTTAACTTTAACCCGCTTTTAATTATAGTCTTCTTTGCACGTAACCTTAACGAACAATAATATTATTACATTGCCCCACTTAACTGTAATTTCTCACACAGCTAAAATTAGTTTAATTACAAGTTAAAGAAACGCGAAATATTATTATGTTAACCTTTTACACGACAACGTTCAATTTGTTCCACGGTAGGTATTGGAGCAATGTAAATTCAACAATCGTATTGGTGGTTAAGGGACACGTCCATTTTAATTAGACCTACTTATCTATTCGTCATAAAGGAAGACCCCACAGGAGTTAGGATGATGACTCACTGGCTACAAGTAGCCCAAGATAGAGAGAGGTGGGCTTCTTTGGAGGAGACCTTCACCTGCGGAGCGGTTCTTGGGGGGATTAAATATGTATAAATTCACTCTACACTATGGAACTTACCTGTAATTTAATTTGTATGAAATATCTTTTATATTTTATTTTATCAATTCTAAAAGATTGCTCAACAAAATAAATGTCGTGATCAGTTAACTAGTGATATGATTGGTTGACTGCAAGGACCAATAACAATAGTTGACATTATTTTTGCCACACATCAATTTGTTTGAAACGTATAGGTACACTTTTATGTTTATGATGATTATTTACGACGACATAGAATAAAAACTGTATATTTTTATAACCACTGATGACTCTTTATCAGTAACCCTACATAAAGAACAAAATATTAATATATGAATCAAATCGGATGCTATCTCAACGTGAATTTCATGATAAAAAGTTTCTCACGACATCATTCACCTTTTCCAAGTCGGTATCGGACAAATACAAATATAGATTTTTGCACAATCATTATTGTTATTAGCCTGTATATCGTATCGTAACTATTTGAAAATATTCCAAGTCATAAGATTGATGTCGTTGGGGTTAGGTTTCTTCTTCATAAGGTGCGCCCTTGCCGGAATCATTCGCCTGGGAAACAATCCAAGATTCGATTTTGTACAGAAACTAGTGTATCTGAACTGTTACATTATAGACGAATGCTCGCGGCGAGGGAGCGCCTTTAGCGTATTTGATGACAGCTTGAAGTAAATCTGCCCAGAATTTAGCAACGAGTTTGGCGCCTTCAGTAGCTTCCATCTTTTCTTGTAACGAGCAAACAACAGGACTCACAGCCCTCGACATTAAGGTCAGACAGGATCGTTTCATCAGCTTCAGTATTAATATGGCTTGGCAAATGGCAACCTATATTTGCTTGGCTATAGTGGCAACCTAAACATCATCCTGAATACAATCTATAAGTACATCTCAGTTCTCACTCAGACTTATTTCCTTTTGTCTTCTGTGCAGCCTTTTGTGTCAACGTCCCAGAGTCGGCTCCAGATATTCAATGAGATGCAGTGCACATGACATACTGACATTCGAGCATATCTCTGCGCCACTCCATTTCTTTGTCTTGTCACACCATTTAAAGGCTTTCCTTGATAACCAGTTATTATTTCGCGCGTTAATAATTACTTGAAACTTTCACGACTATGCTTATCCAATTACCTACATTTTAATACAACAGTAATAATTTGTTGAGTTAGCTCTACAGTTCCCAAGTAACAACAATGATAATAATTCTGTATTGGAGGCGGGTGTTGGTAGCGCCCGCGGCTCTCTTGTGCGCGGTAAATAGTAATTTAAAGTCTATTGAGAGATCTGATTACTGCAGCTGTTATTATGTAATGATAAGTATTATTATGTGCTGGAGATAGTCCTTGGAGGTTGCATGTTGTACAGACTCCATGGTCCGCCGCCGCTATCAATCATCTCATCCCCTCGGTTCCGCGATCCCGCCCACTCCGAGCTCTCGCCCGGCCGTGGCGATATTTTCACAAGATCCCTCCTGTCCCTACAACGGCCGCTTATTTGCTATCTGGCGCAGCTGGTCGCTTTTGCATTTAATTCGGTAGATACAGACTTAATTGGCGCTCACCAGGGAGCAATAAATAATACGAGAAAGTTATAATTCATACCATTGTTTCATTATGTAATCCGCTTAGGTGTCGTACCTATTCTTAATTCTCATAATTAATTGCTAAAGGTCAGCAGCGCCTTCAAAGTTCAACAAAGCAGTGCTTCAATTCAAATACATTACAAAGAAACTCTTTTTGAATTGCAAACTATTCTCGGAGCACTTAGTGGTTTCTATAAAGTTGTTCGTGTTAACGGGGCAATTTTTTTTTTATTTTATTCGAGACTGGGTTTATGACGTGCATTAAAGTGAAATGATCCGTTTATTGCGGCTCAAAAAGTAGAAGTGCGGCAGGTAATTGGTGAGCATGTAATGAGTACAATTAAGTGCATAATGGTGGCGGACGATTAACCCAGAGACCTTTGTGTGCGGTATCGCGATCAGCTGAGCGCTGCCTCGGCTACTTGGCACTGGCAGCGCTGCAGCACGACGGCCCGACCTACTTCACGATACGAATGCGATACCAAAAGACCGCCTACCGCCTCGCGGTCTAACCACGCCGCTCGCTACTCGCCACATACCATTAGGTTCAAACTCAATCGCGTTACGTAAAAACTCGCATATATCACAGGAATACTAAAACTGTCGACGTTATCGTCTGCTGTCTGAATATTAAAACGTTGATTGAACGTTAAATCATCAGTTCCTGCTTTCGGAAATTCTTGCTGTTCAGCAAATTATACGGAAAAATCACATTCACGAACAGTTACTAGGTTAGAGAGCACTTTTTGTTGAGTAAATCGAGCTATCGGAACATTGGACAGTTAGGTACTCGTATAGGCGAGAAAGCGCATTCCAAGTAAATAGATTTTTACAGCGATTCGCCTCTTCGGCGAGTAAATTATGCACTGTTGAATAAAATGGTAGTGATTCTGATTTCTATTAAAATTTTATCGTTGTCGTAAACTTTGCTTGGTTAGCCGGGATAGCAAAGAGTGGGTTAACTAAAGGAGCCGCGATGCAAAACACGCGGTTACATGTATAACATTGTAGTGCTAACCGACCGTGCCATTTGCTGGGCAGGCGGCAGTTAACCTACATCGATTGCCAGCACCTAGTGCGGAAGTGATCGCGGACCCAGTCACCGCTGTGCCTATCGATTAGCATAGATTTTAATTAGTTCGACTGAATGTAGAAAATATACTGCATTAATTAAATTTGACGGAAGCGCATGGGAGACGAGGAAGTCCTTAAGCTTGTCTGTGACGCACATTTGATCTCAGATCAAAAGTAAATAAGATTAATATTAAAATTTCGTCTTATTTTATCACTATCAGAGAGGCAGTTTATGTTGTTCAGAATGAGCGTCTTCCTTTAAAACGGTAAGCGTATTTGGTATGCTCTAGCGTCCGCGCTTGAACATCCTACCGCGTACATTTGGCAGATGAATCGCAGCAATATTTATTTTATGCAAAATACAAGCCATGTGTCTCTGAGTGCCCATATAATTATATACATACATTCAGTCAGTCAGTCAGTCAGTCGGTGGCAAAAAAGTCAATGAAACAAACAATAGTCACCGACTTCCGAAAGTAAAGTTATTTTCCAATTTTTTTTGTTTTTTTTTTTTGCAAAAAAGTTTTTATTTTACCCTTTTTAGCTATCGTATCACACACAAATCCTTGTCAAGTATCAATTTCGCAATTTCTTTTATTTGGATGGCATATTTTTGCAGCTATTAAGATTTCAAAACAAAACTACTGAACCGATTTTGATGAAATTTCTATGGGACCAATCGGGAAGTATATCCTTTCATATAAAAGAAGAATTTTTCCAATCGGTTCATAAATGACGAAGATATGAGGCGTATTTCCATTTTGGCGCGGAGTTTTAGTTGCATCTGTAATTTAGATTAAATCCAGTGCTGTTTTTAGTTAGATCATATCGAGTGTGTATTGCAAATTTCATAATGGACAAAAACATCGAACCAAGAGTTTGTCTTAAATTTTGCACCGCCAATGGAATTTCGTGTTCGGAGTCCCTGGAAATGTTACAGAAGGCTTACGGTGAATCGAATTTATTCAAAACACGTGCTTATGAGTGGTACAAAGCGTTCAAAAGCGGACCACATGTGATGGAAGATTTGCCTCGCTCTGGTAGGCCATCGACGTCTTCAACTGAAGTTAACATCGCAAAAGTGAAAGAAATGGTGACTGAAAATCCTCATTCAAGTTTGAGAGAGATAGCCGCTGAACTTTCTGTGTCTCACGAGTCGATCCGTACCATTTTAAATAATCACTTGGGTAAACATGTTGCCGCTCGGCTAGTCCTAAAAGCCCTGAATTTTCTCCAAAAAATCAAGCGCATAAGAGTCGCTGAGGGCATGCTAGAACGACTCAATTCCGACCCAACATTCATGAAATGCATTGTTACTGGTGACGAGTCGTGGGTTTACGAGTTCGACATGCAAACTAGTCAACAAGCTTCGGAGTGGCGACTTCTAACTGAACTGAAACCGAAAAAACCACTCCAAAGTCGATCAAAAGTCAAAATCATGTTGACCGTTTTCTTTGACTATCGCGTATCGGTATTCTTGCCGGAATGTCAAACAGTAAATAAAGAACATTATTTGAGCGTCATGCGGCGTTTAAGATGGCAAATTCGACAAAAAGGTCAGATTTCTGGAAAGAAAATTCTTGGATTTTGCACCATGATAATGCGCCTTTGCACAAGGCCATCATAGTGAACGAATTTTTGACCAAAACCTCAACAAATACCATCGAGCAACCACCTTATTCACCAGATATGGCTCCAGCCGACTTCTTTATTTTTCCTAAACTCAAATTACCGCTTCGTGGCACCCGTTTTCATTCGGTAGAAGACATAAAGGAGAATTCGCGGCGAGAACTGAACTCAATTCCGGAAAAAGCGTTTAAAAAATGTTTTGATGATTGAATTATTCGTTGGCGTAAGTGTATCGTTTCTGAAGGAGCATACTTTGAAGGCGATAAAATAACTTCGGATAAAATAACCGGTACTTTCTTGACACAGTATTACCTTCCACATTTGAGATATGAATGCCTATACCACTAAGTAGTTTTTTTTTTTAATCTCATAAAATGATGATGCTAAACAACGATAGTCCGCATCATACATTGACTCCAAACTTTCTTAATTTAATCAAGTACTGTTATTAAACTTTCACTCTCACTTACGGGGTGTCTTCCGTGATCTTCAATTATTGTGAGCTCCCGATATTCCCGAGTTTCGTTATAACCGTAAAAGCTGTACTTATTCATTCTGTCCTTTAAAGTAACGAATAATCAAAACTTTGTGTACGTTTAATGTTAACAAATGGTTGTATTAACACAGCAAATAAAAAAATAAAAAAATTTCAAGATCAGCAAAAATATGAACAGTTCAAATTTTTTAGACAGTAGAGCATAATTAAATTAAAACTAACTTTCTTTGATTTATTAACGCAATAAAATGTAAGAAAACTTTTCTACTTAACTCAAACTCAGTCAATTTATTTGAGTTTATTATGAAAATTTGAAATACCAGACGCTTTTCTTTGCTATTTCGTTCCTTCAAAAAAAACCTGACGTTGGCAACATGTTACGAAAAAAAACAACACTTAATCACTTAACTAACTAGAGTAGTCTATAATATTGCATAATGATCCGTAATAACTTAACAAGTTCCTTAAAATTAACTTCTCACGAATGACTAATGTTAAGATTATTCAAACCCAATTTGCACAGGCAAGCAGTTACTTACGAAATATAAAGTTAGCTCGAATCGAAGTTATTGTGGATGAGGGTGACTCACTCTGAATATATTTTAATTGTTTGGCTGACCGGTTGCAGGTATGCATCTCGTAAGATATTTGGTTCAACTCACATTGGAAAACGGGATTGCTTAGATATTTTATAGATAGAACCGACATACTTAAGTTTCCAATTACTGATCTGGTGTTCCGTATAACATAAGGTAAGCTTAATAACGTTCCGACATCTGGGACACTAGTCTCCATTCTGCGAGAGTCGGCCGTAGACACTAGTCTCCATTCTGTGAGAGTGGACCGTATGGCCAGTACGCGAGTCAAGTGTGGATTGGTGAATTTCACATGTCTTCGAATTGCTGGTTTCCTCGCGATATTTTCCTTCACCGTCCAAATGTTTCGTATTGACAAGAGAGATAATAATTTAAAAAGACTTTTCCTTCCCTGAATTTATTGATATTTCATTACTTTTTGGCAGGTTTCTATCTAACGAATAAATACAAAATTCATAATTTTTCTTTCAGCGATGACAGGAAGAAAGTAGAAACGAAATTCATTATGAAAATGCTTCTAAAGCCAAACTCGTGAAAAACTGGATGTTATCTTGCTAAAGATACAGTTCTTTTTCCAAACTGTCATTTAAAGTTTTGTCGCTCAAGCCAAAGAGTAGCAAACGTATTTTATCAGGGCTTTTCAATCTTTCGTCAGCATTAACACAAAGAAAAGTTTTTTTTTAATAATTAATTTTCATGCCTTGGTCCTTCGGTACTAAAAACCTTATGATTGTAAAAAAAATGGTCCATTTAAAACAAACGTCGAAAAAATGTGACAGAATTATTAGAAGGTGAAAATTATTTATTTATATTAAAACCACTTGTTAATTTAAAATTCTAAGTACTTAACAGTGAAAAATGGAAGGAGTGGAGAAAGGCTTTTGCCAGGAATTGGTAAAATATGCTAGTAAAAAAATACCACAGATAATAAAACCTCACAACCATAAAACCATGATCAGGAATCACACACAACACCTAATCTTTCACACATAGTCAGCCTCGCCTCGTATGAATTACTAACTACAGAAGATTAACTTTATGTTCCATGAATATTAAAACCAAGTGCACACACGTTCCGGCACATAAATCACTTTAATTATAGACAAAGTAATTATGTAATAAACAACCCTAGTAGGAACAAAAACCTTTAGGTACTACGGGCTGCATAATCGCGTGATTATATCGATTATTGAAATAGATAATCGATTTGAAGTCCGAATCGGTTGTAGGCGATACAGGTTACGAGTTTCATCTCACGATCCATTTGAGAACTACGTAAATCCAATCGGTTGGGGCATATTTTGATGTTATTATTCCTTGACTTTCATATAGGTATTTAAAGTCTATGGATATTCAATTTACAACATGTTCATAGATGTATGTACGAGTAGATGTAGCACTATAGTTTCTAAACCTTAACTCAATTACGGCAGGTGAATCAGCGATCCCTTATTTATTTTTTGCTATCTATTCAGTTAAATTCAATCGAACGTGTTAATACGCGTTCTATTCGTAGTTTTTATTAATTCAGCTATACATTTGAACAACAAAATGTAATAGAACACAAAATATTCCAAATGATTTAAAGGTCAAAATAAAAAAAATGCAAGTACCGAATTCAATTTGTTCCAAATAAATAAGAATTATGTTTTTTATTATTTTATGTACCAAATATTGAATTAGCTAAATTAAACATGAACAATTAATATGCCCTGAGTTAAATACATATTGAATTTCCTATTTGCTGAGAATATCATTTTTCAAATCGGTAAATATAAAACGGCAGGTCATTCATTAAATTGGTGTTCAAAGCATTTTAACGTTTGGTAAACATCTGTCCTTGCTTAAAGGTCGCGAAAACTTGAAGGGCGAAGTTACCGATGAATGAGCAGGGCCATAAAGGCCCGGGCAGGGGGTGCCAGGGCGCGCGGGGGAACCTACGCTCACACCCCACTTCTCAGATCAACAACCCCGAAACCTTAATCAAGATAAGCTGAGCGGACGCCGAGAAAGGTTTTAAGAGAACAATTTTAATTAGCAAATGTACACTGAGCCAATGATGCTCCAGTTTAAGTTGTCATTGCCGTTAATGACGCCGTCAAGGACCGTGACAGTAAATCTCGTTTCCGCTCTCGAAACATAAAATTCATCCGCCGACTCAGCCGTACGTCTACCTATATTAATTACGAGACCATCGCCCGAATAAAACACAACCGGACGCGCCGGTTCGTCATCATTTTGAGTTAATTTATTCTAATGTGCCTTTTTCGCAGCAAGGCACAGGGGCAGGACGGGCGAGACACAGTGTGCGCCCAGCTTTATTTCACAGACTGGGCTCATCGCATCGCTTTACCTGATGCGGTTTCCGGCGGGCATTCCAATCACTCCTCGGGACCGCCGAACATCGAAAAAGGATCGCATCATAGAATTTATATTTGGAGTCCCATAAAAAAAAATGAGAAACAAAATGAAACATGCTGCAGTTTCTATAAAAATTAAAAGTTTATTTGCCCAAATAAAAAGTGGTGAGTTCATTACAGAAACTAATGAACACAAAAGGCGAACAGCGCCGTAAAGCATAATTTCTTCATAGTCTTAGTGTATGTTCCTCGTGTAAAGGGCCGTTAAATCGTCCGAGGGGCCGGTGAGAAGCAATTTACGAGCGAGCACGAAAGTTATTAAACAAACCTAGCCTTTGAAGATCCGATGGGCAAGTTTTATAGTATCAGTAAGGAAGGCACTTTTCGGAAATTACAAAATATCTCCCATAAGCGTTCCCTTTGGAATAAGAGTTACGACATTATCGTCTTCCAGAGGCTTTTGTCAGTACACAAGTTTGTATGTTAAGTTGTAAAGTACTTAACTCGTATCTTGTTCGCGAAGCTGAATGTCGGCGGTCCCTAGCGTCATACATAAATTAAGTGAGTTTACTTTGCAATATGGTTCAAGGAAAGAATAATAACTCGAGATAAAAATGAAACAGACAAAAATATACTCTGGATAGCGGCAAGCGTGACTCGTGGGACAAGATCACACGACAGGAGTGGTAATATCGATTCCCTCCGTACTTATAGTATGGGGAGGCCAACGGGACCGTGAACGGATAAATAGCTCCTTACTTGTCATTTCGGGCCCTCCGCTGTATAATTTGTTAAAGCTAAATCTTAACCTGCGAAAGGAAACCCGAAATTTCCTAATCTTATTTATTCGCCAAAAGTTTTCTGGGAGTTTCGCACAAAGCCGGCTCACCAGCATATTATTATTACCTCCGGGCTCCACCACTACAATACTTCAGGAGGTCTCCTTTGTGTCAGGGTGATACGCGATCGGAATGCGCCTTTGTCAAAGGACCATCCTACGGTGTCGAAATTCGGGTTTGGGTTTTGTCTACGTATAATTTTTAGCCGTGTACCTGTAACAAACCAGTTTGTAGGCCGTCCGTTCGGAGAAGCTCTCGACATCGGTAGTTACTCGCTTATCTCGGTCCCTTCACAATTACCTCTGTTCGCGGCGGCAACACTAAAATTACGAAGATTAACTAATCACATCAAATTAAAATACATGAAAGCGTTCACACCTCCGCCCCGACAATCCGGTATCGACTCAAATCGATGAGTAAGCAATTTTAGGAATTATTTGTGGCACGCAACACTTATTGAAAATGAAACTTAGCGTCTGGCCGCTCTGGCGTGACGGGACTCACTTAGACCATAAACACTAAGAACCGAAACCACAATGCTATCGATAAATGGATGCTGTATAACACGTAGACTGTGGGAAAACGTAAGCAGAAACGGTTTCCCAGCGGCCAGCTACTTCGGAGCGGAACTATAAATTCGTTTAATGGCAATTGTTTTGTTGAGTTCAGGGCGCCGAAAAAAAAATCAATAAAGCCCCGTGACGATTATGATAGGGTAAGTGTGGTGCTCGAGAGTTGTGACGTTGGAAGCAGTGTGGGGCTTTATTTTATTATTCAATGAAAACGAGCTCTGGTTGGTGGGTCTTTGTGCGGAGTTGGCCTGGGGCCGGGCATCGATCGCGTGGCTGCGGTGAACGCACCCCAAACCCGGAGCAGCGCACCCGGCGAGCAGCGCCAGCGTAGGGGCACGCTATTCACATCGCAAAAACCCTCGCCCAACTAATGATAAAGTATCTCCGCTTTAGCAGCGAAACATAGTTGCGCTCTCTCGAAACCTTTGAGACGCGTTTTTGTTTTTAATATTTCACAGGCTTTACCACGTTCGTCATAATTCAAGAACGAAGTTTTCGAGAGGTTTAGGGTAAGCATGCGGGTATGCGTGTATAGTTAATGGTCGTGCGACAGACAAAGTCCCTGTCCCTGTGGAACTAATGACCACTTAAAACGAGAAAATTACGCCACGCCGTCGACCGCATAGACCGGGCAAGTCACGAAGTGCCCGTTCAGTGAAGATAAAAGGAAAAAATATATATCTTGAATTTTAAATTCGTAACGCATTAGGCGGCGATATAAAAATGAAATGTTTCGAGATACGTTTGAGCTGGGGAGTATGTGATCGGATCGTTTTTCCGTGGAAGACGTTATCTTAGTAGTGTTTCGTTTCGTTTCGTTCCTAGACGGTGGAGAGTCCGGGAGCACAAAAACTGGCGGCGGGCTTAATATCCAGCTGCGTTGGTCCCGAGTGCGGTGACCTCCGCCGCATCTGCCGCCTCGCTGCCTGGCTTCACTTCACACGTATCAAACACAAATCTACCCCGCTCATTGCTCCGACTGTTTTATAATAATGTTTTATTAATAAAACAGAATTAGCCCCTTGTTTCGATAAGTAAACAAACAAGGAAAACCGTCACGTTTTCAGCAGCTGTGACGTGATTAGGGAAACGTGTATTGTGGTTTCGTGAAGTGAAGTAGGTATTTCATTTACCAAATCGATAAACATAGCGTTTTATCCCTCTATTCTAAACGTATTGAATCAAAAAAAAGATTCGAACAGTGCTTGATAAAATAAAATACATGGCGCGTCTTTCACGATGGATCCTTCTTAGGGATCCTAGTTGTATTTTTTTCGATTTTTTTCGAAGGATCAATAAAACCGGTTCATCCCGAAGCTCTTGAGCGCAGTCGTGCTTCGCTTCAATCAATCAAACGCAGTGGCCAGTCTAGTCCCTGCTCTACTATTATTGTTATAAATGGTACGGCAGCCGGTGCTTCCTTTATAACCGTGGAGGGACGTGACGCTTTTGACATTCAAGAATCTTTCAATAGAAGCATAACGAATACATATTGCCATTGGTTGATATTGAGGGAGCAAATTTTAATAGGACTATTTGTGGTTATCGTGAAATGACAGTTACTGAAGGAACTACTGAACGCAGTCAGCACATCTAAACCGTGTTCAACAGCTGTCAGTGTCATCATTGTTACGGAATATTGACACTGACAGGTCTTGAACGCGGTTTAGTTAAGCTATCGCGTTCAGTTTCATGGTGAAATTTGCCTTAAGATGTTAATCTAGCATCAGATAATAATATCTGATCACTAAAGTTCATCTAATCTAGTTTAATAAGTACTTAGTAGTTACAGCGCAGCAATGTGATTAAGTAATTAAGTTTGTTTGTGGGAACATTGTTCAACAAGGCTGCAGTGCTTTAGAACTTAAGTGGGCTTCTTTGCCAATAATATAAATTAACAATCAGTAAGACATGCGTTTAAACAAAACATCGTGGGCAAACTAGGCGTGTCCTAGCACCAAAAATTCGGAGGTATGTGACATCTGCCAAATCGCACTTGGTCCGTGTGGTGTGGATCACACAGCAAAATCCTTCTCACAGAGGAGGATGCTCCTGTATCAACAAGGGGAACATTATAACCTGGCTCAATAAACTATAGTCCAAAGTAAAATCCATGTTTGTAGATCTAAATTCTTTTAAAATACACCACATGCTTTCATTCTATTAATTGGACAAGAAATTATTACTTTGTTGCCAGGAATAACTTTCAAAATTAATTTTAGTTGTCAGTTAGCGTCGTAAAATGGCCATTAATGTGGTCATAAAAGGCGTTCGCAGCCGTGTTCAGTATCATGGTCTACAACTCCACATTCTAGTGTAAGTTACGTCGCGTAGAACTTGATTGTGAGAATTTTCATTGTGTGAGAGACGCGCCTCGGCGACACGGAAACTTTACACCCAGTAACTAGATAGCCACGTACACAGATCTGGAATTGATCACCAGAGCCGGTTACAATTATTTAGCTAGACTAGAATAGGATCCCGTTTGACGACTTATTCAACACTTCGTATTTTCTTGTACATTCTACAGGACGCTTTTTATATTCGTAGGACGAAACAAATGATTAATTAACACCTGCATGATTATTAAATTCGAGTTAGTGAGGGTTATACTTCCTACGCTGTGAACAATAAAAAGTGATAAAAACGCGTCCAATAATTATTTCAATCACGTTCACAAAAACACATGGGGTTTAAAATGACTGCAGGCCACAACGCTTAAAAAAACATTTGTAAAAGTATAAAACGTGTATTCGCTACGACGTAAATGGTCTGAATGGCGTATTTTTTTTTAAATATCTGTCCCGCGTCTGTAACTGTTCGACTTTCATCGCTTTAAAAAATGATTTTGTATTTTCGCAAAATATGAAATCGGATTTCGAGTTATGAGTTGGTGCCTTGTGAAAGCAATAAATTTTGATTCGATCGTTAATAAACGTAATGCAATCGAAACTTTTTTAGAAATCACTTACATTTGTCGTGTGAACCCGTAACGATGGAATATTGATCATGGATGCTTACCTGAAACAATTAAATAACAAAATTAGCACATAGAACCAAAAGACCAAAGTTTTAATTATCATACTCGTCGATTCCAAAGTCCAACACATAAGTTTGAATCAACATTAACACCAAAGGTTCCATCTTCTATCTAGATCTAATAAAAGCTGGCTTAGACGCGACAGGACACAGAATCTATGGAGCCGCGTTCCACGTCAGGCGACGTAAGACGCGACATTAATTTGGAGTCACGAAGCCCGTGCGAATGCAATCACAGGCGGGAAGCTCATTCCGCCTGCATCTCCGGGAGTGCCTGCATCGAGAGCAGTTAAATTAAGGATTCCGAACGTACCGAGGCGACGACGCATCGGAACGCGCGCGCCATGTCATCGCGCGAATTTACAACGCGAGTCGTATATGGGCGTTACATCCGTTTCAGAACTAGCCCGCTTGGCACTATGTCACTGTCACGCTATGGGGACTCTTTAAATTGTTTGAAGAGTTTTAGTATGTTTCCTTCTTCGCCGTATCGATGATTATTTTATTAGTGTTAGATGAGCTTCAACCAGACCTCTGCCACGTCAAGGTGCAATCGAAGTTGCACACAGAGCAGGATATCGTTTGTACTGTGAAGCGAGAAAGTTTTGCAAGTTCGTAAAATGCTTGACTGGAGAAGCTCGAATATTGGACAATGGCTCTAAAACTGCAACATGCGATGGTCGACACATTTCATGATGGTTTAGGAAATGTACGTAACTGAATCAAAAGTATGAAACCCAAAGACATAACATTAGCCCTAAAGACACCTACATATTATGTCATATATAGAAACCAGTCGCCGTTAAATCCGGATAAGGCCGCTTTTAAAGTCGGTGTAGGAGAGGAAAGAGATCAGTGTCGCGCGTGGAATATTCAATCAACGACGGAGCACCTCTGTGGGGAATTAGAATGAGACCTATTCCGCAAGAAACCCACGGCAGGGAGACACGATGCAAATAAATTTAGAATACAATACAGGCTGAATCCGGTACTTGTTTCGCTGCACAAACTTACTATCGACCAAGCAGAGTATCATTCGGACAGGGCAATTTTAAAGGATTTTTTTCCGTGAGAAGTTCAAATTCAAACGGAATTCATAATAACATGCATTAGGCTAAATTAGCTCGGCGAACTCTGGGAGGTAAGCAATGTATGTCAATGACCTAATGACTACAATTTGGTGGGAAGCATGAGTGATGCTGATGTCATAGTATTAACACCGCAGTGACCAACAGTATCCGCCGTCTAACGGGTCTCGAGTTATGGGGGAAACATATTAACAATACGTACTTAAACATTACGATATAAGCTCAGCGTAGATTATTAAAGTTATTAAATTTTATGGCCTACTAGCTTTAGAGTAATGGAAATCCATGGTTTACGTTCCAAGGGAAATGGTTTCCTGCTATCTTTGAAGCAAGCCAGTACAGCAAACCTTTACACAATTCGTTAAGTCCCTCTTTTAGATTTAACTGAAAATCAGTAGTGTTTGCAATTGAGTAATCACAAGTTATAAATGATAACGAGCAAAACGGCACAATTTATCGCGCAAATGCTAGAAATGTTAAATCCTTTGTTTCGAGTAAATACAGCGTAACAATACCTACCCCGATTGACACAAAACCATATGAATTCCTCATTTGTCCGCTAGCGTACTAACAAATGGGAAATTTCACAATTACCGAAGACAAAAACTACGAACAATGAGCAGTCAGATACAGTTATCGTTGATATTAACATCAGGCATTCGTCGACAATGCCCGGCCCCGCAGGAAGGCCGTGTTTTGCAAGCGGCCAGGTAGGCAATTTGACATTGTGTAAACGTTTTCACATGGGGGCCGAAAACGGAAACTTGGGTCACGCTCCTTGCATACAAAACGCGCTAGAACAGTCCTCGGCCAAAGAATATGATTAAAACTGCGGGCTCCACTCTCCAGGGCTGCGACATTACCAACTAAGTTAATTTAGAAACACAAATGAGCAGCAAGCCTTGTTTAATTCATACCCTTCTAACTTTTTAATTCAAAAACATGTTTACGAATATTTATGTTTGTAAGCAGAATACAAAATTTCAGCTTCCCATTAAAGTTAAAAGACAAAGAAGACATTAACTTGTGCCGTTTGATTACCGAAGTATGCCGTACACCTTGGGTCCTGTAAAAGCGACTGAACAAACAGAATTAACGAGCTGTAGCCTCATTAGGAGTCGCTTAGAATTTCATAATACTAACACACATTAGAAATAGTTTCGTCGAAGTTACGTAGGTAGGGATCTAACTTTATATGAAGTCAAGTAAACACCATCCCATCCAGTTTTAAATACACATAACATGGTAAGCCTTAGAAGTGCACCCCGGGATATTCGAAGTCAACGATGAATAATATGTGAGGTCAACACCATGTCCCAGGGTTACAGTTATATTATAAAGACACGACATGACAAACCTTATAAGTGGTAGAGGAGTGCACGACCTTGTTCATATAATTGTAGCATCTCTAAATAGATGGTAGTGAGTCGTCCGTGTAAATACCAGGGCAACAGGACATGGCAGGCAGTGTTCAAACGTTCATAAATTCGATTAGGAAGTGATTGATGTACGGCTAGGGCAGGGGCTGGGACGCCGTGTGCGGTCCCGTGCGTCACACACGCACAATGAGCTCCGGGAGGAAACTAGCGACGTGCGTCGAACCACATGTTTGTGATCGATAACACGCAGCTGAAAAAATTAAATTTCATATTCGCCTTTTCGCAGTTTTACGTCAAATGCCTGTCTCTTTTCACACACATGTCATGTTACTTGCGTGAAGTTGTGTGGCAAGTATAATACAGAAATCTGCAATAAATTATCGTCGATATGTGGGAAAAACCAGCAACGTTGAAATACAAAACTGCATAAAGCCATCTGGATTCTGGGTAATAGAAAAGACTTGATTAACAACAGGGTTCTCCACTTATAACGCCATTAATATGCGACCATAACGATGGAAAAATGTAAGAAAATATCTTATCAAATGTTACGCGACCAAAGTACGTGGTAGTAGGTGCGGCAGTTTCTAAAGCCCCCGGGGTGAGACTGGATACAATAAAATATCCAGTAGGCGCCCATCCCAACGCCCGCGTCTAACCTCACCTCCATGGGGGCAGGACGGTAATTTGCAACCCGTGAACGAAATGAAACGTAATGACGGTTTAATTGTTGACGATATTTTCCAAATTTCCCCTTTCTGGCATACTTCGCCTTAATATCGGGGGCTGATGGAACTATTGTAAGTAAAATCGATCCCAAAACGTTAAATTATGCTAAATTGTTGTTAGTTTCGCACTATTCTTAGTACAGTGTTGTATTCCGGAATAGGCACATGTCCAATTTCTTGACATTTAAGTCACGGCCTTGAGTGTAAACTGCGATGACAAAAGAGACTAATGATTTAATAAGGTTAATTGTGCCTTCTTTTTATTCATTCATTCTTTTTTCATTACGAACTACGCAAGATGATTTTGAATAACAAACAATTTTGGAACATAGGTTGGACCAAACTTTTTTATAAAACATCATTTGTACCCTGTGTTCACAAAGTTAATAAATGAATTTGAATAGGCAAATAAATTATTATTTTCCACTTCGATATCTATTAGATTATTATTTTATCGGGTATATTTATAGGAAACTGAACGGTAGCATAAATATTAAAGTCGATAACCCGAAACACTAACTATTTATATTTTCGTAGTAAATCTGAACGGGAGCGACGAATAAAACATTTTTTAGGGCTACTGCCGATAGTGATCAAACATTTGGCATTTTATGGAGCAATAAAGCAGTAACTAGCGCAGAACGCATGATGCGATACGTTCCATCGACAGTTCCAGCTAAAAGCGGACACCGAATAGCATGAACCGCGCACTTACTCGCTAATTGAACCCACGATAAAAATAAAGTCCCCCTGTATCGTCGGGAAATAATAACATTAGCGTGTGCTATTTCCGATGCAAAACCGAGTCCCCAATGTCAATGGCACGTAAACGGCGTGCACGCACCGCCGAATGTTCACAATCTCTGATAAACACCGCGAGGTTGAGTGAACTGTGTGAACCGCGGAACCATGGGGAAGCCGTGTCCAGTAAACTGCTGCCGATTAATCGCGCTGCGACAACTATCATTAGGTACCGTGCGATACGCAGTACCAACGTTTTGACGTGAAGCCAAATGGTACTGGCATTGTTATTATGCCTTTCCAGTCCGTCCCTGTTTTCCTTCACCGTGATCTAGATTATTTTCATTAAACTACTCCCAAAATTACTCGTTAGTACAGTTCCGAGTACATAAGCTTTAAAAACGCAGGTATTACTACTGACTGCCCTGAATAATACTACAATTTGTAGAGGTATTAAACTGACACTACAATTACGGAACAAATACAAAACAGTCAGCTTTGTCAGTCGTTGTCAGCCGTTATAGTTGAAACTTGTACAAAGAAGCGTAAACTTGTGAAATAGCTCAACATTAGAGGCAATAATGGTACATTTAGCTTTCGATTGTTGTTTTGTTCTGTTTTGAAGTAAATACTGGTTCATTTATTTGATGGCCGTAGATTTGCTCCTGTAGCTCAACTACAACTACAATCTTCGACGACAACGATCTTATTTTGGCCGTAGACAACACGAATCATTCCCGCTATGTCGACTCCCTTTGCGACGACTCTGGTTTTGATGCATTGTCTTTTGTTTCACCTCGACATGGCTGTCACAGAGTACAGTCACATAAAAACGATTTACGGCTGTACTTTTAATAATTTCGCTCAGCCGGTGATACCGTATTTTTAATAATACATTGATACCAAAAAGTACTAGGCTAGCATAAATTCAAGGTGTTGTGTATTTTTATATTTTGGGTATCTGAGTAGGTACTAACTGTTTAATATTAACCATCACTTAATTAACTTATGATTGAAGTACTACCATCTTTAATTAATGCTAGGCTAGAACTTTTGTTACGGTAAGCGTACAGAACTTAAGCACAACGTGTCGTGAACAGAAAACAACTATGTTTCTTGAATATATAAAAGGGTACTAGGCTTTTCCTTCTCTTCTTTTTTCTTTTTAGTTGCCTTTTCATAATATATATTTATATATGTTTTTAGTGATGACTAGCAAAGTACATATTATTTTATAAATGTCTGTTATTTCTAAATATCATGGCCTAATCACTTGTTGATGGTGTCTTGAAAAATATCATTCCACTCCTCTAACAATGGAGCCTTCAATTCATCTATGATTGAATAGATTTGTTTTCTAGCTCGAATCCTTCTCTTCAGCCCGTTCAATATGGATGCATATCTAAACTATTCGACCCGTGGCGGGCTGTTTCAGAGTATGGTTAGTTTCGGGATCAAGCAACTTCTAACTTTCCACACACTATCATTCTCTCCTCCAATACGCCTCAGCTTCTGCTGTGTATCAACACCCGTCAGGTGTCGATTCCGCAGCGAGGTTGAGACAGTAAAACAGTCGTCTCTCACTGAAAGTTAACGTTGGCGGCTGGTTCTTAGTCTCCGATTGAAGGCACCAGTCTCTTGATATCTTCTGTATAGACTTGATAAAGCAGACTGGCTTCAATGAAGCTGGGCAGCGTCGATTTGCTGAGTCCTTGGTACAACTTCAGCAAAGTTATGCAGGTGAAGTATTCATAGTTTTGTTACAACTATGAATGCAATTTCATCGGCACACGCTTTGCACAAGATCTGTGCAAGTTTAATCCATATTAAAATTATGTAGTATGATGCTTATATGGTGCCCACCCGAAATCGTTTGAATTAACAACAGCTTCCTTTTATGCTAGCCTAGTACTAAGAGGTCGCCAAAAAGACGATTTTAGTCAATATTTTGGAGAATAGCCTCGTTGTTTCTTTGTTGTATAGAATAAGTTATAATTTGTGTAAAAAAAAAAAAAATGAATTTATTTGCAACTACAGATGTTTCACTTTTTATTTTAACTGCACTCGAGCGATCTGGTGGTCAAGCGTAAACTTTTTAAAACAAATCTTCAGGTCTTTTGTTTCGCGAATCGACATAGAGGGAATGATTCGACAATACTATCAAATATGGCTTTGAGTTCGTGGCAAAAATACACTACAGAAGACTGACGAGACACGTGCCGGTTGTCAAGTAATGAGTACCAATAGAAACTTCACCGCTTGTTTTATAAATAAAGATATAATGGCCGCCTCGCCTTTGTTCCTAAACAAGGATCGAGTGTTTGTACACCTATAATTCACAAGGTACCCAATCCTTGTTGCTATGTGCCGTATCAATAGGTGATTGAGAATTTATTAAACGGACATCAACCCTTGCCAAAAAGTACGATTGTCCTGAATAAGAAATCAGATGTTATGATTCGGCCATTCATATGTTTGATGAACTGACCTAAACAACAGTTGGCTTCTGTTCAATGTCCCTTGCTTTATTTGTATGGACCATTATAATAGTAATACTCCAATGGTAGTTGAAATGTGGCCAAATTCAGCCCTTAGTAAGAGCTGCAAGAGAAATTCAGGTTGATGACTTTCAACATTTCTCTGAAACGCCATTATATCGGCAAATAAACCTAGATATTGTACTGGTAACATGTCCCAATATTTTCAATAATAAATATTTTTAATGGACTTCTTTTTATTGAAGCAATATTTTACTCGCACCAAATGTTGACGCCTTCTCTATTCTCAAAACAGGCTTATCAAACAACGTATAGTAAATATAGCTGGAAACAAACTTGTTATACGAACACACAGCGCGAGTCGTGACGTCACGTCGTACCACGCGCTCTGGATTAGGGGAACAGATAAGGAAAACTGGATTTCATAAAGTAGGAATTTGTACGCTGTAACGGCGAAATGGAATAAACAGGAGCCCCCCCTGAAAATTACTTATCTCTCATATTTAAATAAAAAAACAAGGATCTCCTTCACTGAACCTGGAACTCCCCATACAAATATTACCGTAATTACCGAGCTTGGCAGATGGAATGCTAATTTTAGAATGTTTTAAGAGATAGGTGAGGAAGCTGCCATCCTTTTGACACAATTCCTTACTCCGTTTTCATGACACCCACGGTATAGAATTTACTGAATAGCCATGAGGGGGTAGCCTTTCCATAGCACTAAATATAATACATCGTCAACCAGGATTTAGTGTGGATCTCGGCAACTGGAAATAACGCGATACGGCAAGATATAAATGTCCTTTAATCTATTTGGGGCAGATATTGATATTTATTCAATTTATCCAACAGGTGATTAGCCTGCCGTGACCTTACACCGAGCTCCAATATCTTTATCAGTGCCAGCTTTAAACATTAATCCGATATCAGTCAATCTGTGCTCCTTTCTCACGACACCAATTATCGCTCGACAGTGATGGAGCAAAAAACCCCTGTGGTTAATGGCTGACTTGCAACTAAGTGATACCTCAGGTCACACAACGCAGGGAGTCTCGAGAGCTTCAATGTTTAAGTGTCACTTTGAACAGTAATCGAAGACAGAGGAGGGTTTGAAATACGAAGGTTAATTTTCACGATGTAACGTAAGAGAAAAGTCTAGGTTTGAGTATCGATTAATTATTATTGCTCTACAGCGAGAAGTTGTTTTTCAGAACTTCAAAACTACAAAGACGCAACTTTGGAAGTCGTCTCCGTTACAACAAAATCTCGAAAGAGTTCACAACTTGGTTGATATTTTTGCACCCATTAATCCTGCAGTCTTCTGGTGCATCTAAGCTGGAAATCCTACAAATGTCACATCACTGAATACACGCACGATAGCCGACGGGCGGACTATAAGTTCCCCGTGACCTGGTTAGGCGGTAAGCAGGCCAGTTCGGTGCCGGTACTCGCGTTGCAATGCCGCCGTTATCTTGTCTACTTCACACATCTGTATTAAAGGTTCATCGATGTATCAAACGACCAAAACTCCCTGAAATCGCTTGACTCGCGAATTATCCAACTTTCTGGACTGGGTTCGTTTACTCAAGTCCCTCTAGTTTTGAATGATCATGTTTGGCGAATTTGGACGATAGGCCCAAGTTGTGCTAAACTATCCCCTCATAAGATGCTAATTTCTTGGATTAGAAACTAAGCTATGTGCCGATAAACGCACAATCCTTAGTTTATCAGATCTCCTTGGCAATCGTGTTGTAACGAGATTAGCAAAAATGGATTCTATTGTGTTCAGCGGCAAAAGGTTTCTACAGTTATTACTTCTTTTGTCTAGCTTTACGGATTACGGAGTTGGTTCTATACAAAGAAGGATGTGGCAATGAAATGGGTTAGGATTTCGGGATATACAGATGTTATTAAGAATTCGTAGGGTAACCACGTTGTACCTCACTAGATATGATTACTACTTCTTCGTACAGTTTCTTTTTTAGAAAAAATCATGTATCATAATATGCTGAAGATGACGAGTAAAACAATGGTTATCGTGAGTCGTGAGCGTATGATCGAATTAAGCCGAGTGAAACTCGACGGCTTTTCAACAGAAATCAACACAAACAAAAACTGCCGTAATCGTCTCGATTTGGTACAATATCCGTTTCGCTTCAGTCATGCTTTCTTGACCTAGGTAATTGCACGTAAGTACATTTAAATAACTCCAATTTCTTCGAGAGGTCTTCTAATTTGTCAACATTTTTTTTTATCAGACTGCCATCTTTGAATGCTCGAAATTCGTGTAGGGTTGAGGTCTGACTTAGGCAGGTAATCGAATAGTTATTCATGCGATGGTAGGCAGGTAAAGAACCTTTTATGAAACCGTCAATAAGAAATATTTTATGCTGAAAACATGAAAAGGTTCCCTTTTTAGACGATAATAATATCTAAGATGCATTTGAGCGGAATCAAAGTCTCCTCGCTTTTTAATAATTTGTTTTTATTCTATAGCCATGGGCAGGCTTGGTGTTCTAATATCTAGTCTACTTTTAATCAAGTGTTCCAAAAAATACATTAAAAAAATTTCATTTGAGAGCGAGTTCGCTATAAAGGCGGATGGATCAAGTTTTTCAACAGGCTCGGAGCAATTAGCCACAGTCAGCAGGGAGGAGTATGAAGGCGCGACCCGAGGCGCGGCGGGCCTCGCACAGCCCGATCAATCAGCCTGCACGCTTGTGGTAATTAATTTACTATAGGCCGGGCCCGTCCTAGCTGCCCCGACCCATAAGTTCATCACCTTGAATTGCCAGTTGTCCTCAATTGGCATGCAGGTAGCGCGGGCACCGAATATCAAGTCGTTATCGTTTGATATTGCTCGTTGCTCGGTATTAAATTACATGTGAATGTGCAAGCAAGGACGCAATGTAATGCTCTCTGTTGTCTCTTTGTGCAGCAGTACCGATGTGTATTCTCTCGAGAGGACTGATTTCTGATTTCTATGAGTTTGCAGTTTGCCAACATTATTTGTATAGCAACAGATAAGTATACTCGTACGTCTGTTTACATTTTAACTTATTCGTTCATTATGTGTCACACTACATTCATTTTGACATTCGACGAGTCCAAGGCGAAAGTAGTTAGCATTTACAGTTTCAGGTTCTTGACACATTTAACCATTTCAGGTCAACAGATAATTAAACATCTCGATGTTGATCGCTTGCAGAATTCCGTTATTCTTAGACACAAGTTGTTATGACAGCACGCTATCGTGATAGTCTTGTCACCCACCATTGACGTACGAAACGGACTCGTTACTAGCGAGGATGAGCAAAACGAGAGTAAAACTGCATTGTTTCACCAAAAAGTATAATCATATCTGGCTGCCGATTACCGAGTAGATGAACACAAAGACACCTTAACACAGAAGCCAGGACCAGAATAATTTAAACACTTAAAAAGGAGAGAAAATAGCTAAAATGTTAATGTTAAGGAGTCCCTATTTGCATTCAACGGGCGAGTAGAAGGAAGGAGGGTTAAGAGCAGAGCATAGCCGGGTTTTAGGGCTCTCGACCGGCGATCGACGCGGGCTCGGAATAATCAGGCGTGCCTCCCCTCGCCGCGGTCGTTCACACACAATCGACGCGGCAAGCGCCATGAGGGACCTACCTACGCACGACGAGTCGACACAAAGCATCCACCCATACCTAACAACCGCTACCCCCGATGCACGAACGTTGCACTACTTCAGGGCGCTCCCACTGTGCTTGTGCTCGAACCCGTATCTTCACCCATGGACGTAAGAGTGAATGTCGCTTACAAGAGGGAACCACGCATTTCTCTACCTCCATTTCAATAACAGATATCGGAGTCATTAATTCAAAAGCTAGCTAAAGGTGTGAGCAATAAGGCACAGTTTCGTTTGGGGAGGTGACTTCGGCCGTCAGACGCAATGTGCATTCGATTGCGGGCAACATGAATATTGAAAAGCGCTCTTATGTCGTTCACGCTGAATCGAATGCCCGTCGCCGGCCGGTATAAACTACACGTGTTTACAGAAGGCAACTGGTGCAGATTAGACTGGTGAGCTGCCTAACTTCAGTGCAATGTAAACTTTTGGAAAAGTTTCAAAACTTGTTTAGTTCGACAACTGATGTAAATAAAGGGTCAGAAAGATTTAGATTGATTAATACAGCGGTCCTGCTCGTTAAAAATGGAAGATTTGAAATGGCATCGTAGCTTTCTAGGTTTAACGGTTGCATCGTGTTCAGAGGTAGTAAAACGAACGTTGGTCGTACAGACTGGTAATAATTGCTTAGTGCGCTTTACTTATCGACGAGCAGATTAGCACTTAGGTAGCGACTACACGATGCTTGGGATAACGGTATAGTCTTTGTTTCTTTAAATTGCTTCGGGATTTTACGAACGTGTAGGAATCTGGAGATAGGAGCAGTTTGTTCGTAGTTTCAAACGTGAGAATACGCCTTAGGTACTACTTGATGGTGCCAGAAATCTCGAATAGAACCACTTGAGATTTTTGTACTTAGTCGAAAAACAATGTTGGTGAACATTTGGCGGCACTTAAGTTCCAAATCCCCGTATGTTACATTCACTCTTATACGCGCTACAGATTCACGCAAGAAGTCTTGTTCATTGAGAACGAGATGGCGAGAAACCAATCACATTCACGCTTCTCGGGTGTTCTCGCCGTGAGTCTGTAGGGCCCTTTGGATTTATAAGATTGTCGTATTAAAGTTTTTGAGTTGTAGCTCGTAAAATCGGACTCGACAAGAACGACAATGTAAAATATGGTGCATGAATGCACACATCTTAACTGTTACAATGTGATTGTTCTTGAGAGCAGGGGTAATCAAAATGTAGAAAATGTGTGTTGTTGTGTCGTTGGGTGAAAAATTGAATTTTTCCTAATTTTTTTTCCACTATAATCATCAAAGCCATATTGTTTCAGTCCAGAGTCATATTTTAATCTACATACAACGACACTGACCTTGCCAAATTGCAGAAAATGTATGAAAACTTTAATATTGTGGGCTACCTCAGTGCTTCCCCCATAACAATTGAACATGGTGATAGTTTTGAGCAAAGTAGGTATTCACAAATTTGAAATTTCAAGATATATTATACTTAAGTAGTTGCACGGGTAAAACAAAAAGAAGATGCTGAAAAGCACTTTATGGCATTATTTTTTTTTTGTCAATTTTGATGCTTATGACAGTAAAAGTTATATTTCCAATGGGAAAATATCTTCATAGCAATGAGGTTTTCTAATAGAGGACCCAATTTGGGAATAAAAGCTGAGCATCTTTATAAATAAACTTGGTTCCTTATTATATTGTAACATTGTTTTTGTTACTATGTGAACAGTAAGCATTAGGATTTCAAATACTTTACTACAACATTACTCAAAATTTAGTTACACCGACATTCAGTATCTTAAATTTTTTACCCTCAAGACATTAAGTACTTTATACCTACCTGATTTGTTTATTAGGGTTTGTAATATAATAAAATAGATAGAAATGATAAATGAATATAAGTAGAGTCCATAATAGTTGGTACCTTAACCTAACCTAACTGTTCGTTGTTCAATAATAATTTGTATTTAATTAGCAACAATAGTTTGTTTTTTTTTTTGTATCAGCTCAATTGAATGTAGGTAAATAGGACCCTCTGACCTAGGAAACTTCTTATTTTCTTAACAAATAGGGAATTTAATGCTTATTCAGGGAGCTATAAATAGACCAACATCACTAAGTTAGAAACTTATCACTCCTCTTTTTTGGGCAGCCGTGTAAAAATGACAAAGGCCGCCTAAACATTTTCTACTCAAGTTTCTGAATCTATTGTGATCTTTGAGCAAACAGCGAAACAAACACAATAGCCAAAGATCAACTATCAATCACAATGCGATTAGATAAAACGAAAAACTCGTGAGGTGAATTAAATGGAATAAATTCAAATTACAAACGAATAAAAGCCTTTATAAGATCGTTCACACATTACTGCAATTCCCGAACTGACGCACGTTTAAAAGTTAGCACCACGACCGGAATTGATATGATAGACACTTCATCAATTACTTTTGAATGTGACGCGGGCAATTTGAAAATATAAACAACAACAAGATTGACTCACCATACAACACCGAAGGCGCCGTAGCCGATCGGGCGGTCAGGCTGCACGTCCGTCGGGATGGCCGGCGTCTGATAGTAGGGCGCCGCTGCCGCCAGGATGGCGCCCTGCGGCGCGCTCTGCGTACCGCCCTGCATCAGCGACATGGACACACTCATGGAGACGCGAGAGTGCCGCGCGGGGCCGCTTACAGCCGCCATCCAACCGCTCAGCGGCGAGCCGTCACCGCAGACTCATCACACGCCGAACCCTACGACCTCGACACTGCGCCCGATCACCAGACCTCGCCTCCCAGTGGACACACGACTATATCACCGGTTACTTCTTTATTATTCATGCTCGATTGACTATGCGGGAATCACTAAACAACACACGGAACGACGAAACACCTGTAGATTACACCAGTTATTCCACGTTTGAGCGGGGAGTTTCAGTCGTGGTTACGAGTTTTTGTGGAGTTCGCTTCTTCCTGGACAAAGGATGAGACCGAGAAATTTTAGTCCGCGCGGCGCACAGACGTCCACACACCACAAAAATCGAGCGAAACTGGTTGAATCGAGGGGAGAGGGGAGCCGCGCGAGGTCGCAGTCGAAAAAGAGACAGAAAATAACAATGGCGACGACGCGCGATGAACAGCTGTGCTTGAGAACCAACCTGAATTCCTTTTATGGCAAACGATTGTATCATGCCTTTTGATTTAATAGTTATATAAATTCGTGTTTAATTATGTTAGAATAACATATTGAAGCACGTATTTTGACTATTTTCACATAAAAAACTGTTAACATGACATTTTTATTCTTTTTTTTGCGCTAGTGCAGCTGCTGACATTGACGGCCAGTGCCGGTGTAGTGTTATCAATTTAGTTTTTTTTTTCTTGAAAGTTCAAGTTACGAACAAAACTTTTGACGAAAACTTTTGCTTTTATGGAACAAGCTAAACTCAAAGGTACATACGACATAACTATTGTTAAAATTAAATTATTCCTTTATAAGTTTTTTAAGACATTGTTCATTTACGAATTAACCTTGATAACCACCTATTTTATAAATTATAACTACCTACTTACCTTTAATCTGGAATAGTAAAAAAGATTTTAATAGTATTAACTAATAAATAGATTTGTTTTAGGTACCTTTTTATTTATTTAACCGTAAAATTGCTGTGCCGTTTCAGGGTTCATGTCAGGTGCTTTGCTTACCACATGAGTGCAATAAAAAATTGAGTGTCTGTCTTTATTTTGATTTTTATGTTCTAGGAACGGGCGATCACAGCCAAGGACATTATTACTTTTTGGAGGGCCTCTCGAGAAAGTAGAATAGAAAGGAAGACCGAGTAATTCGAGCTACCCGCTTCAGACCGTTTACGGTTAATCATGACCGTTCATTGTTCATTCAGAAAACTTTTATAATATATCTAAATAACCGTCGTCTAAAAAAAAACTAAACGTGGAAAATGACTTGACTTCCGGAAGTCGGTAACATTGTCTGTTTTACTGACTTTTTACTTCCAGAACTAAAGTTATTTTTTTTTGCAAAAACGTGTTTTATTTCAGCATTTTCAGTTTTGGTATGATGGTAATCTCACACAAATAAAAGTAGTAAAAGTTATTAGCAGTTTAGGAGCTCGTGGCTTAATAACAGCCGCTCGGGTCGATCTTCAGGTTAAGCTGCGCTTGGCTAGGTTGGTCCGTGGATGGGTGACCGCCCATTACATACCGAGTTTCCTTCGTGTCTCGGAAAGCACTTTAGTAGATCTTTGACAGTCGTTACAGCTAGTCAGTGGCCCTTAGCAGTGGATAATAGCTTCACGCCACGGATGGGTTAGGTTTTCCTTTGATCTTTTAAGAAATTGGAGCGACTGTCGACCCCATGTTTTCGGGGTCGGTTACGAGCTAGCGTCCCATAAAACCTCTATCAATATAATATCACGCCTGTCACCCTCAAGGGTTAGGCAGAGGTTTACCTAACATTACCCCCACATTTCGCCAGTCCAAGTCCCATGTAATAGGGGCGAGCCTATTGCTGTCAAGGAATTTATCGAATTATAAGTCACCCAGTATATGGGAGTCTTGTTTCTTCTGCTTCTCCTCATGGAATCTGCATCAGCTGTTATTAAACTGAAAGCCACTTGTGCCCTGCTGTTTTGGGATGAATGGTGTCCATAAATAAATAAATAAAATAAATAAATATCGCTGGACATTACACACAGCGCCATCTAGTGCCACACTAAGCAACGAGGCTTGTGTCGTGGACACTAGATAGTTGATATACTACATAGATACTTTTTGTTTGTAAATACATACTTATTATATATATAAACATCCATGACTCGGTAACAAATGTCCATGCTTATCACACAAACACTT
Source organism: Standfussiana lucernea (assembly GCA_964057025.1). Lineage (NCBI taxonomy): Eukaryota > Metazoa > Arthropoda > Insecta > Lepidoptera > Noctuidae > Standfussiana > Standfussiana lucernea. The sequence continues at coordinate 14,061,064 of OZ059791.1, read as the reverse complement.
GCTCCTACCGGGATTCGAACCCGGAACCCTATGAACGTAAGGCAGCCTCACTACCGCTGCGCCATTCGGGTCGTCAAAATCGTCCATGGGCGCACAACAAAGGGTTTTTAGTAAAAAAATAAAATTTCTCAATAATAAATATCAATTATTTTATCACAGAGAATCACATTGTGTTATACAACATATTTACGTGGCTAGTACAAAATATCCCTTACAATGATCCTTGTCTATGCATATATTAGTAAAATACATAAAAGTTTTCAATTCAAATGAGAACACTACTACAAAATACTATCTTTGTTTAACATCTACTGCAGAAAAGTTATAAATAACGTTTCAATAACTTAACTGCCCACCTTCGGCGAAGCCTAAAGTGGGAGGGGGAGGGAGAGTTGTTATTAATATTTCATGTTTGTGACGGTTGACAGGGGAGAATGGAAGAAGAAAACGTGTTGCGCCGACCCCAAGTAGAATGGGACAAGGGCAGGAAGATGATCCTCAGTAAAAATAACTTTTCTGCAGTCGACATGTCTTGTATACAATGTTGATAAAATTGTTTGAAAGTGATTGCACCAAATTAACAACGAAATATAAATTTTATACAATAAAATATGTTGTTATATACTCTACAGACAAATAATTACAACACATAGGGACAAATTCTATGTTAATATTGCAAAGTATAACTATTGAAGACCTTAATTGTAAAAATATGATGATATAAAACATTATCGTGCAATACTAAGGTGTAGATTACATTGACATAAAGTAAAGGCTCGTATTCATGATAAATAAAAGTTGCGCAACATGTTTAAGGCTCACTTGCACCACAAATCTATACGAAAAAAATAAATTTGAAGTGTCTGTTTGTAATTTCAAAATAACAGCTTTTCACTGAATGCATTTGAAAAGTGTATACGGTACTTATAACAAAACAAATAGTATTTTTTTTTTTAAATTCTGTCTCTTTGTTCCGGTTAATCTCCGAAACTGCTAGACCTTTGACGAGACTTTTACTAGCAGATAGCTGTTGTTATAAGGAGGCTAGTAACTTAGGTTATTTTTATTTTAGAAAAGGGATTAGGTTAGGTAGGATTATTCTTACTTCTTTTAAATTCTTGTCTATTGCATATATAATTTTGCAAAAGTAATTGCTTAAGCTAAAGTAATTACTTTAAGTTGACTATACATACGGGTGCTAGTGTTTCTCAAAAAATATTTTTTGCAGTGTTACTCAACTATTGTTAATCGTGAATACGAGACTTGGAAGTCACATCTAGATTGTTTCTTAACAATAAATAACATTGTACAGTCCTGTCTAATAATACGTTTATACATGGTGAAATTATAATGATCTTTTACTTAACGAAACATTGAATGGACAAAATCTATAGGGTGGAAGGGACATGGACTCACAAACGATTACCAAGTATTCAGTACATCACTCTGAACTCCTCACATACAAATTTTTCATCTGTAATAAAAAATAACAGCCGTTCCATACATTTTGACCGTGTAGGTATTGTATTTATGTAGGAAACAGCTGGTTTTTTTTTTCGGAATTATGTTAATACGTGGTAATCGTTATTGCATCGATGTCACTTCCTATATAATAGAAGTGATTTCAGACTCTATATGCAATGATATCATTACATGTGACTGTACATTATTGAGTTTCTGATGTGTCTTAGTTGTTACACAATCTTCCCAATAACTTAGTTTAGATTGTTTCGAGTCGTATGTACTTACAAAAAAAAAATAACCTCTTAAAATGTGATCGAGAATATGAATTTTGAACTAAAAATTACGGTAGAAAGCCAAAGAAAAAATAAAAAAAACACTACTGTACAAAAATTGTAAACAAAAAGGTAAATAAAATAAACTTCAATATTAGTACAGTTTCTAATACGTTATTGTCTATATACACCTATTTATGCAGTGGACAGGATTATTTAGAATTCACTTTTAAATATCGATTTACACCATACACGCTAAGGGTAGTTGACGAGATCTAGGTTACAAACGTACTTCGTCCTAAATACAATGTTATAAATAATTCGTATTAGTAATGTAGGCTTCTGAATTAACTCGTATGGTTGTTTAGGCCTAATCTATAATACAGGTTAATATAGGACCCGAAACAAACTGGCCTAATAACTTCTCGATTGGGTGTTTAAAGTATGAAATGTTACAAATATCATTCTAACACATTCAATAGATGCTAGTAATATTAAGTTACTGGCCTATAAGAGGTAAAGAAATTGCATTAAAATGGTGCAACAGTTACACACAATTTTTGAAAAGCTTAACCTATTTATATGCAACATAATTTCACATTATTACAATTTACAAACTCCAATTTTCTAAGTCTTTTCAATGTACTCCTTTTTTGCATGGTATTTTCTCTTAGGGAAATATTTTATGAGATCTTCGTTAAAATATTAGAATCAGATGTTTTAGAGCAGCTAATGAAGAATCAGTTCTGCTGCCTTACAATTAAGTCACTTTTTTTCATTCAAAAATATTATGAGAGCACATATTTATGTGAACTGGACTCAACCTATTTTGCCCGCTGTGAGTGTTACATTCTTTGGTTAACTTATCTATTTGTGAACAAATAGTACGTGTAGCGTACGGAACTTTAGAGTAAGTTCGGCTTTGGAGAGCGATTCTCTGCCATATTGCCACATGATTAAATTCACGCATTTGAGAGACACATGAAACATGCCTGAAATGTGATTATAGTTGTTTCTAACACTTGAAAATATGATTTAAACCGTGAAAACAGTGCAGTGCATCCACATTGAAAACTTGGTGTGAAAAAAAATTAAAGTGTCGTTTAAAATTGCCCCAAATCCGTGAAATTTTATAGAGAAGGAATGAGTATTTCATATTTGTACCAGTTCAGAAGTGTTGCCATTTCGGCTTTAAGTAGAAGACCAGCTTTTTTAGTTTTTGGTGAATGAAAGGACACGCACATCTATGCATTATTCACTGGCCTCTCTTAAGGACAAATCTTTGCGAATAAAAATTCCCCTACCCTGGGATTTGGTTTAGTCAGTGACTACTATCAAGGATGTGCTCAGTCTTATTTATAGTCCTGTCAGCGACGGTAGATCGATCCCAGTACAGTGGCATGACCATTTTCGAGACAGTTCTCGATAGGTATGCTGTATGTGCCCGACCTGCCTACACAGACCAGCAACCTTATTGCGTAAACAACAAGACAGATTTTGAAAACAAAAATTTAAAACGCCTGCAAAATTCTTAATATGAATGGGATTAGGGTTTAGTGTTGTACGCAATCACCCTACGGGTTCTAAACAGTTCTTTTTGTCTCCGGTTGGCAAAACACGGTTTTGTGCCCGAGATCTGGTTGTTCTAACTAGGTTCTAAATTAGGTGTGTCTACAGTCCTTTGACAGTAATTACCACCTTAGATTTTTCAAGACCGCTAAAATCACAGTGAATTTTATTTTCGTTACAATAAGGTCGTTGTTGGTTTGCAGCTGTAAGAGGTAAACGAACTGTAAAAGGACTAAAGGTTACCTTTCAAAATTAGAACATCCAATAACGATTCAGACTTGACCATATTCTTCAAAACATATCCGTCCTCTTTTTAGGATAGTTCGAAGCCAGTGTTACTGTTGACGGCATACCGTAGCTTGTCGCGAAGCGTGCTTCGTTTCTGATAGTTTGGCAGCTTGAGAAGGTTGAAGCACGTGGATGATGTGGGCAGACGGTTCAAGGGATCCTTCTTTCTTATGGTGAAGAAGCCTCGGATTACGCTGCCTGTTGAGAGAGAAAGAGAGAGATTTTTTATTACTAAGCTTATTGCGATGGCTCGGATAAGGCTGTTGCAGCTGTTGTTACGACAATAGTTGTCATTTAGTTAAGACGAAATCCCTTGGGTAGCTCAAAATTCAATTATTCTTACATGGTTGTATGTTAATTCATTTATTGATTTGCGACCGCAAAACATAATGTTAATATTACATAATATAATCATTAGAATAATAATACGATAGAACGAGAACTTGGGACGTTTTATTGATGATGCCCGGTTCATTCGTTTTAAAGTTGGCCATTAGGCAATTCTCTATAGCAGCTAAGAGTATTGATTTGTGCCCGGTTAATGACTGCAGGCTCGCTCCCTATTATTGAGTCGTCTTAAACGTAAACCCTTTCTGCTTTCCTTTGCGAGGGACACAGGAGTGATTATATGTTATGAGTTAAAGTATTACCTATTGTATCACCCGTATCTTCATCGTCGCCCACTTCAACGCATCGGATAGAGAAGGGCGGCTTGAGGTGAGCGAACCCGAGCACTGGCGGCTTCGAGCATGACGTCACGAACTGGAAACGAGAGACAATTATTTATTTATTTATCGTTTATAACATGTTGCTGACGTATTTAAAACACTGGCAGTCTCTTGGACGGTTAAAGGTATTGACGTTGCCAATGAAAGGCTGACAAAACTACGATTTGCCTTTCTAGCCACACCATCTTTCACAGTGTCCATTCTTCGTTTCTTTGGCCAAATGGCAAGCTTATCTAAAAGGACTCCGTCTGTTGTCAAAAACAACTGGATGGAATGCGTTGTCCCAGGACAAGTGTCATTTCAGTTCCTGCTTTTGATTGGTCGCGCACTCGCAAAGGCCACATTAAGGTCAGGAGCGCTATTATAGTCTTGGAACTCGCCTATATATTGTATCTGTTACATTACTACGTGGTGCATTTACAGGGATACATTTAATTAGCTAAAATCCAGACGTGATGAGTGGCCAACTATCTACAACAAGTGCCAGTAAAAATGTTACATCATCATTTTACCTGTGGATTGATTAATCACGCCCCAAATCCAAAAATCCTCAATAATTATGGGGTTCAACGTTTGCTAAATGTAGTAGTAATTTGAAATAATTGGACACTGATAGTTCGATGGACCCATCTTCGCAGTTTTGCTAGTTTCATGGCCATGTGTGTGTAACGTCACCTTGAGGAACATGCCGCGCTCGTTCTCGGAGAAGTCCCGCTGCAGCACGTCCCACAGCCAGCTGACGACGCGGTGCGAGTCGTGGAAGCCGCCGTAGTACTGCGTGTGGCGCCGCAGGTCGCGCAGGTCCAGCGGGACGTTGTCGCCGCTTATTAGACGTTGCAGCTGACGAACAAATACACAAGGTGTAAACGGACCCTTCACGAAGCCGTCTACCAAGCATTCTGTACATAAACTAAGTAAGCCTACGCAAAAACTATTGCTGGGAAACGACTTTTCTTGGTGTTTTACGATAGGACTCAATGTAACGTACTCAAAAAATTGCGCTGATGCATTGAGAAGCACGGGGGTCGCGGAAAATGAAAACGGGGTCGGTGAAAAATCACCATTTACGGTAAAACACAATGTAACGCACTCAAAACATTGTGCTGATAGATGCATTGAATAGTAAATTGATCATGGAGGTACATTTAAAGTAAAGTTAAAAAAAATTTGAAAAAGTAGGAACTTTGACCTCCAATATCTCCGTAACTAGAAGGTTTCCAGGTATGGCGCAAAACAAAAAAAAATGATCTCAATGATGGGAAGCACAAGACCCTTTCAGCTTCGTTAAGCGTCTATTAACACCCTTTATACATACGTCATCAAAAGCGTAGATTTTTGATTGACTTTAAGTACGCACTATACACACGGAAATACAAACAGGTGTCCCTGTCTGCTAGTGGCCAAACAAATCCCTGACTTTTCCTGACCATTATTTACCAATTTCCCTAATTCATTTCAATGAATGAGAAAGTATAATAGTTTAATATTGGTGTTGGTGCAGACGGGTACTAGGCATTAAGTTAGGTGACACTTAGTGTTGGTGAAAACAGGTATTAGGCATTCGATTAGGTGACACTGACACCCGTATCCATAAACAAGTCAAAGTGATCATTGTCATTTTTTAAGATACGATTTTTATTATGTACTTAGTTTAGTAATTACTTACAGTACTCTCTCTAACTGTAAAAAAAATGAATTCTTAGCTTTGCTTTCTTTGACGGTTCTTACTTCATTTAAATTCTTGTCTATTGCATAAAAAAATTTGCAAATGGGCATTAGGCATTCCGTTAAGTGAGACTTAGTGTTGGTGAAAATAGGTAGGGTTATGTTAGTCCTTTGTCAAAGTTGATACTCTTGCACCATCCCATCTTCTTATCTCGGCGTGTGATTAAACTTTTTGAACGTGAAAATATAATAAAAAAATATATTAACCTCTGGTGTAGAAAACAGCGACAGCCATTCAGGGTTAATGATAGTTCTGAATCCTTTGATAAAGGCATTGGTCTGGTCCTTGATCTGCGTGTGCATCCTGAAGTGGGCCATCAAGTGGATGTAGTTTATTCTGAAATATTCAAAACACATTTTAGCTTCTACACAATGTTACGTAAAAATCGTTCTGAAATGGAAGCAGCTAACATCTTAGTGAAAATAATGTTACGTAAAATCATATTACGTCGGCTGCTTTACTAGAACATTCTAGATTACGTTCGAGTCTAGTATGTTCCACTATTAAACTGTGTAGAAGAATAATCCTGAAATGTTCCACTATAGAGCTGTAAAGAATGATCGAGAAAGTTCTGTAACTTTCTCGAAGTATGGGTCGGATATAAATAGCCGTCGGATTTGCCGGAGCAGTCAGTCTGATTATCCAAAATCAGACTGACTGCTTCGGTAAACCCGACGGCTACAATGAAGCGAATTGAAGTGAACTACAAGTGCGATATCTAAGTGAATGAATAGTCATCAATAGTGAATTTGTGATTGAGTTACTTATAAGTGTTTTGTGTAAAATAATAATATTTGGTGTTTAATTGGTAATGTTCGAATTTATCCTATATCCAGTTTGTTACGATAAATTAGTTTTCAAAGACATATTAAACTGAAAATCTATGATGGGTCAAACTTCCATTTTTGAAACTCATATGTTTAAGATATAAGGAATAGGACAAAAAAAATGGTGTTTTCAGTTGTAGTGAATATTTAAAAGAAAGTGGGTCAGCTAGACTAAGTTGTGTTACTTACTTGTTTTCGTTAGTAACTGGAACAGCTTTACCACCCGGCACTAGTTCGTGGGTTACTATTTCTCCTAATCTCTCTTCGTCCACCGAAAAGGTAAGTTCTAACGATGATATATCGCCCTGCAAACACAAACATTTAAGTAAGTGGTACCGAATGAAACAAAATGTTTTCAGTTAAAATACCTGGGTCCAAGAGAGGTCAACGGCTGGAAAAAAAGGGCTGATATAAACGAAGGTTAATCTATATGCCTGTTTCGACGTCTGTAAATCATCAATGAAGAAAAAATTATAATGAAGGAGGCTTTATTACATTTAGTTCATCTTTTCTTCTCAAGACAAAGGAAAGAGGTGTCACACACATCCTGGCTGATTGAGTCTCAAGTTCTAGATTGTTTTTTTGCAGATTGACGAGCGATTTAGACACCAAAGAAACCTGGGTTGTCCAAAAGCTGGTTAGGTTGAAGATATTGTCAAAATCCTGGGATACATGGATCTGGTTGAGGGACGGAAAGGGGAGGCGTTTACCCAACAGTGAGTAAGTGCGGGCTGAAATGATGACGATAATATTAGTAGTTACCTGAAAATGTTTGATATACGTCAGACTCCGGTAGAGGTCGCGGTCGAGTGAAGGCAGCTCGTCGATCCAGCTGTACAGCGCCTGTGTCGTCTGGCCCAGCACTTGACTGAGGAAGAATGATGCGAAGGGCACGTCTACTACTATACCCTGTACGAAAAAAATATAATGCTTAGCCACATATTCATAAGTTTACGCTACACTGCCCGCTGCTGAACGTCGGAAGATTTCGCTGTATGCAAGAAGTAGAAGATAAGTGAATGGGGTGGCTCTAGCTTGGGGGAGCCCTATTTCCAGATGTCAGCTAAAATTGATAACAATGTTCGTCGAAGGCTGTTCAGACAATTTATGGACAGGCTGGTTGCGGAAGGCAGGAATAAAGTCTTGCGGCTCAATTTTAGATATTTCTACATCCAGCAGTGAGGAGCTCGTGGCTAGTTAATAACAGCCGCTCGGGTCGATCTTTATGTTAAGGTGCGCTTGCCAGGGTTGGTTCATACATGGGTGACCACCGATTACATACCGAGTTTTCTCTGTACCTCGGAAAACACGTTAAGCCGTTTGTCCCGGCTGTCATTTGTAGATCTTTGACAGTCGTTACAGGTAGTCAGTGGCCCGAAAATCTGACAAGTCTTATCAAGGGGTATCGTATTACCCAGTATTAATTGGGTTGTGGAGGTCAGATAGACAGTCGCTCCATGTAAAATACTGGTATTCAGCTGCATCCGGTTAGACTGGAAGCAGACCCCAACATAGTTGAGAAAAGGCTAGGCAGATGATATGTCCAACAGTGGACGGTGATAGGCTAAGCTAAGTATGGATTGTCTGACCTCATAAACAGCTTTCCCCAGCATCCGCCCGATAAACTCGAACAGCTGCAGATGATTTTCCTGCAGACACGAGGTTGGTGACGGGTACAAGCGTTCTTCACTAGTCACACGGAATAAGTTCAGAGACGGATCGAAGACTCGTTTTATTGTTTCTTCCAGGAATTCTGCAACAAAGAAACATGCATTTAGCTATTCTGTTAAGATGTTGAAAAGTGGTTGAAGATAAAATTAAGCTTCTCAATTTTGAATTCGACTTTTAACCGCCGGCGATGCCAAGATAGCAAAATACACTGGACAGCAAATAAACCAGGCCACCTGCTACTTTGGAACTCTGATTTGATTTTCTCAAAAAGTAGAGAGTTCCGAGGTAGCGGGTGGCCCGGTTTATTTGCTGTCCAATGTATGATTCGACAACTTTTAATTGTAATTTATTCTGTTCAATGTTTGCAATATTATTTAGTTTAAATTGAATCTAGAAAATCAGTTCAATTGAGGTTATCCCAGTAAGGGCTGGTTTTATCAACGTCAGATTTATCTCTATTGCCGTCTGATTATTTTGGAGGTGCTAGTGGCTAAATAATAACAGCCGCTCGGGTGAATCTTCAGGTTAAGCCGCGCTTGCCTAGATTGGTCCGTGGATGGGTGAGCACCACCATTACATACCGAGTTTCCTCCGTGCCTCGGAAAGCATGTTAAGTCGGTAGTCAGTGGCTTGAAAGTCTCACAACCATTTTTATTAAGGGGTATCCTATTACGCAGTACTAAATGGGTTGTGGAGGTCAGATAGGCAGTAGTTTCGTGTTAATTACTGGTATTCAGTTGAATCCCGTAAGACTGGAAACCGACCCCAACATAGTTGGGAAAAGCTTAGGCAGATGATGATGTCGTCTGATTATGTCTTTTAGAGAAAGTGCCAAAAAATCTAAATTATTGCTCGGATAAAGATATCTGGCCTTGGGAAAATCAGCCCTTGGAATATATATACACATAAATATCTACTTATGTTAGTTGGCCACGTTTATCGTAGTTTATACTTTTCAAGATAAAATTCCTCCAAAAGAGAGAAAGCGTACCTTTGAAGACGCCGTCCTGGTCGATGCCCGCCTCGTCGAGCCCCTGCTCGTTGATGAAGCGCACGCGCACGCAGCCCTTGAGCGCGCGCGCGGGCAGCGCGGCCAGCTGCCGGTAGCCGTCCTCCACCAGCCGCGCGCGCCGCACCGTCACCAGCGTGCTGCGCCCGCCGCACGCGCGCTCCGTCAGCCCCAGCACCACCTCGCACACGGGACGGGACCAATGCTTTTATTATTTCACAACACGTTATGATTATACCGTCTCACAATAAATGGAATTGTATGAGAATGTATTTACCCGAAGAAAGTTTGGTTTTAGGACTCTGTAGATAACACTAGTCTGTTGTAAACACAGATAACCTCCTCTAGATTCCACAAAGAAGGCAACTTATGCGCGCCGCACATTTGTGACTTAGCACTAATATAAATCGATGCGCGTATCTATCTCTTCAGTGTCGGCCAGAAGTTAGACCCGTGATGAATTTAGAGAATTCAATATGTATGAAAGCTTGATAGTTGTGTGTTTGATTGTTGTGTGTTTGATTGTTGTGTGTTTGATTGTTGTTATTTGATTGTTACGTTTTACTTAAAAAAAGACTACCTATGCTGTTTGTTAAATGTTGATGGTGAGAAAAATTATCCGTCCTGGATAATTTTCCTCCATATCGCTACATAGTATAAAACAAAGTCGCTTCCCGCTGTCTGTCCCTATGTTTGCTAGTACTTTAAAACTACGCAATGGATTTTGATTTTTTAAAATTGATAGAATGATTCAAAAGGAAGGTTTATATATATAACACATGCATATTACAGTAGAGAAAAAAATAGTATCTCAATTGCACCCGTGCGAAGCCGGGACGGGTCGCTAGTGAGTTATAAAACAAAGATGGGATAATATTCAACTGTTAAGTAAAATTATAAAATCAACCATTTTAGAAAGAGCTCATCTTATAGTGGCTGAAGTAGTAACTCTCGACACTCTCTCTCGACTTTCTGCTTATCGATAAACAAAATCGATGCTATCGATATTTTGTTGTTTATTTGGACAAAATAGTTCAATTAAAATATAAATACATACAATTTACGGTTCATACTGAAAAACTAATCAGGTTTTGTGCGAAAACAACCGTCAATTAAACCAATTGCATGTAAAAATGTTAAAGTTAAAACTTTGTTCGTTAGGAATATTCGGTGATCTATTACATATTGTAATGAAGTAGGATCTTTACAACATAAAGAGGGAACATTAATATATCATTGTTTAAAAAAATATATCGACGTCTGAATTTACATTTAATGTCATTGTCTCATCACTACGGCCGGTGACGTGACCTTGAGATAGCCAATCGGATTGCACTTGTCACTCCCTCGCGCACCGCGTGCCTACCGCTACATTTGGTGAACTCGAATTCAAACAAAATGGATGTAATATATTATTATGATATGGAATGTAGAGGAGGTTATCTGTGGTTGTAAATTATCAAATTTTGCCTAAAATACGGAGTGGAAGGCACACAAAAAAAAATCTGCTGTTTCCGACAAAAGTGCAATACCTACACTGTCAAAATGTATGAAACAACTGATTTTTTTTATAACCGACGAAAAATTCCAATAGGGAGGGGTTCAGAATGATGTACTGAGTATGTGGTTTCGGTTTTCGCGTCGGTGTCCCTTCCACCCCGTATATTACAAGATCGGAATTATTTTCTTACCTTCTCATCTGCAACGGCGCGTCGAAATAATCTGACGCGTTCGCCGTGTGCTATCATATGTGGCGTTTTTTGAACTAAAACCTGAAAATAATAATTATGTGTTCAAACAGAAAATTACTATAATATTATCAAAATACAAGCTATAGATTTAGTCATCTGTAGTTACACATTTTGTAATATCATTATCTGCCTAACCAGCTATTGCCAACTGTGTTAGGTTCGGCTTCTAGTCTAACCAGATGCAGCTTACCAAATTGTACATGGAGCGACTACCTATTTACAACACAGGCACTTGGTAATACAACTTTTTTAGATTTGAAAAACTTAAAACTTCTAATCATTACTTACTTGTTGAGGCTTCTTGCCTTTCTCGAGGTCGGCCATGAACTGTCCCTCGCGTATCTCCCTCACGAGCCAGTGGTTAGCCGGCGTGTACGAGCGGCGACAGTCGCGACGGTACAGTACTAGTAGCAGTGTGTGAAGGGAGCTGAACAGCTCGTTGCTTTGGATTGTTCTAAGATCTGCGGATACACGTGTTATTGTATAGTTATCACTTGCTTCGGTGAAGGAAAACATCGTAAGGAAACCAGCTTGCCTGAGAGATATTTCTTGACGGCATGTAATGCCAAGTCAGAGGCCCATCGGCGGCGTAAAAACTCTGACACCAGGTTATTCACTAACCACAGCACAGATATAATAAATACAGGAGATATGATTTGTAAACAAATGTATTCGAGTTCAGATGTCGCCGTGTTCTCCCCACTTAATTCACTAACACAAAAGCAAAAACTATAAGAACGGCACACGAGCTCATATTTCTCCCGCACACAAAGAAACTTACAGCAACACTAATAAACTCACTAATAGAACACAGGCATACATAGCGCGGGGCTTCTACCTGTAGCTACGGACTCAGAATAAACACACATCGCAACTAGTGATGTGAACAGGTAATCGTAGAAAAAATAGTATCGATGAAATTCAGTTACCTTTAATCTGCCCTTTTTATATATAAAAATATAGTACTATTTTTGCACCTGAATTCGAGGTGGCTCAAAGTGAGACGAACATATCGTGTTATTTTTTGTGGGAAACCAGTTTGGACCTTTTCCTGTAGCATTTATCCACTTTTCTTTTATTTTTGGATACTTCGGATAGCTAAAATGTTAAAATAAAACCAAGGTGTGAATTGTGATGATGATATCAATGATACATGTGTAAGAGTACCGCAATAAATTAAAAACCCATACTTGATTCAATAAAAGATAAGTCGAGTAATCAAGAAATAGTAATGATTTTTTTTTTCAGTAATTAATTATATAATTTTTATCATTAAGTACCTCACATTAGTAAACAACAGCTATAAAGTTCCATGTAACAAAAATAGTCTAATTTTTTACCCTTGTGTAATCATTCGTACTAAGGGATCGTATAAAATATCGACAACCACAAAAGTGACATCACCTCTCTAATTATCTACCTAAAACACACCCGCTTCACGAAACTATCGTGTGAGTGAGAGTATCAGTAAAACACTTATCCATTGCACTATTAGACCAGCCGATTCATTGATCGATGTGTATTAAGCAAACAATGGTTGTTGTTCCTAATGAAAATAATTGCTTTTGGTACTTTATCGTGTTTCTAGTATCACGAAGTAATGTTTTAATTAATTTAATAAGAAAAACAATCATATTTTAGTATTTACGTGTGAAATGAAATGCCATCTTTTGTATAATTCACAATAGAGCTGTTATTTTTGCAAACAACCTCTGTACAACGCGGCATTTTGTAAAAAATCACAAGCAGTGAAGACGTCGCAAGTTGACATTCGACTAATGGCCGAAACTGGCAACAAGCCTCTTTGCGGCTAGATGCGTTCGCAAGCGCCACGCCTCCTTGCCATATCTCCTGTATTTATTATATCTGTGAACCACAGGATAAAGAAAGATAAGATGCTATGACTGTAGCTGATTGTCTGCATGCAGAACTGTGGTCTTGGCTTTGCAATGACACATTTGTATAATCAGATTAATCAAATAACATAACGTCACGCTTGTAATCTCTGAAGGGTAAGTCAGAGGTGCACCTAATAGTACGCCCATATTTTGCCAATTATGTTTAAGTCCCATGTAATAGGGGGCGAGTCTAATTATCATCAACCGGACACAAATCCAGACTCCGTAGCTGCTACTGAGTAATTCCTAATGGAAAAACCCAATAACGCTTTGCCCGACCTGGCAATCGAACCCAGGGCCTCATGTTCAGCTGTCGCGCTTGCGATCATTAGGAGGCAGATCGTATAATCAATAATGCAGAAAAAATATGACGCTTTTATAGTGGATGCCAGAGATTCAAAACCTAGTTACATGTCTTCTATTCACGGAACAATATTTTTCAACGTTTTTCTTCTCGGATATTACCACACATTTGAATTTTTCTTCTTTCGTATTGATACGGCTACTACTTATTATGATAATAATACCAGCCTGTAACTGTCCCACGGCTGGGCAAAGGCTTCTTCTCATATCGAGAAGGCACCTACGACTTAAAAAAAATCTTTATATAAAGGCCCATTATCAGCGGCGGATAATGTTGCACTGGTTTATTAAGGCTTCAAAAATAAATTGAGGACGTAACTTACCAAACAACTGTCCCATAATGGACTTGTAGACGAACATGTTGAGGAACTGCGACATGTTGATAAAGTCTTGCAACTTGAACGGGTTCTGTTGCTCGTACATCTCCATGTCGTCTAATATTCTGCAAGCAAAGTAAACACGCCACTTTGATGATGTAGGCAACTTATGCGCATCGCACATCTATGACTTAGCACAAATATAACTCGATGCTCGTATCTATCTCTTCAGTGTCGACTAGAATTAGACCCTGACGCTAGCAATTTAGAGAATTCATTATGTATGAAAGTTTGATTGCTACGGTTTACTTAAAAAAAAACCGTTCGTTTATCTTTTAAATGGTGAGGAAAAATATCCAAGACCTTGAATTATAAAAAAAAGTATACTTATTTTCCACTTTTTTAGTGTTTTTTTTGGCAGTCTGTTTTTTTTTGCAAAAAAGTTTTTATTTTACTCTTTTTAGTTATCGTATTACACACAAATCCTTGTCAAGTATCAATTTCGCAATTTCTTTTACTTGGATGACATTTTTTCCAGCTATTTTGATTTCAAAACCAAACTGCTGAACCGATTTTGATGAAATTTCAATGGGACCAATCGGGAAGTAGATCCATTCAGATAAAACAAGAATTTTTCAAATCCGTTCATAAATGACAGAGAAAAAAAAAACAATCGAATTGAGAACCTCCTCCTTTTTTTGAAGTCGGTTAAAAAGATGGGATAATATTCAACTGTTAAATCCAGACTACGGAGTCTATCAGCCACAGGGATGCTACTGAGAAATACCTGATGGAAAAACCCAATAACACTTGCTCGACCTGAGAATCGAACCCAGGCTGAGGCTCAGCAGTCGTGCTTACGACCATTAGACCAAACGAGGCACTTTTTCAATAATAAATACTGTTACTGTTAACAGTAACCCAGTACTCGCCAAAGACCTCTCCCAATGACCTCTTGTTCCTTAGATTCCGGGTTAGTGTGGACCAATGGTCAGTCTTAGTTTAAAATGTAAATGAATGAGAACATCTTCAGATACTCACGTAACGTAATGCGTCATACAGTCGGCGAACAGTATCAACATCTGGAACTCCGGCGCCGAAGTCTTCGTGTTTACAGCTAAGAGATCGAGGAAGGATTTCAACCCACAGTTTGGTCCCAACGTGCACAAGAATTGCCACAGTGAGTATAATATTTCATCTTGGTTACATAACCCTGGAAAGTGAATTTTACATTTAAAAAAAAATATATTAAATTAAAAATAAAAAAAAATAAAAAATGTTTTTTTTTTTTTTTTTATTGTCTTACAGTTTATCCTAGCCAATTATATAATATCACATTGAATAAGAAAGCGAAGGGTGTACGGGGAAGGTATGTGTTTGATAGACCTTCCCCTTTCACACTTGGCTCGTATTCATCCCAATCTGACCAATGAGGTCAAGCTATTATCTTACAATGAAATACCCCTACGGTTTTCCAACAAGCATATTCAGCATGAAAGCTGAATACGTAGGGAAGATGAGAGAGCACCATAACTATATTCGAAAAGTTTTAGATTCAAAACAAGGCCAATAACGAACTGCGAGATATTTAGTAACGTTTATTTTGAACTCATTGTACCCGTGCGTAGGACGTAAGTTGTTTTGGGTCAGACCCTGGTGTAACGCAAAACAACTAAACAGGCAAAACTTCTGGGAGATATGTTAGGCTTTCACTAAATCTGACTTCGTTGTATGGAGGGTCTGCATTTCTTGTAACCTTATGACTACTTCTACCTCAATTACATTTAAAACGAATGAACTATATTATAATCTAACGACGAGGCTATGTGGAAGTTTGTTACAATGAATTATCTTGTTTCTATTTTTAATTTTATATAATAATTTTGTTAAATATTAATTATTTGGTTCTCTTAAAAATTTGGTTAAGAGACCATTTTGCATGTTCACGAAACAATCAAATAATTCTAATGAATGTACAATTTACCAACCATTTCAATTTATTATTCAAATTACTCTTTGCGTGAAATGTAATCGTTAGCTCTAAGTTACTGGCATTAAAAGGCTTTTTTTTTAAATTTTATTTATTATTATATGACAACTGATAAAGTTATAAAAGGGTTTAACTTGCCTGTAAGTATATCAAGTTTGACTTGCGTCATAGTCTGCAGCGCCGTGTGGTACATGGAACATATGAGCGCAGCTTTGGTGCAGTCGGTAGAGCCTAACTTTCTATAGTGTTTGTTCGCGTTGGACCTGAAAACAACAGTTATATTTTCGTCATAGCATTTTAAAAGCGTAGTAATTTGCACCTTATGATGATAGTTATAAAAGTCATGTCTACGGCACGACGGTACGGTTGGCGCAGTGGCTGAGCGATTGGGTGCTACGTTGCGTGTCACGGGTTCGATTCCCGAACGGAACCAATATTTATATGAACTACGGGTGTTCCGGGTCTAGCTATTTGTGTATGTGAGTTTAAACACCCACGATACAGGAGAAATTCTTAGTGTGGAGCAACGTTGCAACGGAGCAACAGGCTTCTTCTGGGTAAGCTCGCTCCATCGTCGACTCTGTTTCTGTCACCTCTGACCTAGAATAGAGTTATGAGCAAACCTATCTTAAATTAAAAAAAAAAACCGTTGTTAAAAAAACGGGTTTTGTAGATTATGTAAAATTTTGAATCATGCACATGATATTTGCCCTACATGGATGAGGAGGGATGAATCGCACGTGAGTCAAGTAGTAAAGAATATAAATGTTGATGGAAGGAGGGAGACAAGGAGAAAGAAATCATGGCTGGATTGTGTGAGGAACGATAGTAAAAGAAAAAGGATTAAATCATACCGTGCCAGCAGTCAGGGGAGATGGAAGAAAAAAAATCGCGTTGCACCGACCCCAAGTAACATGGGATGGGCAGAAAGATGACAATGTTTTTATACTGAAAAAACTCACCTATTAGTCCTAGCCTCAATAGCCCTCCTAATAATAGCAGCAGGATTATGGCTCTGCACCGGAGTGGAGGGCTGCGAGGGCCCCGCCCCCTCCTCGCCCGTCACCCCCGCGTCTATCATCTCCTTCAGCGGCGTCGCCAACACTTTCTTCAGCATCGGCGCGCCCCACAGCAGTGACAACTGGTACCGCAGATTGCCCATCGCTGGAGGCAGGTAGCTGTCGAAGCTTTGAGAGAACCAGCCCAGGATTGGGTGCCAGTTGCTGAGGTTACCCTTCTTGCAGACCACATACTGCTGGCAGGAGTCGAGGAAGCGTGTTACCACCATCTACGGAGAGAATAAAACATGTTAGGCGAGTGGCATAATAAATAAAATAAATGTTTCTCCATCATTCATTTATAAATATATAATTGTATCCTACATTAATAAACGTTTAATTTATGAAGAAGACCCATGGTGCAATGGCAAAATAGTAGAAGGTATCACTTTCCTGAACGAACTCTTTTACGAAGAGTTCACACTACTATTACCGCTAACAACACTACATGCTTTGGAATTACACAATCTAATTCTTGTTGCGATGGGGGTCCCCATTCCATCATCGGACCAACTGCGAACCATTCCCCGGTCCCGAACAAAGCGCTATGCTTCCAAATTTATTGTGCGAACCGCCAGTCTGTGGAATTCACTGCCGGCTTCTCTGTTCCCTGATCATTATAATCTGGATCTATTCAAGGTTCGAGTGAAACGGTTTCTTCTCGGCAAGCATGCTCCACCCTAGGCCGCGACATCGCTTCACATCAGCCGAGTTGCGGCCAACGCAAGCCTATGTAGTCTGAAAAAATATATTAACAGAAATCTATCTCACCACAAACGTCGGGTAATAGGAGTCGTTCTGCGCGTACTCTCGCTCGGAGTGCGCCAGCTGTATCAGGTTGGCGAGCAGGCACAGCGCGTAGTTGCCTTCGAGCGTGTTGAACACGATGCGCATGTTCTGGTCCGTGCTCAGGAACTCCAGGCATTTGTCGAACATCGAGTACGAGCGGAATGACGCTATCGACTGTGGATAAATTGGTGATATTAAAACATCAGTTCAAAAAAAAATTAGGTATGTAATGCAAATTGTTTTTGAGGTACATCAAATAGCATTTTCGAGTATGATATACAGGGTGTTAAGTTCTTTATCCCCATAGAAAAGGGAGGATCCTCCGAGCAGATGGGTGTTGTCTGGTGGACTATAACTGCCCAGTTGTTGTTGGGTTTTTCTATATACTCTTAAGTCGCGGATTACTTTAACTGCGCGATATAGGATTTCGATATTAGTTCTTCATTGGTGCCATAGATGGCGCTGTAGTACTTTTTAACCGACTTCAAAAAATGGAGGGGGTTCTCAATTCGGTTGTATTTTGTTTTTTTTTTTGTGTTTGTTACCTCATATCTTCGTCATTCATGAACCGATTTGAAAAATTCTTCTTTTATGTTAAAGGATATACTTCGCGATTAAAAAAATTGGAAATTTTATCAAAATCGGTTTAGTAGTTTGGTTTTTTAATCAAAATATCTGGTAAAAATATGTTATCCAAGTAAAAGAAATTGCGATTTTGTTTTTATTGATAAAGCTTTGTGTGTGATACGATAGCTAAAAAGGGTAAAATAAAAACTTTTTTGCGAAAAAATAACCGAACTCCAAAAAAAAAATGGAAAATAACTTTACTTTCGGCAGACGGTGGCAAAAAAGTCAATAAAACAAACAATAGTCACCGACTTCCGAATGTAAAGTTATTTTCCATTTTTTTTTGTGTTTTTTAGAAGTCCGTTATTTTTTTGCAAAAAAGTTTGTATTGTAGTGCCGCTACAGCATTGTCAAAAAGCCATACTTTGAAGTACGTCAGGTGCACTCTGGGCATTATTTAGTCCCGCTTATATTTATCACAGCATAAGCTTTTTATTAATTGTGCCGATTAAGAAGTAAAGGTCGTTATGCGTAGCACAGGTGCAAAATGATAGAATGGTGCTTAGGCTTTGCGCTAATACTGCTCAAATGGACGTAAATCATTTTCTAAGGAAACTGTTTTCAGCTGTTTTTGGGTGAATTTTGGCGCTATCGCATATTAAATCGTGAAACTATGTTTTCGTACTTACCTCCGGCGATATCTGCTGCATATGGTACACTAACGTAGGAACAGACAGTATCTGTATGATATACATGGTGAGCAGTTTCTCCGAGAACTGAGAGGACACCAGCGGCCGCAGCGACAGCGTCACTATGGCGGTCAACGATACGGTCTTCAGGTAGATCTTCTCGCGACATAGTCCACGGAGTAGGAGGGACTGGAACAAAACATAAAATAGTCATTATATTATAATCATTATCATTATAAGTTGATATTATCGTCGATACTGCTGGCCAAGAGCTCGTGGCCAAATAATAACGGCCGCTCAGATCGATCGTCAGGTTAAGCTGCGCTTGCCTGGGTTGGTCCGTGTATGGGTGACCACCCATTACATGCCGAGTTACCTCCGTGTCTCGAAAAGCACGTTAAGCCGTTGGTCCCGGCTGTCATTTGTAGATCTTTGACAGTCGTTACAGGTAGTCGGTGGCCCGAAAGTCTGACAACCAGTCTTACCAAGGGGTATCGTATTACCCAATACGAACGGGGTTGTGGAGGTCAGATAGGCAGTCGCTTCATGTAAAATACTGGTATTCAGCTGCATCCGGTTAGACTGGAAGGCGAACCCAACGTTGGGAAAAGGCTAGGCCGATGATGATACTGCTGGCCAAAGGCTTCAAAGGCGGGTAAATCCAGTTGGCCCGCTTAAAATATCCCCTGACTTCTCCGGGCGCAGAGGGGATTCTCGGACATGCGTTTCTTAAGATTCCCCTCAGGGGGGCCTACTAAAATAACCCCCAAAGTTCACCAAGGCTAGAGCAAACCTCGATACACTATAATAATGTTTTCGGTCTCTATTACCCGCAGTAAAATCCTTTTCTGAAATTTCCATCCCCGAAAAGGAACATGCATTTAGCAATTATGCTTGTTTGTTCCAGTTACCTTATGTTTATAATTAGTATTGACAGGCATAAACGTCATGCTTCAGGAAGTAAAAGAAACCGTTTTTCAGAGATAATTTGTTATAAGTCCTAATTATCACATCACAACATAAACTTGATCATATAAGACTACTAGTTATTACAATTATGCATTCATGCGTGATCTTATAACGGAAAACATCCACTGATAAGATACAATCTCAGTAATTACACAATTAATTATATCTAAAACTATTCATTAGTAACAAAATAGTTGAAACTAATTATATTAAGTTTTTACTTCTACTCTGAATATCCGTAAACAATTTATATTATAATAGCCTTGTGACTTACACATGTTGCATGTATAATGGGTAAATTATGTATTTGTTATTCATAACAGTATTTGATAAAACTTGCACATAATTATTATTATCTTGCTACTATGTGCGCAGACTATACTGATATTATAAAGTCGAAAGTAGGTAACTCTGTTTCCTTTTCATACCTTAGCGGCTGAATAGACATCGATGAAATTTGGCACACGGGTTACACGGGTGACATTTGGGCCATGACCTTAATTAGGGCAAAGGATATTTTTTATCCTGATAATACGCCCCCCTGGGACAATTTCTGAACGCCACAACGACAAAGCAGCGGGTAAATGCTAGTAATTAAACATTACGACGTCAATTTGTATGGTTACTAGTTTAAATTGACGGCAAGCACTCTTCAATTGACACGAAATTATCGCGGGACAAGCAATTGCTTAGTTTAATTGATTCGATGCAATATGCCTTGCCTGTTCTCGACAAAATAATTATACATACTCGAAAATAGTCTAAGGCAGGGATTTCGAACCAATTGCACGCGACATAATATTTTGGGCACGCCACCGATTTTAACCATATTTTCATCTACCTACGAAGCCCAAATCATTATTTTCAGAGATGGGACATTACAGCCTCGCTTAGAAACCGTTTGGCAGATGACAATGTAAGTAATTTCTTACAACCCTAATATAAGTTATTTGTCATCTAATCCGCAACAACAGAAGTCACACTAATGCTACTTTAATTTGAATTACACGCATAACTAAAACATTTATTACTATACGGTACATTTTTTTTTTTTGTTAGTGTGTAAATAGTATTTAGTTTAATTATTTTCCCTATAATCACTAGGCCAAAATTAATTGACGGCGCGGCTTCATTAAAAAATTCTTCAGAATAAATGGCATGTTGATCCATAAACGTTCGCCACCTCTGGTCTAAGGTAATAAAAAGTTATGAGATTGATAAAGAATTTGAGCCCCAGCTAGATTAACATTAGAGTTGCTAATTCTACAGCTGTAACCGGCACCGCCTTTGTACATAGAATAAGCAATATTGTAAAAGAGCTGTGAAACAATTTTCATGTACAAAAAAAAAAAACAGCTGCTTCTTACAAAACTGCACTACGGTCAAAATGTATGAAAGAGTTTTTTTTTTTAAACCGTCGATAGGTTTTAGGTTCAGAATGATGTACTGATACGTGGTAACCATTTTAGTGTCGGTGTTCCTTTCACCCTGTATAATAATTATGATACTCCGTTTTGGTTCCTTCCAGACAGGCGCCTGTAAGGCCCACATTTGAGAATAATTAATCAGCCAGCACTACAAATATTTAAAAATTCTAGCTTTACCTAAGCTATCCAAATGTTGAATACTACATGTTTTATGAACATATTGTATTTGTTTGACTCACGAATTACAAGCGGCGAAGAAGTATATGTGTGTCATGCAAATTATCCAATTAGTGTAAGTGACACTGTACCATCAGGGGATTAGAGTTAATTAGGAATATGAGGCAGTCTTGAAAATAGGCTAAACCATAGCTAACACTTTTTCACAGTGTTTGTATTTTGTTTTTGTTTACTAACAAAACATTTCTTTGAAAATGTCTCTTTATGAAATCTGATCTGATGTCTGTAATCCAGAATGTAGCCCCGGGAATTCTTTGCTTGCTTTGGATAGATACTCAACAATAAACAGGCTTGCATTTTAATTGATAACAGAAAAAGAGTTAATCTATTTATTTATTTTTATGCTGGTAATTAATCTATTTTTTAAATAGAAATGATCAAGTTAACAAACAACTTTAAAAAATATTCCCAAGTTTTAATTTAACAAAAGTTTTTCAATGTTGCTCCGTCAAATGCCATACAGTTATTTACTCACCTTCAAAGTTAAATAATATCCCTTATGGAACAACGAGCCCATGATATTAGCACACAGCTGATTCATGCCTCCCCTCAGCTTCTCGAAATTCTTCAGTCGTGTAAGTGCCCATGTGTTGTTGGCTGTGAACGCTACCAACGTGTGCAGGTGGACCAAGATGCTCTGCATGTCTACTGGAGACTCGGGCTTCAGCTCCTCCAGGTATATGCAGCATTTGTACAGGAGATCCTTGATGTGAGATATCCAGCGGAGACTGGAAATATTTATATGATGTTAAACACAGCCAGATATGCAGCACAATACAAAGTTTTATGATAAAGCCAAGAAAAACCACATTATATAGATAGGCAAGCTTTTTGAAGGTTCCTATTTGGGATGTCTTTAATATCTAACAAACAAACAGCCCATTTGGTTTTTTACAGATTGCCATTCTACTGAAAATTAAAAGGCCACAAAAGGATAATCATTTGGAACAAAAAACCTAATTATTTACTAGCAGGTTGGAATTCATATTTTTCATCAATAGTATAATGAATTGTGGTTTTGTACTGGCCAGTGAAGTCTTTTAAGATTGTAAA
Source organism: Standfussiana lucernea (assembly GCA_964057025.1). Classification (NCBI taxonomy): domain Eukaryota; kingdom Metazoa; phylum Arthropoda; class Insecta; order Lepidoptera; family Noctuidae; genus Standfussiana; species Standfussiana lucernea. Next base: position 14,038,402 of record OZ059791.1, on the reverse strand, counting down.
GACCTAGCAATGAAATTGTGTTTTTAAAACTCATCATTTATGATTCAATTATCTCATAAAAACACAGTCATCAATAATGAATAATTGGCAAATAAACATTATCCTTACTAATATCCCACACACACATTCAATAGGAGTGCTAAATAAACGGTAGCAGGTTTCTAAGAACATGCTATTTTTAACTAATTGCTAAGAGTGTCGAATAAATAACACATTATGGAGTCATGATTGTTTTCAATTTAACAACAATAATTTATGTATTATTTGCAGGTTTTTAAATAAACACTGTCACTGCAAATATTTTATGTATATTTAATAACTATGAGAGTATTCTATGTTTTAATATACCACTGCTGGGCAAAGGAGTCTTAACTTGATTACCAACTAAGAATATAGAATGCATTATCTATGATTCAAGAAAAAAAAAACTAAATTTACAACATACCTGTATTCTTTATTCAAGAAGACACCAACGTAAGACATCTTCACTGACTCCGAGTGTACACTCTGAACAATATACTTGCACAGTTTCTCAAACCGTTTCCGGTCTCTCTGCCGTTCGAAGACCAGGAACAATCTGCATGCTACTTTATAGACATCTAAGGCTGGAATCAGTTCTATTGCCTGTGGTTCTTGCTGTGGAGTTGGTGGCTCCGGGAGGAGCTGGTCAAAATCATATCTACAAACAGAATAGAGGTCAATATTCTACAATGTGCTTTAATTGAGATGAAATATTTAGATTTTCAATGAATTGATTACTTGCAGCTATTCTTATTATTTTTTCTCCTCTGTCATTAGCATAATGTTGAGAATAATAATTTATGTTTACTTAATGTCAGATGTTAGATGTCGAGGCTACCTTTTATAAAATTAATAAATTTCATTTTGGAGGAAGATAGAACGATGCAAAATAACTTATTGTGATTATTCTTAATGATAGGTAATAGACTGTTACTGATAAGTGATAACAGATTATCTTACGAAATTAATAAATATTAATTTTAAGTGGCTATTATTACGTTTTAAAATTACGTATCGAGTATTATGATCACAAAACTCACAGTATACGTTTGAGGAATCTCCGTCTTTCAAGCCATCCTCTTATGAAGGCCTGGACGGTGACAGCAGACTGTTCCCGCTTCTTCTCCAGCGCACGCTCCTCACGTTTCTCCTTCGTCTGGTTCAGGAAGGACTCCTTGCTCTTTGAAGAGTTGGGGAACATCTTCAACCGATCCTTACGTACACAACACAAATAATACGCTTTGTTTCCCTTTTCGGACTGTCAGGACATCAAGCTACACCATCGCATCGTTTAAAGCAAAGCTAACGCGCGGTAAGCATTATTAATAACTGTTAGGCACTCTAAACCAATTTATTAAATCATATTTGCAAAATAACAATTGATTTTTATAAAATTCCTGGTTTATTTCAGAGAAGCCCTTCGGACACAGATTTGTTATTTTGACATTTTAAATCGGTGTTGCCATTCACGTGATTTAGTTTCCCAGCAATTTGGCCAATCGTTAGCAAAATAATACATCTTTTTTTTAGATCGGTTTTTTTCAATGGCAATATCGTAAAGATTTGTTTTATTTTATTGTCACGTATGAGCGTTTGCTAAGGTATTCATTGCTTTTAAAAAATGTTGACTTGCAAAGACGCAAAACAGAGATGGCGGCACCTTGATTTTCATTAAATAAAGCTAGAGGCATGGCACTTTTAAATATAATTATAATAAATTTCCTTTAATTATCTGTCACACAGGTAGGGTGGCAAAGCCTTTTTTAAAAATAATTTCCAATTTAAATTATAAGAAAAGTTTTTTTTAGATCTCCTGCATTAAGTAATGTAATGTTTCCCTCTAGAGAATTAATTGGCAGTAAGGTTTTTTTAAGCACCAACTATAAATTTTATCCCTCTTAGAAAAGGATTTTTATTCAGCTGGCAATAATTGAAAATATAGTTTTTATTTTTGCGAAGCAAAGGTATACTGCCACGAATTAAAAAAGTATTTTGAGAGATGACACCACCACATTTACTTACCTATTTCCAAAATGTTTTATTGATAACTCCATTCCAAAGTTCTTTTCGTACTTGACGTTAATCGGAACTAATCCCACCACCTTGTTTTTCAATATAAGTTCCACAAACAATATCCCAAAAGTTTACCAACAGCACCCTATAAGGTGGAAGCGCCAGGGTAGCCCGCGAAATTCAAATTTTCCCTCAAAGTTCATACAATCCCATTGAATAACTATTTCATCAATAAGTCATTCAATGGGGTTGTATGAACTTTGAGGGTTGTATTGATGATTTTAATGATTATAATTCTGTAACTCAATACCTATTATAGCCGCGAATCATATTTTGTTCAATGTACAGCCTGACAATGACCGGCAAATTGCGAAAAACTTAAGAAAATTTGAATTTCGCGGGCTACCCTGGCGCTTCCACCCTAAGTCTGACAATGTTATTCAAGCACCAAGAGAACCACACTTTTCTGTTGGTATAAGTATTCTATTCTTTGACCACACTTATGTGTTATACAGTCATTTGTCAAATGAAAATTTGGAGTCGTTGGAGATGATAGACCAATATTTCAATCACCTACCTATACCTACTTTCATTTGGCAAAGAGCAAACGGAGATATCGTGAAGGGTATCGGGGGTCGGGTATCTGTTTGGGTGGCCCGCGTTTAGCAAGTTGGACAACATTTTGAAGTCAGCCAAAAGTCTACAATGTCTGAAGACCCGCTTCTAAAAACAGTGTGTTCTGCCAACAATAACGTACAGTGTTAAAACATGTAGACCTATGGAGCGTTTCAATGCTTGGCATAAAGCTGGTAGACCGAGTTTATAAATCGTTCATCACTTTATTAATTTATGTTCAAAATGAAGGGATAGGAAACTTACATAAAAGCTTGCTTTTTCAGCATAAACGTTTTTTGCAGTTGGTGAAATCAATAGGCACTGTGGTCCATGTCTAAAAAGGTTTTCTGACAAACTTACTTCTTATAAAGGAACCTCATTAGAGTCTGTTATTGTACATTCAGTCAAAACAGTGGACGATTTGTTTACGGTTCCAAATTCAATTTTTTGTTTTTTTTTTTTTGTTGGTAGATTGGCACAACTATTTCCATTTTGGCGGGGAGTTGCACCTGTTAAATAGATAAAAATAACAGTGCTGTTTTTGGTTAGATCATATTATCGAGTGTGTATTGCGAATTTCATAATGGACAAAAACATCAAACAAAGAGTTTGTCTTAAATTTTGCATCGCCAATGGAATTTCGTGTTCGGAGTCCCTGAAAATGTTACAGAAGGCTTACGGTGTATCGACTTTATCAAAAAACCCGTGCTTAAGAGTGGTACAAAGCATTCAAAAGCGGACCACATGTGATGGAAGATTTGCCTCGCACTGGTAGGCCATCGATGTCTTCAACTGAATTTAACATCTCAAAACTGAAGGAAATAGTGACTGAAAATCCTCATTCAAGTTTGAGAGAGATAGCCGCCGAACTTTCTGTATCTCACGAGTCTATCCTTACCGCCTACACAGGTAAATAACGCAGAATTGAAGGAGATGGTGGAAGCCGATCCGAGTCAAACTGCCCAGGAATTAGCAGTATGGTTTATCGTTACCTTACCTACAATATTCACTCATTTGCATCAAATCAATAAGATAAAAAATATGAAAAATGGGTGCCTCATGATTTGACTGATCTGCAGAAAGAAGCGCGCTTTGAAACTTGCGCTGCCTTCTTGAATCGGTACAGAAATGTGAAGTGTGAATTGTGAAGTGACAAAAAGAGGATTCTTTACGAAAACCGTAAGCAAAAAATGCAATGGTTGACCCCAGGTCAAACGCCGCAACAGTGCTCTAATGCAAAGCTTACCAATAAAGAGGTAGTGGTAACTGTTTGGTGGTCTCTTCATGGTGTTATCCACAATAGCTTTCTCAGGTCTGGTCAAGCAATATCAGCAGATGTTTATTGTGCCGAACTTCGAACAATGATGGCGAAACTGGCAGTGAAACAGCCCCGACTCGTGAATCGATCTTCACCAGTATTGCTCCATGATAACGCAAGACCTCACACTGCACGGGACACCGTTGTAACTCTACAGGAGCTGCCGTTAGAATTAGTACACGCCAGATATTGCTCCAACTGACTACCATTTTTTTCGTGATTTGGACAAATTTCTACGCGGTAAAAAAATTTCTTCCAAGGAGGCAGTACAAAATGCTTTCAAACAGTTTGTCGAATCTAAATCCCCAGAGTTCTATGGCAAAGGTATAAGTGAACTTCCGATTAGATGGCAGCTATGTATAGATAATGAGGGTAAATATTTTGATTAAATAAATACGTTACATCTTGGGAAAAAAACCAGTTTTAATTTTGCAGCATAAATTGGCAATTTCATACTTTAACCCCTAATATTAAGTGAGTGTCTACGTGTAGTCTAGGTGTATCTGTACCTAGGCTTAGCCCGAATTTAATAGGTACCTACCTAAACAACATAGCGTGTTTCAGCTTGGCATATCATTATGCATTAATATAATTATTATGTATCGACATGCAGGTTTCCAGTAGGGTAGGTACGGGCAATGGATGAAATGGATCGATACCAACTGGTGCGGGTAATACTATGTCCCACTTTTTCAGTCAGAAACAAAAAATAAAGAAACAGGTGCATATTATAAAAGAAAAAGTAAAATACCATGCAGGTCGGAAAACCTGTATGTCTACGCAATCACCCATACGTTTCAACTAAGATTACATGTCCTACCATACAAATAGATCCGATGCAACGTATCCCAAATTATTCCCATCAAATTAGGTACATGTCTAATGACAATAAACTCCAAACGACATAACACCTTCTAATAATCCCTTCATTCCACATGAATGAAGGTGTGGGAACCGATCAGTGTCCAATAACTTCTCACATACTGAGCTTAGGTATTGAGTACCTATCGACTTAGTCACAGGCGTTCCTCATAACTCATTATCTGAGTTCTGCAGTTCAGTGATTAGCGTCCGGTGATTAGCAGTGAGTAATCGAATACCTCCCATTGTAGTTAGTGATAGGGACAATGCTTGCACAATCTGATAACTGATAAGGTATTGGCATGTAGAACCTGTAAGCTTTGTACTTGGAAATGATAAAGGTGATTAATCATTGTGTGAAGGAACAGTCGTGGAAAGAAGCTCTGTCTTGACATTGAGGGTTTTTATCTACAAGGATACGTCAACCTGGGGTAAATAAAATACCTAATGAACCTTGCATCCGTCAGCCGGCAACACATAGATAGGTATACAAGGTGTAAAGCGGACCCTACACGATGCCGTCAAATAAGCATTCTGTACATCAAACTAAGTAACCCTAAAAATTCCTCCTAAAAAGTCCATTTACACTCATGACATCGGTAATCCCAGTAGGATTGCGCAGAGGTGCACCTTAGTACCCACCTACATTTCCAAAGTCCCATGAAGTAGGGGGCAAGCCAATTGCCATCACCCGAGCAATAATCCAGACTCCGTGGCTTGCGTGGCTTCGAGTGTGTTTTTTTTATTCGAAGCAAGTAATGTTTAACTTGATTGGGCACTGGAAGTCATATTGTAAAGATTCATGAGTGTGGACAAAGCGAAAGGGGCATGTGTTGCGTGAGGATCATATCGTAACATAGCCAACTATAGGTGTATGATCTAAGAACGCTTTTGCACTCAGCGATTGTGGAACTTACGTTTAGTATATTTTGTCTTATGTATCTACATGATAGATACGGGGTTCCACCCTGTATGTTTAGCAAGAAAAAACACTAACTCAAATTATTTTTTATTTATTAGTGATACAACTCACATGAGACATAGGCGGCCGACTTAAGGGTCTATAGTAGGTCAGATGGCTTAGCATGATCCTCCGTTATGCCGAAAATACTGCAGCATTAATTTTGAAATAAATATACGGTAAAGTTGAGGATTAATGCTAGGTCCTATGTTTGACGAAAACACGATTCCATAAAATTTTCTCGATAGAAATAAATTCCAAAGTTACCTCCAAACCGAACGATAAACCGCTGGTATTCAAAAAATACTTAAAATTAGATCATGAAACTTGGCATACTAACTGAACTACCTATAAAGCAGGTCTTATGTTTGTTATTTTTTTTAAATTCCTGTTATTTTCAGCTTAAAAAGAAAATACCTAAACTATCGGCGTCTTGAAGTTGGTTCTCTGCCGCCCGCCACCCGCGCTCAGTCTCGCTTCGGCTTTCGAACGGGAGAGCTGTGCCGCTTGCGCTCAGAACACACATTAGGCAACAATACGACGTAAAATTAAAATTTATGTACTTAGGTTTATAGTGTGGCGCAATGGGAAATAACGGTTGGCGTAAAGAAGCAGGCAAACATAAATATGATAAACTTAATTAAATAAGTATCTATTCACCTATCTACTATTTATATACAAACATATAGGTAGACAGCATACGACACGTTTGGTGCAGTGGCTAAGCGATTGGCTGCTGCGCTACGAGTCGCAGGTGTTTCTGCATGTGAAGATTTGTGTTTGTAAGTTTCAATCACAAATGCATCGTCCACGATTCAGGAGAAATCCAGTGTGGGGCAACTTTTATAAAAAATAAAAAGATAAAAATTACCTATATAGTTTTGTTTTTGTTTTGACAATATATGTATATTACAACAAAATATAGGTATCTACAGTAAGTACTTAGTAATTGTTTTTTATAATGTTGTCCCACTCCAGGATTTCTCCTGAATCGGAGACGGTGCGATTACAAACACAAATCTTCACAACTATCGTTAGGCTATAAAAATATTTCTTCCGTGCGGGAATCGAACCCGCGACCCGCAGTGCAGCAGCCAAGCGCTTAGAAATACCTAATAAAAATATAGGTATGTTCGGAAAGTACCTACCTATCTAACTACAAGAAACAAAACTGTAACTTACTTATCCGACTGTAGTGCTACCTACCACATACATAAAATGTATGAACTTACTGACGTACCTTGGTAGTTTAGCTAAATAATTATAATGTATCTTTCTAGAAGACGTCGATTACACAGTACTGAAAACGATGGTGATAAAGATGATGTTCCGGTAAATTCGTCAGTATCTTCTACCTACCTAAAAATGTAACTGATCTGTTATTCGTACCCACGGCTACATAATTATCAAACTATACATTTCCAGTATATGCTGATCTCACATTGTATAGGCATTCCGTACAATGAGAGGTCAGCTTATACTGGAAAAGTATAGCTTCATATGTAGTAGCACACATCCGCATTTCTTAAAACAGAACGTACTACACGATCAATTATAAACCTTATCCCATCAATCACAGCGTGTATTATACCATGCACCGTACAACTTACCCACACAAAAACATCGGTTGCTATCGTTGTGCTGTGCAAAAGCAATTTATTTTACATATACGCTAGTGATTGACTAAATCGGAAATTTATCGAATCTTACGTTTATTATTGTACAAAAAAAGATTGGGTCCTCAAAATAAAATAAATAATAAACTGCATGTCCAGAAAATATTATAATAAAAATAAACAATATGTAGCTAAAAAAAATATTATTAAGTAAATTAACACAATCAAAAATCCGGTTACGTTGGTTTAAGCTGTCATAGCGTATTGAAATTGAAACAGTAGGTATTGTTGAACCCTGCTATGGTGTTTAATCACTGACCTGTAAAGTGGAAGTATTTGTGCAGCACTTGCCGCTTTGACTGGGGTGGCACATTTTGTCAAATAGTGTACTCTTAAATTCATATATTTTTCCATGACAGATTTGATAAGAAATAATTTATGTCATTATTCAATGGGAACTGCTCAAATTGGTAAAACGTAATATTATCAAAGAGATCTAATCCTATCGATCGATCGATAGCCTACGTTAGTCGATCTGCACAAGCACATCACTAACTTGCTGCATGACGCCACGGCTGCGATGCATCCACTTAATAAAGTATCGTTTTGTGATGTTTACATTGCTTGTCCAGTCACTTAGCGGCAAACTTAGGTAGTGGTTAAGGGGCAATGTATTTGTTGCAAAAATAGTACAGTCGCTGTGATATTTGAAAACAAAAATAACATAGTAAGAGCAAGAAATATTTTACGATTTGTTGTTTTTCATGATTTTAAAGACAAATATAGTAAAATACTTGTACTAACACATGGTAAGTGATTCCATTTTGACGTTAGTAGGTACATTGAAACTAAATTTGCGATGTACAATTTTATGTTCATATAATGACAAGTTAATATTAAATTATGATTGATAATTTTATTAAGTACTTAGTACTCGTCCGATAATAGTGTAGTTTACTCTAACAAAATCGCTTCGACTTCGTGTGCCCGCGCGCGTCACCGCGAGCTGTGTGCGATCGCGCCGATCGCGATAAAAGAGTGAGGTGGCGCGGTGAAGTGGGGGCCAAATTAGAATTTGAGCTGAGGTTATATAGACTCTTAATGCCTTCTACTCTACCAGTCAAAGGTGATGACGAAATAACGAGGCAGGTGCATTTTGTACTTATGTATGTAGGTAGCTATTTGGTTTATGGTTGGCCAAGACTTTATGGTTGGTTGTCCCTCACCAAATTCTTTCGATCCGGATACCACTTTCGCACACCATCACACAATTCGTTTATTTTGTCCCATGAATAAACTATCTATCTCTTTCTCTCTTCTTCGACCTTTGGCCACCCAATGCTGAGTGTTCTCAGAGAAATCTTGCCAATTTCGGGGATTTTGTCCCATAAATATACAACGACTTCAACCAGTTTGTAGATTAATCCAGGTACTTATCAATAACCCGTTGATCTCAGGGTAGCAAGCGCAACTACTGAGCGTGGTGTCCTGGGCTTGATTCCCGGGTCGGCCAAAGTCTTATTGGGTTTTTCGATTAGGAATTTCTCGTTCGTAGCCCGTAAACGGAAAACACGTAAACGAAGGTCCTGCCTCTGCAGTCGTGGCCGATTGCTGGCCCATCGGATTATGTGAGTAAAGGAACATAGAGTGCACCTGCCCTGTGACCTATACTATCTCCTGCGTATGTAGTCAGCTAACATTTTAACTCGTTAGGCATTCATTGATAGTGGCCGGGGTACCGAATAGTCATTATTTATTAGATTGCAACTTTCTACTTAGTTCAGAATTTTTTAACTAGAAAGAAGAACTTATCCGCCTGGAGGAGGTAGGTATATAGGATGTCTTGACTAGGTTTTATTATGAAACTGAAATAATTTTCTAATTACTTTATTATTTAAAATATGTAGTAAACCCTCTGTACAGTACATAGGTAAATGGTAATGGATATTCGGTAACTGTTGCTGAAGGAATAAACTTTCAAAAACACCTATTATATTAATGTACATACCTACAATCAGTTACTTCCTGATAAAGTTTTTCGACTCCGACCTTCCTCATTGAGCTGAACTGACTGAGTGAGCCCTCTAAATTAAGCATCATCGAGATGTTTACAAGGCTAAGGGCTAGTGGATTTTCTAACTTATTTTAGCTGTAGAACCTTCTCTGATAGATGGCTATCAGAGAAGGTTCTACACCTAAATAATTTGAAATCGAAGAAAAAAACGCATATACATATGAATGTACATATATGCGTTTTTTTCTTCAATTTCAAATTATTTAGGTGGAATTTTTACTGAAAAAGTAAAATGTGCTTATTAAAATTACTTACGTTATTAGAAAACCATTACGAGAATAAAAAACTACATAAACAACCCATTCTCAATAGTTGACATTAACAGCTTGTACGAGAAGACAGGCGGCTAATCGATACCTTGCGGTTCCATTATACTCGTCCCGCAAAAAGAAAGATGAACAATAAAATCGGAGAAAGTTAACGTGCCGTGACCAAAGCGTTTTATTTATTGACTTTCGCAATTCGATTCGGATTGCATAGCTTGTAATACGGGGCTTTTAGATCTTTGGAACTGCACTATTTTTATTATATAATGTATGTTTAAGAAAGTCACTTAGCTAACTTAGGTACCTACTACCCTTGTATATTTTCAGACTGTTTTAATTTTATTACGTACTAAAATTTTAACAGTCTGAAAATATAAAAAAGTAAACAGGTGATAAAACCTTACATAAGTAATCCATTAAAGGCATAAACTAATGTTTATTTAGCACACTCATAAAATCTATGTTTCACATAATATGTACCTTCAAAACCACTTACAACGGAAGGTAGAAGGTAAGGACACCTGTCGGCACTGCCCTGCCCCAACATGGCTTGCTAATTATACCACCTTAAAAATATTATACACCGTTACGGTAACAAATGGCCCCGTCTTACAGTTTGACAGGTGAACATGTTGGTTGTATCAATTACTATCAAAGACGCTTTCTGAAAAAGAGTAGATATTTATTTGTCAAAGAAAGTGAAAAAAGCGGACTGAATGCCTTAGGTATTCTCAACCAGTTCACCTAGGGTTGTGAAAGAATAACAATGGCTATACAGGATGTCTAGCGCCTTCTGTTATCCCCACTGGAATAGAACTGAAACATTCCTTGGCAGTGTAACAGTATTTTTTTCTTTTTCATAATATCCAGCTTTATTTACAGCCCCTTACAGTGCTATTTACAGTGCTTGCGATCTACATTGTTAGCTGAATAACGTTCCCACAGCTGGGACGCAGGTCTCCTCTCAGCGAGCTAGGTAGGCCATTCTCCACCTCGCAGGGTCTGTGTGTCAAATGGTTGGAAAAGAATTTATTTTATTTATTGTGAAATTACGGAATGTGCTTTGCAGTAGCGATTTTCGGTTCTGCAAAGCAACCCGTCACACAAATACGGACACTTCACACATTCCTGTTTCAGTCAGTTACTTATTCTTAGTCAGTCAGGTATATGTGCATATTAAAACCAGTTCCAAAAAAAATCTTCATTTGTTTCGAGCGGGAATTAAGTGAAGTTATTTATAATTACACATTCATTCATTCTTTCATTTTGTTTTTTTTTTTTATTCCCGAAGAGTTAACCCTTCAGGGATTACACCCGTGATGATATGTAATGTCTTAGCTACACTCACATTTCGCCAGTTATGTTTAAGTCCCATGTAATATGAGGCGAGCCTGTTGCCATCAACCGGGCATAAATCAAAACCAAGGACCACGTTACAACTTAATATATAAATTACTTTTACACTCCTTTGTATTTAAACCTAACCAAGCAGAGCCTTCGAGTCAATGCACATTCAAACACCCTCCTCGCCAAACGGGCCTTCATATTCCAAATGCCTAGGTGGAAAAAGTCTCCTTAGGAAGTCAAAGAGCGGCCCATCGGCAATCAGGACTGGTTCAACGGAATGCTATCCGTAAAAATAGCCTTGAAATAACTTTGGATGGTATCAAAATCCATAGGTATAGGTACTATGAATCTTCAAGCCGTTATTTTCTGGAAAGGCGTGGCAGACTTTTTTCCTATCCTTCTGCGACTGAGGTGGTAGTCTATCGGACACCACCAAACACAAAAAACGTTGCCAGATCGTAACATGGCGTGATGTAGCTCTGTCTCGCTCAGTACCTTCCTGTAACGGCTCGCGCTAACGGTCAGTGAGGCGCGGGCGGCCCTGCGGTGTGCACGTTTGGAGTTTTCGACTGCCGGTGTCCCACAGACGTAAGTACAGCAATAAACGTTGATTCTGATAGACGTCACCTCACCAATATCGTTTTAGATTCATAGTGTCTGTTAGTCGTTTCATCAGTAAAATATTAACACTACCATAGTGTCTCTCAAATATAACCTCACATTTAATTGCCTTAACTTATAATATTCATAATTTTTTAGATGGCGACTCAAAGTACAGATGGTAGGCCACCAAAACGAGACAGCAGTGGAAGATATACAAATGATGATGGACAGATTGAGGAATGGCTTGAAGAATTAGAAGAAGAAAACGAGTTTAGCGATTTTGATGATTCGGTAGAAGATCCTAATTGTGTGGAAGGAAATGTACAGCAAGAGGAAAATGAAGACTTCGTGGAACAGAATGTCCAATCGAGTGAGAGCGATTTTAACTCTGAAGACGAGGAGCCCCTTAGCTCTTTAGTTCGTGGTGATCAAGATGGTCCAAACTGCATTGGAAAAAATGGATTTTTATGGTCTAAGAAGGAAATAGCGAGGACAAGCAGAACTCCCGCACATAATATTATTCAAGTATCTCGGCCAAGAGAAGAGCTTGTTTTCAGAAGTTTTCAAGAACTTTGGTCTAAAATTTTCGACCTCGAAATGCTAGAGACTGTTGTTTTGCACACCAACCAAAAATTACAAACGTATCGAGAACGTTTTCGGAACACAAACAGGCAGGAACTCAAAGATACAAATGAAACTGAAATGCGAAGTTTGTTTGGCCTTTTGTACTATAGCTCAGTATTCAAATGCAACGACGCAGACGCTAACTACTTGTTTGCTACAGATGGCACTGGTCACGAAATTTTCCGCTGTGTGATGTCTAAATACAGATTCTGTACATTACTCAATTGTTTGAGATTTGACAATGGAACCGATCGCCAAGAACGTTTGAAGTCTGATCGATCAGCAGCAGTATCATGGTTATTTGACAAATTTGTTTCAAACTCTCAACAAAACTACATCCCTGGACCAAACACATGTATTGACGAGATGCTTATTCCGTTCAGAGGTAGGTGCAAGTTCCTTATATGTATATATGCCTAATAAACCTGCCAAGTATGGGATTAAAGTTCTTGTATTATCTGATGCTCACACATACTATACATACAACGCTTATATTTACACCGGTAAAGGTTCTGATGGGGAAGGCCTGTCACCTGCTGAGAAAAACCTAGGAGTTCCTACTCAATCCGTTCTTAAACTGTCGAAACCTATCGAAAACAGCAACAGAAATATTACTGCCGATAACTGGTTCAGCTCCATTCAACTAATGCAGCTTTTGAAAGCTAAGAAGTTGACTTACCTGGGAACTCTAAAAAAAAACAAAAGAAAAATTCCACCAGAGTTTTTGCCAGCGAAAAGAAGAGAACCAGGGAGCTCCTTGTATGGGTTTACCAAAGACTTTACATTACTTTCCCACGTACCAAAGAAAAATAAGGCCGTAATATTGGTTTCATCATCTCATCATATTAGAAGCTTAGATGATAAAACGATGAAACCAACTATGATCGCCGACTATAACCATTCTAAAGGTGGAGTCGACGAAATCGATAAAAAGTGTTCTATTTATTCAAGCAATCGTAAAACACGCCGCTGGCCCATGGCGATATTTTACAGAATTCTGGATTTAGCTGGTACTAATTCATTCGTCTTATACCAATCTTGTCCAGGTGCCAAGCTGCGAAGAGGGGACTTTTTACTAACCTTGGCAAGAGAGTTGGTTCTTTCTAGCTTAAAAGAACGCGTTTATAATGACAGACTGCCCAGAGAACTCCGTCTTACTATAACGCGAGTTTTAGGCAATGATTTGCCTCCCCCTCCACCCGTGGCTCAGCTTCCAGGTCCAGCTGGAAGGAAGCTATGCAGCATATGCCCCAGTAAATTGAAGAGGCAAACAAGGTACCATTGTTGCGCATGCAAAAAGCCAATTTTTCTACAATGTTCTTCTCCACTATGTCAAGACTGTAAACCTAAGTTTTAGATTTAGGGTTAACTTTGAGACTGATTTGTGCCTAATTGAACCGTGATATCACGTTGTGATTTTTGTTTTAGAACTATAAGATAACGCTTAAAAGATTAATATTAACATTTTTAAAGAAGTTTTATTATTCAGTTTTTTTTTTAATAGTTTTGTAAGTTTAAGCGTAAATATAACGAAAATACTGATCTCAATAAATGATTCCATAATAAACTCGTTTTTTGTTTTGAGCATGCTTATTCATTTTTATTTCATTATACATAAACCCATTAATAGTAAAACAAAACTAGAGCCCTATTATTTCTAAAAGTTATAAACGAATCATGCTGTATAATAGTGACGCCTGACAGACTACACCTCAGTCGAATGTTGACAAGAAACCCACCTCAGTTGCAGAAGGCTATACAAGGTCTAAACGGACCCTTCACGAAGCCGTCAACCAAGCATTCCGTACATAAGTTACCCTACACAAATATTACTGCTGGGACACGACTTTTTTTTGGATAAAAAATGACGTTTTCCTTTAAAAGTCAATGAAACGAATTACAAAACATTGGGCTGATGGATGCATTGAATAGTAAAAGGTTTATGGAGGAATATTAAAAGTAAAATTATAACCTTAAAAACTAGTAGGTAATTATTAAAAAAAAAATGTGAAAAAGCTACTTTGACCTCCAATATCTCCGTAACTAGAAGGTCCCAGGAATCGTTCAAAACAAAAAAAATATCGCAATGACGAGGAGAACACCCTTTAAGTACCTTTATCAGGCTTTACCTATTTGTAGTAGGATTATATATACCTTCCAACTACTTATTCCAGCAAGAAAATTAGTCATCTGAACATTATTCGTGAAAAAAAATTGCTAAAATGGTTACCTACGGGCATTTAAGTTTCTATGTAGAGAACATTATAATTAATACCCCCGGGCTCGTCTTAGTCTTTATATATATTGTTTTTCATTACTAGATGTCGTATCTTGTTTTCCTACTAACTATAAGTACAATATATACGTAAGGTTGCCAAAACAGCAATGATACCGATGCCCATATAATATTTGATTATTACTGTAACTATTGTAATTTCAGCATAAAGACAAATAACCGTTGAAACGACTTCATAATGAATTTACCAGTAGGTAAAAACTAACACTGTTTTAAGCTTTCACAGTTTATAACTAAACTTTCACTATTACTTACGGGATATCTTCCGCGATTAATGAACCCAATCCTTTGTACCGAGTTTCAGTAGTGCGCGTAGCAAAAGACAAAGAAAGAGGGTAGACAGGTCTGCACCTAACGAGTTTTTAACATCTACCCGCATTCTCCAGTCATCTCGTGATCATGGCGATTGCAACAGCGTCGAAATATCGGGAGCTCAATATAAACCAGGGCTTTAAATACCGGTAAAATTTTCGTAACGTTACCTTCATTTGACGGAGTTACCGTTAATATTAAAATAACGTTAATAGATTTAACGTTATTTTCGAAACATTTTATCGTTAATCTTTTTAACCGTTAATTGTTTAATAACGTTAATTTTATCGTTATTTTTAAACGGTTAAGCTTGTGAGGTGGAAGAAGCGGGGGGGGCAGAGAGGCGATCGGCGGGCCGCCTAAGCTAAGCTAAGCCGCCTTACGCGCCGTCGCGTCGTGCCGTCTCGCTCGATCAAAACGTTGCCAGATTCATACGTGTGAGAAGTGCTGGTAGTACCTACAGTGAGCTGATTTAGTCAGTGATAACGTAATACAAGTTGTATTTTGTCCAATCATTTATTTTCTTTATGTCAGTTGCTTGAGATCAATAACGGGTAGTTTTCATAATTTCAATTTTCGATATACTTAATAATTGTGATAATTATGTCTTCCCCTGAGGATATAGCCGGCTTTCCTCACCAAGTACATTAAGTGACGTAAGTCGTATTAGTCGTAAAAGGTCGTCATACAAAAAAGTCTGTGTAAAGAAAACGAAAGAAACACAAGTTTCTGCAGAAGATTTAACGAGTGCAATCATGTATCAACGGAACGCAAATGAATTAAGGTGTGACGTCTCCAATTTACCTCCGTTGGATTTTAACCAACCAGGACCTAGCGACCCACGAAATGCGGCGTTCGCAACAAGACTGGTCGCTTTTGAACTGGCTCGAGTGTCAAAAGAAAAATGTTCAGTAACTTATGTCTATATACTGAACGTTATTAGAAAAGTGCGACAGCATAAGGACTTGGATGACATAAGTTTGCCAAGTTACGAAGAATCAGATCAATCAAAGTAATAATTATAAGTGAATTGATTAAATTGTTTTAAATACTACACGATTATTATTTCCCACAATATCACATCCGTACTCGCATGCGAGGAAGTTGTCAAAAGTCGTACCAGCCACGCCAGAGCCGGGTCTTCCCGACAGCGGATGACGTCACGAACGAGATTAGTGATGTACCTTATTATTATTTGATTTCTTCGTTTGTAGTTCTAATGTCTGCTTTTAGGTTGTTTAGAACTTTGTAACTGGTTTTTAATGATAGTATGATACCAAATAGGGTGAAATTAAATAAAAGATGAATGCAACGAGTAACACTTTGCTGTAATTCGCCGCTTTTACGGGCTGTGAGACATCTCGCTGCGCCGGCCGCAAGCGGCCGCGCGTCTTTCAAACGATAGTATGTATTTCCTAATGAAGATAAAGCATAGAATGTTTTGACAGTGAACCAGCCCTGCCGACCGCTGCCATTTCGGTGTAAATTGATCCTTATGGGAATGAATTATGTCTAGGTGAATGAAAAATCACTTCTTGAATCAAATAAACATTTATTATTGTAATTATGGCTTAAAAGTTACAATTTACTGATTAATAATATTTTAAATTATCAACAATATAAAATGACCATCGTCAAGGTCACGTTGAGCTTCTGTAATTCTTTCGTTTGTCGTTGTAGTAAGTAAATTCTCATTATTGATGTTCTCATTTTCTTTGTTGCTTTGTTCAATTCAAAATTATCTATGTATAGTTTAATACAATTTGCTATTTGCCTTAGCCTTATTTTGTTGCTCCGGCGTTAAAATAGTGTTCACTCGTGGATCCAGAAAAATTCCATTTATAAAAATATCATTTTGAAAAAGGTTTTTTTTTCGGTTTTTCATCGATGCTAGTAAATTAGTTGCTATTTTTGCAGTAATTTTAGTAATTTTAAACTCACATAACATCCACGCTATATAAAAGTCTCCAACAGTAAGCTGTTCTTCTTGAAGCTTTTTTGTCAGTTCTCTTGCAGGCATTAAACATCTGACAAATTCACTTAATGCCTCCCACGTAGAATCTGGCAACTGTAAGCGCTCATCAGTCACGTAATTAAAGCAAGCTTTCCACCATATCAATTGTAGAATGCCATCTTGTAGTGCAGCCCAGTTTTGGTACATTTTTGTAATTTTGTCTTAAAAACCTAACAAATTGTGGGGTTCTAAGACGTCGAACAACTTCTCGACCACTTGTAATAAGACTACAAGTTGTTTCATCTTTACAAGCATCTAAAAGTGCTAATTGGAGCGTGTGTGCAGCACATCTTACAATGCCGATTTCATGTCCACTGCTTTCACCTCCGTTCATAAACTGCTCTCTCAAAACTGTTGTCACTTGATTAGTGAATGTATGTTCAAGTTCACTAGTCTCGTCATCATAATTGTACTCCGTATTGAAATCTTCACATAAATTGTTACTTTCGTTTGCTTCAACTGAACTGGGACCTGCCTGTACATCATCAGATTCAGATATATTAGTACCTAAACAACTTGCATTCATTAGTTTGCTCAATTTAATCATATTGGCTCCATTGTCTGTCGTTATGCAGTAAATTTGATTATTAAATTCCGTATTTATGCGAAATTGGTGTAAATTAAAGATGAGTATTTCTTTAAGGTGAAAAATTTTAATAACGCCCAAATTTTTCAAAAATACTTTGCCATTTTCTAAATATTGGCAGTTAATGCCCATGAAACCGATGGAAGCGATATCGATCTTTATCGATATTTTTTTTTCCATGAAGTATATTAGCTAGCTGATCTCGCATGTTTGTAGCTATAGTCTTAACATTCTGTCTAACTTTATGCGCATTTATAGTACTCTTATTTTCGGGTATTAGAGCGAGCAGGTTTTTAAATGCCCTATCGTTTATCATTGAAAATGGCCGACCATGAACAGCCACTAAGTTAGTGCATTCTTCAAAGACCATATCAGGAATTGTTTTCTGCCTGGCAGTGGTACTTGCCGATTCCTGTCGACTAACATTGAGTTCCAAGACATCTTTGTATATCTCTTTATGTTGATGTTGCAAATTTTTCATTAAATTACCACTATGTTGTGTCTGAAAAAAAAACGAAGCAATTACATATTACTCATATTATAGTGCTGTAGCTGGAATTTTATCAAAACGCAACACTCGACATAAACGAGATTCTATTGAAATTCTTTATTAATGCCATATTAATAGAGATAAGCGAAAAGCACCTAAAGTATTTTCTCAAACACAGTAACCTACTAACATAAGCACTTAGTTCAAAGAATTGGTAAACTAAATTGGAATGTCGTACTAAAAGCTTAAAGGACAATGCTCATGGATACAATAACTAATTAATCTCAACTCTTAATACTCAGACGGACGTAAATGTCAGAAATGTGCCTGCCGGGATTTAGGGGATGGACCGATAAATCAAAATCTTTAGTAAGAAAATCGATTTTGTGTCAATTAGTAATACTAAATCGATTTGGTGTACTGTTTTTACTGAATTGTTACTTTTATTTTATAAAAAGAAAGCAAAGGTTCGTGAAAAGTTTTTGAAGCAAACGTTATAGGTACTTATTATAAAAAGAAACTGTTGGAATGACTGGTTAGTCGATTTATCAAAATAGTTTCCATGGCATTCTACATCTCTGTAACCAGTTGTGTGAAGTTATGTAAATGGAGCGTCATGTAAAGGGAGTAAAACAATATTCATACTTCTAGAGAATAGATACTTTAAATTAAATCCCCTATTCTTATTCTTTATTGCACACAAAATAACAAATATATATACATGTAAATTTCAATAATATAGCTTATGCACAAAGGCGAGCAAACATAATTTTGATACTGAGATTTGCATTTTATTATTTGTTTGAGTGCGTTGGTACCAAATTATTAAAAAAAAAATATTCAGTGGTAATATGCTAAATACCTTTGGGTATTTTTACCTTCGGTAATTACCTACTTAATTACGATAAGATAGATCATAATAAAGGGACATTTAACTTACCTTTAGTGTTTTTCCACACTCTGGAACTAAACAATTATCCGTATTATTTTCGTTCAGTTCAAAATATCTATAGACATTATTTTGTTTTTTTCGTCCCATTGTAAGCGTCTCGCACAAACCAACTCACTGTAGGCATTACACACGACTGAGGCGCGGCGGCGCGGTGCATCTATAGTTCTAAAGTATTCTCCACATTCTCTAAACTGATCCAATGCTAAGCGTATTGCGCGAGCGCACTAAAATGTTTACCTACGAGGAACGGCAACACGCAGTCACAAATTCACAATATCTCCGTACTGTACGTCGCTGGAATACCTACAATGCCCCTCTCGCTCCGCCTTCACCACGCCGCGCTCGCCCCGAACGAGTCAGTATGGTTAGCAATACACACAACCGTGAATGTGACCGGGTTGTAACTAAATTAACGATAAAATTAACGTTATTATCGTATTTTACGTTAATATTTATTAACGTTAAATTACTGGTAATGTTATCAATTAACGTTATATTTTTGTAACGTTAATTGGGTATCACATTGGAATTAACGTTACGTAACGGTTATTATTTTGTTAGTTGGTAACGTTAACAAGCCCTGATATAAACATTAATCGCGGAAGATATACCGTAAGTGATATTGAAAGTTTAATAGTGATACTAATGTATGAAATTAATTGAATATTTACCATTTAGGAATGTCATTATTTTAATTAAAAGAAATTCATTGTAAAATACAGAAAAAAGCGGCCAGTGTTAAAAAGCGACAGCTGTTTATTAGTTGAAGAGCTATTTGTCGACACGTGCTATGTCGTCGTATATTAGTCGGCTTGTGTCTATGTCAGGAGGAGCGAATAATGATCAATTCTTATTCGATTCATAGGATTTTTTGAGTAGATACATAATCTTGACTAGCGCCTAGAGACGAGTGGCAGAGAAGCGTTCGAAGCGTTAGGTACGTACTTAGGTATTTATGCAACGTAGACTTTAAACAAGATTGTCATTTAGATATTTATATGATATTACAGTTTTTCGGTAGTTCATGTCATTCCAATACATTTTTGATATCGTTATCATCAACATCATTATTGCTGATAGAATGTCTAGACCAGCAACACATACTGTACGTACTGCTGAAGTGCCTGCCTGTATTTTATATAATTATGTTTGTGTACAGGGACTTCGACGCACAAACGGTTACCACGGAATCAGTACATCTTTCCGAACCACCCCAAATAGAAAATTTTCGTGGGCAATTAAAAAAAAATCTGCTGGTTATTTGTTTCCATAAATTTTGACTGTGTAAGTATTGCAGTTTTCTAAGAAACAGCTGATATTTTTAAAATTACCCATGAAGAATTTCTATGAAGGAGGGAAACCGTTTGATGGTAACCGTTTGTGGGTCGGTGGCCGTTTCACCCCGTATTTAATAAAAGACTTTAAATGAGGTATTTATGTTATCGATTGACTCGGATTATTATCAGCCTATCATTAGTCATTTCCCATAGTCAACTGAAAGTCATAATTTTATTAGTTACATTCTTAGAGTTATCTACTAACTTACTACAATAGTTATTTGTTATACAAGAGTGCAAAGTTGCTTTTTAACCGCGTGTTCAATTTTGATGATCGAGCAAGCGAAGGATTCTAAAATTGAATCACGAGCGCAGCGAGTGATTCAAAATTAGAATCCTGAGCGTTAGCGAGGGAATCAAAAGAGCACGAGGTGAAAAATCTTTGCACTCGAGTGCAACACGTAACTTTTCATTCCACCTCAGCGAGGAAATGACTAAATGCAAAAAAAAAACGTTTACAATCACAAGATAGGTACACTTTTATTTCAGTTTAGGTATTAATTACTACATTATGACAGGTAAGTATTACAGAATAATCTTTAAATTATAACAAAATAATACTAAGGTATAATTAAGAAAATTTTAAAGTAACGTTGCTACAGTTATTTAAATTGAGTGTAATATTTTTGTTTGGTACTGTAATATTGGTGTTAGTAACTTGTGTACTGTTTTTCGGTAAACTATCTGTCATACTTAATAGTTGTACCGATTCATCGGATTCCCTTGGCGTGAATGTTGGAGAGAGAGGGAGATGGTTAGGTGTTTTCATTTGTTTTCAAGTTTCTTGTTTTTAATATAAGGTTTAACAATGACGTGAAAAAATGCCGCGTAAAGAACCGCGTACAAAGCAAATTGAAAAAAGAACACCAAGAAGGTTCCGAGTCTGAGTTTTTAACAAATTAAAAAAAAGTTGTATGATATATTCGGCACCATAGAGGTAGCAGTAAATAGGTTTAATGTTTTTTTTAATTCACAAACTTAGTGCACACGATGTTCTAAATTCAATTTACTTTATCCTCTAGAGAATAAAAACGGCTTTTCCACTCAGATATTGAAGATTAAAAATACTCTTTCCGAGATGGTGGGATGAAAAAGCATTTTTCTGTTAACAGAAAAAGATAAAATTCTTTAAAGAAACTGGTGGCTGACTAACTAACACACTATAACCTACTAAATATGCTTTAAGAGGAAAATATAAATATGTACAGATAAAAGAAGAAAAGTATTAAAGGGTCGTTTGGGGTTGAAACACTAGGACCATGGGGTCCGAGTGCGCACCTACTCTTTCGCGACATCGCCAATCGGTTAGTCGACTCTTCTCGTGACTAGAGGGGTGGCCTATTTTTGGGTCAAAGAATCAGCATTGCCATACAATGTGGCAATGCTGCCAGTCTTCTGGGCACTTTTCCTATTGACAGCGATGTGGACGAATTTTTAGAGGAAATATTAATTAATTAATTTAATTAACAAATACAGATGACATGCTTTCAAACCTGTTCCTAGATCTAGAATGAGGTACCTAAGTAATTACCTATCTACTGACGTGTCACGGAATACTCGTAGTTGCCTGGGTAAGTAATAGTTCCAACGTTTCGGAATTCAGTTCTGAAGAACTACTTAACATGTGACTTTCTTTAGTTACTTGAATTTAGTGTAAGGAATGCTATGAAAAGATTAATTAATGGTGATTATTGATAAACCAGGAGGAATATGTACGGATCTACTTTTTTAAGCCAGTTCGAAAAGGTATAAATAATAACCATTAGGTAACTAGCTGTATATTTTGTTGGTGAATTTTGCTAATTAAATAATTATATCTAACCAACTACTTCAAGAATAGTTCTTTTTAACGTTCCTATTAATTAAGTGATTTTTGAAATGTACTTAAATATAATGTATGAAAAACAATGGTTAATAATTTTAATTAATTACAGACTAGTAAGGAATAATGAAACAAATGATTTGTTTTTCAATGCTACGTTTAGTTAGGTAAATACTAACCTACTAGTAGAAAATATACTATTTCGTTTGCTTTTGTTGCATTTTTTGTAAATTGACTTGTTTTAAAAGTAGGTTCAAATTTACATGTTTTAGACTCGCGACTCGTATTTATTTTACGGCTTTTTGCACAAATGATCTGTTAATAACGTGCCAAGCCTAATACACCTGAACGAAGCAGTCGGCTGCCTCGGACACCATGGCCTTTCGTGCAGTAGGAGTGCAGGTCGGATAGCAAGGCACGCCAGCATTAATGACACCATCCGTCGAGCTCTTGCCACCGCCGGGGTGCCAGCCGTTTTAGAACCCAATGGCTTAGCACGCGACGATGGGAAGAGACCAGGCGGTATGACCATAATGCCTTGGAAGTTGGGTCGGCCTTTGGTGTGGGATGCAACATATGTCGACACCCTTGCGCCATCCCATCTTCCTAGCACGGCGGGCTGTGCTGGGGCGGCTGCTGCAGGTGCTGAAAACCTCAAATGGCGCAAATACAATAACCTCATTGGTAGCTATATGTTTGAGCCGTTTGGGGTTGAAACACTAGGACCATGGGGTCCGAGTGCGCACCTACTCTTTCAGGACATCGCCAATCGGTTGGTCGACTCATCTCATGACCAGAGGGCTGGCCTATTTTTGGGTCAAAGAATCAGCATCGGCATTCAACGTGGCAATGCTGTCAGCCTTCTGGGCACTATTCCTATTGAAAGCGATGTGGACAATTTTTTTTACGCCCTTTATACTTTTCTTCTTTTATCTGTACATATTTGTATTATTATTTTAAATAAATAAACAGTACATTTTTCTTGAACAATTAAAATCCTCTTTAGATCTACCTAAAATCCAGTTCTTTTATTTAAAGTAGTTAGGTAAAGCAACAAAACCACCTACCTATTATAAATGATTAGGTATCGTCAGTTTCTCACGAAATTTATACGGGACCACCTGTAGAGTGGCGCCTTGCGGGCACCCCCGAAGTCCGATCAACACACATATAAATATCGTGAAAACAACCTTTATTGAAGTCGGTTAACTATAAAGTAACTTAGGTTATTATAACTGAGTCATGTTTTGGGTATCAAGTCTTAAACCTAGTATTGATGAATTTTTAAATTTAATATAGGTGTTTTCTTTTTTTCTAAATTTCATAGCTTCAAAGATGATCAATAAAGGCGTTATGTAAATCCCACTCAATATAATATAAAACATCTCACACGCATGTATTCAAGTCGAATCCATTCAGACTCAACAATAGCCCTTCATCGATACTTGCGCCTACGCACCGAATTCGAATGTCAATCGTAACAATCGAGCACGATTACCTGTCAGATAAAGGCGGGCGGAAAGCTCGAGGAAAGTGCCACAAGGCAATTCGACCTGCGAAGGCTTTGACGGCCGCCGCCATTAGTCCGTGGTCGACCAATCAGACGAAAGAGGCGGGGCCAAGCGCACGCGCCGCCCGCTACGCTAAACCGATTCAGTGTAAACGCAGCTGTCGCTCCGTAGCCACGTATATTCGTCCTCGTTTCCCTACTTCGTTTGTTTTTAATTATGAACTTTTTGTGAGACTCGACTGTGTATTTGTGTTGTATTTCCGAACTTTGCAAGGAGGTTTTTAGGTATTATTAGAGACTGATCTGATGATGTTATTGTGAAGTGACTCGCAGTGACTTTTATTCGGTGTTTGTTATTGTAATTGCAAGATGATGATGGATCAGGCTCACTTTGGGGAGTATTTGCTGAGGCAGCAAATGTTGCACGCTGCGTCGCTCAGTGGTTTGCGTAAGTTACATTTCTCTTTATCATCATTTACAGAAGGTTTTGATCTTGATTGAAAAGAATTAATCAAGCAACTAATAATAATGAAAAGAAAATAAAGTTATTGACTTTACTAGACTTAAACCTACGTACTCATTTAAGTCTCGCAAAGGAATGATAAGACCTCATAAGTATGAGGTACACTGATTATTTTTAGTGACGAAACCTTAATCAAATTTTCATCAAAATTATAGACATAACACATTTGTATCGCACAGGTCACCATGTCGTCACACTCGTCACATTCTGAGGTCTTCGGAACTCGTTTCTTCAAACCATAATCGCCCAAGTTTGCCGTCAGCATAAATAATATCATAACTATGTATAATTTTGATCACACTGTGAGATAAGCTGCTAGTTCAGTGAATTTTGATATGTATTTGAAAGTTGTTCTTATTTTTTTATAGCAGAATAGAAAAAAATATGATAAAAACCACAAATAAATCATGTTTGCGTTTTTGAACAGAAGAAAATCGCATGAAAATTGGAATATTAAGTTACAATATACATAAGTGTTATAACTTTAGACCATTTTTTTATATACATACCTACTTCTAATATGGTACTTTATGTACCCTAGTTTATTTTCATGATTAATAATCCAAAAGTTACGTTTTTATACAACCCATAGTGGTCTAACCTTCCACTTTACAACCTTACATTAAATTAATTAACCTCTTTACACCTCTCATTGAAACTATCACTTCATTACACTTCATTTTCTTTGAAATTTATAATCTCTTAAAACTTGCGATAATGAGGTATGAACTAATTAACAAAACGCTAGAATATGCTAATTAATCGCCAATTAAAACGAAGTGTCAGTCGTTAACATACAGAATTAATAATTATCATAATTATTAGTCGTGTTTTATATTTCTACAAAATCCTATTGGTTGTATCCTGCCATCTTTTAAATTTTTAATACTCAAAATAGTTGATAAGGCAATAAAATTATGAAATATTAAGCGCTATTGTGATTGATAGATCGACAAGTTTTAATGGCGTGATGTCCCGGTTTTATAGAATGATTTAAGTTTAAATGTTATTTTTTAAGATTATTTATTCAAATATTTAAAAAGATAATAGCCTATATATTCCAGGATATACCTTGCCTTCATTGCGCAGGCGGTTTTAGATTAAATAAGAAGTAAAATACTAAATGAATAAAAAAAACGCGTTTCACACCTGACATTACAACATCATTGTTTTCAAGCTAATTACATTTTTATCTACTATCAAAAGAAAAAATCATACAAGAAAAGAAAGAAAAATCTTATCTTCATTAGTGAAAGAAACACGATGAGAACAACAAATACTCCTAACTCTCGGTGGGGTCTAACCGTGTAACAGAATTGGGGTCTATTTCAATGGCGTACGCTAAACAAATTACTTAATTAACGCCATGCAATAACAAAACGTTTGGTTAACAGCTTCATTTCGAGTTGCCGGAAACAATGGACACATTCGTTTAGTTTCACTGAAAAAAGTAAAAAAAATAAACATGTGTGTTATTTTGTCGAAATGGTTTAAAGATATTTTTTATGTTGTTGCAAAATCCTTTGCCCACCATGTTGAAATTCTTACATATTTTTTAAAATTTATTGTTTACTAAAAAACATCCTATGCCTATTCAATAATGTAATCATTTAGTAATCAATAATTACTAAATGATTACATTATTGCAAATCACTTGTATAAATTAAGCTGCGCGAAAAATAGAAACCTTATACCCCTTGGAAATGAAATGTGATACTATTATATTTTCTTTAAACTAAGTTTCTAATACATATGTATAAATAGTCATATCACATTGTTATAATAAATACACCAGAATGGATAGAATATTATATATACGTTTATTAAATTGAAAATTTTGTGTTCCAACGCGTTGAAGTCTTTTCTATGAGCGCGTTAAACAGGGCGCCGCGCTGCCGTCTATTTCTATTTAAAAAATACAGAAAAGTATATTCATTTATTCATCAACACATTTATATTTGTGTCGAACAGTGGTTTTAACAATAAATGTAACACAAAAATTAAATAATCATCGAAAAGCCAGGAAAAAAAACCTATGGTGTATTGAATTTGAAGTCTATTTTAGGTTTTCGTTTGTCATGTTATATTGGTCGAGTGTTTTACTTATTTGTGCAGTAAAGTAGATACCCCAAGTTGAATACAAAAACATACCCATTTCATAATTATTTATTTGCAATAAGCATTGGCACATAATTATTGACCTTAAAGTCAGTTGCGGTTCCTAATACATAGTCAGATATAGATGACATGCAAAAGATTCGAATATATTTATTCTTTAAGAACGGTAACTATTTTCTGAATCACACTTCATACATTAATGTTTGATAGAATGATGAAATATCTTGTGTCGATCTTAAGATATTTCTACATGCCCTGCAATTCAATCAAAAAACATGTAGATATTTTAAAGTTGCTGAAACATATTTTAACCTATTTTACTTATCCTCTATCAATGCTTCAGTAAACCTGCGATAAATCTCACAAAATTACAAAGCATGTCGACTCCTCTCTCTATCTGTGCGACTGCCTTATTGTTCTAAATTCCGTATCATACTTTGATGCGGTTTTGACTGTCATTTAAGGAATTTATCACAAAAGTGTGTATGCGCATAAACCTTATATAATCAAATCTGTAACAAAACAGTCTCGATGTTTTGAAATATCTTAAATACGATAAGAAGCAGGGACTTTTCACTAGTCTAACTGCAAACATACCTTCACACTACACAAAGGAAACGCACTACATACATAGGTGCTGATGCCCACGTGACACTGAACACTGAGTAATCCACATAATGACCCCTTCTCACCGTGCAGGCATGTCTCATTCATAATGTTTTTACTCCATTGTTTGAGCCGTGGATTAAATAACGTCCGTTTTTCTACCTCTAACCCATGGGGTGACTGGTGTATTTCATGTCTGTTATTACGACGTACGACTTCGTTGTAGCAATAAATGTTACGTAAATAAATGGTAAATGGCTTGAAGGGCTGGGAATGTGTGGTGGTTAGAATTGTATACATATATAATTTATTCAAAATGGACTATATAGCAAAAAAAACTGCAAACTCTAGACAGCCCTCAAGCAACAACCCATCACTGCTCTCTTAGTTATGGTCTTTTCTATCTTGAGTAGTGTCAAAGCATGAACAGTTCATGAGTAGCTACATTTTTTATATTATACAGTATTTTTTCAACGGATCTCTTCTAATACCTTTTTTTTCTTATTAGCATTTTAATATAACTAAATGTGCGACTTTAATAATCCTCATGCCAACTTATATTGTTGAAGCGCGTTTAATTTTCTAACTTAATAAAAAGACCCTATACGGCTCAAGACATTTTAGAATCTGCAAAATTTAAGTTTAATAAACTCCTGGAGTTCTTGTGCCTTGGTTTAGTGCCAACAACCGGACTTTATTTTCTACTGCAAGGAAAATCATTTCGCCAAAACTTTCCACCGCTTTAATGCCTTTTTCCGACATTGTACCATAAATACCAATCATATTTTTCTTTTAACTAAAGTAGTCACTATATACACACATCAAAAGTATCTAGGGATCAACATATATTTTTGCAATAACTTTTCTCCTGATTGATATTAATTAAAATTTTCTTTAAGGATTCATCAAATAAAGTGTTTTCGTTTGTCACAGTAACGATAAACCAAGTCACCTTTGCATTAATAAAGAAATTTGCCATTTTCCTAATAAAGGGATTTTTGACATTTGAACCACTAACATTAAAGTTCGAAAAAAAGACTGAAATAACAGTTTTCTTTAAAATTTTATTGGGTAACTTAAACAATTAATAATCCGTGTTTCTACCGCGAACACTAACAACACAAGAACATCGGTTTGGCATACTCAAAATGAGTTCATCCAAATCACGCTGTGGAATGGCCGCCCATGTTCGTTGCAACAACAAAAAAAGGTCTTCTTGCGACTGGATACCCTCCATATTCGGCAGAGCTCTTCTCTGTAGCATATCCCATGCATGCTCAATCGGATTCAAGTCTGGCGACTGAGCAGGCCAGGGCAGGACATTGATGTTAGCTGCGGCGAGAGTCTGTCTTACAACTCTTGCGGTGTGCGGTCGTGCATTATCATGCATTAACTGAAATAAGGGACCGATTTGCACTTGTAGAGGAACGATGACGTCTGATACAATCGTCTCAGCATAAATTTGAGCGTTGAGGTTGCCTCTGATCCAAATCAACTCAGTTCTTCCGCCGATCCAAATACCCGCCCATACCATGATGGTTCCACCACTATAAGGATGGACTTCCTGGCAGGATTTTAATCGCTGTTGGCGTCCAGGGGTTCTCCAGTGTCGTATACGTCTTGTATCCGGTCTCATACCAAAACGAGACTCATCAGAAAAGCACACGAAACGCCATTGTTCTTCTGCCCAATTTCTGTGTTCAAGAGCCCATTGATATCGAATCCTACGATTGTGCATTGCTATAGGTGGTACCCGTAGCGGTCTTCGGGAATGAAGGTTCACTTCATGCAAGCGGTTTCTGACTGTTTGGTCGCTAATTAAGTTCCCTGAAGAGTGATGAAGCCTCACGGCTAACATCATGGCGGTTATTGTTGGAGCTCTTCGAGTTAAGATTTGAATGTATCGGTCTTGTCTCCGTGTGGTGCAGCGATACCGTCCTCCATGGCGCTCAGCCACGGTACCAGTGCTTCGGTAACGTGTCCAAAGTCGACTGATAACACTCTGACTTGTATTCAGAGCTAAAGCCACAGTACGTTGCCGGGAACCAGCTTCTATCATTCCCACGGCTCTGAGCATTTCTTCCCTGCTTAAATGACGTCGCCGCTCCATAATAACGTTGGTTTTAATCAGTAGTAGGGAAACAGTAGCACTAATAATGTCTTCAATGCGTTGTATGTTTTTATAGGGAAAATATTGACAGCTTATTTTCATCTTTTACTCGAATTTGATTGAGAGTTCCTGATTCAAATTATGAAATGCACCAAAAAGGATCCATATAAATTTATAAAATCATAAATTTATTACAAAGCCACATCTCAATCTCAAGAAATCCGCATAAAAATGCTTGATCCCTAGACACTTTTGATGTGTGTATGTATAAGCTACACTAGCAAGTACCTATTTATACAGGATACCTATTTAGTGTTCCCTTACAAAGGCTACAAAGTAATTCTCCCTATTAAGGTGTAAAGGGCGTCCGTTAATTATTTTTGAGAAATAAATTAAAGTTCCTATAAATGGCGAGTTCTTGCCAATCGACCGGTTCGTCACTTTGAAATTATAGGTTACATACAGTATAACAACACAATAAGGTGTATAATCGCTTGACGAATCCAATATGTTACCACACAATACCTAGAACATGGAAGCGCACCTGTTCCAAAGTTACAAATGATAGTAGACCATATACTTTAAGTTTTACAGTTTATAATTGAGTGGTGATATTTTATGTAGCTGATAGATTTTATTTCACCGAAATGTAGGTCAATATGAGCGTTTGCCGTCCTGTAATAGGACATTTAATCAAGTTATATAATGTCACCTAGCTTTGTCTTACTTGTGTGTAGTGTTGATTTGTTGACATACGGTCTACACGTTTAACTCTTAAATATTATCTTGATACGTGTTTGTAAGCACACATTATTTTCATTACCTACTTAGAAATAAATTATGATTAGCTAATAGCAAATTATAATTATAGCAAAAAAGTAAATTATTGTTCAACGACACATTTTTTATGTTTTTTTTTTCGCTGGCAACATCAGTTTCTCAGCTTCAGTTAGTAGTTCGGTTCGGGTAGTAGAGGTATACAATTTTCCGTAATTTGATTACGAAAACAGTGGAAAACTCGGCTTTTTACAACGAAAAATATTTCAGTTACAGGATAATCACCCTTATTACAAGAACTTTCTGAGACTATTATAATATTCCCAAAGGACCAAAATCCGGTACATTTTCCCTACAACAACATTTCATTGAGTCTCAACTCCCAATCCATTCAGCACGAGTTGAGATGATCACCGCAGCCTCCAACTCAAAGATAATTGCTTGTTAAGCGGCCAAGAGTTGCTGTCATCTTAGAACATCAATGTCGTGTCATCAAATTACATACAACCTCGTTTGTTAGGTTTTTGTTCTGGTCCAGCTAAAGGATATTCATGTAGTTTTGTTGACGTTGATGTACTGTTTTTGTGCGTTGTGAATTGTAATTGTTAAGCTGTGTTGAATGTATTTTATAAGGAGTTGAGGGTTTTATTTTTAAAGGAATTGGGAAATTGTTGTGAGGTTCGTTTTTGGTAAGAATGTGGGTGGGTATAAAAGTAGGGAAGGGCTGAAGAAACGATGGATGCACTATGTAAAAATTAAATTGTTTGTGGCTAGGGGACTACTAAGATAATTACTAACTGAGAACTATGGAATATGCTGCGTCGACTAAATAGATAGATACGGACATGAGAGCGGTGATCTGGATTAGTTTTTTCACCCCAAATGTAAAATTATTGATATTACAATGAAGAAAATGATTTTTAAGACTAATTTATAAACAAGCTATGCAATGAGCCTACATTACCTTGGAAAACTCATGTTTTCCAATTGCAACATCAAACAATCGACAAGTTACATAGCGCGCGATGCACATGGTGGCCTTAAAGTTCATTAGAATTATATTATTTATTAAACTTAGATGTAAATAAATATTGCATTCAAATATCTCCATAAAAATTCAATACTTAAACTTACAAACGCCGACACAAGCAACGCATTCAATAATTTTACATCGGCTCTTTGATCCGCGCACTGCACGGCGCCCGTCGCCAAAACTTCACTCATAAAAAAACAATTTTAAAAATCATTAAATGTAAAGAAGAACTTACACCATCATACCAAGAATCTAAACACTTGAATGTGAACTTTATGGGTGTCAAAATAAGATGTAAGAAGCAATGGATTGGTGTAAGATCGTATCTGGTCTTTTGAGCATTTTCGTCATATTACCTCATTAGTGATGTTTCCATAGAATATCGTCTCTCTTCGGTTATACGAGCGTGTCGGGATGCTGAACTAACGAGTATTTATTAATTAATAAAGTTGTGAATGATTGTCGTCTCACGGGACAGTTTATTGAATATCATTGTAACGGTGATTCTGGATATAGATGTGCGCAGTTTTGTCTTAATTTGCCTGTGTTAGACAGTGTTTGATTGACAAATTTATATTGTTAATTACACTATTGCTTACAATTTATTTTCCTTTGTATCTTATGCAATAACATTCCCAAAATAACTTCTGCGAATTGTTTTTGGGAAATCCTTCTTCTTAGCGTATCGATGGCAAATAAGTTCAAATATTATGTTTAGCCCAAAACTCAGCCACGCGAACTCGGCTCACTGATGCATTAAGCAGATCATTAAGTGCGCAGGTGGTAGGGCATGTGGTGCAAGATGGAAGGTGTGCCATTGGGAAATCCAAATTTTTGGTGACACCTAGTTTTTTTTTTTTGGAATTCGTACCCCCAAATAGCAAGATCGAACTCGTTACTTAACCGATTTTACTCATAAAAATAAAGCTGTTGTTCATACCTAGGCTCAATTTGAAATAGCTAAAATTATCCGTTCCTATAAGGCTTGTCTAAAAACCGAAATCTTTGTTGGTCCAATAACATTTACAGAATGTTGTAATTGACGAAACGAATCCTACATTTGTCGGCAATTAAAGAGAAAGGAACAATTATCTTGTAACTCCTCTGATTGTAACAAGATTTAGTTAAGCTTGTCATTTCTTGGTCCTTTTGATTTCAAAGTAAGATACACTTTTGGGCAAAAAATTAGAACGATTTAGGTTGTGACTTGTACATCCGTACTTACATATAAATATTTCAAAATTAGAAATACAAAGTAATCGTTTTTTTAGGGTTCCGTACCTCGAAAGGAAAAAACGGAACCCTTATAGGATCACTTTGTTGTCCGTCCATCCGTACGTCTGTCTGTCAAGACCCTTTTTCTCAGGAACGCGTGGAGGTATCAAGCTGGAATTTATATCAAATACTCAAGTCTACTGTCCCTTAGAGTTGTGAAAAAATCAAACTTCTAAGCCAACGCAATCAAAAGATACAGCCGTTTATGCCACTAATTTCCGCAATTTTCGACACTCGCAAGGGAATCAAAACCTACAGGGTACTTCCCGTGTGCTCAGAATCTTGAAATTTGTTACGAAGCAACGTCTTATAGCACAAATAAAGGAAAAAATGCGAAAACCGTAAATTTTTAGTAACATCATATAATAAAAATATTTTTAATAATTTTAAACTTACTACGTTTGTACGGAAACCTCGGTGCGCGAGTCCGACTCGCACTTAGCCGGTTTTTTAATTCTAAAATACAAACTAATTTGATTTGCCTCTCTGGAACCTATTCACGCCACAACGGCTGTAGGGATTTGGATGAAATTTTGTACAAGGATACCATGACCTGGGTTAGGATCTTGGACAAATGCTTTTCAACCTGGTTGCAAGTTCCCGTGGGATACTTTCCGAGCCAGGCTCGCGTCGCAAGTCACAGGCAAAAGCTGGCTTCTCATGTAAAATCTTCACATACTACTTACATTTTGCGTGTATTCCAATCGTTAACACTCGTACAGTACAAGCAAACCATAACTTGAGACGCTTTCCTGTTCCCGTGTCGACGATATAAAAATATTAAATACTACACATACCTACCATATGCAAGTAACATGAAAAGCACCGCCCACACTGTCCATAAATTACAATTTAAGTTTATGAATTAATATTTTTCGCAGTATCATACTCGGGATGATGCCTTGATTACATGAAATGTCGTTTACAGTGTCATCGATAAATAATTAAAGATGAACGGATATTATTTTGACGTTATTAAAACCGAAAAATTGATATAGGAAATGGTTTTTTGATCAGATCGTTGATATGTTCGGAATAACCTCGGATGTCATACCAATATTTGTGACAGTTATTACGGGCAGTCAAGGAAAATCATTATGCCGAATAAAATTGGTCCTAATGGCAGAATATGTTCGGGCCCAGAGGTCGGCCCTTAAATACGCCTGACAATTCTGACATAGGGACATATTCTGGCTTTCTGCCTAGGGACTTGCTGCGTTCTAGAAATGAAATACGATTTTATAAATCCATCTTAATCACAGGGTAAAAGGTAACATAATATTAAAATTATCGATTAAAAAAATATTTACAATAATTGACATGTAGTTAAAAGTGGTTTGATATAGCACGAGGATAAGCATATGAATATTTTCATGGTTGTTCTTATCTCGACAGCCTTCCCCATCGAAAATTGATATTTCCTGCATGTATTATCATTTTGTCATACAAATTATAATTATTAAATGTATCAACGTTTTTATCTTGTATCTTAATGAGCTGATAATGTAATTATTTTACATAGTTATGTCTGCAAGTGTGTTGGTTATTATAATTGTGAGAAATGAAAGCAGTATATCTACAAAGTTATGGTGCTCATAGGTAATCAACCTATGATGTTCCCACAGCTGGGACACGGCCTCCCCTCTGTGAGTGGGGGTGGGCCGTAATCCACCACGTGGGGTTGGTGTATGTCACATGTCTTCGAGTTTTAAGGCTCGCTTCCAGCTAACTAGCAGCTACCAGCATCATAGTAAAGGATATAAAAACATTGGTCCTTCGGTCTTCTTCTTTATCGTGTGGTTAGTGCCAAACCTGGTGTCAGAGTTTTTATGCCGCCCATGGGCCTCTGACTTGGCTTTACATGCCGTCGAGTAATATCTCTTAGGCATGCTGGTTTCCTTACGATGTTATCCTTCATCGAAGCAAGTGATAATTAAATAATACGCACATGATTCCGAAAAATCAGAGGTGCGTGCCCTGGATTCGAACTCGAGACCTATGACTTGGCAGTCCAACGGTCACACCACTAGGCTATCACTGCTTCGGTACAACAATTAGATATACAACAATTACATAAACTTATACAACCTCAATTAAGTCCTTATTTGCCTTATACAACAGCCTGTGTACCTAGATCGTACCACTAGGTTTTTCACTTTGTCACAAGCAATATTTTGCTCCATTTTCAAATCCAAAACAAATGGTTAATCATTGTCATCATACACGATATTTTTGATAACTGATCCCATAATCAGCTGAGTTTTACTCAGTTTCCAGAAGATAAAAAACACCTTAACGTGGCTGAATATTTTATATAGAGCTACTGAAAAAAGAAAAAAAAACTCCTTACTTTGAATTTGTTTCCAATGTATTTTCTTGCCATATCATTAATGTTACTGTCATGTATTTGAGTTGCAAGATTCTTTTAAAATATTTCTCAAAGTTCTACTACATGCAAAATAGGTTTACCTAAAACATCATGTAAAGATATTCTCAACAACATTTCTAAATGAACAAAATCCAAAATCTATTAACCGCTTATCTTATCTCTAAATATGTCAAAAATAAACGTCTTCGCATTTATAATGTATCCAGTTTAATTTATTTTTATACATAGATGGAGATGGCCACAGAATCGCAGTAACTTTGCGAGACTAGTTGGAATAAATGCAAATACTTTTATAATTTATTCAGTATTTACTTGATTATTTATTTGTATACACTTTACGCTACTGATTTAGCTATTAACTTGCCTTATCTGGACATCTTTTTACGAGTTTTTGTGGTAAAATACGGTTTGCATTTTACACAGTATTTAGTGGTCAATTATGTGCTTCTATAAAAGTTGAAATGAGTTGTTTAAATGTTTACCCAAGGCGATACATGTCTAGGATATATACAAGTATGACTCATCCTAAAAATACCTCATTTGCTTTTTTTTCAAGTTTTATAAAAGATTTGAGCTGCAAGTTCTACGATTGCATAACTACAGTAACTTAACAACAATCATATAATGAGTTATTTCTGCAGTGGCTTGGAAATTATATTGCATTTAGCTCAAATATGTTTTTCTTATAAAAAAATCTATTTTTCAAATAAGACAAAAATATTATATTAATTTAGTTTACTAAAATCTCCTTCTTCTTTTTCTTTTCTTTCTTCTTCTTTTTATTCTTCTTTTCTTTTTTTGTATAGTATTAGTAGTACACCATTGACTTTCCCCCCTTTTTTCTATTTCATGTTCGTACAGTCCATCCAAAGGTTGTCTGGAAGATAACGCTATCAGCGATAAGACCGCCATTGTAACCATAAAATTAACAATATTGTAAAACCGTTCTGTTTTGTAGCAAAGTGCTACGAGAAATGCTCCAGTCTTTATTTTTAATCATTGCCTCTCAGAGTATAAATAAAGATAATAATCTGTTCAATAATTTCATGATAAAAGTACTATCCAATTTTATATAACTGTTAAAATAAATAAGACCATGGTAACAACAGAAATAAACAATTTCATCAAAAAGTTGGCCCTACTTTTCTACTTAGGTATATACTGAACTTTTACAGTAATTACCAACAAGGGTTGTATAAAATGTATATAAAAATGTTTGTGTTGTTCACAGAGCACCGCGTAGGCGCGGACGCCGAGCCGCCGGCTTGCGAGGCGCGCCTACTCAACGGCGACCTCTGGCGGCGCTTCCACGACATCGGCACGGAAATGATCATCACCAAGGGAGGACGGTGAGTCTACTTACTGTAAACGAACTAAAAACTCTTAAACTTACTTTGAAAACGTTCGTAGCGAACTGAAAATTGTATGTCATGAAAAACTTTAACATTCTGAACGTTGTGTAAAATAAAGTAGGAAAAACTATATAGTTTTCTTTATGGAAAGCGTAAAGATTCACAAAATGCTCAGATGATCAAGTAGTTATTGTGTGTTAGTTTATAATGCGTGTTCTATAAGAGACAAGAAGTTAAAACCCGCACGCACAATATTACGGCAAGCTGGAAAAACAGTACCTTTATACCTTTATTTTCATTAAGCCGGTATACCAAAGGACCAAAAAAAAGTCGCCCACGCGATTATAAAGGTGATAAAGATGACAGCTTAAGCAAAATGTAATATTCTCTACAACATAGTATACATTCGTATACAAAGTTACACACAGTGGACTGGAAAATGTGACTCAAGCATTTTTTTTTTGCATCCGGCTCGAAGGACCAAAAATTATGTACACATGTAGGATGACTTTGTAGGGTCCACGCAACAGGTAGTGGTACCCAATGTGCATGATTAAGGTGATGATTCGAATAGTAGGGGATATGACTGATTGGTTAGTGAGCCCTATATTACATGAGACTCAAACATACACCCCTGCCTAATCTTTTGGGGATAACAGGCATGATGTTATGTTATGTCGTTACAGAGACTTGAAGTCAATCAG
The DNA here is from genome assembly GCA_964057025.1 of Standfussiana lucernea. NCBI lineage: Eukaryota > Metazoa > Arthropoda > Insecta > Lepidoptera > Noctuidae > Standfussiana > Standfussiana lucernea. Next base: position 14,001,877 of record OZ059791.1, on the reverse strand, counting down.
TCAGTTTTACAGGCAATCATTTATTATCACATCGCAATCACGATGAAACACAATTTAAGCAATGTTAGCCAAGTTATGTGGGACCAAAATTAGAGACAATCTTTTATAAGTAATAAGTCGTTCACTTTATATGCCGAACGTGAAAGCCCACTTAAGTATGTGAAAGGCTCAGAAATCATTTTACGCCACACGTAGTGCCCGCGGGCCAAAAGTGATTATTAAAACATAAATTCTTCGAAAATTAAGTGAATTGTACGGTGGGTCTGTAATAGTTTCTGTTTCGTTAGCTCGCAGCAATAAGTTTAATTAAATTGCAGGTATTATGCTCTAAGTTATCATTTTATTTCTGACCATTTACGTACAATGTTAGTAGTACAATTACTCTTTATGTCAAATATGTCAATACAACTGCGATATTCATAGTTTCTCAGCATAACAATTTCCACAAAATATCCTACAATTCTTGAAATTTATTTAGCATGTAATTGGCTAATAATTATGTTTATAATTGTTTTCCATGTACAAATACTTATTATAGATATTTAATTGAGAGATATGTCATAATTTGCACCTGTCCCTACTATTATCGGCGTTTCGCGGGAAGGCGCACGCCGCCCTCCGCCCGCCCTGCGCGTGCGCTGGTGACACGACGCAACAACGCGACCTCGTCGCCGCGACATTTAGAATTCATTGAAAAAAAGCCTTATGCCTAGCCATCGACTCAATTAAACGATGCAGCTGTCGGAATCCAAGAATCGAATACACAAAAACATATTACTCCTAATAAATTACAAAATAATAACAAAAAGTTAACGAAAACCCATTAGGACTGCTGAATCTGACGCGAGGCTTGTTAACGGATAATTTGGGAGACGGGGCCGGACCTCCGTCATAGACAAAACAAACAGCTGCCCCGGCAATTTGTGCATTTCTCTAAATGGCCGAGCACAAATTACACCTTATTATAAGCTTGTTTGCTTTACGACGGTACCCCTACAATTATATTTTTTTCGTGATCGATAATGTGGGTGCGAGCAGTGAAGAAATTACACAGTCGTCGCGATCTCGGCGCCTCCGCCCTTCCTGCGGGCGAGAGCCGCGACCCACCACGAGGCGCACCGCTCCGCACCGCGCCGACCCGCACCGCGCTCATTACGCTCCGCATCTCGTTATTAGCAGATGGCAGCCTCGGGAACTCGTACTCATCCGACGACTATGACCGGAACATTACATGTAATCGTTACAACTGTCTATGTTTCTCACAATCAGCCGCAGATTGACTCGTTTGATATTCATAATAATTTACGATACGTAATTGTTTCACGGTAAAGAACGGAGGCCGACCACCAGAGCTGCGCGCCGCCAAAAGAAAGTTCGATCAATAATGAGCATCACGTCCGTTCGACTTCTGGCGGAATTAAAAATGAAAATATTCCGTAATTAATGGCGTGTAATTAGCGTTCGAGGACCGCATCGCGTCGTCGACCACTCTCTTATTAAAATGACCGGTAAAAACTAGACGTTGCATGGTCGCAAACGAATAGCTGTCGTGCGCGATGGCTGTCGCGGCGCGCCTGCGCACTGTCCGGGTTTTTGCCCGGACGGTAATTAGCCGGGTTCATCTGTGCTCCTGTCATCTCCTACACGTTTTTTTGGCGCGGCCGCCGGCGCAGACCACCGCGCGCCGCCGCCCGGCTAACATTCCGATAATTTACCGCTTTATCCAGCGGTTGGTGAATCTCGTTAGCTTAGCTGGCCGCGCCCGTCTAGAGGTCACTTTTGTTTGTTTTGTATTAACGATGCCGCGTGAGAGAGGCCGGGGGCGCGCCGGCGCCGACCCTGGCGCCATACGAATCGAAATGGGTCAAAAATATTTCATGCATTTCTCGTATTGAGCACTAGTCGAGGCGGTGCGTGCGCACAGTAATTGAGTTATTCTATGAGCGGCCATCGCTGGGAACTGGTAACACTGGAGAATGTAACTTGATGCTTTTAGTTGTTGTTCAAACAGTGTTAAAAGCTGTTCTTTCTGTTCCTTATCTGGTTTGGTTGGCGGTGTGGGGCTGGGTTTGGTGGGTTAATTGGTTGCACAAACAGTGGATTTGGGCGGTTCGTTTGTGCGCGCGGGGCAGGCGGCGTGTGTAGTCGGAGTTAACACCTGCCACGCTCGGCGGCCATGCCACGGCTTTATGTGTTAACTCCGGATCTGTAGGAACAGCCATCACAATTTTACCACCTGTGAGGAACTGTAAATTGTTTGGTATATAGGAAGGCTAAGCGGCAGTATGTACTCCGATATTTGCTTTTCAACAGGTTTATCCAAGGTTCTCGTCGATCGTCTTTAGGCCTAATAGCGTTAGGATTTTCTAAGATATTCGCGTTGGAATGTGAAAATTTAGGACACAAATGTGATGCAATGCATTTGCCATAAAAATGGACTAGTAAACCCTATTACAGCCATAATTAAAATAACATTAACTATTAAACAACAATAATCATCGTGTCGACAGTACAGGGCCACGTGCAGCAGGTCGCGCGCTCGACACAATAATAAACTGGCGCGATGTGCTGCCGGCGACACGTCCCATCTGTTCCACTGCATGTTCAGAGATAATACTTAACCCTCAATAATCGATGTACAAACAAACACTGGTCGGAATAGAGTAGGTTATTTATTTTTTCTCAAAACCGAAATATGACAAATGGGCGAGTCGGCCGGGCCGCCGGCGGCCGGCGCGCATCGCTCGCGTGTCGTCGCGCGGACCTCCCGCCATTTTAAAAACAAACACACAACACAAAAACTCGTTATTTATTCTTGTGTTATTCGTCGGGAAGGGCGCGCCCGAATTCGCTTGAAAAAATCATATAAGTTATAATTAAAAACGTCTGCACAGTCTCCGGCACTAGCACAACGCTCCGCGCTCGCCAGTCAGAATCAGAACCCGTCGTTATGGCCTCACATTGCTCACAGTTGATTCGTGAACGTGAATTACGCCAGTAATTGACGTTTACCGCCGACTTTTACGAGATAAAAGTCTAATCGCATCTCGAATCTACGTCCAGAAATCATATCTAACAAACGAGCGTAAGCTCATTCCGGCGCTTGTTTTAACAGAAATACCGATTAATTGATTCGATCTGTGTCGTAATTAAAATGGGTGATTAGGTTGCGCGGGGAGCGGCGCCGGCGCCTCAAAGCGTCGCCGGCAACATTCCTTTTGTTTTACCACGGGTCGTTTGTCGCCTGCGCGGTGCGTCCCTGTGCTGCGCGGGCGGTGCGCGCGAGCGGGACGTGCGCGGGCGGCGCGCGCAAGCGGGACGTGCGCGGGCGCCGACCGCCTGCGGCGCGCCGGCCGCCCGCCGCGCGCCCCGCCCCAACCACGCACCACTAATAATCAGATTATGACAGTCGCCGTCTTTCGAGCACTCTCCTCGCCACTCGTCACTCCTCCAGCTCTCGCCACCGCCTGACGTTAGAAGCTTTCCAACTGCTCGACGTGCCAGATTGAGAGATATCGCGACTGCTAGCACTGCACTGCTACGGAATTGACATAATGCCTCTTTGTTTTAGACTCGATAGCAGCGGGAGGTTACTGAATGTCAGTGGGAAATTAATGAAGGTCCGATCAGTTAGCTTGAAAATTTGTTAAACCTTTGCTCCTACCTGCAGGTTATGTTGACATATATTCTGGCACACATTTCTGTCTGATGCAACATCATCAATGCCATCTGCTACGACCCTTTCCTCAAAAAGAGGCAGTCCTATGAATTTTCTGAACCAACAACCATTTATCAACAGGTATCTAAACGAAAACTATAATTTGAACCTGTTCAGTAATTTTATTAGAGTGCCCAGGTGTCGATTAAAAGTTCCTAAACGTCAAAACGATTACCAGTTCTAAAGTGAAATGCAATTACGGTAAACATTAGAACCCTTTAACTTACAGAACGACTTGTTTGTACAATTGTAAGTTGATAGAAAACGTTTACAGTAATGAAGGCTTAGATGAACCCTTTAGAAAAATTTTGTCGCTGTAAAAACGTTATGTCATTGTATGTAATGGGTAATTCCGGATAGAAGGACCAGGAATCTGAAGCACGCGCCGAATAGTCGCGCCGCCTCCGAGCGATCATATCGCAATATCTCCTGGGAATACACCACACACCATTCCTGTCATTTTTTAAACGAGCTATCCATCGACGCCTTCAGGTGTATGCTCGTGGCAAGTTTTCCTGTTGAGCCGTCGCTGTATCTCGCACATTGAGAGAAATCCATCATCGTCCCCCGAGCCCAGAGTTGAGCGATCAACAGAATGGCACAGTCATCGCCGGCTCCCGCGCCTTTTTGTCCCGCCACGACCTAAAACAATCGACGATCGAGGTAAAAAAACAAACACGAAAACGATAATTCGAATTTAGAACATAAAAAATATGCGTCCGGGCATCATCGTGGAGCGCATGATTCGTTTTTTGCCGGACGACAGACAGCGGCTCTGATGATAATTTCTCATTAGGTTATAACATTTTTGTCGGTTGAAACGTCGTAAATTCCACGAATAATTTAAGGAAGAAAGTGGTCGTGTTGAAGATGTTTTGTTTTTATGGCGCCAACGAGCAGCTCGGGTTAGATCGGTATCTCTCGATACAAGCGTTTAACCCATGTTACTCGGAACTCGGGAATTATTCTCACGGAGTCCGACTGGCTTCGCTACCCAACAAATTGTAATGTGAGCGAATGAGACAACTCGCATTCTTGTAGATGACTTCTTTGGTGCAGAAAAAAGTAATCATGTGTTCCGATACGCCATTACTTTTTGTGGGTTCATGTTTTGGGCTTGTTCTTTTGATCTATAACAAACAGTTATTTTCATCTGATGCAAGGGTTGTTTGTTTGCTTGCTATCAATAGACACAAGGTTACGTTGAGTCAGATGACATCTGACATTAGAAGACATGAAAGCATCCAGTATCTATATTACGTGCTTGATGCTACGTGTCCATAATGCGTCTCCCAGAACCCGTGGTGATTATGGTCCGACAGTTGTTGAGGGTGCGTCGTTTATCATAACGTGCTCGTAAAAACATGGGAACCCACGTACAATGGTAGCGGTCAGAAAAAATGTTGTGATGTATATGAATTTGTTAAATTTCACGCAAGATTCGTCGCCAACGAGCCGTGTGATCTGTTTTTTAGAACGTTTGATTTACAGTGAGGCGAGTTTGAGAGCAATTTGCCGTTTGGGCAGATATCTTCATTCTGTGTGTCTCGCAGTTTGGCTAGAGATTTCATTATGCATTCAACTGCGTATTCAAGTATCCGTCATTGAGCAGCCATATTTATATTTTCCTTAACTTTGTAAGCCAGAGACAATGAAAGCTCTTTACTAAATGACGGTAACTCGATAGTTGTAACAAAAAGGCTGTACCGTGGTGACAATGACGTGCGACGTTGTGAAGTGACCGAGACTGGGAGGACGCAGGGACCAGGGGGGAGGGAGGGATGCTCGCCACCCGCGCGCTCGTGCGCCGATAGCATCGGGCGGGCGCGCCCGCGCATCGCGACATCACGCGCCGATGTGTATCGCGCACGGCGACCGCTACCGAAACCTCAGATAAGCGCAATGGGCGACTCTGGGTGCAGACGGACGCACGATTCTCGAATAAATGTGTCGCTCCGGCGTCTAAGTGTACGCTGTGAGAACATGACTGATTTGGACACGAATGTTGACGAGAATATGTAATGGCGTCGAGATGCTCAAAGATAGTTTGCTTACAGCAATAAAAGTAGAATGCTTGTTACATGATCTTTCCTAAAGCAAACAGCACAAGGCTGGAATGTGGTTACTGCATCCCGCAATTTGATTCTTGTGCCGTCCAGTCTTTAGCTCTCCACTTTCTATTACTTGCAATTAAACTCTCGCTTAGTAATTGTCATTCACATTACAATCCAGAAAATACCTATGTATGTAACTGCAGCATCATTGATATCAATCATAGTCTTCGCAGAAAAATGCCAGTGCATGATACCGTACATGAGAATTGAAAGAAGACTGCGTGCGCTGCAATTAGTGGCGCGCAATGCGTTCGAGATTAAAGTCCGCACATATTAGTTGAGACGTGACGATGAGGCGACATCAAAACACATTTCTGTGAAATATGTAACAAGGGTTCAATGTCAATAGTGTGCTGGATGTCGCAACGCCCACTAATTGCGTTGATGACGCGGGTGCGGCGCGTTTGAACCCGACACATTACGGCCAGCCTTGGCGCGATTCCCGGTACATGACTGTCATGTGGATCTTGTGGGAGCGATTAGCGACACTCGCGTAAAAGGACCAATCGAGTGACATTAGAGTTGACTGGTTGCGATGCGGACCAAGTAGGGAAGCTTAGCGGGCATAATGATGCTCCTGCTTCTCGATATAGCAAGTGCTCCGCGCATATTTTAATGATAAGCAAAGTATGATTAAATGCGGTGAGACACAGTATTTATTTTGAAGAGTATATTTATAGCAATAATGAAAACTTTTTGACACGAATTCGAGCGATCATTAATCAACGCGAAATAATAGCATCGATTGACGTCACGCTCAATCAAAAGCGTCTAAAAGATAATGGTGTAGATTCGCGAACAGTTATAGAAATTATGGCTTGGACTAATACGCGAGCTGTTCCCTGCTTGTACCATTCACACAGAATTAATATCAATTAACACACGCGGGCTTAATTGTGAATCGGGCAGCTCGCGTGCGGCGGTGCCTTTGTCGGCGCTAGTGATCCCCCCTCCGCGCCTCCGTGCGTGTGCGCAACTTTAATTCGCAGCCTAACCCCTTCGCTTCTTCGAAAATCCTAAAATACTGGCGCCATTCTCTGTGACTTCCGTCAAAGGATAATGAACTCTATTCCTATGAAGTACGGTTGTGATTAAGGATGTTGGTGGTTCTAGGGAACGCGGCATCACGGTACGGTGAGCGGAGATCCTGTGCTTGATTGATCGCTGCTCGTTTGACTGCCACTACCGTGTTCGCTTATTGTACTTGTGGTTAATGGGTCTTGTTATTCTTGTTAACTACTGCAAATTAGTTGCAAGACATAGGGCCCGGTGGGCGATCCAAGCCCTACCACACGGGACGGGAAAGAAACGGCTTGAAAGTGATTTAAATTCTGTAATCAATGTGTAAAGCTCTCTTACGCAAGCGGCTTTCTTCTGAACAGCAGCGAATACAGTAATATATTTAAATAATTGACAGCCAGATCTTTGCTAAACGGTATCCAAGGCAAATTAACAACATAAACCGATGGTAGTTTTACGAGCTTTCTTGGCAGGGGTTTACTGCGTCACGAACACATAAAAAATATGACAAATATTAAAATTCAACAGCTACTATCAACAGATCGCTATTATCTTAGATAATATCACCGCGTTTGTGGCGATCATCAATTCTTTGCTTATATCACAACTTTGACAGGATTATAATTAGAAACTGTCCGTTCCTTTGGGTTGTCCTTTTTAATGTCGCTAGTCGGGTCCCATACTGCGCTCGCATTTCATTAACTCAAAATGTTAAAAAATTGGGAGTTCTCATAAAACGGTGTGATTTATGCCGGCTCGGGAGCTAACGAGCGATCGCCACTGGACTGGGGGCGCACACCGCGACCCACATCGCTCCAAGCGAACTTGAACTGCATGCCGCGTACTTAAGGACCAGTTTTAAAGCAGATCCTGCAACTCGACCCAAGAATTGTTGATCGGACAATTAAGCTCCACGTGTAATGCAATCGAATGGTTCTCATTAATACTCGAATTGGTTTTGTTTCAGTTTGATGACTAGTTCACTTTGTTATACGAATCCAAATTAGCACTTGATTTAGGTAAGTAAAAAGCTTTGAACAATAACGAGTCGTTCATCAATGCCACGTTCCATCGACGAAGTTATTCGTACAGTTTTTTGGGCCGGTATTATATCTCTAATTAATTTTTAATTGTCGGCGAATTCTTTAATCGTTCAGCATGAATTACCGAACTGTGTATTGGCGAAACGTAATCTTAACGATCTGTTGTGTTGAGTTCGGCGTCAGGCTCATAATAGGCTCTAGATGCGGCGGGTAGATAAGCTTTGTGCAGGGGCCGCGCTGCGCGGCGGTCGGCCCGGTCGTCGCTCGATGTCGGTCCTCGGCTCTGGTACCCACTGTCAACTAAATTACTGCGCGTTTGTCGGTCCTTCCATTCGCAATTTACGAGCAACAAGCTTTGTGCCACGCGTGAATGCCGCGGCGCCGGCGCTCAAAAAGGTGCTGAATTAATTCCGTACTTTCACCGCAACGACATCCATATTCATTTGAAATTTGAGTTTTTTTACGTAAGCCCCATACTACGAGGTGTTTATACAGCGATCGTGTCCCATAGTGGTGTTCATTTGTCCTCTTTATTTAATTATGCAAAAAATTTACATGGGTTTCTTTGAAGACTTCAATAAATACTACTTTAAATTATATACCATGTCAAGTTTTGGAATTTGAAACCGACATTCTGTAACAAAACTGTTATGTTTACTTATTAAATACATTTAGTTTTCTATGTGAAGTTTTTAATTTACGACCTTAAGATTTTGTAGACCCAGTATTCTGAGTTTAATTAAAATTATATCAGACAGCCTGATATCAAGTAGGTAGTATTAAAGTAATGAAGCTTACATGACTTTGTATGATAAAGTTCTAAAGCTGTTTTGCAGCAAAAATTGATACCGCTTAATTATCAATGTATAAATAAACACACTGAGATAAAACAGCCGGCGAATTCATTTACTTATGCGGTAGTAAAACCAATCGTCGACTGGCGTAAGATCGGATATTAATTGAGGCGGTACCCTTTACAGATACGTTTACAATCTGCGAACGGTGCAGTAAAGGGTGCAATTGAAACTATGCTGGACGGCAACTCGTTGGCTAAAAGGGTGCCGATGTGGTGATTAAACATTTCCAATTTCCGCAAGAGCGGCGGCCTTGTTCAGGGCGGTTGTAAATTTGGCGACGAGATGCGCATAAACTTGCGCGCAGGTGCGCGTGCGCCGCGGGCGTGCTTTGTGCGGGCCGCCCCTCGCTCCGCGCACTGCGGATGCTAGGACCAATTGAAATATTGCTAGCATCTTCCATTACCACACATGCATAACGCGTATCATTATAAACACTTGTCGCAATATCTGATGACGTAAGCTTCTGCGCATTATGCGCTAACTGATTCATCCAACTTCTGTCCCAAATGTCGAGATTGTATAATTTTCAAATTAGGTATTGATATAGCACGAAATCGATAACTGTTACAAAGGCAAGCAGTCAAGGGGCTTAATCAATTTTGTTATAAAACAAGGGTTGTTGAGCAAGGTAGCCGGTGCAATATTTTTTTGTTGCCACCTGCTGGCGCCCGGCAAAAACTAGTCAATAAAATAAATCTTTTTTCTGAAAGCGATCTTATGATTGAAGGTTCTGTCGCTGATTTTAAACAAAGGACGACAGATAGAGGTAGCCATCAATATGCTAATACGTCGTTACATCTCCCGAGATGATTCCGTGGCTTTTTTGTGGTCGTGCCCAAATTGGTTTATTTGTTTTGTTACCAGTGTATTTCTTTATAAGTGTAGTTTGTTTGGTTTGCGGAGGCGAGCTCTCTGCCCTCGTAGCATATGGGAGTGGTGCGGGAATGTTTTTTTTTGTGATGACATCGAAAATATTTGTGAATTTTAGAGCAAACAACGGTCTGGTCTGAATTGTGTTGACAGGATATTTTCCGGTCTGAGTCTATAATTGTATGAGATGCTGCATCCTGACCGCCCCTAATGTGTTATCGTTGTGTGTTATTGCTGATTCATGAAGTTCGGTTCTGTCTTAACTGCCCACTTAAGTGGGATAACAATGAGCGTGCGGTGCGCATGCGGCCATCAATTGGTTGCGCAAGAGTGTCGCGACTGACTAGATTCGTGTTTGTTCGAACACACACCGCTCATTACGGCGCTTGCGACGATTGCGTCGTAAGCTGCCGTTTACGCGTTTATAATCACGCAGTAAAAGGTTTTTAGCAGTCGTAGTACATTATCTGAGCGTAAGTCAACCGCATATTGCGATGCCGCGGCAGAACCATTAAGATAATTTACATATTATGGAGTTATAGAACGTGAATTACATTTATAGGTTTCAGAAATGTTACGCACAGACAAAAAAAAGCTTAGTCTAAATTCGTTTTATTAGTTCCCAGAAGATTATGTTGTAATAAACAACCTTGTGCACTAAGTAATTGACCATTTAACTATAATTTAGTTGCAGATTGTAGATAATCGTATTTTGATGATTTAGGAGCAGGATAAAGAACGTTAAATACAAATATTTGTGTACATATGTATGTAGAGGGTGAGCGAGTCGGAGCCGAGCGAGCGAGATTCACACGGGCCGCTCTCACAGCCAGAGTGAACAATTTGACACTTCCAGGTGTATGATTTTTTATGTGTCCAGACAATGGCGGAGGTGTTTACCCAGGCCCACATCTGGGCACACGAAAAAACCGGCCGGACTTCTCGTATGAGCGTTAATAAGCGCGGGTTAGGCGCTGGATACACAACTCGAGTATTGTACACTCCAAAGTTGTTTATCCTTCGAGTTACTCCGAAGTGAAACGCAGATGTCTCGGACAACGTGTCGTCTGTGCGTTAACGACTGTCTACCACAACTTAACATTGAACTTGACGATAAAATACTAATGAAATTAGCAGTAAAGATAACTAGCAGCCGAGAGGGGTAGGTTAGTGTCGACGACGTTAAACAGTGATCAGGGACATTAAAGTTTACAGACCATGTCTGTCAGCTGATGGTTGTAGCTACTAAACTTATCGTGAAGAACGCTCAGTATGACGTTGAGTCGGTACATAAGTGTTGTTGTCGTCCTGAGACCCGACAGCGTGAGATCCGCCGCAGCTAAACAATCTGCAACGACCGCAACGAATCGGCCGTCCCGAACATTTCGAGTGCGGATGCTAGAGCGGATATGACAGTTTCTTTGGCCGCTGTTAACGCCTCCGTGCGGCAATTGGCAAGTTGTTACCGATTCACGACCCACTCTAAAGTTTATTCAACGCGATTCTGGTGGTCCCATTGTGTTCCCTAAGTCCCTTCCCACCGCCGAAGCCGCGGCTTAGCGCTCTCGAGAGGCCTTTTATGGCGGCCCCGTTTTTATAGTATCTTTATTTCATTTGCATTCTCGTTTAAACTGTATCGTAAACAAAATTCCATAACATAAAACACTTAAAATAAAAGGGATGTCAGGAATGCTGATTTAATTCGTCATCACGGCTATCAAACGTTAAATGGTCCAGAATCGCGTAATAGTAGGTTGTATCGCTTAGTCGTGGAAATTACGATTTAGATAGTGCGTTGAGGCGGCAAATTTTTCATGATATTTTGCGCGTGGATCGTCACCTCTTTGTCGGCGCGCGGAGCTTTCAAACGGCTCGATAAGTGGACGCCGGCTGATAAGACGCATCTTACGAACGAACGGTAGCCGAGTGAAGGGATTTGTCAACGTACGGTCAACACGCAACGTCGATACCCAACAATATTGAGAACACATAATATTTGTGTTTGCTCTGTCTTGTCTCGCCATGTTTGACGACATAAGGACTGATGTCAACATGGGACGAGTGGCTCAAACATTACCTGCTGGAACAACAGTTGTTTGAAAAATAACAGCTAATCTATCCAGTTAAATTCTTTAATGACAATAATAATTCACGTATGTTAACGAAAGTAATAAATTAGCGAACAAAGTTGCCTATTAATCAACTGGTAAGAATGTAATCGTGGTGGAGATCTTAATACCGCGTGATGAGCGCGCGCGCATCAAAATTGAATGATTTACAGATATTTCATACGGCGGTGACGTTCGGACGCTGTGTGGGCGGGCAGATGCGTTGGTGGACGAACCACTTACGATATCCGACGCACATTATATGTAAAATTTACGTTGTTCTAAACTTATTATAAGTATATAATGATACATGTTTATATCCCAATAGGTAGATCGTTTCCTTAAGCGGAAACGGAACATTAAATACCGTTTAGTACCCATGTAGTTGGGTTTTTAACGTTAAAAGTAAGATAATATCCAGTAGGCCAAACAAATAGATACCTACACAAATGTTAGGAAACAATTTTACTTAGGTATCATAAAATCATTTGTTTCCTCGCTTTTGTGTTATTGCGCTTTTCATTTCGGAAAACAACACTTTTCCTTTCAATATAGTTTATTTGCCTATCTATAGTCATATTTGCTCAAAATTATTGTTGTTACATTCAAGAGATTCCTTTTAAAATTCCGTCACCTTTGTACGTAGTCTTCAGTTCCTTTCTTCTGGTATGTTTAAATGTGTTTACATAAACTGTTATATAAATAAATAAACACGAAGTATTGATCGTCCTGTCGCTCTATCGGTACTAGGGCACTACTCACGTAAGGCGGTAGCAGCGATCGTAAACTTTAAATGGAGGCTAATTTAGTTTGTTGTTAATTGAGCTTCTGTCGGCGCGTTATCTGCGGCTGCATTAGTGCCTCGGGCCGGCGCAGGCTCTCCCTCGCCGCCGCTGATAACAGCGCTGTTATGACTGATGGCATGTCTATGTGATACGCGAATAAGGTGCGCTTGTTTGTTTTGTGGCTGTGGTTGATGGTAATGGACGGTGTTTTTTTTGTTGGTGTGTTTTGGGTCTTTTAGGGGCCAGGAAATAAGGTTTTGTTGACTTTTAGCAATACTTAAAGGCCGGTCTCTGATTCATCATCATTCTCCTGCCCTCATTCCAAAAGGTATATTCGGGGTCGGTGTAGCACATGCTGCGAAGAAGAATAGATCTTCTTCCTCCACACTTGTCTATTAGTCCCTTTCTAGCCATATCATCTTTCACAGATTTCATGCATTGTTTCTTTGCGATGGCCTGTCTCTAAACTATGAATTTTAAAAGTATTTCGAGAACATGCAAGCTACGTAGTTACACACACAAACATTCTATAGAATACGTACACGAAACATTTAAACGACACTTTCATCCACTGTCGTGCAACTAAAACCACTCATTCTCCAAACTCAATTTACACTTCCATCCAAATTTTCCAGCCATTATTCCGAACACATCTGTCAAAGATCCGCCGCGGTAGGCACACATAGTTCTTTAACCAACATAATTACATCAAAGTATAAATTGAAGGACCCACGGCGATCACAGATAAAGATGGCGCCACCTATATCAGGTTTTATGACACTCTTTATGGTCGAAACAAACGGGTGCCAAAAGCCCTCGTTGGTAACACATTTGCCCCTATCAAATTTTTATAAAGCTGATAACGTTTGGAATGCATATGAGGAGTGCTACTGATTCTGAACCGTCACAGGTTGACTTGTAATTCTGTTATCACCTTTGTACGAATGGGTTGATGAAATGGTTCGATGAAGGTAGGAGCTGCGGCGGTTGTCGGTAATTTGTCTAGTCTGTATAATTGGTTGTTGCGAAATGTTGGATTATACCGATTAATCTTTCATGCTGGTTACTAATATTTTACAAGTAACGTACGAGTTGTTGGGTGGCTTATAATTTAGACAGAGAAATCAAACAGTTAGACATGTTAATGTAAATGTTATCAAGTAGGCGAAGACTGGCCAATTAACTACATACCGAAACGCGATGATTACATAGTACAAATGAAAACTGAAATTATGTTTCGATTCAGGTACGGTGAGTTACGTTGTTAGAAATAATTATGCTCAGAACAGAATTGAGATTAAATGTAATTCCCAAATCAAAAGAATATCAAAGACATTCTTTCCTCCATTAATTACTGTTTCCACTACGTATCACCCTAGATCTTGGAATCATACAGATTTATAACAAAATCTGAATTTTTGCAACTTGAACATCCTTCAATAAGCACAAAATTTCCACATTTCTAAAGACACATAGTAAAATGTTTCTAACTCTAATCTTCTTTCCAGACGAATGTTCCCATCTCTCCGCATCTCCCTGGGTGGGCTGGACCCTCGAGAGGAGTACTGCGTCCTGCTGGAACTGTCACTCGTAGGGCGGCGACGTTGGCGTTGGGCGGGCGGCGCTTGGGCGGCTGCGGGCGGCGCAGAGCCTCAGTCTCCGAGGCGACTGATGCTGCATCCTGACTCCCCGGCACCTGGTCATCATTGGACTGCGAATCCGGTGTCGTTCAGCAAACTGAAGTTGACGAATAATACGATGGATGCGCAGGGGCATGTAAGTGTTCGTTATCTACTATTACTAGAATGTTTTTTTTCTTGTCTTGGTTTTAAGGGCAATAATGTTGCTTGTGCTTCTCGTGGAGGTTTATTTCTAGCTGTAGATTTCTTTTGGCTAAGCGGAAAGTTTTGATTATCAGCATTATTATTATTACCAAATCGATTAAGTTCTGATTTTGATAATCAGCGCATTTGGTTAGTTTGCACCCAAACTACTTTGAAAAGAATTAAAGTGACTTTGCACTTTCCATATATTTTACTAACTCAAGTTAATAACGTGAGACTATCACTAACAACTATCATTTCATTGTATTTTAATAAAGAAACTATAAACAGGAACATAAAATATAAAAAATGCCGCTCATTCTCAGACCCTAAGAAAAATAATAAAAGAGTTTAATATCTAAGCAAAAACTGATAATAACATATTAATCCTCTTTAATCGTGGGAAATCAATACTAGACTATTGTTTTACGAATGAACATGACTTTGCAACGTAATTGGTTTGCAATAGCTGTGCTTCGAAGAAGTTAGTAATTTGTCAAAGAAACCGCGGTTACTTGTATTATCGCAACGTTCGTGTTAGCTGTAATTCAAATCGGTTGGTTCACTAGTTTAACTGAGTTGTGTTAACACAGATGCATTAATTTGTTGCAATAAGAATTTTGAAACGGTTTAATATTCATTTCTATGATTTATACGTACAATTGACAGTGATCAATTGTAAAGTTAACGTAAAAACTCCGTTGTTGTAGATTTTCTTGCTTCTCTCTTGTCATGGTTCGGTAACATATCTATTTGAGCTGTTACGAGACAATGTAGGGGACGTTTGTACTTTGTTCAGCGTAAACACCGGGATATAGGAACCGCGTATCAGCGAAGAAACCACGTTGAAACCGTGTAGTAGCCTAAACCGTAGTGGGTACTAGACGCCAATATTTAACACTAGGAAACACTACATAGCAATACTCAGTTTGATGGCAAAACCTTGGTTAGTTGGTAAAATCCGTGTTGTTTATTACCAACAGCGCCTATGTACTCCGCCATGTGCACTTACAGGCATTATAGGTAAATTTTTCCTTCACATTTTACTTAAAAACAACGTCCTTTTCACTAAAACGTAAAATTTACGGCTGCTTGTCCGTATTCAGACAAACACACCCATGTTATCGTCTGAATAGTTTACTAACAACTTTGTGGACCAAAAAAGCACATTTTTGACATGTTTTAAAACCGATAACTTTGTGACACGGCCTGCAATTTGTCAGTAGCACCATGACACGCCATTATCAGGATATGACGTCACAAGTCACTAATCTTAATGATAAGGGGAGCGATGATTTGCAACATTGGCATCCAGGAATGTGTGGTAATTACCCAAAAGAAGTCAAAAGATACTATTGTTTTGAAATATTTTGGAGTCATTAGCAGATATGTGGCTGGTCTTAGCTTTACTTACTATTTAATTAAACTTTGAAAAAAGTTTGTAGTATCTTCGTCATCATTCGTGATTCATTTACAATTGAATGTCGCGATGTATCATAAAGTTATTTAAAATAATGATCACGGCCACCTCAAAGAAAATCTATTTCACGAAGCAATTGTAAGCATTAATTGAAAGTCCATAAACAAAAAGTTGTTCAAACTAATAAAAGTATGACGCAAACGGCAAACATTGGCTCTATTGTAACAAAAAGTTTCAATATTGGATACAGTTACGAGCGCAGCCTTCGCCGAACATTCCCGCGCTCGTGACTCTGCCTCATATATCGCCGTTTTGAAAGGAAACGCCTCTCGCGCAACCACGCCAACCACTTCCCATAAAAAGTTCGATAATAACTGAACTCAACCTTATGTTTGTTGAAATAAGATTCGAATGCAAACGACCCGTTTTGCGATGACGTATAAAAGATAGTTCTTGGCGATTTCTCATTCGAATATCAATCTTAAGATGTTGCTGTAAAGCTGAGTGTAGATAAGCGGGCGTTAGTTCATACGCGCCGCGGGAGCCCGCGTACAAAGACGTCTATAAGCATTTCGTCACTTGAACAGATACGCTGAAAGGCATTGTATGATGGCTTTGTAGCGGCAACTAACTGTATTCCTTTATCCGGGCGGTGTGTTTAGACAGAGCGGTTGACGCCTCGATTAATGACGACTGTGATGATTTACCCTGGGTTGTAGAAATTTTATACAATGTTTGCGCTGACTGTTTGTAGAAACTGCCTCGAAGTGACAGTTTACGACTGCACTTGATACATATTTGACTGTTAAATTATACAGCCGTAATACCAGAGCGATAAGATTTTTTACAATGTGTACAAAGATGTGATGAGATAGGCTTTTGTAATATAAAGGAATGTAATGAGAATGTCGGAATCACAAAAAAGCGAAAACCTTCAACTAAACATTTCAATTAACCTGACCTGCCTACATAAAAGCTGGTTGTCTATCAAAACAAACATCGTTCATGGCTATCAGTCACAAAGCATCATAACACACATTATTATGACGGGTAGGGACAGCAAAAACTGTAGGCGGGTACGCATCAGTGCGTGCGTACGCTTGGCTGAGGAACCGGGGCCCGGGACTCGGGCTCACGGGACAGCGGCGCGGCGTCTTTGTACACCTAGCCTAACAATACACGAGCTACTGAGCGAGGAGCGAACCAATTCGCGTGGAAGACATCCCCGTGTACTGTGCACTTGAGGTCTTACCACCTGTTATAAAAGGAGCTACCATTATACATTGTGTCCACACCCTTTGTTGGTTATTTTTTTAGCAAATACTTCTAAAAGACGCCGTGTGAAAGAGTACGGGCTCTCAACGGATTAAAGTTTAAGAAGACTATTTTACAGTGAAAGAATTAAAAGTCTAGCTATATCTAAACGAGTTAATTATGAAAGTTTAAGGATTATAGAAAGATTATTCTCACACAATTAGAAATAGTTTTCTATTGATTCTAAGAATTACAAGCAGTCGTTAGATGTAGAAAATTAGGGGTAATAAGATGATTAAATTGGTAGATATTTTATAGCCACATTAAAGTCAAGATTCGTAGATATCGCGTCTGACAGCTATTTCTCATGAATGATAGAAAATAATATAAAGATCGTTTAATTTTTACGGCTTTTCGTGTTGGCTCTATCATTTTTCCATTCCCATCAAAGAAAACTTCGATAAATTCTGTACTCAAATATCACACTTGTATCGTTCTTTCAAATATTTAATAAAACCCTCTGTTTGTAAAAGGTTCTAGTCACTTTTTACCTTAAGTTTTTCTGCTTGTAAGGTAGAAAATCAACACATTAAAAGCTACAAAATAACAGCAAAAACTCGTAAACATCAAGGTTTTGTGGCGCATTAAGTTTATCAGAACAAGCGATCGGGTTAGCGGAGCGGAAGGCAGGGGGTTCAAACCCCGAATCGTGCGGAAACCAGCCCTTATCTGTAGCGTGTCCCAATTGTGGTCTAATTAGTGATAGACACGTGTTCGAGAGATTTCAGATAGAAGATGATGTATGTTGAGGTTACATCTGTGTGACGGAATGGAAAAGTCGATGGTAGGTAGACCGTAGTTGATCTTGGGCTTGTTTCGTGTCTAGGCCTAAGTCTTGAAAGTGGTTCAGGGTAAATGTGCGGTTGTCAGATTATCAACTAGACACTAGGTATATAGCCATGGGTGTCGTCTTATAATTTTCCAGAAATGTTAAGAAAATGTCTGAATGAATTAAAGATTTAGCCAGATTCTTAGCTTCTTCAGATGTGTCATTTAACTCTCGTGCCGGCCATAGCAAACGCAAGTTATTTTTCAGGCAGTTTCAGATTATTTACTCATTAAAAATATATACCTTGTAGTATTACAGGCATGTATACTACCTACTAATTCTTTAAAAATATATAAAATTACTATACCATTGCACAATTCACAGAATAATTTATCGTTCTCTAAAATGATATCTTACTCGAATTCAGTTATTTATAGATGGTATTTATCCACATTAAAGCCCCCGGCATTATTTAAAATGTTTATTCGTGAATCAATAATGTTCCTCGTGCCGCCCATAGATTTAATCACTAGTTAAAACTTTATCGAATCTAAAGATGTGTGTGGTGTAGAATGCGCCATTTTGAAAAAAAAAAACAGTATTTTAATAGTTGTTTTTTATTTATGACTAAAGTAAGCTCTATGCTCAGAGGTGGTCTTATTTGTATTGTAGGTACCTAAACCAGAATTTTGCAATTTTCTAATGCTATAGAAATTTGAAAACTTATGCCGTCTTCTTTAATCCTACCATAATCATTTGTCTTGATTTATTAGCTCAAAGGATTGATTGATTTATTTTTTATGCTCTCAAAGGTGGTCTCAATATTGTGGGTCAAAATAATTCTACAATTTAATTCATACTTACCTTTGACTTCACAGTTATATTTAATATCTATGGACACAGTAAGAGCTCATTCACACGGCTTCTGTCATGGACGATACATCATAAAACACGATACGTCATGACGGATGGACGTTCAAATTACATACGGAGTCGTGTTTTATCACGATCCGGCAAATAAAACGAATTGGTGTTCACATTAGTTCCGTGAGTTTTTGGGAGCGAGCGCATCATCGAATCCGTCACAAAAAATTCACGATTCGTGTTTTTTGACGTACCTGATTTTTAAAAGACCATACGTGACTTAAGACGTGTCCGTAATTTTTCACGAATTGTCGTCGTGTGAACGGGCTGTTATAAGCCTACTTCTGATTTTCTTATGGAATCAACTGGCTGTTGCCCGCAACTTCGTTCGCGTGGACGAAGTTTCGCACAAACTTTTAACCCCTGTTTTAACCCCGTAGGGGATGAATTTCCAAAAATCCCTTGTTAGTGCACACTTACGTCATTTAAGGAATGTTTGTACAAAATTTCATGCTTCTAGGCCCAGTAGCAAGTTTCAGCTGTGCGTTGATCGATCAGTCAGTCATTTTCTTACTTTATATATATATATATAGCTGTTTCAATAGCAGTTGATTATTTATTGAAAAGATTAACATTGACTGCCTTGTTGGTTGAGTGATCGCAAATGCGGCTGCTGATCATGAGGCCCTGGGTTTGATTCCCTGGTAGGGCAAAGTATTATTGGTTTTTTTCTTTAGGGATGTTTCAGTGGCAGCCACGGAGTCTGGATTTGTGCCCGGTTAATGGCACTAGGCTTGCCCCCATTATATGGGACTTTAAACATAACTGTCGAAATGTGGGTGTACTATTAGGTGCACCTCTGCCTAAACTTTCGGGGATTACAGGCACGATGTTATGGTGTTATCATTGTGTATTTTGCGTGTCATCATAAAGTATTTGGATAATTCTTAAACATCAAGCAGGAGGTCACGACTCGATGTCAAAGCGTTTCGTTCTCCTTCAACGACTTTCGGCAGGATTGACTTTCGACGATTTTCGGTAGCTTCTTTCATTCCAACACATGTTACACTTTTCCGTCATCAATATAGCTGCATGAAAGAATGTCACCTCTGGTTCGTATCGTCTTCTTCTCTATTAACAAATCTAATGAAACACGGAGAGTGTAAACGAACAATACTTTTATCACTATTAATCGAAGCCCTATCAACGAACATGATCACTATCCTGTACCCACCTACGTCGCAAAAAACCCCCAAACTTCTCCACATAATCTGAAGGCTGTATCTTTTTTGATTGAACACACCTCGCTATGATCGACGAGCTACCGAATGCGGCTAACTTTGTATTGTCTGTCTATCTGTCAAACTGTCCGGTATATCGGGATATTGTGGGAATAATTGTAATGTGAGGTTCTCGTGTGACGTAAGGCATTTCCGAGTCTGAGAACGGACAAGAAAACCAGTGAAGTCAGAAATATGTTTGGAAAATCAAGTTTACTCTCGTAACGAATTTCGTTAGACCAGATTTAATTAGATACAGAGGAGGTAGGTATACCTAACTTCGACTTTCTGAAGCTTACAAATAGATATTTGTAAATTTTGGATTGGTTAATCCTAGAATAATTTGTAATAGGCTAGTTGTATCGAAAGTCAGGTTCGGCATTAAAATGTTCAAGAAAACAACCATTGTGGTCGTTTTACACACTTACCGGCTTTATTTTCGGTAAAACGACCAGTGGTGGTTTTCACTCAATTTTCTCATTATTCTCTACTATTATAATAGACATAATAATCGTGTAAAATAAAATTAGCATTGTACTTTCACACTTCAGCATTGTTATTTGAACGCAACACAATGCCATCCAAAAGTAATAAACAAAATATAAAGACTAGGACCTTTTTACCATTATAACACTTTTACTCAAATCCTCTTATAACCATTAAGGTTAACCTTTTAAAAAATCCATAGACAATGGAGTACAAACCCTTCTACGTTTGAAGTGGTTGCAGGCGGCGCCCGCGCACTGCCCAGGTAGCGTTATTCGCGTCAAGTGGTAGATAAGGCCCTTTACACAAGAGCGACAGAACGACGCGACAGTCGTGTCGCCAGACACTGGCAGACCTTACTGTTTGTTCTTGAAGATTAGATTTGATGTTTTAGCAAGTTGTAGAATTCTCTATCCTTTAGCAAGTTTTTGGGTCTGGCGTAATTAACTAGTTTCCACTACGAATATACAGTCACGAGCACCAGTATGTATAGAGTTTCTCAAAAAAAGCAATTTTCGCAAGAAATAACGATTTTAACTTGGAGATAGTATCTGTTTCATAAAAATATTCCAAAATGCCAAGTTCGTAACAACATGTTTTAATCAGAACAGTAGGAGACAATCACTTTTAAAAGCTGCTAAGTGTTTACATATTGGTGCTCGTGTCTGTACTTAACTTAGAAAATTCCATCCTTATTTATGGTGCAAACCGCATGAAAATCCGCCGAAGATTATATAGATAGTGAAACGGGCGCAGACGGGTGCAGGAAATTTTAAATTTCCGATGCCATCTTACGGAAAAATATAGGATCGCAATATCGTAACCACGCGAAGGGTTCACAGCAATGGAGCATAATTTAATCAGCCAATTAACTTTCGTAGAGCCTTCATATTCCCATTGTCGAGAATAGTGAAGAACAAGGTCATCAGTTTAATGAGTGCTATAAAAATGCTGAACTACCACAGTGTGCAACATGCTTGCGTTTTAAAAAACCAAGCAACTACAAAACAGGCGATCTGTAATGCCCCGGTAAGAAAATTGCCGAGGCAAGATATACTATGTAAATTCCATTGATTACAATGACACGTGAGAGTGCCGACATTATTCAATAAGATCTTTTTAGTAATTTGTGCTATAGTTTACTCATAAGTATATTGACCTTTAGGTCTCTACCTACTAACTAATGCAGTTAGGTAAAATAATTGTAGTTTTTAGTATTCACAAATTATAAATAATCATTAGGTATACTGATATTTTAGTGACATAGCATTTTTCTCTGTACACACAAAGTAAACGTGTCCAGGATTTTGTGTTTTGCCTCATTGCAAAAATAATAGAACGTTGCAGAGAAGTTGGCTAAACATACTGTTTTTCTTACTTTGAATGGAACAATAATAATTATAAACACTGTTTTAAGCGTTCACGGTTTATAACTGAACTTACAATATCATTTACGGGATATATTCCGCGATAATTGTTTCTATCTCGTGATCATGGCGCTTGCAAGCAGCGTCGAAATATCGGGAGCTCAATATAAACATTAATCGTGGAATATAACCCGTAAGTGATAGTGTAAGTTCAATAATAATTATGTATTATATTTATAGATAAGTTATTTACTAGTTATTTGTTTAATGAATTTTAGATAATATTTATGTATAAGCACTTGAGTGTGTTACCTGAGATACAGGTTCATTCCTAGTTCAGGTAGAATCCAATTATTGTATACCTATAGTTTTCAAGGCCATGTTGTAAATATTATCGTAATTCGATTATTTCAATAAACAATTTCAATTGTAAACCGTAAATCTGTAATAAACCAATCAGGCTTAGTGTGGGGCGGTTGATGCAACTAACTCTACTGAACCACTAGCTTCGACAGGCCTCGGCTGAGCCAATGGATATTATTGTAATAAAAACTTTAATAGCCATCAACTAATATCCTCCTTGTCTTCCAGATGGTGCTGACGTCCATGCACAAGTACCGTCCCCGGGTGCTGGTGGTGCGAGCTCGCGATGCCGCCGCGCTGGCCTGGGGAGCGCCTCATGCCTCCTTTTCTTTCCCAGAGACGGAGTTCATTGCTGTCACTGCTTATCAGGTATGTAACAGTTGAAGTTTTAGTTAATTACTTTATTGCGGTTTCTGATACAATACTTAATCAATTGTCGTTCAGTCACCGACATACTTACAACTATTACAAGAACAAAACATATGTACATAAAACTAAGTTCACTTTAGTAGACGTGCTCGCAAACATATATTGACGCTTTCAGAAACTGATGTTATACTTATTTATTTAGGAATTTTGTTGAAATTAGTTTTAGTTACTCAGCAAATAGTAGTTTTCATGCGGTAGCGGACGTAGCACGCTTTCGTAACAAACTACGAGCTACGATCGCAACAAAGAAGAAGTTAATCAAAATTACGATCCTCACTAAATCAATCATATTACGACGTACTATCACTAGGACATCAAGGGAATACCTCACATGAAATGATCGCACAACTATTTCTCAGAATCCGTACTATGATTCTACGAAACTCGCCGATTCGCACATACGGACTGACGTCGGCATTTTTTTCGCCACAACAGGCGCCAAAGCTTTTACCCAAATCGAACATAAGTTGGTGCCAGTTACATCGACAAAAAATAAGATTGCGACGAACGGGCATTGTGTAAGGACTCTTAACGAAACAATACAGACTAATTTGCTGTTTTTGTTCAAGGGGCGTCTGTGAAGCATTGTGGGACGTTCGGTAAATCTTGGAAGTGTATCAGGTTGACTACAGTTACTTTCTGTAGAAGCTGAACAGTGAACTCAAGCGGTAAATACGGTACCGAATGATACTATACCTTTATGGAAACCAATAGAGGGAGCAGACGTTCAGTTAGAATTGCCTATTGTAATTAAAGTCACACGATTCGGATTAAGTACCCTCACCGGGTTGAAGACAGAATGTGCGTTGCGTGACTAACTAAATCAATACATATTTGAAAGAACATCTCCCTGCATCTGCCTTGGGCAATAAAGTTGCGGTACACTTTAATTCCATTTATTAAATCTGGCCCGAAGCTTTTATATAAGTACCGAGACACAGCCCCCCGCTGTTTGTTATCCCAAACTAACTACTGGCTTTCGCGTTCATCGCAGCGTGGCCATCTCTTGCATAATCCCCGTTCGTAATTAACAGCGGCTTTCTTTGCGCCGCGGCGTCCTTCATGTTGACTGCAACGAGGCGCGAAAGTTTTCTCGCGTCCATTTCATCGGAAGCTTTGAAGGATTATCCGACGATTGTCCGGCTAACGGGACCCTCTCTCCGACAATGCTCGGCGGCGTATCATTGCGCATTATCCCCCGACAGGCGACCGCTCGACGGCTAAACCATTGTTGCGAATTATCAACGAATTAGAAATCGTCTTTGGAAATGCCGCCCCTTTATTCGAGAGCGTAACTAGGTGGCACACCAGTTCAATTACAACAATACAATGCCCTAATATTGTGATTTCAATAAAGCACCGTCATCGTTGCAGTCTGTCATCGCTTGTTTGCTGGTCCTTCCGATAAATTATGGGCCTATCTGCTAGATAAATAAACCAAATTTACTCAGACCCTAATTACACAGTTCTAAAAAACTGGCGACAGTCGCCAATATGTGAAATAGTCACGCAAAAAGTGATAGCGACGGCAAGTTTGTGTGGTGACGTCACGGGCGACAGGGCGCGACAGGGCGGGCCAGGGGCGGCGCCGCGCTGTTCTCGAGCAGCACATTTTGCTACCCGACCGACTTAAAAAGTGCACTTTGCTCTGCTAATAACAGGCTTTTAGCACTCTCCGGTGCTCGGCCGGGTGGCGGTTATCTGGTGGAGCAGCACAGGGCTCCGCCGGCGCCGCCTTATCACACCGAGCAAACAATCGTTACAAGTGACTTCACGTATCTCGAACTCACTATTTGCGTTCAGGATTTCGCCAGATAATTTCGACTTTCGATTGTAAACACATTTTCGGGCGAGACGTGGAAAAAATCCTGTAGAATTTCGAGCGTCCTTTTCTATTAGGAAATGTTGCGATAGCTAAAACATTGAGTTCTAACTGTCATCGTCACTTGCGGTTCTTGTATCAGATTTCACGTTACGGTAGTGTTTAGTGTTTTTGCGGCGTGTTACAGGCGCCTACTAGAGTAGTTCGCGCGTAACAGCCGCGCGACGGGCGGGCGACGTCGCGGCGACACGGCGACACGCGAACATGCCATGCTAATTGGCTTGTCGCCAAGACCACGCCACATGTGCGACAATTATCCCTTACAAAGCTATTAGCGACGCTGGGATGTATGCGGAAACGGATGTTTAAATTGCATTCTCCAAATGAGATAAGGAGATTTCCGTGTGACGCAGCAACCACGGATTTTTGATAGGGATAGATAACTGGAGAGCTGGTAGAGCGGCAGATTAACACGAAATAACTGGGGTGATATAGTTAATCAATGGAAATGATTCCCTAAGCATTTAAGGGAACACGAAAAAACATTTTTAGCTAACTACATTTTTATAACGCATGTTTTTGTTTGTCCACAGAATGACCGCATAACAAAGTTGAAGATTGACAACAACCCCTTTGCCAAAGGCTTCCGAGCGTGCGGCCAGTCCAAGTGCAAGCGGAAGAACCCTGACTCCGGCAGCGAGGGCAACCCGGAACCAAGCGCTGAGCCCAGCGAAGCAAAGAGACCTTGTTCTGACGCCGCATCATCTTGCTCAGAGGAAGGCAGCTTACGGTCCTCATCACCTAGATCCCCGCCTTTAGTGGAATCCCCCGCTCCTCTTATAACACCGCCAGAGAATATAACACCTCCACCACCTGCCTTCTACCCCCCAGATTTACCGTACCTAGGCCCCCTACACATGCCAATGCATCTAGGGCTCTGGCCCGGTAGCCCTATACCAACCGGATTCTCGTGGGGCCCCGCGCTGCCACCGCCCCCGCCGGCGGCGCCCTCGCCCCCCGCCGCGCCGGCGCCCTGCCGACGGGTAAAAAGCTTCACCATCAGTGCCCTACTCGGCGAAGGCTGATGCTCAAATTTACACATTTCTTCTGGATATAAATGACTTAGAATGTTAAGTGTTGAAAAATATTATATTTTGTCCCTTCGCGGATGGATGTTACTTCTTCTATGTAACGTTGAGCCATGTAGCTACTATACTAGAGTACTTAAATTAAAATGATTAATTAAGAATGTTAACGCGACAGGGATATTCGCAATACCTACTTACCATAAATTAATGTAAATAATTATAATTTCAACATAGTTTTATTTTTAATGTTTAATTAATAAAAACTCTACTTTATACCTACCTCGTTCAAATAAGTAATGAATATTGTATTGTGATAGCAGTGCCTTAAGTTTGTAAAAAATGCTTAAATTTCAATTAATTTAATTATTCATATTATACTTAACTTAGGTAGTAAAATAGGTATACAATAAGCTTAGGTAGTACCTACCTAAAAATATGTGGAAAAAAAATATACTCAGATGTGTATCTAGATTAGGTACTTAGTTAATTCTAGACTTATTTTTATTAAAATGTACATATTGTAAATAATATCAGTCAACAGATAAGTAATTACAATATATTTTTTTATTTGATTTAATGTGGAATTTTATTTTTTCTGTCCTCTTCCTCCTTTTCAGAAGTTTTATTTTATCAAAGAGGTCGTGTTTTGATTAGTGTTATTTTTAACTGGGGTAAATGATAGCCAATCTATAGCTATAGATTATTATCATTTATTTATTTATTATTAAACTTACACACTATCATTACAGGAAGACCCCAATACAATAGTGGTTTGCAAACAACCAGATGAGAAACAACTTATAGCTAATACTTAAAAAACTAAACTTTCAAAATATGTAGAAAGCCACACTAAACTCTATTAACACAATCTAAAGTCAGACTACAGAACCTATGTAATAAATAATAATTAACAAACTAAACTTTTTTTATTTTTGAATGCTACAAAATCTTAACCTAAATTACAAAATATTAATACCTATTTAAATATAACTTACAAAATTCAACAAAACTCTTGCGAATTCACTCAGATTGCACGAAAATATGTCTATCCTCTCATGCACTTCGTTTAGTACACATATTGTCCGAGTTAGGGGTGTTTTTGCCAGCAGGTTGGTTTTGGCAGCAGGCACGGCCAGCAGTGGTGGTCGCCGCCGCCTCCACACGTACTGGTCTGACACGCACAGCTTCAGGTGTCGCAGCACACTCGGGTTATGTGCCACTCCACGCAGGAGCTTTAGCGCATACGCCGCGAGTGTAAACTCCCTGCGCACTCTGAGTTCATTGTACCCCACCATACCCAGTACAAACAGTGTAGGATACATCAGCGGGTAAAATGGGTAAACCCCATAAAGTTTGAAATACAAGGGTCTTTTAAAAAAAATCATGAATAGTAGTAGTGGGACGACAATGTTTTTTCAAGTGCCATGCGGTTTTTTATATTTGATGTCCATTCCGGTTTCGGCTAAGGCGTAGATTTAGTACTTAGTTGTATCATAAAAAACCGGTGACTTTACTAAAAACAGCCCAGGATACAAAAGTGAGCAAAGCGAGCAATCTACAAAAAATACGACTCACTTTGACGACCTATACAGAAAAGGAAATTAGTAATTAGTAAAAATTTTGCCTCAGATTTGCTAGGTAACAATTTGAGTCTGAAAATGGCGAATTATGGAAAGTGTCGAGTTGACGCAACTGTCGAATTCACAAAAGTGTCCAATCAGCGAAAGTGACGAATCAACGACAAATACTGTCGAATTAACTAAAGTGACGAGTGAAGGAAAATGACCAGTGTTACGCGGACTCAACTATTTTATCTAAATTCTTCTCTTCTTTAGACGATTCATACAGAAGTACGAGTTACTATGACAACCTACAGAAAATAGCTTATGATATAAGACAACATAAAATAAAATCGACCAAGTGCGAGTCGAACTCGCATACAAACGGTTCCGTAACTTCTGTAGCACCAAACAATATTATAACAACAAGTATATTTACATTCATCAGCAAAACTTAATTCGGTTTTCATCGTATGTTAATGAAAAATCAAAGTTACTGCTGCAGTTTCGTTTCACGAGCAAAATCCCATACTTATCTCAAAATCTTATTCAAACCAATTTTTGTTGAAAGTTCTTTTTATGTTCTACAAATCTTCATTTTTACAGAATTTTCCTCCTCATACTTTATAAATTAGAGGTAGCTACAGGGTAGCCGTAAAACTGTTCATGTCAACCCCCCCTTGGCACAATTTTTACGGCTTTAGAATTGAATATCTCATCAATCATTGACTTAAGAAAAAGTATTTGAGCACATTTGAGGAACCTCGATATCACTTTTTAAGAGCTGTCGATAGACACACTCGGCAGGTACTACTTACATCTAGGTACCAGAAAATCAATACACAACACACAATACAATTAGGTATTTATATTATTTGCCAAAGTGGCATGTAGTGTGTAAATGTATATATATAGTTATCGATAGTTTTCAGGATACCTGTTGGGGCTGACGCGTACCCTGAGCATGATGGAGACGCATCGCTTGCGCATGATGGCACGAAAGTCCTCTATTTTAGCTTCTGTGAACATGCCAGAATCACTGCAGTAGCGCGGCAACCCCATCAACACCTTTAATGCAATATTGTTTTGTACCTACACTCAGATAACTGTATGTCCTCTGCGTGTCTGACCCCGATCTGCATGAGTACCTATAGAATGACTGACAGTAAGTAGATATGCTGTAAACAGCGTAGTTTTTACTTCAGTCACGCATATTTAAAATCGACGGGTAAAAATATAATTATTATAAACATAGGTTGCATTGCAGGAACGCTGCTATTTCGAACATTTATTACGGAGGTCTTATGAAGCTACGAATTCTGACAAGATACCCTCTCAATACTTCGCCAAACAGTTTATCGGTAATTAAACTATAAATAAGTATGAAGCCTACACATTTTCAGTTTACCGCATTTCAGTTACGGCGATCAATCTCAGAGTCCGAGGAGACTAGCGATCGACACAGGAAACGTGACGAGTAAATCGCCTTGTTAAACTAAAATCTATCTTCTAATAGAAATAAAAATCAATTACCGCATGTGGGTATGGAGAATCACCACTGCTCGACCAATTTGGATGATATTTTTTGTTGTGTTCTTACTTGCCAGTACAAGGTTTGCAAGAAGGAATTTTCTTTGGAGAATCCACCGGTAAGTCGGAAGAGATGATATTTTGGCATGAATATCTCAGTCAAGTTTTTCTTTAAGTAGTGATTTGTAATTCAGTTCAGACCCGACGACCGACGACCGACGGCCTCTATGAGCAACTATAGTTTACAACTTAAAAATCCTACGGAAAAATCTTTTTTGGGAATCAAATCAGAAAAGTGATTAGGGAAACTCTTATAGCGTGTAAGAAAAACATAATAATTTCAGAATAAAAAAAGAATGACGTTAATCAACATTAGGTACAAAGATATTACAAATAGGACTTAGCTTATAAATCAGACACTATCTTTGGGTACGGAAAATAGAGGTTTAAACTGTACATTAAAAGACAAGAAATTGAATCGTAGCATTAGAAAAACATTAGTAATTATAACAACATAAAAGTACAAAACGCAGTAGAAAAGAACCGCTTCCTTAAAATAGCCAAGCAAGGAATACAAAATAATAAATCGTGGATTACAAGTCCAAAAGATTTAAACATCACTAAACAAGTCAGTAGAGACAAAATACTAGATATTATATGCACATTTTATCAATCTCTATATTGCGATAGACAATACCAGACACATCTAGCTACTTCTGCTCAGACACCATTCCACCCATTTCTGGTGAGCAAGTAAGTAGAGGTACGTTTTGCGCTGAGCCAAATGAAGAACAACAGGTTATGCGGTGAAGATGGCGTTAGCACCGAAGCCCTGCAAATCGTGGAACCAATCTTTTTCCCCACATTACAAACATATTCAGCTACATTCTTCGTTAAGGTGTTTTCCTACAATTTTTAGCCACTCAAATATTACTTTGCTGCATAAGAAGGAAGACAAGTCAGATATAAATAATTATAGACCTATAAGTCGGATCTCCCATGTCACATGGGTAGGTAATAGAAAATCGCATCGCTGAAGGACTAGACAAACAGCAACCTCCCGAACAAGCAGGCTTCCGTCCCGGACTTTCTACCACCGACCACTTGAATACTTACAGATTATAGAAAAACACTTTGAATTTAACATCCCCCTTTATCTTGCATTTTTGGACTACTCGAAAACATTCGATAGTATCACGCACTCGGTCTATTACAGAATAATATCTATATCTACCAGCAGTACAGACGCAATAAAATTAGAACAAATAGGTCTCGAATTCAAAATCTTCAAGAGAGTGAAACAGGGCAAAGCTACCAGTACCCGCCCAACTCTTCAGAAAGTTGGTGAACGCCTGGGAAAAGGGGGGTATCTGTCTCGGTGAGGCAATGTGGACAAATCTACGCTTTACTGCCAACATTGTAATTTTCTCTTCATCAGCTGCGGAACTGGACAAGCAAGCTTTGAGATTGGATTGAAGAAGTCAAAGACTAAGCTTATTACCAACAGCTCACTAATCAACGTGCTTATAGACGGGGAAAAAATGCACTTTGTCCAAAAATACTGCTTGGGTCAAGTGGTCTCCTTCCAGGCGAGGCAAGATTAGGAAGTTGCAAGACGCACGTAAAACGCCTGGAAAAGCTATTGGTACTTGAAAGAGTTTATCAAGGGAGATTTACTCATCTCTTCAAAACGCAAATTAATGGACATGTGCATTGTCCCCATCCTGACATATTAAGGTGCACAGTCTTGGTCTTTGACTAACATCCAGAAGTCCAAACTCAAGGTTTACCAACGGGCACGCCATATCCTTCTGAGCCTACCGCGTCGCCGGATTCTGTTGTTCGAAACCCAATCTGTTGCCACTTTGGCCCAAATTTTTTTGTACCTAAGCTTATTTGCTTATTAGAGATTAATTAGCCTAAAAATATGTAGGATGCTACAATTTATTACGTGTATTCTGTGGCATCTGACAGAAACAGTTATAGTTTACAAAATTCATATTTCTGACTAATTTATTACTTTTCGCGCTTTTCATCGTAGATAGTAGAAAATTGAGTCAACACGACGTGTGCCATCTATCGGAAAAATACTACGACGCGTAGTAAGCTTTTAATGTATACAGTGGCGCCATCTATGGAATTATGCAAGAAGTGTTTCATTCTTTGTTTTAGGCTCACCATCCGTCCCTAGGGTTTCGGAGTTCGGTTCTACCATCCAATCCAAATAATTTGTTTTTGGTTATCTACTTATCATAATTTTATCTAGTTGCCATAGTAATATTTACACTTCGCGTTCTGAGTTAAAATATTTGTTATTTTTTATATTTTTGATGGGTTCAAAAACATGTAGTATTTTGAATAGCTTGTGGGGTATTATGCTGGCTGAAGCAAACAAAACTTGACAATTTATAATTTTGATATAATATTTGACTTTATAGGATACATACACACAGAAGAGGGATTAACACAATTATGTACAACAAATGCATCTAACAATGTTTTAACCAATAACAGCATCTCATATTAATTTGCCACTAGCAAAATTAAATAATACGTAATAATTTGTGATTGTTTAGAAAAATATTGCACTCCTATTTGTATATAGAAGAACATTATTTGTGTCCGAGATAAAACACGTACCTACATTACAAGAAAATACATCCAGACATCAAAAGTGGAATTACGTTATTCTTATTTTGTTAGACACCAATCACTATGGTGAGGCCACTCCTATCCAGCAACAAGGTTTTGAAGCTCAGAACTTAATTCGTTGGTATCAATGTTGACTTTAGAATTGGAAGCAGGTGCAGGTGCACTGGACTCTCTGTTGCAAGCCTTCTTGTGCACAAACCAGTGCAGGCGCTGGCACTCCCTGTCACAATACTGCACAGACTTGCACTTGGAGCACTTCTTAGCAGGTTTCTCCTCCCCACAAGTGCTGCAGTAAGGGATGGCATCGACGAAACCTCGCTGACCATTGATAGTACAGTTGATCACTGACAGCGCAGGAGGAGGATCCTTACTGGTCAGGGAAGACACCATCTGGTGGAAAGTTGTGCATTCTCTGAAAGGGAACTCCCTCACACAATCTTTAAGGAATGTATCCATCAAGTCTAGAGACACACCATCTTTGCCAGGCTTCAACAATTTTTTGGAGAACACCTCAACTACATCATGTTTTTTATCATCTTTATCAGTATTTGTTTTCTTATCTCTAATGTTGTGTATTTCTCTAAGAACATAAGCTAGGTAGTGGTATTTAAATGCCATGACTTCATTAGTATCGCCACCTCGGGTCATTTCCTTCTTGCACAACAGCTCAAGTGTTTTAATTACCTTTTCGGCATTGTCAAGTAAGGTAGGTATGTGTTGAAGATTAAGTGCCAGTCGCACAGGATGGATGTTGACACCCAGGACAAACTTGTGAAGAGGTTCAACTAACGCTGCTGGTAGGTATGATTCTGTTTGTTGTCCTTGTATGGCACTGAAGTAGGCTATTTCGTTACGAGGCACGTAGTTGTTGATGGTCGCAACGGTATGGTGGTTACCGACGAAAGCCGCCATCTGCGAGGCTGTGCGTCCTACAGAGTTCGTGGCGATAGACTTGGCACCGGCGTCCAGGAGCAGCTTGCACACCTCCGAGCTGCCCGATAGGGCGCCGAAGTGTAGAGCCGTGTAGTTGTACTCGTGCTTGCCAGAGTTCACGTCGGCACCCTGGAAAAGATGAATGAAACAACATTTTAGTCTCACAAAAACAAATGTGTTACCAAATATGTCAAAGAAAGTTACGTACCCTGTCGAGTAGCAATTGGACCATATCCTTGTTGCCCTTATAAGCGGCGTGTTGCAGCGCAGTCATACCATTTTCGTCAAAGAAATCGACGGTCCCTTTGTGTTGGGCCAAAATATTCTTGAATTCTGTCAAGTCGTTTTGAGCTATAGCATCGAATACTGTTTTTTCAGCACCTGGCTTTTCTTCCCTTTTCGCCTCCATATCGATTTTCTGAAAACTTTTATTCTATTGAACGGAAAGATGCTAGCAGAAGCAAACAACCTATAAAGTCAACTGTCAATGTCAAAGTCAGTTTGACAGTTCTATTCTAGACAGCCCTAGAAACTGTTTTAGAGCGATGTGTTGTGTAGCAGTAATAGACAAGTAATAGTCGATTTATTTATGATTAATTTGACTTGGCTTCTTTATGTTGTAATTTTCTATAATGGCGACCGTCGGCAGAAAGGTCCATCAAGACGTTAAGAGATGGCGCTGTCAGTTACATAAACCACCAGCAAAAACTACCGTCGTGAGCTATTTCTAATATGGACAGTAAGAAAGTTTCAGTTTGCGAAACATTGTATATTCTTCAATAAACTTGGCATAATGCGGACAGTTGATTTTTGATAGTTCCAAATTTTTTATGGTAAATAATCCAGGTAGGTAAACGCAACTAGCTCGTGGTTTACGTATGTATATGACCGGATGTATGAACATTGACGAGGCAAGTGGAGTATGTTAGGTTTGCAGCAGGAGGCGTTTTGTGGTTTCTGCCTACCCCCATAAAAAAAGGCGTGAGTTTATGTATGTATTGTACAACGGCTTTGGTGGTTCTGATTCAGTTTATAAGGAAGTTAAGGTGTCGCCTTAGAGGCGTTTTTATTTTAATTATAGACATAAGTACAATTTAAAGTGCAGCTTTATTACTATCTAAGACTTTTTAAAGGCAACTGCAACAGGCAAGTGCAGTTCAGACCCATTATTATTAATTTCAGTCATATACATCCTCGACCCAAAAATAATAATACTTACGTACCTTTAATATACAACATCTAAGATAAAATAATTATTCTCTGCTTCAGATGTGTTATTAGAAGAAAACAATGTCTAATATTTTGTAGAATAATAAAGGGTATTATTATTTTGAATAATAAAAGTCAAATATAGTAAGTATAAATTTATTCTAACAATCAATAGTCATAATGGCTGGTATGACTATTGACTTAAAACATCAACAACTATAAATACGTGTTACATATTTGATACATCAATACAGTACTAACATACAGAGTATTTTAGGCTAAAATGACTAAACAGCGAATACCTACCTCAAATTACTTAAAAGTTTATTAAAAGCGAAACTTTAATGATTTTCCTAAATATTACCAACGCTACTGGCGTCACATCAATCATGATTTGAAAGATCGGAAAATTACTAACATCAAGAGAGTGAAAGAGATAAAATTCTACACTACACATCAAGTAAGCTGAAGTGTAGCGCCTGTGGAGCGTATCACATTCCTATCATAATGGAAGATCCATTGATATCCAATCATTTACTACAAAATCGTTGTACAATTCATCAGTCCGCATTGCCCATGACGGAGTGATGAATAGTAATTTAATCAAAGAGACAATAAAATATCATAAAACACACACAAAAATGGAGCACGTAAACATTGAACTAACCACGACATTTAGAGATTAAATTGAAGAAAAAGATAAACATGATGTTATATAAGTTTATATTAATCAACTAGATATATTATTATCATTAAAAGACAGCCTACAGTTCTACAACCTACAATCAAAATAAATTATGTGGGTACATGAACTTTCAGTTCCAATAGAATACTTTATTTAGACACTACGTTTGATTATATTAGTATTTTATTGTTTCTATTATCTACACAGCATTTCATTTTTCTTAATTCTAGTTTAATTCCTAATTTTTATTCCATTATTATCTGTAAATGTTAAATTTGAATATATTGATTTGAATATTTTTGCTACTTTGGTAGTTACTTTTTTGCACCTAAATATATTGCGCTAAAACCACAGACTTTCTACTTATTATTCAACATCATCACAAATACATCATATCATTTTTTGTATTCTTATTGTTAATTTAATAAACAGCCACATAATTATGTATTTTGCTTAGAGCTAGTAGAAATAGATAAATGAAAATCCTATATTATTAATGCTACAATACACGTTTTGAATTTTAAATTTATACATTCATCATATTCATAATTATTAACTATAGTGGGAAGGTGATACTTAGAATGATAAATTTTGAATTTAAGCTCATACACAAGGATGGTGGATTAGTAAGTTTAGTTACTTTTCGCAGCACTAAAAATATGTTTCATGATTGCCAGTTTATAAAAGAAAAATGCTACCATTTCGCCAAGCTGTTAGGAGTTATAATTTTTTGTGTATGCCAAGAGTTAAATAAATTACGAATTGGGGATTTATCGAAACAAAGAAGCGTGGATATATTTTAATTTATTTGTAAAACTAACGTTGAGTTCTCGAAGCGTTCAAGAAGCATTTTCTTTCATAATAATATAATTGTTCCAGCGTCAACCTTAATGCTTGATGGGCCTAAGTCTAAACTACCTACAGCTAAAAACATCGACGGTTTGCTGAACTGTCGGTTATTCTTACAAGCGTGTTTAATTAACGCGCGAAAACTTAATTAGTCTAACTATTATTAAATCTAAGAATATTTAAAAATACTTCAATAATAAATAGACATAAAAATATTAAAACTTTCTTCAGCTTAAATATAACATACTTACCGACATTTACTATGAGTATTAGAAGTTTATTGCATAAATAGGTATATACTGTATCTGATAAGCTGAGTGAGATCTATTTTGCTCAGTGACCTGCTCTTCCTATCAAGCAGATTATATTGCCCCTAATTAAGCAACATTTTATTTTGTGATCTAGAAGAAAACTATTTTAAAGTTTGAGTATAATGTCCTTAAATTAGCCTTCCTCTTCCTACCCTTTCAACTTTGCCTTCAATGCTTACCGCGCAACAATCTTAAAACTATCTTATATCTTTAAAAAAAGTATTACATCACAAATGGTCGAAGCTTGAAAAAAGAACAATCAAAATTAAAGACTCGGGAGAGCCGTACTCGGAGTAATAAACAAATGGAGTGCTAAGGGTCGTCTGACAGTCCCACGACGCCGACAGCATTCATTCCAAAGCCGCGTTCACACTTCGTGAGGTATTGAATGCTGACAGAGAGTACAACCCGCGGGTTGGTCTTGCAAAATCCGCCGTCTCACCATGTCTGTACGCGGCTTAACTTATCTCTTTCCCACGACATCAGAAGTGAATTCTAGGGTGAAACAGCACTCCTTGTTTCTTCCTCATCTTTGGTACATTACTCGGTTGTTGATACGGCTCACGGAGTTTGAGAAAAAGTCCGACACGCAAGAGTGAACGAGATGACGCTCTGCAAAGGAACACCATTTATTTTCCTACTCATGGGTGTGTGACATCTCAAAAACTGCATGTGGCTTATCAACCGGCATGTATTGTACGTTTAGACATAGTAGACGTCGAAGGAGAGCTGTGCTCAGACGAGCGCCGGCGGTGGCGCGGCCTGCGGGGGGGTGTGGGGGGTGTGCGGGGACGCGGCGGGCGGGGGGGTGGTGGGGGTCATGGCCGCTGATGCTAAGCGTACGCCGCCACTCTCGGAAACTACCACGCCGTTGTGCACGGTGCCGTTGCCTTCTGTGTCCGCGTAGGGAGTTGTCAAGATGCGTAGACGCTGGAAAGACATTCAGGGTAAGTGGCGAAGTTACAAATATGCTCATGGTGTTAAAAATAAAATAAAGGTCGTAAGTAGCAAGTTGCCTTTCTGTGGATTTGCCATGAACAGCTGAAGATCCTCTTGTCCTTAATACACAATACAAAGTTCTATAGCTATATGTCAAAGTCATGGACTTGCCTAGCTTGTTAGGTACACCTCTGAAAATCCTTGGTCATACAGGGTGGCGTCGAGAATACGACCATAAATTAAACTGCGTATACATAGGTACTTCATGACGTTCCCAGTCAGCGTACAAAAACTCATTTGAATATATCCAGTAGTTTAGGCACAGGACAATATTTTCCATATTCGGAATTTTCTACATGATGTAGATTTATAGGTTAGCACTGATAGGTTAACAACCCCCGCATCGGTATAAACACTAAACACATGCTGCCAACTCGCTATTTCAAAAACCTTTGCCAAATACGTTCCTTAAACGTTATTTCCAGACGCGAATTAGTGTAAATTATTATACCTAAGGTTAGTAAACCAATATTTATAAATGGTGTTGTATTTCGTTAACAGTTTTATGCTATTTAGTTTGTTTGAAAATATATCTTTTTTAATTTCGATGCTAGGATTTTTTTATAGTTTTGAAATATTCCTATGAACTAGTATTACCAGTTTTTTTTCATTTATTGTCGCATTGTTAACGCCACCATGTATAATGTCCGTTAAATAAACACTCGATTAACATCAGTAGACCTCGTAAAAGATGGCGGGACGAGCTAGACAAGACCAGCGACCAGTGGTCCACATTGGTAATCGAAACAACTGGAAGTCATGGGGAGAGGCTTTTGCCCAGCAGTGGGATGATGCAGGCTAACAGTAACAGTAACATTAATCACACCTCAACAAAAGTCCCCTTCGTCGTAAGCAGCTTGAAAATGGCCACGGTTGGAATGCACATGACACTGGAGCCAGCGATGGCCCAGCCCAGCGCATTGGCCCAAGCTGGGTAGATGTAGTTCTCATATCTCAGCGGTTCATAGTCCAGGAGTCCGTAAACGATGATGAAGAGGAGGAAGGCGGGAGCCGCGAAGCGCCAGCAGACGCGCCAGTATAGACCGGGGCGGAAACCTATCATGTCACGGATGTCCTCGCAGAAACGTTCGGTGCCTGGTAGAAAAAAGTAAATAAAGAACGTGTTTCAAAGGTAGTATTTGAAAACGGGGAATAGATGGAAATGACTTTGGGTACTCCATCAACTGTTTATTCGATCTTTATAATCATTAAGAGTTTCATACAAGACTTTGGTAGTTAAAAATAGCATATAAAACGTTTTTTTTTTAATCAAAATTCCATAAAAGACACCAGAGATCAAATCAAGTTATGTAGGGAATACAGCAAATCTTAGATGTAGAATATGTTTGTATAAAGCTGCGTGTAGTGAGTGTCATTTGTATGTTTTCTTTTTCGTTACAAAAAAAAGTAACAAAGGACCACAAAAATCAAAAGACAATCAGCCCCCGTATTAACAACGCTTCGATTCGATTTCGGAAAGTAGTATGTCTATCTCGCTTGTTTTCGTAATGCCAAAAAAAGATAGACATACGACTTTCCGAAATCGAAATCAAATCGAAGCGTTGTGAATTCGGGGTAGAACAAGAACAAACTCACCATAGATCCAAGACACAGCAATAGCCTCAAAGAACACGGCGATCAAGATGGAGTAACCTGCAGCATATCTGTCCAGCAGTTGGAAGAAGTAGAAGCCTCCTTTGGTGCAGGAAGCTAGGCCGACGAAGAAGTACAGGGTGAAGAGACACGCCACGAAGATCTCGCGGTGTCGGCCGATAGGAGGGAACTCGTCGCTGAGAGCTGTTATTATTGCCTCAGAACCGCCGAACTAAGCGGAGACAAAAATCATTATATATTGAAAAAACAGAATCTATATATATATATAAAACACAAACATTGTACCCCTATACCCACTATAGGTAGTAGCATACGCCGGGTATTTGCTAGTATGTTATAAGCACGGTGTAAGGGACACAATCTGTTGTACTATGCATTTTAACCATGTAGGATTGCACTTTTGTATGGAACAGCAGATTTTTATAATTAACGAAAAATTTCAATGGTCTAGAATCATGTACTGAATTCATTTTAAGTTTGCGGACTTGCGGTGTCGATGCCGATTACCCTATAAAGTTCATTGAATAGCAATGTGTAGGTACCTTAATTTCAGATATACGATTTGTTTTGGCAAATTTTACCAACGCCAGATAGTTGATTTTGAGCTTTGTCAGTTTTTTTTTGCACAAAAACACTTTTAAAATTTTTCGAGAGTAGTTTTTGATGTCTGAAAGTAATCAAAAATCCATGATTCAAACGTAGAAAATGTTAGAACTAAAGAATCACTTACAGAGCTATCCAACCCAAGAGTAAGAAGCATCATGAAGAATATCAGCGCCCAGAACGTAGACCCGGGCATAGTCGCAATAGCCGCGGGATATACCACAAACACGAGGCCTGGTCCTTCGGTAGCCACGTCCTGCACTTCCCTGCCTGAAGCGTGGGCCATATACCCTAGCACGCTGAAGATCACGAAGCCAGCAATAAAGGAGGTTGCTGAGTTGATCACACTTGTTAAAATGGCGTCCCTGAGAAACGAAATTAGTAAAGGAAGTGCTCGCACTTATTGAGGCGATCAAAGAAAAACATTGCCCTCGTTTCGGTTTAAAAGACACGCCTCGACAAGGCGTTCCACTAAATGCGACAAATGTGACTCAAACCGATTCCGCGTCAAAAAGTGTCATCACTCCGTAAAAGGACCAGATTATTAATTTTGTAAGCCATTTTTATTTACTTCAAAGTCCTTTGATTTAGTACTCACTTGTACACGTTGTTATGGTATTTATTGTACGATGCATAAGCCAAGAGCACTCCGAATCCAGGTCCCAAAGAGAAAAATACCTGGGTCGCTGCATCCACCCATACCTTGAAAACAAAACATATGTGAACACCAACAATTATCAGTTATTCAAGAAGTAAAATGCGTTATACCTGAGGTTGTGTGATAGCTTCGAAGTTAGGACTGAGGTAGTACTGAATACCAGTAGCCGACCCAGGGAGGGTTATGCCACGAACCAAAAGGATTAAGAGAACTGCGTAGGGAAAGAGAGCCGTGAACCAAACCACC
Source organism: Standfussiana lucernea (assembly GCA_964057025.1). Classification (NCBI taxonomy): domain Eukaryota; kingdom Metazoa; phylum Arthropoda; class Insecta; order Lepidoptera; family Noctuidae; genus Standfussiana; species Standfussiana lucernea. The sequence goes on along the minus strand of OZ059791.1, from coordinate 13,962,489 downwards.
TGGAAGAAGAGGGAACATTAGTATTTCCAAATACTACGGTGTTCTAGAGCTATAACATTTTTGACGATATTAAATCCATAAATTGACCATTGGTGAGAACATTACAAAACCATTGGTTTTAAGTCAAAAAAAGATTAAAATGGGAGTAATGGCACTTACTTTTCCAGAAGTACTGATGCCTTTCCACAGAGAGAAGTAGCAGATGATGTAGACTGCTAGCAGACAGAGGGCCATGTCCCATTTTATGGCACCTAAGTCATGGAGACCTTCACTCCCTTGCAGTTCCAAGATAGCCCGGCTAGAACATATAGTTGATTTGAAATGACTGAAAGAGGCGTTTGAATGTCTACGTTGTTCAAAACGAACTTACTTGAAGTATTCGGAAGCAGCCGATGTAAATGGAGTTGTTTGCGGTGGCGGGAACAAACCTGAAGAACTGTTGCTTCGCACGCGCGTCTTGTTCGAAGCTTCCCAGATTGCTTCAAACTAGGAAAAATTAAAATAATGGAACGATTGCGACTAGATGTTGATCAAAAAAAATCTTGGTTAAAATGTTGGCCCCGGGCGATGCGACTGGCGTCAAACGACACAAACGCGTCGTGGCAAGTTCTTAACAACTTCTTTCTTTCGTTCTCTTCTTATCATAGTGGCTGCCGCTTGAGCGTCTAGATCATGCTCAAGATGTTCGCCGCCAGTGACACAAACTCGAAAACACTATATCTTCTCGAGAAAAAAGACTAATATACAGTTTCAAGACAACCGTTTATTAAAACTTCAAGGCATCGAAATGTTTCTAAAAGCCCATTTGCAAAAATAGAGATGTCATAAGGATAAATTAATAAGATATGATTAAAAACTCACAGGTCGGCAAGCCGGCGTGTTCCACTCATTATCGCAGTTGGTCCAGGGCAGCATTGTGGTGAAAGACGCGAAGAAGAACCGCAGCGCCCACGCGATGATCACGTTGTAGTAGAAATCCACATAGAATGCTATCAGTACTACCGCGTACCCGATACCTATGGTAAGAAGTGCAGATGAAATAAAGTGGAAGCTGAAGGTGTAGAAATGTTCCTGATTTCAAATCATGTTTGTCGAAGGATCGACGGCCGATGGAACAAACGTGTCGTTATTTTGCTAGAAGGAAATATTTATAGCAGAAGTGGATTGCACCAAATATTGAAAACATTAATTTATTAAGATTTGTGGATCAAAATTTATGTTCATCGCACAATGATGGCTATCATTCATGTCAGTTATGAAATTAAAAACAATTATCTCTCTCTTCAAGCAAATGAGAAAGAAATACATAGCCTATTAATAAATGATAAATTAATAATTGCATCCAATTGGTAACTCATTCCAATATCTAAAGAACTCTTCACAACCCAATTGGAATTATCCAGCTCTTATATAAAACCTTCAAGAAAACCATTTCACCAAAACAATGATCTATCGCGCGAACGTTCCCAATTCATCCCGTCAAAAAATACTTTCACTCAAGCAGATTTCCAACACCTTTCCGGACCATTACCAGTTTTATTTCACTTCAAAAATCATATCGTGGCTCCCAGCCACTCAGGGCGCGAGACGTGACAATCGCGTGAAATGAAATCAACGGGCATAAGCCGGGCTCGCAAATCTACCGGAGCCTTTTGAGACCGTATGGGACGAGCACTTAAGGGGAGCCCCGGGAATGGTGTCAATTATGGGTGTTAAGTGCGGGGGGCCGGGTGGAGGTCCGACTAGACTGCGATCTTGTAAATGACGTGTCCCATGTTTTGCATAAAAGTCTTGAGGTCGGGTGACTTGTTTATTGGAGCATGTGATTTTTGGTCCTTGAGTCCGGAAATCTTGAGGTAGGTACACAAAGGAGAAAAAAAAATTAAAACTCTAACTCTATTTACTCCATGGAATTGCTGTAAAGTTAGACGTAGTTGAGAAGTTAGGTGTCTGTCTAACGCAGAAGTTGTTTATAGTGTTAACCATTTTACACTATAATATCGAATACCGTGAAAATCTGATAATAACTTTGATCCACTTGTTAACACAACATTTATTTATGTGTATTAATTAGGTTAGGTAACAAAACCAAACTACAAATATTTTAATCATGATAGCAAAATCAGGTAGGTTTAAAATCTAAAATCGATTGGTTTGTAGGTACTTGGATTGATAAAAAAGTATTCCATATCTATTGTTAAACATCGTATCCAAAGCATTTTACATTCTATTTCTACAAGCTTGTCAAGTAGCCAATTATTGTGTAAACAGTATTACTTAATTCCTTCTTTTTTTTAAACCAAACACCATGGTCATACAAGCCGTAGTCACAAAAGCAGCCAGAGAGTTAAGTGGTGGTCACTGTAACTCTTGATCGCCAAATGCGGCTCCCACCATACCGATGGCATTAGCCGACGGGACGTGACCGGCCCGCAATAAATCTGGCGTATGACTCGCACGTGACCCCATAAAACTACGCCAAGTAAAGAGAAATCGTGCCAATTTAAAATTAAACCCACATAGAACGAATTTCACCAGTAATACTGCACCACGTTCAAGAACTGTCAGTTTCATAATTGGTTGGTAATATTGACATTGACAGCTCTGAACGCCGTTTAGATGTGCTGATCAAGTTCAGCTAGTGAAACGCTCTTAAACGTGTTTCGAATGATAATTTAACAAAATCATGTCCCAAAAAATATTTGCAAAAACACAATTTTTTGCTTGAAATACATACTTGGACATTGTTGTAATCAGTAGAAATTATCTACCTTCCTCAATAATTAAAAAAATAAATTAAATTAAATTATTATGAATTTTATAGAATTGAATGAGTAATGTTGGATATGTAATGTGACTGTTTGTGTGTAATATTTCTATTATGAGTCTGTGTTACTTGAAATAAAATGATTTTATTTATTTTATTAATAATGTAAAAAAAAACAAAATCAAAAGGAATTTTAGGAATGAAAATATTAGCTTTCCAATAGAATATATACTTCAAATTAAGTTAACAGAAAAAGAAAATAACTAATACCGGAAACTAAGACCAAAAAAGTCTCGATCTGCCCCCGTATACACGACGCAGGATAGGATCAGTTTAGCTAAAAGTAAATAACAAAAGAAAGACGAAAAAAAAACCTGTAATCCGCAAAGGGTTATACTGTATAGGCAATAGTTTACCTACTCAATAATACCTATCACATTACACCAGTTTTGTTTATGTAGGTAATAGTACAACAAACCAACTATTAGCAGAAATAACCCCTACCTTTAAAGAGTGGAACAAGTCTCCCCCAGCAGGTGATGGCGCCTTTCCGATGGAACTGTCCCAGTGCCAGCTCCATGTAGAACAGCGGGATCCCACCCACCACCAGCATGATGCAGTACGGCACCAGAAAAGCGCCTGGTAACGGGAACAAATATTAACATGACATCCTTACATACATAATTAGCCCACATAGCCCACAGCTGGGACATAGGAAATATTCTACTACGCGGGCTCATAGTGGGTTGGTAGATGTTATACAGGTTGTTTCTTTCAATTGGGACAGTGTATATGGGAATTCCTAATCTATACGTTTCCGTGGCTCTATTTTCTGAAGAAACATTTTTTTTTTCATGAGAACAGTTTTGCCATACTTACTTCATTTTGCTAACGTGTCTGTGTGTGTCTTAAGATTCGATTTTCCCGAAACTGTCCCAGTTTAAAAAGAAACACTGCGTAAAGTGTTACATGTCTTCGAATTTTTGGGACATGCCGGTTTACTCAAGATATTTTCTTTCTTTCCTTCACCGTTTTGAAAGTATTGGTGATGATAAATAATTTATAAAAAGTAACTCGACTGCCTGGGTTCAAACCCTACCTCACAATTCGTACTTAATTCAGGGCCAACCACTGGGCCACCAATGCTCTTGAATCTAGAGCGATGCGTAAAACTAAATAGAAAGATTACATAATTATACTATTCTCAATTTGAATTTATTCGTTTTGTATTGGAATCTCTTGCCATTTACGAAATTTTATTTTCTAAGGCATATAAATCTTCATTAACAAAAACGAAAAAGAAATAAATACAGAAGAATTGACAACCTGATAAAAACACAACATAGCTCCTAAGAAAAAACAAAACTATTTTTCAATACTTTTTCATGAAATAAGGCCCTAGAGTGAAATAATGTCAATAAAAGTCCTATTGTTTTACAAATTCTAACTAATATGCCAATAATAACGTAAATTTTTCAGTCGATTTCCCCCGAAGAGTTCCATCGCAATCTCAGATCTCTCACAATAATTTCATATCGGCCCCGAGAGAGAAGGGCGACGCAAATTGTCCTGTAATTGGCCTTTTAAGACTCGCATTTGCTTCCAATACGCTTTTATAGAACTTGAGATGTTCAGAGTTCGAGCTCATTTATGTAGATTCATTATATGCGTAGGTACCTATGTAATAAATTAGCTTTTATTCAGCGTCAAAATTGTTTTAGTGAAATTGGTATTTTTTTGTGGGAAACCAGAAATGAGAAACGTAAATAGGAAATTTTGTGAAACATAAACAGTAGTTTTCTCATATCAGTAAAGATTGGAAAAAGATGATCAGTAAGCAATGCATTAAAATTCTAATCTTTAGAAAGTCTTGTGACATTTCTAAGAAGTTATTATGGCCATGATCTTCAGTTGTTAGATAGATAGAAAGAACATGCTTTACATGCATGCATTTTCCAATGCATTTTTTCTTGTTTTGTTAATACTCTTTTTTGTGTTATTCCACTCATGTTACTCCCTTCATGTACAATCTTATCTACCACACAAACAAATACACTTTCCTTACACCACACACACACACACTCCCACATCACTCACTCACTCTTTCTTCACTCACACCCATTCCTGTAATTCACCATTCATATTAACACACATACCCACATCCACGCTCATCAACAAACCCTCGCATTTTTAATTGTACTTTATCTGTATAGCAGTGACACACAAATGTAATAAGATGGATCAGAATGTAAATAGCTGAACACTATTCCGTGAGATACAGATTCCCGCCTAGTTCAGGGGGTAGGATCAATACTCTGTGCACCTCATTATAATCACCACAGAAAAAAAACAATAATAATTGTAATAATTTTCATGTAGGTACCTTCTTTTTGTTTTTTTAATGGTGAGATTTTTTTTTTATTCATGTAAGAACAACATAATGAATATATTTATTTAATTACTTATCGTCATTTATTTTGGTGCCTACGATACTATTTCCTTAGCCTTACCAACTCCTACTCATCTTAAAATGTTTCTTCGAAACAGTGAGTAAAACCAGGTCAGTAAAAGGATGAAGTAAACTGTCTGATGCACATGTGTCGACGAGTTCCAAGTAAACAGTAATGAATAACGAACACAATTGCTAAATGAACAACTTCCGTACACCATAATTGGGTAAGTATAATACCGACGGAACCCACACAATCGTACGTCTTACGGGGCACTGGTTTCGTAAGAAATACAGAAATCAAGTAGTTGCTAAAATAATGTAGGTACAGTATCTACATATGTATAATCCTTTACCAATACACTAAAAGCGAATCATTAACAACATGTTCTTGCTATGCACACCGCTCTGAATACACGAAAGCAATTTTACCTCATTGGATTCTTTAGGCAACTAAGTAGTAACAATGTCATTGCTCCCATTGGTCTTTTGGTGCCTTAAAACTACCAAGTACTAACCCAATTTTGATTATAACTTTATCCCTTTAACAGGCGTAACAATTTAGCAATCGGAAAATAATGCTAAATAAGCATAAGTATTATTGGTAGATAATAAATTTTAACTTTTTTTACATGTTTTTATTTTCTTCAAGTAATTAGTGAGTGATTGAAAAGTCTTGTAATAACTTGTGTAAAACAATAGAATAACTAACAGGGACACATTATTTAATTATTCAGCTGAAAAATATGGTGGGAGAAATATTCCCTTTGCCTGATAAAGGGTTATAGAAAGTCGAGACAATTCTAGGTCGAAGAAAGAACTATAAGTATCTACGTCTAAAGAGCAATGCTTCTTAAAACCTCTTTGTGGGGAGGCAGGGAGAAATATGGCATGGATTTACTTTATTGCCGGATGCAACAGGTCGCGGATAAGAGGGGAATGGAGGACATTCCGACCAAGTTTCTGTAAGTCGACGACGTCGGGGAAGTGACTTCGGAGAATCTTCGTGTCTCTTAAGTGAGGGGATAATGGGACTTTATGGAATAGTGCGGCTTTTCGCCATGATAGGGTGATTTAATTTTAACTGTTGCGCTGTACGTTTTATCAAAGATGTTGCTTTGTGCGGTAAGTTTTTAAGAAGTCCCTTTTGAATTTTAAAGATTTCCGACACGGTATTTATTGCAAAAAATTTGAATATACATATATACCTACTAAGAAAATAAACTCCACCTTTTTCCCAGATGTAATCAGACGCTATAGAACGCCAACTGAGCAAACCTTATCATAAATAGACATTATTTATTTTTTATATTAGGTTCACCAACAATAGTTCACACTGAATACAGTGACATAATACATTCATAAAATTAAATAACAGCGCAACAATTACTTCTATGTAGATAAACACGACTTGCACAAAATAATATATTAGAAAAATAAGCTAACTTAAACGCCAATTAATTAAATTATACACATTAAAATTTGAAATAACGAAAAACAAAAAAACTATAAAATTTATAAAAGTAAAATAAAAAAAAAAGTAAAAAACCCTTACGCAATAAACACTTGTGTATTTGCAACGCATTCGTGCAATTTTAACAGTAAAAAATAATAATTAAGTACTAATTTCATTTTCAAATCGCTGCACAGACCTAATCGGCTCACGGTGATTTAATTTAGAACTACATTTTCTTCGAATCTGTTACAGATGTTGGAATGGTAATCGAATCGCTTTAGTTCCGAAGCTGGGAGGTCCCCGCGGACCGGAGCCCGGATGATTGGGTATTACGAGATTACCGCCGATAGGGCTCCATTAAATCATCCACACCGTAAGGCCCGGAATTGTTTCGAATAGAAATGTTTATGGATTTGTGATTTATAGGCAGCTGTATTTTCATTGCAATTAACAGTTGTGAGTAGCTCGATTGTGTTAGATGTTGGTGATAGATCAGTACTAGAACGGTTAAAGCGAGGATTTCTTTTCCACCGTTTTCTTTCTTCCAAACAGAATGTAATCAGCATAAGGGCCTACTATTTGACGATAAGTATCTAAATTCAGAATTTGAAAAGGAGAACCTGTCAAATTCTCTTTTAAGTGACCAAAGTCCAATTTTGCAAAATAATCACAGCGGCACGCAACGTTAAGCCGCCCTGGCATAGGATGGCCCGTGGATGGGTGACCATCCATCGCATACCGAGCTTCGGTCCCGGCTGTCATTTGTAGATCTTTAACAGTCATAACAGATAGTCAATGGCTCGAAAGTCTGATCAATGCATGAGTCAGTCAGTCATATAGTTGAAGCCAATTGCCCTTGAAGAACGGGCATCACAAAGTCTAGTCGCCAAAATTAATCAAACGAAACAATCAACGCAGTTACTGAAACTGTTACATTAGAAAATAATTACAGCTTCATAATAGTGTATAGTCAAGTGGTATAGGCCACGTTAGCAATATGAATCAATGATGGATGGCGAGGGTCACATGATGAAGTGGCGCCCCAATCAATTAGTACGGAACCACGGCTATGACCGAACACGGCCATAAATCAGGTCATTCGGAAGGGTTAGTAATGTCGGCTGAGGCTATCGAAATGTTGTAGATAGAGAAGTGCTTTATTTCATGTCGGAGGTATGATTGAAATGCTATAAAGGCATGTGTTGTAGGACTTATGTAATGTTAGCGGTTGTCGATTTAAATTGTGCTGTCATAATATTTGACAGCATAGTTTAAATCCAACGTAACAACATCTTATCATATCGATCATGTAATATTTAAACTTACACTGTCACTTACGGGATATCTTCCGTGATTAGATTACTCACAAAAAATAATAATCACGGAAGATATCCCGTAACCACAGATAATATAATCCGTAACTGACAGTGTAAGTTTAGTTATAAACCGTGAATGGCATGTAATATTTATTTCTATTTTGTACACAAAACAAAATGACAGAATGTCAGAATCTATTCAGGGTCACGTGCACCACAAATTACTTCTTCGTCTGGCAAGAAAGTAACGTTTTACATACGTTTAGCTTTTGAGGTACCCTTAAAGACCAAGGGTTAGGTGCATTTAAAGATCTATGGTGGGAGTACGACATACTAAATAGAAACCGATATCTAAACAATTATACGGAATCAGAATCTATAGGTACATAGGTGCTAAATATAGGCAGTATCTAGATTCTACACTCTACAGCAACTTAATTACATAGAAGCGCTCCAGCAGCCATTAGCAGCATCTCATCGGCTCTAAATAAATTTCCTCTCAGCTTGAACGGCTCAAAGACAAGATCACACTTCAACAGTTCACGAGAATTGCCATTTAATTCGATCACGGACAGACGCGGAACGATCGGCCTTTGCTTCGAGAGAGGATGACCTCCGCCTCTCCATTATCTTATTACCCTCCACCCATTATTACGTTACTAATTTTCCTGCACATCGAGAAGCTAACGAAGTTTTCTCGATGTAAAGGGCACGTTTTGATTGTCAATTACTGAGTCTTGGACGCCAAAGGATGGCGCGACGGACGATCAAAGTAACAGGATGCAATTAGTATGTGGCTGAAACTTTGTTGTGAGCTCAAGTGTTTTCAATATGGTCTTTAGCGTACAGGGTGGTGAAATAAGGTCAGTAAGTGTTTATGCTCGTAAAGGGTAGGGTTCTTGTGCACGGCGCAGTGAGTTGAATTTATTACAACTTATCTTCAGTTTTCAAGCTTGACAATTTTTTTTTAATGATCGTAACTACTGAAATATTTCAACGCCTAAAATGAAGAAATTATAATAATTTATAAATAGCCTTCCGTGATAAAACTTTGAATACGGGTATAGATGTACACACATGATCAAAAGTATCAAGGGATCAACAACGTTTTAATGAATTAAAGTATTTCTTCTTTGAAAGAATACTGATGAGAGCTATGATGGAGCTCGTGGCTAAATAATAACAGACGTGCGGATCGATCTTCAGGTTAAGCCGCACTGGACTAAGTTGGTCCGCGGATGGGTGAACACCCATTACATAACGTGTTAACTCAGTGCCTCAGAAACAAAGACATTCAAATATTTATAACACATTTGCTCGTAAAAGGTCTCTTTTTCACCAATTTGAATATCGTATTGTATCTCATTACGTTATTGTAATGTAAAACGCATGAGTTTTTTTTTTTATAAGGTAAAACACGGTTTTTCAAGATGCTCCGTCTAAAACGAACGGTACTTTTTTAAATCTTAGCAAAGAGTTTTTATGTCAGAAAAGTGGTCAACATTTTATGAATAAAATTAACTTTGGGAGATAAAATATAATAAATAAACATATTTTAATTCTTTAATTTAATTAATTTTGACAATAAATTACAACCATTTATCTGTAACAAAAACACAACAATATGAATTTACTTTACTAGTAATACTGGCTGTATTTGTGCCTTTGCCTTAAAAAAAAGCGCGCATCGCTAATTTGTGAACAAGTAAAAATTATTCTTACTGCTTTAACAAGTGATTAAAAATTTATTCGTTTAAGGAAGTCCGAGTTTTATTTATTTCCTCACAAATATGTTATAAAACGATGACATACGTGCACTTTGATAATTACACCCGAGGCGATATTGCTAGCCCGAGCCGTACTGGTATTCAGCTGCATCCAGATAGACTGGAAGCCGACCCCAACATAGTTGGGAAAAGGCTAGGGGTAGGTGGTGTGATCTTTGAAATAATAATACTTTCAAACCGCATCAAACAATACGCAGCACATCCTGATACGCACCATAGTAGATAAAGTTCCAAGTACCACAACGCAAATTATTGAACTATGATTCCGGAATATAAACAGACAAACAAATCTCATTTAAGTCGCTTCCGGGGCTTTGACTGGCCATCCTCTTGCTAAAGGAATTTCATTTCCGTTACACAGCAAAGACGCGTGGTGTCTGGCCATGCGACGCCATATCGTGGCCTGTCATTTGCCATGCTTTATCTTAACTACTAGCTTATGCCATCTTAACTACTAGCTTCGCCCGCGTGGGGTTCGATAATTGACCCACGGGATCGTCCTACCCGGGTGAGCAGTAGCCTATGTGTTATTCCAAACTATAATCTATCTTTGTGCCAAATTTTATCCAGATCCCTTCAGTCATTCTGGCGTGATTGAGTAACAAACATCCATCCATCCATCCAAACTTTCGCATTTATAATATTAGTATATAAGTATAGATATAGATTAGGAAATGACGGCTAAGTTACATGAACATACATACAAACAATGAAAATAAAAAATCCATTGATTTGTCATGAGGACAAGTTAGTAATTATTGCTAACAGAATTCACAGAATTTGGGAAAATGGTACAGTCAGTTAAAAGAAAATAAATTTTCTCGGTCTATTGCACGGACAGTAGAACTGACTTCCTGTTCCCATGCGTATGGCAATAATACAAGAACGCAAATTTTATATCAGTTAATGTGATGTTATTAAACTCACATTGTTAGGTAAACTTACAGGTTAAACTGAGTAGCGTAACAAAACAATCGGCCACATTTTTTTACCTTCTATCTTTCTTGAGTATATAACGTCACATAATATGAATTACGTGTCGTATATGACGTCACACATATTCTACAATTTTTCTTTTCTCTCAAAGAAAACTTTCCACCCTGTCCCTCACACCTTTATACTTTCAATAGAAATCTAATAAATACCTATGATGTCAAAATTTTCATTTCGCATAGTTTTAGCCAGTATCAACTATACCGTGTGTTGAGTGTATAACGCTATTACATGAGTACTTCAGCACACACTGGCGAATGTGAAGCTTCAATTAGCAAGCCGCAGGTGTAAGCGTAGTGCACCCACTCGAGGCGCTGCATGAGGCGAGGCGAGGCACAAGCCGCACAAGGCGTACGATTGTTAACCGCCTATTATGCCTCGAGGGCCCTACAGCCGATGTTAGCGCGCAATCACACAGTATTCTTGAATGAATTCACGAATCATTTTCTCATATGGAATGGAATGCAATAATTATAGTTTCTTGCTTGTGTGAATTTTCGTAGAAATGTATGGGAAAGATAAATTCATCTATTCTCTCCAGTGTGTGTTTAATATTTAGGCAAAAAGTTCTGACGACCTTATCCGACAACGACGAAGTTAGTTCGGTTTTTAAAAGAAACCTATCCCATTCCATTTTTTCTCACATATGTATGTACTAAGATAATAAAAGTTTCTTTAGGATACCATTAAGGCTTAGTGAAGGAATTAAATGCCAATTATTTATTTTAACTCCGGAACCGCTCTTTCGAACTACTTACTAGTAAAGTTCTCAAACAAAAGCGAAACACATCACCAAGTATACCGTATGAGCATTTACGATGACGTGACGGAACTCGCCGGCGAGACGCGAGGAGGACAATTAGCGAGGCAAGAGGCACTTAGTGCCATTCGAGGCACAACCGCGCCACTCTAGACACCATAGACACCGACACCGCGTTCTAAACTGTCTAGAATGGATCATTAGGTTAATAAATAATTTATTGTGGAGCGATCGAAATATAGCTGTTTGAAGAGCCTGGCTGTTTGTGATCAGATATTGGATTCATTGGCAAGGATGCAGAGATCAGATCGAATTTTAATTTCACCTTTTGAATTTTTGAGACAACGAACACGAGTTCAAACAATGATAATCTGTATAATATTTAGTTCGTAATTTAAATAAATTTGAATAAACGGCACACTATCACCCACCATTCACTGAATCAAGACCAGATTTGAGATGGAACTATTGTGTGTAGGTGAGTTACTAGTGATTTTTAAATCGACATCCTAATATGTATTATTTGATGACTATTGACTTTCGCAAGTCATCGTTTTTTTTATGTTATCAGGCTTTTCGTTAAACTCTTGCCAAACATTTAATCTGAAGCTGAGCTGCATTTGATCTGTGGCTTCTGTACGCGGTCGGCTTCTTTGTCATCCAATAAAATTTAAAAGAACTCGTTTCCTTCGCGCGAGTATAACAGTCTCATCACCGGTCGCGTCGCGGAGCCTTGCCGCGTGCTCTGGAACTTAGCTTTTATTTGTTTTCTCCGTTGTCGCCGCCGCAACATCCTGTCGCATGGGCGTGTAGCTCATGACCAACTGGATAAGGTTGTTGTTGTTCGCCTTACATTAAAAACGTCTTCACAAAAAAGAGGGCATATTAGTGCTTACCGCCGCCATTCTTGTAGCAGAGGTAGGGGAACCGCCACACGTTGGCGAGGTCGACGGCGAACCCGATGACCGACAGCAGGAAGTCCACCTTCTTGCCCCATGTCTCGCGCTCGCCGACGCCCGGCGTAGGCGTCTTCAGCGACATCCTACTGCCCGACCACAGGAACCCGCCACACCCTGGTGATGAATGAATGATGTTAGAAGAGCCAAAGAAGGAAGAATTAGGACACAAAGAAAACAATAAAAAACTTAGATCGTTACGACTGCGCCAAATAGATCCAGTTCATCATAAATGGCAGACAAGTTATCTCCGACTCTGGTTTTCGACTGGACCTTATATTGCGAGGATGTGTTAGGGTCGTTCTCCTAGAACGCTGGGCGCTGCTAAAAAGTAACTACATAATTAGGTACCTAATTAAAAGTTTAAGCATTGTATCCTGAATAGTATGGTTTTGTAAAGCTCGTGTCACACGTATAGATTATGCACTTCACCACGTCGCGCGTCGGCGGCACTTCTCGTCATGTTTACTATCTTATTTTGATCCGAGGTGCTGCCGTAACGGTACTTAAAGTGTGTGTTGTAGTCTGCCACTCCATACTACAACTTGTGATACTGAGTTTTACAGAAATAATTAAGTGAATGGCTCGAGTTGACGCGATGCTGATCCGGTGCGTTACTTTCTGTTCTAAACCCCGCTATAAATGAGTATGATACGCTGTTGATACGTTTTAGTAGGCATAGTAGTCCGTATCATGTTTCTTTCCGTGCCTGATACATTCATAGCACGATCATGGTATGGTACGGTACGGTGTAGTGAGTAAGTGGGCAGACTCCGTTAAGGTTATATTATGGTATGTCGGATTGCTCTGTATTGAGGTAATTATTGTTGCAATATTTTTCCTCTTTTTATGGATATAGTCACTATCTGCCTTGCGTTTTCAAAAGTTGGGTTTGGCTTTCGGTCTCACCGGAACCATAGTATTTTACATGGCGCGACGGCCTATCGGACTTCTGCAACCCACTTACTGGGTCTTACGTAAGGGTATTCCAATAGTTATACTTGACTTTATCTATCCAGGACCAACGGCTCCGAGATTTGGAGGCGTCTCGAACCTTCAATTGACCTCTAAAACAGCGAGGTCGGTTTTGGGACAATACTAATTTTAATAACTAGCATAATTTTTATAGTGCACATCATTATCATACCTACCACACAAATTCAATCACAACCCAAGTCCTATTTAAAACAACGTACGAATCAAACTACACCACTTGACCTTTTATCCGGGAGTTAATTAACTGGAAGCAGAAGTATCGCGAGTGGAGCCGGGACCCTCCATTACGTCACGGCATAATGAAGTGACAATGTTATGACGCGTCGCGTGATAGAGGACGCACACTTCACGCTCGCTGACCGCTGACCGCGCGGGTTTAAAATAGGGTTGACGCAGCTTCATTTGGAATTATTTTAAGACTGATGATGGCCGCAACTTTGTCTGCGTAAAAGTTCTTGTTATCAAAAAAACATAGCCTATGGCACTCGGCAATACTGTAACTTTGTATCAATGATGTTTTTTTTTAAATATGACGAGTTTTTTAGTTAAGATTTTGATTAATATGGTTAACCTCCAGAACAGAGCGCTCTCTATTCCACGGCTCAGAAGCCGTGGAAATGTTATACCTAACCTAGTTAGGTAAGTATTGTTTTCGAAGTTACGAAATTTTACGTATCATTCAAAGTTACTGCTATCGCGGATTGTGTTTTTTAAATTTTATTGAAACGAATTGCTTCGTGCGTTATGTTTATAGTTAACTATGTATAAGTAATCTTGTTAGATATTTGTTTGCGATTAGATATTTTAGATCGAGATTTTTCACTAACGACAAATAGATTGGGTACGTACTAAGAAGAAGGTGGAAGATTTTCAGATCTTCGTAGAACTAACTAACGCGTTCAATTTTCAAGAAGCAGACATCTCACAATAGTTTAACAACTACGTCAACTACCGTAAATCGATTATGATTCATCAGACGAACCTGTTAACTGGATAATTTATACATTTGTGTCGCAAAATAAGTCACAAAATTCCGCTGTGCCAACCCTAATGCACACTCTCTATCCGGTACGTCCGAGAGGCTGTCACGTCCAGCTAGCGGTCCGATTAACCGACGGTCGATTTAAACGACGAAAAACCGTATGTCATCGCTACAGCGCACCACTAGTCGACAAATTGAATTTCGAATTCGACGGACATTTATTATACACGGAATATTCAAGCAGAATAACATGCTGTGTTTTGATGGAGAATACAATTTTACATCGTTGTTTTAATACTTTTACTAAAATATTACTTTTATCAGCTAGCTGTTAAAGAAAATTCACTATGTGACTTTTTGTGATGTCTCTGTGGTATTAATCAACTAAATTAAGTACCTATGTTTCTCTTGCTATAAGGCAGTAGTTAAAAAACACTATCGCCTAAAACAACAGTAAGTATAATATAAGTAACGTGTGACGCAAGATCACTTAGTAAAACGTTCAGGAAAAACCTGGGATAGACTTGTGAGGCACGCTATAACGAAGTCACTAATTCGGTGAGGGTAAACATACCTATGAGCGAAATTCAAAATAAAAAACATTTTACACAAGTTTTATTTTAACTCACTTTTAGGTTCCCCACACATATTCATGTAGGTACCGTTTATTATGTAAAGATGATATCAACATCAACTGTATGGATAAACTGAATTGACTTATTAGATACCCCGACTAACTTTGAAGCTCCTCCAACGAAGTTAATAAAATTGATAGGGAGCAAAGGTATTCCACCTTATAAAGAATCCCAAAAATAACCTCGGTAATTTACAAAGAAGTTGATGTTGCACATTCTTACTTATATGAAAAAACTAACTCGTCGAATGCATTTAACAAATAAGCCTTTATTTGTTTCATGTCTTACAAAATCGTCGTAGTCGAATGTATAACCTTCTAACCTTTAAAGCCGCATAATTATAACCTAATTTTATAAGTCAGTTATAAGGAGAAGATAAGACAATAATACAGAATGTATGTCTTATAGTGGAAAATATAGGTATCTGGTTTTTTTTAACCGATTTTTGACGAAAGATATCAAAATCTCGCAATGGTAACGGTGCTTTTATTCAAAAGTATTCGCTTCCCTTTGAGAACCCTGCAGCACTATAAATCTTTATGAATTTGGTAACTCGAAATCATTGCAGCTTAGAGCCAAAGTTAACCATTATCACTATTATGTAGTGAGTACTACTATTATGTCTTTAACTATTGTCGACGTGGTCCTCTGGCTGCAATTAAGCATCATCTGCAGTAGCGTGCATAAAGACCAAGAATACGGCAAGCCCACTATGCAATCAGACTATTCAGAAACCCTAACAACATGAAGAGTGGTAGGATATGAATTATGAGGGCCAGCCAAGCTTTCAGGCTTTTGTGAAAGTACCGCCACTAGTCTGTGCATACTGAGACTTCAGTCAAGTCCTGTACCCAAATGTAGACTCCTACTACGGGCGCACCTTGTGCAGTGATTTTAGTAATCATTATTTCTCTTTCTCTGTTAGCTTCTCTGTCAGTTAGTTTCATCCTATTTTGGTAATGGATATCAAATATTTATTTATAATCAAATCCAATCTTATGCACTCTCTTATGTAGGTTCTTTTAAAACTGATTAGGTACAGCATTATTTATTTTTTCTTGAATGAAAAGCGGTTTTATTGGTGTTTCGTTGACAAAAAGTAGTGGATACCGCGGAAGGGAAAACTAAACGAAAGGGAACCTAGTCGGTATGTGACATGTTAAGTCAACCGACTTGGTGGACAGACGATCTATTTAAAGTGGCCGGAAGAAACTGGATAGCCATGACACAAAACCACCAAAAGTAGAGAGATTTGGAAGAGGTTTGGTTTGGCGAACGCTTGAAGAAAGATAAAAAGAAGACAAAAAAAAATTGAAAACAAATAAGTTTCTACAAAAGTCTTTGAAAAATCAACTAAGTATGAAAAAATCAGTAGCGGAAAAACGGGATGAAATTACCAAATTGAATCATTTCGGGGCGATGGAAATTAGACCGTGTTCTCATGAGCCCATTCCGTGGTTTGTCGCATTGTATTTAATGGTGACTGTACACTCGACCGAGAGGTCGCTCTATGTCTCTCCTGAGACGTCTCGCAAAAAACCAACACTCTCGCACTAGCCCTGACTCGGAGTGTCTAGGCGAGGGTGTACAGCCACTATTGCTAGTGACCTGACCTACTTCACAAATTCGCGTCGTCATAAAACATTTTAGCAAAAAAGGACCTTTTTAGATTTTGTACCATCCTATAGTTTCGTCTCTCCACTCCGTCCGTCTGTACGTACATTACAGCTTTTTGAAATGAATGCGACGTGTTAAAATATTCTTTAGCATTTTCCGTAAAATGCCTCGCACATAAATATGATAAAAAAAACTTGATTCGTAGAACGAAATACACGGAAAATTTAAGAAAAACAAAAAAACAAGTGACAACCACTTTTCGTGATTTCTACTTGTAAACAACGACTTTCAACAAGGTTAAGCTTTTCTGTAGCTTTTGTGAATACAATAGATCTATACATTTTTGACGTCGTTGGTGCTTTTTATCGCTCCACGAACCGCGGAGAAGGAGCAACGGATCAGAGTCATGACAATTGGTAGAAAGTATTTTCCTACTACAGAGAAAAATCGCAACCCCTCTCGTTTGGCAGAGAATTTAAAATCATTAAGTAGAAGTACCTATCAAAAATCCGTTTTTTTATCTTAATGGTTGAAGAGGTTTATGAATTAACGACGGAAATGTATCCTAAATATAAGTAAAGCAAGGACTAAGTAAAGGCAAAAAAAAGAGAGAAAAAGCGCTAAACATGACAATATCAAAGAAATTAAGCACGTGAGAAAGCTGGGAGAAAACATGTGAGTTTTTTCTATGAAAAATATATCTTATTAATCATGAGGGCAATCCAATAAATTAAAGCTAAAACACCCGAAGAAATTTTTACAAGTAGTAAATTAAGCAAAAAAATTAATTGCGAAGTTTAACGGAGATAAAAAGTTTGGAAAGTCAAAGTCAAGTCGTCGTATCTTTAACTTATAATTTAATCTATCACGGTTTGTCCTTATTTTAGGTATTTTTAGACTTATTGCAATCTTATTTGAAAGTTTCGAAAATGAACTTTATTGCGCGATAGCAAACTTCGCAAGTTTGCTTAGAGAAAGACTTGAAAACGTCCTCCGTATTAGAAACAAAGCAATTTCTCAATTATTAAACTAATAAAATAACATAAGAAAAAAATAAAATAGGACAAAATTACGATCTTCAAAAATTCCAACCTGCAAAACTTTTTACAGGAATCTCTAAGAAAGAACAAAATCTTTTGAGATCCAAATTCAAATTTTGACAGATGTTTTTTTTTAATCTTTGTATCCTTGACATGGAACTTGTAAGTACTAGAAGCCTATAAAAATAATATAAAGCGCGTTACTCACTTGCGTGTCGGCGGTTGCGTTGCTCGCGCCATGTCCGCGCGGCGCCGTGCCCAGGCCAGAATGACGGCGTTGCGACGTCCTCGTCGGGCGCTGGGCGTGACTCGGGAACAAGCCACGCCCAGGATCACTGCGGAGTATGAAACGGGAATTATTGAGATTGGAAGTAGGGCAGCAAAGAGTCTATTGGAAGCTTCGAGTCAATATTTTTTTGAAGGAAATAGAAAAATGCATTATTTCTTTCCTTTTGCAGAAGAAAAGGCTGTTAATCCATTTGAAAGAAAGAGCATTTTACTATACGCAGATTAAGGCGAACTTTAAAAAAAATATCAGGATTGTCTGTCCCAGTCGAAATGCTACAGGACAATACTGCGTCAAATAAAACGTAACCATTTTCTCAAAGGTTGTGTCGCAAACTCCTATGTCAAATAGGCTTTTGAGACCATAATGTAGGCACATTGCAGGTGCATTGTATGGACTCATATTATCAATATTTTGAATCTAAAACAGGATGTAGACTAGACTCACAATCTATTCGTAGCCCCTTTTGTGCCAGACATTTGAATTTCAATATAAACTCTAAAATCTTAACCAATCTAACTTGAACTTTGCACCCGATTTTCAATGTTGTATTATAGAAATTAAAATTACGTACCTACGCTATATGTGCTGATAAAAGTAGCTAATCAGAGAGGCTTTGACGGAATACAATACTTAATTATAGGCTATACTTTCTTTATATCAATTTAATCAAAGTAATCAATTAGTGTAGGGCGGGCGGGCCGCCCTACTTAACGGAGGGCGTAGCTTGTGAGGCCACGCCCCGCTAGATTGCCGCCCACCTGTCTCAATCATGACTGGTCGCTTCACATGAACACTTCTAAGATTCCTCTTAAAAAGATTTGTCAGTATGTATGATGTATGTATGTGTGTGATTCTGTTGCAAATATGTATCTAATGTTTAATTCTATAGAATATCATGGCTAACTCTTTGATCTTCTGCAACGTTTAAAACAGAAGGTAATGTGTAGAAGTTACCAAACTAATATGGGTCCTGCGCGTACTGCCATTCGCTCATTACAGGAACTGATGCACGCAAATTCTCAATTTAAATTAGGCTGCAATTGACACGACTTTGAATAACATCTATTATAAAACCCCGGTCAATAACATACTCGTATTGTCAAATAATTGTTCCTAACTGCTGTTCTCACATCAAAGGTATGAACTATGGTCATCAAGGTTGCTCTTTGTGCGAGCCAATTGATGTGACGTGTGATGCTGATTTAATTTGTCAAACCGCTTGGGTAACATTAATTTTCACATAATTTGTCTTTGGGACAAACGAGGACTCAGGCACAATACGTGGTATAATTCTACGAGTCGTCGCGTACTACGTCGTCACTTATGGCGTAGTACGATACCTAGAGAGGTTTGCGACGTTTTATAAGTGCCCATGCAGGCTTATGTGAAACAAAATATTTTTATATTTATTTTGAGACAATTTCCCTGAGCCATCTGCCGTATCGGACTAATACAATGTCAGCTACAACAAATTAATGATTTGTAGTGGACTACGCTGTCGGTTACGGCGTAGCCCGACGCACGATGGGTGAGAATAATTACAAGTTGTAGCGAACTACGCTGCCCGTCGTCGTCGCCTACGTACTATCATCACGTGCAACATACGAAAAGATCAAGTAAGACACTCGATGAAACTGTACGAGTATAGTAGCGGACTTGGCTATCGGTGAAAATGTAGCACGATGGGCGGTGAAGTTAGACTTTAGGGAAGCATATATAATATCTGCTCCTCTGTGATGACGCCTTCGTCAGTCGTCACAGCGTCAGTACGAAATACGTTAAGATCCTGCGAGTTGTAGCAGATGACTCTGCAGCCTACGGCGTAGTACGAGGCACACACTATGATTCTACGTAGCGGGCTTTACCGTCGGCTACGGCGTAGTACGACACGATGAAAGTCGTAGCAGACCACAATTCTGCCTACGGCGTAGTATGACACACGGTAATAAATAATAAGGGTCGTAGCGGATTTCACTATCGGCTACAGCGTAGCACGATGTTGGTTGATGTTAGTTGCTACAAGTCGTAGCAGACTACGCTATGCGCTACGGCGTAGTGTGACCAAACTTTAACGCACCCACAGTAAAACGGAGGAAGCCCGCTAGACAATATCAAAGCGGTAGCGTGTTGAAGAACAACTTCGACGCAGCTTCAAGTGTCCCATCTGCATCACTTCAAAAACATGGAGGCGGAGGCTGCAAGGTCTGTGACGTCATTTCACAAAACATGACATTCAAAAGTGCATTTAATGGTCTAATTGAAATAAATGCTTTGAGTTTTAATTCTCTAAAATTTTTTATCTGATTTTTTCTAGTACATAGGTCATAGGTACTTTACGGAAACTTTTTAAGAAACGTCTAACTGAGCCTGTGATCTGAAACAACGTAACGTACTAGCAATGCAGTCCATCCGGAAAGGGTTGACGATGCTTTCTATGTCTTCCGTTTTTTTTTTTTTTATAAAATAGGTACTCGGTCATTAATATTCTGTGAAACATAAGTAAGTAAGACCGCTAGTATATTTAGCGTGAGTTTAAAGAACCGATTAAAAATGGCGATCTCCAAGGCCCGGTTGCACCATCATCATCATTCACTTTATTCTAATTTACTTATTTGAGGTCGGCGCAGCATGTCTTTTTCCATACTTCTCTATTATGTATTCGTCATCTCATCAAACACCTCCTTTCTAGCTATATCAGTCATCACACAGTCCATCCATCGTTTCTAAGTCTTCCTCTAATCGTAAAACCCGGTTACACCACACATAACTAAATACATTTTTAAAGCTAAATGTATTTAGGCCCGCTTACACAAACCCTCAATAAATGCGTTTAGCACTAAACGAGTTAAAAACATCGTTTTGCCTCTCAAAAAATTAACAGAAGTAGAATGGTAATTTTATTTAAATTAGTGATTTACGCTGAAAGCAAACCTAATCCAGTCCATCCAAAGGTTGTCTGGAAGAGATCGCTATCAGCGATAAGACCGCCATTGTAACCATAAAATTAACAATTTTGTAAACCGTTCTGTATCAATTTTGGTGTACAATAAAGTATATTCTATTCTATTCTATTCTAATGGAGCGGAGCCTACGTACCAAAGCCGTTTCGAGGAAAATTATCTTGAAAAATAGACAAGTAGAACTAATTGCCTGATTTTTAGGATTATTTTGGGGTTGGTGTTTACTGAACAAGTACGAAAGTTGCTGACAGTGTAAGTTTAGCCATTAGGCATATCACTTACATCTATATAGCATGACCGAATACTGACACCTATTTTATTTAGATACTTTACAAAGTAATATTTTGGTCCGTGGATCATCTTAGGGGTTTTTTTTCGAAAAAGGTATGATGGGTGCAAAAAGCCGATAGGCATTTGTTCGCCCCGCGTCATTGTGATCATTTTTTTGTTCTTCATAACTAAGAACTTTCCAGTTATGGAGATAGTGGGGGTCAAACTTCCACTTTGTCGTACAGAATGCTTGGTTGACCGTAAAGGGTCCATACACCTTGTATACTACAAATTACAATTTATGCATCATGCGTTTGTATAGCAGAAAACTAGTTGAACTAAAGTCTTATGTAATGTGTTTTACAATGTGAGATAAATAATAACTTCTCCTACAATATAACATTACACGGACTACTATGCCCAATGGAACGTATCAACAACGTATCATACCCGTTTATAACGGGTTTAGAACGATCATCATACGCTGTTAAACACTATATCTTTGTACTGTATTCTACACAAAGCGTCAACAATAAATTGATGCAGCATATCGGCAGCGGCACCAGCAAAATATTCTCGCCGACAAATTGTTGACGCTCCGTGCATGGCACGCGATGGTGTTGCTCGGCGATGGAACGGTCTAGAATCTAGAAAGTTGCCAGAAACTTTCCTAACACAGTCATGGTATGGTACGATGTACCTAGTGGGCAGACTCCTTTAAGTATGTCTAAATAAAGTATATAAAAAAAAAACAAAAAAAAAACCTAAAAAACGTGGAAAATAACTTTACTTTCGAAAGCCGGTGACTATTGTTTGTTTCATTGACTTTTTTGCCACCAACTTTCGAAAGTAAACTTATTTTCCACGTTTTTTTAGTGTTTTTCTTGGTAGGCGGTTTTTTTTTTGGAAAAAAGTTTTTATTTTACCATTTTTAGGGTTCCGTACCTCAAAAGGAAAAAACGGAACCCTTATAAGATCACTTTGTTGTCCGTCCGTCCGTCCGTCCGTCTGTCAAGACCGTTTTTCTCAGGAACGCGTGGAGGTATCAAACTGAAATTTCTATATGATACTTAGTTCTACTGTCCCTGGAAGCTGTAGAAAAATCAACCTTCTAAGTCAACGCAATCAAAAGATACAGCCACTTAGGCCGCAAATTTCCGCAAATTTTCGAAACTCGCACGGGAATCAAAACCTACAGGGTACTTCCCGTGAACTTAGAATCTTGAAATTTTGTACGAAGTCACGTCTTATAGTACAGATATAGGAAAAATTACGAAAACCGTAAATTTTTAGTTTCGTCATATACCTGGGGCCTGTTACCTTGCAGCAATGATTTCACAATCTGTTTTCTGTTTTGTCTTTGTTAGTGTGTTACTAACATAGTTTGTAAGTACATTGTTACTAACACTATGTGTCTTGTGATTGTACAAATAGATTTTAATTGATAATTTAATGTATATGGATTACAATATTATCTGAATTAAATGAATTAATAATAATAATATAAAAAAAAGTTATATACCCACAGGTTTGTACGGAACCCTCGGTGCGCGAGTCCAACTCGCACTTGACCGGTTTTTTAGTTATCGCAACACACACAAAGGCTTGTGAAGCATCAATTTCACAATTTCTTTTACTTGGATAACGTATTTTTACCAGATATTTTGTTTTAAAAACCAAACTGCTGAACCGATTTTGATAAAATTTCTATGGGACCAATCCCCTTTCAAACAAAAAAAAATTAAAAACGATCCAGCCATCTTCGAGTAATCGGGGAACATTTATAAAAAAATAAAATAGAAAAAAAAGGTTCCGACGAATTGAGAACCTCCTCCTTTTTAAAGTCGGTTAAAAATAATCTATAAATGTCACTAACTCACTCACCATTCAAATTAATAGCTCTCTTGTTCTTTTCTCCTCCAACGAAGTCAGAATGCCGTGTAGTCATCCGCGTCGGTAAGACGTTGATTGCATGAATTGTAATGCATGTCGCTTTTTTGTCACTGAAAAGAAAAGTTACAGTTTTTATAGAAGACGTGTAAAAGTGTTTGTAAAAACCTATTTGCAAAATAAACATCATTTATCATTTACATCTGTCCAGTCTACTGCAAATAATAAACACAGGTTTTCCAACTTTTCAATAATCAGCACGAATCTTTTATTTTTCGTTCGCGCCCATTTTCGCACTTGATGAATAACTTTTTATTTATGAAAAAGGAACACTTATTATTTACAGCCAAACCATCAAAAAAGTTTTTGCTGTTGCCGTGGTATAATTTTTTATCCATACATTCAGATCTGTAATAAGTCCCGACACCAGTCCGAAATAAATGAAACTTTATAGAAACTGCTTCTGATTGAAACCGAACCTTATAATTCAATAGGGCTCTCTAATATCAAATAAAGAAATAGTAACTTGGTCTAGTGTTTTCAATTATGTTTTTGCAACTTCAAACAGGTGGGCAGAACACATAAATCTGTTGTACTTATATAACTTTGATTTTGATAAGGCAAGGGCCTTCTTATCATACTTTTACTTTGACTGGTCCTTTCTTACTTTATGTTCTGAACTAAATTCTAATTCTACCACCAAAATAAGAATTTATGCCATATGGCAACATCAAAAATGTAAAAGCTGTCAACTCTGATGTCTCTCGTCGTTCATTGGTTGTTGTTTCCCAATCATCTTTCGTGAGCTACCAATCACAAAGCTACAAGCACTCATCAGCACTCGTAGAAAAGATGTCGTCGCAAGTGTAATACTGTTCGACATTTTCATATCATTTATCAAACTTAGCGCAGCTGCATTCAGTTTCAATAATAATAGCGACATAGCTTATTGTGTTTTTCATTCTTCCAAGTAGTGCAGCAGGTACGCTCCACAATTTTGTTTGACTTTCTCTTCCCGTATTGTAGACCCATGACAGCTAATCCTTGACCAGTGTTTTTTGTATTTGTAAATAAAAACAAAGATGTGGATTATTATTACTCAGTGGTGGTTACTGCTTACGTCGTCGATAAGCAGGAAAAGTGTTATGTTGAGCTGTTGACGTAATCACCTTGGTTATTTATTGCTGGCATGTCAGCTGATTGAAATTATCGAGTTGAGACTAAATTGGGAGAAAGAAAGTTGTGTCGACAGAGCAATTTCTAAGTGTTATTTTTTTTAGATATGGCCGATGAAATGGATCCTTGCGAGTGCCTGTGGAACCATGAATTGGCGATGCGTCGGCTCATCTCTCTGGTGAGTTATTTAACCTTGGGAGTTGTATGATTGAGAAGTAATTATAGTGGGTGGACCGACGTCTAGGTAACATCCACGTATACATTATAACTCGGCCATACTTCATTCTCTTTCTATGTTTACCAACATTGTTTTGTTTTTGTCTAGAATGATTATTTTGTAAAAGAGTAATTAGTAAATATTGACTGATTCTGTTGATCTATATTTCAATTATCAATAATATTCTATTTTTCATCAACATGTGATTCAATAGTATGCTATTAGTTAGTTACATAAAACCATAAAAACACAGGTGTCTTAATTTTAAACCTGCTTTCATGTCCGTCTAGAACTAAGGGTATAAATTGGTTAAGGTTCAAAATAACTAAAATTGTTATTAAATGCATATTGTAATTGCATAGTAGTTTACTACAGTGTATTATAATCAAATTCTTATAGCTATTGTTGTAATACAACCATCTTATTATTGAAAACAATAGTGGCATGAAATGTAAATATTTAAGAAGTTTTTCAACACATTCCTTGACTAGCCATCGGTATAACAATATAATCTTCAGTTCAGCACATTGCACACATTGTAGCAAACTAATTCTCAAACTTATTATCCACCCCTTTATATTTTGGCAATTAGATATTGGTACTTTGAGATGGCCATATTGTTAGATATTACTGAGTGGTGGCCACATTAATTGTGGCTGGCATCTGTGTGGCATTCTTTAGATCATTAAATGTTCAAGTAAAAAGACACATAGGACACTCCAGCTAGTGTGTCATGGTCTGGTCTGAAGCGCTACACTCGCACTAGATGCACATTGGTCCTGGTGCAGTGGTATTGTTTGTGAGATTTCATAATTATCATTCATTCTTATCTTACCTAATATTTTGAATGTTTTATGATAAAATAGATTCCTACAGTTCCAACAAGAAATCGCAGCTGAGGATTTATTTATTTGGTTTTATATTGGTTAGTAAATAGGTGACTAAAATTACAACTATTTAATTTAAGGTAATATAAAACCTACCGGTTATTTGATCATGTACAACAAATGTACTATAATTTATGTACATGAGGAAATCTAATTTTCTTCAATTTGTATAAGGAATATTCATTTATATTCAGCACTGAATATCATATATGGGTATTAAATAATTTAGATTTTAGAAATTTATAAATAAGAAGCCCCAGTGTGTCAGCAGGAGTAAAAATTAACTTGTTTGAAACAACAAAAGTTATTAAGTAACAACTTACTTAAAGTTTGTATCAATTTGATAATGGCTGTATAAAAGCAATGGTGTCATTAGCCACAACCAGAAGAGCTAAAAAGAGGGAAAGAATATTTACTACCTTTTAAGGAAAATAATTTCTAGGCCAACAATTATTATGTCTATCTAAATAAAAGAGTATACTTATACATAGTCTATTAACCTACCACCAATATTATCAATTTCTGTCTAGGTTGTACCTATTCTAAGTTTGAAAACACATTGTAACTGTATGGTTGGAGCAGTTAGCATGCAAATCTATTATACAATTAAATTGTTAACTGGGTCTCTTATCGCGCCTGATAAACCTACCAATGGTTTCATGTTTGTAATTGAAAACGATATTGTTTATACTAACTGCGTCGTTTTTTTCCATACCATAGCACTATGTAGATAGAATTTGACAAAAATAAATTTTAAGTAATAGAATTATAATGTACCAGAATTTAGGTCTGCCATTGTGGTAGGTCCAATCCAATGATCAACGAAAGAGTTT
Source organism: Standfussiana lucernea (assembly GCA_964057025.1). Taxonomy (NCBI): domain Eukaryota; kingdom Metazoa; phylum Arthropoda; class Insecta; order Lepidoptera; family Noctuidae; genus Standfussiana; species Standfussiana lucernea. Next base: position 13,936,213 of record OZ059791.1, on the reverse strand, counting down.
TTGAGTTTAGTTTTCTTCTGTGCATTTTCGGGATCGGCTTCCATTCTTGCCAGATATGCAGTACCTACACAGTAATTGAGGATGTCGATATCCTATTCCAAAGGCTAGTTTATGCACAAACAACAGAGATATTTGTTACGTATGAGGTCATGTTCTGGTTCACGTGTTCTTGAATTACGTAAAGCGAAACTTTCGATGAATATCATCTAGTTTTAGTAAATTTGATGTTTCTTTACTTCTGCGATTTGCATTCGAAATCCCGAATTCTATTTTGCAATGACATTAATGTTTTTTCGATCCCTCAGTAAAAATATTTTCAGAGGATAATGAGTTATGCGCTTATGCATCAATTGATATTTGGGAAAGAGGGTACTAGGCAAAGTTCTTCTGATCTGATATCGAGACCAATTTCGACATTTCCGAAAGTATTTCCAGAAAAAACTTCGCTAAACAACTTCTTGTGTGTAATTTTCATCATTCGTGTGAAGGAAGTCAGATGTTCTTCACGTTCTACTAATTGTAAGCCGGACGTCGTACTCAACGACAACTGATGAACATATTATTGTTTACTACTGCATCAAAACACGACAAAATTGCTAGTGAATGGACACTGAGCAAATAACATTGTGCACATTTTGTCGCGGTCGCCCGCATATTGCAGATATCCGTTGCAGTTCTTGCAGTGGCAATGAATCAATTTAAGTCTTGAATGACCTACGTATGTTTTATACCTCTCCTTCGAGAAGGTCTACATAATTACACTCTTCACCATAAATAAATCTCTACATTGCCATGGCAACGTAACTTTTTTGGGGGGGACTGCTTGGAAAAGATCACAGGCGTTTGTGATAGTCTTCTCCCAGCAATTAACATCATGGGGAAGTTCCTAGCTATTCCGACGCTGCCATCCGTGCATTTAAAGTAACTTCAAAAGATACCTATATCGCTTACCTACATTGGATGATTGGGCTGTCACGTCGTTGGAATTTGTTACAAGTCAAGGACTGGTTTCAAAACACCAATATTGACCCTTTCTTCTACCATACTAAACCTGACGTATATTTGCACATTTTTAAACGCATCCGTAACCTACATTATATTTTTAAAGCCGTGTAGTTGGCATGTACGGAACATAGTTATTGAGAGCGATATTATCTGGCAATGTTATGATAATGTGTCCGATAAGATTGTGTTGCAACTTAAACGTGTTCCAATTATGAGCACGCACTCATACAGTACCTAGCTACTGTTGAATGTGTTTTAAACACATCAGAGTTGATTATAGTACCTACTGAGAGACTTAATGAACATGTCTATTCTATCTAGGATCACTACGGTCCCTAAACGGGGTGGAAGGGACACCGACGTGAAAATGGAAACCATATACTATACTCAGTACATCATTCTGAACCCCTCGCCACATAGAAACTTTTCGTCGGTTACTAAAAAAAATGTGCTGTTTCCTACAAAACTGCAATACCTACACGGTCAAAATGTATGGAACAGCTGTTTTTTTTTATAAATCAGGATTCCTTTATTCAGCCGCTTTTTATAGTTGAAATCGATTACAAAACTTAGGTTTGGGCACCTTGTATTCAAATACTTTATTGCGAACTAACTGTACAAAAATTAGGTGTTAACAAAAGCTAGGTTCTTCGAACTTAGTTGCCTGTTAAGGCATTGTAATTTTAATGATTAAACATATTTAAAAAAAGTTATACATATAGGTACATGTTGTGTGTGTGTGTCATATAACAGGAGCAACTGACTCCTCATATTATTTTTAACAAGTACCAATAATACGTATAATTAAAACAAGTACTTATTTCTTCGCACTCCACACGTGTAGACGTCCAATTTTATTTACGAGTGCTTTTCAGTCGCATACTAGCACAATGTAAACAACACAGCTGCAATCTGCAATGCACGAACAAAAGATTCATGAGACAAAATTCAAAAGTGACCTTGGATGATGCCTAAAAATTGTATAAATAGGTCTTTTGTCATAGCATAAGGGCGTATCCTTTTCCTCTTGCCAATGCTGGGTTTAGTAATATGAATGGGTTATGCTTATGACTTTATGAGGATGTAAATCAACTTGAGCTATTTTTCTTAGCACTAGCTTTGCATTTCGTACGGTGCTAAACGAATGAATGTTCTTTTGTTTCTTGATGATTCCAAGATCGTATATTGCTGCAAACGCTATTTTAGGAAACTACGGATATTTATTTGAGTGCTGTCTGCAATATTATTAGTGCTAGTAAAGGAATAGAATATTTCTAAGATGTACGATAATTATATTCTCCCTCAAAGAAGCGAATCAGTCATGATGCAACAGATACTTGCGCAGCATGTCTCTGACCACACGGACATCTCCTCAGTAGCAATCGAGATTCGCATTATAACAGCCCGAACTTTATTTATATTTACAGTAATAGTAAATGATAACGGTCATTCATGTAATTCCAAGTTCAGTTATGTATCAACAAACCAAATGATATATAAATATTCCATGACACCTACAAATACCTAAGAGCTTATTTACAAACAAACGAAGGAAATGAATTTCACTGACAATGAATCTAAAATAATTAAACGTTTACGTAATGAATGGTTCACGTTAATAGAAATATGTACCCACTTCAATTTTAATTAGGTAGCCTGTAAATATTTTTATTAGATTTTCTGTGACGTAATGGCTTTAAACGCGTCGATAGTTGAGTATATTTAGAGTTTTACTTAGTCCTTTTTTTTTGACAGTCAGACCAAAACTTAGGTGTGAAAAGGCTAGGCAGATGGCGATGATGAATGACGATAGTCGTCTGCGTCAGGATGGCTGGACCAAGAGAGATTTTAGAGGTTTGAGCAATACCAAGCTTTTATACCTATTTTATACTATTTGGTACCAGACATCAAAAAACTAGTACCTCGCTAAAGAGGGAAAACTATTACGAGGAAAGTGGCCAGCCATTCTGACTTCAGAATGGCTGGACCAAACTGGTTTCACCTAGTTGTAGGCGTTATAACTTGTTCATCTTTTCGTTAAAATATAGTACCTCATCAGTACCTCAACATATATTTTTCTTATATTTTTTCGATAAGCCATAAATAAGTTACACCTACAACAAGAAGAACTCGCACTTGCCCGGTTTTTTCTACCCGACTGCGACAGCGGCGAAGCCCAAAAGGAGTGTTATTTAAGCCAGTAATTAAAAATTATTGTGAAATTGCATGGAAAATCCAAATAAAATCGAAATAGTAACAATTTTATTTTTCCATACAAACTGGTCCTACCCTCCGTGGTCCTACCTATCAAACATTTTATGCGTGCGGTCAGAAATAGAAATTACATTTAAGAAAACTTGACGACTATGTAGGTGGTAGGTAGTAGTAGTAGGTAGGTAGGTAAAAGGTAGGAAGGTAGTAGGTATTAGGTAGGTAGTAGGTAGGTAGGTAGTAGGCAGGTAGTAGGTAGGTAAAAGGTAGGTAGTGGGTAGGTAATTATGTTTATTTTTGTACAAAGAAAATTACCGAAAACAAATCATATCACACATTTATAAATATTACGTATATTTAATCATTGTTTGACACATTAATAGACACATTAATATTTTTCTGCATATAAATAACAGTGAGCAAACGTTTTGTTTTTACTAATCGTGATTCTACTTGACATGTCATCGTAACATTGCCATTTGGACCCTCTGCGGCAATGTGATTTGTAATGTCAATATACACTGCAGGCCAAAAGTTTAAGACCGCACTTAAACAGTATAATGATCTATCAATTGTAATAAAGTCCCATAAGATAAATAAAAGAAATGCGCACCTGCATATTCTATTGTTAATGTAGAATATTTAAAGAAGTCATTCTTTTGTTTACTATCAAGTTATTGGACAATAAACATCTATTGTTTTCAATCACCGACAAACGCTGCGCTAGAGCCAGGTGGTAGAGTCCTAATAATATGTTTATTGTGTGCTCATTACTTATTACTTTGCTTTTATTTCGCATTGGTCAATATTAAGGATTATTTAGCTTCTGAAAACACGTAGTTTCAATTTATTCTTACCTGAGTTTACTTGGGTTGTTCACACACAATCTCAGTTAGTCTAAACTTGTGGTTTCTACAGTGAAGACGTCTTAAAATGGGAAAAGCACGCGAAATTAGCAGTGAAGTGCGTTCTGCCATCGTTGTTTTGCATAATGAAGGCAAATTCGAACGTGAGATTGCTTCACAACTGAAGTTATCGAAGACTTGTGTTCATAGCACAATAACTGGATACAGGGAGACAGGCAGTTTTCAAGATCGTCCACGCTCGGGAAGGCCGAGAGCTACCACGTCTAGTGAAGATCATTTCATTGTTGTTACCAGCAAGCGAAATAGACGCTTAACAGCACCAGAAATCCGCGTTGAAGTAAACAAAACCCAGTTAAACCTTTATCATTGAATACAGTAAAACGGCGACTGAGAGATGCAAAGTTGTATGGTCGCGTCGCCGTCCGCAAACCTCTGCTAAGGCCACAAAACAAGAAAAAGCGGATGCAGTGGGCTCTTGCCCATCGAGATAGGACTGAAGAAGATTTTTAAAAAGTTCTTTGGACCGATGAATCCAAGTTTGAACTATTCGGTTCAAAACGAAGAATTTACGTGAGACGCATTGCTCAAGAAAAGATGGTGCCGGACTGTTTAGTCCCAACAGTCAAGCATGGCGGTGGCTCAATTATAGTCTGGGGTTGCTTCTCTAGCCAAGGAACTGGCGATTTGGTCAAAATTGAAGGAATTATGAAAAAGGAACAGTACAAAAACATTTTAGAACAAAATGCCGTTCCTTCCGGGTTGCGATTAATTGGAGACGCATTCATATTCCAACAAGATAATGATCCAAAGCATAGCTCCAAATTATGCAGAGGATATTTAGAAGAGAAAGAGGCGCAAGGAGTGTTAAAAAACATGGTTTGGCCTCCTCAGAGCCCGTATCTCAATCCAATTGAACTTTTGTGGGAAGAGCTTGACAGGAACGTCCGTAATCGTGGCCCATCCTCGCAAGAAGAAATGTGGAATGCTTTATGCGAAAGTTGGAGCAATATATCACAAGACACCATCAACAAATTGATTGCTCGTATGCCGAGACTTGTGAAAAAAGTCATACAATGTAAAGGAGGATTTTTTGATGAAACATCAGTTTAGTTAACTATAGCCTTCTTTCGCGTGGACTGTTAATATTTCCTTATTTTTTTTAAATTACAATTTGTCAATAAACACTAATTAGTGACTAATTGATTAGATAGTTAAACTGGTTAATTAAAAATTTAATATTTTATTGGTGTTTTACTTTATTTTCCTACTTCAATTAAGGTGGTCTTAAACTTTTGGCCTGCAGTGTATATGTTTGATTTGTATTTGTTTGTTGGTCAATATTTGTTTTTTTTTTTTTTATTAATATAAAACAAATATTTAAGGGGGGCTCCCATACAACAAACGTGATTTTTTTGCAGTTTTTATAGATAATGGTATAGAACCCTTCGTGCGCGATTTCGACTCATAAGTACTTGGCCGGTTTTTATTTTTGTTGTATTTATCCTATTTATTTATTTTAAACATATTTAGTTTCGTTATAAAGTATCTACGGGCTTTAAAAAAACCGGGCAAGTGCGTGTTCTTCTTGTTGTAGGTGTAACTTATTTATGGCTTATCGAAAAAATGTAAGAAAAATATATGTTGAGGTACTGATGAGGTACTATATTTTAACGAAAAGATGAACTAGTTATAACGCCTACAACTAGGTGAAACCAGTTTGGTCCAGCCATTCTGAAGTCAGAATGGCTGGCCACTTTCCTCGTTATAGTTTTCCCTCTTTAGCGAGGTACTAGTTTTTTGATGTCTGGTACCAAATAGTATAAAATAGGTATAAAAGCTTGGTATTTCTCAAACCTCTAAAATCTCTCTTGGTCCAGCCATCCTGACGCAGACCGATAGTCCTTATTTTTGAGCGCCAAGAAATAATAATAGGTTCTAAGTATAACCTGTACCGTAGCCCAGCAGCAGCAGTAGTCCGTGGGCTGCAAACACAACGTACAAATGTGGGTGACTCATTATTAATCTCAAATAACTTACATAGGACACCTGATAAAAATGTTGACTTGTTGCGTTGCAAGCTCCATGGAACCTCTGTGAAAACGATATGGTATTCATGTAACTGTATTTAGGTTTAACATTGTAGTAGCATAAAACACATAACATCACGCCTGTATTTCGCTGAAGGGCAGTGGTGTATGTATGGTACTGTAGATATCAACTTGGGGTCTTTATTCTACTTTAATTAAAAGGCTTTCAGACATGAGCAGATGTATATTTTAAAATATGGTCCACACTTAATTGACAAGACTAAAACTTAATTGACAAGCTGGCGACATGGCAAAAATGTCTTCTTTTCCTAATTTACTTTTATTTTAAAATCCTTTGAGAATCCGAATGCGGCTATAAGCAGCCTGCCTAATTTAAGGTTGGTTGTAAGCTATAAAACCTTACAGTACCTTCACCGACAAAACTATTTGAGTCCCATGTAATAAGCCATGTAATATTAACTGGGTACAAATCCAAACTGGGACTGATACTGAAAAATTATCCTGTTAACAAAACCCAATAACACTTTACCCATAGGCTTTAGGCTTGTACTCATGCGTATAGACTTTTTCACAAACCTCTTTTCTTTCATCCAGCTCCGTCAAGGTCAGTCGTACTGCACAGACAGCGAGTGCTTGGAAGCCATGCCCGGGTTGCCGAGGCCGGAGTCGCCTGCCAACAGCTTCATGGTAATGTTCCTCATGATGGCCCTCGCGCTTGCCATGTACGCCCTGCGCCCGCGTCGCAACCAGATACAAGACGCAGCGAAGCCTACTCGCAATTCTCAGGTAATCACGGATTTTTTATATCTTCTTGGTAGGACAGCATTGCTTGATTGCTTGTTGACTCTTCCGCTCTCAGTGCGGAAAAAAAGTGATTTAAACGCTTTGTGCCTGCTGATACAGGCCTCTTATCTAGGAGTCTGAGAGAGGGAGTGCCTGTCCCATGTCTTCGAAATTTTGGTTGTGTTTAGTCCATGTCGATTTCCTCCCGATGTATTGACTACCTACATACTTGCCTAGCATTTAATATCGACTCACTTTCACATCGTTTTATCAGCATAAAACGTCACTCATGTTTATTTACTTAATTAACTAGGTAGTTATGTCCTGCACAAATGTCGATCGATAATGTCACCCCAGAGAAAATGTTCTGATGATATCGATAAACTTTCGACTTTTCATTCCACCTGAACGTGTGTATCACATGATTTTGAATATTAATGCATATCGAAGAGTAGACGCATAAAAAACCTATTACGAGGAAAAACATATTTCCGTTATTTTTTAAACTGATGATAATCATAAATCAAACTGATCTGATGAACAATCAGACTGGTATGATTTTTGCAGAAGGGTTGATTCGCGTTTTTTTTATGTCTAAGTTTGATAGAATCTTTGAGTCAAGGATTTGATGAATCGAACTTTATGAAATACCACAATTAAAAATATTAATTGAATATTTCATTTTACTGTTAGTTTGTTATACAATGTAGTTTCAACCATAGCAAGCAATCGTCTACCGCTTACATAGGTATTTCAACCAGGCAATTCGTGAATAGACCTTGAATGTACCGTACGCGACCATTGTGTTATATAAAAGCCGTGCAGTATCGAGACGAAATTTCTAAAATTGCCGACACCAAGCTATTATGTGTTTACAAAACAGTTTGTGTTGTGCCAGTAGACTGACTGGACTGACATTCCATCTAGGTCGTGTCACCAAAAATGTTCTTACTGTTGCTGGTTACTTACGTTATTTTTTGCAGTTTTCTCACAAATATACGAAACCGTAAATAATTGTGAAAACAAATAGCGGCTATTGTTCTTTCTTGTTTAATCAGCTTACAAAACGTACGTAAAAAATATTTCCTTGCCCCTAACAACTCATCAAAATGAAGATTTAATTATGTCTTAATATTTATTTATATAATTGATTCAACTAGAAAATTCCAGAAAAAGCTATTAAGATAAACTCAGAACATAACAGGTTAATTGATACAAGTTCCGATATTAAAACCCGATTGTAATCGAGTGCCCTTGAATTTTTCTTGGGTAACGGCTTATTTTGGGCGCTAACCATGAGCCTGACACAGTTGTAGTTCAATTCGACATTTTTTATTATAATTAATGACACGGGGTCAGTGTGTTGTATTATTGTTCAGCCTTTATATCAAAACACGCACGGTGGGTATGCGGGCACCAGAAAAATTATTTACAAAAACACGTGTGACGAGCCAGCAGCACTAACACCCAAGTTAAAGTAATTACTTGAGCAATTTTTGTTTTATGCAGAAGACTAGAATTTAAACGAAGTAAAAACCGTCAAAAAAAGGAAAGCTAAGAATTCTAACTTTTTACAGTTCTTATTTAAGCAAATAACTAAACTACCTAATAAAAATCGTATCTTAAATAATGACATCTACCCAAGTAAACACTTTGACTTGTTTATAGATACGGGTGTTAGAGTGTTAATTGAGGCGAATCTTGTCTAGAACTTCCTTCTTTTTATTTAGTCGTCTTTTCAGTATTCATTCAAACCCTTACAGTCATCAATATCATCATTCATACAATCCATCCATAAAAAGTAAAGAAAAAACACTTGCAAAAAAAAATTAAAAAAATACACTTTTCCAGGATCAAAATTCATTTATAAAGTACAGTAGGTACTGTAGACAGTATTGCCAGGTGTACTCTATAAATGAATTTTCTTTTCCGTCTTCATTACTAAAAATTTAAATCGCAATACAAGTAGTCTACCACTATGAAAATCTGATTATTATATCAGAACATACCAAAAAACTGGTTGGTAGCAAAAAAGAAGACTGCCATCTTTTTTGCAAACTTTTGCGTAGATAAACATGACAAAGCAACAAGGAATTTATACATCTATGTATACGAAATTAGTGTTGTTAACCATGAAATTAATGCATGGATTTAAGAAGTGAAATATTATTTAACCAAGTGTTTTGAGAGATTGGGTGGAAAAAACTGCACGGAAAGTAGAGTGGAAGGTTATGGGGGAGACCTTTGCCCAGAAGTGGGACAATATAGGTTCAAAAAAGTGTTTTAGTATACGTTCAAAAGGAAAACATCGTGAGGAAAACTGCATGTCTTTTAACCAAAAAATTCAAAGACATACGAGTATGTCTTGTCTTGTCGAGTCCCGCGGCCCGCTCTAGAAAGAGGGGAGACCTGTGTCCTGTGCCAAAAAGTGGTAAAAACATTGTTTATATGATAGCACCGTCCAGGAACAAGTAACAACGATAAGCGACCCAAATTGCTTTGGCTTGGTTTTCCAGAATTTTAATCAGACATTATTAAACACAAATAAATGTACAATCTCTACGGCCATGCGTGACTGATCTATGACCTTTCAAACTGTATTAACTTTGTAGAACTTGATTATTCCGATACACTACATCCAAGTCTTATAATTTTCAAAACTAAAAGACTGGTTTGTATCATCGCGTTTTTATTTTCAGTGAAACTACAGGTTATTCGCCTTGCATGCGTCAAAAAACAAGATTGTGTCGCTGATCAATTTGGTTTTTGCAAGTTAGCGAAAGTAGCTTGTATCACGAGTCGTATTAGTCGAAAATACATGAATTTACTATACATACATATACCGACCCCTTTTTTCTATGGGGGTGTGCAAAAACTACTGAACGCCACATACTACAATCCTGACAGTTCTTTTCCTTCGTCCACGTTCATACACGCACGCTGGTTGCGAGTACTACGCACCTGATCTTTCTGAAGAACTGAACAAATTTGGAGTAACCTACTATAACCCTTATTTGTCCCCAGGATCACGACGGAGCGCCTCCAACGCCCCCAAGAATATAAGACAAGGAGTCCATGTTCAAAAGGGTCACGCTAACAATGAATTCCAGTAATTGTATTATATAGTAAAATGTACCGCACCAGTTGTGGACACCAAGAACGTCATCACAACATAAGTGTAGATGTATAAGATCTTGTATAGGTATTATGTACTGATAAGATTATTATAAACGATTGGAAAGTTTCGATAAACGTATTACAATTTAGTTTCGCTGTTGCTGCCTTGGCTTTGAAATTAAATTTAGAATAGAAGGCGTCACGATACTGATTCTTATGAACGCGGAATTTATGACAGTTTTAGAATGAATTGGTCCATTGATCCTTAATTTATTTTAAACTTTATATTATGTATCTAATTATTTTCTATTTATTTATCACTTGGTGCTATATTTTTCTCTTACTACTTTTATAAGCCTGCAATAGTGACGGAGTCTGTTCTAAAACGGGTGTTTTTTTTTATGTTTTCTATAAATTAACATTGATATGCTAATACTTTTCAATAAGCACCGAAACAAATAATTGCATATGTTATTACTACGATATGAAAAATATAGCACGGGAGGTATCTTTATAATATTCCTATTGTGTTTATACCGAGTGATTCATACTTGTAGAAAAAAAATAGAAATCAGCACTTGTGATAGAGTTATAACTTATAAGTAAATTAGACCTTGTTAAAAAAATCTCGATGACGTGACTTAACACCGCGACAAATGTGGTAACTCCCTATGCGCTGGTGAACCCTATCATTGCTTTAAATATCAGCCGGTATAAAACTTTATACAAATGATTCGATACCTCCCCTACTAATATTATTAGCATCAAAGTAAGTGCAATAACTATGACATCTCGAACTGTAACCAAGATCTGATCTTCTATAAAGTATTAATGTGATTAGTGAAGACGTGTTGGTCAAGTTGACATAAAAAGTACCTGACGTGATGAAAGACATTCATAAAACTAAAGAATTTGTTGACAAAAAAAAAATTGCAGTTACATAGTACGAGCTTCAATGCGCTGCCCGCTATTGTTCTTTGGATTATATAATAAATCTCTTTTCATTTGCGTATGCCAAACAGTTGCGCAGGCCATGTACTGAGCGAAAACGATAGGTACATCTTTAAAAGAGTTCATTTCACATGATCGTAATGACGTATATAAATGGGGAAATGAGATTTCTCCTCAATCGTGATAAGAACTTCCTCAAGTTGTTCATAACTTTGCCTCAGATGCAAATTAGGATTTTATAACTTTCTTTTTATTTATGCTTGAGTTACACTTAGTATAAAAGTGAGATGAGAAAAATAAAATATAAGTACAGTATGTACATCATATCATGTGTACCACATACAAGGAGATTATTTTTCCACAGTGGCTTTATGTTATTTTTCGAGTCGAACTAATGCATATTCCACTAGTTTTAGTTAATACACTTGGGTTGGGTAATATTTTCAACCATATTTTATTTCTGAGCTACCGTATCCGACTATACATATTAATTTTGTGTATTTTTATTTTGACAAACCGATCGAGATTATATTTATCAAGAGAAATAAATATAACTGTGAGAAACAAATTGTTTTATTGCTTAAATATGAATTCATGTCATGGAATCCTCTGGAATTATTGAACGGACCACTAAACTAGCTATCTCATGATTATTTCACTAACTAGCTAACCCGCGCAACTTCGTCTGCGTTACATTTTTTTTTGATTAATGCTCCGCTCCTATTGGTCGCAGCGTGATGCTATATAGTAGTGATGCAACGGAAGTGTCTTAACGGAAGCAGAAACGGAAACAGATGTCAAAAGTAAATCTTAGCGGATGCGGATGCGGAAGCGGAAGCGGAAGCAGAACTGTAGTCGTGCGACCTTTTCGCGAATACACTTTTTCACAGAGTTTGCATCGGGCACTTGAGTCATTAATCTCAACAAAATAGTTCCAAATGGGACTGGTTTTTGGTTTCATAATTGCACTACCTAAGTAACAAGTAACAAAACAAACAAGAAAAAATCAACAGAAGATTTACGAGCTTACGTTAAACGTCACGAGGCGCGGTGATGCGCAGAATGAAACAGAAAATAGAATGTTAAACAAACTCGTTGCGACGCGTTTGTGTACCGCCCCCGCCAACCCCCCGCACGCGCCGATTCCCTCATGCATGTCCAGTCGTTCACGCGCCCCCACCCCCGCGCTCCTCGCTGTATTCTCCGTTTACAGTTCTGTTATAAAGTTGCGGAACCAGAAACGGAAACAGAAGTGAAAAAGCTTGCGGAACTTCTGCAGAAGCGGAAGCGGAAGCAGAGTTCTGCTGCAACACTACTATATAGCCTTCCTCGATAAATGAGCTATCCAACACTAAAATAATGTTTCAATTCGAACCAGTAGTTCCTGAGATAAGCGCGTTCAATCAACCAAACAAACAAACTCTTCAGCTTTATAATATCAGTATAGATATGAAAACAAATACTTTTACAACAACTATTTAACTTTTTTAGACCAATATATTATACCAATATAAATACCAAATACTTTTACAACACGAAACGAAAGACACCTAACAACCGACATCGATGCAGTTTACCCGGCGAGGGTCGTTCTTTCCCCGAAAATCATAACATCAGCGATTCAGAAATTGGCGTCAAATGAACAACGCCATCTATCGAGCCGGGAGTTAAACTGCTAAAATTTAATGCATGGAAAGCGATCGTACAAACAATATAGGCTATGAAGATTTTCAAAGCAGCTCCATCTAAAGTACCTTTTGCTATCATAACTTTTTGAAAAACCTGATAAGTCCATTTCATGTTAACTTGTGAACACTTCATCTTTATTCATTAGTACCAGTTTCATTCAATAGATGTCGTTGCATGTATCATAAGTAATGATGATGATTGCTTCTTGAACACTTAAAATTCATATATCTTTTGATTAACGAGCACGGATTGCAATGAAACAAAAATAATACCTTCTCTAAGTTACGCACAATTGTGCATTGAAACTTACCACATTGGTTTTGTAATTTTCACGTGATACAAACAAACAACCGAAGACTCACAGACTGCAGACAAACAGATAAAAATTCTAGAAACGCCACGTCTACAGATTTATTATATGTATAGATTACTACAACTTTATTTAATTAATCATAAATGAAATCTCCCCCTACAACAGTCAGTATATACAACAGAGACGGTAAATAAAGTAAACAATTATATATAAAAACTGTATGTGTATTTGGGTGATAGTAAAAAATTAACACTGCAAAATGCAAATTCTGTCAACACGAATGTGGAAATGGTCTAGCTAAAACTTGGTACGTACGTAACGTTTTTGCATAATCCATTGTACGTTGTAACGTATAACGGATTATGCTAAAACGAACCAACGACTGGTAACTTAAACGACTATGTCATCGAAACATACCTATAAGATATTGCTTCTAACCCAAAAAATGGATTTATCCTATTGAGAAGTATAAAAATACATTACCTCAATTTTACAATTACGCTTTAACATCAATTCCGTACATACACCTTGCATTATAGCCAAGTGCAATTAGACCAAAAATACTCAAGAGGTGGAACGAAGTTTATAGTGGTCGGATTTCCATGGGACTTTTTTATTGAGTTCCTAGAGGTGTGGAGAAAAAACTGAAAAAAAAATCGCAAATTTATACAGGGGGAAAAAAACTGCATTAAATGGATGCACACCGGTCACACTATTACGCCACATTATAAATTTGTCGAATTTCAAGTTATTCCCAAACGAAAACAAAAATGTAAATGAAATTTAAAAAAAAAACAATTACGAGCGAAATTCTTTTTTTTATAACTTCACACCTCTACGAACTCAATAAAAAAGTCCCTTGAAAATCCGACCACTATAAACTTCTTTCCACCTTATTGTCTAATTACACTCGACATAGAAGACTTAAAATAGTTCTGCCCCGTGCAAGGGTATCTTGGTTTCATGAGTCTTGTATCCTGTCGACTTCATCTTTTACTTTTTTGAGTAATGCACATATTTTCTTGTACTTTCCTGTGGAGTTTGGTAGGTTTTCGAAATTTATGATATCGCAGATGTCTTTAGCGAATTTGTCGTCTGAGGGTAGCTTGAGATACGAGGAAGCAATGTTCATGACTGGTGTTCCGAAAAGCGTTCCCTTTACTTCGCCTGGTTTTGATTCTGGAGTACTGAGGACATCAGTTTCACTGTCTTTTCTCTTATCCATATCGTCATTATCTTCTGGAGCGGTTGATGAGGATGGTTCCGCATCTTCAGTAACCATTTTAGAAGTTTCAGGTTCTGTTGATGGTTCTGCTATTGACTCACTAGGAGTTTCGTCTGTACTTATGGCTTCACCCTTACTTTCTTTACTCGTTTTGTCAGCTTTAGATTCTTCTTGTGTAGCTTCACTGACAGGTTTTGTATTTTGATTGCTTTCAGCGTCACTTTTAACACTTTCTTGTGTACTGTCCTCTTCTATATTTTGATTTTCGACTACATTCGCAGTGTCCACGTGTATGTCAATATTGTCACTTATTTTTTCTTCTATATTCTGTGTTTCATCAACATTTGCAGTGTCCATGTTGATGTCTGTATTTTCACTAATCTTTTCTTCTATATTCTCGTCTGTGCTGTCCAGTACAGAAATAATGGATGTGTTTGGTGTATCGCCTTCTAATGCGTTTAGTAGTAGTCGCTTCTTTTCTTCTAAATCGTCTAAGGATGGACTAGCGCGTCCACTGCTTTGGGATTTATCCTGAAAAATGTAAGTGTAGTATAAAAACCATTTGAAATATTTAAAAAAAAACTTATTGGTGCTCTAAATATTGACATAAATGTATAAAACTCAACACAAAACTTTGAATAGATGGAAATGGAGAACCAGAACTAGACGGCGAGCTACACCAGCCATTGGCTGGAATTCATCGACGGTTTACAAGAGCAAAGCGAAGGAGAAAACAAGAAAACCACAACTTTTATAATGGGACAAACCGAAAAAAAAAAAACAATTGTCCAATACATTTGTGTTCACATAGATTCATTGTCAAAATGTAGGAAACAGCAAATTCTTTTTCCTCATACTAAAAGTTATTCATAATGATGAGTACAATGAGGTTTAGGGTAAACAAAATTAAGGTTCTAAAAATTAACTCACATCATCTTCATCAATAGTAATAAGATCGCTGATAGGGATGGGTATGTCCCCAACTTTGATGACCTCGATGACTTCGACGTCATCCCCGCTGTCCGGTTTGTCGTCCACGGGCGGCGGAGGAGGGGGCATCTCCATGGGGGGCGGGGGGAACTTGGGCGGAGGGGGAGGCGGCGGCGGGGCCTCATCCGGCAGAGGGGGGTTCGATGGGAACTCTGCTACTTCTGCAATGGTAATATTACAAAATACATGGTAATATTACATATGCTAGTTACATGAGACCGCATGAAAGAGCACCCCTAAGCACTGTAAAAAGTCATCATCATTATTAGCTACCCACATTCCGCCAGTTATGGTTAAGTGCAACGCACTAGGTGACGATTCTATTCCCATCAACTGGGCGAGATCCAGACTGATTTGTGTCTGAATATATTATTTATTTATTTAATATGCAGAAAGCTTACAGTATAATAAGGACTCCGCGTCCTAACCAAAGCGATTGAAATGTAATATTTAAATGTTACTCATTCATACACACGCACGAGTTTACTTCGGTTAGGACTCAACCTACGACACAATACCAGTATTTGAACAGTTCGCAACATACCATCTCCACTATCGAGGTCCATCTCTGCCTGTCCCTCGAGCGTGTTGTTGGCGGAGGCCGACGGGAAGAACGTGAGCTTCTTGCGTTTGTACGCCTTCATAGCGTTCGGAGCGAGGAACTGAAGCATCGACATCTTGCTGTCCTGCTCGGCCATAGGCGGCAGACCGAATTCTTCAGACTCCTGTAAATATTAGCAGAAAAGAAAGTATTTATTCATCATTCTCCTTCAGCCCCGGATAGAGGGGGGAGGGGCAAGCCGGGGCACGTGCCCCTTGGCGGCAAATTCAAGCTTGGCAGACAAAAAATACTTGGAAAACTAACTTTGCGATGACTGCAATAGATAAAATAATAAATAAATGAAAATTGTTTATTTCGGACAATTAAAGGATCCATAGTGTGTTATTAAGGCTTATAATTGGTTAAGTTAATTTCAATAAAAACAATGCACTTTAAATATAAAACTTAGGAGCCACAGATAGGTCCACTTCCCCGCGACGAGGGCGATTAAGGAAACGAGCTGGTTTCCGTGCTCACCCTCCGCACAAGGCACACCCATAGTGGCGAAGTGAACCTATCATCTAGTCTTTAGGATGCTGGTGGGTTGGTTCCCGTGTTCTACGGATCAAGGATATATTTTTTTACGAAAGACGGCTGCAAAGCCATCATTCTGATAAAACATCCCTGACGTACTGCAGACACGGGACAATCCCATCAGCATCCTGAAGATATTATTATATTGATCGCGCAAGATGTCCAGCGATCTTTTGGCATTCCCGACGTCGAGCGCTTGAACTTGTCTCTCAAGGCAGTCTCTGATTCTCTGAATCTGGTCAAGTTCAATGCAGCCAAGACGCAGGCGTTTTTTTTCTCCGCCAAGCCGAGGCCTTTTGACCTGGCCCCTACCGCCGAAATGTATTCATCCCGATTACTGACCATCTCGAACTTGCTTGGTGTTACTCTGACCTCAACCCTCAACTTCGGGTCCATATTGATTGCAACACCCAATTAGCCGCTAGAAAGCTGGGTGTTCCCGCAAATGTGCGAAAGTACATCACGCCGAAACAGCTGCTCACATGATATCAAGCACAAGTTAGATCATGCATGGAGTACCTACTGTTCGCACCTTTGGGATGGATCAGCTAAGTACCAGCTGCAAGCTTTAGAAGCTTTTGAGCTACCTGCCAAGAGACTCATTAATATATTATACAACTCTCTTGTCAAAGTCCAGTTCTAAAATCTTGAACATCGCTGAAAAGTTGCCAGCCTATGGGTTTTTTATCGGTTACATTTCGGAGAGTGTGCTTTGGAATTACACAATCTAATTACCCCATCCCCATTCTATCATCGGACGAGCAGAGATACGGCGAATCGTCACCGTTATATCGCTGAAGTCCCACGGACTCGAACAAGGCGATTTGTTACCATATTTTTTGTGCGGACCACCAATCTGTGGAATTCACTGCCGGCTTCTGTTTACCAGTCTGTGTTGATCATTATAATCTGGATCCCTTCAAAGTTCGAGAGAATCGGTTTCTTGAAGGCGAGCGTGCTCTAGCCAAGGCCACATCATCGCATCAAACGCAAGCCTATTTAGGGTAAACATAAAAACAACCTAAAAATATTGGCTGGTGGGGGCGGCATTTTTCAGCTTTTGCCCCTCCTCGAAAAAAATCAAGATCGGGGTTGGTCTCCTTCCCCCATCCCCATTAATTTGGAGACGTCGCAGCATGTTTTAGCAATGGCCTGAGGGCTAGCAACTCTTGAAAATATTTACCCAAAGTTAAAGTCAAATACATACCCCTAAAATCGCAGCAGTAACTTGGGAATCCCCCTAAAAAAGGACACTTTATGTTTTGTATCATTCATCACGTATAATATATTTGAATTTAAAATATAGATTGATGTTCACTGTCACGTGACTGAATGCCTAAGTTTACCGAATTCATCTTCTTTTGTTTTTGTAAAAAATAATGTGGTAGACACAAGCCTATTCTCATTTAAGGTTTCTGTTTTAATAGGTATGACAGGACTGTATTGTAAATAATATTGGAAGATAACATACCTCTATATAACGTGAACTGGCTTTTACGTTGAACCCAGGGAAGTCAAGAATCTTTTTGATGTCGAACTTGTCTTTGGAACCGGGTTCAGCCACTTCGCCTTCTTCCTCCTCTGGTTCTTGTATGGCATTACCCTGGAAAGAAAGAACACCATCGTAAGGAAGAGGTATATATATATATACTTTACAGTACATCGTCATTTCACCAGAAGTCCCATGTAACAAGCGAACAAATTGCCATCAACTGCCCACAGATCCAGCAAATCCAGACTCCATGGCTGCTACTGAGAAATTAGTAGCGGAATAAAACATTTCACCCAACCTGTGAATCGAACCCAGGACTTCAGTCTCATTAGTCGCGCTTGCGACTAATAGACCAAGAAAATAAATGAAATTATAGCATAGGAGTTCGTGGCTAAATAAAACAGTCGCTCGGGTCGATCTTTAAGTTAAGCCGTGCTTGCCTAGGTTCGTCTGTGGATGAGTGACCACCCAATACCCAGTTCATACCAAGTTTCCTTCGTGCCTCGGAAAGCACGTTAAGCTGTTGGTCCCGGCTGTCATTTGTAGATCTATAATTTACAATACAACCACATTCAATTCAGGCTTAGACATTCTATGAGTATAAAATACACACCAGAAATATTCTCAGTTGGGCTTAAAGTAATATGTAGTATTGTGTCGATAGATATAATAAATGCTGTGTCAAAAAGATTGATTCCCTTTAGCATCAGCTAAAACATATTTACCTTTGAATCAAACATGGTGATGCCCGAGTGTGATATCCTGGCTTCCTCGAGCCATCCAGGCGGGTATCCTAGTAACCGCATGCGGTAGATATGCATTGGTAGCTCGCTCCTCTTGAGTCCTAAGGCATGCCGCAACTGCCCGGATATTCTACCAGGTATTAAATGACCGTATTTCTGTTCATCTTCTACATGGTATCGCCTGAAGTGGAGATGGATAAATAGGAAATAGAAGTTATTATCAACAAATTGTTTTAAAGAAAAATGGTTAATGCACAAAAGGACAAAATGACAGTGAATAAGATTTCTTTTTTTTATTTCACTGAGATCACATTTAAATATCTCGGTAATTTTCATTTCTGCTGCCTGTTTTTTTTTACATTACAAACAGATTTTTCTGAAAGGCATATCAATTTGTAGCATTCTATTTCTCGATACTCAATACTTTTATTGCATTCCACATGTAGGTATTCTTAGGTGGTAAACTTATAATATGGACCCTGTCGGACACAGCAAAATAAGTGAGTTAGGAGAGAGGAAGCATTTGTTAGTTATAAAATATAACATTACAAACTACTATATTAGTATAATAATGATGAAGGTATTTTCTGAGATTATAAATAGTTATCTATCTTTCAGTTTACTGCTATATTGTAAATAGAAACCAAGTCAGAGACCAATGGGCGGCATGAAAACTCTGACAACAGGTTAGGCACTAACCACACGACAAAGAAGAGATATTGTAAATTATGTCATTAGTTACCTACCCAACTCTATTTGAATGCATGGCTTTCCTTTTCTCTGCTATTCTAACATGATCTCTCGGCTCCTTGCACTCCCTAAGTTGATGAGCACCGTCACAATTAAAGCAGCAAGGCCCTCTTCGTAGCGGAGGTGGGGACGGTTCTTTGTCAGGGACATTTGTTATGACTGTTGACACCTGGAAACAAGATGGCTTTTTAATTTGGAGTATTAGTTGAGACAATTACAATAAATATTCACAGGTCAGAAGTATTTTTTTTAATAACAAATTATTTTACTTTATGAGTAGTGAACTTAGTGGTTCATTATTATTGTTCTATGTTCATTATATCCTACTGGTTCACAAAGGCCTTTTTCATTTCTTCCAGCATTCACAAATCTGCACACCAATTCTCAAGAAGGATGATTTGTCAATCATCAAGAAGGAGGATTTTAAGGTGAAAGCGCCAGGGTCGCCTATGAAATTAAATTTTTCTTAATATCTTTGCTATTTGCAGGTCAGCGTCGGGTAGAATGTTGATTAAAATATGATTCACGGCCATAACTAATAAAGTTTTTAATGATTATAATTCTGTAAATACATACGTATGTAGTGTATGTAGTGGTCAGAAATCATATTTTTGTTCAATGTGCAGCCTGACTCTGATGGGCAATATTTAGCATGACAATTCAAATATAATTGGATTCATAATTTTTAATTTTTACTTGTTGCCCTGTTTGGCAAGAGTAACTAAATAACAATACAAAAGTTAGTATTGCATTGTAAAATCCATGACCATGCATACTTTTAATTTGAAGTACTTATAGTACACTACTTTATGACACATTCAGATAACAGAAATACTGTTTCATTATCATGCTGTCATAAAATGCAGTTTAGTGAAGTATGCATTATAATTTATTATTCTTATTTTTCTAACTTATTTATTACATGAAGAAAACATTTAAAACCATAATTATTAAGTATTAATTTTGATGTGTTGATGTTATATTTTGATGATCCATAGAAATACAAAGTGCAATTCAGTTGCAAAACTGGGATCGTCTCAGCTATGCAACCACAATAAGTCAATTGACTGCTGATATTACTGCTAAACATGTGAAGCCGGGAGGCACCCTGCCCCGGCTTCACACATTAAGCAGTAATTATCAATAGCTAGTTACCAATAAGATAGCTCAGCTTACCTGGCTGTATCTGGGAATAACATTTGGCCGGTCAGTGCAGGGGTCAGTGTCCACAAAAAACAAACTACTTTCTTCCTTCTTCTCCACAACATTTTCACATAATTCCGGCTCAATTAAATCTTCAGGCCAAATGTCCAGTTCTACATCTGTCTCAGCTTCAGACCCTAAACTGTCTCCTTCGTGAAGCTTGATTAAGTTCAACATAAATGCTTTCACCTTTTCCTTATAATTTCTAGCCATTTTACTATCTTTGAATCGCACTGTTACTAAGGGTATCCTATTTTCGCAGCCCTCTACACCCAGATCGCTATTACCGGGAGAATCAATGACTATATCCTCGTTGAGTATAGTGGTTTTTGCACAGTCACTACCAGTTTTCTTCACGCAATCCACTTCATCAACTGTCTTTTGAGAGCTGGTACCTTTTGGAGTGCTTTCAATAGATACGTCGCTCGGCGTTTTCCCTCCATTATGCATCGTCTGTGGAGTCGTGTTATCACTGACGTCCTCACTTGACTTATTTATATCAGATGCTTCTAAACTAATTTCTGGTTCTAGATTACTTTCTTTGTCAGTTGAAGTAACGCTTGTACTGTTTACCGTCTCCAAACGATTTATTTTGGGATCTTTAACCTCATCGTCACTGCTGAGTACGATGTCCTCATTGTCCAATTCATAAATGATATCATTTACAGCCGCTTTCCTTTTCGCCATGATGATAAGGATAAGTCATCAAGACGA
This sequence comes from Standfussiana lucernea, assembly GCA_964057025.1. NCBI lineage: Eukaryota > Metazoa > Arthropoda > Insecta > Lepidoptera > Noctuidae > Standfussiana > Standfussiana lucernea. The sequence continues at coordinate 13,914,978 of OZ059791.1, read as the reverse complement.
TATTATACACTTAAAGTAGGGTTTATTACGCTATCTTTACACAAATTGGCGTAAATTATTTTACACAACAACACAGTAATAGTTTGACTTTGACAAAATATTATTTTGACAGACCAATAGACAATTTAGATCATTGACTTAGATTGACAAAGACAAGGTTGCAACTACTCAAAATTCAACAAAAAAAGCTTTTTGAGATATTGCTTTTGCCGACACTTTTGACCGACACCAACCGGAAGTGGACATTTAATCAAATGCTTAACAGAGATACGAGAATGAAAGCGAAATAGGATTCGAAAGCCTAGAATTCAAACTCAGTTTTCTGATCGCTTTGTCAAGCGAAGAAAAATTAAAATAAACATTATATTTTAGGTTAGGATTCAGAAAGGAATCGAAAAATATTAAAATGTCGCTTTTATTAAGAAAACTAGCACGAAACAATCCTAGAAACATTATTACAGATGCGCAAATATTGGTAATATCGTGCCGCAAGTTGAGCATAGTTCCATCAATTTACGGTAAGTCCATTCACGTAACTATTTAATCAAACACAAATAGAGGTTGAAAACCTTATACAATGTCATATATTTGTCCAATTATCGTTTACTAGATGGAGAACAAGACCCAGCACCAAAGTTCTTCTCATCAAATGTTCAAACTTTATTGAAACGATTGACCCGACCCGACTTCAATAAAGTGTTTCGCAAAAGGACCAACCAAGGGCTAACCATTCTGAAGACACCAACTTACAAATTCTTAACAAACGAGGAGCTTGAGGAAGAAGTTGCTAAAGCCAATGAAAGAGCTGATAGATTGTTACAAATGCCTCCTGTTGTAAAGGTAAGAAGTAAGGGATAGGGTGATTTTTATTACTTCACCTTGCTGTACAGTACGCTATTAAATGAATGCTCCGTAGACCTGTTGGTAGATAAAGGCACATCATATCAACTAACTCATGTAATTGCTGGGACGTATTATCCCATTTGATTATTTGACATAAGACTGAGAATTCGTTACAGAAGGGTAAAAAAAAACGTACTTCAAAACTTGACTCATCCTTGATGGATGATGGATGATCCATATGGATGGTATATCAGTTCTGTTGCTTCAACGTATTGTTTATCATTTTCAGATCCAACAACACATTGAAGATGTCCTGTCCAAAGACCCGGCTCTGGTTGGTTATGATACATCCAAGTTCATATTTACCGACATCACATTTGGTGTGGCTAATGAACACAGATTTATTGTTGAACGGTAAGCATGTTTCTCCATAAGTCAGTTTCTAATACAAAAACACATGATCCAATCATGTTTGCAAGGGAAAAGGGTGGCTTTTGCCTAGCATTGGGTCACAAAGCAGTCTAACCAAATAAAAACAGAGTCACACTTGACCTTTGGTATGGCGAAACGTGGATCCGCCAACTAAACTAAAATTATTTAAAAAACAAGCATTATGTTTTATCCAGTTATATACATTTTGTTCACCTAATTGCTTTTATGAATTTTACAGAGACCCCGATGGCTATCTTCGCAGCTGTGATCATGATGTCAGAAAAAGATTGAACCAGGTATATTCTTTTTTTTAAATAATTGAATCAACTGCAATCATTCTTGATAATGCACCTACAAACAAAGACAAACGCCTTTTAACTGGTTTCCTAAAACTATTAAAAATTTAATGTTCTTACCCAGACGCTATTAATTGCAGGAGCTAAAAAGAAATTCAGATAGCTACTGTTTTCTCATGTTTTGTACAAAAAAAAAGATTGAAGCTGTCTTAAATATCAGTTTTCTGAGCAACTCTTAATAGGTTAGATACTCAACACCTTGTTTCAAAAAGCTCAAGCTCTGCCTTCCCCAGAAAAATTAAATTGGACTTGTTAATCCAAAACCATACAAAAAGTTCCTACCTAACTTTTTATTAATTTCAGGTGTATTTCCCACTCCATGGTCGTAAACTAAGAGAGCCGGTTATGTTCAGTGACCTGGAGAAGTTCAACAGCTTGCTTGAGAGAGAGCAGTATGAGTTTGTGCTGGACCGTGCTTGCGTGCAGTACGAGCCTGATGAGCCTTCGTACCAGAAGGTTACCAGCATCACGTACCAGCATGTTGATAGCAACAGCAAGTATGAGCTTTTGAGGTGAGGATATTTCTCGAATTTTAGCATTTGAATGCATATTTTACCAAACCAAACTGTCACAGAGAGAAATTGCAAAAAGTAAACAGATTAATAGCAATTTGTAGAAATTTTGTACTATGGAAAATTTTGATATCAACTTGTCATCCTAACAATAGACAGGCCATCAATTTTGTACTTACACCTGCCGCATATGCTCACACTCACTTTCGATACTGCGCTGCTCTGGCAATACATGTCATTCTGTACATACGCATTTGCCGACACCAGTCGCCATAGTGAAGGCAATCTACAAACGTTTCTTAGCTGCCTCAAGGCGCATAATCGTGTCAGGTTGCGCACTATAATGCTCGTTTCTCCTCTTTCACTGATGTAATGGTGGAATCTGAACTTTTACATTACAGGCTATATGCTCCCGGTTTGAGAGCGTTTTAAGGCCTATTTCAGAGCAGGTCGCGAGTTTAGACATCCATAGACTTGTATGATAGCATTCACAGTTCAGCGTTGACCGGCGCACGGAAATAGGCCTAAGACCACTCGCACGACACGCGCTTCCACTGTCATGTATGTGCGTGCCATCATCAACACCAGAGAACAACTGCAGAGTTTGATATAATGCCGAATGTTTTAAACCCTGCCGCTGACACGCGACCCGTGACCACCAATAAGTGAGAGTTCTTGCGGTGGTCATAATATCCTAAATTACCCGGACTCCTGTCGATACCACAATTTAAATACTCTGGAAGAGAGAGGGCAGATAAATGACATGGTGTTATTGTACGAGCTACTTAATAGTAAAGTTGACTGTCCACAATTGCTCGGCAAAATATACTTTAGTGTCCCACTCAGACGTACCAGACATACCACTCTGTTAGCAGTTCCTTCGGCCTCCACAAATTACATGAAGAAGTCACCATTCTTGCGTCTACCCGCATTATATAATGACAAGTTCCCAACACTTGACCCCTTTAATACCACACGGAAATGTCTTATAAAAGACATCATTTCAATCCTGGATGAAACGCGGGATACCCAGTTACCCCAGGAGTGCCAGTTAGTCATAAGTATATAGACATACACACATCATCACACACATTTACAGACAGACACCCACACTGTACAGATACCCACATGCACACAGATACACACTATAAATTTTAATGACAATTAATTAGAGTCACTCTCTAACCCTATACTCTTATCTTATTATTTTTCTGTGTACTTCGTTATTGGCGTATTGTTTAGTATAATAATTTTATGTTTATGTACCTACTGTCAGCTGTGAAGCAACCTATAGAATAGAATAGAATTATCTTTATTCAAGTATCAGATGACTCAAAAAAAAAAATTTGTAAGACTTACAACTATATTAGCAAGATCATAGGAAACCAGATCAAAAGCCTTAGATAGGTCCAGGAAGAAGGCATAAACAGGCGTCTAACGCTTTGCATAGTATGTGACAGCATGTTTAAGACACAACACTGCACTCTCAGTTGACAACCCAGTCCTGAAACCGAACTGAACTATCATAAAATAAATAACTTATGCCGCTAATATTTTTGTAATTTCTAAACATCTTTCATCTTTGCATTATCCAGATCAACCCGCCACTTCGGTCCGCTAGTATTCTACTTGACCTGGCACCAGAGTATGGACAAGTTAATGCTGGAGCTACTCCAGAGCGGTGCCATTAGGGAGGCGGTGCTTCTAACTGCGTTGAGGCAGGATATACTGGGTGATGTGGCTAATGGAGATGTAGCTAGAACTATTGCGCAGCAAGTGAGTGTATTTTGTGATATTTATATTTGATTTTTAATCCTTTTGAGGTTGATTATTAACTCTTTTCGTCATTAGTATTAGGCATCACGTCCAGCGCACTATACTACACCGCCCCGCTACACCATAACTGTAACCTTAATGCTGTTGTCAATATCAAATTATTACCATTATGAAACACGATAATGTATGATTCAATGCTAGTCCAATTTTGCACTTTAAATCTCTGAAAATAAAGATCAATATTCAATGTATATTCTCAATTATCAATCCTCTGATCTGCTTTCCTCTTTATCTAAGCTTCAGCTTTACTAAATAAATGCAATCCTTTTCAGATACTACCAACACCAATACAGCTGTCGAAACCCGAGACCCTCACCGAAGAAGACATCCAGTTGGACACCAAGTGCCTAGAATGTATAGAGAAGTACATCGTCAGCAACTCCACAATGAAAAGCCAGCAGGAGTTAGCTCTGCAAGGCTTCAGAGAGCATTATCAGCAGCTTATTGAGCTCAGCAGGGGCTTACAGAAGGCACACGGCAAACAGTAAAGCATTTATGTAGTGACTTAAGTATGTATGTAATTAAACGAATAGTTAAGTTTGGATTTGTGTTTTTATTGTTGGTTCTGCCTTGTTGATGTAGTTGCCACAAGCGCTACTGCTTCGATTCGATTCCCGGGTCGGGCAAATAATTATTTTGTTTATTTCGGGAGTCTGGATTTGTGCCCGATTGATGGCAATAGGCTCGCTCCTATTACATTGGGAATTAAACAAAACTCGAAATATGAAAGCTTTAGGTCAACTCTGCCTAGCCTGCCTGCCTAGCCTGCCCGGTATGGCGGGATGTTATGTTTTTGTCATAACAACCAAGGACTTGGAAGTCGTAGTAAAATGCATAAAGTATTGACAATCAGCGCTGGATGTCCTTAGTCGCATAAGGTGCGACCTAGTACATTTTGGGGAGTGCCTCAGCTGCCAGCGCCGCCGGTACCTAAAAATAACGGTAAAAGTTCCACCGGCGAAAAAGTGAACCTAAAGTTCAAGGTAAATATCAATATTTTGTAATAAAGTGTAGTCGACGAATCCCGCTGGGGCTCCTAATTCTGTTTGCAGGGTTTAAAGTAACCTAACACGAAGAGGATGGCGGCGACTTAGTTCGCTCACTAGATCTCGCCATCCCCTTCGAATCTAAGCTGTTCGAGTTGGGGTAACCCAAGTCCAGAGCTCGGTTCGCTCGCTCTTGCATCCTAAGTTTTTATTGTTTTATTAATTATATACTCCATAATTATGCAAAATTGCCAACCCTATTTTTTGTTTATTTTTCCAAAGTCAGCGCCGGCAGCCAATTCAGCAACCGGCGCTGGCAGGCAATTCAGAACACGGCGCCGGCAGCTGACGAAACCTACGTTTTGATGTAAACTATACATCAAAATGTAGGTTGGTTAAAAGGATGTTTGGCGGACTAGTTAAAAATATTCTACTACAAACGAAGACCTCTTTGAAGAAAATACTGTTTGCTGTGATCAGGACAATTTACAGTCAATGTCATGTGTCATTTTTGTACACAAGTGACAATCACACTCTTGTGATCTGTGCCAAGTATTTTATTTATTGTTATTTTACACCTAAGTTTTACATGCCGCATTATCACTACCCACGAGGATTTACGCCACTTTTGGTATTAGCTGACAAGAAAGCTAGAAAGAATGGTCTTCGTCACGCTATCTTTACGTCGAGGTTCGACAGATATGTCGGCGACTGGAAATGTGATTTGAAGGACGGTAAAATGGAATGTAATACTTAGCTGGCAGGGTTAGCAAGTAGGCAGTGGATCGGCCATGTCTGTTGAAGGAACGATAGGCGGTGGAACAGACAAGTCTTTGAGTGGAGACCAAGTATGGCAAGCTCTCGAGATAGGTGGACCCACGAGTTTTAAAGAGTGACTTCGCCCTGGGACAGAGTAGATGCGGAAGGCGAAGGACCGGGTGTTGTAGCGTTGTTAGGAGAGTTTATATCCAATATTTGATAACGATAGGCTGACTTGATTGAGTATGGGATGGCACTCTGGTTCTGACACAGATATGGGAACCCTAACCCAGTAAGAGGTCCATACTCACGTATAGCCATTCCGGGACGTCCGGAGTCAGTCTCATTAAAGGCAAGCTATCAGCTTTTGTGTCTGGCCGTACGTGTATGAGGCGTTCAGTATGATCTGATCATGAATCGCCCGACTCCTTGAGATAGGTGGTACCTGCCGAAATTTATAAATACTTTTTGATAGAGCTTGTCCTTTTTTAAATTTCATTTAATGGGCCAAAATTAACAAACCACGATTATGAAATCCAATATCCACAGGTAAAGGAAGTTTTCTCACGATCGGCGGAATGTTATATGAGGGTGATTGGTTGAAAGGTTACAGGTAAGTAAGTCGTACCATTTATAATATCTGCAGTTTAAATAGTTTCCATTTAAAAAAACACCCCTCGTTTAAGAAAGGAAAGATGATCGAGACTGGGCTGCGGCGCCCTCTTGCAAGCGCTGTTAGAATAACAACCTATACTACCATAAATCAGCAAAGCGTGGGATTTGTTCCACAATTTTTTCTTGAAAGTAAGGCTCCTCATGAGTAGACAATCACGACTTTCGCATAATCAGCCATAATGTCTTGCCAACTGCTGTGATGCAGACTTCCTCTGTCAAGAGGAGTGGACCGTAATCCACCACGCGGGATCAGTTCCTGTTGGTGAATTTCATATATCTTTGGACCTTTCTACTAGGTCACGTCGGGGCGGTTTCCTCGCGACATTTAACTAGTTAGACACTAAACCAATCCAGCACTTTTCCGCCAACAGACATGGTTTCGGTCTGCTAAGTAAGCGTCAGCAAAATGGCGTATTTAGACTCGTATACCGGGGAGAATGGATCCGAGGCAAGCAAGAGGGCCCTGGCTGGATGTACTACGAAAACGGAGATGTGTACTTAGGGTTCTTTAAGAACGACAAGAAGTGTGGTTACGGAAATATGTGGTACGCTGACAATACGTTTTATGGAGGATATTGGAAGAATGATGTGAAAGATGGATTGGGCTTGTTTCTGTTAGGTGAGTTCAGATAACACCTCAACATCATCATCTACCTAGACTTTTCCCAACTACCTATGTTGGGCCTGGAATCCTGTCTAACTGGATGCAGCTGAATATCAGTATATCTAGCCTCCACAACCCAGTGACTGGGTAACATGATACCCCTTGGTAAGACTAGCTGACTTATCGACACAAGCAAGTTGTGACAATACAATGTTTGTTGACAATAGTTCTGTTCCCTATAGGTGCACTCATCTTTTATAAAAAGATGATTACTTTATTTGGTAACTCATTACGACGGCAGACTCTCTATGGTCTTCTTAGCCATGAATGTCGCGTTTTATGCACTATTTTGTTTTGTGCGGGTATTGAATCTGTGGCACAATGAATTTGCGACAAAGGAGCCGTCAAGAAATTCCTTTATAGGTCTTCGATTATCATCTTATAGCTACCTAGGTATTAGTGTCCCACTAACGATGCGAAGTATTCCGCACTACCATTTTTCCAATCACGTGTTGTTACCAAGCTACTGGCCAAGTAAACGCCGGAAGTACCACCACATGCGACCTACAGAGGCAACAGATGTGGCTTTGAAAACGTAACCATACCTACCTAGTTTAAAATTGCCTTCTTTTGTTCTATCAACAGAACATTTTATAAAGTTCCCACGATAAGAACGATACACACATTGTTCTCGGTACAGTCAACAAAGGCAAAAAATTTATATGACCTATCCATTGGCAAGTAATTTTTTCAGGCGAACTATACCAAGGACTTGACTTGCAGCCGGATGAGAGTAAGTGTTGAGGGTCGAGTTGATTGACCTGTGATTGGAGAGGCCTATGCCTAGTACCTAGGTACTTGGAACTATTGTTCCCACTCGGCACACAAATAAGTCACAATTAATAAGACTTGTGTTTAACCCTAAATCATAACATCCATGGGTTTAAAATTTGTTGACAAAAGCAGTAGGTTCCTAGTAAGCAATTTGGTTTTTTGCATTTCAATCTTTCGTTGACGGTACATCCTTAATAATTGTTTATTTTTTATGTCCTTACTTACGACATTATCTTACCGCAAACAGCAAACGGGTGCAGATACGAAGGTCATTGGGAGAAGGGCATCAAAAGCGGTGTCGGCCGATATTACCACTTGAATACTGGTCAGCTTCAAGAAGGGGTTTGGGTTGAGGATATCTGTGTCAAGTCTAAGATGTCAGATATTATAGCAAGACAGGCCTGCATTCTACCGACACCGTATCCCATACCTCCGGTAAGTTACATCTTTACAATACCTTGGTCACTTATAACGCAGGTAACTAAGGTGGTCTATGTGTCAGGATGTATACTTTTTCTCGTGTGGCAATCCTCATGGATGTCCTCGGCCCTGGGTTTGGCGGAGGGGTCTGTCAGACTCTTATTGACTAAAACCACGCGGTGTTTGTCCAGAACCAGATAGTGCCTGCCGGGATCACTGAGACGTAGACCGATACGATTAGTAAATTAACTTAATTATATGCGCGGTTAGTTTATTTAAACATTATGCTAACAACGCCAGGCGATTAGATAGCAACTATGCGACGGTCAAAGAGCTGATAATTGTACTGAACCGAACCACTGATGTGGTCAAGGTTATAGTAAGCTAAAACTTTTGTTCACCTTTTCAATTGAGCTAATAGGGTAACCATCCAAGTCCAGGTAGGGCTCTTTTTATTTATTTTTTACTCGAAATTGTCTGCAACTTGTCTGATGCACGCTTGCCTAGAAGAAACTGATTCACTTGAACCTGGAAGACTTCCAGACTATAATGTTCTGGAACAGAGAAGCCGGCAGTGATTTCCGGGAAGCTACAAAATTAATAGGTACAGCCTAAATTAACCTATTTTCCGCAATTTTAGTTGACCCAGATCAGACGAAGGATTTTTGCATGTTCAGGATCTTTGACAGATAGGCTATACAGGGGCGTCATATTATACAACTTTCCCAAAGAGACTCACATCCGATTTACGAAAAATCAATTAGCTTTTCACATGCTGTCTACTGTTGTATGGGAATTAGTATTTATTTATAATTCGGGTTTGTGTTTCTTTGGAAAAGCTGTTTAATATGACGGGTACGCTCACTTCCTTAAAGTATACAGGTAAGTAAATAAATCGTCACCCTTTAGGTATAGATAATCAAATAATATCAATGTCGTGTCTACCTAATTAATATTCCACCTTCATTCGATGGAGAATCGTGGAATATGGAACCGCGACTCTTGTCTAAACAATACGCCTTGAGTAGGCATTGTTATCAAAACACAATGAGTGATTGCAAATTATATAAGTGCTGCTGGTTTTAGACAGGTGTTAAAAGCGACTGCTTGGTAAGCAATGCTTACACATGTGATTCTGTCACCTATTTATGCATGTCAACAAGGTAGGCCGGTGACTTACACCCGTATCTATAGTCAAGTTAAAGTAATTACTTGAGTTTAAGTAATGAACTAATGACTTAGGTATAATTTTTTTTTTATGTAATAGCCAGGAATTTAAACGAAGTAAGAAAGCAAAGCTAAGAATTCTAACTTTCGACAGTTCTAACTTCAAGCAATTACTAAACTACAGGATAAAAATCGTATCATAAACAATTACTTTTACTCAAGTAATCTCTTTGACTTGTTTATAGTTACTGATTAATCCATTTATAATCGGTAGGTACTTCAGTGCAGGAAGGTACCGGTACATACTGACGTTCAATCAGAAACTATAATGCCTGTTTTCAGTAATACTAAGCTAATGCCTAAAACCGCTAGGAATCTGAAAAATGGGTTGAATAAGGACGTGGGTTTCAATCGGGACGAAACTTTGCAAGGTTTAAAAAAAAACAAACTAGGTACTTGTACTTATTCAACTTTGAAATACCGTTCAAAATATTGTCTCCAATCACCCCGTTTTACGATTTTACTCAAACGGCATTGAAAATGCACCAGCGGACAATATTTAGGCATTCAGGTAGGATCGCCTAGTGTTGGTGAAAACAGTGTTAGTGCAGATAAATACATAACTTAGAACACAATGCTCCACGAAAAGCAAATAACATCGCAAAAAACATTGTTGAGTGTTCGCAAAAACTTCTTAACAAAAACGTGGGTCGAAATTCTTTAGTTACAAGAATATTTTGTTTAGCTACATAATTTAATTATAATTATAACCTATTTGAGAGGTAGGAGTTTTTAGGAGGAAGCACTGTAAGTTTATAGCATAGAGACTCATTTTAGCTTGACCGATTGCATGGCAAGATGTGTCGATGACCTAATAATTAGGAGAGGACTAAACGAACATCTGGACCTGGCACAAATCGAAGGCCTGCAATAGGAAGAATAAAGTCTGTAGAAATGCAAGTTCAATCGGGTCAAGCTGGGTTATTTCCACGAAAGTGCGTATTAGAATAAACACAAGATATCGCTAGCGTGGGTCTACCATCCTACCCCACCTGCTGTACCTACCTACATCTCTGCCACTACTTCATGGAACACAGCGTAACGTTCGAAGTGACTAAAAGAATTAATAACAAACACTTTTCCTTGTTCTTAAACAAACTGATGACCTCATCGGAGCGCAGCGGAATCAAGTTTGGGACTAAAACTTGATTTCTTTGAAGGACAATATTCTTCTACGGATTTGTTTATAATGTGGATGATCTGATCAGGAAAGACTTTTTTTTAATGAGGTTCACTCCTAAAATTTGATTGGGTGGGGATTAGTTTTTATGATAAGTCGTACAGTTCGTGTTACCCAGTACTATCTGAGTTGTGGAGGTCAAATAGGCAGTCGCTCCATGTAAAATATTGATATTTTCCCCTACTTCTTAGTTTCGGATAAAGCCATTCGCACACACGTCTTGAAAAATTCACTCTTCATCGTAGATCAATAGAGGTTTCTTGTATTTATATAAAAATATATATAAGTACCTACTAATATTTTTGTTTTCTTTTACAGCATCAGCTAAAATGCCCAAAGGCTCTTCTGGAAAAAAGTGAGTTGTGGTTGCTGGCGAAGGTAGGGAGCATAGACAAAAACCTCCAATACTGCATCGATCAAATGTATTAAGTGTTTTTACAAGATCCATTAAAAATAACAACATTGTAAATTATCCTTACAAAATTCTACAGCTTACTTTTAGATGACCATTTTATACCTTATGCTAAAAATTATATATTAACAGATTTATTAATGTCATTCATTATTATATCACAGTACTTATTGGATTAAGTAATAAATACAGTCAATATCATATTATTGCCCTACGTTATCGGCTTCTCATTAATGTATAAGTAGGTACCCTACAACTTGTTTCTGATCAAAATAAGGTATTCACTGGTATAGTTCAACGATTCATCATTACTAATGACTTGGCGACGCGACATCTCATTACACCTACTATAGGTAGGTACTTACTTAGTTCTTTGTGATATTGATATGTTTACTTTAAAATAGACAATTTAACTGGGAGCTCTAAGAAGATGGTTATGGACACCAATTCATATCAATATAAATAAACCACGAAAAATTACGAATGCCTCATGCATGGAGTCATCGCCTAATATGTACATTTATGTATTTAGGATACCTATTTTTTATCAATTTAAAATTGTATTGTTTAAGTAGGTATTTGTCACCAAGCGCTATTTTGTAATAGGAACTCTAACAAAACTACATGGCTTTCGATACATAATTAGCAGAACTATTACAAAGTCAGTATTACTTACTAGTATTGCGTCGTGACGCTAGTTTAATAGTTATCGCAATTTTTATTTGAGCACGTTTCCCGTTTAGTACCGACTTATTTAACGTGCGACTTACTAAACGTTTTCCAGTTAAAATTACAAAATAATGTAAGTAATAGGTTAGGTATTAGAAAGTTACTTCTATATTTAAAACCTAAGTCGAAGTAAAATCTCTGATAAATTTGGTTTTTAGAAGTTCGTTTTTGGCAGGTATTGCAATGTTTGTGTTGTAATGAATTGAAGCGGTGATTTTAAAACGGTCGGATACATTTTTGGAGAACCTTCGAGGCTTCCTGATTTTTTTTTACATTATCTTTTTATTGAGAAATATTAGTAGGGCATCTTATTGGCCCTACCTGTGGCTGTAACATAACTCCTGTGACATTTACGGTACATTAGCCCCTCCGATGTGACGTGAAGCCTCGGCACGATCACGTTCGACTATGTGTAGCCATGCATAAAAATAAGTATTTACCTAACATAGACAAGGTCTGTGGAAAATGTCAAGTCAAATGCTGTAGTAATGAATCGGTTAACGTCTCAAGCAAATATACGGTACCATTTTGGATTCTTAATTTAAGTACCTAATTAGTTAGTGTTAGTGAGCGATTGAAATTTTACCATCGACGAATTAAAATACATGAATTTGTATGCTTGAAACGAATTTTCACAAAAATAAGATGGGTATAGACAAGTATGTAATTTAGAAAAAAAACTTATTTTGCCTAAATATTTTTGAGTTAAAATGTATGACCATTTACTTTCTTACAACCATTATCCTTATATTTTCAAGTTTATTATACATATATGTAGCAAGACTATAGTTATCAGAATAAAAGCTGAAATTGACTTTTTATGTAGTTTCCTCGAACCTACAATCATTCCTACCAATCTACAGCAAAATATTTCAACACTGCTCATTGTATTTATTCAAAATACATAAGTTGTTTGAAACATTCATTTAAAATCATGTTATGAAAAAATAGTCCAGAAAATAATAAAGAAAAAATAAAATACAGAATATAAAAATAGTAAAGGTCTATCCACTCATTTCAAGGTCAGGTCAGGACCTCCTTTGAGCTATTTAGGTGGGGAAGTACCTGAGCATATTCTGACGTAAAAAACACTGACCCGGGAATGTGTGGATAGAGCTTTTGGTCGATAATGCACTAGTCAAGCAGGCTACAGACAAGACTGCGGAAACTTAGCTCTTAAGTACCTAAATCAGTAGTCTGCCTAATAAGATAAATAATTAACGTCAATGCTCGAAATATTATGACAAAAACTCAGTATATTTATCAAGACGAAATCTGTTCCCAATAAACCACAAAAAACAATTAATTGGTTGGTACTGACTACAAGAGAGTTACAGATTGAGCTATACCTGTAGTATGCTCATATAAAGTTCATGATTAATTGGTTGTTCTTCCAACTACGCTGATTATATTGGAGTGAGGATTGATTCGATCCCATTTAATGGTATTAATTACTCATTGTATGGTCGGTTGCCGATCGTTTCGCATGCATCGATCGACATTGGATTTATGGACCTTTATTGAGCTTTGTACGTTTAAAAAATGTTATATTACATATGTTTGTATTTACAGAGATTCGTTAATCATATTAAAACTATTTTACTATACTTTTGATTTTCTACTACCTATATTTAAATGAGATTTTAAGTAGAACAAGAACAAAATTAAAACCCATCGTGTGAGATATTATTTTACTTCATCTCGAAATCATTATAAACTGCTGCCAAAGTTAAACGCATGACCTCCAAAATAATATCGGAACATTATGTGATTTTAATCGACTTGCATTTTATCATGCGATAAAATAATGGATCGCGGTAACAACAACGGAAGATGAGGATTTTTGGAAGATAGTCAAGCATCAAAATGAGCATGGAAGACCTGTCATTCCAATAGTCCAACTTTTTTGGGTTATTTTTCCTGCTACGTTATTCAGCCTCCAAGTTACAAGGCTGAAAGACATGATGATACCGCAAAACATAATTATATAAAAATGTTGCTACAGGGCTAAAACACACGAGGCGTTACGGATAGCAAAAACATTGGACATTTTCATTAGTGAAGTAATGTCGCTTCCCCAACGCGAAGTTTCATTAAGCCCTGTAGCGCCTGAGAGTGTAATTTCCTGTGTAACGTGTAAGTTGGCACAATAAGTACAATCTTAACAATCTAAGTACATAACTTACCTAAATAATCAATGGTGTACACTCACAAACAAAAGGTAATAATAACATTCCAAAAGGGACATAGAACACACACGTCGTCAATCATACGATGCGACTGCTTTGGTCGAGCAACGTCAAATTATTCATACGAGCATCGTGGTCCCCCATCTCGATCTGTTCTTTGAGCAATTCCAGTTCTTTGATGCCTGTAGCTGTGACCTCGTATTTATGCCTTGCTAGGGACATGTAGAAGTGTATGGCGAATGCTAGGAACACAATCATGACTGGAATCAGTACGACGCAGGCAGACCATGCCGCCGTCGGACTCAGGTCATAGAACTTCACCCAGCAGAGGATAGCTATTTCTATGAGGAAGAGTATGAGCCCTAGGAGTGTGGAGAAGGCCCAGGCTATCTCTATATACCAGTGGAGACGTTCGTGCGGTGATTCGTGGACCAGGGATATGCTGTGGAGGTTTCCGATAGCTTCGATGTTCGGCAGGATACATGTGCTTATCATGAGCGCTAGCATGTGAACAGCTACTAATAAAGTTGTACACACAGTGAACGCTACTAGCATTTCAGTAGGCACTTTTGTGTTTTCAGGCGGATTTAGTTGCACCTCCACCATCGCTACCTGTTGACAACGGTGACTCGTTAGATTCGATATCGATATTAAACTGTTATCTTGATAATTATGTTGATCTAGTCTGCGATAAGAAACCTTATATTCATTAATTAATTTGAATACGGCTTTAATCCCTATTTTAATTGAGCTATCATTAGGTACTTCAAAGTTTGAACTTACATTAACGGGTAACCTACAAAACGGGTTTCTTGGTAATAACTAGCTGTTATCCACGGTTTCATTTATAGCCTAGGGAAACTAGTACAGGCAACCGGTTAAAAAGTACCTGCCCTATTAGGTTAATCCAGTTCGTTCTCCGTATTCACAAACGCGACGATTGGATTTCGATTCGACAAGTTGTACCTATGTCGTAGGTATCTTATTTTGGCATAAGGAAAGTGAGGAAGATAGACATACGACTTTCCGAATGGAAGCATTTCTGTATATGAAGGGAAGAAGTTCTACGTGTATGCCCAGTTCCAGTATCCAAATTCGTACAAATTAATATCGAAACTCATAAATTTCATTGTTTTGTCCCTTTATCAGGCAGCAACAGAGTAATAAATTCAACGCGATATTGCATAGTGATGCAATGGTGGCATAGGCAACTTTTTATCCCGGAGAAATGTACGGTTTCTGTGGCGAAGACTACAGGAGTGAAGCCGCGAGTAACACCCAAGGTTTGTTCCAATAGTATCTGATCAAACGATCAGAAAAAGTATCTGAGGATGCCAATTACTACTTGAAAGTGGAAGCGCCAGGGTAGTCCGCGAAACTCAAATTTTCTTACGATTTTTGCAATTTGCCGGTCAGCGTCAGGCTTTATGTTGAACAAACTATGATTTGTGGCCGTGATACGCATGTATTCACTGAACTAAATTCATCAATACAAAAAAAAAGGGGTAAAGGGGTTGTTAGTGCGTTATTGCGTGAGAACTTCACTTGAACAAGAGTTGATTAGTTCACACTTTCATAAAATAATTTTGGAACAGATCACAGTTTATAATATGAGTTTGACGTACCATAGCGAATCCGGAGAGCAGCGCAGAAGTCTTGCTGGAGGCTTTGAGCTTGGCTCGGCTGAGCTGAAGCTTTCTCCATGACAAGTAGGCTGGCGTGTGGAGGCCATCGGCCGACTGAATCGGAGTCTCACCCGACATCACGCACTTGTGCTGCTGCCGATATCAGAATATGTTAACATTTAAACCTCAGCCGATTAATCCAACACCTTGTTATATTGTAAGACTGATTTGGGCCTCTGTCCCACCGCCGGAGAGGAAGCGACTAGCTATGACCTATTTTCTAGGTCAAGAAACGTATCAAATATTGTAAGACTCAGACTCCACCAAAACGGATCTCCGCATTGGTTGAGACCGGGCTTAAGTCACATCAAAAGGGATACAATACAATATTAATAGTTAATCGCAGACTGTTCACACAGCCGGCGAGAACTATGTCAAACAAATAACTCATTTTTAGTTGCTAGCTCTGCTCGCTTATCGCCGGTAGTGGGACCATGAACCGTGTTATTGTTTTTTTTTTTAATGGGAAACTCATGTTTTAGCTATGGAAGCATCGTGGGGACATGAAATGGTATTCACATGTAAATAATAATATTAATTTGAAATTCGTTATTTTTTTAAATGACCGTAGCCAGTGATTTCCGCTGGAAGTCACAAAATAGGGTACTTATCAGTTTATATATAAAACAGGAATATTATAAAACACAACAACTGCACATCAAATACGGATAAAATAAATTAATTTTTTTTAAGACAATTTTATAAAAACAAGTTTGGTTATTTACAAATAAATACATGAAACAAAAACATGTAAACAATAAATGATAGAATAATTTAATCGCGATTTTCGCTAGCAACTGATTAATGAGACAAAAAAAAAACAATGAAAACCCATGGTACCACCATAACAAAAACCATAGTAGGAAACCCCACCTGCTATGAACAAATTAAAGGACAGTTATACAGTTTACGTTAAGGAAGTGAATATACTATTGTCGACACAGAATCGGATTGAGACAGAAACAGCCAATAAGTTCGAATAAATAAGAGTGTCCATGGAATTTATTATATCCATTGCCCGTTCTTCTCCATATAGAACGGGTAACTACAGTACTTTCACAGTTATTTTGCCTTATGGCTGGGACTTCCTCTTCATTTTATTTTTGTATTTGCAATTTGGCAATACAAAAGTGGCAGGCACTTTTGACTTGTCAAATTGCAAATACAAAAAAACTGGCGTACTTGGAATAAACGCTTTGATTTTGAATAGACGCGGTGTCGAGTCGCGTCGTCTGAACCGAACTGGTCTTTTATGACACAGACATGATTCCTGACCAGTTCCGTGTCCATAAATGTGGTCAGTCCTTAAGTGGACAAAGTAGGTACTACTCTGTCAATAAAGTACCGGGAAACAAAAAAAAAAAAAAACGATCAATAATACACAAAATGTTAGTTATTTATCGTTATTTTATCGCCTTCAAAGTATGCTATTTCAGAAACGATACACAACTTACGCCAACGAATAATCCAATGTCCAATCATCAAAACACTTTTTAAACGCTTTTTCCGGAATTGAGTTCAGTTCGCGCCGCGAATTCTCCTTTATGTTTTCTACCGAATGAAAACGGGTGCCACGAAGTGGTAATTTGAGTTTAGGAAAAAGAAAGAAGTCGGCTGGAGTAATATCTGGTGATTATTGTGGATGCTCGATGGTATTTGTTGAGTTTTTGGTCAAAAATTCGTTCACTATGATGGCCTTGTGCGAAGGCGCATTTTCGTGGTGCGAAATTCAAGAATATTCTTTCCATAAATCTGGCCTTTTTCATCGAATTTGCTCTCTTAAACACCGCATATCGCTTAAATAATATTCTTTATTTACTGTTTGACCTTCCGGCAAGAATTCCGAGTGCACAACACCGCGTACTCTTTGACACCGCGATAGTCAAAGAAAACGGTCGACAAACGGTTTAACTTTTGATCGACTGGCGGTGTTTTTTTCGGTTTCGGTTCAGTTGGAAGGCGCCACTCCGAAGCTTGTTGACAAGTTTGCATGTCAAACTCGTAAACCCACGTCTCGTCACCAGTAAAAATGCGTTTCATTAATTTTGGGTCGGAATTGACTCGTTCTACGAGTAGCATGTCCTCAGCGACTCTTATGCGATTGAGTTTTTGGAGAAAATTTAGGTCTTTTGGGACTAGCCGAGCGGCAACATGTTTCATACCCAAGTGATTATTTAAAATGGTACGGATCGACTCATGAGACAGAAAGTTCAGCGGCTATCGCTCTCAAACTTGAATGAGGATTTTCAGTCACTATTTCCTTCACTTTTGCGATTTTAACTTCAGTTGAAGACGTTGATGGCCTACCAGAGCGAGGCAAATCTTTCTTCACATCTCGACCCCTTTTGAACGCTTATTACCACTCATAAGCACGTGTTTTTGATAAAGTCGATCCACCGCAAGCCTTCTGCAACATTTTCAGGGACTCCGATCACGAAATTCCATTGGCGATGCAAAATTTAACACACACACACTAAATAGGATCTAACTAAAAACAGCACTGTATTTTATCTAAATAACAGATGAAACTTAAACTCCGCGCCAAAATGAAAAACAGTTGTGCCAATCTAACAAAAAATAATAATTTGGGACCATAAACAAATCATCCACTCCCGATACTTTTTTGACTGAATGTATAAAAAGACTTAGAAGCTTGGAGAAACAAGGCTCTGGTGTCATCTAGGGAAATTTCTGATCCATCATTGTCCTACTACGTAAGAGACAGCCGTAAAGCACAAATAGGATAGCGTAATCCCGTTTCGGACAGGGACAGTAATGTTGTTGGTTCTGAAAGATGACCCTAGGAATAATTATTATGCAATAAGAATTATGTTCCCGAATGAGATGTAAACTACCAATCACTCTAAAAGTAACGCCAAAATATTGATTGTTAGGTTGATGATTAGCCAAAAAATACCTTACCACAGTCCCACTAATAAAATAGTAAAACTAAAGAGGCACCATACTCTAGAAAAAGCTTCTAATATAAACATTTACCTCAAATAGCAACACACGCAACCCCTATATAGGCCAGCGCCGGCGCACGACTGGCGAAACGCGGCTTAGCCGCCAAAAGATATAAACCTTATTCTCGTTGAAATATAGTCGAGAATAATAAACTTAACTGCGTGCCGTAATCCGCTTCCATGCTCTCAGGGTTACTTGTATTTTTACTATATTCAAACAAACACAAGGTTGATATTTCTTTGGCAGTTAAAGCCGCGTATAGCCAATTTTACGTCGGCCCAAACTTACTACTATGCTATTGGATTTGTGGCTATGACACATTACGCTTCGTAAATAGGAAGTCAATTAATGACTGCCGGTACCGAGTAGAAAAAAATTGGTCTTTACCTCTTCTAAAGACCAATTTATGTGTGCCTCAAAATCCTTTTTCAACCAAATTGATCAAGAATGTCAAATCTATTAAATGGTACACTGCATAGTAATAAGTTTATTGACTAATTTATGTGAAAATCAATTAGGATTTTAAAATTCCATTAATTGTTATTTAGAAAGCAGCTCCACCAAGCCTTAATTACAGTCATGATTTTATCCATATATCACATCAATCAATTAATTATAAATAAAATATGTTTTAAATTACACTACTACACAAAAAAAAGAATGTTATGTTTGTGAGTTTTTTTATTTAAGAGAAGGGTTTCCAATAACTGAGTTTGAAAAAAGAAATATCTCGCTTATAGTGTATTCAGCTGCATCCAAAACCGGATTAGGCTGGAAGCCGACCCTAACATAGGGAAAAGGCTAAGCAGATGATGGCGAATGTATGAGATTGAGGTTCAAAGATGAGCCCTCAATCACAATGTATTATTACAATAATCGGTACAGACCAATGTGACATGTATTGGTCTATACCGATTGCCAGAATAATGTGATGGTTGGATTACACATTATAGTATGTTTATTTTTTGATAAGGCTTTGAATGGCATTGAGATAAAAAAAAATCTGTACCACAGGCCAATCAGTTCCTGTCCTTGATAATAATACATATTATCTGGACAACTTTCACAATTTGGAGAATGTATGTGTATTTTTCCTCACTGTTCTTATGATGTTAACAAACATGGTACGACCATTTTAAGTTTACACATCAATTACATTGTTTAAGTAAGATAGGACCGCAGTGTTTTTTTAAAGAAACATGTCTGGTATGAATCCCATCCAAAATTACTTTGAATTAACTGGGTGAAATATGGAATTCCTATAATAAACATTGACAGATTATAGGCATGCAAAAGTTGACCATATTCCCATGAAATAATCCAACCATTGAATGGAACACATAATTTTCTCAAAATCGCCATTTTTGTTGACCAAAACGAAACAAGTTAAGGAAAATACTCTTTAGGATATTCAACCGAGTATGTGATATATGGATTTTTCTACAAAACCAATGCATAACTGAAGCCCTGATACCAATAACAACCATAGTCAACTCACTCTTGTTAGATAATAATAAGTAGTACGATCTTCTTCTGTGTGTCAGAAAACTGATCAAAATGCTCGCTAAATACCTGTCATCCACACCTTGTGGAACAAAATAGAAAAAAAAACAGTCAATTTAAAACACAAACTTGAATACTGCATGCAAGTATAATATTTAAAATAATATATAAGCTAAATAAAGGTTAGAAGATTTTAATAAATGAATGAATGATTCTTTTGATGTTTCAAATACATAATTTTACGAGTTTATGTTGATAATAACAAGTAACAGTAAGTTCAAAAATATATGCAAAATCAATATAGTTTTGCTTCATTATAGCTTTTTTTTAAGCTTTAAGAATAAAATAAAATGTAGGTAACACAGATAGGATATAAGTATAAATACATATTAAGCTTGCAAATGTGGAATATCTTTAAATCAATTTAATACACAATACAATTTTAACCTTTAAATAATTCACATGAATCTATGAACCACAATGTTGAAAATCCAATTGCAACTGTGTAGCACTATGAATATATTAAGCACAAATGAAATCACTAAGTAATCACTTTGTTAAATCATTTAATAAATGAGCATTATTAGATATACTAACTAAACGCGCGTGTGAAGTGCGCCGCACGACCACACGACTGATATTCCAACAGAACATCTACTAGTAAACAGTTATTATAGTTGTCATTTGCAATCAAATCATAATGTCGAAACAAAACAAAATGTAGCACTACATGCAACTAAAGTTATATCATACCTTGCTTAACTTTGGACACCAGTTATTAGAGGAACCGTATTGACCGCCTGGCAATGCAGAGTGGTAATTATTTCCAGCTGCTGTACTGGCTGACCAAACCGACATACCGAAATTATTTGCACGATAGTCCTTCGAATTCAGTCGACGAGGTCAATCTGGGCTTCTATGCCTTTATTCCATGTAGTTAAGGAGTTACTTTATGGATCATTACATTTTTCACTAATCTGAACGCAAAAAATAACGCATAAAAGGTATAAAAGCTTTATAATATTTATTTTTTGTTTTACAAAAAAATTACAGCTATTCCATCTCCACAAAAACCGTAAACGTCATTTACAAAATGTCAATGATGACATGACATGACAGCATCCCGTGATTGTCAAATTTCGACATTTGGTTATTTCCTAGGGATTGATATTCTCGCAACTGTGCTCAAAATAATGAAAAATTACAATTATTTCATTTTTATTGAATTTGTGGCTTATCTTCTGAATCAAATTAAATTAAGTTTCATCTTTTTTTGATTTGCAAAATGGTTTAATATAAAAAAAAAACACTATTCAATGTATAACAAGGTGATATAGCTAGTATGGCAATATTCTGTCACTAATGTTGACTAATGTATAGCTTCGTCTCAGTCTGATACGTGTCGATAGAGGGAAACAGCATCATATAATAGAAAAGATGCTATAATAACCAACATGGAACACGCTTCGCTTGTAGAGATGGAGAAAAAATCGAGTTCATTTTGTAACGGTACTGCGTCTATACGGGAGTGTCCATGAAAAGTCGGGCAAACAGGCTAGCGAGAATGATAAGCAAGTGACAAGTGGACGATTTGTTCGTGTAGTGGATAATGTAGGTCGATTAGTAATTTGTTTTGGCTATTGTGGATTGAGGAATCACCAGTCAAGTGTCGCGTGTGTCTAAAAAATTTATGCTGAACTCAGTATTGTTACCGTTGGTTAAGTGGTTTCCCTCTGTGTCACGATGGCCGAGGCTGCAGGTGCCGCGAGCAGTAATCCCAACGCGGAGATCATTCGTGGTCAGGTGTTCGAAGTGGGGCCAAGATACACTAATCTACAATACATCGGCGAAGGCGCCTACGGCATGGTTGTGTAAGTACAGATTGAATTACATTAAAATCACTGAAGCTTGTGGCTTTATCAAGTGTTACATTGCACCAAGCTACGATAACTTTTTATCTAATGTAAAAGTACAGTTTGTTTTTGTTTCAGTAAAAGTAAACTTTGTAGATTGACAGCAGGTACATATTTCTCTAATCTTGTTGTGTGAAAACTTTACATCAATGTTTTATACATTATAGTAAAATTTTGCTGTACAATATGTTATCAGGATGGTCTAAAACCTCAGTTTGATACCTTTCCTTTAACTTCTTGCTGGTTCAAACATTAGTTCAGACTTGATGTTTATTTCTAAGCAAACAAACAATGCAGAAGTTCAGTTAGAGCTACTGATAAATTAATTATTGTACAAATTGTGTGAACCTCTGCAGGCACAGGTGTTTCTAGGCACGTTTCTACAGATCATAAATAATTTATATTTTCATTGAAGTTTTTATAAAGAAAATACTTTTCATTAGAACTATCCAATATAATAAAATTAATAATGGAACATTAATTTATGTTTATGTTACTCAAGTGTGTGGCATTATTGATTAACGTGAAGTGAATTTTGTATGATACCACAAATATCTTTCAAATTGATATGACCCTGAAGAAGTTACAGTTACAGTTTATAATAACTATTATTTTGTTTAAACAAATCCCTTGAAAGCAGCGATAAAAGCCTGTAAATTCATTTGATTCATAGATAGAAACGATTTTGATGAAAGTTGCAATATAGGGGTTTTCAGGGGCAAAAATCGATGTGGCTAGGTCTCTTGTCTGGGAAAATTCGTTTTTTCTATTTTCACCCGAGCGGAACTTGGTATACCAGGTCATGGACATAGTACTAGGCACACCTCTTTGGGTGTCATACTACTAATACGACAATGATAATCTTGCAAACCATAAAAGATGATATTGTAGATATGGGGGAAAAACCATAAACATAGGTTACCGCTTAACATATGAGGAAATGTTACTTGAGAACAGGTTTGTAGAGTTCAAGAGTGTGACCTATATTGTATGTTATATTATTGAAAATACTGAATAATCAAATAATTTGTTTTGCTGACTTTGTTTTGTCTAATAGTGTGTGAACTCTCATACAATAATTTCTGTGCAATACTTAGGACAGAATTATTAACATGAGCAACACAAATGTAGCAAAACTGCATATTGATAAAAATTGGTACCGACTTGAAGAATTGCTAAGAATTGATACTAGAAAGATTGCACACCATAAATCAGGCTGTCACATGATGCTGTAGAACATATGGCCATATTTAATGACATGCCATCATAAATGAATAGAACCTACAACACCTCATTTGTCCAATAAATAATATCAGCGATTGAAGTCTGAGTCTGAGTGACTGGACAGAGACGTCTCAGGGCTATGAAATATCTTCTATCACACCAAACAGTAGAAGCATAGAAACGAGGTTCTTATGCTTCATGTATGATACAGGTGTGTGCCAAAACATTTAATATGCTAAAGCCACCAGAACACAGTGGCAGTCCACAACTACGAAAAAGCGACCCGCAACTCGATTACAGAATCACGAACTCGAAACGTGCGTGGCCCGTTTCCGTGGGATACTTAGATTGCTAGCCGACCTTGGCTTATCTTTGGGGACAATTCAGGGTCGCTATTGTGAGTTATAATAAGCTCACGAGTTCTTTGACGGGATATAAAACAAAAATGTGGGCCTAAATCATCAGCATAGCATAGTCAGCAAGCTAGAGTGGTGGTGCGCTCGCTATGTTACCGAAAGACTGGCCGTTGGACTAGATGGACAAGTAAAGGCAGGATGCATTAGATGGACCGTCAACCTGAAGAAGGAAATACAGCGGCCACAAACTCGAGGCGAATATAATACAGTGAGTAGGGTAATAAAGCGCTTCTTGGGAGCGGCCTGTGTCCAGCAGACATACGCATTTCGAATGACGCTATGGACTTGAATCCATGAGTAATTGATTTGAAAATTTGACCTTGTCCCGATGCGATCATGACCTTCGAATAACGTCCCGACATGTTTTGGAATTCCCAAGGTCACAATGCAAAACAAATGACAGCAGCACCTCGTCCATTGCTCATGTCTAGTTTGGGTGGACAATTAGCTACAACTTAACTTCTAAAGGCTACATAAATTAAACTAATAAAGTAACACTTGAGCAGATTAAAAGTATCAAGTAACGCATCAAACTAAACAACAACACCAGTGTATAAAACGCCGAAACTCTGCCGGCTACACAAAGTCTGTAAACCAGTCAATCCGATAAGGATACATTTACGAATAGTGCTAATCTCAGGTTCGGTTTGACCTTGCGTTTAGCCCCGTTACCCACATACCAACGTGTAAACAAGAGCTCCACAGTTTTACACCTTTACGAGTCATTATTAATATTATTTGATAAGATTAGTCTGTTTGGTATGTCGAGTGAATATTATGATAATGTGTTGGTTCAGTTTCAATGTTCGTGTACCTATCTATCTGTTAACTGATGTCATTTTTCACATCTGTGTTTATTTTGATGATTATGTGTCAAAACGTGGAACTATAAAAGCAGGCATTCACGGTAGTAGCTTGAGTACATTGAAGTAATACAATACTCAATACTGTGAGATAGATCACGTGAAGAAAATAGTCACTGCAGAGTCATTTCGTACATGCGGAAATTTGCGGCAAATACCGCAGGAACTCGCATTCTTATTGTTCGCAAGAGTGTCGAAAAATGTTGCCAAAAGTATTTCGACATGCTCTGCGGCAAAACCCTTAATTCTAGGGACATTTTGGATTTGCTTCTAAACCGACTGAAATCTGTGGAGTTACGAAATTTTACCCGCAAAAGCGTAAAACTATGTGCTGACATAAACCCCCAGGTAAAATAAACTTTTGAAAGAATTAAAAAGTTGGTTTAGGTCAGGTTGGATCTTTCTACAACTTTAGTACCTACCACACCCCTGCAAATGCTATGATAAATCGATATCTGATAAAAGATACAAGTACCAACAACAGCAACATAATTCCTTTAGCTTTATCTTTGTCAGCTATCTTAGTTTTGTTCAAAATAGCTCAGATTTCAGTCTCAAGGTTCCCATTCCAATTATTTATAGACAGTCGAACGGGGTAAGTCGGATGTTGTGAATTACTAGGTAACCTAGACAATATTTTTGCGGATTCTGCTTCGTCAGCAATATCGAGCTGCTAGTATTTTGGGTTCTAATCGACAACACTATCAAACATTTCGGCTGTCAGGCTACAAACCACGATTGTTTGTGGAATAAATTTTAAAGCGTTAGAACTGGTATAGAATCTGAAAGTGGACCAAAATTGATCTGTTTTCAAGAGATTGGATTGGCTGCCGTTATTTCCGCCAACCAATCATGAGATTTGACATTAGATTCAAAGACTATACGGATTTCCGAAACCGTGTCGGCAAAATATTCAATTACGTAAACAGATTCATTATTATTTCGAACATGCGTTTTCCAGCAGTTGGTTTCTCGTCCGTATACAATTAGACTAACGTAACCAAAATAGTTTGAAAGTCATTTTATGAAGCGTCATAGGTTTTGGTTGCATGAAACATCAGTAATTCAAAAGTTGTCTGTTAGGGTTATGTTCCCGTGACCAGGCTGCACCTAATAGTGTTCCTATGGTGGGGACTATAGAAACATCACTAAGTGCATTCCGGTCACGTATCTGCTCACTCGGTTCACTACAATAATCATCTCCTACTAACGAATTCTATTGTTTGCTATGGTGCTATTTAATTTCAAGTAAGGCCGCCATATTAATAATCTATGTACTTAGAGCCAGACAGACATCATATTTATTCCTTTTTTAATTTATGAACGGAGAACCTTGAACCTCCTTTTCCCAAGAGAACAAGCTGGAATCTTTTTTAAATCCTACTTATTCATATTTTCTCTGCGCATAAAGTTTCTATTTCTATAAAAAAAAGGAAATAACTCCCTTGGTCTGTGTTACCGCACCTATCGGTCACTGACTCCTTTTAGCGATTGTACGGGGAATACATAATAAGTAAAGTAGTAAAACGCCTTTGTTTACTGTTGATAAGTGGCTTTTTAATTAATATTTAGAGTCACTTAGAATTTTGTGGTTAAAAATGTTCTCTGCCTCGAAGACAAAGACGATTTCTTAGAAACTACGCCGAAGGAGTTTTCCCAAAGTACTACAAAGGTATGCAAAGGTATGGCTTTTTAAGGGTCGGTCCCGCAAAAAGCATTGTTGCTAGGTTAATCATTTTAAGGTTTGCCTGGCTTTAGCATTGTTCTCTGTAGACGGCATGTTGAGCTATCTTACTCGTCTCATCGTGGCTTCTCGGCAAAACATTTGGTCATGAAAAGAAAATCGTTGTCAACAACTCTGTCTCTTGTTCTTTAATTTTTTTCGTAAAATCTGTTATATATTCCGTTGTATAATGATTCTCTGTACGAATATATCGTCGGTCCTTGTTATCAGGATCTAGTCTTACAAAATTAAGCTGCCTAGTAACAAATTCGCGCATTGAATAAACTTCAGGCGTTCATGAAGTCGCTAGGTATTTCAAAGGCTTTAAGCAATTACTTCTGCCGTAAATTTTATTGCTTCAGTACCGAATTAGGCTTAAGTTCTCAATGTTACGTCTTCATCATTTTAATGTTAAAAGACTGGTTTTTCCATTATTGTATAAAATGACGAATACTTGGTTACTTTATCAAGAAATCAAGTGCAGTTGATCTACACTGCATAAATAATGATAGATTGTAACTCACGTGTGACGTGTTGTCGTGTTCTGTACGCCATTTTCTGCGCGGGTTTTTACCTAAGGGTTAGAATTTCTTGCCACGCTGTCGCATGCCAGTACACACATCGTAGTCTAACGCTAAGCTTAAATAATGGCTATTGTTCAAGCTGTCGTCGTCAAAAACCAAACCTAAAATTTCTTGTCATTCTCTAGTGTCGTGTGTAGTCACTGTGGTGTAATAAGAACGAAATAGTTCAGCGATTCCCAGAAGTTAGAACAAACTTGGATCTTCTAATGTCGTCGCCCACCTTTTGATAGCTTTCGGCTGGTAAACAAACTCGGAGCATAAACTTACATTACTTTTCTTTCAAACTTCGCCCGTATTTTGAAACAGTAATTGAGTTCGGTGCACTTTTTAAGGACGAAGTGGCTTAATTTATTTCGTCTATCTTGTTCGCGCCAATCCTTTTATACACAAGTTTCATGGCCATTCTTGTCTCTGAACTTTGTATTTGCTTTGTTGTTTTCTCAACTGTATTGTATAACTTGATGAATAAACAGCGAGAACCTTTCTGAAAGCCTTGTAGCTTGCACAAGACTTTAGAAAGTATCAATGGCGGATAGGAGAAGAAAATGTCGGAATTACGTTTTCATTTAATTCAGTTTACAAAGGGAAAGCAATTCGGCACGTTGTAATTAAGAGTGATACTGTGTTGTTTTGTACTGTGCTGTCGTCTGATGAATAATTAAATTGTTGCATTTGGTGAGACGTGTCCCATCTCGCCGAGCTCACATGAGTTAATTCCACGACGCTACTCCTATCGTTGGCCAGTTTAAAGGCAAGCTCAGTCCCACATAATGCTAAACGAGGCATGAACTCTTCTAATTAATTTCTCACTCCGTTAGCTCTGGTGGCTTATGATTAAGTCGTAGTGAACTCGTGATTATTCTGCCATACAATGGTAGCCGATAGCTGATCTTCAATAATTGATTATTTTTCATTAATGTTGATATAGCTGTACCTTTTGGCGCGTGGTCATATTGGACACTGACGCAGCCATCTATCTTCTTTTTTGAATAAATTTCACAAATGCGACCATGGAGTTTCTTGCTAGTTCTTCTCCATAGAAAACTGCGCTTTTGAACGAGCGACTTGGGATCAAATTATGGGTCGGTTGGCTGTGTAATTAAAACTGCTTATTACTAGGGTAGGTGGCTGTTATATTTTGATTAATAGGGTTGCAAGTATCATAGTGATTTAATATGGTGGATTCTAGAAAAAACTCGGTATTTTTAGCTAACTGTATTATATTCCTAGCAATATTAGTTACGTCGATTTCATTGATGAGAATTAAGCGTGCGTGGGTGTATCCGGATTCCATAATATCGTATTATATTGACCTATTGACCACTTATTACATAATTATTGAGTCAGTTTAGAAAGCAGTCTCATGAGTTCATGACATACCTACTCAGTTATTAAAACTACATCGTTCTCTTTATGTTTCATTACCAGAGATCGGAATAGGTAGATTATATTTGCCTTAACTTCAAGGAAGTAAGTAACATGTAGATAATAAATCCGTATACAATCCCGGAATGATTTTTAAGTTTCGAATTAAAAAAAAAAAATTGAGGGTGGTATTATCCACATATTACTTACTTCCTTGAAATTTAGGCAAATGTACTCTGCCTATTCCGATCTCTGCTCATTACTTAGAGGAAAATGCGAAATAAATCGAATTTGCTAAGAAAAGCATGGTGGAATAACTTCTTTCTTTACATGTTCCTTGAATACATTAAATAAAACTTGGTTTCACTGAATGTCGCATCGTCGGTAATATCTAGAAATAATACCTAAGCCAAATTATATATCTAAGCCAACTTTTCTTAGAACTATCGCTTCTAAGGGATAACCTTGTATATTTATAATTAGAAAAAGTCTCCAATCATGCAGAAAAAGAGAAGTATTAAGCGCCGGACATCATCAATCAGTCTTACTTTACCCATCTGTAATTTCGCTGTATGCATTTTAAATTAAACAGGGGCAAAATAATTAAAAGGCACAACAAAATGACACCCAATTATCGGCAGGACATGCAAAATCAAAGGGACCACAAATGATTGAGCTATGTTCGAAACGTGGATTATTTAACGCTGTGCCTGAAATTGTGGTTAAAATCGTCAGCTAGGGATCGGTAGAACACTACCTAATAAGGGTTAACAGGTGAGGGCAAACGATAGATCGTTTGACCTGTCCTTACCCAGCACTTGTCTCGAAGACACCTCGCTCAATATTTCATTAGCTGGTTGGGTCGACCGAATTTTTCTCAGTGATTTGGACGTATATGAATAAAACATTCAATATGACAAACATGACGAGTCCGCAGCTCGTTCCTCATACTGATATGAGGCATCCATAGACAATTTCTGTCGCCGTTTACCTCAATCATTAGTAACTTTTTACAGCGATCTGTACAATAAATTGGCCTTAATTATACTAAGCGCGGAATGTTTGCGTCCTCCTTGCTGTGAACGCTAATGTCC
Source organism: Standfussiana lucernea (assembly GCA_964057025.1). NCBI lineage: Eukaryota > Metazoa > Arthropoda > Insecta > Lepidoptera > Noctuidae > Standfussiana > Standfussiana lucernea. Next base: position 13,885,647 of record OZ059791.1, on the reverse strand, counting down.
GCCATTGGAACACTGATGACTGGTTATTAAGCCTATGAAAGGTTTTGCGCCGAGACCGTCTTTTGTTTTCCATGAAATTGATGTCTGGAATCCAGGCTAGGGAACGAGTGACATTTAATTAATTACCAGTACAGCTTCATGGGATGTTTTGATAGCTACGGTTACGCATGAATGATGTAACCAAGGTTTTGTAACAATATTTTAATTTAAAGAGTGTCCATGGAGTTGCTAGTCCATTCTTTTCCATAGAGATCTACGCTTCGGAATGGGCAACTACAGTCCAGTTATTATGCATTGTGTCTGTACTGTAGCTTCATCTTTTTTGTTTTTATCAATTCAAAAGTGTTCACTGGAGTCTTTGAAATAAATTCTTTGAGTTTTTTGTATAACGAGGTCGTCTTTACTAACTGTGTAAAGGGCCCTACAGACTCACGCCGTGAATGTGATTGGTTTCTCGCCATCTCGATCTCATTGAGACCAAGTCTCGACGAGCCTTCTCGCCGAGACTTCTCACGTGAGTCTGTAGGGCGTATAACAGTTATTGCGTGGGCGCAGACACTAGTGACAGTATTTAGGGACCGGTGCGCACGGGTACCGTTTACGGAAGTCGTGTCGTGCGTTTGGCCGTAATACTGTGACTCATGCTGATTGTACAGACGAATGATATCAGTCTAGCTCGTTTAAATGTTTGGATGGATGTAGGTGATGTAATGATCGAGGTTAATATACACTCCTTTTCAAAAAAAATAATGGGGGTTTTTGATTTTTCTACGTCATTGGTAATCATTTAGTTCTAAACAGGTTTTAATAGCCAAACTATGTTCCTGGCACTTAGTGAATAGTCTGGGTATGAAAAAAAGTTAATCCCAAATTCGAAACTTTTGTTTTTAAAAATAATGCAGTTGAAACCGTTTACGACGACATCATTTAGAATAAAATACCGGTTATATTGACCAAAATCATAGGTACAAAATAGTTTGTACCTCGAAAACATCACCGGTTGTTACGACTTTCGGTTTTTACGACCAAATATGAGTAGTCCCTTCGATGTCGTTATAACGGATTTTCACTGTAATCCCTTTTTCAGTTTGTGACTTTTTACTTACTTTTCGCGGGTTTGCAGTTAAAGGTAAGGAGGCAACTAAAACTAACTTCTCGTTATTTTTAGTAGTATAATTTATGTTTGTCGCATAATCCTGCCTTATTGTGACTTAAAACAGACATCTCTATGTCGATTGTAATGGCAGAAAAAGCAATAAGAGCTAGTAAAATTATAGCGCTGCTGGAAGAGGGATGTAGCCAATGTTACTTCTCACAGCGGTTAAACGTGAGTCGTTCAACCGTCCAAAGAACCTGGACGCGATATGAGACAGGTTTCGTTCAGAGAAGGCAAGGTTCTGGGAGAAAAAGTTGCACACAATCACGAGACGACCGCTTTTTAGTCGCTGAGGAACCGCAAATGCAGTTACATAGACCTCAAAAGACACCTTGAAGAGGTATGAGGAGCACACCTTAGCCTATGGACAGTGAGGAGGAGGCTTTTAGCGGCTGATATACGCAGTCGACGGCCAGCGCGGGCCCCAGGTTACTCCGTGAGCTCCGGTTTGCTCGATTGAGAATCGAATTTGTCTGCATGGTGAGGACCGACGTCGGCGAGTATTACGATGGGGGGGAGGGGGGAATGTAGCTTAGCAAATAAGGTCTGGTGATGCTTTTTTAGAAGAATAGTTATGAACTTAATCTATGTTAATTTGCCAACCTGTAATAGAAAAAATAACGCTAGATAATAAGGATAATAAGATTGAATGACAATCTTAAAGTTTTAGTTTCTAAATTTCGTTCGCTACATTATTGACGTCACGAGAAAAACCCACTTTAAGTACAAGGAAAACATATCCTAAAATACTATTTATTTCTATGGTTTTTCTATTATCATCAACATTCATAACTTACTGTGACCATTACCGAATAATAACTCAAAGAGGATTAACGCTATTATTTCCAATATTTTTGCCATAAAACCTTTTCTCCGGGATACAATTTTCCCTTTCCTGATAACTTCAATCTCGTGTCAATATGTTGGTTGTCTAATTTGGCAGTTACATATATTTATCGCGGATCTTCGGTGGTTAGGCGCTATTCAATTTTCCTGTTACCAGTTTGCTGTACAGTCGTTTAACATTTATTTTACCTCTGATTTGGCATCACTGAAAACCACGATGACCTTTATTGTCGTGAGTATAAGGTCGATGTTAGGCGTGCTTCCGCTGACAAGTCTGTCAAGATGTCATCATCTTCATCTGCCTAGCCTTTTCCCAACTATCTTGGGGTCGCTTCCAGTCTAACCTGAAGCAGCTGAATAGTACAGTGTTTTACATGGAGCGACTTTCTGGTCTCACCCACAACCCAGTTCCTGGTACGGGTAATACGATACCTCTTGGTCATAGTATGATCTTTATTTTCGTTGTGATAAGGTTGTTGTTTGGTTGCAGCTATCAGAGGTGAACTTACTGTGTAAGGACTGTACGGAATTACGGATGTCAGTTACGTGCTTAAACCGCAATCGTCTGTGACGGCCATTGTTTATGAATATTGTTTGTTCGATGATTCATCCTTTATTTTTTTCGTCTAGTCTTGTAGCTGGAACGCGGGTGTTTAGTCTGAGTGTGGATTCGGAATTTGGGGATAGTGGTTTCCGTATCCCACTAATACCCGTGCCCTTGGTGTAAAGTGACATAATATCCTTCTTTGTGGTTCACAATTACACGCAAAACTTTGGTTGTTACCCACGAGTAGCGTTTGTTTTCTTTCGTTGTTTTTATTTGCTAGTTTCTTAGCACCATTTTCCCGAAATACAAATCTCGCCTAAATCCGGCCACGTGTAAGTTGTATGAATCAACTTCAACAATTATAGTGTGTTTGCCTCCTTTATTAAATGCCCAACGTACCCAAAATATCCTCTCCGGGTTTTACCATACGATAAAAAAGATTAAGACGGAATTAATAAGATTTTCCCGTGTGCAAATCCTCACATATATTAAACACGTTAAATAAGAAAAACAGAGGCATGAAAATATAAAGCGAAATAAACAGGTAATTGGGACCGTTTTATTGTGTTCCTTTATTAAGCTAAACAAGGATATACGTAAACAAATATTAATTTATCAAGGAGTATTAAATAATGTCGTCCCAATATGTTGGGACACACGTGCTTGTAAGTAAAATTACGCGGGTTTACCAACTGGGACCCGACAAGGGTCTGATGCGGGTCTTACGTACAAACACGGAGATAGCAATACATCATTAATTCATTAATTACCGTTAGATTCATGGTAGACTTTAGTTTATTAAGTTATGTTTAGTTTGGGGTATGATACAGGTATGTTCTGAATATCAAAGCTCTAGCTTGATTGGAAGTATGTAGATGTATGATTGATGAGGATGACCTTACTTGTTAGTCATCAGAGGGTTAGACTTTTCCATCTAGACGTATTCAATTCTGTCTGTATCGTGTGGTCAGTGCCTAACCTGGTGTCCAGAGTTTTTATGCCGCCCATGGGCCTCTGACTTGGCTTTACATGCCGTCGAGAAATATCTCTCAGGCATGCTGGTTTCGACGTATTCAATTTGAAGTATTGCTTTTGGGTTACCCTTAGGTATTCCAAAAAAATATCAACGTGTAATAATACCACTTGTTTCAAAGATAAACTGGGGTCAAAAAGGTCTCGAAGTACTTCGTGTAAATATTGCCCGGTCGGTTTCGCCAGAGCTCGGCGTTGGATTCCGAAAATTTTCCTCTCTCATAACAAAATTCTTCCACTCCTCAAAACTCGATAGCCAAGTGCTACAGCAAAGTTACTGTGAAAGGAATTTTCTAAGTACCATCTTAGGCTAATCGTTATTGATAAGATAATAGCCGATGACGTAAAGTATTGGAGCATTAGAGCCTCGTATGAATGCCGCTATCGCGTGTCTGAAACCCTGGTAGGGGTGTGGCAGATGAAAGTAAAAGTAACGGCCTATTAGGGTACACGGTGGCTCGGTGGCAAATGCCATATTTTTACGATGCCATTATGAAGTAAGTATAACGATTTAATGGTGTCGGTTGGCAAACATCGAGGAAAAAATATGTAAAGTGCCTACCTACCTAAGTAATTACTTTTTCGATGGCGGCTGTCGCTATGACAGATATTTGGTTACCATATATTATGCTTTACGAAATATAAAATTTTGCACATCTACATGGATAAAGTAATCTTACGGTAGGTACTTTGATAAAATAAATTGATTAAAGTACGGTTAGTTAGGCTTAACTTTAACTGCTAAGTCCGAACTTCACCAATAAAATGAACACGAACACTGAACATTAATTAAACTGCGTTCATGATGATTGATTAGCAATCATGATTGCTATGGAATAATGACACAACACTTGAAAGTAGTTTAAATGTACTGACCGCTTTCAGTTTCATTGGAGAAATGCGCTCGTGCGCTCGCGCAAGGTACGCTAATTCAGGCTAATCTATGTAGTTAGATACTAAAAATAGTCGTTTTCAGATTAATCTATGTAGATACCAAAAATAAGTAATCCTAATCATTGTGGTGGTGCCATAAAATAATATGCAAAACACTTGGATTAATCTTTCGAAAAGGATAAAATAAAAACTATCGAAAGGAAAAACACTCCATATTTCAACGAATTTCCTACGAATGTATCGTGCGAAACGTAATTCCGGAAGAAGGATGAATAATTTAATTTCTTGATCGAAAGTACACACAGGGTGTACACATAGGAATAGTTTATATATGAATAACGTTCTATTATTATTGTGACTTAAGTTTTCTATCTGTAGTCACAAAAATTGTACGCATATTTTTACTAAACTGGCTTTGATTATATAATGTCTAGATAGAGCGTCGCCCTACAATCGTATCAAAGAAAACGAGTCAACATTTTCAAGTATGTGTGCGTGCAGGCGTCGTTTTACGCTATGCGTATATGTCTTTGTGTGCGTAAATAATGATACCAGCTACTACAATTCTCTCATAAATCACATTAAAATAGACTTATTAAATAAGATAAGTTTTAGGTGTATGACACGATCTGCACTGATTGGCGGGCAAGCATTTGTGAACCAATAGTTGGTTGACACTTTTTGACACGTTTGCGCGCACTTGACGCTCCATCTAGACATTATATAATCAAAGTAAACTGGGAATATTTATACAAGAACCCATTTGCGAAGTTTCATCGTTGTCAAAGTTTTTGCTACTTGCAGTGCGGTCTTAGTTAGGTAACGATAATGCGGAAAACTTGCGCCTCACTACTCAATTAAGTATCTGCATAAATATTATTCAGCGAAGAACTTAAGATTACTTTCACAGTAGGGAATATTTTATTCAGTACCTTCATAGTTCGTCGCTTGAGTAGATACTTATGTCGAAAATACATCCCAATCATAGATAAGAAAAAATATTGAACATTTTTCGTTGCAAACGGGTCATATTTGGAGTCGCAATTTAACCGGGCCAATTGAAATTTCTTTTTGCGGTCTTTGTAAAATAAGCTCAAAAATAGTTACAATATAGTCTATTTTCACTTTTAAAAGACTGAAGAATTAACTTGGTTCGGTCTCTGGAACAAAAATGGTGGTTGAGTACCTACGCGGAAGTTGGTAATTCGTCCGTAAAGTGCTGCAGCTTAAGTTTTTAAACTGCTCTTGATGTAATAACATTTATTCCTTTGTGGGGTTCTACGAAATGAAATGTAGCCACCCGTCACGGCTTAGCCCGGATAAAAGAGATGACGTATGACGGACTTTGTTGTATAATATATCCCGGAAACTGGGTAAAATGTGGAGAGTTTTTATGCAGGGACAGACTTTTTCGACGATAAAAGCCTCATTGTAAAATAAGTAAGGGCTCTCTATATTTTTATTTAAAAAGTTATTCGTCTACTCGTCTGAGATTGCGTGAAATTTGTATATCAACAGGGTAGAAAGTATGTCGGAACAGTTCAGGTACTCGGACTAGTTCAAAAAGAGACCAAAAACGAATGCTGCGAAAATTAATGCAGTTTTGAAACTCATTTTAGCTGAAAGTAATTAAATAACTATCAAAGTTCTCGTTTTATGTTTTTGACTTCAAGAGATTTTCTTTCGCTTGTATTATAATAATAGTTCAATGAAAACGTTTCATAATAATTAATTTCATTTGTAATTTGACTGGGTAAGTTTAACATGGGTTGTAGATATTCTGAAACGACACGCTTATACTTTACATTTTTAATCTAAACGACATTAGCAAAATTATTATTTTGTTCTTAGTAATTTGTTTTGTCAACAACCTCTATGAGTCAGTGTGATAAAATGATACGAACTAACGATATTGTTCATGTCAATTTTAAATACATATTTCTTGGTATTTACACATGATGTAAAATATCAGATGATTTTAAATGATTTATCCCCGAATAAATTGCCAGCATTTTATGTCGGTCCATGCAAAAAGAAGGGTGCGTAAAAAAACTTAACATGTCTCTGAAAAAGGTGCAAAAAAAATAATGGACTCTCTTTTGATATTATTTTATCAAAGCAGACATAACGGCAGCAAAATGACTGAAAAAATGGGGACGAAAGATAAACGTTGGTATAGACTTTTATTAAAATATGTTGCCATAAAGACCAGCCATTCCGAGTTTGCTTTTAGATGAGATTATGTGAAAAGTTTTAAAGAGAACCCCTTTTTACTGCGGACACGTTGAAAGTATCCCTCCATAAGTCTTCATAAGTTATCCTGGAACATTGTGTAGCCTTTTATACATATTTTAATATGGTGATCCAGATTTTCCCCTCCAAGATTATTCTCCGTGCCTATTTTTTCCTAATCTGAGATCTCGATCTCATTCGATTTCTTTTTTAACCAACAAGGACTTATCAATTCGATTTGTAATGTCTATCCTGTTTCCAAGTGTAATTCGATTACTTGTAACTTTGTTCCTAGCCTGCTCTAAAACCTCTCCACTCATTCCAGTTTTCGCGACCCGCGCGTTCGTCCTGTTCTGATGAAACCTGTCCAATTAACTTGTTAAAAATAATTTATGAGAATGAAATAACAAGGCAAATGGTGTTATTTATGGTATTAATAGTGTATTTTTAACGGACTTCAAAAAAAGGAGGAGGTTCTCAATTCGGTTGTATTTTTTTTTGTTACCATGAGGTAACAAAAAAAAAATACAACCGAATCTTCGTCATTTATCAACCGATTTGAAAAATTCTTCTTTTATCTGAATGCATACACCTCCTGATTGGTCCCATAGAAATTTCATTTTCGTTTTTAAATCAAAATAGCAGGAAAAACTATGTTATCCAAGTAAAAGAAATTGATACTTGATAAGAATTTGTGTGTGATTCGATAAATAAAAAGGGTAAAATAAAAACGTTTTTGCAAAAAAATAACCGATGTCCAAAAAAACACAAAAAAAAGTGGAAAATAACTTTACTTTCGGAAGTCGGTGGCAAAAAAGTCAATGAAACAAACAATAGTCACCGACTTCCGAAAGTAAAGTTATTTTCCACTTTTTTTCGTGTTTTTTTTAGGAAGTCGGTTATTTTTTTACATTAACTTTTTTATCTTCTAACACACTGAATCACTGGGATCCAAGGAATATAGGGAACATCTGCCCTGCTTTGACATTGATTACAAAATCGGTCAGCGTTTTGCCAGCCGGCAGATTGCTATGGTTCGCACATGTTTTTTCATATTACCATTCATTAGCCACTATGCTTCGTGTACACATAAACAATATTTATATTTAATCAGAATGTGTACATTGGTTGACAAGAAACTTGAACAGTAGACCTGATTTCGTTAAACATATTTGTGTAGCTATTCGATATACGCATTCCTTTAAAAGCTATTATTTGGTTAACTGTCTTGTTTGTCTGATTTGAAATATGTAAGTATATTTCATGAGATCTGAACTAGCTGATTTTTTACTGAACCAAAACATTTTTATAAATGTTGCCACCGTAATTTTTTTCGCGGATAATACATCAAACTGTGTCATTATGTCATTATTTATAGCTAGGATTTATGTTACAAGGGTCCCAAGCGCCTTACAAGTTGTAAGTCCCAATGTGTCAAACAAAATAATTTATAGTGGTCATTATTTCACAGGTCCGCGCACGACAACATAAAGAAAACAAAAGTTGCCATCAAGAAAATATCACCGTTTGAGCATCAGACGTACTGTCAGAGGACACTAAGGGAAATCAAAATCTTAACCCGGTTTAAGCATGAAAATGTATGAAATTATAGGATTTTATTTTAACATAAAAAAAAACCTGTCTAAACACTATAACCTTTGCCAATATTAAATTTCTACTGATAAAAAAGCCATGAACGTGTGGGCTGTGGAGCCTAGCCATAGATTAGCAGTTTTAAAATATTTATTCTTTTTCAGATAATTGACATTCGAGATATTTTAAGGGCCGAAACCATAGACTCAATGAAGGACGTTTACATTGTACAATGTTTAATGGAAACAGACCTTTACAAATTGTTAAAAACACAGGTAATAAAAACATGAAATGTACATTTTAATCAACTTTATTAAACTCATGAAAGGGTAATTAATTAGACCAATTTTGTTTGAAACTGTTTCGAAGAGAACCCTAATTAATTAACGCAACACCTCGATTGAAAATTTCAATTAATTAGTTCGAACGGAACCTCCGTTCGGTTTCTAAAGAAAACCTTCTGTGTCCATTTAATTTCAAGACATTTAATTACTATGTTTTGTTCCAGAAATTAAGTAACGATCACATCTGTTACTTCCTGTACCAAATCCTCCGCGGGCTGAAGTATATACACTCAGCGAATGTACTTCATCGAGACTTGAAGCCTTCTAACTTGCTACTTAACACAACATGTGATTTGAAGGTACGATATAAATACACACTATTCAATCCGCAGTCAATCAGCAACCATATTGCTACGAGAATAAAGATCAGTGTTATTATGACAAACTTGTTAGTTGAGGCAACCCAACCCCAACCTTACAATAACGGCAATAGAGATCATTGCGATTTTGACAGTGATGCCAAGTCAGAGGTAAAGTAAGTGTGTAAGTCTGTTAAAGAAAAAACGGGTTGTGTGACACATACCAAAAGCTTGTACTAAAAGCTTTGGCATGACATAAATCGGAAGTTGATTGTTCGGTAATCGATTGTTTGTACCAATTTATTTGCATGTATATTTGCATGCATATCAATATACTACTGTAAATGTGGTGCTGTTCCACAAACAATGGGGCAAATACATCACAGGAACTGGATGGAGGCTAGGTACTAAAGGCGCCAAATTCCTGGCTCAGTTCTGGGCCGACACAATTTAAATTGCCATCGACACTAAGAAGAATATTGATTTAAACTTAACTGGGCTTGTGCCTAGTCTTTTCCCGACTATGTTGGGGGCGGCTTCCAGTCTAACCGGATGCAGCTGAATATCTGTATTTTACATGGAGCGACTGCCTATCTGACCTCCACAACCCAGTTAGTACTGCGACATACACATAAACCCAACTGCGTAGCCTAGTGATACAACGTCTATTAGTCTCCTATTACAAACTAAAATGAGATAAACAGAATACAGGATTACAATGGGTTATGTATGAAAATATATTTATTTTTCTCTCTGTCATGGCTCCGTACAATATTGAGTTTCAAATATCCTCTCAGCACCGAACGTCTTGGATCATATTATTGGGAACATTCTAAGTACCTAGTACTACACTTGTGCCTTAGCAAGGTAGGCAATTTAATACATTTTTCCGCTTGCTCATTTTGTAATCCTTTTGACTTGTGATTCGAAACGGAAAGGGTTCAATACCAATTGAGCCTATCAGTCTCTTTGTCGTTGAGTAACTTGATAAGGGCCCCAGATACATAAGCGAGTGATTCGCTTGGTACTTAGAGTAAGACCTGTAATGTACTGTTAAACCGGAAAAAGTATGCGCTTCGGTAATCTTCGTGTTACCGAATTACACAAACGGCGCTAGCTGCTAACTTTTGTCCTGCCGCGCTTTGTAGTTGTGTACTATCTATAGGTCTCAGATCGTCATCTGTCGTTATTCCCGAAGCGCATACTTTTAATTGATAATGTGTATACACTGTGCACTAGGCGATATAGATAGGTGCCCTTGCGTAAAAGCGTACGGTTTACTCGGAACATTGGCTACAATAACTCGTGAAGCCGCTCATGCTAGACTATCAGTCACAAAGTGGTACTCTGAAAGATTAGAATGTAGTACGAACTGAGATTATTTAATCGCTTAAGTATCCTATGGCATACTGTACCTGCCTAGGCGTAACATTAACTTAGCAGAGCTACTGCCTTTGTTCTTAGAACTTAGTGATGACTCTATATCGAAAAAAAAACAACAATTTAAGTTACTTAGTTTTTATTATGGCAATTTTTTTTCATAAACAGAAAATAATTATCATAAATTGGAGCCATCTGCTAAGTGTTCTCTAGTTTACATAATTCTGCATAATTATTTCGTACCGAGGTCGTTATTGGTAACATAATAGCTGCGTGAAATTCAACCTTATATTTCAGATCCTAATAAATATTCTAAACAGTAATTTCAGCTTCTACTTTACAAATACATAAATCGTAGAGACCAAACTATTTTGTAAACAAAACTTTCTCACACACGAGACTCATATTATACATTCTGAGGTATTAAACTTACCTATATTTTGTCAATATAGGTAAGTTTACGATATTGTTGTACCGTACATATTATTATGTAAAGCCGGATTCACATGAGTGTTGTGTCGCGTCGTGCCGCCTACCGACGCAGTGTTATTCAATCAAAACTCGTTGTGACTTGTGAAACTATAATCTCCTGAACATATTCGACTGGCCAATCCTGCGTCACGACACGTCAGACTAGTGTGAATCGGGCTTAATAGGTCAGCTGCAGTATACACATTATTTTCCGCATTGCGGGGACATTGTCTTTTTGGGGCATGCGAAACCCGGTCCCCGACACCGGGACCCGAAACCGGGTTTCAGTGCCCTAGTCTTTTTTGAGACACCAATCGAATTGTCATTAAACTCATAGCTGTAGACTTTTATACAATGTACTAAAAATAAGTCATATTCCTAAATCATGTGTCTTTTACCATCCTTCAGTAGTCGATTTTTATACGATGTCCTGAAAAGAGTCATAAAAGTGCTAAACCATTTCATTCCACAAATGTAAAGTTGTGGGACACTGTAGCTTTTATACTTGGTATACAAGTGTAAATAACTTGCAACAAAACCTCGGAAATGGTATTGTCATTCAGTCGCTCTAACTCAAACGGAATTGCAAAGCCGAAGCGACCGCTGTGTTGTGGTCTGTATGCATGTAATGATATCATTAATAGCGGTAAGCGCAATATGGCGGCGAAATTACTCTAGCCACTTGATAGTTGCTAGCGAGAGTTGTTCGCTTTCATTACGTTTTTGCTGTGAAGTTTGCAACGTGTTATGGAATTTTTTCATATGCGTATTCAGAATGGTACAGAGAAAAGAATTTATGGAAGTGACTTCCATGGTCATGTTAGTATAACAGACTAAAACATACAATATAAAACAACGCTAAACTTTAACGAATAAAGCCTCCCACACACAGGCGCAGCGCGTCACGCGACGTTAAAATCTCCGTAGAACAAATTGTATGAAAACGCGTGCGCGTGTTCACACTGGCGCGTCACGACGCTTTGCGTTTCAGATAATTTAATAACTTTTCGATAGCGCCGCGCGCGACGCGGCGTGAAGCGCGGCGCTCGGCGCCGAAAAACAAAAATACTCGTAGAACATTTTGTATGAAAACGCCGGCGTGTGTTCACACAGCGCGCGTGACGCCTCGGCGTGACGTGGCGTGAAGCGCGGCGTCATCGCGTTTTTTCTCGATAGGATCGAGAAATCCTAACCTAACCTAACCTATCCCTTTTCTCCAGGTGGAAATCCTTAATTAATGTCCTCCGCCTTGGGGAGAGCGGAGCGTGTTAACTAAAATCACCCCGATGTTCAATCCCACACTTGCATCGGGGGCAGCGCTATCCTGATGTGACTTCCGATGCCTGGAACTGGTGCTGACCCATTTGACAAGCGGGTGTCTGCTGCGGGGTGGGTGAACGCTCATCTCAACCTTACCTAACAGCTCGATCCATTCCGATCTCAGTATTTGAGACTGGCAACAAGTTCACAAGACGCGTGCGTGCACCTGTGTGTCGGGTAGATCAAAGGGCCGGAACTGCGTGACGCTTTGCCGCTGGCAGCTGCGGCAAATGCTAGGCGGCTGCATTGGCATGTAGGTAACATTTTTTTTTCCCGATCTTGGGGAAAAAAATTCGTTCTTAGGGAATTCGTAATGGTTAAAAAGAGAATCAAGAGACACTTTACGGCCAAATTTGCAATTGCATAATTTAACTTGCGTATAATATAATCTGGCTCTGGGCACAGCCAGGCTTCCGGGCCATTTCCCCGTATCATGTTTTTCGAGTGCACGTATTCTCTGTGTCTGAGGTCCAAATGATGGGTTCTTCATTAGATGACAACGCCGTTTTGTTGTTAGCAATAGCCATTGAGGGAGATAGAGCGCAGGTTAGTCATAAAATTAAATTACATACATAATAACATCACTGAAAATTTGTTAGAATTTGGCAATCCTTAAAGGTAATTCGATTCCTGGAGTTATATGGAACAATAGTAAAAGTGAGAAGAAAGAAAGAAAACGAACAAGCGCCTCTTTTTAGGGTTCTATGGCCTAATGGCAAAACCGAAACCCTTTTAATTAAACAAAAGTGAGATTTGGTATATTTTCTGCTCCAACCGCAGATATAACTTGGTTTTAATAGTTTGTTCTAGAAATAATACGAAATACGATCAATATTCTTAACTGTCTCGAAAAGGGAGGAGATGAATAAATAAATATATGTTAGATTTTATTAGTGTGTATGTTCAGCGATAATTCTCAATTGCGCCGGTCGATTTCAATAATCCTATTTAATTAGAAAGGGGGTATCTTAGAGCCAACCCTAAGATAACCCCTTTCTAATTAAAATGCGTGTTTAATCAACTTCGCCTATGCTGGTGATTTTTTGATACCAATGTTGATGGTCAATAAGCCAATAACAAGAATTGGTGTAGGAAACGGTAGAGTACTCTTCTGAGGTAGTCCCATTTAAGTTTGGTGAAGGTTCAATGAAAATCTTCGGAGATAGATAACAGAACTCAATACATGACGTCAAATGTGCCGTGATTGTTGCAACCACTTCTATATGTATAGTTTATATAATTTCATTATATTACATCACGCCTGTATATTCTGAAGGAGTACGCAGAAGTGTGAAAAAAAAGTTGTTTGCGGTG